>HG993146.1:7717500-10217500 GCA_905231865.2 Boloria selene | reverse complement strand
AAACTGCGCCGCAAGTATTAATTTCGTTAATTGGTTTAGCGGATGTCATCATCTAATACAATATTTCTACCTAAAGATTAATTCACTCTCTTGTTCAATATTCAGAAAGCTAATATTATATTTACAAACTAATTATAATACACTCGTTATACCTGCACAATACATTATTTGAAAATTGAAACCTATTATTCAGGTATAGCAAAATACACCAGACGGGTGTGTACGCTACTTACATAAATCTGCTATCTTATTACTTTTGTCAAAGTATGAATCTAATCCATAGTTTCATGTTTTTATCATTGTTTTCGTTCAAACCATTAAATTGTAAGTAATCTATGATACTAATAGTAGAAGTCAGTCACGAGTATAACACATGAACCTTATTTAATGTTATCAGTAATTAAAAGAAGAAACACTCACTATGGCCGAGATGTAAGTAGATTTGTCGTTCGAAATTCATAACTGAGCAGGAGTGGGTTCGAATCCCAGTGTATGACAAAGAAATAATTCTTTGAAATTTTGGCCCGTTGCTGACTTTAAAAAAAAACAGAAATCCTAACGTACTCTCAAAGTGTATACGACTAAACGATTTTAAATAAATAAGGCAATAAAATAACAGAGGTAATTTTTATTGTTTATGTCATAAAGTTTATTAAAGTTTAACTTTCATTCAATTCAATTCAATTCTCTTGCTAACTTTCATTAACCTTTTTCCCAATACCTTATTGTACCTAAAAACCTTCTGTACGTACAACTTTCCTAATATAGGTGCCTTAATATTGAATCCGCTACAACTGGTTTCAAAGCGCGTCCATTTCCATTGAGCTACTATTACTATACTTACAAAAATGTTTTTCTTGTCATGAGAATATTTTGTAGAATATTTATGTCTTGCATACAGAAAAATATACTACAGTAAATGTTAAAGGTGTTTTAAGCATAATAATAATAATAAGCCTCTTATCCTGAACTGTTTCTTAGACTTTGTGGTTAACTCTTATCTTTAAGTTATAAAATATCTCTGAGTTCAGTGTGCCTCTTGGCAAAGGCCTCCTCTAACAATTTCCATTGTACTCTGTCTCTTGCAACCCTTCTCCATTTTGGGCCTGCTGTTAATTTTAGTTCGTCTTCCCATCTCTTGCTTTGTCTTCCTCTGTTCCTTTTCCCATCTCTAGGGTACCAGTCAGTTATGATGTTGCTCCACTTTTCTTGTTTATCACGTATCATGTGCCCAGTCCATCTCCACTTCAAACTATCTATTCTAGTGAGTATGTCTGTGACTTTTGTCTTACTTCTTATGACAGTGTTTCGGATCTTATCTTGTTTCTTAATACCTATCATACTTCGTTCCATAGCTCTTTGGCAGTGTTCCAGCATGTTTCTGTGATGTTTTGTGAGAGCCCAAGTTTCACACCCATATGTAATACATGGGAGAATGCAGGTATTGAAGACCTTCCTTTTGATACCAGTACTCAGATCTGTGGATTTCATGATCTCTTTCAGTGACCAATATCTCTTCCATCCGTTAGCTATTCGTCTTTTTATTTCTTTTGTAGTTGTGTCTGTATGTGAGATGGTTTGTCCTAAATAGATATATTCATCTACATATTCAACGGGTTGGTTGTTAATTTTTATTTCATATTTGTTTGAATTCGTTATTAGCTTCGTTTTGTTTATATTCATAGATAAGCCCACTTTTTTGCTCTCTGTATTTAGTTCTTGTATCATTTTTTCTAGGTTCCCTGGATGTTCTTCAAATAAAACAATATCGTCAGCGAATCTAAGATGGTTTAGTTTTTTACCGTCTATATTTAATCCATGTTGGTCCCATATTAGCTTTCGAAATATGTTTTCCAGCTTTAAGCATACTTTTAAAAAAATAAGTTGTATTCTTATATACAAATTGTTTCGCATATTACTTCTAAAACAAAGTTCTACTCATTTGTGGTACAATTATACTCGCTTTAGTTCTTAGTAAAATAGAAACGCCTGACGCAGACGCATTATATGTCTAACCGTGGCGACTGAATTTCTGAACGTTTTAATGTACTTTTAAAGTGCTGAAGCCTTAATTACTGTTTGAAAAACTCATATTTTAAATCATTTATAAAAGATGTTTTGGACTTAGTTATTTTATAAATTAGGTTTTTGAAGCCACTTGTTTAAAGTACGACCTACGAGTATCTTCTACAATATTTACTTTTTAACAGAAAGACGTGATATAACATATTATGTATTCTAAGGATATTATATACTGACGACACGTTTGGCTCAATTTGTAGTTGCTGTGCAACTGAGGTCGCAGGTTCGAGTCCCGCTGGGGGCATTCAGTTGTGTGATGAGTATGAATGTTTGTATTCCAGCCCTTCCAGCATAGGTGGTTATATTTATAATATGTATGTACTTAAAGTTATATGTTATGTGTAGTTCTACCTGGTATCTTTAACACAAATTTAGAAGGTTAGTTTAGAAAAAGATGGTGCTGTGTATTATCGTCCAAACATAATATGAATGTACCTATTCATTTTACTATTTTTTATTATTATATAATAACACTAAAGATCGTCAAAAGCTACCAAAAAAGTAATAGAAAGTCGGTTATGAACTATTTTATATGGCTAAGTAGGTACTTATAATAGAAAAGACAATACTATGTTAGTGTTCCTTTAATTATTAGACATTTTACATCTACATCACATTATAAATACTCGTAGGTAGTAAATAATCATATCATATGGCTTGGCTAAAAATATACTTAAATATTTTATTACGCCGATAAATGCGCGAAAACTATAGCAATAAATGTGTTTTAATGCTTTTATGTTAAACTTACGCCGTAAAGTGGAGTTATTATTTGGCTCATTTACACAACTGGCGCATACTGCTACATTTAATTTTCAATTTATAAATGAAATTCAATTTTTTAATCATTCAGATGCTAGATTGAGAGAAAATAAACAAACTTGATACTATGGAATCGATATAAATTGAACGAATATTTGCTAACTACTCTAAACACGTTTTGTTTACTGTTTATTTATGACTAGTGACTAAACCTGACTTCGTTCGAGGTTATCACGAGGTACGTTTTAAGTTCTTTGAGTGGAACCTTAATCTTTTTCTTATATAACAGTAGTAGTAGCCTAAGAGACTTCTTATAACATCAACTACCTGACAGTGAAAGTCCTGTTAGAATATTATGTTCAGCCGATACAGAGATTAGCTAGAAAGAGAGAGACAGATTCATATACATATTAAAAATAGTTATTAATTAAAAGTACCGTATATAATTAAATAGTAAAAAGCTGTTATGTTGATGTTATAAACAGACACTTCAATTTTATTTATCTGTATGTATAGATATATAGTTGGTTCCACGCTTTAAGGGCATGTCGTGATATCAATAAATAAGGTTTTGAATGAAATATTAGTTATTATCTCGTTCAAATAAGTAAAAAACTTGCTATTTAAATTATATTACTATATTATTATGTGTCCATTCTATATGTGGATTGATTTAATAATATGGATACAAGCGAGTCAATCTGGCCTCGCTTCTTTCGCGTTGGTTCTAGATGCTTTAAAGTTTGTAGCACAAAACATACAAACTTGCAAAAGCTCTTAGACCTCCTTAATCCAGCCCTGTTACAAAACCCTTCTTAGTGGACTTCTATTAACTATAAAATACCTCCCTGCCAAATTTCATCTTTATACGTCTAGTGGTTTTTCATATTGAGTGACGAGTAAGTGAATCTTCGCTTTTGAACTATAACAATTAACTTTTTGATTGACTTCAAATAGGAAGTGGTAGGTACTTTCTTTTCATTGTATAGGTTATATTTTTCCTTTCAATCGTTAATTTGGCTATTTAGAAGGATTAGTATCGGCTGTTTAATCATTGTCGTATGTGAATTTTAGAACATTAGTTCGTGTATAATATAGATTAAATTATTCGTAAACGAAATTACCAAAGCCTGCTCATTCGGTACAATACAGTATTTATAATGTACAATGTTTGGAGAGTGTCCAAATGTGTGTTTAACTAAATTGTAGTTTCATGCCGTTCCAAAGGCCCTGAACTTTGTGTTGGAAGCTCGTCTAAATTAATTCTAGTTAGGCAACAATGCAGGGGATGAAATATAAGAAATGACATGAGTCGTATTTAAACTATTTAGGATTTTAGTGTTAAATTGCAAAAAACTGTCTATCTGTCACAGCCATTTAGAATGGTTAATATTGGAGCTCTATATAGCTGAATGGCGTTAAGTAGGTTTTCAAATCGATGTACTCGTACATTGTTATTTATTTTGCTAAAATTTTTGTCAGGTTGTTTGAGGTACTCGTAATAGTAAGCTTTAAGCTCTAAGCTTTCATGGTCAATGAAACTATTTGTGATGTAAAATAGCATTTTCACTGCGTTTCTCTTACTTTTTTGAGAAGAGAGTTACATTTCTGATTTCTTTTGTAAAATTTTCATTTGAGTACAATTATTATTTATTACTATATAATTGTTTATAAAAATATTAAAAATATTTTTTACAAATATCTAAGAAATCGCTCGTGCAAAAATTACTTCGGTGAAATAAAATTCATAATCAATACCGTGAGTGTAACACAATACATGTACCTACATAATTAATTATACAAAATAACAGTACATGTTTAACTCGTAAATGTTTAAACTTATGGTTTAAAGGTTGAAAGTTTACACACTGCTTTTTGGTATTTAAAGAGGAAAGACATTAAATTCGAATACTTAGTTGTTTTAGAACCTGTCATTAGCAACAGTAAGTTTTGTTACTAGGACAAATTATTTATAGTATTTTGACCAACTTCAAAGAAACGAAATGCTATAAGGTTGTATGGTTTTTTTATTTATGTTATGTAAAAATCTACTCTATATAGGACAAAATGAAGGAACCTCTGGCCATATTTTTTTATATATACGACCATGCCTTATTTTATGTGACTATAAACGCTTTCTTGTTTTCACTGGAAATTCCTTATTATTTCGAGATAAATTTCGATCATCGTCTCTGATGAAACAAATTCTAGGCTTTCAATCTGTATATGGTATACAAAATCATAGTGATAGCATTTATTTAGACATAATGTTAATAATGTAAATAATCAAGTGATCTGTATAATATACTTCAGTTTATATTTGAACAAGCAAGTAACTTAATTAAACTTATTAATTAAACCTTTAAATCCCACTTCCATTATAATTTTGTACTTAGTTCTCTACTTTATAGACTAACCAGTCTCTCACCTGACCTAGCTACAAACAATTAGGTTAGAATTTCCGTTGCCACTCCAGATTTTCGTTCTGAATTTTAACCTTCTAGTTACAAAAATATTGCTTTGTTTTAATAAAATTTGTTATTGCCTGCAGTTTTTTTAACGTAATATTTACGTAGATAAAAGTTGTATATACTATACGGTGTGAAACATTCCCCTAACAACCCTTATTATAGCGACATATGATCGCTTTGTTATAGAATTTTCAATAATCAGGATCTATAAATGAAACTATCTTTTCGGATTTTGTCGCGGATTTAGTTTCTTCCGTGACCATGATTGCTGTAAAGCATTCGAAACGTCGGGAACCAAAAATCCAAATAAATCCGCAACAAAATCCGAAAAGATAGTTTCATTTTTAATGTGAAGTATTCGCGTAAACCTTTTTTATTATTCAGAATCTATTTATACAATGAACAGTAATTATATTAATGTATAATAATATTTTTTAGTTCGTCCATCCTTTTTGAAATGACCGAACTACCGATTGGATTCTGAAAACACTCGCATCCAGTTTTAAATAGCGAATCGATGCAGACGTAATCGGTATTTTTACTTAACATGAAATATTTAAATGTATAAGTGATACATTATGTAGCACATTAATATCCTTCAGATTTAATCGATTGAATTATAATCGTCCGCTGAGCACATCTCGAAATATCCACTAATGAAGCCATTGTACGATTCAAGCGTTTTTACACTGCAATTAACTCGGAACTGTATTGGTTGTGGTTTGTTTAATCGAATGGCCTTCCACTATTTTAATTTCATCTATTTTATTTTTTTCGGCAATGCAATTTAAATTTTTCATGCTGACCATATCTAGCTTTAATTTTTGCACCGTGTAGGGCTGACTTTTCTCTACGAGATAGTAGGAATCATTTCCAACATCATTACCACTTGTCCGGTGAAGGAAAACATCGTGAGGAAACCTGCATGACTGAGAGAACATAACAAGTTTTCGAAAAGCTTGTGAAGCTCACCCAGCTAGACACTACTTTATAGGATTGCTAGGAACGCTGAATTTTGATGAATGAACTTCAATATGTTGCTTTTTGTGAAACACATTTAGACATAAACATCTTTATTGAAATATATAACTGCCCTTTAAATTATCATACTTCGAGGATGTTATTCGTAATTAATTATAAAGATATGTTTTAATTTTCTTTTACTTACATCTGCGGTTTTGTATAACTAATTGTCTTCTATTCGTTCATTCATTCATTCATTCACTCATTCTATTCATTCATTGTTTTATCTGTTGTATCTATTATCTATTATTATTATATAAAAGAAATCAGGTTAAATTAAAAGAAAAATTTATGCAGCAGAAAATATTTTAAATAAACTTCCATCTGCTATTCTTTAGAAATTTATTATTCCAGGGTAGTTACTTCGTTATCGAGTAATAATTGTGTTAGTTTACATTATAGTTTAAAGCAAAATATTTCGTTCTAGCAGAAATTTTATATAATTGTAGCCTTACAGCCTTAATTAGGGACTATTACATCACTTTTAGTTGGCTCCTACTAGATCTATTAAATATTCGAAAGAAATGTACATAGTTTTTTATTGATTGTTTGTAGTTAATTATCTACAAACTACTAAGCAATTTTATTTTTTGAGGACCGATTATACGATTATATATATACGTCATATGTATGCCTTCTTAACCAAAAGTAAAAAATAAAAAGTTCACTTTAGCTCTTTTGTCTCTTTTGTTTCATAACTTTTTTATTATTTTACCTAATAATATACTCATTCATTTCGTACGTTATATAACATACTTAGTTCCATATTTAATTATCGTTTTGACATTAAAATCACGCTCATATTTTTTCTGATTATGTTTAATCAGTTTTAACGAAATTATTCATAATTATACATAAAATATATGGTATAATAATAAAGCTGTTTTAATTTTAAATGTAACTAGGACAATAAAACAGGTTAAATGATATGAAAAAGCTACGGAATAGAAGAAATAGAACCGACCTTTTGAGGATACTAAACACTTCTTTTTTATTACTTTCCTTTAAATTATTTATCAAACGAGTTGTTTAAGGGACATACATAGCTGTTAGTGAACTACTCACTCGGGTTTAAGCAAAACTCCAATTATTATTCATATTTTAAATACAGATGCAAGAATGACTGAACGGATCTTGATGTTTAGCACAAAGATAAATTATAGGCTGGAATATGACATAAGTTATTTTTATTTTACCAAAAATTACGGTTCCCTTGGAATATTCATACTAACTAAAAAGTAATTGAGTTAGTAAAACTACCTCATAAATCTGATAGAACCTACCAATATGGTAAAAGGAATTTTTCTAACAAAATTACCCGATATTTGCTAGTGATCTTATAAATTTATTTTATTTTATTCTAATAGAATAGCGATTAGAACTCCTAACACCAATGTAAGCTTTTATAAAACCAGTTTTATTATAATATTTTTTTTAAGATTAGCATATACAGTAATAAAACATTCCTTGTATAGAAAGCTACTTAAGCATAATATTACTTTTACTTTATTTAAAGTTTACCAGTATATTTTTATCTCGAAGTTTGAATTGAGCATAGCCACGGTATATAGTAGTTTATATACAACTAGTGACTCACCCTAGCTTCGATCAGGTTCTTCCCTAGATCTAACACTCTATTAAAAAACCGCATGAAAATCCGTTGCGTAGTTTTAAAGATCTAAGCATACATAGGGACAGACCGAGGGAAGACTTTGTTTTATTCTATGAGGCTCATTTGAAGTACTCACTAATTGTATAATTCAACTATCACATTGATATAGCTCAGACTCAATCGAAAGTGGTTTAAACAACGAAAATGGACATCGTTTATTTTTGCTGTTGTTTTTGTTTTATTTTTTATTTGTGTTTTTTTCTTCCGTATTAAATAATTTATACATATTATATTAATCAACATTTTATTAATACAAAGGAGTTGCAAATTAGCTCCCAGCTACTTGATTTCCGTAAACAAGTTTCTAGAATTGTTACCGCTAAATATTTTATTCATCTCATGAATGGTCCACATACGTCAATGATCGAGACTGGTTTTTGATATGCGAGAATATTTTATTTTAATTTTGACGTATCGAATTAGTATAGTAAGACATACACAGACTCCTGTTTTCACACGTTAAGCTGAACAAAATAATAAGTAAATGATTGATTCTATGGATATCGATGATAAAATGTCGTGTCGTCTTAAAACGCTTTCACATTCGGTAGTCTTAGCCAAGTTTTGATTTTCGTCGATAGCTCTCGTCACTCCGTTCATTCGCTGTTTACTTTTATCGAGGCATTGCGTGTTAGATATTGGTATTTGTAGCATGGCTTTCTTATTTACGGTGTTTTTAAGTGGGCGTTTTGTGTAAACGATATGTTTAAGTTTGGAAAAAACATTGTTATTTAAATTAACTTGGTTACTAGGTTTAAAACTATACAAAATAAACGAAATACAACAAGGCATGATTGCGGTCATAGAAATTACTGGGATCAGATCTGTTCTAATGGAGAAATATGTATCCAGAAATAAACTTTTAATTACAACTGCTTAAGTTACTTTTAAGGATGATACAATATTAACTTCCATCAGTAATTGAACCCACGACTTTCTAGACAGTCAACTGTTTTGATAATGCAATTAGACCATTGAATATATATGAATTTTTCATATTCCAAAAAAATAATTGATAAAAGCTATTTAAAGCCGAAATATCGTAAATTCCTCACCCAGCTTCATATCGATTGTGGTGATATTTGCATTTGATGATGCGGTTGTATTGAGAGCGCATTAACTAGCACGTATAACTTGTATTAATTTTCAGTCCAAGTTACATAGCATGGAGAATAATAATTTAATTAATATTTTGAATAATACTTGTGTTTAAATTTTACAGTGGATCGTTTAAGGAAATAGTAATAGCTGATAGTTTTTAGGTTAGTTCATTTTTAGTTAGCAATAAAATAAATAGATGTATTTTATTAGTAGCTATATTTCTTATATTTTGCACAAGTATCTTGAGCAGAAAGTTCTACTGCTTGGGTTCCTCTAAAAATTAAATGAATTCTACCGAAAAGCGGTACATATGCACATCTGCATGTATATATTGTCATGAATATACGATACTAAAAAAGCAAAACAAGAGGTATTTATAATAATTTGACAAAGAGAAAATATTTTCTTTTAAGAAAATTCGAATTATATTCGATGCATCCAAAATTTGTGGGAAAAAGCTGTCATCTACTTTTAGTTGATTTAGTAGGTATTATAGTTTTTCATTGTTTAAATTCAGTAAAATAAAGATAAAAGAGATCTTATTGCATTATCAAATTAATGATCGGCCTTGCGGTCTCTATATGTTATTTAAATTATGTCATATCTAATCTCGTGTCAGTGTAAAGGTTAAGGTAACAAAAAGTATTTTTGCAATATTTTTTCCTTGTATGACATTTGTACCCATTTCAAAAGTCGTAGATGAGCGTAAAATTATCTATAACTAGCGACTCGCCCTCGCTTCACTCGGGCTCTTCCCTAGATTTAGCACAGGCAAAGCCGCGGGATCCACTAGTTATGCATATAAACCTTCCTCTTGAATCACTCTATCTATTAAAAAGAACCGCATCAAAATCCGTTGCGTAGTTTTAAAGATTTAAGCGTACAAAGGGATATAGGGACAGAGAAAGCGACTTTGTTTTATACTATGTAGTGATGATGAAGAACTCAGATCAGTCTTACAAATTACATATTATGAGATAATGTTATTTTTAGCCATAAAGTATTAATCAAAATTAAAATTTGATAAAAATTATTAAGCTTTTTTATGAATTTTATGTTTTTTGAAAACTATTTCGCAGTCGGTTAAAAAGGGTCGCGTGTGTGCAAGCTTTTAAGCGCGAACTACCCTTAGATTTTAATCAATTTACTGGTAAAATTGCTATACTTGTGGCTTTCCACTGGATAATGCCGCAGTTTATATTTACATCTGGCAACTTTTTAATTACTGGCCATAATTAGTCGTTGCATTCTTTTAAGCTTTAATATTTAATTGGACGCCATTTACATGCGATATGTTTATCGTTACATATATTATTTAGCATTTTACGCTATAGTGATTGGCCTCGCTTTTTTAGACCCTAATACTGTACCACGCCTTTTAGTTTTTTAAGTAGTATAATTTATTTGGCTCCTTCTACTCTATATGTCCCTAGTATAATTTTCCAATAAATATTACTTTTCATGCAGATTTTTCATCATCAATCTTGTAAAAATTATGAATTTTAAAATCTTTTCTTACTAGTTATTTTAAGGTATTACTTTAAATCTAGGAGATAATTTAGTTAGCATTTTGCCCAATTTAAAAAAGAGGTATTTAATCAATTATAATATAAGTTTTGTCTATTTATTTCATTCATTATTCTCACTTATTGTGAAATTAAATTGATTGTAAAGTAATTTATTTAAAAAGTGTTAACTAGATACTGCTATTTTAAAAAAATCTCTCTCTCATTCTCTAATAAAGTATAAGTAATAAGTACTTTAACAAAATCCTTTGAAGTTAGAGTTAAAAAGATTTATTGGTCAAGTATATTCTATCGGAAACAGCTTGCAACACTGACATATCACGTACTAGTTGTAAGGTTTGTTCTGATAATACTATAATATTACTTAACTCTAAATACATACTACTATTAACAATATAATTTCATTTACCTAATAAATAATAGGGAATATTTTATAAAATCAGTTTTTTTTATCTTTCACGGTAAATAATTTTGAATTTCTAGAATAGAGTACAAGTCGATTTTCAAATTTTCATTATTAATAAAATATAATGTATGTATGTATGTATGTATGTATGTATGTATGTATGTATGTATGTATGTACGTATGTATATTGTATGCATTTGTTTAAAAAATATGGTCATATCACAAACAGTTACATTTCGGTATGTATTACTAGCCTGGCTAGTATTATCAATATTAACAACATTATTTTTCTTGCCTTTGGCATACTGCCCTTTCTGAATACAGAATACCCTATAAGGAAACGAGTATCAAAATATGTATTTGTCCGCTAACTTAATATATTACATTGTAGATACATACCTATATAGTATATAAGTATACCTATTTTTAGTAAGAAAATAAGTTATTTCGTTTATTAAATTGTATTTAATGTGATAATTAAAGGTTCTTTGTGTTAGAGGAACAATCATAAAGTAGTTCAGTACTAAGCGAAGTGAGGACAGTTTACATATAGAAATACTAGGAAGCTTTATAAGCAAAACCAAATGAATAACAAGTGCATTTGTAATAAATGTGGTAAAATATACATACAAGTCTGACTACGCACTGCAGTCGGAAGTTAGCACGACTTGTGACATACGTGTCCTAGTTGCGATTTTTTGTAATACTTTCTTCTAACCGACGACCTGGGTACGATACGATGTACATAGTTTTTGCAAAGTTACAACTTGAAATGTACAATTTTGGCTAAAATACTCGGTTTTCACTTAATTTTATAATATACTTTTATGTACGTTTTTACTTCTTTAAGAGTATTTATGGCTTGCAATCCTTTATTCCTCAATTATTATTTTAAATGATTTAATTTAAAAATTGTATTTTTAATAATTAATTATTATTATTTGGAAATTGTTAGACAGATGACATGTCTTACGGTGAAGGAAAACATCGTAAAAAATATGTATGTCTGAGATAACCTAATCAGTTTTTGAATTACTTTCAAGCAGTCAGTGTGCATTAGTTAGTCAGACTATAAACTATGTACCTATTACTTGCAAAATGTTACCTATAGTACCTACCATTAAATACATAAACAAACAAAAATGTTTTTGCTTGTAACGGATATACTAAAAATCCGCTAAACTGATTAAAATGAAATTAGAATTTGAAATTTTCATAATACTTTCATTTATACGAACCCTTATTGTAGTTTTTAATGATAAAAATGCCTATTATCGTTGCTTATAAAAGTCTTGAGAACTTTGCACCCATCACGTTTGAAAAAGTCGCCACCAAAATTAATGTCTTTGTTTCGAACTTACAATAGCCTGTTTCGACGCCTTCATAAGGTCGTTTTGTTCGCTTTTCGTGCTATCACTCCGATAGACTTTGTTTTAACAAAAAATGTTGGATGACTTCAGTCTAAATGAAGACTTGTGTAGCAAAATTGTAATTACTTTTAAGCTGATTACTGTTGACATTTGTTGAAAAGAATAATTACAAAATGGAGATCTTTTATTTATTCAAAGTAATATTGTTTTACCTATTTTTATATTAAGTTATAACAAAGAAATTGAAATAGTCTTTTTAATATTCATCTTACTTGTGACACGACTTATCGCCCGAGACTTTTCTTATTTTCTCAAATATATGGCAGTATCTTGTACTTATATTATGCACTCGCTAGTTTCCCCCGACGGCCAATGAAGAGATACCCGGAGCTAAAGTAAGCTTAGTCAAAATAGTATTCACTTTTATTAATGCTTCAGTGCTAATTTTTACGTATGTTTTAGAGTTCCGTCCGAGTAGACTTTCCGTCTACGGAAACTTAACTTATATCAGACGTTTTATAGGTCCCAATAAACAATGTACGACGTTGCTTATAAATTGCTTTTAAATGTATATCTCAATCTCAGTCTTGATGTTTATACATGATATTCAGGGAACTATGTAAATACTTGTTGTAAGCAGCTAGACCAATCTAATGGGCCAAATATCACCCCAGAGGCACGAAGTGTCGCTATGAGTTAGAATTGAAGCGTGATAATGGACTATAAATTAAAGGAAATCTTTTAAAATTCTCATAAACGTAAAAAAATATAAAAAATATACACTTACTAAGAAAAAAAATTTTTTTTTCCGAAAGTCGGTTAAAAATAACGTAACTAATAGTATAATTCTAACAAACAAACTACACCTAAATACAATTCAGCATCCATACATTAAGTGGCGCTACTGGGGTTCATTATAGTATTTAACGACCTCTACAAAGTAGTCAGTGCCCAGGAGCTTATGAGTGTTGTTCATAGATGAGAAAATAGAAATGCTATCTGCTTCTTGGATTTCTTTAACGAAATCGAGTAAAATGTTCGAATTAAGTATATTGGTGATAAAATATTTTTAAGAATAGTTTATATTTTTTTTGTAACGAAAATAATTTACAGATATGACAAGGTGGTTTACATGTATATACTTACTATGAAGTAACTTCATCGTATACATATAATTTATTATTATTATTAGTCAACGAACAAAAGGACAGTTTTAATTTTTTTTATTTTTAACCCTCAAACTTGTCATTAGCTAGTAAACAAAATAATATGAAAATTGGTTTACAGATAGAGTAGAAAAAGGTACTTAACTGCGAAAGAAAGAGAAATTGCTAATAAAATATGCAAAATAAGGATTAGTCAAGGAAAGTATTTATAACATAGGGTGAGTCACTGGATTCATTCTCCGCTCAGTTTCTTTTTAACATTTAGTATACATTTATCAGAGATGTTATATTTTCCCGTAGTAATAAGTATACTATACGATGACTTGGATAACTAGTGATCGTCATACTATAATAATACGTCCAGTCTATGATGCGGTCGCAGACAGACCTCTGTATCGATAATTGTGACTATTTTAATAAGGTTTTTTAAAAAAAATTATAGATCCGACTCAGTAAGAATATCTTTATATGTATAGATCTTTATATTTATTTTAGGTCTACGCAAATATTCGACATTATAAACATCTTTTCGGATTTCGTCGCGGATTTATTTGGATTTTTTACAGCTATCATGGTCACGGAAGAGACACCGAAAAGATAGTTTCATTTATAAGTATAGATTTAATAAAGAGCACATGCCATTTATATCCAACGCTATTTTTCTTAGGTCACGTACAAAACAACAGAGTGATAAAGTAAATCATGATAATTAAACGAATGAATACAGTCATATGGCACTATAAATTATGAAAATTATGAATAAATATTTGTTTCATGCAAATGTTTTGTATACAGTAAAAGTGTTTCAGTTTTCAGTTTTTGCTTTTTATTTGAGAGCTGTTCTGTTTGTTTTAGATTTTTGAACCAACATTTTAATTGGGAATTTTATTTTCCAACATTGTTTTTATTTATTATGCGGATATTTTGTTTCATACATCAATTTATAGATCACTTTACTATGTGTGTAGATTGGTGTATTATTTTTTACAATCTTTCTTTTCATGGCTGGACACAATTGAACAAGTACTTACACAGACTGGATACATATTGAATTTTATGTATCTAAAGACACACCACACTATCTAGCTATCGAAATAATAACTAAGCTTAAAGTCATGTCCTACTCTTTTTAACCGACTTCAAAAAAGGAGGAGGTTATATGTTCCGATGTATGTATTTTTTTTTTTTTTATGTATGTTCACCGATTACTCCGCCGTCTGTGGGCCGATTTCAAAAATTTTTCTTTTGATTGGTAGGGTATAGTTCCGAGGTGGTCCCATTGTCACCATGTCAGGATCTGATAATGGGATCCCAGGGAAATCGAAGGTAACTCTCAAAATTTAAGAAAATTCTTTTAATATTATACGTACTTATGAATTATTTTTTTGCTTTGGCTGGCACCGACTCCAACAATAACTAAGTAATTAAAATTATTTTTTTTTTCTTTTTAGTTTCGATTTGTAGCGTTTTGAAGTCGGTTTTCATTTTTGTTAAAAAATAATTACACTACATATTCTCTACAAAATCGATTTTGATTAATTTTTTATTTGTTTAACACTATTACTTTACGTTTTAGTTGATACATACGTTCTAGTTGATATATTATACTTGTAATACATTTGTAACAGATATTTACTATGTGCAGGAATCAAATCTGACACCTTCGCCTGACAGATACACTATCACTATACTATAGGGATTTACGTTAATTAACATAAAATTTTATAATAATTTTAACGAAGCGACAAAATAAAGGGTATAATATTAATAACATGTCGCTTCTAATGAAGTAATTTAACGTAATTGACAATGCTGGCGGGACGAAAGGATCAGTAGCTGTGTGTTAACATCTTTATACCCGTGTTTAATGTTTTGTGAGGCTTAAAATTGTTGTTAGACGTTCTTAACATTATAATAGTCTAGTTATCGTTAGTTCTAATTAGCTTGTGCATACAAAGTGTTCTTCTGTTCTTAGTTATTGTGGGGTGCTTAACTATGATACTATTATGCGAAAAGTTGTATAATTCGTATTATAATATACTAACGACTGCCTTTCGCTTCTCTCGGGTTCTTTTCTGGGTATTTTAAAGGCTATAACTAGAATATATAAATTTTGTTGACGCTGGTAGAAGAACGCTGATTTGGACTGTATACTAGTATTATTTTAATCTCTCCACCACTACTCCACCGGATTTGACTACAAGTAGGATCTAAGTAACTGTAAATAACATGTATATATATTATATAATGAACCCCAGCTCAGCTTAGTGGTAATGTTTGATTAACCTAATGAAGCGGGTTCATATCCGGGTCTCGCGCCTCTAGTATTTTTATATGCCAATCGTTTCTAGCATGTTCACGTCTTGTTATACGGTGAAGGAAAACATCGTGATGAAACGTAAATCGTTGCCAGCCACAGCCAAGGGAAGCCCAGGCCCAGCATTGGGACCTTAAAAAGGGCTGAAATGTTCATACAAACTTTCGATTAACATTACCATTTTTCTTAACCTGTCGGGCAAAATTATCTAAATAATGTATTTTAAAGTAAAATTTAAACATATAATTGAGTATTCTGTAATGGCACGATCAACTGATCAGAAGTTAAACATTTATTGTTAACGACATACTACGACAAAGTTTGTGAAATTATTCTCCCATTCGATTCTGTTCGAAAGATTAATCTATCGCTAATAGCTTTTCTTTAAACTTAATTTTAGCACTAATGAGTAATACCTACTTAATTTAAAATTAAAAAGTTACAGTTAATGGTTGAATAAAATAATATAATAAATATTTTTATTTTTGTTAATGAATGCTGTTGTCTCCTAAACTAGCTAAGCTAACTGATGTCGCCATCATTTTATCACCACTTTGGAAATAGGTTTATTTGCTATATTAAACGTTTTATCCAACTTTGCATCCACTTTGTTTGCATTTTTGTATTTAGTCTAAAATTATTAATATGAATCTACCTTCTTTTATCAGACTACTCTATCTTTTATAATAAGCTAAAGTTGTAATCTATACAAATGTATAATTAAATTTTGAGTCAAAACATTAATGTACATTAATTAATATTTTTAAGGAATTCTTATTGAAATAGTAATAATTATTATCGATTCATATCAACATATGCATATGTAATAACGTTTATTTTTTTATATTATAAAAGCAAATGTATTACTTTGATCCATAAGATTTCTATGTAATACTATTAACTTCATAAAAATCGGTTTAGTATCTTTTTAGTGAAAGATAGCTTTTGGAAACCCCCAATGAATGATTCCACAATTCATGAAGAGGTCGACGTTTTCATATATTATACATGATTTTTACAACATTCTTACTTGGAGTAGACACGAATTTATCTAGTAAAATGAAGAGGTCGTACTTGTACATAACTTTTGAAATTTTGAATATTTCAAGTTGCACTAAAAATTCAGCGATCAGTTCTTCCGTCGTAAAATAAGGTGGAATTTGAAAACTTCCTCGTATAATATTACGAGGTCACACATTGTCGTACATTCAACGTTTTACAGCTTGGTAGAGGCGGTTATTTACTTTACTTATCTTTGTGAGGTTACCATAATCTTACATTTTAATTTTGTATTTAGTAATTTGTTAAATGTCGAAATCATTTTTACTATACTTTAGAAAAAAAAGTACAACCAATTAAAAGTAGAAGACTGAAAAGGTCAAAGAAAACTTGTTATTTAAGCAGACTCATATAAACTTTTGTAGATTACAATAACTAATTTTAAACCAATTAACGTTTTTCAACGTTATAAATATTCGAAGAATAACTAATTTACCTTAAATTGTACATAAATGCTTAGATTACGCGTAGAACTGATAAACTTTTGCATAGGAGATAGAATATGAAAGCAGTAGGTACATCTTAGACCAGACAATAAATTTAACTGTAAGAAAGTCAGTTTAATAATCTACTAAAAATCGCATCAAAATCCGTTGCGTAGTTTTAAAGATCTAAGCATACATAGGGACCGACAGACAGTAGGAAGCGAATTTGTTTTATACTATGTAGTGATAAAATATGAAAATTGCATAACCTGCATCTACTTATACTCCAAATTAATCCGAATGAATTTAAATCACCGAAATGAAATTATCAATATTAAATGAATAAACGTAGGTAATTGTGCTATTTATTTCGTTTAAAATTTTAATGTTGTCAGTTGACAATCGTCAAAGGACAAAATTGGCATGAACTATTTATTATGTGTAACAACATTTTATGAAAATGTACGGGAATCAAGAACGGAAGATAATGTTTCGAACTACAACGGATTTATATCAAATATAAATAATTTTATCTTAGGAATAGTTAACTATTTACTTATATTAGTATCAAATTATTTGATAAAAAATATGTTTATGTTTTAATATGTTCCAGGTTTTTATAAAATAATTTTTATTCCACTAATACATACTTAAATTTTCTTTTCTTTGTTCTAGAATTTCGATGTAAGAGACAATAAATATGGACTTGAAGTATCTAATTTTAATGATCGCCTTCGCAACTGTCGAGATAAACTTCACAGAGAGTCGTCAAAATGATAAACGGAGATGGAAATCTGAAAAATCTCCCTACTCCCATTATGTTAACATCTGCGATATACAGGACCGCTCCTCTAAAGTACATTGCTACTGTGAAAGTATAAAAATAAAAACAGCGACGAAAGCTGACTGCTGGGTCTTCAACGGTGGCATCGCAGAAGATGACCCGTTTTGGTCAAACTTTTACTCTCAGCCGAAAATAGAAAGACTAACATTTAATGTACGAGCGGATGGTGGACTAACATTTATTCCGGCGAAGGTTATTGTTAGACTAGATCGATTGCAATACCTGAATATACAGTACGCTAACATATTCAGCATACCGTCCTTCGCATTTACAAATTCCACAACCTTGAGAGAGATATCGCTGCCTAAAAATAAAATTGGTCAATTGGAGAAAATGTCTTTCGCCCATCTAATAATGCTAGCTAACATAAGTCTCATGGAAAACCAATTAACCGAATTGCAAAGGGACGTATTCTACGATCTTCCAAACTTGCAAAGATTGCATATATCAAAAAACACAATCAGTGTCTTACACGACGGGTGTTTTAAGCATTTGAATAATTTAATCAAATTGGACTTGAATAGTAATTTGTTAACGGTGGTCATAAGAGAGAATTTCCAAGGCCTGTCAAATCTGATTACGCTAGATATGAGAAACAATAAATTAATGATGATAGGCGATCTGGCCTTTGCAGAACTTTGGAGCCTACAAGAACTTTATTTGGATGGCAACGAAATAGAATTTGTGTCAGAACGAGGGTTTGGCGGGTTGACTCAGTTGAAGAAACTTTCTTTAGTCGATAATAATTTGGTAATGTTAGATGACGGAGTTTTCGATGATATACAAAAGTTGAATTTTCTGGATTTAAGAAACAACAAACTGGAAACTTTAAAACAAGAAATGTTGAGAGGTGTTATAGAAAACATGAAATCCAATTACGCGTTCGTCTCTTTAGATGGTAAGTTAGATATTATTTAAAATGTTATTTTTCAGATAAAATTTAATGTTATACACGTTGTGTTTTAAAAACAGACACACGTATGTATATATACATAATATATTATATATTTATACATAATATTACAGTTATAAGATAACAGAACATATATTATGTATTCAATCAATATTAGAAAACTTATAATAAAACAAAATGGCACAATGTTGCTTATGTACCTATTACTTCAATTTCTATGAAATTTACAACATTTATCTGTAAATTTTCTTAATAACTGATCTAACTGACACCTACTGTATGATACTTATGTAATTTAATTATAATTTAGAAAATTGGACGAAATCGAAAGTCTTTCATGTAATTGTACAGTCAAAATTTAATAATGTAAGCCACTAAAGGCCACAAAACAGCAGCTGTGGTTTTTCAACGTGAACAGATCCCATGTAAAACTCAATTAGGGATCCATTAACGGTACAGATATGATTTATTATTATATCATACGCTAGTATGTTATAATTCACCATCGCTTCGCTCGGGTTCGTCCCTAGGTATCCCCTTTAGTATAAGTTTTTTACAAACTTAGACTTTTTTAATTTTTTTATTTTTATTAAAATCTTCCTTAAAAAACATACAAAAAAAAAACGAATTGGTCGATCAATTCTTGAGTTTTGGGCTTAATATTCATTTTAATTTATATAGATGTAGAGGTTCGCCTTTATTACTTTATATTGAAATATTTCATGTCTACATCTAACGTTCACTAGCTATTGAAGGAAATGAATGTAATATTGCGTCTGTGAATGAAACGTATGTATATAGAGTCAATAGTTGATACATGTTCACTAATTATTGTGAATTATTTGTATTATTACTTTAGTTGCTTTTAAAAGGCTGCTAAATAAATTTTTATTGCTGTTTTTCTATTATAAGTGTTAATTTAAATTAATATCATATGGATCATTGAAAAAAGCGAATACTAAGCACTTAAATATTCGAAAAGAGCGGGTGATGGTAGACCATCCACCATAGAAAACCTAAACATAAAACAAAGCTAACATTCCGACTAAGGGCATGAAATGAAAAAAAACTTATAACTCAAAAACTCTTGTCGTTTTGTCTTCAAAATGCTTCTTTTATCTCTTTTTTTAATTTTTCGACTTAATCTCCATAAGTTAAACACGTTATTCACGATTTTGAAAGGTTTCCATTTTACTTGGTAATGAAACCCAAAAACAATTCTTCATTAATTTATTATTATTATTTTCAGGAAATCAAACATTAAAAATTGTTAAAAATTTTAGTAGGACTAAATCTTCGCATGGGTATCCAACATCCATATTGTTACTCTAATGCCCTAAGTTTCATTGAGTCTGTCCACGCGTTTGCGCTACCGAACGAATATGAGTTATACTCATACATACCAACTTTCGTATTTAGTTTACTGGTCTTTCTTCGCATGGGTAACCATAATGTTGTTTGTATTTGCTTCATATAAACGAAAATAAATAAGAAGTAAATTAATAACTTAATATGTAAAGTCGTATCATGCCTCTAAAACTTTAATTTTCAAAAGCTTCGACTACAAATAGTGGCGTCCTCCAGGCAATTCAAATTTACTGCGTGGCAATAAAGCTTAATTAACTCATAGTGAAGTTCCACATTTGTTAATTGTTCTCGAGAATATAACTATTCACTGTGAAAATTTGAGAACATCACATGTTGTTTGAGCTTTGAGGCGTGGAAAACGTATCTAATCGTTATTTAGTTTTAAGCTTCTGTCGACATCAATTTAAATTGATTTTAAGTTACATATCCTATGGCATTAGATATTTGAATTTCTTTACTTCGAAAAACTTCATAAAACTTCTATTTTAATTATTCGCCCTCGATACCTTTTGATGTTAAGTGTGGATTTTATGAAGGAAAAATATTTTTCCATTCATAAAAAAATATAAAAAAAACTATTTTCACAGGCAGACCGTCTATAAATTAGATTTCCGAATCAATAATAATTACTTCACTTTGATTTTGCAAAACATATTTAATGTAAAGATCACTCAGTTAACAGTTTTGTTACATGTACCTACTCGTAATATAAAATATACAATATTCAATATAGTTAAATTGTTTTATTCAATACTAGCTGACCCGTGCCCACTTCGTTGGGCATAATGTTAATAATCCTTTTTTAGTACAGAGTGTTTAAATAATTTAATTTATTTTATTAATATTAAAAATTAAATTATCTATACTAATATTAAAAAAAACTACTTTTTGAAGTCAAAAATATATCTTTCATAGTTAAGGCAGCGTTCGTAAGAAACGCTTTCATTCGACCGTTTTTTCTCCGATTCACTTTGCAAAACGGACTACCACGTAAAAGCCTTTTTATTCAGTTTTTTATATAACCTATGACACTCAGCAATAATGTGGCTTTCTATTGGTGAAAAAATTTTTAAAATAGGTTCAGTAGATCCCGAGATTACCCCTTACAATTTAACAAATAAACAAACTTTACTTCTTTATAATATTAGTATAGATTAACTTCACTTATTTATAGGTTAAAATATATCTCAGATATTCCGAATATAGTAAAATATTAATGCATCGCACTAGATTGATTGAACTATTTGAGGTGTGTTATTATGAAATAGCTCTCACAAAAATCTGTTATTTCAATGGTTTCATTATTTTAATTGCAAATATTTTAAATTAAACGCTATAAGCAATCAATTTATTTATCATTTTCAGACAGTTTTAGTCCTGAAATATTTTAGAGGAAATAATTATTGTAAAAAGTTAAATATTCTTTTTTAATGTCTATTGCTGGCCTCCCTTTACTATAAGGGAAATCATCCACCAGGTCATAGTCCACCACGCTGGTTATGTGCAGGTTGGCCCACTTCACTTGTCTTTTGAAAATTTTCTAGATTCCCTCAGACATTAAGGTTTCTTCACGATATTTTCCTTCACCATAAGAAAAGTCATAATCATGTTAAAAAATGCCTTGCTCAAGAAATATACGAGGTGCGAAAGCAGAGAATTGAACCCGCTTCACTCGGTTTCTCAATCAATTACCCCTTGCAGTTTTATAATCTTTTTGTTATTATGAAACATCGTAGGTAAGCTTCTGTTAACCTTAAATTTGGTTTTATGTATAAATTCTTAAACTTTTTTTATTTTTTTTTATGGTAAAAAGGGGGCAAACGGGCAGGAGGCTCACCTGATGGGAAGTGATCACCTCCGCCCATGGACATCTGCAAGCCTGGCTTGCAGATGCGTTGCCGGCCTTTCAGGAAGGGGAGGGATGGAGGGAGGGAAGTGGGAGGGAGGGGGGAACGAAGGCGGAGGATGAAGGGAAGAGGGAGGGGGGAAGGAGAGTGGGCCTCCCGGACTCTCACTCAGAGAGTACTAATAAACTATACGGGGCGTGCCGGCCCATTCGGTTGCTACCCGAAGGTAACAAGCGTGGCACTACCACTTTAAAAGCATGGCACTACCACTTATTTTAACGAATAATTAGACATATTGATTAATTAACTCCATGCAGTAGTTGTCAACTTATATTAGACAGACAAAGATTACAGATTAGAGATTAGACAACAAACAGACAGATAGCCATATACATTTATTTTCGGCTAAAATATGGAACATAGCTATATTAAATACATCAGACTAAAATATAGTCCTAAAATTCACATGGTAAACCCATGCGCTTTAACACACGCGAGTTAAATTTACACCATGAAAGGGTGCATGAAAGCAACTTAATGCACCCCTAAAGGGTCAACATTGTCGTTCTGTATAAACGAATATGATCCTTAACACAATGGATAACGGATCATAATTGCATGATACAATTTCGTGTCTTTTTCGTATAGTTAGAGTTAACTGTATCAGCTTAATACATTCGTAGTTACAGTCTATGAATCAGGGTCTGATATATAGTTGTTTGTTTCGTTGTGACATTTTAATGGCGAGTATATTTCGCGGTCTAGATATTATATTTGCCGCAAAATTGTCCGTTACTCGCGCTGTGTATGATTTAATATTACTATTGTTTTAATTTATTCTGTGGTCAACTCTTTTCAATGTAGATCTTGCTTTTATTAGATTAGAAATATTATTTTGTTTATTTAGTTATGAATTATAACTGAAGTAAAATTTTTTGGGGACTATTAATATTTTTTAAATCGTATGTTTTTTTAAATACTTGCACAAATACAGTAATTTTCTCAAATATACCAAATATGTAAATTTAAATATTTTTTAACTTCCTTAATATATTTTAATCATATATTCAAGAATTCATATATATACATAAATTAAATATGTATTTTAAACAAACTCACACCATCAAAATATTATTACTTTCATACCAACTTTATGTTATATATAAATTTTGTCGTAAAAAGATGGTACTATATATTAAAATATATCTTTAACAGGTAACAAGCTAACATGCGACTGCCGTTTATCGTGGCTGCATAAATTACGTAACGAGACCCGAAGCAGACGCGTCAAAGCATCTCTAGAGCGACTCAATTGCATCATGGACACCAAATTAAAAACCAACTTAGGTAATGTAAAATTCCAAAATGCTGAGACGAAAATGAACAAACCAATTGATAAAATAGATGAAGAAGATGATAATTTTGATGATGATGCAGCTTATGATGATACTATGCAAGACCAGGACAATGGGTTAGATATTTCGAAAAAAGAATATCGAAGAAAGTTAATGGAAATACCCGTTGATATGCTTCCTTGCGCGAATAAACTTAGTTATGAAGCATCTTATTCGCCACCCACGCAGGATGAGGTCAAGTACTATAAGACTTCGGGTGGAAAAAGCTTAGAAAATTTGAGTTTACTGACGTTATTTATTATAGCGAAGATATTGTAGCCCTTAGTAGTAAAATTTTAAATTAAGCTAAGATCAGCCTTAATATTGAAATTGCTGTTTTCGATCAATTTTAGCTCATATATCTAATTTAAGTTTAAAAATTGGTCTTAAATGGTATTAAATTAATTTCGCTTAAAATTCGCATTAACGATTAATGTTTTCCATTTACTAGTATATTTAGTTTTTGATAATAATGTAGTAGAAGTTATTAGCTTTTATCCTATTCCAAAATATTCATTTATTTTTTCAAATTCTTAACCGTAAACACGAAAAATTGTTTAAATCACTTGTATATTTCCGATAAAGTACTATAAAGATGTTTATTTTAAAGGTTCTCTCTAATAATAGTGTACATATTATGTTACGTATGTATTAAGATATCAAGTAAGAAGATTTTTTACTATCATTAAACGGAACATTTGCATACAAACGTACAGCAATTTCCTAGAAGCACATTATATTAGGATAAGATCTGCTTTTAAATTATACTCTTGAGAAAACTTAATGTACATTCAGTTCTAAATGGAAGAGGATATATGAAAGTACAATATACGAGTAACAAGGATTATTTAAATCTTAAAAAAATAGAAAATAAGCCTATATTAATATTAGGTGATCATGAATGAGACCATGGTCATATCAACAATATATTTGTATATCTTGTTAGTCATGTTCGTTCATGATGTTCACCGCGACCACTGTAATGGTCACTGGAAACTATGGTCTCGAATATGGTCGCGTAATAAGTAGACCGAGTTAATAGCTTTTCAGGTTAAGTGTTTAAAAATTATAATATTTTGATTATACGAAATACATTCATTCACTTCATAAAATTGGAATTTAATTTTAGTATGAATTACATTTTTGTATTCGTCTGATTTATTAGATATTTTTTTAAGTTACCTGTGGTAATACAACAAATTATTATATTCTTAAGATAAATAATCTCATAATGTTTAATATCAACAAATCACTATTAATGATTTCTAGTAAGTAGATCTAAGATGCAACAATAATTCAAAGGAAACTACGAAATATTTTGTATACAATTATTTCAGATTATTTTATGTATATTAGATATTTTTCACAAATATTTTGGGAATTTTTGTTAAAAGGTTTTATTTGTTCCCTATAAACGAAGATACAATATTGTTATCGAATCAGAAGTTCACGTGTACCAAAACTATGTTGTTTTTTTCATTTATTCCATTTGGTGTATTAATACAATTTTATATAATTATTTTATTGACAATAATAAGGAGTTGTTACTAGAAATTTCTATAGTTTAAACCAAAATTTGTTATTAAGAGGATAAAATGAATTTATTCATAACTCGCAAATCATCCTCGTTTCACTGTTTTTCGTAATAAAAGTAGCCTAAATTACGACCTACAACATAAGCAATTCACCAGTGAATGTTCCGAAAAAACTGCCTATAGCGGTTTCCGAGATTTGTTCGAACAAAAAGGCAGACAAGCGAAAGTTCTAAAAAATGTGCTTTTCATTAAAGAATAAGTATCGTATAATTCCATATGCACTTAGTAAAAAACTGATATTGTTACATTACAAACATACACTACATTTTATTTATATGTATAGATTTGGTTTAAAGATCGCTTATTAGATCAAAGAAGATACTTGTTTACCCAAAAGAAACCCTTTTATTAGCCCAAAAGAAGTATATTATTTTTTTCTTAGTATTTCTGTACAGTCCCTGTAATAACCTTTGAATATTGTTTCGCTTGTTTATGATTCTGACAATATTATAATATGACCGAAAAACAATTCAAACGCTTTTCATTTAAATTACTTATATTCTGAAACAAATGTCAAAGTAAACATTAGACGGTGTTAGAAAAATCAAAAGCATTATTATATTTAAATATTATGTTACAAGTTGGTAATATAAGTTACTCATTTCTGCTTATTCTATAAAATTTTAAATGTAAGTAGCAGTAGATATTAAAAATTGATTTAAACCAAAGACTGTGTTAGATTTTAACTTTATTGATTTTAATATTTGAATACATTTTAACTGATTTTGTCAACCAAAGTAAAATTAAATCTTATAAGTAGTTTAGTTATTCATCATACTGTAAATAAATCATTCACTGGGTATAACTCATGTATTACGTAAGAAGTGTGTGAAAATAAATTGATACTTTTTCCTTTATTGTTTTATTTCATATCGTACTTTTATTAATACCGTCCACTCGAAAACCTGCGAAAGATAAGAAGGAACCAACTGCGTAAAAACAATCTTGCATTAGATGTTAGAAAAATGAATGTTTAATTTGGATTTTTTATAGGATCATGTTGTAATCACATTATTAATGAATAGATTGATGAATGAATTCAATTTGAAGATGCTATAATAAAGCTCAAAAATATTCTATTTCTAGATTTTTCGTTCTATGAATGTGCTAGTCCCTAGCACTTTTAAACATAAAACAATATAAATATAAAATTTCTAAACTTCTAAAAATAAATAATTGTAAAACCATATTTGTATTACCTAGTTCTACTTGCATTAAAGCCTAATTCCAGGGATCTACATTAGCTATTCTTGCACACGTATGCGGTCAGACATATCATGGACCCTCTATTCTTGTTTCTATCATACCATATCCACAACTTGATACGACTGCTGAGTGTTCAGTAGGTTGTAAGATTATCCTTATAATTTTGCGTTGAAACGTTTGGGTCAGTTTGAAGTGACCTTCCTTGCCTTGGATCGCAGGTTCGAGTCTGGCTGATGGTATATGATGAGCACGAATGGTGGTACTCCAGTCGCATGGGTATTATATTTATAATATGCAAAAACTATCTGGTATCCATAAAATAGGCCTTGTAGCTTAAAATAGAACTAGATAATGGTGTGGATGAATTTGGAATTTTAAATGGAAAATTATGTTCCATGTCATCAGGCTCAGTGCTTGTGAAAGACAAGCCTTTAAATCTTCCATGTCATCAGGCTCAGTGCTTGTGAAAGACAAGCCTTTAAATCGCTTAAAATATTTCTAATTGAGCTAAATTGCTAAAGAAGTCTTACAAAGCAACAAAAGAACCTGATTTTGTATAGAGTTATTTCCTCACTTGTAATAACAATAATAAACTTGTTTGTGTTTACTTTGCAAGGTGCCGGCTAAATTTGTTTACAAGTCGATTGCGCTTGATATCTGAAATGTAAATTGGGGGAATGTTTTAACATAATTGGCAAAGGTCAATACGGTTTATGTACAGCTTCATAATGAGAAATTAATCGTCGCTTTAGAGATTTTTCTTTTCGAATTAAGGGCTGTCAAAATATGCTACAACATCTAAATAATCTTTGATGGATATAAAAATTATAAGCTACGTTGTATGTATGTTAACTTAATAATGTTAGTTTGCTGCGAATATAACTTAGCTTAGAAATTCTTATTAGTCATTTCAATAAGAATTTAGAAATAATATTAAATGTACAGATTCTGCTCAGTTGGAATTTTATTTTATGTATTGACTATTGAATGAGCAATTCTCGTATCTACAGCTGGGCACTGACCCAGCTATGGGATATTAAAAAAGGGTTGAATATTCTCTTAACTCTAACTGATTAATTTATAATATATAACTTAATTGGATCAAAAGTAGGCTAAGAAGAAGATAAGAAAAACATCACTATGTATATTTTGCTTTATAACACTGGAACCCTTATTTTAATTCGGTAATTTTGGAAGTAAATTGGTGCGTCTGTGATAACGACATATTCAGTTTCATACGTAAACCCTCTTTTGAGATCTTTTTTCAATGTAACGTCTATTAGACGAATATATTTTTATATATCGTCCGAATAGAGACATTTTACGAGTACACTATTGTTTAGTACTGAAAATCTATAACAATGCTTGTGTTACCTACAGCTTCTTCAAGTGTATATATAACATACAATATAAATATTATAAAGGCGAATTTTAATGGATGGTTGTTAGTAACATAGTTATGCCAGAACAGTTGAACGGATCTAGTTGAATGGCATAGTACGTAGGTTACCTCTTATCCTGAAAAAAATGTAAGATTTCCGTGAAATGAGTTTAATTATGTCTTTCACTAGGGACTCGAGCAAAGTAGGGTTTGAAAACTAGGCGAAGATATGTATAATTCTAAAACCTATAGATTCAGCCTCTGTTAATATCAATAAGATTAAAAAATGTAGACGTTCATCTTAAAATGTTGTTAAATGTAACGATAAAAGAGTCTTTAAATTGGTTAACTGTAGTTATATTTATTGTTAATTCTTTAAAATTGTACGGCATTTTAGATAAAAATAGCCACCTTATTTTTCTTTTACCAACTGTGAAGTGAGGCCGCTCGGTGAGTGACATAAGCTGCTTTTATTTCCCTCTATTTTGTAAGGTTCTCATACCTAATTTATTGTAAAAACTTACTTCATTAACTAGACCGATTAGTGCCTGAGCGAGGCAAAAGTGGCTTACTAGTTTATAAGTTAGCAACGTAATCAACTCCAATAAAATTTTATATGCAAAAAGTTTATATCTGTATGTTTATGACTTTATTAAAACTAAGCTCAATAAGCTCAATGAATTATTGTGGTAAAATTCCAGATAAAGACAGCTTTACCTTATTTTTCCATGGGAAATGCATTTACGTACACCACCTGTAGAAAACAAGTAGTTATGTGGGGCTCACTGGCCAGAAACCAGCCAATACTACCCACTAAAATACAAGCTTTATCTTAAACTAGTGACTCACCCTCGCTTCGCTTGGGCTCGTCCCTAGGTTTAGTGCGAGTAAAGCCACAGGTTCCGCTAGTTATACATATAAAATTTCCTCTTGAATCACTCTATCTATTAAAAAAATCGCATCAAAATCCATTGCGTAGTTCTAAACATCTAAGCATACATAGAGACAGACAGCGGGAAGCGACTTTGTTTTATACTATGTTGTGGTTATCACATAATGTACTTTTATCTATATGCTTACTGTACAGGCGGAGCTGCGGCATTAACACTAGTAAGTCATATATTTAATAAAAAATTTAAAACGTATACATGTAAATTAAATGTAAGAAAAACAAAGCAATAATTTTAATTATCTACATTTAGAATTTCAGATTTGTAATTACAATTTGCAGTCAACATTTACTAAGTCCAACCAGAACAGATGTTGAATAATATTTTCATAAAAATCCGGAAATTAAAACCGACTGTAACCCACACGATTCGTCTTTCACGACTTCTATCGCGTATTTATTAAAATAACATGTTATATTTACGGTAGGATTTTATTCAAATACTGGTGATATTTGCATAATCTTAACGAAAGTCACTCATGGATAGACAGTGAGTTATGAATTATTTGTAACCGACTTGAAAAGGAAGAGGTTTTGTGTTACCATTTTTTACATACATGACGGGCTTTAAATTTTAATATATTAAAGTAGATTTTAATATAATACAAAATAAATAGGCAGTGGTAGCCTAGTGGTAACGCGCTCATTCGATTAACCGAGTGAAGCAGGTTCAAATCCGGGTCTCGCACATCTGATATTTATATGTGCGAATCATTTTTAACATAATTATCACTCGTCTTACGGTAAAGTAAAACATCGTGAGGAAACCTGCATGTCTAAGAGAAATCAAGAGATATGTGAAGTCCGCCAACTTGGCCAGCTTGGTGGAGTATGGCCTGATTCCCCTCTTATTGAAGAGAGACCCGTGATCAGCAGTGGAACATTAAAAAGGGCTGAATACATACATACAGATTTTATTAGAGTAATAAACATACATAATATATATTTTATATTACTTATATTTTATATTAAACTAATCAGTTGGCTCCTTAATTTAAATTATGACCAAACAGAAGACTTACTGGTATCAATAACCTAATAATCTTTCCACACTCATTCATAATGAAATACTTGTGTATTTCACAAGTATTCAGTCCGACAGTCACTCACAAACACACAAACAAACACACATACACACACACACACACAAACACACATGGCACACTAATATGTATATTCGATGTCATCATATTTCATTATATAGCTTCCTATTTTTTTTATAGTTGTTATAATAATACTTAGATTTTTGTTATGTTTCCTTACTTTAGTTTAATATGTGTAAGAAATTTTGTTGTCATACATGACGCTTGCGAGGTGGGCGTTAATAACTGCGGCACATTTTTATACTAATGCAGTTATTATCATTATGTTGTTTCTGTCATACGTGTATTAAACATTAAATAAATAAATAAATATTGTCTTCAAAAGAGCCAAGATGAAGCAATAAACTTATAGGTACCTACGTGTTGACGTATCATTCAAATCAAATCAAATCAAAATATTCTTTATTCAAATAGACTTGTAAAAGTCTCTTTGAATCGTCATTTTTACATTATCAAAATTAAAAGTCAGTCTGTAAGTCGATCTGTATTACTTTTATTTCACCAATATTTTTGACTAAAATATTCTACATAACCAAGAAAAACTAAATTTTAAAACATAATACCTGACGTCTAAGAGGTAAGACCTATACAACATGTGGATGCCGAACTATTTTACTTTATTATCACTAACGAGAGAGGTATAAGGCGACACAGCCTCAAAGAGTTTATTATATTCGTCACAGTTTCTAGAAACCTTGCTTTGGCTATTTTAAGTCGGTATAAGATAAATACTGTTGATCAATTTAAAATTTTTCTCTTAAGATTGTATTTATTTTGTATAATGACTACATTATAGCTTAATAACGTCATAATAGAACTGTAAAATATTCTATTTTTGACTCATTTGGGGTGCTTTGAGTCAAATACAAAAACTATTTTGGTTTAGGTTATTGTTTATATATTGATTAAAATATACATACATAAATTGGTAGGCGTTGTCCCAACTCTAAATCTACTGCTGATTATCGCATGTCACAAAATGTAAGAAAAACTAATAATCTATTAATAATAAGGAATTAAAAGGATATAATATTCTCAAATAGCTTGCTATAATACGTATATTAAACGATTGTCCTATAAATAAGCGGTACTACGCCCCACAGTGACACAACTCGCATGCGATAATGTAACGACGTGTTACGAATATCGCATGAAAATATGCATTTAAGGGGGAATTATGTTTTCTCATATTATTTGACTTTGTATAAAACAAAATAGATATTATTTCGTCAAATAAAGAAAATATACGTGTTATTAAAATAAAGGTAATTTTCTAACTTTATTGCTTATGAATTGAATTTGAAAGGTGCAACAATAGGTGCGAAATGTAAAGTAGTGAAATACAACGCCATTGGTCAGAACCAATGTAACGTCAAAGTCTATAGTAGTGTATTATTAATAAATGCTGTTGTTTGGTGTTTGAGTTTGTTTGAGATTAGTACTAGCAATCTAGACCTGTTCGTTTGTTGATTCCAATATTGTCATAAACTACGATATCGTGCCAATATCATGCTAAAACGGGTAACGTTTAAAGAATCCATATCCGAGAGAGGGAATTTATTTATTTACACATTTGTCTTACTTTGCCTCAATTAATCTTCATTTTATAAACTATAGATTTAAAACATCTAACGTGTAGTCTATCGGCCGAAATTAATAATGTATCTCCCATCCAAGATCAAAACCAATCTGAGACTGTTGCATATCGATGGTGGGATCTTCAATCCACATGCCAATAATAAAACTTTGCAATCCATCTTTATGCTATGGATAGATTGCAAAGCAATCCCATGCCTCTTGACCGTTTCGTTTCAAGTAGAATATCGATTCTACGACAGATTTATCTAGTATTTTATTAAAGCAAAATAAATATTAAAATGCTAAAAATATTCCATAAGTATTTAAACAAAACAATTAGATAGATAGAATAGTGTAAAAACACGTAAACATTGAAGAAAACTCATTAAACCTATTTGGATTTGGTTTTGACGTTGACAGATATCATTGCCTCTTGCCTTGCTTGAAATGAACTATTTATTTTGTAAATTATCTACCTACAATAATTTACAAATTACAAATGCAAGTTTTGTGCAATGGACCTTGAAATAGTAAGTACTTGTTTGTATAAGCAATATTTGTTTTTAAAGGCGCGCCTTCCAGGTGACGCTTAGATTAGGCGGAAGTAATAAATTTCCACCTAATTTGTATCATTGATGATATTCATTCTAATTTTCTTTTAATAGGTAAAAGGCAAGCCTCTTACTAAAGATGAAACAAAGTTTTTGTTGGAATTAATTGAAAATTGTAAAATTATCACCACAAAAACTACCAACGCCACTAACAATAAATTAAAAAATGAGGAGTGGAATAAAACTTGAATCAATATCAATGTTTATTTAATTACCTTCTTTTATTTTACCTTTCCAATATTTATCTATGTAAAAGTTGTAGACCATAAGTTGGCATAGGACTTAGGGTACTTTTTATCCCAGTATTGAGTTCCCATGGGATAGCATTTGACTACCATGAGGGCAGAACCACGGGCAAAAGCTGACTAGCCTTTAACTGATTAGTAGTAGTATAATTTTATTAAGTTAAAAAATAAAATAAAACTTTGGGTTTATTCCAATAATTTATTGCATTTTGTACTGTGAATCTGAATATTTTATAACAAAAAACTGTGTCTAAGTGCTAAATTTGATAATATAAAATTAGCAAACGAGAATTTAGAACTAAGAAATAAAGAGCTAGAATAAAAATAATTGAGTATTAATAAACTATTTCATTTTAATTACACATAATATATAAATATTATATCAGGTTATTAAATCAAATCAAAATATTTAATTCAGCATAAAAATTGTTACAAACTGAATGTCATGAGTCTACGACCAGTTCAGAAAGAAGAAACCTCTGTCCTGAGAAGAACTGGCGAAAGAAACTCAGCGGGACTATTTTTTTTTCTCTTTTTCAAATTAAATTGCGAATTAACAATAATTCTATATGTTGAAATAGCCTGACTGCGATCACATCTTCAAAACATCATTAATCGAATAATAAATAGCCTTAAGTACACAAACATTTCTTCACATTTTTTTTTTAATTTCGCTGCTGATATATCCCGCACTATTCTACCTGCTGTTGATGTAGAGACACCAACAAAGTCAGCTACAGATATTAGCATAGTTCCTAATGCATAAAACCGTAATGATAGCAATAGCTGATGTAATGGTGAAACACCGTAATTCCTAAAACAAATTGGGTAGTAAATAAACATTGATGCCAAAGATAACTAAAATATCCACGTGATATTAGAAAGCAGATAGCATACCTTGAAGAGGTTACACGGATAAACGGCATCAACTGCGTCAATAGAGAATTCACTGCCACTTTACATAATCTAAATCTAAAGGTAAATTCGGCATCATCAAGGCTCTGCATGTAGTTCACCCTTCTGAGTTGCCGCGAACGAGCGCGTGGTGTTTCTTCAGCGTCACTATCGCATCCCAGTCGGATAACTGAGCAAGAACCTCCAAATCACTGTCGTCACTATCGCTTGAAAATAACGAATATGCCATTACTTTAAAAATTATTTTGCGTAATCCACGAAAACTAATATTCAATCCCCAAACTTCCTTGGATTGCAACCTGTGATTGTTTTCACCAATCGAACTAAACGTCAAAATGGACAGATAGGTTATTGATATGCACAAACTGTCATTTTCGAAAAGAGGTCAATCCGTAATCTACCATACGCCCTCCCAAAGATAGATTGATGCAAAAGATAGTAAACTCGACCCGAGGATTGATTATTAACATGCTTCAACTCAAAGATGGATCGAAAAGGCGATCTTGGACAGCTAAAATTGGATTAGGATTGATTATTAATTTCGGCCGTAAGTATTTAAAATGTTCCTATCAATATGCCGTCTATACATCAATAAATAATAATCGTAAAAGGCAAATTTAATTCATAATAAAATATAATACGATATGTCAGAAAACGCATCGCCTTAACAATCATACAAAGAAATACGGCCATTAGTCTCGCCAGATTATCGAGGGGTGAGGGGGCGACATCTGCAACTAACATTAACAGTCTGTCGCCACAGGTATTAAAAGATTTGCGCGTCTTTATACGTTTCAATTTGTCACTTCGAAAATGTAAATTAGTTCAATATAATAAATCTTATGTAATAAGGATCTTGATATGAATTAATATAATGTCTAAAACATGTGGATATTTTAGGGGTTCACAATAAAGTCATATATAAACTTTCAATTCTAATATTCGGCTTGCTTGCGAGATTCTTGTTCAGCAGAGTTCTATTTATTAGGCTTCGAAACTCATAGAGTACAAACATACATTCATTTATACAGGCATAAGTTATAGTATCGTATATCTGAATCAATCAGTCTCAGATGCGTATCATGTCATAGCTGCATTATACTCATCTATGAGCGGCTTCGTATGCGTTCTAAACACAGATATATCTATATCTGTGGTTCTAAAGACCGGAAACCAAATTCTTTTTGCGTCGCGCGGTACGATACTTAACACTACCACGTTACTAACACGTTAACGCCCTTCCCGTTTTTGCAAAATTTTTCCGCTCCTATTAGTCGTAGCGTGATGAATATTTAATTATATATCAGCCTATAGCCTTCAACGATAAACGGACTATCCAACAAAAAAAGAATTTTTCAATTCGGATCAGTAGTTCCTGAGATTAGCGCGTTCAACCAAACAAACAAACTCTTCAGCTTTATAATATTAGTATAGATAATACGACATAATACGACAATAATTTTTACAACACGTTTGAGTCAGTTTGTAGTGACCATGCTTGCTGTGACAGCGGTCGCAAGTTCGGATCCCACTGGAGGCATTTATTTGTGTGGTGAGCAAGAATAATAATAAATATGTTGGGACATTTACACACAGCACTATCTAGTTCCATGATAAGGTACGAGCCTTGTGTTATGGATACTAGATGGTTGATATACTACACATATATAAGTTTAAATACATACATATTATAAATATAAACATCCATGACTGGAGTACACACATTCGTGCTCAACAAATGTATGCCCCCAGCGGGACTCGGACCTGCGACCGCTGGCGCAGAAAGCAGGGTCACTACCCACTGAGCCAAACGTGTCGTCCTCCGTGAATGTTTGTTCATCACTCATGTGTGTTTAATGTTTATATTTTTGGAGCATGTATGTGCTTAAAGTTATATGTTTACTCGTATAACTATCTAATATCCATAACACAAGCCTTGTAACTTAACACTAGAACTAGATTGCACTGTGTGTTATGTTCATATACATATTTACATACATATTTATTTATTACTGATTATTTAATTAGAATTAGTTAATTATTAATTTCCATTCTTCGAATTTCCAAAACGGCGAAATCCTTTACAAAATTCATCTGCTATTTGCATATTGGCAAGGAATATAAAAAAATCGATCAATAATAAATCAACGAACATTAAATAACCTAAACTGACCTGGAGCTTATTTCCCTTATATAAATAACTATAGTATGAAATATATAGTTTAAATTTACTTCTTGTCTGTCAGTCTGAGATTTATGATATTTACTTACTGCCAGTTTCTATAACCTATCTACCGATAGACCGGTAGATACTTTATCTACCGGTTACTTGGTCTATCGGTAGATAGGTTATAGAAACTGGCAGTTAGTAGATGCGAATGCCTTCATTGAATTATCTTTTTTCCACAGCAATGAAGCAACTAAGTGTCGTAATATTTTGCGTAAATATATTTGTAGGCTGAAGAGGGTTATAGGCTAACAATCCCGAACCGCTATATTAAATGAATCCCTTAGGATATTACTGCGTAAAGTTACTGAAGGCCCGAGGCCAGCCAAATCACTAATATATAATACGCACAGGTGAGTAAAGTAGTATAGTAAAGTAATTAAACATTCATGTTTTAACGTAAAATGACATAGTAGATTTCCAACCAAATGAAAAGATAAATGGGGTACAAAACGAGGTTAACTTAATATGTGAGTTTAAGGTAGCATCAATTTAACTTTAGGACCAATGGAAGGTCAGATAAAGGGCTTTTATTAACACTAACTTCTTAGAGACACAGAGTAATATGAATAAAGTTTCTTTAAAATATATAAAAATATATTTGGTAGACAGCTGTGAATCTATACTAATATTATAAAGCTGAAGAGTTTGTTTATTTGTTGTTTGTTTAATTTTTTGTTTGTAGGTTTGTTTGTTTGGTTGGTTGATTAGTTGGTTGAATGCGCTTATCTCAGGAATGACCGGCTTAAATCGAAAAATTCTTTTTTTGTTGGAAAGTCTGTTTATCGAGGAAGGCTACTAATAATAAAAATAATTATGCCCTCCCAAGCGATTTCCCCATAGTGGCAAATATTAGTGAGGTCAGCCATCTACGCAGGAGATATACAAGTGTACGCGCAAACACTGTCACTCTCTTACTCCGGTGGGACGACTACTCAACACGACCAGTGAGAGCTTGTGTGTTATCTGAGCCAACTCCCCAACTTCGAGCTAATACTAGGAATTTCTTAACAAAAAACTTAATTACTAAATTAAAAAACTCGAACTCTTTACTCTTTACTTTACTCTTCTTTTTCACGTAAGTTAATGTCTACGACACGGTTTGTATTTTTTAACTACGGTAGCCTAATCTACTATACTTATATACGCTACTATACTTATATACTACGATAAATCGTACATAATTTGTATATTGTAAAAAACGTTTCCAATAAAGATTTTTTTTTAATTTGTATATCAAAGTAGATTATATATTATTCATTAAACTCCTACGGTCTACGTCAACACAATATCTTGTGTAATATTAAACAAACAAACGGACAAAGCGACTACGAAGCGTACTACAAAGACCTGGGAGTCGATCAATCTTGATCACTTGGGAATTCAGCTAATTGATTTGTGTGCAGGTGAACGTTTGAATACGCTCCGACGTGATTGAAGGCCTTATCGCCTGTATGAGGTTATATGCAACTTTTCTCTACAGACAAAATTATTAGATACTGTTCTTTTTAACCGATTTCCGCAAGGAGGAGGTTATCAATTCGGTCGGTATTTTTTATGTATGTACACCGATTACTCTGTGATTTATGATCCGATTTACGCGATTCTTCTTTTTTTTTTCATGGGCAATAGCTGCCATTTGGTCCCATAAAAATGAAAAATAGTTTGGCCCAGTAGATTTTATTGTATGAACATATTTTTTTTTTAATTTTTTATAACGATATTTTTTTCTTAGAGCTTACAATATTAAATGTGCATTTCTTGTATAAATTTATTTCGCGTATCTCTAAACTGGCGCTAACAATTTAAAACAGGTTTTGTATTTAGATGAGTTTTGCTTTGTAATTGTACCTGTATATGTGTTTATAAGATAAATTATGCTTTATCGAAAGACACTATTATAATTATATACATTTATTTTTAAAGAAAACTTAGATTTAATTGAAAAATCATTATTTTTACATGTTTATCATCAATAATTGATATCAACTATGAATGAGTGAATAGGTGGCTACTGAATTAGTGCGACTTACCATCTCCGACTGCGTTACCACTTACCATCAGGTGGAACGCAGTCAAGCACTAATTCAGAATAAAAAAAAAATAAAAAAAAAACTATACGTCATATGATTGTATGGAAGTCAGACTCTACAATATTAAAACATGTATCAAATTCAGTCCTATAATTTTAAAACCTTATATAAAATAAATAATAACTAATTTTATTTCAGATATACTAATAAAGAGCTTAAGAATTACTGTCTGCAGCTCTATGTGTAGAGAATCTATGATCATTACATCGTTGCAACAAAGTGACAATAGATACGAGTTTCAATGTATATTTATATCAAATGTAGGTAAACAAGCTTGGTTTCCCATTTATCATAATTCCTGATTCACTTGGTTTAACATTCTGTCAAGATAATACCATGTATTATGTATGTGCAACATATCTTTGTGCTGACTGATTTTCTATGTATGACATCCGAAATATTATGTATAAATATGTTGGGACATTATTACATACAGCGCTATCTAGTTCCGTGGTAAGCTGCGAAGCTTGTGTTACGAGTACCAGATAGTTGATATACTACATATATAACTTCAAATAATTACATAATATTATTATTAACACCCATGACTGGAGTACAAACATTTGCGCTCAACAAATGAATGTCCCCAGCGGGACTCGAACCCGCGACCGCTGGCGCAGCAAGTAGGGTCACTACAAAAAATGTATGGTCAATTACTTCACTTTATCCACTCAGGGAAGAGCTATCATACTGGGTTCGTGATTTAATAGCTAGTATGTGTAACATTATAGGAGAAGCCACAGATCCGAAGGTCCTAGGTTAGAGTTCCGGGAGGATTTAAGTTTAGTTATTGAGTTATTTCTTCAAAAATTTCTCAGTCATGTGTACGAGGTGGCAAAATGGTGGTAATTTAGCGTAGTGCCGTAAGTGCCGGTCGTTGTCCAAGAGTATTAGAGAGTATAGTATATAAAGCCATCTGTCCTGCGTCTGAATTGTCTCATTCGTATCTTATTACTATTAAGTATTGTAACTTTAAAGTAAACTTATACATATTGTCACCATATTATCTCTATGTGCCTTTGGGTAGTTCAATGAAATTTTTTACCGAAGCCTAAATCGGTCAAGGGACATCATATTACCTTACCTTACCTTATCCAAAATAACCTCTCATCTCCTCTAGGCTTTAAAAATGATTTACAACACAATTGTGCAACAATTTCAGATTTTTTTTACAACGGTAGAACAACTTAACTTGCTGAGAATGTGATTTTTGCACCTAATTCTGTGTTTTGTTTTTAATAATTAAAAAAAAAAGAAAATATAAAAGAAACGTCGGGAACAAAAATCATAATAAATCCGCGACAAAATGAAAAGATAGTTTCATTTATAATGTCATGTATTCGCGTAAATCTAAGAAAGTATTAAGAAAATATAAATTTATTACAAGTAACAGACTCTAAACTCATATAGGATTTGAAAAGAAAAAGCTTCTGTTCATACTCTACTCTACGGTTCGAGAGACAGCAACCGTAATCTTAGAAGTTTGTAGATGACATCCTTATGGTAAAATCAAATTAGGGTGCGGAGTTGGACTGTCATACGTGAATTATCTTAAATCGCGGTAAACATTTACCGTTTCAATTTACGTACGGAATCTTCTTTGTATAGTTGAGTTTATTGCTTTAATTAAGCTTGGGTACGATTTTCAGTTATAGCAAAATACGAGTGTTTATTTTAAATACCATATCTTTGATTTGCATATCGTTTTAACTAATCCTATTACGAAGAATATATACTTGCATAAGTTGGTTTATTTTGTATAGATAATGTATAAGTCCCATTGATTAGTACCAATATAAGTTACTTTTCTTCTTCTCCTAACTCCTTCTCTTTTCATAATACTGTTACGAATACACGAGTAAAGGAGCTAGCGCCATCTAGCGTGGAGCGAGGGAACCACTTTTTGTGTTGTACAAAACGTGAAACCTCCACTCAATACTAGATGGCGCTAGAGGAGCTATATAGAGGAATAAACTCGAAAATCGAGTACACGCGCGAACATTCCAGAAAGGTCTGGGATTAGACTCGGCCGGTATAAATAGGCCGCGGGTGGCCGAGCGAGTTGAGTTCAGTTTGAGCGATCCACGAAGCGACTTCGAAGTGAAGACTAGTGATCAAAAGTGATACCAGTGGAAACCTACGACATTGGCTACGACCTCAGACATCGTTAGTGCTTAGTGAGTGTACCTAGTTGTTTAGTGTTTGTACCTAGTACCTAGTGTTTGTACCTAGTACCTAGTGTTTGTACCCAGTGTTTGAACCTAGTGCTTTGTGTCGGACCTAGTGCTAGTGAATAAAGTCTCTGAAAGAGTCAGCAGGTCTTTCTCTCCAAATCGTTCGAACCCTAACACGCAACAACTGGTGTCAGAAGTGGGATTTGGAGATGCCATTGACTCCGAGAGAGAACCCCAAGGAGGGGGTCAGGACGAGGACACAACGAGCTGCGGATGCCACTGGGGGCCAAGCTCCGCCCACTGGCCACGCCTACCAGGCCACGCCCACTGGCCACGCCCACTGGCCACGCCCCTCAGGCCCCGCCCACTGGCCCCGCCTACCAGGCCCCGCCCACTGACCACGCCCATCATGCCCCGCCCACTTTGGTTCAGGCTCCGCCCACTTTGGCTCAGGCCCCGCCCACTTGCTCCACCCACCTTGCCACGCCCACCGGACAGGCCACGCCCATCAGCGGCACCATAGCTTCTACAGACCCTCAAGTGGCACTTCAATTAGGAAGTTTATTTGAATTAATGAAGGCCATGAAAGAATCACAAGAGGTAATGAAAGAATCACAAAAGGCTTTGCAAGAATCACAAGAGCAACAAAAAGACCTCCAACAAAAAGCGCTTTTGGCTATACAAGAGGTTAGTGACACGGTGGGTAAGCTTCGAAAAGATGTCGACGAAGTGGAAGAACGAGTTACCGGGTTAGGATTGGATGTCGAAAATGTGAAAACCGGTCTCGCTGAACTACAGAAGAAAGTAGTGCGCCTTGAAACCACGGGAGTTGCAATGTCTAGTGGAACTACCGGGGGGGCGCAAGGACCAAGAGTGAAAGTGCCGCCATACGACGGCACTACTTCGTGGAACGCTTATCGTCGGCAATTCCAGACTGTTGCCACTGCCAATGGATGGACGGAAGAACAATGTCTGACCGCTCTCACTGTTGCGCTCAGAGGGCAAGCCTTGTCTGTCTTGGAAGCACTGCCACATACAGGAAATGGGTTCCAAGACCTGATGGAGGCACTTGAATCCAGATACGGGGAGCGACACCTGGAACACGTGTTCCGTGCCCAACTGCGTGACAGAGTCCAACGCTCAGGAGAAGGACTTCAACAATGGGCGCTGGAAATTGAAAAACTCGTCAGGAAGGCACACCCAGGAGCCGACACCAAGACGGTAGACACGAACATTGTTCAAGCATTTGTCGACGGAATCAAAGACCTGGAGGTCAGAGCTGCAGTGAGGCTTCGTCACCATACCTCGCTAAAGGAAGCATTGGCGCATGCTTTGGAGGTCGAGGCTGTTCGCCATGACGAACGGCAGACCCATAAGGTCCGTGAGGTCTCTGAGGAAGCCAAGCAGGTTAAGGCTCCTACGAAGAGAAGGTATGGAGTCATGTGCTACAAGTGCGGCGAGAGGGGGCATCTTCAGCTCAACTGCCCGCAGAAGGAGACCCATCTGGCAAGGATGAAAAGGATCGAGGATCAAATAGAGGAGCTGAAGAAGCAAGGGGATTCGTCCCCTGCCCGGGATCAGGGAAAAGCCAGGACTATGGGGCGAGTACTGGCTGATGCGGAGGAAGCCCCGATAACCGTTATCTCCCAGGCACGTTGCGGAAAGATGCATGGGAACGCTGACGCACTCTCACGAAGGCCGTGTTCGGAAGACTGCAAACATTGTGTTAAGCAGGAATCCAATGAAGTAACATTAAAGCTAACGAGAACAAGTCCTTTGGGTCTCTGGGAGAATGATGCTATGAGGGAGGCTCAAGAAACAGATGACGACCTTCGGCACATCATCACATGGAAGAAACGGGGTGAAGTAAAACCAATCTGGAGTGAGGTTGCACCCACTGGCGCTGTCACTAAGTCGTACTGGGCGCAATGGGACAGTCTGATACTTCAAAACGGAATACTCTACCGGAAATGGGAGAAGACTAACGGCAGAGAGTACCATCTTCAGATAGTTGTCCCAAGATCGAGAGTACCAGATGTTCTCCGTGAAGTACATGATGGCGTATCAGGAGGTCATCTAGGTGTCAAGAGGACGTTAACAAAAGTGCGAGAACGATTCTACTGGTTGCATTGTCGAGATGATGTACAGGATTGGTGTCGCAAATGTACTACTTGCGCTGCTGTAAAAGGACCACAGACCAGGAGCCGTGGGAAGCTGCAGCTGTATAACGTCGGTGCACCGTGGGAACGAATTGCAGTTGACGTAGCCGGGCCATTTCCTGTAACGGAATCGGGAAACAAGTATTTTATGGTCGTCATTGACTACTTCACCAAATGGCCCGAAGTGTTCGCCATACCAAACCAAGAAGCTACAACAGTCGCTTCTAAGCTAGTCGAAGAAGTGATATGTCGCTTTGGTGTGCCTCTAGAAATCCATTCTGATCAGGGCAGGAACTTCGAATCGCAAGTGTTCCAGGAAGTGTGCAGAATTTTGGGCATGCATAAGACGAGGACCACCGCGTACCACCCACAGTCCGATGGAATGGTTGAGAGATTTAACCAGACTCTTGAGAGGCATTTGGCGAAATTGGTAGACGACAAACAAAAGGATTGGGACAAGTATATACCACTCTTCCTTCTGTCGTATCGAACCGCCGAGCATGAGAGCATAAAAGCTACCCCGGCGTATGTCAATTACGGTAGAGAACTACGAATACCAGTAGACCTATTGACGGGAGGGTCACCGGAGGAACAAGAGACCCTACAAGACTATGTCAGCAATTTAAGGAAAAAAATGCGCTACATACACGCGTTAGTTCGGGAAAATGGGTTACAGTCAAGTGAGAACATGAAAACCAGATACGACCGGAAATCGAACACGAAAGGATTCGAGGAAGGGTCACTGGTGTGGCTGCATAACCCAACCCGCCGGAAAGGGAAATCTCCAAAGTTGCAGACCAAGTGGGACGGTCCATACAAAGTGGTTACCCGAATGAATGATGTGACTTATAGGATTCAAAAGCAACCAAGAGGGACATTCAAAGTGGTACACATAGACCGTCTGGCGCGTTACCATGGCAGTAACAACGATGCTCGGGACGAGCATCTCTAAGAGGGGAGTAGTGTTACGAATACACGAGTAAAGGAGCTAGCGCCATCTAGCGTGGAGCGAGGGAACCACTTTTTGTGTTGTACAAAACGTGAAACCTCCACTCAATACTAGATGGCGCTAGAGGAGCTATATAGAGGAATAAACTCGAAAATCGAGTACACGCGCGAACATTCCAGAAAGGTCTGGGATTAGACTCGGCCGGTATAAATAGGCCGCGGGTGGCCGAGCGAGTTGAGTTCAGTTTGAGCGATCCACGAAGCGACTTCGAAGTGAAGACTAGTGATCAAAAGTGATACCAGTGGAAACCTACGACATTGGCTACGACCTCAGACATCGTTAGTGCTTAGTGAGTGTACCTAGTTGTTTAGTGTTTGTACCTAGTACCTAGTGTTTGTACCTAGTACCTAGTGTTTGTACCCAGTGTTTGAACCTAGTGCTTTGTGTCGGACCTAGTGCTAGTGAATAAAGTCTCTGAAAGAGTCAGCAGGTCTTTCTCTCCAAATCGTTCGAACCCTAACACGCAACAATACTTTCTTAGGTTTACGCGAATGTTTGACATTATAAATGAAACTATATTTTCGGATTTTGTCGCGGATTTATTATGATTTTTGGTTCGCGACGTTTCGAATGCTTTACAGCAATCATGGTCACGGGAGAGACTAAGGTATTAGACGTCTCAGGGGGTTATATACTTGTTACAGACAGTGCCTACCCACAATTTTTTACAATTATTCAAAATGATAGATTATAAAATTATACATTTCAATTCCAAACATTTAAGATTTTAAAATTTTAAATTATATTATAAATAATATAAATCCTTCTCCTTTGTTCTAGGCTTCTACTAACCTGAAATACCTGGATAAGTGTGTAAGTTAATTTTGTATTATCTTAGACTTACGCAAATATTTGACACTACAAATAGTTTTTTGCTAAAATGAGGAGGCTTAAATAAGACGATAAATACTATATCATGACTTCTAACCATTCCCTATAAGTGTACATTATTATTAACGTGTAACATTTTTAACTGTTTGTTTGAACACGAAAAACAAAAACGATTTAAAGACATGGATATTTTGCAGGATTAACCACTAGTAATTTACTTAGTAATTTAAGCAGCAATAAAAAAATATTAATGTAATGAAGAAGTCCTCGTTAATAATATCATGTTTATTTCATTTAACGTTGTCAATATACCTACCTATGCCGACATATTATACCGCAGTAAATTAATTTTCTCACATCTGAGGGGCTTCTGGAAGAAATCTCTTAAAGAGATAAGTTATTTCTTGTCCACATCCTTAATCAGTTTTCTTTCATTTTGTAAGACAAAATATATTTTATGGGACACAAAAAATATTAATTAAATCTGATTGAGAGAACTTACTGTACTTTAAATATTTTTTTGGCAAATGTTATTGATATAGTCATTATTATCAATACAAAGGTTTAATGTACAGTTTTTATATTTTTTGCCTGTCTGTTTCAAAACACAGTAGGAAAAAATCACTTGACCGATTTGCATGAAATTTGTAATGATGATAGCTATTTATCTGGATCAACATAATATAGGACACGTTATACTGTGGAAAAGTATTTAAATGACGACATGTTTGGTTTAGTTCATAGTGGCCAGCGGTCGCGGGTTCGAGTCCCGCTGGGGGCATTCATTTGTTGAACACGAATGTTTGTACTTTCGTCATGGGTGTTGTTGTTTATGATATGTATGTATTTAAAATTTATATGTGTGTAGCATATCAACTATCTAGCATCCGTAACACGAGCCTCGTAGCTTACCATGGAACTAGATGGCGCTGTTGTAATAATGTCCCAACATATGTATTTATCTATAAATAATCTATACTAACCATTAGACTGACCCAGGAATGAACCCGAGAAAATCAAAGCTGAGTCGTTCGTTTAAATTGTAATGACCATTATAAATGCAAAATTGAAATAGGCTATGTGTAAGTGTCTCTAATGTGTCTACTACCTAAGTGCACTCTCTATTTCAGTTGCTCTATACCACTTACTACTCACGTTGTATTAACATTTTGTTAAAGTTGTAATATAATTAACTGAATTAATTAACATCCAAAATGTTAAATACATATTCGATTTGAAAATTTACAAATCAAAATTGCTTTGTCAACAGTTAGTATAGCATTAACAGCTTTATCGAAAACATGGGCGTAGCAAATTATAAATTTAAATTATCATAAGTAGTTATTAAAATTAATTATTAATTATTGATAAATGCAATGAAAATAACTGACAGCTATATAATATATATAGCTCAGTTGGTAGTGACCCTACTTTCTGCGCCAGCGGTCGCGGGTTCGAGTCCCCCTGGGGGCATTCTTTTGTTGAGAACGAATGTTTGTTCTTCAGTCATGGGTGTTTTATATTTATAATTCATATGTGCATATATATTATAAATATAAAACACCCATGACTATGACCCATAATATACACATCAACTATCTGGTATCTGTAATACAAGCCTCGTAGCTTACCATGAACTAGATAGTGCTGTAAAAAATGTTCCAACATATTTATTTATTATTTATTTATTTATTATTTATTATTTATTTGTTTATTATTTATTTATTTTAGTTTTTATCTACTCGCTGAAGGTTATGGGTCCAAATCCGGGTATACTCTTTTGATTTAGATAAATGTTATTCAGAAAGGTGTCATAGAATCCCTAGAAAATTTCAAAATTATGAAAATAAACAGACAAAGTTAGGTAAAATATACTAACGTTATTATTCGAATGTGACTAATAAGCTTCAGTTTCGTGGGCATGCGAGGGAGTTATTTCCACGAATTACCATTATTTGAAACAAGAAGAAAATTATAAAATGTTAATGCATACGATTAAATGCATGTAAGGTATAATTTATTGTATTTTATTATAATATGTATTAGGTATAATTAGTTATTAGGGAAAAATGCAGGATATTAGGTAGGTATATGGTTTTCTAACGATCTTTTCATGAAGCCACAATTCACATATAGACTATTGTAAGCTTCATTGCTGCGTAAAAGCACGATTTATTGTACAGTGGTTTAAATAAAAGAAACAAACTATCATCAGCCCTTTTTTTAACGCCCCACTGCTGGGCACGGGCCACTCTCAGTATGAGGGGGATTCGGCCATAGTCCACCGCGTTGGCTAGTGCGTGTTGGTGGACTTCACATGTCTTTCGAAAAACTTGCTAGGTTTTTCTAAGACACGCAAGTGTCCTCACGATGTTTTCCTTCACCGTAAGACAAGTGGTAATTATGATAGAAAATTATTTGCACATGAAAATATCAGAGGTGTGAGACTCGGATTTGAACTCGCATCACTCGGTTATCCAAGCGAGCGCGTTACCGCTGGGCTACCACTGCCTAAGAAACAAATACCTACTTATAATATTAAGTTTTTGTGGTGGTTTGAAGTTCTGTTTTGTGATATTTGTTTTTCATATAAAGATATTAGATAGCTTTTAGAGCGCTGAATGTGGACAGCTTAGTATAATACTCATAGTTCGTGAGCTTAATACCTGCTATCGAAACTCTCTTGGTATGAAAGCAATGTATATTCTTCATTCGACTCGGAACTTGAATACAGAATTTGCTTCCATTTACACCAACTAGAAGTACGAAGTTGAGGCTTTTATTATATAAATAATATGTGATGTGTATAATATGGTAAAATAATTATCTAACTTCTAAAACGTCACGTCACGTCTCGCTTATGAGTACGGGCCTCCTTTTAATACGAGTAGGACGCCACAATACACGACGCTGGCTAAGTGCGACGTGAACTTCACATGTCTTTCGAAAACTTACTAGATTTTTTTGGACAGGTTTTCTCACTTTATTTTAGTGAGACCCAAGATTTGAACCTGCTTCACTCGGCTTTCCGAGCAAGCGCGTTAACACTAGGCTACTGCTGCGATGTTAGTATAGTCGTATAATAAAAGTGTAGACATAATCTATTTGATTAAATGCTATTTGGTTTTTACTTCAACAATAAGTGCACAGACGTACAATAAACGTATGCTGATAGCAAAGGTATATTAAGACAGCTATCTTGTGCAATATACTTACAGTACAAGTATGTATGTATGAGATCACTACGTAGAAAACTCTATTACCAACGTACTGCTTAACAATTCGATTGTGGTAGAGAAACTGTTGCAAGAATGAAATAGTATATAGTTCTTGTTAAAAGTATTAAGTTAAATGCTGTAAAGTGTGACATAGTGAATATCATGACGCTATTATTGCGAGTGATATGAATATGACGAATGCCATAATTTTTTTATGCGTTGTTATATTAAAAAATATACACATTTCTTAACATCAAAAAAATTACGTGACGTTAAGTTTGAGTTAAAGAGTAAAATAAACGTGCTGTTAAGTCAAACCCTTTGGTTAAATAAAATAATGAGCAGTTCTCATTGTCCAAATAATAATATAATAAATAAATATGTTGGGACATTATTACACACAGCGCCATCTAGTTCCGTGGTAAGCTACGAAGGAAGCTTGTGTTACGGATACCAGATAGTTGATATACTACATATATAAGTTTAAATGTATACATATTATAAATAGAAATACCCATGACTGGAGTACAAACATATTATGAGTTTCACAAATGAATGTCCCCAGCGGGACTCGAACCCGCGACCGCTGGCGCAAGAAAGTAGGGTCGCTACAAACTGCACCAAACTTGTCGTCAGAATAAGTAGTTATGGACACGAATTTTGGAGCTGTCGGGTCTTAAAACAGAGCTTGTTGTAGGTTATGGCGGCAAAACAAGCAGTGTATCGATGCTGATAGTAAGCGGATATCGATGGGGAGAATGTCTTGTTTACTTTATATCTATACGGTAAAGAGAATTGGAATGATGTTATATGAAACACGTTTTTTTTATTTTATCAAATAGAAACTATTATACGGTACTCATTTCAGATACATAGTTTTTTTTATATAAGTAATTTCTTGAATAGTTTTTTTTAAATACATATGCCAATCTCAATCAATCAATTATTACTTTTAAAGCGATTCAAAAGTCAGTTTATATTTTATTGATACAAGAAAATATTAATTTTTCTTCAAAAAATACTATTATGCCAAAAGAAATACCTATATTTTTACAGTAAAACAAAATAGCCCCAGCTACTTTTTAAATCTTGACAAGTTTTACCACTAGATTAAATTAAGGTTAGCTTACTTATATTTTATTCATCGTATATTAGCTGCAAATTAAGGCATAAATTTAATTCAATATCGAATGTTCCACGTGCGTTGAATACATAGAATTTCTAGCTATATATATAATTGAACAATTCATTACTTGAGTTACATGTACATTGTACATACAATAATATTGTACAATTATTTTAATAAGTTAATTTAAATTGCACGCTGATTATGATTATGATAAATAAATAAATAAATATGTTGGGACATTATTACACAGCGCCATCTAGTTCCATGGTAAGCTACGAAGGAAGCTTGTGTTACGGATACCAGATAGTTGATATACTACTTATATAAGTTTAAATACATACATATTATAAATATAAACACCCATGACTGGAGTACAGACATTCGATTTTAACAAATGAATGCCCCCAGCGGTACTCGAACCCGCCACCGCTGGTGGAAGAAAGTAGGGTCACTACAAACTGCGCCAAACATGTCGTCAAGAATCAAAATGATGATGATGAGTTCCTCAGCAAAACTACTCCGCTAGATAAAAATAAGAGAATGATATTTAAAAATTATTATTAGGTACTTTGCTTAATACCGAGTTAAGGAAAATTTCTGAAACTAAAAGCCATGCTTTTTAATTTCAGAACTCAGAACAATAACTGCCTCGGTGGTGTATTGGCTAGCATGTACGGTCGCACACCGGTCCTAGGTTCGAGTTCCGGGCCGTTTAGTTATTGAGTCTTTCTGTTTCGTAAGCATCATTAACAGCCCGGAGTTGCGAAGTTGGCGATGTTTCACCCCCGTGCCTCGGAGTGCATGTAAAGCCGTCGGTCCTGCGCCTTAACTCTCACTGGTCTTGTCGAGCAGTCGTCTCGCAGAAATATGTGTTAAGGAATAGACAGTGCACTTGTGATTGCGCGTACACTTGTGCACTATAATAATTCTGCACAGTCTAGTCTCAATGAAATTGGCTGCCGTGGCCGGAATCGATCGGGAGGACATCATAATATACAAAAATACTACCTCAAAACTAATTACAATATTATTCATAAAACAAAATTAAATAAGTTATTAATAAATTCACAATCTAAAACCAATACACAAAATAAATGTATAATAATACACACAGTATTAAATATTCTCTTTCAAATAGATTTAAAGGCGGGATTTAAGCGAAATATCCGCTCCTTTACACCGCTATAGAAAATTAATAAGCTTTCCTGAAAAATCGGCGTTAGATGAATAAAATTTTACACTTTGTCATTTTAGATTAACGCTTTATAACACCGTAATAGGCCATTACTGAATAATGTAGGCACATAAAATATACATTAGCCGACCCAAATTAAATGTTTTATTCATGTGGGTTAAATTTTTTAGCGCGTCTATAAACCTATCATGATTTATAGGCGATTTTTATGGTGGCGTATATTGGCGGAGATATTTGGCGCTTGTAGGGTTGCAAATTGACGATGGGGTCTTTAAAGAACAGGTCGAGTATGTAATAATGGATTTAATAAGTTTCATAACAAGTTTTTACTCACATAAGTATGTCATAATACTTGAGTAACTAAATATAAATTAATTTTGACCGTCCATTTAAACTAAGTAATATTATATTACCCCCTTTAGTGTAAGTTTTTTACAAACTTGTTTTTTTTTTATTATTAAAACCTTACACAAGGCCTTAAGAAACATACAAAAAAAATATAGCCGAATTGGTCGAGCCATTCTCGATTTTTGCGCTAAGCAACATTCATTTTTATTTATATAGATTAATAACATCTCTTTCGCAAAAACATGTGACAATGTCGGTTTAAAGTGCTTCGAGTATGTATATATCTATATTCAAAATTACGCGTACGTATGTACATAGTACTATGTATGCTACAGAATGTAACAGTGAAAACATAAGTAAATAAAATGATAGGACAAAGTACTATTTTTTAAATACAAATATATGGTTGAAAATAAATAACACACATTATTTTCATACAAACAAATTATCAGATTAATGTTTATTATATTATACTAATCTTAGAAGCTCATTTTCAAAGTTTTGTAAGCTAGCAGTAAGCTTTTCAGCAAGATATTACTTAATAAGGTTTAATTTCGTTGATCTTCTAATTTCAGTGAAAATGTTACTCCATCTACGTAAAAGATTAACTGAATTTTGAATATAAGATATTTGGATTTTAACAACAGGAAAATTTAAAACGTTCATAAAGATCGTTTGTGTACTAAAATATATTACTGGGAATAATAAAATATATAGTAAGGGAATGATTTAAATACCTCTAGGCTATTTCAAACCTATAAAAGTATTATTAATTTTAATGTAATTTGAAAAAAAAAACTATCTTTCTTCTTTCTATCACCAGTTCTTCTCAGGTCAGAGGTTTCTTCTTCCCGAACTGGTAGACATGACGTTCAGTAAAAAAATGTATTAATTTTATTTAGATTTTTTTTAATTAGGTTATTCACAGAATTTAGGTACTAAAAACATTGCCCTAGATGCATAGTCAATAGAATTAGTGCTTAAAAGTCCCCGTTTTCGGACTTCAGTCGCGCAGCTTTCATAATTCATTAAGCCGTATTCATGATTTTAAAACCTTTTAATATGAATGCATCGTTCTTAGTTTTCATTAGTTAGACTATAGTAGTTTCTTCAATATAAAAAGTACTCTATATGGAATGAGAATTGTGTACTCTAACATAGTAACGTTACGAAACAGTCATACGTACATAGGTACGTACGTCGTACATATTATACTTATTTGAAAGTAAATTTCATAAGAAATTTTTTTTATGTATATTAAAGGGTTCACATACTCCTTCACCTTATTTCTACATAACCTCCTCCTCCTGCGGAAGTCGGTTAAAAAAAATATAATCTTTTTCGAAAAGGTACCTTATCTCCTACGGAAAAGATTATAGTTCAGTCTTTATCTTAGTATTATCAAAGTCAGTTTTTTTACAAAATACCCTATAACTATATTTGTTCCGACTCGAGACTTGAATCCAGAACCTCGATATCTGCAACACATGCTTACCATTAAACTGACATAGTTATAATAGTTTAGCCTTACATATAATATCGGTTGTAATATTAATGTCTACAGCCAAAGTTTGTTGGAAATACAGGTAGATGCCCAAGTTTGCGCTCAGTATTATGAAATTGAATTTTAGTTTTAGTCTAATTAGTTTTAGCTGCCATCAAAGGAACCCATTTGCTAAGCATCATATGCAGTACGTTAATGCGACTGGGCTTTCACTTTCCTTGAGAAAATTAATATAATACTATTGTTTAAATATACATAAATACATATCTATATATAAAAATTAATGTACATTTGTTTGTTTGTAACATACTATTATACTCTATTGATCTCTAGACATAGTGTTTTTTAAATAAATTTTTGATATATTTTATTAATAGACATGATGTATATAACACTAATAAAATGAATCTTAAATACAAGTACATTCTAGTAGTTTTTTTTTATATTAATATAATATGACTTGTTTAGTGGTTATGTAGTGAATATATTACGTATACAGATTGGATCAAATGGATAGGACATGTAAGAAACTTAGTTTTTTTTTTCAAAAAAGCTTACCTGGTCCAGTCTGAATGAACTAACTAAAATGCAAGATGAGTTCTTAAAAATTATTAATATAATAATTGATGAGTATTCGATTCACATAATCGATCTAGTATTTTCAAAAAATCTGATTAATTTTAATTTAATTTTTGTTTTAATTTTTTTTATGATTTTTAATAATTTGCTAAAAGTTAAAATAAATCCGCAAACAAATCCGAAAAATATGTTTTTTTTTAACTTTTAAATATTCGCGTACATCTAAGTAAGTAATAATCAGTTAGGTATCAGTTCTCATCAAAAATCATCATCTCGTTGAAGAAGAAAATATGAGAGATAAAGTGGTAGATTCAGAAGAGTACTGAATTTAAATTATTCCCGTACGAGAGCCTGCAATTATTTGAACAAAAATAAAGTCAACAGCTCAATTGAACGAACGGCTTTATAGAGTGTTATTCATATTTGCTCTGAGCGAAGTGTGGACCAATAACTGTACGTTAATTAAAACAATAAAAATATGATTTATTTTTGATTGAATTCTTTCAAGTATTTACTATAAGCTTTTTAATATTTTTTTATAAAAAAGTATGAATTCAAATAATCGTATTCAATTTAAAGAATCATAAGCTTAAAGTTAGCTTTCGTAGGTTGGAGGTTTTTCTTACAAATTTCGTAGGTTTCTTTTTTTTTGCGTGAAACCCTATTTTTTCTAAAATAGAAGTCTAAGTTAGTCCTTATAGTTAGTTAGTTCACAAAGAAAATTAAAGACAGACACAACAATTTTATTTAACTATGTAGATTTACTTCCTTGTGTTAAATTCAGTTATACTTGCACGGTATATTTTTTCATATATTTTTAGCTTGTTATTCATATATTTGATATGTAATATAAAAAAAAACTAGCATGGTCTAGTATTTATTTTTTATAATCCACCATTAAAAAGTTTAGCAATATAATGCAATGTTATATCTAATAATAAGTAAATATTAAACTACCAATGATCTGTGCTACCGGTAAGTTTAATGGATAGCCTTCAACTAATTAAAACAGTATCTAAACTTAAAGTATAGTATTAAACTTAAAATTATTTATTTATATTTATTTTATTTATTAAGATATCATATAGGGCTTGTGACATTTTTTTATTTATTATCTTTATTAAAAGCTTACAGCAACTTGTTAACTGAACGCAGTCGAGTAGAAAATGGAATTAGTGTCGAATCAGGAGAGCGTATTCTTTCCGAGCGATCGGCTTAGACCCGTGAGGAATAGTTAAGTGATGTATCGAGAGATCCTCAACGCTTCAGCTCCTTAATGAAGACGAAGATATTTTTAAAGTGCGATTATGTGGCACTTACATTTTTAAATTTATTCTTTTAGTGAAAATGTAAGGGAAAATAATTGGTTAATTAGTTAGAAATTTTCACATTCAGCGGAGACAGTGGTAGCCTAGTGGTAACGCGCTTGCTTGAATAACCGAGTGATGCGGGTTGAAATCCGAGTCTCGCACCTCTAATATTTAAATGTATAATTTCTGACATTATTACTTGTCTTACGGTGAAGGAAAACATCGTGAGGAAAACTGCATGTCTGAAAGAACTAGGAAGTTTTCGAAAAATATCGCGAGAAAACCTGCATGTCTGAAAGAAGTTTTCAAAATAAATGTGAAGCCCGCCAACCTAATTTTTAAATAGGGCTAAATACATACAATACATTCAGTATATTAAACGACCGCTTTGACCTTGTGCAAACAGAATCAATTAATAAGATGTACAAGTGAAGCTAATTATAGCATATTTTTATATTGTTTGAAGGTAGTAAGTGTAAAACATAATTTAACAAAAATATATAAATTTTTATTACCAGGCTTCTCAGTTGCTGTTATGAATTAATAAATATGGGGTATAAGATTACCCTTTTTATACTAAGAGCTTATGCTTTAATTAAAGTATTGATCATAACCCAAAAGCCTTATTAAAAGAGTTCCAAGTCTTTATATTTACCTTTAAAGTTATCTAAACGTCTTAGATAAATAAAATTGAAGTGTCTGTTTTTAATTTCAAATTAACAACTTTTCACTAAATACATAATATGAAAGTATATACGGTACTGACATAGAAAAATCAATTTTTGAAATTTTTGGTTGTCTGTCTTTCTGTTTGTTTGTTCCGGCTAATCTCTCAAACGGCTGGACCGATTTTAACGGGACTTTCACTAGCAGATAGCTAAAGTTATAAGGAGTATCTTAGACTATTTTTATTTTAGAAATTTTACTTATTTTAAGTAGCGGAACCCGCGGATTCGCTCGCGCTAAAGCTAGGGACGCACCCGAGCGAAGCGAGGGTGAATTGCTACTTCATCTTTATAATTGAAATGACAAAATATTTGCATAACAGGTAAAAGGCCAATGGTTACTATGTTACTTGTACAAAGGCTTACGTAATTGTGAGAATTATTTATTTGGTTGGTTTGGATAATCGTATAGTATAGGTTGGGAATTGGGTTTATCTAACGGTGTCACTCGAGGCATAGTAAAAGAATACATAGTACGGCATCTTCATACAAACGCACCGCGCGCGGCTTGTATGTGTGCGTCATAGTATCTTTACGTTGCCGCACGCACACTCAAACAATATCTCGAACCGTATATCAGTGCGCCAGTCTAGGCTGACGCCGCACATGTTTTGCGCGTCACGGTTTTTCACTATATGAAAAATGTGTGACATTCGTAGAAGAACTTATTGCTGTGTGTTAGGGTGTCTAAATTCTTCATCGATTCCAGAGTTGTGTTTGTTCAGATTACCTACTGAACAGAAAAGGTAAACAAATCACTTATAGCTATAGTTTGTCCATTTTGTTAATGGTTTTTTGACATCTCGTCGACTGACAAGCTATAGTGACAATATATAGTCAAAAGGACGTAATAATCGATATCTCTTATTTTTTAAATATAACATAATATTTATTTTTATATATTTTATTAATATGAAAATAAATATTACTATCGTAAAAATCAAGTGTGGTGGAGAGAACTAAGAGAATCATAATGTCTGATTTGGACCGTGACATTGTATTTGATAATTTATGCACACAAGAGTTAATAATTAATATAACTGAAGACTCCTCATCGGACAAATCTAAATATAAATGATGATTGTGACGAATCATGTTAATAAAAGGAATTAAACTGATTAGTTGTTTTATTTGTATGATTATAATAAGAAGAAAGTAAAACTTTACATAATGTTAATTTTGTTGTCTTCCTGATTGAATAACATATTACACCTTATTTAAATATTAACATTGATTTTTTCCGATTATTTGTAATCTGTGGCACAATCGTAGTAATCGTTATGTGTGGCACAGCAGTAAGGGGGCGGTGCCCGTGGATGGGCAGGATGTGATATGATTTTATTAATATACTTTTAATTTTTAATATTTATGTTTTTGTAAACGCAAGAAATTAAAGGATTTATTTTATTTATTTACACAAATACATTTCGAGATAAATCTAACAAACAAACATTTTTAATACTATTTTCTACTGATATATAATTGAAGCAAGTAACTACAGGCCTAATAAAAATAATCATAAACATGTAGAAACAAAATGCTTTACATTCTTAAATGTATATAAATAATAATTTTTTTTTTAATAACACACTTCCCGGCCCAATGCCAATTTCTGAGCACTGAATTAAAATTTAGCTACAGTGACAACCCTGTGATAGGCAACTATGGTAACTATGACAGGTAATTATGTCGCGGATTGGGCCGAAGATGCCCTACTTGTTCTCTTTATACTTTGCTCGAGGTGCTATTTCTGACGTATCGAAATCCTCTTTGACTCATTTCTCATATTTTGTTACATCTATGTATTGTTTACTATATCAAAACAAATCAAATCAAAATATTCTTTATTCAAACAGACTTTTACAAGCTCTTCTGTAATGTCATTTATAATCCTTTTTTTTTCATTACACAGACAATAAATTTCTGGCTCGCTCGAATTTGTACATTAAATGTTGAAAAATCATATTAAAATATAGAGGCCGCATCTATAGTTATTAGATTTTTGCCGTCTGAGAACGCATCACGAAAAAATCACAGGTCAGATTTGATTAAATATGGTATGATGTAAACTTGTTATCCGGGTCAACATATAGGAAGGTTTTTACTACGGGAAAATCTATCACAAACGAGAAATCCTAAACGAAACGTAATCTTCAACTAACATGAGGGGAGCGGCGCCAGTTATGCCTTAGTTATAATTTACTATTATTTACTTTTGCTAAATATAAATACATCTCCAGCCTCATCTCCATCATATATCTACATCTTTAGCCCTTTTTAACGTCCCACTGCTGGGCACAGACCTCCCTCAGTACGAGGGGATCAGGCCATAGTCCACCGCGCTAGCCACTAGGCTAGCACGCACTAGCGTGTTAGCAGACTTCACATGTCTTTCGAATGCTTGTTAGGTTTTCTCAGACATGCAGGTTCCACACGATGTTTTCCTTCACCGTAAGACAAATGGTAATCATGATAGAAATGATACGCACATGAAAATATAAGAGTCATCCATGCGAGCGCGTTACCGCGGAGCTACCACTGCCCTTAGATACATCTATATTTAACAAAATATGGTATAATAAACACAGCTTTATTTTTGACAATTAATTATTTTTCTTATTTCACTTTACTCAACATCTGATAGAAAGGAAAGTATTATTCAAATTATGCATTGTTGATAATAATAATATTGTTGTGATTTTTATTATCTTCATAACTACTTGTCAGTGACTAATTGACATGTCATTCGATGAATTCGGAAGAGACTCTCAATTCACTTCGATTTCACTCGTTAGTGAAAAATACGTATATGTGGTATTCACGTACTTCTCGATTTTCATTTTCAGTGTAGCGCTGGATTCGAGAGTCGCATTTTTCTCATCGTACGTGCGTGAAGTAAATACGAAGGTTGTTTTTCTGGCGTTTTGTTACACAGACGTAAAATATAATAATTCTATTAATTTCATATTGCTTATTCTTGATTTGTCCCTAGTAGAGTATCAATCAAGATTGACTATCTTTCAGTATACAAAGTCTTATCCAAATCTAGCCAGCCATTAGCGTGAGTGAAAAACATAGTCCGATTAATCTAGGTTATAGTAATTAGTTAGTTCATACAACATCCTAATTGGCGGTTGTCCGCAGTGCACCATACAGTTTTGAACGATTTGCTGATATATTTAAATACATTTTATCACAGTGGTTCTTCCACTAATGAAATACATCTAAAAATGTAGGGGATTCTTTTTTAAGCCCCGTGTAATTTTCAATATTTTTAGTGTATCCATAAGTATTCGTTCATTAAAAATTTGACCGCAAAAATATTACTAAGTTGATAAGTTAGTCGTATTTTGTAGAATATCATAAGCGGTTACTTGTATTACGAAAATAGAATCCCGTAATCACAGCTGATTTTATATTATAAAATATTCCCTTTCATTATTATGTTCTATAGGTAAGTAAATATAATTTAAAAATAGCTTAATTATTACAAAAAGCGATTCTTAATTTTATAACTAAACTGAACACTTTCAATCAAGTCACCTTATAAAGAAAATACAAATTAAAAGCGACAACTTGTAAAGTCAATCGAAATATCTATAAGCTATTAAATGAAATACCTTGACCACTAGCGGAGAGCATTGCTTTTAACTCGCTTATATGCCTTGATGGCAGTTCAAAGTTAAAATTAAATAGTAATCGAAGGCGAATGTGGTTGAATTTCTTTTTTTTTTACATACGGTGTAACAAAGGACACATCATTTTCTTACACACTACACGCAGCGCTATTTTGCATGTGTCTGCAACACTAGTTCTCATCCTGATTGCGTATCTCATGTACGACGTACAGTTTTTAATATTAGCTATAGAGATGTATTTAGTTACTTTTTTATAAGAGATTGATTCATCAGCCCTTTTTAACGTCCCACTGCTGGACACGGGCCTCCCTCAGTACGAGAGGAATCAGGCTATAGTCCACTGCGCTGGCCTAGTGCGTGTTACCGGACTTACGTGCGTGTTACGTTTTCTCAGACATGCAGGTTACCTCACGATGTTTTCCTTCACCGTAAGACAAGTGGTAATCATGATAGAAATGATTCGCACATGAAAATATCAGACGTGCGAGACCCTGATTTGAACCCGCATCACTCGGTTATTCAAGTGAGCGCGTTACCGCTAGGCTACCACTGTCAGATTGATTAGAAGAATCTTATCGAAAAAGATATTAGACTGAAAAATATGTAATGGTTTAGTAACTGTAAATCTTTAATTTATTTTTCTAATACGTAAAAACTCGAGTTTTGGTTTCTTCTTTTATAAAATACTCGCATACATTGATTATACATTAAGGTTTTAAGTCTAATAATATAAATTAGCTAAATAAAGATTTATTAAACCTCACAATAAAACAAAGTCCTGTCGGTCTGTCTGTTCAAGATAAGCTCGAAAACTACTGCACTGATTTTCATGCTGTTTGTACCAATGGATAGAGTGGTTACCGAGGAATGTTTAAGTATATAAATTGTCAAGTTTTTGTATACATTTACATAGCGAAACCCGCGGCTTCGCGCTAGATACGTATTATAATAAAGTTCCTCGTCATGTTCTAAAGTATCTCTATATAAATTTTAATATTTTTAATAAAGCATATTAAAGGTCATCTGGTTGGTCTTTACCTCTAGCTAGACTAAGTAGATAGTTTTGACGACACGTTTGGCTCAGTGGGTAGTGACCCTGCTTTCTGCGCCAGCGGTCGCGGGTTCGAGTCCCGCTGGGGGTATACATTTGTTGAGCACGAATGTTTGTACTCCAGTCATGGATGTTTATATTTATAATATGTATGTATTTAAACTTACTTATATATGTGTAGTATATCAACCATCTAGTATCCATAACACAAGGCTCGTACCTTATCGTGGAACTAGATAGTGCTGTGTGTAAATGTCCTAACATATTTTTTTTTTCATACAAGTATTTTTTTCATCCGACCAATGATACGATAACCACAAGTAGGCTAAAAATAGCAAAAAAAAATGTCACTACAAAACTAATTAGTTACAGCGATTAGCATATTCAAATAAACATTAAAAGAACAATCTCTTTAATTTTATTGTATTTTAATAGATTAAAAAAACGGTCTTATAAAAGGCATGTTATTTCCCGCACGCTGTTTGCTTGTCATTATATTTTACATAAATACATTTTCCGATTGGCTTCTTCTTCCTGATTAATGTTTAGATGTTGAGTTCGGTTCTTGTAATGCAGGAACATACTCGTAGCGTTGTGAATTCGTGCGTATGCAAGATCGAATGAGAGATAGAATATGGTTGTGATTTCTGAATTTTCACGAATTCAGTAACCATTGTTGTTAAGAATATTTTATTTTATTGCAGAATCAGTGATTTACCTTTGCTTTACTCAAGGGACCTAGGTTGCTATAATATTACACACAACGCCATCTAGCTCGGTGGTAAGCTTAGGCTTGTGTTATGGATACCAGATTCACTACACATACAACTTTAAATATATACGTATTGTAATACATGACTGAAGTACAAGAATTCGTGCTAAAAAATGCGTGTCCCCAGCGGTACTCAAACCCGCGACCACTTTCTCAGCAATTAGGGTTACTAAAACTGAGCCAAACGTTCATCGACCGAGGTGCCTTATAATAGTCCCTAGGTCCCTAATATTTGTGTTACTTTAGTTCATAATCAATCCTGTGTAATATACTTCATTCAAATTGGTCTAGCCATTTCAGCAAAGTAAGCAGTTTTACAAGCACAATTTAAATAATTAAATATGTAATTACTGTTCGTTAATCAAAAACCGCAGAACTCTGAATCGGAATTTTATGTTTTAAACTTAACTTACCAACAAAACTCAATTAAAATATGATATTACGCAAACAGTTTAAGAATATCCATCATTTTTCTATTATTAGAATAATATTACAACCTCTTAATAACTATTATAATAGCTTTGCCTTCTGACAGATTCAAAAAGCTTTCATCGTCGGGGGAACATCCGCCTACGTAGCTTACTAAAAATAGACAGATAGACCGTTATTGTGCCACAAGATATAGTAAAAGGTCATTCATATTTTAATGAGAACTTTGTAAAAACTTGGAAAGTGTAAGTATGACTCATAAATCGTGGGTTCTGTACATTTATTTTATTCTAGATGTAATGCACTTATTAAGAAATATTTATAATATTGTATTTTTTTGTATTTTAAGTTATATATGCGTAGTGTATAAACTATCTGGTATCCGTAACACAAGCCTCGTTGCTTATCACGGAACTAAATAACGCTGTGTGTAATAATGTCCCAATATATTTAATGTCCCAATATTTAAGAAAAGTTCAGATCTAAATGAAATTTTGCAGTGTGTGGTAAAATTGGCCCTTATTCTTTTAACGCGATTGTAAAGTCATTCGATAAGTCATGTGGCACGCTTTCTATATACTATATTATGTGTTGATAATACAAATATATTTCAATATGCATTGAATGCGTTCAAACAAAATATTAAATATACGAGTTGGTACATAACAATACCGATAACTCTTATTCCATTTCTCTTTAAATATGATAGTTGTATGTGTGTATGTTTGTTACCCTTTTAACTATGAAACGGCTAAATTGGTTTCGATGAAATTTAGTACATGATATACTCTAATTTAGACTTGCACATACGTTTATTATAAGTAAACATTAACTGAGCAAAGCCAAGGTAAACTAACAGTGTTTAATTAATCAAAAAATTCCATTTATTTATTATGTAACAACTACAATTCATACACAATCATTAACCTATTTTAAAACGACAGCAAAACGCAGATAGTTGGCAAGAATAAATTGCGAGTTTTCCGCGCCGTCGCCTACCGTATTGACGTTGACACTTAACGGCGTATAAATCTACTGGATAATTAAATTGCATTGCCACATAGACACATTTGAACTTGATGCGTTTTGAATATGGATTTATCACTTTATTACACATAGCACCATCTTGTGCCGTGGTAAGCTATGACTAGGAAGCTTGTGTTACTGATACCAGATAGTTGATATAATACATAATATATAAGTTTTAAATACATACATTTTATAAAATATATAAACACCCATGACTGGAGTACTAACATCCAAGTTTAACAAATGAACGCCCCTAGCGGGACTCGAACCCGCAACCGCTGGCGCAAAAAGTAGAGTCATTACTAACTGCGCCAAACGTGTCGTCAACATGTATAACCTGCGGTTTATATGTATAACCCGCGGCTACGATTGCGCCAAATGTAGGGAAGAACCCGAGCGAAGCGAGGGTAAGTCGCTAGTTATAATAACAATAAATTGATATGGCAATAATATTGACAAATATCGGATCTTATACATTCTATATTTGTGAAGATCAAAATAGACCAAGATCTATTACAATGAAGTAGACAAACAAACAATCAAAACTAATCTGAGAGCCTATTATACAATAATAATTTCTACAGCTATAAATAGATCCACTAACTCTGCCAATGTACCAAGTTTTATACTTTAACCTCCAATCCTATGTAAATAAATTGCATGGTTAAACTTTTATTTTTCAAGTAACTTAGTGAAGAAAATTGAAAAAGTAGTTGCTAGCCTCTCAGTGATTCTGTATTAACGGAGCTCCACTCGTTAATCAACCGTTTAAGTACAGCTTAAACTGTACTTGGGAATTACTCAAACTTTGATCCGGTGTCGGAACTAGGATTTTAGCTGGGTGTTTTATAGTGCAAAATTAAGCATGGCTATTTTATTTAGACCAAACTATCGTATAAAGTAGCGTGGATGACAAACTTTTAATCTATGTTCGCTAAACAACTTATTTGTTGCTAAGTACTTTGTGCATATAGCATTATATGCTTCTATTACGCTACTCCTTTATGATATATTACATACTAGTGAATGGCCCTTACTTGGCTCTGTCTCTATTAGATTATGAGTTTTAGCAATCAAATTCTTTTTCGCTTTTATTTAAGGCACCGAGATGCAAATTGTCTATTTAAGTCCATGCGACAGTTACATCCTGTCAAAAAATTATTATCTTATGAGGATAGAAGAGTTTTTATCAGAAACAAAACAAATCGTATCAATACTTAATAAAAACTATTGATTTCTTAGCGTATCACATAAGTACCTGGGTTATCTGGTACCGGTTTGTGAAATAGCACAAATAACACAAACTGAAAAGCTAAATCTTATGAAATTACATAATTTGATCCAAATCTTTACTTCAACACACTACATACGCGTATATACAATATTTCTTCATGATGTATGATAGTATTGCTCTTAAAATCAATATATAATAAAATATGTATATAGTTCATTATAATTAGTATTACAAGTAAAAATGTATCTTAAAAGTAAAAGGCTTAAATATTATTCTCACAGTATTTTTTCAACATTGTACTTAGCAGATTATTAATAAAATATTAATAAAAACCTTCTTGAATCACTCTATCTATTAAAAACAACCACATCAAAATCCGTTGCTTAATTTTATAGATCTAAGCCATATCTAAGCATACATAGGGACAGAAAGACAGCGGAAAGCGACTTTTTTTATACTATGTAGTGATATGGTATGGACCAAATTAATTTCCAGGAATAATTCCAACTTGAATGTCTAATTTAACTGGAGTTGAGTCACTGGACTATAATAAGCTTTGAACATGTCCCATGCATAATGATAACTTAGCAAATACATGCATTTACCTACTGATTCGTGTACTAATTTATTCTTTTGACAGCATATTAAATGAGGCTTTACAATTTGTACGTATTCACTAATTTTAAAGAGTCTTAGTATAATATTCTGAAATAAAAACGATCTATATTTTCATTTTTTTTCATAAAGCCGATCAGAATAAAACGTACCTAGTACAATCGGGTAGAGAGAGTAGAGTAGTAGATAAGAGTTATATTGATGATTGTCATTCGTGGAAACATAAAAATGTCAAGGTATTTTATAATGAGATTACAAGTAGGCTTTTGTACCCTGTTGTTATAAATGTTAGTATATACGCATCCGGGTTTGGAGGTATTAAGTTTGAGCTACGAGGCATGTGTTAGTTTTGATTTTTCTGTAAAGAAATCCGAAAAAGGATCCTAAGTTTAAAAGTTAGCGGTAGCTGTGCCTTGGACTTGAAGTGGTCAGCTCTGCACCTTCTCGTGTTATTCCAATCGTCTTCGGCCCGCGCTAGTTTGAAAATGTAAGGTATAGAGAATATTTTTTTGTTTGTATGAAAGTCTTTGTACTATAATATCTCTTGCTTATGCAAGTCTTAGATATTTAGCCACTATAGGCAGAATTAGTAGGACACTAATAATATTAACAATACGCCTCTACAGATTTCTCACCAAAATAATAGAAAAATCAAATACCACAAAAAGTGATTTACAAAAGCTTAATGACATTGATTGATAGTACATTAAAAGCATTTCATAGGTGGTAAGTGATTAATTAATTCTATTGTAGAATACTTTACTGACTGAGGCTTTTTTACAGTTAATGAAATATATAAATAAACGTAGAGGTGAGTTTTAGATAAAGAAACTCAATTATTTATCCAGTTGAGCGTTTGATAACGATTTTTTATTGAATTAGGCCTAATTTATGTACTACCAATATAATAAATATTGATCTCTCTGAATCTGATTTTTACTAGTTTACTTTTTAGAAGCGAAAATAATGTAAATTTAATTTAAAATAATATGGATAGTATAAAATAATATAATTTCTCAATCACTAACTTGCTTAAACGCGAGTTGTTACATTCTGTTACATATTTATTATCTTCTGTGTAGTATATTTATAATATGTATGTATTTAAACTGATATATGTATAGTATATCAACTGTCTGGTATCCGTAACATAAGCTTCGTAGCTTTCCACGAACAAAATGGCGCTGTGTGTAATAATGTCCCAACATATATTTTATTTCCCCACATATTAAATAACACTAAGTTCAGTTTAATAAAAATAAAAGTCGATTGAGCCGGTCGTTTAAACCTATCCTCTGGCGAAATATAGCCAGCAAATATAGAAAGGAGTATGGAATCTTTAGCGAATATTTTACTTTGTATGAAGATAAAAAGTGCTTGATATTTACATGAAGCAATATTTATTAGTAGTTAGATTTACCTTTTCATCGGAAAACGCGTTTTTAATATGAAATGCCTTGTTTGTGATTTACTCATATGAGTATATATAAAATTCCAAATATATTTATTCTTTATTAGATGTATTTTCCTCTACGGGTATTATTGAAAATTACCTAAAAATTGTGCTATTGTCAAGTACTAAAACTTAATACGCGGATTCCTCTAGTAAATCTATACAAAAATTTAACAAATTATATAGTAAAATCTTTCTCGAAAACCACTCTATCCATTGGTGAAAGTAGCGTGAAAATGGATCCAGTAGTTTTTGAGCAACTGTTGAGTTTATCGCCGGTTCTTCTCAGCAGAACAACTTTCCGAGCCGGTGGTACCTTACTTAGAGACTTACAGACTGTCATTTAATTTTAATAATGTAAAAATGACAATTCAAAAGAGCTTGTAAAAGTCTATTTGAATAAAGAATTTGATTTGATTTGATTAGATAAATAAATTTCTTGCAAAATAGTTGATTGGATTTCGCATAATTTAAAATGAGGAGCGAATTGAGGCAAGAATAGATTAATAATTTTATCTCATAATGCAAAATGAGTGCTACTTAAGTTATCTTCTTTAGATTCGGGCCCCACTTCCGGCGGCTGGCGCCCAAGCTGATGGGCGCAGTGGGCGCGCTTTCAACGTTGCTTCCCAACTTGGGGGGCCCAAACACCGCCTGTAGGCGGTTGTACGTGGGAATCGTGCGGTCAATGGCCCTATATGGGGCCCCTGTGTGGGCGTTGGACATGACGGCCAACACTCTTGCCATTCTGCGCAAACCGCAGAGGGCGATGGCCGTCAGAGTCATTCGCGGGTATCGCACGATTTCCTACGAGGCGGCTTGCGTCCTGGCCGGATCCACGCCCTGGGACCTAGAGGCGAAAGTACTCGCGTCATTATATCGATGGCGCGAGGAAGAGCGGACGCGGGGCTCGAGGCCGGTGCAGCGGCAGATCGCGCTGCGCCGAGAGAAGCTCCGTCAGGTCTCGGTTGCGGAATGGCGGAAAAGGCTTCTGCGCCCTACCACCGGCTTCACTACCATCGAGGCGATCCGGCCAGTACTCGACGACTGGCTCGGGAGAAGGCACGGCTCCCTGTCGTTTAGGGTGACGCAGGTGCTGTCGGGGCACGGCTGCTTCGGCAAGTACCTGTGCCGCATAGATAGGGAGCCGGACGCTCGGTGCCGCCACTGCGTCCATTGCGGGGAGGACACAGCGTAACACACGCTCGCCGAGTGTGTAGCTTGGGAGGAGCAGGAGTCGTGGGACGCGGTGGTGTCCTTCTGCGAGGACGTGATGTCGCAGAAGGAAACTGCGAATCGGGAGAGGGAGATCTTGACTCCCTTCCCCGGCCGCAGGAGGCGCACCGGGCGCAGGAGAAGAGCGGACAACGCCCTTCTCCGGCCCCCATGAATGGGTCCAGGGGCGAGGGACTTGGGGTAATCCTCGCCCCTTATTCGATGGCCTGAGTCGTAGGTGCGCGCGAGTGTTGGCGCGCACCTCTGAGACGATGCGCGGGGTAGTTCAACAACTCACTACCCCGTGCAGGAGATGAGGCCCGCATGGATCCGGCCAGCACTAGTGTGGGGCTGCGGAAGAATGTGGATTCCCGCGGCCTCACGCGCACGTGCGAGGAGACACCGGGGTGGTTTTAGCCGGTAAGAGTCCGGCACTCCCCTCCGCCTTTCCCCAGGCGGAGGTAGTCCATGAGGATTTCCCCCCGTTAAAAAAAAAAGAATCTTCTTTAGATACCATATTAAAAACCGGCGAATGCGAGTATTTTGCCAGATAGTTGTAAAACGGAATGAAACCTAATTAAAACTATATCGTATGATATACAGAATAGTTGAGGTAGTTTCAAAATAATCTGATATAGTGGAATAGGAAAGTTCCATGGTGGAGTATAAAATGTTGTAGATTAAAATTTAATTCACTTTGTTGTATTCAAATGGATATATCGAGTTATTTTGAGATTTATTGGATTATTTCATTAGTAAACTAGCAATTTATCCTCACTCCGCTCGGGTATGTCTCTTGTTACATTTATTGCTTAATATTCGGATTACCAGCTATCATCAAACGAAATTTCATCTAAATCTACCCAGTAGCTTTTCTCGTCATGTAGTCTCAGTGTAAACCTACAAATAAACAGACTGATAGAGATTCTAAAAACTATACATTTACTTCTGTTTTGATAATAATGACTATTTTCACATGATTCTCTAAAGTATATTTAATCTACAGATTCGACTCAGTTACTTTACTATTCGAGTATGTATATATAAAAACATGTAGAGACAGTGGTAGTAGTAAAGTGCTCGCTTAAAAAACCTAGTTATTCAAATCTCGAGTCACTGCACTATATTATACTTATAATAACCAACGTAATTTTGAATTATTTGTACCTATAGACTAGACGACCGATTTCAAAAAAGAAGAAACATAGATATTTATTCAATATTTTAGTTCTCTTTTCAAGAATGGTCCATGTACAAATTTCAAAAAAGTGTAACTTTAAGAGCGTTATTTAATGAATTATGATTAAGTGGTTTTAGAGTTATCCTACGTAAAGTTTATCCTATGAAAATATTTTTATACTAGGGGATAAAAAATATATTTACTCTCCGGCTCATAGACCTATCTGTAAAGTAAAAGCCATGTCAACCCGTTGTCCCATTGTTGCGTGAAAAAGGGTCAAACCAACGAACAGACTTTCGCATTTATTATATATAGTGCACAGTATAAAAAGATATATAGGTGATCCCCTTAGATACTGACGGTAATTTAGACGCCTGACAGCTTCTGTACGAGTACACGTTTGGCGCAGTTTGTAGTGAACCTACTTTCTTGCGCCAGCGGTCGCGGGTTCGAGTCCCGCTGGGAACATTAATTTGTTAAACTTGGATGTTTGTACTCCAGTCATGGGTATTTATATTTATAGTATGTAAAGTTAAACTTATATATGTAGTATATCAACTATCTGGTATCCGTAATACAAGCTTTTTAGCTTACCACGGAACTAAATGGCGCTGTGTGTAATCATGTCCCAACATATTTATATTTATTTATTTAATGTGCTGAGAGTCTATATTATGTTGGCGTGCCTGGGTTTTTAATTTTTCATCTCTCGCTAAACGGCTTAACCGATATTGTTAATGTTTATCAAAATCGGTAGTTTTCGCTATAATAGGAGCCGATAGATGTAGCTAATTAAACAAGTTGTAATGTCGTGTGCGTATGTAATAGTCATTTTACTTAGAGACTATTGGAACTATTTTGCTATAACACATGTTTCTTATGAATCAGAAGTTAATTTTGCAATCAAATTATAAAAAAAATAACACTTCATGACGTGTTAAAATCAATTTGTTCTCAAATTGTTTAAATTAAACACAAATAATGTAAAATATTATTTTTTTAAGAACGACGTACGATGAAATGAAAATTGTAGATTGTCAAATAATTTAGTTCTCCTTAATACTTTCGAGGATAGAGCATAGAATAGTAATAATAAAATGGTTTATTGATAACTAAATTGATTGCTGATAATGATGCGACGAAAGACCTAATTAGGACCTGTCTACAAAAGTATAATAATTATTGTGCAAAATTAGCTGCTAACCTAAATATATGTTTATTGTTATAGTTTAAAAATAGGCTTATTAATTAATTCTTATAAATAAGTATCAAAATTCACCGTAAAATAAAATCTGCAATGATTTACAAACAAAATAATGTATAGTGATTGCAATTTTCAACTACAAAAAAGTAACACTATAAACTTTAAACCAAGCTAAGAACAAGTGTCTTCTAGCAAAGATTAAGTGTCCTCCAAGGACTGGTAAAGTTATATATTGCAAGTATGAAGCAGGCTAATTAAGGTAATAAAATTTTAATGTTTTACATCTAAGTAAGGATTCCTTTTACTATGTACAAATAACAAAGCTAACTTTTCTACTGACTCACACTGTTTTTGTGATACCACTGGAAGAGTGGACAAATTATTATGTTATTACTATTACCTATCTTTTACTTGATTATTATTAAAAGATGATAAAAATTCGGGGCATAGCTCTTGCACTTTTTATTCTTCTTTAGTAGAAGCTCTACATTTTTCTATATTGTTACATAAATAGAATGTTTCGTGACAAACATCCTATATTACGTTTGTTACATATTCACCAAATAACTTTTATAACTAATGAATTTAAATTGTTAATTTAATTTTTTATCTATAAAATCAAATTTTATCATTTTACATTTTACTCGAATTTTCGCAACTTAAAATTCTATATTTTAAATACTTTATTCGGACTATTACAAAGACAATTTTTAAACAAAATTAGCTAAATCGGTCCAGTTATTCTCAAGGGATAAGACCTCCGACGAGATTTTAAGATTATCGATTACAATAAAAGTTTAATGCCATAGAATCATCAAAAAGGCAATGATAGTGTCCAGACTTTAAGTTGAAATAACAATTTTAAATTGCTTGTAAAAGTATATTTTTATGTCGCAATAGTCACGACAGTATTAAATTTTATTATACTCGTACACGTGAGGATAATTTTTTTCTCTTTCTAGAATATAATATCTATTCTATGCTAATATTTTGAATTTGAAGAGTTTGTTTGATTAAACGCTTTAATCTCAGGAACTACTGGTTTGAATTAAAAAAACTTTTAATGTTGGATAGTCCATTTTGAGGAAGACTATACTTTACAACATCACTAGGTATAAATAATTTACGTAAAATCTTAGAATTTAGAGCCTCGGAAAACGCTATTAATTATAATCATTTAAGTTCATACATAAACTGAGGTCCAAATGTCTATTTCGGCGTAGTTTCTTTCTACTATTTCATTTAGCGACGTACAATGCTCCTTATAACGACACTTAAAGTTTTGGACAAACTGTCCATCTTTATTATAACTTCTGATCGCCTAATGGTCAACATTCTCTTAAACTTAGCCGAAAGTGGAAGATCATTAATACCTAATAAGCACAAGAAAATTGGTTGAGAAGCAGAGGTGAGGATTTTTGCCTATTTATATTACGTACATACGTACGTACATATATTGTTAATACTTAAAATGTTTTCGCCGCCTAAAGTTTATCAAATTAATAGGTGTAAAGTGAAGAAATCATTTAACACAGAGTAGACTTAACGTTAAATATTAAAGAAGGTAAAGACTAAGTGGTAACGGGCTCACTTTGGTAACTGAGTGAAACGGGTTCAAATCCGGGTCTCGCATATCTGATATTTTCATGTGTGAATCATTTTTATCATGATAACCACTTGTTATAAGGTGAAGTAAAACATCGCAATGAAACATTGCACATTTGAGAAAACCTAACAAGTTTTTGAAAGACATGTGCAGTCCACCAACTCGCACTAGGCCAGCGTGGTGGATTATGGCCTGATTCCCCTCGTTTGTAGGGAGGCCCATGCCCAGAAGTAGGACGTCAAATAGGGCTGCATATTAAATAAAAAACAATCTGAAATAACAAAAAATACCTCGAACTAATAAATTAATCACGTATTTCTAGTGAGATATTCTGATCACGCCCGATAATTTAGCAATAAAAAAATCTTAAAAGATAAATGGCATTGTCCTTGTCCTATTACATATATTTATATAAGATTAAAACTGGTAAATTATTAACTTTAAACAAATAAAAGTAAGGTTCAATTTAGAATGAAGAGTATATTTTTGCTTGCCGTTTAAGCTATTGAACTACGGTAGTAACGCAGGACTGTTATCGGCGCTCGCGCGATTTATCGTTTCTATGTTAAAGACTACGACCTCTAGAGTAGCGAAAATACGGAAGACTAAGGAAAATTTTACAATACATTTACCTTATTTGAGCCTTTTTTTCAATAAACAATTATTTTGATTATATTGTATGAATTTAATAAATAGTTGGTGTAGTTGGCTATTTTCAACCAACTTCAAAAAGAAGGAGTTTCTCAATTCAATAATTTTTCTGCATGGACACTATTATGAACTGTTGGTAATCTATTACTAAATAAAAAATACCCTATATTACTAAGAGGTGAATATAATTAGTGATATATCTTTTACAAACTTTTCAAACCAATTATTTCAATATATAAAGGTAAATAAAAGACATAGGCCTTTATATAAAACATATCTTAACAATATAAGACAGTATACAATGCAGCCTTTAAAGTTATCAATAAATTAAATAATTGTAATGTGTACGTCTTTGGAAATGGAATGTGGTTTCCAGTTCGTATAATTAAATTATTAAGGGTGATCAATTATGTAACCAGATGCTGTAAGTAGCTAATTAGATAAATTCTGTTAGGTATTTATATATGATACCTTGTAATATGTATAAATCAAATCAAATCAAAATACTTTATTTTATTGGTGGCTTTATTGTTACGGTATGATCTTAATCTATACTTAATATTATAAAGCTGAAGAGTTTGTTTGTTTGGTTGAACGCGCTTATCTCAGGAACTACTAGTCCGAATTAAAAAAATATTTTTGTGTTGGATAGTCCGTTTATCGAGGAAGGCTAGGCTATATTAACTCACGCTACGACACTACTAGAGGAGCATCAATGAAAAATGTTGCAAAAACTGGAAAAAAATATTTCTTTTGATTTTCAGCCTTTAGAACGCGAGTGGAGCCGCGGGAAAGGCTAGTATAGGCATATAAAACCAACCATATAATATATAACTGCTTTTATGTGTATATATCTATATAAATTATACATATTATGTAACTACGATTTTTCTAAACGTATACCTATGTACATTATACAAATTATGTACTGTAAGCAAATTATATATATTTTTTTCAAAATTATTGAATATATTAATATACCTAAAATAATAACTAGAATTCTAAACACTTCTTTTTTTACACTCATTCTTCATAGTAAGAAAATCGAATCCACTACCCCTAGTATATACTCGTAGTTATTAATAAATATTTTTCACTTTACCTATATCACGTAAGAGCAATTTTTTAAGGCGTAAATAATTTCTAGGCTAAGCTTTTACTTCCTTTATCGATGGATCGTGCTATAATAACATCATGCAGCTTTACTTATCGCTGCAAAACCTTGTACGGGTAATTTTCATTTAAAAATTGCACTTACGTAAAAGTGCTTTTGATATAATAGCAACTTGCGAGAACCTCAAGTGTTTTAAAAGGCGTATTAAAAATTCAATCGCCGTATTTAGTTTTTTGCTTAATAAATTTGCATGTGGAATATAATATTAGAAGTGTTGTTATTTTCAAGCAATTTATTGGTTTTCTTAGTTTCTGTATTATAAAGATTTTCGAAAAGTGTATTTGAAAAGCTTTTAAGTTCTAATGAATTTAAAATTTGTTAATTTAAATATTTTACCGGACTACTATTATTAAGAAATTTTGGGTGTTTTTATGTGTAGGTTTTTTACTTCTTAATGCGGAAACGCCAGAGGCAGATTTAGATGAAATTTAGTGTTTGATACCAACTCGATTTTAACTTCTTTTGTACCTCGCTTGTAACTATGTATTAATAATTAAATCTTAAAAATCAATTTAAATCCATTTGTAATTTTTATAGATTTCAAAACTACGAAAGTTCGTAAAATCAAAACTAACACTAATTATTTATCATCGAGCTTATAAAGTAGAAAAAAAAAGGATATTGGATGTATAGCTTTTTATGTACCTTTTATTATTCGTAAATCCGAATCTTACATCTGCAAGAGCGTTCCTTAAAATCGGTTCAGCCATTTGGGAAATTAATGAATGTATTTTAAAATAACACCAAATTCGAAATATTTTTCGAATTTATCTTTGTAGCACAAAATAGTGTTTTCAATAATTTGACACTTCTTCCATTGTATAAAGAGAGAAGTAAGGCAACTTCATACAAACGCACCGTGCGCGGCTTGTATGTGTGCGTCATAGTATCTTTACGTTGCCGCACGCACACTCAAACAATATCTCGAACCGTATATCAGTGCGCCAGTCATGGCTGACGCCGCACATGTTTCGCGCGTCACGGTTTTTCACTATATGAAAAATGTGTGATATTCGTAGAAGAACTTATTGCTGTGTGTTTGGGTGTCTAAATTCTTCATCGATTCCAGAGTTGTCTTTGTTCAGATTACCTACTGAACAGAAAAGGTAAACAAATCACTTATTCTATAGTTTGTCCATTTTGTTAATGGTTTTTTGACAGCTCGACGACTGATAAGCTATAGTGATGTCAAAAGGACGTAATAATCGATATCTCTTATTTTTTTAAACATAAAATAATATTTATTTTTATATTTAATAATATGAAAATAAATATTACTATCGTAAAAATCAAGTGTGGTGGAGAGAACTAAGAGAATCATAATGTCTGATTTGGACCGTGACATTGCATTTTATAATTTATGCACACAAGAGTTAATAATTAATATAACTGAAGACTCCTCATCGGACAAATCTAATATAAATGATGATTGTGACGAATCATGTTAATAAAAGGAATTAAACTACTAATAAAACAACTAAAATAGTTGTTTTATTTGTATGATTATAATAAGAAGAAAGTAAAACTTTACTTAATGTTAATGTTTACATTTATTGGTTTCTACCTTAAAATTTTGTTGTCTTCCTGATAAAATAACATATTACACCTTATTTAAATATTAACATTGATTTTTTTCCGATTATTTGTAATCTGTGGCACAATCGTAGTAATCGTTGTGTGGCACAGCAGTAAGGGGGCGGTGCCCGTCCATAAAGTACAATATTATTTGTATGGCATTTTAACTTTAATGGCTAACCATTAAATACGAAACTTTGTGGGCGTGAGCTGTCAAGAAACCATTCATAAAATGGACAAACTATAGCATATAATTTATACTTGATGATGAAATACTTATGTTGGTACTTTTATTTTTGTTGTATTAGTTTATTATTTTAATAGGATGTGATATGATTTTATTAATATATTATACTTTTAATTTTTTTTAATTGTTACTAATAGCATATTTATGTTTTTGTAAAAGCAAGAAATTAAAGGATTTATTTTATTTATTTATAAAAATAAATTTCGAGATAAATCTAACAAATAAACATTTTTAATACTATTTTCTACTGATATATCAGTTAAGCAAGTAACTAAAGGCCTAATAAAAATAATCATAAACATGTAGAAACAAAATGTTTTACATTCTTAAATGTATATAAATAATAAATATTTTTTAATAACACACTTCCCGGCCCAATGCCAATTTCTGAGCACTGAATTAAAATTTAGCTACAGTGACAACCCTGTGACAGGCAACTATGGTAACTATGACAGGTAATTATATCGCGGATTGGGCCGAAGTTGCCCTACTTTGTTCTCTCTCTTTATACTATGCTTCTTCTTTATTGTACAAAAAACTTAATGTATAAAATATGAACAAAAAATACTATTTTTAGTGAAGTCAATACAACTTCGTAGAATTTAATCCACTCTGACGTTATCACCACATCGAAAGCCTCTAAAAGACCCATGAATACTCCGTTAAATCGTCATTAAGCCCGAGCGATTCGAACTAGAACGATAGCAATTAACCCTTCTATCGCTTATAACAATTTGCAGTGCCATTGTAAAGTGACCCTCGGTCGATCTGTTCAGAATTAGTTGATTTTAAGGCCCCTTCTCGTCATATTTGAAGTTGTGAGCTGATGTAACCATGGTTGTTGTGACCATGGGATTAATATGAGAAATAATATGGTATAAGATTGCAAGAGCTTTACTGATTGCGATGATATAAATACAGGGGTCTACCTACGTTGAGACATTAACACACAGCACTGTCTCACAGTTCCATGGCAAGCTACGAGGCTTATGTTATGGACACCATACAGTTGACACACATATAACTTTTAAGTACATTAATATTATAATTAATATAATAAAATATAAATAACCATGAAAAAACTACTTGTCGCACCAAAATTGCGCCATTCCACTACTCCATAATTTAATGATATATAACTTAAACATATACAACAGATATGTGGCAATGGGATTAATAATGGTACGATAACTATTCTATACCGGTGAGAAGTTAAGCGCATAACCGCTTTTGCGATGCGCCGGATAACACCCCTAACTATCCAACTCTGGGTTTACTTACATTACTGGACCCGTCCCGGTACTTTGTACTGCTTAGATCTGGAAAGTTGTCTGGATCTAAGGTTGTACTCTATATAAAAAAATTGAATTTATTTTTAAATTATCTCGTATTTCTAACAATATAAAATACTAAAGACCAGATTTAAATTTACATAAAAAAAGGTTAAAAGGTATGTTTTCTAGAATTCTTATTATAGAATTTCAGAATATACTATTCTTGATGTAAGCTCCTTGGCATTTTGCATGAGCATTCTATTTTACTTGACTATTACAGCTTAGGGTAAATTGGACTGGGTGAAAGGAGCAAGTACCTAGTGCCACAGAGCGTAAGTAATAGAAACCATTGCATTTGTTTAGAGATATTTGAATTTCTTACGAAGAAATGTGCAAAGGTAATTTATAAAGACTTTGAATTAAAAAATGAACCGTTATAAAATACTTTAATGATTAATTTTGATAAATGATATATATTTTGAAAGTTTAAATTGAAATGACAATATTTACATACCTAGTTATAATTTATTTCAAGTGACTTCAAAAGGAGTTCCGTTCATTGGTCATTTGAGGAGGTCAGTTATTATCCGATTAGGATTTTTTTGTTAGAAGTTAAAAAAGACGTTATCGGTCCCATTTAAATTTAAAACTAAAAATCGATCCTAAAAATTGGAAAACAGCCTAGGGGTACAATGCCTATACTAAGATATTAAAAGAAAACTTTGGTTTTATTTTTTGGTTTTATAGTTTGGTAGTTTTATAAAATCTAATAAGTCAATTCCACATAACATTTCAGTTATATTTAAAACAAGTATAAGAAAAGCGATTAAAAATGCCTTAAAGATTTTATGATGTTTAAAATTTTTATAATTGCTAAGTTACCTTCGTTTTACAATGTAAGTGAATTAGTGGAATATAATGAAAAGTAACTTTCATAAATCATTAACTTTACGATATTTTTAAAATTTATTTTAGTACTTAGTGCTATCATAAAAATGCTAAAATTTATAGCATTAATTTAAAAATCAACAATTTCTTGGAATTTATAAGCATTACGTACAATTATTACGATTCGATGCTCTATTTTAAATAGGTATATAAGAATTAGAAATGAAACTATCTTTTCGGATTCGAACGAACAATCGTCGGGAACCAAAAATCAAAATAAATCCGCGACAAAATCCGAAAAGATTCAAATATTATATAAGATTTTTTTGTTATGCAGTACTAGCTGACCGGTGCCCACTTCGTTGGGCATAATGTTAATAATCCTTTTTTAGTACAGAGTGTTTAAATAATTTAAATTATTTTATTAATATTAAAAATTAAAAATTAAATTATCTATACTAATATTAAAAAAACTACTTTTTGTCACTTAAATATAAAAGTTAGACATATGCTGTCGTTGACTTTTTTGTAGGCATTTTTAAGCTCCACATCTTAACTCAAAAATATATCTTTCATAGTTAAGGCAGCGTTCGTAAGAAATGCTTTCATTCGACCGTTTTTTTTCCGATTCACTTTGCTAAACGGACTACCACGTAATTTTTTTTTTATTTTTCAGTTTTTTATATAACCTATGACACTCAGCAATAATGTGGCTTTCTATTGGTGAAAGAATTTTTAAAATCGGTTCTGTAGATCCCGACATTACCCCTTACAACTTAACAAATAAACAAACTTTACTTCTTTATAATATTAGTATAGATGAAATACGAGTTTTTATTTTAAGTTACGCAAAGACTTCTAAAATATGTTTGCTTTCTAGATTCATTAAAGTATAGACATTATTAAACATATTATTTATTCAAATTAGGAAATCCCTATAAACATAAAACATATTATTTTTTAACTTTCTATTTTTCAATGAATGCACGAATTCGTCTTGCTTTTACTCAAAAATATTCCTAAACTTTATTTCAAAGGGATTCGTTATGATTCGGGATAAATCGAATCTACGTAACCAACAGATACCTACATCATTTTGAACATAATAAAATAATTGAATTTGATAATGTTATCTGGATATTTCAAAAAGGATAGTCACTGTAATATTTCATATATAAATTCGCATGTAGGAAGCTAATCTTACATCATAAAGTTTGAACCCTCTGATACAAACTTGGCAGTAAAATTATTATCCCGGAACTTCTCAAATCGTGCTTCAAATATATATTTTCATCAGATTTTGAGTTTTATTAGTCTGATGTCTATTAAAAATAAAGTTGTAATCCGTACTAAAATTTTAAATACCAAAGTAATTCTGTTTGTTTCCTTTTCACGTTTATACCAGAAACGATTTCGATAAAACTTAGTAATGACGTAGTTGCATTATGCTACAGAATTAAGGCTACTTTAACCGCTTATCACTCAAGCGAAGCCGCGGGCAAAAAAGCTCTACTATTTTATTTGTAATTCAAGTTTGGGGGTAGGTATTATAAAGATAGACCCTCAGCTAATTTAAAAGGCAGATATATCAATTTTGTTTAATATCTCATATATGTAGTTATTATTTTACTGTTTACTTGTACATATGTATATCTGTAAAATTTACAGTTATTACTACTAGATAGCATTGGTTCTTATGTAGTTAGGTTATAATTAAAATGCATAAAGAAACAGTAACCTATTTATAGAACAAACAATGATATTTTAATTAAAATCTGTGCGATAAATTCACAAATATTAGGTAGATACTTACTAGGTAAGAGCTCATAATATCTAAATAATAGGCAAAGACGAAACAGGTCATTACATTTTTGTCCTGTGTTTGTCAATCGGTTTCTAGTTTTTATTTTTAGTAGCTGGTTATGATATATATAATAATGATAATGGTTTTATTTTTAGTTTTGGTGATAAAACGTTATTAAATCAGTTCTTTTTTATAAAAAAATTAAGCAAAGAAAATATTTAAATTCGTGTTATTTAATTTTCTATACAGATTATAGTCGAATTTCTGCCTCTAGGTGTAAGTAAATACTCTAAAATACTAGTTTTATAAATAAATATCAAGTTATGTTAACGGATCCTCAAACAGAAACAATATTCATAAAAAAATATAGAAATTAATCAAGAAATGAAAATAACGAATGTTTGCAAATGAAATTGTATAAGGGATATCCAAACACGGCGGCGAGACAATAAAGGATCATCCTAAACAAACTGATAAGTGTTATGTTGCGGTATCTAGTTCGTTTAAGCCAGATTGGCCTTTTTTGACGATATACTATATTATTTTGTACTGAAATTGCTTTAGCCGATAAATATTACTTTTATTCAACACTTGCGATAGATTTAGCGCGAGCGAAGCCTTGGGTTCCGCTAGTTGTAAACATAAACTTGACAAGTTATATTATACTAATCCTATTAAATCGCTCTTTCTATTAAAAAAAACCGCATCAAAATCCGTTGCGTAGTTTTAAAAGTTTAAGCATACATTGGGACAGACTGCGGGAAGCGACTTTATTTTATACTATATAGTGATAGGCAGTTAGCGCCCGGTGGTAATGTGATCGCTTAGAAAACCTAGTAAACGTTCTAACTCGGGTCTCAAACCTTTGATTATTTCATCTAGGAATCATTTTCAACACGATTACTGATTGTCTTACGGCGAAAAATCGTGAGAAAACCTGCTTGTATTTGAGAACATAGCAAGTTTTCAAACACATGCATTTTTAAAATTGTGTTGTACTTTACTCATTATAATATTATAGAATCATTAGCTGACCCGGCAAACGTTGTTTTACCGTTTAAAAAAGGGAGGTGGGAGTAGGAGGGTGATAAATACTTTACGGCTTATTCCAAATATACAAAAAATCGTTAAAATCATTTTGGAAATATGCGACCACATACACCGAGACACGAAATGTTTATATACTAGACTAGTCTTTCGCACGGCTCCGCTCGCGTTCTGAAGGCTGAAAATTAAAAGAAATATGTTTTTGCAACATTTTCCATTGATGCTCACTCATATTAGTCGTAGCGTGATTTAATGTAGCATTTTTGAATTCGGACCAGTAGTTCCTGAGATTAGCGCGTTCAAGCAAACAAACAAACCAACAAACTCTTCAGCTTTATAATATAAGTATAGATAATATGTCTACGATAGTAGAATCTCATCTAAACCCGTTTAATTAAACAAAACATAAATACTTAATTTGTTTCCCAAATACAGACAACCCTTTAAGGTAAGGCATTCCTAAATATTCAAATATGTTCAAACACTTGTAGACTTTATTTTATTGCCAATAGAGCTTAAAATCGTAATGTGGTTCTGTTAAAAGAAAAGTCCGTAAAGAAAATACCGCAGCGCGATCAACTGTGAAATAAACAAGAGGTCAATCGCCAAGCCAAAACAAGGTATTCGAAGGAAACGGGAAAAAGTATAAATAAACACCCTTGATTTGGGTGCGATGGCCGTGACTGAATTCAAATTAGATGGCTGATCGTTTTCTTAATACAACATGACCTAAGGCTTTTTATTTGAGGGAGCCACAAGACCTTTTAACCTGCTTGCTATAATATATATTTTGCTTAAATATATTTCTGTACACGTATATTTATGAAGTATGAATACTGTTATATTTATAACTAGCATTTCCCGCGGTTTCGCACGCGCTACAAAGACCAGAAACCAAATTTACTTACGTAACGTACTTTGCAGACCTAACGCCCTTCCTATTTTTCATTGATGCTCCGCTCCTATTAGTCGTAGCTTGATTTAATATAGCCTATAGCCTTCCTTGATAAACGGACTATCCAACACAAAAAGAATTTTTCAAATAAAACCAGTAGTTCCTGAGATTAGCGTGTTAAACCAAACGAACAAACTATTCAGCTTTATAATATTAGTTATAGGTATATATTACGATGAAGTGTAGTGTGACGAACTTTGAAACACAGATACTTTTCTATGAATTTTAAAATTTTTAAGCAAAGAATTGAAAATGTATTTAATAAAGGTCTTTGGACGCATAACTGGCCAATACTTTCTAACATTAAGTTCAGTCATCTAAAGTAGTAAGGCAGACAATCTTCGAGACGACAGTGTTCCCTGAGGAGTCTTAACAACTGCCCAACTTAACAACTCAAATAATTAAACCCAGAACTACCATATATACGTATTAATCATAATCACTATTTGGTTTAGTAACGAAAAGTCGATTTATCAAAAGGAATATCATAAAATGTAAGCTTTTACGTATATTAGTTATAGTGTAGAAACGATTCTCATTTAGAAAAAATGTCAGTTACTATGTTTAATTTCTATATTTAAAAGATGTCATTAATGTTAGCAGTAATAAGATGCTCAAATTGTATTGAGTATAAGCATAACCTGATGTTATCGTAACGGAATAGTAACGGGATAACAAGTTTCGAGATTATAGTTAGTTAATTGAATATATTTTGTTACTCACGAAATAGAATTTTCTATTTTGTGTTGTTACTTAAAAGATATTTTAATAAGAAACTTCTTTGTAGTATTATACAATGTGGTAAAACATATTATTGAAAAGCAGATACATAAAACACGTTAAACTTAAAAAATAGTACTTTTCGTGTGAAAGCTTAAAAATTATTGAAAAAGCTCAATTTTTGAACTACATACATACATCATTTGTATATGAAAGCAAATGCGACCTACTTTGTCAAAATTAAATTTTCAGCCACAAAATACTGCCTATAAACGAAAAACTGCATTGTTTCAAACTATAGGTTATTATCGCGTGAAAAGTTAACAGCCACCCCGAATTGGTAATATCGCGTATTAAAAGTTAATATTGCATGAAAATCGTGTACGTCTTTTCTTTTGTTAAGTATTGAAAACTATAAGAAGGCTTATGACTCGGCCCATAGTTTGTATAAACCAAGTAAGAGCTTGTATAAGTGTTTTATATTATAAGAAGAATAAACTAGTTGAGGTAATATTTATCCATATTACCTTACCATTAGTAAGGTAATATGAATAAATTACAATGAGTTATTAATTATAATATTATATAGAAGTAAATATCATTTTTAAGTTTTTCTTTTTGTTCCTACCTACTTTGTTAACTTTTTAATAACTTTTATAATTACCTACTAATGTCAGTCTATTATTTTATTCTATAAGTTTATTTTTTTATTTATGTTGTCATGTCATAGGAATGCAGTGTTGCTTTTAATTAGGGCATCATTTAGTCTAGTATTTTCTATCTTTTTTGTTGTATATCACCTACTTTTGTATGAATGTATGCTCTGTTAGCAACCTATGTAATAAATAAATAAATAAATAAATAAATAAATAAATAAATAAATAAATAAATAAATAAATAAATAAACTTATATATTGGGACCTTATAACACAGCGCCATCTAGTTCCGTGGTGAGCTATGGGGCTTGTGTTACTGATACCAGGTAGTTGATACACTACACATATATAACTGTAAATACATACTTATAAATATAAGCCATGACTGGAGTAGAAACATATTTTGTGCACAACAAATGAATGCCCCCAGCACGACTCGAACCCGCGACTGACACGGAAAGTAGGGTTACACATCTATACCTATACCTATGTGGACAGCCATAAGTGCACTTTCTTTAACCCACATAGTTAAAGTATATATAAAATATACATATATACGACAAAACGCACTATTATCTATGTTTATAATAAAGTTTAAGAATAAATTAGTTTAATGTAAGTACATAAGAGAAATTACAAATCTCAGTTGGTGACAACAAAGCGTTGAAACAGAAAATCTAAATTATTTTAGAGCGCAGCACGCCGCGGCCGGCATTCGTTATTTTTCATTAACTATGCAATTTCGTATGTACAATGCAAATAAATTGGAAAATTGAAATGTTTGTAAATCATTTTTATGTTATTCTAAGCTTTGTGCGAAACGTATTCTGCGATAACTTTTAAAATAAACACTATTGCATTTTTCAACTGATGTTACTCGACTAGGTTTAAATAATACTTCGTGTATCTCTTACTAGGAAAATGATAATTTGAAAAATAAAAGCTGAAAGCTTTGTTATGAAGCTTATGATATGCTTTTAGATTATTTTTGATTAACTTTAAAAAGAAGAAGTTAATAAATTCTGTCTCGCTTTTTCTTTATCTCTATCTTAAAGGTCCTTATTTGTGTAGTTATTATATCTGAAAAGTCACTGACTCCTGCAATACAGTTTTTACTAGCGCAGGGGCTCAGGGGTTTCAATAGAATGTACTTGTAAAATATGTCAATAAACTTTTTTACTTTTTTTTACTTTTTTATCTATTATAGTATATATACTTTTTTTTACTTTTTTATCTATTATAGTATATCTATTATAGTATAGTATACAATAAAATTCTAACAGAACCCGTTAAAAATTTTCTTAGAAAATATTATTGAAATACAGACAGACATACTGACAAAAATTCTAAAAACTATATATTCAGCCTCTATATGAATATTAATAACTATTTCGATAAGATTTTCCGAAAAAATTAAACAACATATTCGTTTTTTATATGTATACATACGGCATTAAGGATTTCTCATAATGTCAATAGCATTGAGGTACACCATTAGTAAACCAGTTTCAACCAACCAATAATTTCTGCTTTAGAAGCACGCCGTTCATTCAATAAATACAATTTTGGCATGACACTAGTGCGTTGTCTGAGTGCGATTCAACAACGTATTTGTTCTGTCCGTAGATTGATGTATGGACGAAACACTAATTGGATTGACTGACTTTGATATTATCAACTGTAGCGTTTATAGTAACTAGAAGTTAATATTAAATAATTCATATAGATTAGATTAGAGTATTTTTTGAAACAGACTATTTACGTTGTACGGGGGTTGTAAAAAAACAAACAGTTCTGAACTTTTTGATTTTCCAGCGGTTCGTTTTGGGACTTTCCAATATTTTAATACTTAAACCACCCTGACACAACAGCTGTTTTTAGATTTAGCAAGTCCAACGAACGGCAATTTTTATCACTACATAATATTTTAAAACAAAGTCCTCCGCCGCGACTGACTGTCTGTTCGCGCTATACTCAAAACTACAGCACCGATTTTCATGCCATTTTCACCAATGGATAGAATGGTTCTCCAGGAAGGTTGTTTTATGTAAATTGTCAAGTTTTTATATACATTGACAAAATATAATGATATCTGTTTTGAAATAGCTGAAGTGATTATGAAGAAATTTTCAGGCAATCTACAGATCAACCCAGCGAGTGTTTGAATGAAGCTTAATAGATATAAAAAATGAATGCGGGTGAAGCCACGGGCACTGCTAGTATTCTTATATAAAAGATTAAGATGTCGTATATTTCATTTTAACTACGGCTTAATACTAAAATAATCAGTTATTATTAGTTATTAAACTTACGAATGACCGAACTGAAAACTTTAATTAATGTTAGCTAGTTCAAAGTGCTGTCAAAAGCAGTTTCCTATAAGCTTACATTTAGGGCAATCTAAATATTTACTTCAAATAATTTGTTAATAATAATTTAGCTAAAGACGACCATTAAATAAATAATTGGGCATAGAATAGGATTTTCAATAGAAACATTTGGATTTGAAGTGAATGTAAAATTCACAGAGGCTTTTATGGACCACTATTACGAATGCGAGCTTCTTTTTGTGTGTGTATGTTTCATTGTATCTTTCCTTCACCCAAGTCTACACATTATATCAATTTATTATGATGTATAGCCTATAATCATCCTTAGTAAATGGATTATCTGTGAAAAAAAGTATATTTCAAAATAGATTTGTAGTTCCCGAGATTACCGGGTTTAAATAAACAGACTATGCCTTTTTATAATATTAGTATACATTAGTATAAACATGTTGGAACATTAACATACATCACCGTGAAATTTTATGGTAAGCTACGAGGCTTGTGTTATGGATATTAGATAGTTGATACATTATACACATATACCTATGTTATAACTTAAAATACATAAATATTATAAATCAAAAATACAAAAATATTATTACAATAACAGAAACACAAATATTCGTGCTCATAACATAAATGAATGTCCCTAAAGGGAATCGAACTCGCGATCGCTGGCACAGCAAACGGCTGAGCCAAACGAGTCGTCATATAATATCGTAAAATCTGATTGAATGTAAAGTAGTTTCACTTCTATTAATTACTATTTCAATATACCATGGTCTTGATTTAATTAGAATTCAAGTAAGTACCATCGTTGAAACCAGCTTTCTATCAATCAAATTTCCAAGTAGATAATCCTTGTAGCAAGTCACGAACGTTTTATACGCATAGTAATGGATTTATAGAAGCTTATACCATTACGCTATTTCATTCCTTTTTATTATGAACATAAAATCGATATTTGGTTGTATGTTTTAGTTGTGAAGTATGTTGCATGCTGTACCATTTAGTCGAACCACAAAACGGAAGCTCTATGATTGCCCATGATAGCTAACACCTTTCAGATAAAATACTTAACGTATCCAAGCTTTAAGCTTCTATTATAAGCTTTTATGTACTGTGATATATGTATAATACACGGAAATATTAATAAATAATTACTTTAAAGTTTATTTACAAGAAAGATATATTACTATATTTTTTGTTTCTTTTAATTTCTAAAAAAGAAGATTAAATTTTGGTCTATCTGAGAATAAAAGGCATAGCTGCAGGAGGAGAAAAAGTAAAAGGGCCAAGAGGGACCAATCAGTGAAAGAAAAAGTACGATGTCCCTCTGTAACTTGATATACTATGCGACCTTCAAAATTCACAGAGATTTTGCCACTGGGCTTAAGCAATAAGTCTATTACACGAAGTAAGGTACTAGCTAAATTATTATATTGTAAGTCGCAGCCATCACAGTACGTAGCATCTTTAAAAATTCTCTAATAAACAATTTACTGAAATCTCAAATTAAATTGGTTTTAAATGGCAATGGACAGATAATTTTTCTCGGAGCGTGGGTGAATGGGGCGGTGAGAGACGAAGAATAGCGTCTACGTAGTGAAAGGCTTCACTGTCTGTGGATTGACGACTTTGTCAAAGCCACTGGAACCTACCGGCAGGTTTATTAGAAATCCTATGGCAGGGGTGAACGTTTTCGGCTGAGACGATAATGATAAAAACACTCATATGTTTAACACTCAACGTTTTTGGTATATTTAACAATATTTTGCTGGATTGTTTAATAACACTTAGTTATTAATGTCTTTAAACAACTCCATAAATTAGTTAACGATTTCGCACTTCGAGCGCGAGTGGTTTATTGCTTTGACGCTTCTAAGTTTTAAACGAGGGTAAGTTTTTCAGTTAGTTTAACTTGAATCTCACTGCTATCTAAAGTAAACGCTATCACATTGAAATATGGTCCAAAATTGATTATTCATTCACACAAAAGGTATCACTATGAAAAACTTTTCTGTGAGATTCGCTATCGCGTCCAAAACGGTTGAAAGCGATGCAAAAATTATTCGACGCCTTTATTCCCGGATAGCTGTAGTGTTTGAATACAGATGGGGAGATCTCTTTTACACTACCATTTGACTTTCAGAGGCATTACGTGAATATATTCTAAATATAACGGAACGCTCAATTTGTAATGAATAAACGAAGACTTTAATTTTTTATATATACCTAATATAAAACAAGTTATATTTGGGTATTATAATGTATATTATATAACGTACTACTTGATTTTAAAAAAATGTTTCACGTAACTTCGCTGGATACTTCCGCATTTTGACGTGCTTTTACCTAATTGGAATAAAAAAGCAAGAGCTTATTACAATGTTTACTTTCGAGGAGTATTAACTAATTTTTAAGTAAGTAGTGCTATCACACAACACTTTTTCAATTTATCACTATAGATTGTTCATCAACATTAGCTAGTGTTGATTGAAGAATCGATTACTTTATGTCAAAAGTATGTGTATTATTTACTTGTATTAATTATTAGCACAATATAATAATTAATACAAGTATATAGAATATAAAGCTCAAAGTCTTTTGTCGGCTGTTTTCTGCCTTTTCAACTTCACTACATAGTATAAAACAAAGTCGCTTTCTCTGTCCCTATATCCCTATGTATGCTTAAATCTTTTAAACTACGCAACGGATTTTGATGCGGTTTTTTTTAATAGATAGAGTGATTCAAGAGGAAGGTTTATATGCATAACTAGCGGATCCCGCGGCTTTGTCTGTGCTAAATCTAGGGAAGAGCCCGAGCGAAGCGAGGGCGAGTCGCTAGTTAGAAATAATCCTTATTGTCAACGACGTCAAACCCATAACTATAACGCAGAGAGGAATTCTAGTAACACTACCACTATCTGATAATATTAGTGTTAGTTACGATAAATTAAGAATAATAATTAATCACAAAAATATTTTAAAAATCCCTTTATGAGGTTCTAAATTTTTAATTCGTATACACATACATAACTTAACGATTAAAATAAAAGCTTAAGTTTTGAATATCCTTAATGATAACTTCTATAATAATAACTGTTAAGTAAAGCTGTTAATATTAACTGGGTAAGAATATGTTTCTATTTTAATTTATAGCACTAAAATTATCCGGTAGATTGGTTAAAGTACCTATATATTTAATTTTAAATTGAATCCACTGTTAAACTCTTTGATGGAAACCAGTAGTAAAATTAATTTGCACAGCGTTATTGCGTTTCGTCGGATATTAATCAAATTTAATATTTTATTTATCTTTATTTATGTATATATATTAAGGATATAAATATAATACCAATAATTTTTCCTTTTATTTCAAATATTGCCGACCATAAGCTTATATAAGCATCTCCACATGCTTATACTCGTATTTGTAACATCAACACAGATTTAATATCTATACTGTACGAGTATATATACGGTACATAATTTTTAAAGTGAATTTAATTAAAATAAAAAATAGGGTTCCGCTAAAAAAATTAGTAGTACGAAAACGAACGAAGCGTGGATGAATCGCTTGTTTAAAATAAAAGTCTAGGTGTCCTCACTGACAGTAGATTTAAAATAAAACTATTTTTTCAGATTTGTTCACGGTTTTATTTAGATATTTTATTCCAAATATTATAAATCATTCTAAAATTTATTTATGTACAATTTTTATAATTAAGTGTTGTATTAAAATATAAAAACAGAAAGAATAATACAAAAAAATATAAAATAAAAAGTAAAAACCTTTCCAAATCATTTACATTTCAAGATATTCGATGAAGCTCGCCATTGACCCCGAGACTTCATTCAAATCGAGGGTGCTCTAAGTTTTCCGCCAAGAGGCGCTGAATAAACATGCTCAATGGGATGTGAACAATCTATATTAAATACGTCATGGAAAAAATAAAAATGATTTTTAGATATAAGAAGATAAAACGTTTGTTTATTCATCTGTTTCATTAATTCCTTCCTTCATTTTTAAACCAATTACTGTAGTTTTTATGTATAAAAATTTATTTGTTAAAGCATAATGTACGCAATAATTAATTACAAGCTATGATTATAAGCTGTTGAAACGGCAAGAAAAGTGTGCTGTAAGAATAAGATCTTCTAAGTTAAAGGTCAGCTTATTGGAAAAATACATAAAATCCAAATATTAGAAATAATAAGTTTTCTTATTGGAAAAAGCATCAATTGATCAACACGATGCACTTCTGTAAAAATATTTACCACACAGTACACGGATTTATTAAGTAAATAATTGATTGTATTTACTAAATTTTTGTAATATTATGCCTTGTATAAAATATCTCTAATTTCAAAGGAGAATAAAAGAAAAAATCAATGTATAAATTTATGCTTTATTACGCAAAAATTTTATATTCAATGTCAGCTTTGAGCTTTTTCCAGTCATTTGTAAAAAACAAAAAAGTTGTTCGCCTACATTGCCTGACTAAAGCTCATTTTCCGCTACTTCAATGTTTTCGCATCGTCAGTAAAAACAAAAGTTTGTAGTGAACGAGGTGTCAACGGTTTTGAAACTTGGACAGTTCTTGCCGCAAGCTTAATCAATAAATGGTATATTGCAACCGCCTGTTTTATCAATTTATAACGAATGCGCCTTTTTTATATACATATAAAAATAATAAATAAATATGTTGGGACATTGTTACACACAGCGCTATCTAGTTCCGTGGTAAGCTACGAAGCTTGTGTTACGGACACCAGACCGTTGATATACTACATATATAAGTTTAAATACATACATATAATATACACCCATGACTGGAGTGCAAACATCTGAGTTTAACAAATGAATGCCCCCAGCGGGATTCGAACCCGCGACAGCTGACGCAAGAAAGTAGGATCACTACAAACTGCGCCAAACGTGTCGTCAAGTCGTCAAAAATATGTAGGTGTTAATCTTTTCTATAAATTGGTCTTTCTGTCCTGTGTCCAAATTTAAAGATCCATTCATGTGGTTATTTTTAAAATAATAGTCGTTTAAAATAAAACTCTCTTTTCGATTCTTTTTTTCATGGATTTATTGTTTCCGACGTTACGAATGTTTACAGCAATTAACTATTATTGAAAATACAAGGTATTGTAAAACATTACTTATAAGTAAACAATACAAAATCTAACTGTCAAAGTAGTTAATATTAGCATGGCAGTTGATACAAAATCTGTTAAGATAATTATCTGATAACAAAGCTGCTGTTCTCATGTTTCTTTTTCTAATAAGTTGACGGTAATTAATAGTTATTTTTTAATACTGAATGTAGTATTAACTTGATATATTTCTTAGTATAAATTCCTCAGAGATGAGTTCGATATAAAGTCATCATACCAAATTGCAATAAAATCTGTGCAGTGGTTTTCGTGATGCAGTTACAGACAGAGATTAAATTACATTTGTTTTAATATTTTTCATTAGTATAGTTATTTTTCCCTTTATAATGATTTAGTAAAATTTCCAAAAAAATGTTCATCTAAAATAACATTTTTTTACTCAATTTCGGACAATCTTTTAAAAACTATAGATTTGGTCTCTGTATCACTAAAAATGACTATTACAAAAGTACTTGGCTACAGATACATCTGAGTTATAATTTAGTTAAATATTTATAGATATTTTTAATTTTACAAGTTTCATTTTCCTCTAAGTAATGAGTCGGAAGATGTTCCTTAAATATCAACCATTAAAGATGTTGCTACGCTAGTGGACTAATAATAATTAAGCTTTTTATAAACGAGAAACCTTCAAAACGTAAGCAACTCATTCTCAGAACTTTGTTTATTTTTCATTCAATCTTCAAACATTTTAAGAAACGAAAGGCTATATTTCAGCAAAACGAAGGTATATATTACTAACCTACAAATGAAGTAGTATCCTGCCTTAAGTTTATTTTACGAAGCTCGTAGATTTTTGTTTCCAATAATAAATATTTGGTAAATAATTAAAGTAGCAGATTCGTATTGCCATTAACCGAAGTGGGACGTTTTTTGGCTTCGGTTGTGGTAGAATAATTCTAACTTGAATATACATGAAATATTTTTTATAAAATTGCTAAAAGTTAAGCCAAACTTTTCTCGGCTGAATTAAATACGTTACGTCAACTACACGTAAATTCTTAAACGATTCACATATTCAGTACGTGTGATTCATTTTATCATCAAACTCCCGAGTGAACTGCAATAAGCCGTAAATAAGTATATACACTATTTCTTTCGTAGGAAAAGAGAAACAAAAGTAATTATTTAAACTCTTTAAGTTTTTCCATCCACTGGGCCCGATAATGTCGAAACCACAACATCTTGTTGCGAATTCTCTAGAACAGTACTTACAATTAGTTAGTGATTTTGCGATTCAAGCGAGAGTGTTTTATTGCTTCATACGAACTTTTAAACGAGGGTCGGTTTTTCTTGCAAACTTTTTACTTACAGCTTGCATGTTAATAATATACTATTTTACTTGTATTTAAGGCTTAAATTTGATTGTAGCTAAAGTTACAGTTTTTTTGAAATATACTATCGCATTCCAAATGGTTGGCAATAATTATTTGAGTTGAGTTTAGTCGTCTTCAACATTTTATGATCCCTTTAAGTATATGTATGTATGTTAAAAAGTAAAAAAAATTATCTTAATCTAGAAAAGGAATTAGGTTAGCTTCGGGATAAGCTTTAGTAATTCTTAGTTAAAAAAAATGTCACCCGGGACTTCAGGTTTGTTACAGCTATAGAAAATAGTGAAAATAAAAATAAGGTATTCGAATGATATTTTTGAATTTCCAAATAACAATATGAACAGAACGTTTATTATTTTTTTTTATATTTTTCATTAATATAAATGTTCTTTCACTTTCGTAATGATTTTGTAAAATATCTAAAAACTATTTACCTAAAATAACATTTTTTTACTTAATTTTTTTACTTAATTAGAGACAGTGGTAGCCCAGCGGTAACGCGGTCGCTTGGATAACCGAGTGATGGGGGTTCAAATTCGGGTCTCGCACCTCTGATATTTTCATGTGCGAATCATTTATATCATGATTACCACTTGTCTTACGGTGAAGGAAAACATCGTGAGGAAACCTAACAAGTACACTAGGCCAGCGCGGTGGACTATGGCCTGATCCCCCTCGTACTGAGGGAGGCCCGTGCCCAGCAGTAGGACGTTAAAAAAAAGGGCTGATGATGATGATGATGATGATGACTTAATTTCATACTTCCAGGTCCAGATATAGGCTGTACATAATTAGATATTTAATCAGTGTAAGTTTATTGAGTAAAAGTCTTTTATAACATAAATGGAACAAACCTTTTCGAACTTTGGAAGTCTTTTTGCCTTTTTGATTACGTATCATTCTGAACAGTTGTAAGGTTTCAATGAGACTAACTCTGCAACCTAAATAATTAAGTTCAAATTTATTCGGTTAAAGTTTAGAGGTCAAAGCTTGAAGATAGAGCTTTTCTTGGAAAGCTAATGAAGCAAGAATTATGTTTCAAGATAATGGACTAAATAACTAAAGCACAAACCTTCATGTTCATCACACAAATAAATGCCCCTGGCCAGACTCGAACCTACGAACCACTAGCACAGAAATTACAAAACAAACTGAGCCAAACGTGTCGTGGATGAAACTTTTGTACCTACAAACAGGTTAGACGTTAGTAGTTTAAACACTTGTAATAATAAGTTTCACTTTTGTTAAGTTAAGTCGTCATAGCTAATTTTAACAACCTTCAGAAATGAAAGTAGGTACAATAGTTTCTACAATACTTCTATTTATAACTACCAACACTGCTTTCACACAACATAATATTTTTGTGTAACAAACATTATTATATCACGGCAAAGCATTCACGAAGATTATCATTTAAGCGGGTGACGAAAAAATGTGGAAAATGCGTAAATCGCGCCCATTGTGAAGTTTTTCATCTGAATTGCCTATGATAAATGTATTACGTTAACGGACAATAGACCCTCGCTTGTGTTTGATTAATGACAGTTTAAAAACTCGATCGGACTGCCCTTAGGAAGGCTTTTTACTAAACACCATAAATGAAAATAAAAATAAGCTGCGATTGTTGATTTTTTTATCCAATGTTATTTGCGGCTTTTGTCACGTATCACAAATAAATATTAAATATTTTAAAACATTAACACAGCACCTTCTAGTTTCATGGTAAGCGAGGCTTGTGTTATGGCTACCAGGTAATCGATACACTACAATAATCACTACATACCTAGTATAAAACAAAGTCGCTTTCTTTGTTCTATGTATGCTTAAATCTTTAAAACTACGCAACGGTGTAACGGTGATGCGGTTTTTTTAATAGATAGAGTGATTCAAGAGGAAGGTTTATATGCATAACTAGCAGATCCCGCGGCTTTGCCTGTGCTAAATCTAGGGAAGAGCCCGATCGAAGCGAGGGCGAGTCGCTAGTTACATATATAACTTATCAATGCATACATATTGCAAATAGAAATACCTACTACTGAAGTGCCCTTCACACAAATAAATGCCCCTAACGGGACTCAAACCCTAGACCGCTTGCTCAACATTGAAAACTGAGCCAAAAGTGTCGTCGATTATGGAGTAGGTACAATATAAAATAACAATCATATAAAAGCATGCTAATTAAGTGAATATAACTTACGAGTACTTTATATTCTTTGGTGAATTGAATGAAAACATTTTGATAGTATTCATGATAATTAGTGATTAAGCCAGTATTCTAAAATTAGTTATACAATTATCAGTAATTGGCACGTCAAGAATTTTTCTTTGTTCTTCCTACTCGAACAAATAGTGACTCTAGTGCTGTACCAGTGCTGTACGGTCGCGGGTTCGACACAACATAGTTCATAACACAAGTTTCGTAACTTACCATGGAGGTTGATGGTGCTGTGCGTTAATTTCCGTAGAACATGACGTAATCTATATAAATGAATGTTACTAAGCCCAAAACTCGAGAAGGGCTCGACCAATTCGGCTATTTTTTTTGTTCCTTAAGGCACACGCATGGTTTTAATAATAATTTAAAAAAATATTCAAAGTTTGTAAAAATATTAAACTAATGGGGGTAGGAGCGAAGCGAGGGTTAGTCGCTAGTCGATAATATAAGTATTAATTTTGTTTAGAATCGAACCTCCAACTAATACTACACATGCGAATGACTTTTTCTCCCAATTCTACCTGCGTTTTGTTGTTTTAATTTAAGAAATAGTATTAGATATACATTTAGCTATATAAGGGGTATTTCATTACGTCTAACAATTAGGTCGGTAGAATACTACGCACTAGGCATTGATATATCAAAGTGTCCGTCAATCCAATTAGTGCCTCGTCCATACATCAATCTTATGGACAGTACAAACACATTGCTGAGTCGTGTTCACAGATAGCGCACACGTGTTAAACGAAAATCAACACATTTATACAAGAAATAAATATTTTTTAAATATATTTTATATTCGTTTTTAATCAAATTTGTTCTAATTTGCTTTAGCCTGAAATAGTAATACACGTTCATACATATGTACATACATACATACATACATACATACATACATACATACATACATACATACATACATACATACATACATACATACATACACACACAGAAAACTTTTGCATTTATAAGAAAATAATGTATATACCTATCTGTTTATTTGCTATGTATCACTTTATCATTGAAGCTTAGTACTAGAGGAACAGTTAGTTACGATAAAACTTTTTTCTGCCGAACTGCATTTGACCAGCGTAAACTACGTGGCTCCTTAATTAATTTATAAAATATCTTGTCAACTGGAAAATCAGCCTAAAATAACGAAAATCTAAAGAGTTTAAAGTATTTTCGTCTTTGAGAATCGCTTAGGATGATTTTGCTTATTAATTTTAGTTCTGCTGACATCATTTAATTGATTGCTTTTAATTATGACTTGAGTTAAATTTATTAGTATAAAAGCTAGGCAAAGTACATTCGATAGATGGATCTTGGGTTAAGATTTTAAATAAAATCATAAATTTATATTTTTATGGTCTAAGAGCCGTTGGAAGATCGACCTTCACCGACCTGATAATCAGATGAGACATATTTTTTATTAAATATAATTTATAAACAAATATGCCTATAATTACTTGCCTATCTGAAAGTGCTCAAGGCTATTTTTAATTAAATTAACTTTAATCGATTTTTTTTTCATCACTTTCATTCTTTTGATAAACAAATGAATTTTATTTCACTGTTAGTTTTTAACACGCAGAATATGCCTCAGTAGGCTTGCCTACTCATTTTTGTGTATAGCTACCAAAGCCGATGTAAACAGGTAAGTCAATATAGGTGACTCCATCGTTCTGCTAACTTATCGAAAGTTATATCAAATTTTAGATTATTTTATTACAAAATCAGTCATATAGACTTGCCTGCAAAAAATCATACTTAAAGCACTGTTGCCCAGCTAAAAATAGCCATGAGCACTTTCAGATAGGCAAGTAATTATAGGCATATTTGTTTATAAATTATATTCGATAAAAAATATGTCTCATCTGGTTATCAGATCGGTGAAGGTCGATCTTCCACGGTCTCCTCTACTATTATAGTCTATATAATATACTCGTAGTTATAACAAAAGTTGAATCTGAAATTATGCACTGAATTTGGAATAAATAATTTTCAAATAGTTATTATTATCGATACAGAAGGCCGACTCTATTGTTTTTAGAATTTCGGTCTGTATGTCTTTTCGTCTGTCTAAAACCGCATCCCGAGAAAATCACTGAACTATATATAATACGGATAATAATACTATATTGCAGGAACGAATGGCACTTGTTAATTATATTTGTTTGATTTATTATAGTAACAAAATAAGCCTGTTTTGCAGTTTTTTTACATTACATTCGTCATATAACTTACCCCCTGCTTCTATCCCCATAAGTTTCACCTTTTGTTTTTTTTATTAGGAGGTATAAAAAAAGATACTTGTTTGTAAATGATTATAATTTCTAATTTACTACGTATAATGTTGCAATTAAAGAAAATCAGTCTAAAAGCTGTACCTTTAGGTACAAAATTATTTTACAAAAATGTATGTTTCCATGAATATTTTTAAAATAGCGTATTAGACGCACTACCGGTCAAAGGTGTCTCGTTTGACGCGAAAGGGTAGTTCAACCTTGAAGGACACTTTACAGATTGTTTCAGAAAAGTTTACAGATTTGTGTAATCTTTTTCGTAAAATAAAAGTTTTTAAAGATCTATTTTAATTTTTTAGAGGTATAAAATTCTTGTAAATTATAGTAATAACAATAAACATTATAGAATAACAAGCAATTTCCGCGGATCCGGATCCGCGCCCGCGTTCTAATCACTATTAAAAAAATAGAAAGTTTATAGGCTAATAAGTATTTTTTGATGCCAGTCAATATAAAAATAAAAAATAAAATCTGTTCTAAAACAAAATATCTGGACCACCCTTTTCATCTAGTTATGTATAAAAAATAACATACGGCCTATAGTAGGTCTGAACTTACCAAATTTATAAACACTAAAAGATCATAAAAATCGGTCGAGCCGTTTCGGTGGAGATTGATAACAAACATTGTGACACGAGATTTGTATATACTAGATTTGTATACCATAGAGAGACCGAGAAGGAAAAGTTTAAAATTTCCAAAGTAAGAATAAAAGAATCTGCGGACAATTTTTCGAATTAAAAACTTAGAAAAAGCTTAACAATTATGTATGAATACGATTCATATATACAGTATACAATGTCGACATCGCTCAAAGTCAAGGTAGAAAGGGTTAATTATGGGAAAGCCCCTATTTCGTGTTTCGTAGTATTGAAATGTATAGAACGTGAAATGTAAATATTTCGAATAATTTAGATACCACAAGTTTTATAACGAAAATATACTCTATGGAATATTATATTAATAAGTGCTATAATTATGGCTTCACTGGTGTTAATTTTATATGAATACAGTTAAGGTGAATTTGATTGATTTAAAAGTAATCGAGATACTTCATTTTTGATTTAAAGCAATTTCAATATGGAGAAAGTGCATGGATTTTTTGTTTTGCGGATATGTATCTTTGCTAATCTTGCATAGATTTTAATATCTATTTATATAAATAATTAATTATTCATATAATAAATACTGTATATTAAAAGAAAACCTGCCTTATTTAGTAACATAAAGTTGGTATAGAATCGATGGCTTAACGAGTTCCATTTAAACACTTTGAGTCATTCTTGTGTAACGTAAACAAAATGCAAAGTAAGGAGTTTATATCTATTGCTTGTCCATAAATGTATCGATGTGAATCTTTGCAAAGACTAAAAACCAGTTTTAAGAGTCCTTAAGGCTCTAAAAACTGGTTTATTTTTTTAAAATTGAAGTTACTAAGAGTCGAAATTTTACTGCAAATATTTACAGAATTTACATATATTTAGTTAAAATGTTGTGTATAGGTACATAAAAAGATTATAAACTGGAGTGGAATTGCTACAAGAAGTAAAATCTAAGCCTAGGAAAGTTTTTAAACTGAAATAAGTATTAAAAAGGATAAAAATAAATTTCGATAAACCAAATAGCTAAATAAAGCAAATAGTACTGTTATAATAAGCTATCAAGAAATATCTTAAAAGCTATATCAAAAACGCCCACGTAGTTAACTTAGGATGATTAATTTCTCTGACATTTTTACTTGAACTACATGTGTGAGATATGCGAAATTATGAGGGAGAACTTTATAATATTGTAAAATGACTTTAGTCAAAGAGCTAGAACATAAATTTTACTGATAATAATTTTCAGGTGTAATATTATTTTACTTGAAACCCATTATTTAAACGAATATTTAACTGTAAAAATATTTCTATTTTATAAACTAACTAGCGACTCACCCTAACACCCATTTAGCACAAGCGAAGTCGCGGGTTCCGCCAGTAGATGTATACAAAAACTTGTCATATTGTATACTAAAACCTTCCTCAAGAACCACTCTATTTATTAATGAAAACAACATATTAATTAGTGCAGTAATTTTTGAGTTTATCGTGAACAGACAGATTCAATTTGAATTCCTCATCTGTATATATTTTTTATTTTTTATACCTGCATGTCATGATCGGCTAACTTGACCGATTATCAACAACTAATAAAATAAGGAGATGTGGTACAACTTTTAACTTCAACCTGCTTGACTTGGGCCTCGAACACCGGTCATAGGATCTGCAGCCGATTCCGCTAATCACTATACTATTGAGCTCTTACTATAAAAAAAATGCGCGATGCTTTAATAGTGTAATCATATTTTTATATGCGAATAACGATTATCCAAAAAGAGGCAAAATAACTTTCTAGCTTTCAATTGCTTGGTAATAAATTATGAACTGTAAACTCAGAATTTAAACTAAAAGTTTATAAAACTTGCACCGTTGAATACTGTACAAATATGGAACCATTTGGTTCTTGTCACTACATATATTATATACATATGTATATAGATTTATTAAGACACTAAGCTGTTAGACACATTATCAATTTGTTGCCATGAATGGAATACAAACATTCGTGCTATCACAAATAAATTACCCCAGTTGGACTCGAACTCGCGGCCGCTGATACAGCAAGAAGCAATATAGCAAGCACCGTACATCCTGAGCTAAATGTGTCACCAATGTACCTTACCTTAGCCAAAATGGTACTTAAAAACATATAAACCAAGTAATATCAACGTTTTGACAGCTTACAAATTGTTTTAATTCCATATACTTTCAGAATGATTTACGAACAAGGTATTGTAACCTAAATTCTATTAACCGTTCAATAGCCCACTTTGACCTGAAAATAAAACAGCATTTTTAAAGCAATCCGTCTTATACTTGATAAGTACAAGTATCAAGGTGTTAGGGGGAAAATGAGTGATGTAGGTGGTGAGTCAGCGACACATTTCAACGGCGGAAACTATTCATTATGGTTCTGCTCGTGACACGTTGAGGATACGATGGAATAATTTAAATTAATCATTTTTATTATAATTACCAGTATGTTGTGTAACATAAACTAACTTTTAAGGCGAGATTGTTACTTTAAAACTAAAAAAATCTAAAGCCTTATTAAGCAATTATAAATGTTATTTGTTCTTTTTAAGACGAACCTTTTCTTTGTTATATGTATTTTAATGTTATTTTTTTTAAATATCTGACTATAATGATATAGATAAAATTAACCCTTAGGGTCAGACCAGGTCAGACGATTGGTGTTATTTTACGAACACATCAATTCTAAATTATAACTTCAACAAGCCTTAATATGAGTATTAGATTTCCTTTGAGTGTAAACCTTGCTTTATTCTTCTGCCTTGTTATTTTATTTCTAAAAATCTGAATAAGATTTTGATTATTTCGTCCTCTTTTCTAAACATGTCTAGACATGCGAAATAATTAGCTTTAATTAGTACGCGCTGTGTTCTAATTTTCTCTGAACTGAGATAAAAGCCATTTTAAGGTCTCTGTTTAATAGAAGAGGCTTAAACTAAAGATAGTATAGTTCAATTGATAACTAATTTCAAAATAATGTAGGATTTTTTCAAAGCCCCAACTATATTATACTGATGAACCTGATAATTGGAACCTTTTTTTTAAATTGGGAAGTACAATGGTGGGGTGGATAGGACTCATTTACAGGTTTAAAGAAGCCAGTAGTACCAACCGAAATCCAATAAAACGGGGCCTTAAGGCCTTACATACGTCCAGCGATACCGAAAACGTACCAAAAGAAAAACTGTTTTTAGGAGGAATAGAAATAGAAATTGATAAAAAAAATCTTACACTTTGTTTATTACTGTGTTACGTTTCTAAAAAAAATTATTTAATTTTTTTTTTCAAAAATTACAACATGAAAAATCACTTTTTTTGAAGCACTAAAAAAAAAGTGGTCGGCAGTATTTCTTCCTCAAATGTTGACGGATCTGCAAAATGTAAAGAAATTCTTGTAAAATAAGGTAGTAGTTATAGTCTGTCAAGCCGAATTTTTGATATTTGAAAAATTAAACAATTTACGGTAATTTAAAAAAAATGTTAAGTTTGTGTCAAAAAAGTCACAATTTAATTGTTTTTATAAAATTTTCTAATTATAATTTTAAAAATCCGGCTCGACAGGCTATAGAAAAAATAATTGGGAATATTTCAAAAAAAAATTATCAAAAAATTTTAAAAACCGTACGAATTATCATGCCGACCGTGTCAGAAAAAGTAGTTTTGAGAGAAACGCGTTGAAAGTTTCAAGCGCGTTTCGCTCGAAGTCGCGGCTGTAACAAGAACTTTATGATTTTTTTAAATTTATTTAGTTAACTTACGTCTAATCTCCCACTCCAGCTTCATATTGTACGCCTTCCTTGTCAGTAAAAAACTGTTGTTGTTTATTTTTTTCTAATTGACTAATTGTTCTGGCCTCTTTTGTTGCTTTGGTAGCGTTGATTCGAACGTGTTTCAGCCGGTTCGCGTCTTGTATCTATCTCGTGTATTGTCTTGGAGAAAATCTCCATGACAATAGTGGTATCCCCCGTATTCAGTTGTTATTCAATCAATCAAGCAATCTTCCAATTCTTAATAAAGCCTCTGCCCCATCATTAAAAGTACAGTCGTAAGCAATGACATGTATACATTGACAACTTTTCAAATATATGTAAACATCAATCGTTTCAAAAGAAAGTATACAAGCTTTGTGTCAAAATAAAGTATACGTATGTTGCTTCATATTTAAGTATACATTTTTATCAATTCATAGTAAATAACATAAAACGAATACTATTATATACAAGTTTCGTGTTATAACTATGTAGCCATTAGTCTAAGAACTAAGAATAAAGCATTAAATATTATTTTCGTATTTAACAAGTTTTCTAATACAAATACTGTGTCTCTTTCATTAAATACGTGAATTCTTTAAACTGGTCGTTAGAAGTTTAATTTATTTTTATATGTTAAGTGATTGAATCAATTCGACTAGTTGCGACCTGATTCTCTAGGAAGCGCCTTGGATTCACTTTAGGCAGAGCTCTCCTAAACAGCTTTACCCAGGGTATATGAGATATCTTCTGCAGCCAACAGCACAGACAGGATTTAAAATATTGTAACACCATGATTCGTAAACTTATTAATTAGATAATTAACAGTAAAATATGTTTTAAGATCTTAGGCTTCTTGCATCGGAAAATGAAGCATAATACTTTGCTTTTAAAAATGTATTATTATGTATTTAAATTTAAATATTATAATACATTTTTAAATCATACGTATAATACAAATATCATCGCGTAATAGACTGTGCATATGTGTATGTGTAAGAGCGTTTGTAACACATTCACAACATTGGATGACAGTTTTAAACTTTTGACAATTCGAGGACAAGATCAGTTTATTTAAAATTTTAATGTGTAACAAAGCATTGAAAAGAATTCGAAATTATTAGAATTACAACTGACAATTCTCTATTTGTTTAGTTTGCGTTGTTATGAGAAACTTACTTTTTCATGAATTCGCCCAATGATATTAAGTTGTCATAGCTCAATTGGCGTAGTTGTAGTATGCGTATAATATCCTTGCGACGCGGGTTCAAATCCCGCGCGTGGATAACTTTTTTAATTTTTGTTTCTTGCGTATCTTTTAATTTATGCATTGTATACTGGATGGCGATTTAGGGACAAGGAGTGAGCCGTGATGAACGTGGCTCGTCATCATCATTGAGTATATGTTTTCCACATTTGTGAATTTATAAGAATATACAATAATACGTATAATTATAATAGAACAGTGAGTTAAAAACTCTATACATGAAATATTTTTTTTTGTTTTTATAAAAAAATACTGTAACGTATAGTGCATTGAATATAAATCCCAAAAAATATGTTTTAATTTTTTCGTCTGTTTGTATGTTTTCGTTTAACACAAAAAGTACTTGGCCGATTTTAACCAAATTGTGTAGTTACCTATAACATATTTCTCGGACCATGACTTAGGATACTTTTCATTACATAAAAGCATTTTAATTTACAGGAAAAAATAATAATTGGTTGTATTGAGTTTTCCTTGGATAGCTAGTGATTAAACGGTAAGTTCATCTGTGTCTATTTTACGAGCCGAGTTTGTGCTTCTCGCCGGTTCTTCTCAGCAGAACAGCTTTCCGAGCCGGTGGTAGTTTACTCACAGACTTACAGACTGACTTTTAATTTTGATAATGTAAAAATGACGATTCAAAAGAGCTTGTTAAAGTCTATTTGAATAAAAAATATTTTGATTTGATTGATTTACGCAAATTTTTGAACGTAAACCTAATTTTTTTATAATTAATATTTACCACTAGCGAGCCCGGACCGCTGCGTACGGCGTAAGATAAAATAAATAAAACAGTTTTCATAATTAAAAGTAGCATAAGTTACTCCTTAAAACATTAGCTACGATATCTGAGGTCAAAAGTCCCGTCGAAATCAGTGTAGCCGTTTCGAGGATTAGCCGAAACTAACAGACAGACAGACAATTGATGTATGGATGTAAGTGCCGTATATACTTTCTATGCATTGAGTCTTCTTCTTCTTGCCGAGTCGATGGCAATAGTTAAAGTAAGAAAGCCCAAAACCCCTTAAAAATAAAGATTAAAAAAAAAGAAGCCCAAAACTCGGCCACCATAATAATTGCATAAGCTCCTGTAAGATGCAGGTAACAGGACCAGGAGGTCATATAAGTAAGTGTAAGAGAGGTAAGAGAGGAAGAGTACAAGTCTGCACTCCAGGTCAATTCGCAAATCCCCACCTGGTTGAGTATACTTATCTATGATTTTTATCACACTATGATTAATTCATATTTTATTTAGAAGAATATTTTAAAAAATGTATCTTTTTAAAAATGTAAGAAACTAGCATTTCCCGCGGCCCCGCCCGCGTTCTAAAGACTGGAAACAAAATACTTAGATTTCACACACCGTGTGACGTTTTATAGTCGGTTTGTAACGGTTAGTCGATATTTCTTACAAAATCATCATCAAAACCTGTCCTGAGGTTTTCTCGTGATGCAGTCACAGAAAGACAGAAAGACAAAAATTTTAAAAACATAGATTTGATTGTATGGATAATAATGTCTATCTATTTTAATTACATTTTTATCTATTTTAATTAGATTTAAAAAAAAATTATGTACAGATTTGACTCAGTAACAATTATTTTATTATATATGTTTATGATAGATAGTGAATTATTTGACTTTTCAAAATAGATTTTAAGTTGACGTCTTTGTATCGATGCGCAAAACGGCAACGTCGCGTCGCTTACGACGGTTGCCGTTCCGTCAAATAACATGTGGTCTAATATTATAAATTTATCTTGACACATTGTAATTTGTAGTAGCGCTGTGGTAACGCGCTTGCTTCGATATCCATGTGATGGGGGTTCAAGTCTGAGTTTGAGTTAAACGGGCTAAATACATATAAATTTATCTGCCAGTTACTTTATTGGGAAGTTTTATTATGAAACAGATAAAATATATCAGCAACCATTATCGCTAATCGACTACTAAACGCTTATTACCTACTAAGGTCATTATTTAGGATACCGTTTACTATAGGATAATCGTTTATTCTTACTGGATAATACAATAACTGGTTCTATGGACCACCCACATAAAAGCGTGGCGGAAATTTAAATGGGAATTGAATTATTATAAGTAATAGCATAATATTGTCATAAAATATGAACTAAAAAATGTTAATGGAAGAGACACACTATATATGCATTAGAAAACTTTGTTTCAAATACATTATTTTATGCTTTTCGAGCGCAAACCTGTGCACTTTTTTGTGCACAGACTAATGGCTAACTTCTTATATTACGAAAAGTATACAATAATATTCGTTTTATGTTATTTACTATGAATTGATAAAAATGTATACATAATTATGAAACATCTTACGTATACTTTATTTTGACACAAAGCTTGTATACTTTCTTTTGAAACGATTGATGTTTACATATATTTGAAAAGTTGTTAACGTATACATGTCATTGCTTACGACTGTACATACAGCAATATTGGAAGCTATATCGACTGTTCTTTTACTACCTGGACAACATTTGGGTGCAATCTTCCAGATTTTTGAGTCGACGCTCTCATTGACATTTAGTGTAAATCCACCCAAACATTTTTCCAGTACCAGATCGTCACTTATTATTTTTATTAATTATTTATTTATTTAATATTTAATACATGTATGACAGAAACAACATAACGATAATTACTGCATTAGTATAAAACTGTGTCGCAGTTATTAACGCCCACCTCGCAAGCGTCATGTATGACAACAAAATATCTTACACATATTAAACTAAAGTAAGGAAACATAAGAAAAATCTAAGTATTATTATAACAACTACAAAAAAAAAGGAAGCTATATAATGAAATATGATGACATCGAATATACATATTAGTGTGCCATGTGTGTTTGTTTGTGTGTGTGTGTTTGTGAGTGGCTGTCTGACTGAATACTTGTGAAATATACGAGTATTTCATTATGAATGAGTGTGGAAACAGTTACGTGAAGAAAAAGAGTAAATATTTAATTCTTTATTAATTTTATTGTATTAATTATTATTCAATAAATAAATAAAAAACATTTGCACAACACTATTTGGCTAAATTATTCCAGAGCTTCCCGTGTGATTCGCTGCACAATCTTCTTGACGGTTTTCTAACCACGACATACTCAGCCGTACCTTTTTGCTTTAGGTGAATTTCGCACTCTTTACAATATTTACTTTTTACCACAAAGTTGATTACTTTTCCCGTAAAATAACCAATCAATGTTGTGATCTTATTATCTTTGCGATCTACACTGCGTCGTTTCAACATTTTCGAAAATCACGAACACGATACACAACTGTTCACTTGTACCGTTCAAAGAGAACTAACCTTAAATTTCAAAAATATTAATATATTCTTTAAGATATTACAAACTCCCTTCCACGTATTGAAAGATAACAAAAGACCAGGTACACTAAAAGGGTCTGAGGCTAAAGGCTAGCTGCATCAAACAACTCAACTCAGGTAGGCGTGCGTCAGACCTTTGTCCTTTCGTCGGGCAGTCACATTATCTACAATAACTTTTGAACTATGGGGAATTTTTATAATTAGCTTACACAGAAATACGCCTAAGACTATAAGGAATAATAATCTGTAAACAAAAATAATAGATTTTTTGAAAATTCTCGACGTATGTAAGGCCTTAATGGGGCATTGCAGAATCAGGATTCGATACGAGGGGGATCAGGCCATAGTCCCCAAAACTAGTCAAGTCCAGGTTGTCGGATTGTCAATGTCTTTCGAATACTTTCTAGGTTCTTAAACTGTAATTAGGTTTTAAAATTCGGCACGTGAACAAAATCAGAGGTGCAATTCCTGGGGTTTGAATCCGCTTCACTCGATTTCCGGAACGAGGACCTCACTACTGGACTACTGCTTCGAATTAAAATATACTTTTATGTTATAAAAGATGATATAAATAAAATTCTTACTAAAAGAAAAAGAAGAAAAATTATAATTTGTATGAATTTTACGAATATATAGAAATATATTTACACAAACTTTGAATTGTTTATATGACCCCGTATTATTTCTATCCTTCTTACACATCCTTTATACAAATTATAACATTTTTATCTCAGAGATATCGCCAGGAACAAAATATAGTGTTGAGACTCTATCAAAAGTACTCTTTTTTAATATTTGGAAATTTCCAGTTCAAACCAAGGCACACTATATTTGTCTCCTTTCATTAGTAAAAAAACTAACTTAGTTTTCCCTGAAGTAGATTACTCGTATATATTCTGATATTTGTAAAGTAACCACTACCTATTGTAATAGGAATTTATGGGTCCGATTTATGGCTTTCCAAGGAATATTAGGTGTCAAATGCACTACTGTTGCTAACGTTTATAAATGAAGTGACCGCAAACTGTGGCTTAATTCGATACACTGTCGTACTTGCGGTTTTCTATTTAATACAAAAATGGCATATTTCTTTGATGAAATAAATCATTTTATTATAAGGTATGCTAATTAAAATGATCTAGAATCTCGATAACATTTTAGTTTTAAGTAGAATGTTGAATGAATGTTTTATAGTAATTAGAAAAATTGAGGTAGTTTCAATGACAAAGGTGAATATGACAAGAAATTATTAATATTTAAAGGAATGTAATATGATCCTGTTTTGGTTTCTTGCCGTATTAATATATTTTACACCAGTTTTGTCAACCATCAAAATGTTTATTACCCTTTTGAAACGCAGAGATCATGTAAAAGAGAGAGCGTACTTGACAAATTATTTTGTTCCTCGCGTTTCACTTGAAATTGGGTGACACTATACTACGGGAGGTAGCGCTATAGTTGAGCAAGTCATTTCATACCGGCTGAAAATCACAACACTAATAGTTTTCCCCTTACCCATAACAACTCCGAACGTCAGCTGCTCAGGTAGTGGTGGAGGTAAGAGAGGCAGCATGAGAAAGTCATTGGAAAAAAATCTGCTCCGATGAATTTTATACCGCGTAAAAATGAATTATATGATTGTTTCCATCACATTTTTAAAGAAAATCATCGTCAGCTGTATTGACGGTGGGGGGTTATATGTCAGTCGCGTACATGAACCTCATAGAAATTTTCACAAAAAAAGTAATTTTATACCTTATGAAATTTATACATCTTAATTTTTATACTTTTAAAATAACAAAGACAATCGTCAGCTGCAGTTTTGATGGGGGAAAGACCGTCAGTCAGCGTGATAAACATTTCGCGAGGTCAATGCATTTGAGAGTTGCATAGTCTCTTTGAACAATAAACTGACGATCTTTACATCCACAAACAATTAGCTGACGACGACTTATGTTTCTTGAACAATCTAGTTATCTTACGCTTAGAAATCAATAAGTATAGCACATATTCTTCTAAAATCTAATGGCTCTCGCAAGTTTGTATGACAGTCCTTTATTTTTGGGGCTAAAGACTTTAAATTTCGCAGGGAGGTAGTTAATTGTTAGTAAACATCCACTAAGAACTAATTTTGTGACAGGGCCGGCTTAAGGAGGTCTAAGGGCTCTCGCAAGTTTTCACGAAATTCTTTCATTTTTTGTGTTACAAATTTAAATTTTGGCAGGGAGTTTATAGTCAGCAGATAACTTTTAAAATTATACAAATCAGACACTCTTCCACCACACAGCAAATATATTAAGAAAGTATAGCACAGCGAGCAACGAGGAGAGGAAGGGAGACGTCCACATATTACTTATATGAAATAGAAAGCCGCGCGGCGCAGGAGTTACATATTAATTATGGGTTCTGAAATAGCTGGAGTAATTTTGAAGAAACTTTCAGTCAATCTACAGATCAACCCAGCGAGTGTTCGAATGAAGATTAGTAGCGAATAAGAAAATGAACGTGGAAGCCGCGGGTACTGCTAGTTTATTATAAATAACACCGCATTATAATTATTTATTTTGTGTCGGTTTAATACTATATTATAATACTAGCAATTCCTGTTGGAATCCACACTCCGCCCGCGTTCTAATTACTATTAAAAATAGGGATTGTTGGGATGAAAATTTAGGGTTATGATTATTTATAGGTATAACATATTTGGTCTAAAAATAAAAAAATAGCCTATCTAATCTCAGATCTACCAAATAAACACAAAAAAAATCGTAAAAATCGGTTAAGCCGTTTCGGGGGAGGTCAATAACAAACACTGTGGCATGAGATTTTATATATTAGAATTTAGATGTTTTTTTAACAAACGAGTATTGAGTATATCTCTCGCACATTTCCGATATTGACAGAGTCAGATAGGTCATTGTTAGGGGTGAGGCCCACGCCTCTGTTGTTGTTTTGAAGTTGAAACTTACCTATACAAATAAATAAAATTGTCTATTAAGTCTATTTGTAATACCAAAATAAAAACTATTAACTAAATTCAAATGAAATTTTATAAGATTTTATATTTAACTAGCTGACCCGGCATAATGTTAATAATCCTTTTTTAGTACAGAGTGTTTAAATAATTTAAATTATTTTATTAATATTAAATATTAAAAATTAAATTATCACTATACTAATATTAAAAAAAATACTTTTTGTAACAACTTAAATATAAAAGTTAGACATATGCTATCGTTGACTTTTTTGTAGGCATATTCAAGCTCCACATCTTTTCTCTAGAACTCAAAAATATATCTTTCATAGTTAAGGTAGCGTTCGTAAGAAACGCTTTCATTCGACCGTTTTTTCTCCGATTCACTTTGCAAAACGGACACCACGTAAAAGCCTTTTTATTTTTCGGTTTTTTATATAACCTATGACTCTTAGTAATAATGTGGCTTTCTATTGGTGAAAGAATTTTTAAAATCGGTTCAGTAGATCCCGAGATTGCCCCTTACAATTTAACAAATATACAAGCACACAAACTTTACTTCTTTATAATATTAGCATAGATGAAATTAATGTGTACAATTTTATTTCTGTCTGCCACTCTGTTTTTTTGGCTAATCCCCAAAACAGCTGAACCAATTTTTACGGAATTTTCAATGTCCGATCATCTGCAGAATAGTTAAAATTCCTTTACCTATATAGTTATCAGAACAATACGTAGTACATAGAGACGGACCCGAGCGAAGCTAGAGTAAGAGAGAGTATTATGCACAAAAAATTGTAAATAAAGTTATTATTATATAATTCTTGTAATCTTAAAAACTATCAATCTAAAAATGGCAACGCGCAAGCAGTCGCTGAGTCAATCGAGTGTGCATGTAACTACAGCGTTTGTGCGTAATTCCAAGCCTAAGATAACTAGAATGTTAAAGAAACTTGAGTGGTCGCCAGCTGATTGTTTGTGGATGTAAAGATCGTGAGTTTATTTTCTAAAGAGACTATGCAACGCTCAGATGCATCGACCTCGCGAAATGTTTATCACGCTGACTGACGGTCTTTCCCCCATCAAAAATGCAGCTGACGATTGTCTTTGTTATTTTAAAAGTATAAAAATTAAGATGTATAAATTTCATAAGGTATAAAATTACTTTTTTTGTGAAAATTTCTATGAGGTTCATGCACGCGACTGACATATAACCCCCCACCGTCAATACAGCTGACGATGATTTTCATTAAAAATGTGATGGAAACTATCATATAATTCATTTTGGCTCGGTATAAAATTCATCGGAGCACTTTTTTTTCCAATGACTTCTTCATGCTGTCACTCTTAGTTCCACCGCTGGTGCGGCGACTGACGCTCACTTTACTGATCTCTGACCTCTAAACAACTGTTTGAAATAAAATTCATTCGGGATAAAATTCCTAGAAAAAATACAGCGCTACCTCCCGTAGTACTAGATTGCAATTCGTATTTCTTTATCATGCTATAAAAAGAGATATTTATTTGGTGTGAATACAAAAAAAATTTATGCGTTAGAAAAAGCTCCAATCTTTGCCGAATTGCCTGATTTAAAGTTTACCAGATTATTTTTTATTATTATATTGTCATTTTTTATATACCAAACGTCAAGTCCGCCACGTCAACCACATCAAAATCGATATATCCATTAAAAATCTACAATACCATAGACGACGATAGAAATAATATACGCACATATAAGCATAGATATAACAAACTGAGTGAAACCTACACGTATAATATTTCTTGTTTTACATTCGTTGAAAATGCATATGTTCTGGTAGAGCCTGAGGGAGATCAAGTATTGAAATATATGTATAACTCGCCCTCGCTTCGCCCGGATTCATCCCTAGGTGCTTCCTGCCAAATTTAAAGCTTACACCACAAAAATTCGACCCATAAATAAATTAAATAAAATTTCTAAAATACAAGTAGCCTAAATTACTCCTTATAACATTAGCTATCTGCGAGTGAAAGTCCCGTCAAAATCGGTCCAGCTGTTTCAGAGATTAGCCGGAACAAGCAGACAGACAGACAATAATTTTAAAAGTTGGTTTGTTGATATTAGTACCATAATATAAACTTTCATATTATGCATTTAGTGAAAAGCTGTATAGGTATCTACGTACGTTATTCACTCGCTACTTTTTCATATTGGTTTCATATTACATACTTTCTAATTTAAATCAGTTATTTTAAATTAAAACAAATAAGTACCTATAAAGAACATAGAAATCTAACTTCAGATATCTGTCACAGTAAAATATATCGCAAAAGCAATAGAATCAATATCCTAAGCTGCAAGCCACATTATTGAAATTCTTGTATGAGCTTAACACGTGACAAAGATCGCTTTTGCTCAAGAATTCTTTGAAAACATATTTCATTTTGCCTTTCATTTAAAAGAGGACCTAGATTTAATATTTGAAAAAAACCGTGCAAAATAATATTATTTTACTATTTTACATTGAAATTTTCAATTTATTTTTCTTCATTGTTTGACAGAATTATACAAATTAAAAATATTATATCTATACATTTAATATCGCTTTTTCTGAATACGCTTTTAATAGTTACAGTGTTCTTTATTCTGCTTTAGTTTTTCTTTATTTTATCATTCATTAAAATGCTGTGTTTACTATAAAATACTTGTTAAAGATTCGTAAGTAAGGTAAATTAAAAAATCCGTTTTCATTTACCGAACTTCCGCCTTGTTGGCGAAGTGGCTGCATATCCGGATGTCCTGGGTTCGAGTCTCGAGTCGAGTTAAGTTTAGTTATTGAGTCTTTCTGTTTAGTAAGCCTCAGTAACAGCTCGAAGTTGGGAGGTTGGCGGCTTCACCCTCCTGCTGAGGGTAAAAGTGTACCGTAAAGCCGTCGGCCTAAACTCTCACTGGTTGTGCCGAGCTATCGTCCTACCGTAGGAGAGTGACATGAATAGAGAGTGCACTTATGTCTGCGAGGTCACTTGTGTCACTAGTCTCAATGATTGGCCACCGTGACCGGAATGAGGAGCATTTTTTTTATGGTACAAAGGGGGCAAACGGGCAGGAGGCTCACCTGATGGGAAGTGATCACCTCCGCCCATGGACATCTGAAACACTGCAGGGCTTGCATATGCATTGCCGGACTTTTAGGAAAGGGAGGGAGGGAAGAGGGAGGGAGGGAAGAGGGAGTAGGGAGGGAATAGGGAGGAGGGAGAGAAGAGGGAGGGAATAGGGAGGGAGGAGGGATGGTGAGTGGGCCTCCCAGACTTTCACTTACCGGACGAAACGCGACAGCATAGCTGCCACTTCACGCCGGTCTTCTGTAAAAGAGTGGTACTATACGGGGCGTGCCGGCGCATTCGGCTGCTACCCGAAGGTAAAAAGCATGGCACTACCACTTAAAAATTATTATTACTTACTTATTAACATAACAATAAGTGATGATTGTTAACAATAGGTATTTTAATTAAAACGAACTTCGTAAATATTTAAGGAGATTTACGATTAATTAAGTAATCATCTAAAACCATATTTCATTAGAAAGTGTTGCATAAAAGCTTATATTTTTATAAGGACATAAAAATAGTAATAAATTATACTCGTGGAAATTGCCCTACCTATCTTACAAACTTAGTATTCAAGCGGAGCATGCAACGTTTATATACTTTTAATGAGCCTTCATTTTGAAGTGTGAAAGAAGCTTATGGTTTCTTGAGAAGAGCTCACGGTATACTTATACGCACCCCCTCAAAAGCACTTTTGTAATATGACTATTTTAGTGAGTGTATTTTTTTAGTTCAATTTAAGATAAGATTATATTTCGCACAAAACTTACACCTTTTATGTTCCTTGCTTAAAAAGGGGTTTTTATCCTTGGAAAATGCATGCAATATAGGGCCAGCCAAAAAGCAGCCGATAGTACCCATTCTATAATTAATTTAAATCTATAGTATTCTCAGATTAAACATAGACCTATCTTCGATCCTCGCCCCACTTATAACCAGCAAAAAATATTATTAATTAAATATTATGTGAAAATAAAATAAATGTTGGATGACTGAAATAGAAATATTTTTCTTTTATATTAAGTGTAGATACTACCTACTAGACGTAACTAAATGACACGTTTGACTCTTTTAATTAACCCTACTTGCTTTGCCAGCGGTCGTGGGTTCATATGCATATATGTGTAGTGTCAACTATTTGGTATCCATAACACAAGCCTCGTAGCATACCATGGATCTAGATGGTGCTGTAAGTTAAAGTCCCAACATATTTAAAATATCTCAAACTGAGTTTCAATTTTACTTGAAATATAAAATAGACGTTCAAAGGCACATGTCGGTTTTACTCGTATATTTATAGTAAAGATTAATGTTTACTTTGAAAAGAATTCGTCTTTACAGTTACTTAAAAATGTCGTTATTTTATTTTAAAGCACAGACACGGTATCTTTAATAGAGCGAAGCGCTAAATTGAAAGAGAAATAGTCGCCTAGAAGACAGGAACTGTGATTGCGCGAGCAAATTAGTAATAGCTACAACACGAAATCACATTTGAAGAGGCTGTGATTGTTTATATAGTAAAGCATTTTCTTTATTTACGTTGGTTTCTAGCTAAACTAATATTTGTAGTTTTTTTTTAATATTACATTTGGGCAGATATTGCCTAGTGGTAACGCACTTGCTTGGTTAACCGAGTGTAGAGAGTTCGAATCCCGGGTCTCGAACTTATCATATTCATAAACTAATCATTTCTAATTAGATTACCACTTGTCTTATGGTAAAGAAAAACATCCTAAGGAAAGTAGCAAGTTTTTTAAAAACATTTAAAGTAGGTCAACGCACGCTTGACCACTTTTTAAAATGTTTTTTGATAGTACATAATTATTTCGTACCATCTCCTCTCTTTAAGCAAGATGAACTAATATTAAAAATAGAAAGAGACAATTGTTTTATACAAATTACGTATATTATATTTTACTAATATATACATCGTACATTAGATATTATAATATATGCGTTATGCATACTATTTCAACTCTTTAAAGAAAGATGTACAAATATTGAGAGAACCGATTTTCCCCCCCATCAAAATTTTAATATCACAATCAAACAGCCTTTTTAAATTCGATGAAATAAAAAATCTATACTGGTGGAAACATTATTCAAATCACTTTCTATGACAAAACTTTATTCATTTAACAAGTGTATTGCCTAATAGACCCATAATTGATTTTCCGTCCTCCACTAATGCGCACTAATTTAGTCTTTATCTTCTACACCATAAGGACTTCAGGCATACATGCACTAACAGGCTTTCTTAAATGAAATCAACCAAATTGGTCTCTCCCATACGATGCACTATGAAACGTCATTCAAAATTAAACTTTATTGTTATAAATTTCGAACTCATATCGCATTGCAAAGCAAAAAACATTTTCAGAAGAGAATTTCATACCACTTCGAATCTAGAATGCTTTATGAACGTAAGTATACGGTAACGAAGTGAAAAATTACCCCAAGCTAATTCGATATTTAAGTATTCGTCATAAAGTTTGTTATAGCTTGCCTCAAAACTTATTTTATATTTTGATTTCTTGTAAAAGGAATGGTGACACAATAAGTCTTGCTACGAAACGAATATTGTAACATTATGTTTAGATCAACATTTATTCGATAAGTGTGTTGGTTTCTAAGGAATTTTGTATAAAAGAATGTACATTAGCTTAATTATCTATTTTAATTTCGTTTTAAGAAGGAACCTTCGCCGAAACTCGAACTAATCACTAAAGTTTACAATCGGAATAAGATTTACAAACGTTTGAAGGATAAATATATATATATACATAGAAACGTCAATGTTATAAATTATTCTGCCCAGTAAGCCCGTTTGAATTTACTAGAGCTACTTTCTTCCTTCTATTTTCATTGTGGATCAGTAGACAGTTCATAACAATATTACAGTATGTATTTCAAAATATAATATGTTTTCTAGATAACATGATAGAAATAAATATACTCGTGTATTATAACGGTTAGTACAGGTTTCTCAAGGATCAAGTCAAATCAAATCAAGCTCTTTTGTTTCGTCATTTTTACATTATTAAAATTAAATGTCAGTCTGTGAGTAAGCTACCCCCGACTCGGAAAGCTGTTGTGCTGAGAAGAACCGGCGAGAAACTCAACAGTTTCTCGTTTCAAAAAATATTTGGTAACAATATTGTATTACAATATTTATCTATTTATCACAACCAGACATTAATCTCTATTTTTTTTGATTTGATCAATAAGGGGCCTCGAATAATTAGCTATCATCTTACTAAATTTTATCCAAATCTGTCAATTATTTATCTGTAATAATGACTACTTTAATAAGATTTTCCAAAAATTAGTTTTTGTATAGATTTGACTCAGAATTTTATTATAATATAATATAGTAGAGATTTAATATCGTCTTGATATTAAAATTGATATTATAATAAAAACGTTGTGTTATAAAATAACATGAATACAATTTTTTCCTACATTTATTATATATCATAAATGAAACATGCTTTTTTAAGTTATATACTGTTTATTTTATAAATAAATTGCTAAGAAAAATGAATATACTTTACTAATAAATACATATTTCTTTTTATAAGTATCGTAAATTAATTAATGTTATTTTACCTTGGAATAAAATCTCCCAGAAAATATATGCATGTACTCATATAAAAGTAAAGATTTTATTGTTTCTTTAGTATGTTATTATTTTAAACTTTTTGTCGGATAAAAGCTCTATTTTGCGTTTTAAAGCCTACACTTTAGGCTGTACAGCTTGACCTCTTGACTCTATTATAATATTCTACTGCCTCGGTGGTTTAGTGGCTAGCATGTACGGTCATACAATCGAGAGGTCCTAGGTTCGAAACCCGGGTTAGTCGAAGTGTAGTTATTGAGTCTTTCTATTTTCCGGAGTTGGGAAGTTGGCGGTGTGTCACCCCCGTGCCTAGGAGAGCACGTAAAGCCATCGATCCTACGCCTTAGGCCTCACTCGTCGTGTCAAACAATCGTCCCACCAGAGTATGAGAGTGATAGTAATAGAGAGTCTGTTTCTAGGTGTGTATTAGTGCACTATAATGTCTCCTGCGCAGTTGGCCAGTCTCAACGAGATTGGCCGCCGTGGTTGGAATCGTTCGGAGAACATTATTATTATTAATATACCTACAACATAAGTCAAAACTTTTCTATAAAATAATTAAATAGAAATAGCTTTCAAATACAAGAGAAGAAAACGCTTTTATCCATATTTTAAGAACTTTAAATCACTTCGTTTTCCAATTTGAAGCCGAGCAAAATTCAATTAGGTACGTGTAACTTATGGTTCCATTTCTAAGTTGTAACTCGGTGTTTGTGTTCTACCTACATAGCCAATAGAAAGTAGTCAAGTGGCAAGCATATAAGGCTGCAATTTTGGAAGTCCTGGATTCGAGTCTCGGATCGATTGACTGAATAATAATATTTTTTAGTAACAGGAAAAATGTTATGAAGCGGTGTTATTCCACCCCTTTTGTAAAATTTTTATAAATTATAGCCTCAATCCTTCTTTTTATTGGCCTATACCTGTAGTATCTGAGTTCAAAATAAACGTATTTTAAATTAACTTACGTACTAATTACTATACAAATGGCTTTATAATATAAAGTGCATGTAGAAACATTATACCTTATAATTAATTTATCTTATCTACTTTATTATTAATAAAAATATTACATGAACTGTGAACATTCCACTAGATTTGTAAATGAAACTATCTTTTCTTATCATGGTCACGGGACCATGATTGCTGTAAAGCATTCAAAACGTCGGGAACCAAAAATTATAATAAATCCGCGACAAAATCCGAAAAGATACAGTTCTTGAGGCATAAGCTCAGCTTTGCATTTGTGTGAGTGATAGCTAATAGCCCATAGCCGCGCATCAAAAACCAGTTAAAACAGGTTTAAACCAAGCCCGCAACGTTTATACGTATCGTCGTGCCTATTCGTACACTGCACTCACACAAATGCAAGGCTGAGCTTATGCCTCGAGAACTGTAGTTTCATTTATAATGTCGAATATTCGCGTCAACCTAATGAAGTATTCCACTAGATTATTAGGATTTTAAATTGATACAGACATATTATATCTTTAAAATAAAATATAACGTAAAACATATCTATATACATTTTTATGTATTATGCGGATTATGTTAAGGAAAAAGAATAAATGTAGTCCAAGTATTTTAATTTAAAATAATAATGTAGCGTGTAATTGGGATAAACAAGTAATGTTACATTTTCTACGTATAAGTAGTATGTAGGGATAATATCATTTTATTTTTATTTTTTTAAGAGATCCGTTTCTGATATCACAGTCATTTTACCGGGGACTTTTAACCATAATATTATTATATTATGGTTTTATTACTACTACGAAACATATTATCTTCTTCTATCTAATCTAATATGTAAAAATCTCGTGTTACAGTGTTTCTTATCGAGCTCCTCCGAAACGGCTTGGTACATTTGGTAGGTCTGAGAAGGAAGGGTGGTGGCCCTCTCCAGTTTTTTTTAAATACTTATAACCCTACATTTTCAACCCTCTACGCTTTAATCTTAGCGTCTACCTCCAATTGTATTCCTATCTCCCTTCCTATTTTTTTAATAGTGATCAGAATGCGGGCGGAGCCGTGGGAACTGCTAGTATTGTATATGACATAAGACTAAAACCTAAGAAATATTATGCAAATTGTTAGACTATATATAAATTATATTATTAAAATATAGTGATGGCATGTAACTCTTTGATTATAATAATTATTATGTTAAATTTTGAGATATATTCCATATTTCTTGGGATTTTGAATAAAATAAGTTATTTTTCAAATATAAAGTATATTTTACTTAGGAGGCATAGTTCTAGTTTAATAAAATATTATAGAAATAATATAGAAATTCATACAATTTTTATTGAATTAATTTGCGTACATAACAAAAGTTCAATATACGAATATAATAACAAAATTGTACGCAACAATATAAAGCGTTTATATTTTCATATTGATACATATTGGTTCTATTAGAAAATTGGTTGAGATATCAGTAGTTTGATTAAAATGTGGCTTAAAACTTTCGTAGTAGCAAAGTTAGGAGTTTAAGAGCAAGTTTAGCCAAGCTTATATCGCAAGCTAGGGTGGTAATTCTTAACTTTAATTAATGAAATGATTAAAAGATAATGATAAATTTATTTTATAGCAATTAATTTCATAAAAAAAGCTAATTCGACATAATATATTAGTGTATTTGAGACATGAATGTAAGCCATTTTACTGATGAAGTTCGTTGTGAAAATAAGCTTATAATGGTTATACAGAACTGTATTATCTTATAAATATTAAAGTATTACTTAAAAATATGTCATGCTTTTAGGACATAAAGTTTAATGAAGCTTAGTTTATTGATGGCATAATGTGGTAAAATAATAATAATTGATAAAAAATATAAACTAAATATATAAATATTCTTCACTCACTTATCACGAAATATCGAAAACTGCTTGACATAAAAATATGAAATTTGTTCAATTTTTTTGTTTAAAGATTTTGCTCCATTAACATAATATAATATTAAAATCTTATCCCATAGTATATAAATAAGTGTCATATAATATTATCCCTTCTACAACGTTTTGCAATATATATTTATTAATTCATCTTTAAAATAAGTTATTATCTAATTTTTAAATCATAAAAGAAAACATTATAATTAATTTTAAATTATTGCTAACCCTAACAACTTTGTACGAGTATATTTCAATCTTTTTCCTTACTTCGCGGTGTGAAGCAACATTAATATCTGTTAATTATAAAATTACCGTGTGTATCTTAGACCACTTGGTTAGTTTTAATTTAGCACTCAAGTAATGACTTTAGATTGATATTTACTCTGTTTCACCACATCTCTGATTATGTAAAAACCCTTGTAATATTTTTTACTTCTGCTAGCTTTTGCCCTACTCCATAATCTATCCGTGAGCAAAATTTTATTCACAAAATTTAAAGTATACATAATTCACCATGTTTCCTCATTTATTTTTAGAGATTATGTCATCGTCAATTTTCTTGAATATTATTTTTCCTGAAAAATGCATAATATTTTCCTTGGGAAAGATTTATTTTTGCTTTTCAATATGGCTGAACAAGAGCGAATACAGGCTGAGAAGCTAGTTCATCACAAACAAAATAAAACTATCATAATTTCTTTATTATCTTATCTAGTATTATGAAGAATCGTAGCTCTATTATATTAAACAAAATTATTTTAATTCTAGTGCGGATTAAAGACAATTAGTAAATAGACCTAACTACTAGTAAATCTCTACAAATCCCTTCCTTACCTCATAACAAAGGATGTCCAGAATTAACAATGAAAAGGGTATTTAATTTTGTCATTTGCGAATGTATAGTTGTCATTTTCTAAGATTTAGTGCGGATGAAACAATAGACCTTTTCTTGAGTGATTAATTAATATGCTTCCGTAATTCTGTTAGGCCTAATGTGTATTTAGTTTTAGTTAAAATTTTCATTGTCACTGCATTAAGAACTTATACAAATACCCGCTTTAGTGAATGATGCTAGAACTGAAGGAATTATTAAACGTTTAGCAATTTTATTGTCATGATCACTAATTTCATGTGAGAGAGCCATGCTTGTTACCTTCGGGTAGCAGCAGAATGGGCCGGCACGCCCCGTATAGTACCACTCTCTCACAGAAGACTGGCATGAAGTGGCAGCTATGCTGTCGCGTTTCGTCCGGTAAGTGAGAGTCCGGGAGGCCCACTCCTCATCCCGCTCTCCTCCCTCCCTTTTCCCTCCCTCCTCCCACCCTCCCTTTCCTAAGAGGCCGGCAACGCATCTGCAAGCCCTGCAGTGTTGCAGATGTCTATGGGCGGAGGTGATCACTTCCTATCAGGTGAGCCTCCTGCCCGTTTGCCCCCCTTGTACCATAACAAATATATATATTATTATAAGTCACTTACCCTCGCTTTACTCATGTGCTTGAAGTGCTTGGCTTGCGCTTGAGGGCTCAGTAACGTCCGGCAATCCGACGGGTCGTGAAGCCAAGAAACGCACAAAGAGCTTTTAAGCTGTGTGGCTACGGCAATTAGAATATGGCCACCCCATATCTTCCTGTGGGTGTCGTAAAAGGCGACTAAGGGATTAACTACCGAACACCTTGGTAGTCGCGGTGGTAGGCCTCAACATCGGCCGACGGCACGGTTACCACCCGTCAGCAGAACTCGTGCCGCCAAGCGTCCAACAACGCGTTCCGGCATGTAGTGGCTGATGAAGCCGTATGGGGAATGGGTCTGAACAGTTGTGTTGCACAGTAGCCGTGTTGGTGGTGGATTGTTGTTTGTTGTGTCGAGAGTTTAGTCGCGGAGGGTAGCGGGATCCGAAGCACGGCTTGCCGCTGGCCGACCGCAGACAGTTGGGGGCCCAACTAGTGGGCTAGCCACCCATGAAAGGCTGCCCCGCCATCTGTGTAAAATCCCAGGGTGGCTCCATCGTGCTGGTTGGCGACCAGAGGAGGGGGCCCGATGGCGATCCTTGGGGGGGTTCGGGCGTCCCCGCAGTCTCCAGACTAAGCCCTCAACGACATGACAACACCAATATCACTGCCTGGCTCGTGCAACACCTCGTTCAACTGCCATTCTCCATCCTATTCACTCTTCTATTACAAATTTTTATGGTTAAAAAGAAAAAGAGTAATGTTTTTAAGCGGCTGCACTCCCCCTCACTTAATGTGCACCTCACAAATATCCGAGGATTGCACACAAACCTCTCATCGGTCCACTTCCATCTCGAGACTGCGCAGCCCCACATGCTCTTTTTGACGGAGACGCAGATTCAATGTCCATTAAGCGCTGCGTACCTGGACTATCCCGGCTACTCTTTGGAGCATAATTTCAGCTCGCGGGCCGGAGTCTGTTTGTACGTGCGAAATGACCTCTGTTTCCAACGTCTCCGCCACCTTGAAGACTCCACATTTTCTACGATTTGGGTTATCGTAGATACAGGAATCGAAAAGATCCTGTATTCCTGTATCTACCGATCGCACACAGGTGACCAGGAGACAACTCGATTATTTGAACATCTCAGAGAGGCCGCTGATGTGGCTATCCAACGGTACCCCACCGCGCAGCTTGTCTTTCTGGGGGACTTTAACGCCCACCATGAAGATTGGCTGTTCCCATACCAGAAGACGGACCATGCTGGGAGAGAAGCGTGGAAGTTTGCGGTGTCACTTGGACTCTCCCAGTTGGTTGACCAAGCGACGAGGGTACCCGATGTGGACGGCCACACAGCTAATTGTCTGGACCTTCTGCTGACAACTGATCCGGACAGGTATAACATCCAGGTTTCATCCCCATTGGGTAGCTCTGACCACTGTCTGGTAAAAACTGTATCGTCTTACTCTCCACCTGAAAACAACTCTATTGGTGTTAGACGAGTATGGCAATACAAGTCAGCAGATTGGGATGAGATGCGACACTTTTTTGCATCCTTTCCTTGGCGGCAGGTCTGCTTCTCTTCTTCCGATCCGTCGAGCTGTGCGAATGCTATAACTGATATGGTGCATCAAGCGATGGAATATTTCATCCCATTCTCCGATGTACCTGTTGGTGGCAAAGCTCGCCCATGGTTTAATACCGAATGCATCTTTGCTGAAAAGCGTAAGCATTCGGCTTACCTTACCTGGGCTGATGCTCGAGACCGCAAAGCTCCGGATGTAAGATCCAAGAAGAGAGCCTTTAACTTAGCCGCCAAGTCCTACAAAAAGACATTAAAGAAGGCTCGTCTTGACCGAATTTCACATATTGGCGCAAAGCTCTCTGCTCAACCATCTGGCAGCAGAGCTTTTTGGTCCCTTGCCAAAGCGGTCGAGTCGAACTTCTGTCGGCCCTCACTCCCACCGCTGGTAAAACCTGACGGATCCCTCGCTCATACGGCAATGGAGAAGGCGAATCTGCTTGCCTCTCTTTTTGCCCAAAATTCATGTCTAGACTCTGGCAATGCTACTCCACCACATCTACCTCACTGCGGGATTTCAATGCCTGCAATTCCCATCACTAATAAGGAGGTAAAGAGAGTATTGTGTCGTCTAGATGTGAATAAAGCTTGTGGTCCTGATGGTATACCAGCGATAGTACTTAAAACATGTGCTCCCGAGTTGTCTCCGATACTGACACGTCTGTACCGCCTTTCTCTTAAGACTGGAATAGTGCCTAAATCCTGGAAGCTTGCCAACGTGCAACCAGTGCCCAAAAAAGGTAGCCGTGCTGACCCTGCCAATTATCGTCCGATCTCGATCACCTCCATACTCTGCAAGATTATGGAGCGTGTATTGAACAATCGTCTACTGGCATACCTAGAACAAAACGATCTCCTCAGTGATCGACAATATGGGTTTCGCCAGAATCGGTCGACTGGGGACCTTCTAGTGTATGCCAACCACACTATTGGAGAAGCTCTTGAGCGAAGTGGGGAGGCGATCGCTGTCTCCCTCGACGTCTCAAAGGCATTTGACAGGGTTTGGCACGCGAGCCTTATAAGCAAGCTTTCAGCCTATGGTATATCTCCTGGCCTGATCGGCTGGATTAAAGATTTCCTGAGTGACCGATCACTCAGAGTTGTGGTTGAGGGTTATTCATCTCACCCGTTAATGACCAACTCAGGAGTTCCTCAGGGGTCTGTTCTCTCTGCAACCTTGTTCCTGCTGCATATTAACGATCTGCTTGTACCCGGTATCTATGGGTACGCAGACGACAGCACTGTTGTAGAGAGATACCTGCCGAATGCTCGGGCCAGTAGAGATCAAATTCAGTCCGAAAGAGAGGCCATGGTAGAGCGATTGAATCTCACACTCAGGACTGTCTCCAATTGGGGCGATGCCAATCTTGTGAGTTTCAACACCACCAAAACACAAGCGTGCCTCTTCACCACAAAAAGGAGTCCTTTCATCTTGACTCCTACTTTCCGAAATGTGCCTCTGGAATACACTGACCGTCTGCAGTTGTTAGGAATGGAAATTAGCCCCAACATGAACTACGGGCGGTTCATCGAGTCTAAGGCTAAGGTAGCAGCGAGGAAGGTCGGCATCCTCGCAAAGGTCCGACAGTATTTCACGCCGGGACAGCTTCTTAATCTATATAAAGCTCAAGTCCGGTCGTGCGTGGAATACTGTAGTCACATATGGGCTGGTGCTGCGAAATGCCATCTTTCAGCCTTGGACTCGATTGAGAGGCGTGCGCTGAGGCTTATTGGTGACCCTACCCTGGTAAAAACTAACTTACAAAGTCTCGATCACCGACGTAGGGTTGCCAGCCTCTGTGTATTCTATAGGTTGCATTTCGGAGAGTGTGCGCAGGAATTACATGATTTAATTCCCCCATCCCCCTTTCATCATCGGACGACGCGACGAACGGCTGGTCTCCATCCTTATGTCGTGGACATCACACCTGTCCGGACGAAGCGTTTCGCTTCGTCATTTATTATACGTACGGCTAAGGATTGGAACAACCTGCCTGCATCAGTGTTTCCGTCCGATTACAATATGGGTGTCTTCAAGGCAAGAGTGAATAGGTGGCTACTGAATTAGTGCGACTTACCATCTACGACTACGTTACCACTTACCATCAGGTGGAACGTAGTCAAGCACTTATTCAGAATGAATAAAAAAAAAAAAAAAAAAAAAGAGGTAGCCCACTTCACTTGTGTCATACAGGTTGCTCCCGGTGCTTCGTATTCTTTTTTGTGTAGTCTTCTTTGACAGACCTGCCGTCGGGGTATTGTAGTTGAATGCATAACCCTGTTTAGTTGGTTGTAATGGCTTTTCTAGCTTGTAAACCCCACATACCTGTTACCTACAAGTGGTATGACTAAATGTATTTTCAAACATGTAAAAAAATGGAGCTTCCCTGAAAGACGTCTCTCTCTGCCTAGTAATTTATTACCTGATACATTTTTAAATAAAGATTCTTTTAATAAGCTTTTTACTCCATAGTAGGTTTTCAGTGAATCCGGCTTAATGGCTTATCTCAAATAAACGTTACATGGAATTCATGGTAGAATAAGAACAGGTTAGTGCTTCCCGTATATTTTACTCGCGTCGATGGATTTGTCCCGGCTCAGCCGATTTCAAAGTGACCGCAGGCGACGTTTTGTAGTCCACTGCTTGAAATTACTTATCTTAATTTCCTATTTTGCTATAGAAACCTTCTATTCTAGAATTATTTTGATATTTATTACTATATATAATTAATGTATAATATATTGTATGTTATTCTGTTAGATTATCATAAACAAATAAAGTAAAAAAATTGTAAAAAAATATTTTTTATTTATTCTTAAGGTGAAGTATAATAATATCCTATGAGATGCTATTTACATATATATTTCTTTAAAAATATAAGATAAAATAAGTCAGCTATTCACAACACAGTAACAAAATTAAATAGAAATTCTAAAATTGATGTTGAGGCTATTTAGCTTTAACCCTAAGTAAATATGGTATGTGCCCGACAGTTTCATGCATATTCACTTATGATATAATATATTGTAGGTCACAAGTTCAAATTCCATGAGTAAATTTTTGTATAGACTATCTTAAATATTATATGCACATTTTTGACCACCGTTACATTTGTGACGTCAAAACCTTGAATCCATCGTTTTTCCCGTGACAATGATTGCTGTAGAGCACTTGAACTAGAAAAATACGAAAACATAGTTTAATTAAAACAATCATTGTTATAAAATAAACATTAATTTTAATAAAAAAGATGAAATAGCACAGTATTGTTTTCATAAACATCTCTATAGCATAAGTTAAAAAAAATTGTTAAATATTAAGCTTAAAAGTATACTGTTATTTTATGCAACAACATTGTACGCCACAATTCACTAACACAAAAAGCTAAAGCAAAACTTTGCTTCTAAGAAGTTTATCAACATAAGAGTAGATCCGGGGATCTCGCGAGTCTATTAGGCTGCACCGAAACGAAGTTCCAATGCAACAAAAGAAAAGTTTGAGCGCAAAGAGTACCAGTAAACAACTTTACTTCCTATTTGGAGAACAAATGGTATCCTGTTTAGAGAGACGCGTCGTATAAAACGCGCTAGAAAGATTTCGTAAATGCGATTCAAAGTACAATTTTTACTAGCTTTTGCTCACGACTTGCAACCCCCTTTTATCATTTTAGGAGTTGAATATTAAAAACTATGAAACATGTGTTTCATTAAATCTTTTAATCATACATACCAAGTTTGAAGTTGATCAGACTAAGAAAACATGTTATACCATACAAACTTTGCAGTCCCTTTTCACCCCCTTAAGGGGTACATATCTAAGACCGCTTGTTAATTAGAAACGACTCTCTGAACTACACGATTTAAATAATTTAACTATTAATCTACACAAATAAATAAAATTGAAGTGTCTTGTGAATGTTTATAAAGACAACAACATTTTTAACTAAGTGCATGTGAAAGTATATAAGAAAAACAATTATAACATTTTAAGTGTCTGTTTGTACCATCTAATTTCTGAAAAGGCTTAAGCAATTTTAATGGAACTTTCACTGGCAGGAAGCTGATATTATAAGGAGAAACATAGAATATTTTTTTAAGAATAAATATAAATATTTAGGGCATTATTACACACAGCGCCATCTAGTTCAATGGTAAGCTAGGAAACTTGTGTTACAGATACCAGTTAGTTGATATGCTACATATTATATAAGTTTAAATACATACATATTATAAATATAAACACCCATGACTGGAGTACAAACATCCGAGTTTAACAAATAAAAGCCCCCAGCAGGACTTGAACCCGCTACCGCTGGCGCAAGAAAGTACGGTCACTACAAACTGCGCTAAACATGTCATCAAATGTCAATAAGAATTAGGGTTTCATTGAAAAAATAAACTGGGACGAACTCGAGCTAACCGCGAGAGTGAGTCGCTAGGTAATATTAAAAACAAACGTTTACTTTTTGATACTACAAAAATGTAATGAAAGAGTTTAAAATATATTTTTTTTATTTCAAAACTAGTTTACCCCTAGTGTTTTGTAACAATAGGTAACACTGGATAGTGTCGTTTGCGCAAAGCGTTAGGTGCTTAACAAAGTTATCTTTTATTTCATCTATTTCGTTTAGCTTCTATGAACAATATCGATGCCATAAAAATAGTTTTATGTATTTACGATGAAACGTTGTGAAAATATTTTTTTTCCATTTTCAAAATGGGCTCTTTACATGCAGGGCGTTCGCGCGCTATAACATTCCCTGCGTAATTAAACTATAAAATCAACAGTGATTAATGTTTTTAGTAAATAACAAACGAATAGTTAAGTATATTTATTGTTAATTATAGTTCAAAAAAGTTGACGAGCGAACATTTTATTAAGGTTTAATGTCTTAATAATACAATGTTCCTACATCGTCACTTGTTGTCTCCTTTTTTGTTTACTTTTTACGATGTCCATGTTTAAATTTTTTTTATTTACAATTTTTTTTCGTTCAGCAATTCTTATCCTAAATTACTTTTAAGTATGTGAGTTGGATGTATTTTCGCAACCACCTCTTAAAATTCGGTTTAGGATCTTGAAACCACACTCAATTATTTCGGGCATTTCTTTAAGACGCCTAAATGATATCTATATTATTATAACATTTGCGTTATCTAGATAAATCAAATAACGTGCGGAAATCCACGTCAAAATCGTAAACATAATCCATATACACATAATATTATAAACATACATGTATACATTGAAAAGTCAAACACATAACCCTCCTTTCCTTCGCCGCAGTTGAGCAATAATCTTATATTTAAATTAGCTTCTTGTATTAACATCATTTAGTCTTTATCAAACATTAATGATCATTTTATTTATTTAAGTCCTAATTTCAACGGAAAGTATATTTAATGCGTACCAAAATTTAATAACCTTGTCGAAACTTCGAATGAAAATTTATCGATAAAATATTAAATTAGCAAGTTATTTACACGATACGGAAATATGAAGATGTATTAAAAGCTTTGTAAAGAGCTTTTAATAAATTTCAGAAACTTTAAATTATTATTTTACTATAAAGCTTTTACTTCCTACAACCACTTCCGGTTAGGTCCTTTAACTTTGTAAGTTATATCTAAATATAAATTATATCAAATATTAAAGCCATAAGAAGAAATAAATTTATAATATACATTTCCTATATACAATTTTAACATTTTAAATGGTACTTATTAATGATAATTATTTTAAACTACCGACTCATCCTTGCTTTGCTTGGGTTCGTGCCTGGGAGCTTCCTGCCAAAAAACATGTAGCACAAAAATCCGTCCCGTAATTAAAATAAATAAAAAAGTACCCTAAGTTACATCTTATAACATTAGGTATTTAAGAATGAAAGTCAAAATCGGTCCAGCCATTTTACAGATTGGCCGGAACAAACAGACAGACATACAGACTGCCAAAAACATAAAAAATATTGTTTGATATAAGTATCGTATAAACTTTTATGAGCATTTAGTGAAAACCAGTTAATTTTAAATTAAAAACAAACACTTCAATTTTATTTATATTATAAATGTTTAAATTAACTTTTAAGATTAGGTAGTTCAAATCATCACCTATTCAGTGTCCAATCTACGTCAACTAGCGGTTAATAGAGCATCCACCTGTCACGTATACGTCCACAGGATAAATATTTACCGTTTATTACTTTCCATAAATTTTTATTTACGACACCTAATGCCACCGGTCATACTAGCACTATACGAGCTAGGTATACTCGTGCACTAATAATAACAGGTGTAGCTTTTTTAAGTTCAGTTTTAGAATTAGGTTTTGCTTTGTATATGTAATTTAAACATCGATGAGTAACTTAGAATACGTCTTTAAGAATATATAAATATTTTTTCGGATACTTCGAATACGAATTTAATTGATTTTAAGTCCTCGATGTTTCGAATGCTTTACAGCAATCATAGTTATGAAAAAGAGATTTAAGATATTTCAAGTTGTAATTTTCAACTTGTATTGTTACAGACAGACAAAGTAATATTTTATTTTTAATATTTTTATATAGATAATATTTCAAAACATGAAATCTATGTTGTTTGGTTGGTTAGGTATTTTTTTTTGTATGAGTAGGCTCTTTTTATTTCGATCCGTGAAGAAATTGATGATTTAATAGTACGTTGCAAGAAATACTAAGACCATCACAAAGGTCTATAATTGATTAATTTTACTTATCTTCGAAGTTAATAAAGATTTCAGCAAATATTTATTTTGTTATTACGCTTACCACAATTAACTTGAAGACGATAAAGTAAATGAACTGGAAAACTTGAAAATATGTGAATTTTTGATATTTTATAGATTAAATGAGAAGAATTATTTGATTAAATGGCAAGATGATTTTTACTAAATATAATATTTTGTTTGTTTGAACGCCGACGTACCGTCCGAGACAACCAGTTTTATAAAAACTATGCCAAAAATAAGTACAAGCGTAGTACAATAATTATACACTTAAGTCTATATTGAATTCCGATAGGAGGCCAAGGAGAGTTCAGTCACAGCACCGAAGGCTTTACGTGTTCGCTAAAGCAGTGAAGTTAGACATAACTAAGTTCCTAACACGGTATCGAGAAATTCTCAACAGAAAATACCTTTCAATGATTACAGCTGAATAATTATATCCCATTACATGATAAACAAAAAAAATATTCATATAAAAATAGGCAACCGAGTGATGCGTGTTCGAATCCGGATCAACGAGATCGTCAATTTAAAGAAATTCACTAAGAAAGAAAATAGCAAAAAAAAAGATTTAGCTATTAAGTTGAATGTTACTTAAAGCTCATTTAGAAATTTTTATATAAAGGATATAATAATTAAGTACGAACTTTTAGACTTATAAGTTTGTTTAAAATAATATGATTACATAAACAAGTATGATTTATAATTTATTTTTTAAAATTTTACTATCTAAAACTCAATTCAGAGTGGAATTGCGTTTGAGATCGCGTCTGAGAGCTATTTCATTTTCAGTACAGAAATATTTGTTAACGCTTCCAGTGCTTTAGGGGACAGATCCTATCAACAAAATAATTACGCTTTCTTCGTTTTTCGTACCTGATTTACATAGAGAGTATGATATAACGAATATAATTTTGAAAAAATGCACATGTCAATCTTATGTAATGAAAATTCTCGTACTATTATGTAATATAATGAATTGATTAAAAACGTTTTTATTTATGATAATTATACAAATAACAGTATTTTTATTGTGTTAATATTTAACAGTAATTTACACGTATTTTTGTGTAAAACTAAGTATTTTTACCATACTACACTACTTACACACTTTTAGTTTTACCATACAGAGTTTACAATTACATAGGTATAGAGAATGTTTCGGGTGGCGTTGGTCTATTATTCTTACTAAGACTTCGAAAACCAAATTATCCTCCTTTTCACTTCGCCGCAGTTGGGTGACATTCAAGGGGATTTTCCTCTCGATTTTTAGGTGCTGCTCATAGTTTTCTACCCCAATGTTTTAATAGAAACATAAATAAAACATTCGCAGTCCCAATATATCACACACCAACAAGTCGTCATCTATACTAATATTATACAGCAGAAGAGTTTGTTTGTTTGTTTGTTTGTTTGTTTGTTTGTTTGTTTGGTTGGTTGAACGCGCTTATCTCAGGAACTAGTAGTTCGATTTGAAAAATTTTTTTTGTGTTGGATAGTCCGTTTATCGAGGAAGGCTATAGGCTATTTTACATCACGCTGTGACCTATAGGGGCGGAGCATCAATGAAAAATGTTGCAAAAACGGGAAGGCCGGGCGTTAGTTCTGCGAGGAATCATACCACGTGACTCAGAAAGAAATTGGTATCCGATATTTACAACGCGTGCGAAGCCGCCGGAAATGCTAGTGTAAAATACACAGGGTATTATCAAATTGCCTGAGAACTACATGGCAATATTCATATTGCCCGGGCACTATGAAAAACGCCCCAATTTATCACTTGGTCTATAATATTTATTTCTAAATATTATAATATCAATATAGCAGCAGATACGAGTAAATCAGAGCAGGTCGATTATCTATTTGAATATATAATTTAAGCAATTTAAAAAAAACCTGCAAAAACGTTTCATTTTTAGGTATCCGCTTATACGTTGGAAATAATTGTCAAAGTTTTAGTGTAGCAGGATTTGTGAATGCATTCACACCGAACAATCGGGAATGGGAACGAGTTTGGGTTTAATTTTGAACGGGTTATTTATTTTAACGTACATTTCTACATTCGGAAGCAAACGGCTTGTTATTTTAGTACCCTGTATAGAAATGTTATCTGAAAGCAGGCGATGTGGTTTCAAATATGGTTTATCTATGAATCATTGTTCTTAACGAATTGTATATTGAAAGAGCAAAATTAAATTAAATTTAATAAGTTCTATTTAAAATGAATAATATTTTTAGTAAATGTTAACATATTTTTTAATTGTTGTATAATTTATTAAATTTTCATGATATCTTATATTTTTAATATTTATTTGTCACTTTTCTATTTAAAAAGCAAGATATTAGAAAATGTTTCATTTAATAATAATATTATTGGCATGATAGTCTGATTTGATGCAAAAATCTTTATTAAATTGATAAAGATGTAAAATTTTGATGGTATGAATGATATACTATAATGAATTTTCCATGCAACCATTGTACTTCGTGTATTTAAATACAAAACTCGACTAAAACATTTCGTACTACAAATGTTCAAGGTCCAAGCGTAATGCGATAAGGTATAAATTATAGTTTTGGAGGTAAGTGAATAAATAAAGCTTACCTCGACCCCATTTCAAGTAGACTATGGTAATTGAAAAAATTAATTTCTCAGGACTTCATAACTCGAAGTAAGTTTCAGAAAATAATTTTCCAGTTCTGACAAGTGCGGTGCTTTGTTTTTCTCGGCTTAGTTCTTTTTTCACTTTAAATCTGGCTGTCCACATGATATATCGCGCAAGATATCACTGAATCAAGCCATAAATATTGTTCTTTTGAAAGTGCCATCTGTTTCTGCTTGTCGACTTTATTATATGGATAGTAAAATAGAAACAGGTAATATATTTCTTCTCTGAGAAAAAATTATTAACTGTTATAACATGGGTACGAGCCAGGGTGATTCGCTTGTTTTAATTTAAAAGGATATTTCCTTTCCTTTTTTATAACTCAAAAGTACCTATAAAAATTCTATGACAGAAAAATGTAAATTGCAATCCATTTTTATTATTCGCTTAAGTGTATTGCTCTTATTCATAATTTTTAAGTGGTAGTGCCATGCTTGTTACCTTCGGGTAGCAACCGAATGGGCCGGCACGCCCCGTATAGTTCATTAGTACCACTCTCTCACAGAAGACCGGCGTGAAGTGGCAGCTATGCTGTCGCGTTTCGTCCGGTGAGTGAGAGTCCGGGAGGCCCACTCTCCTTCCCCCCTCCCTCTTCCCTTCATCCTCCACCTTCGTTACACCCTCCCTCCCACTTCCCTCCCTCCTCCATCCCTCCCTTTCCTGAACAAGCCAGGCTTGCAGATGTCCATGGGCGGAGGTGATCACTTCCCATCAGGTGAGCCTCCTGCCCGTTTGCCCCCTTTTTACCATAAAAAAAAATTATATCTCTGACGAAGTAAAAGTGAAACTGAAATAATATGTGTATAGAAAGTATACAGTATACAGAATTGTTTGTATCAATTACACTTTTATTATTCACTTACTTAATATGAATACGAAAAAATAATACGAAACAATAATAAAGTTATAAAGATATATTTTATAAAGAAGGATCCCTAAGAAAATATATACAAACAATACGTCCACAATAGACCAAGAGATTTTGTCTTGGAATGGAACTTGTGACATAGAGTATATTAAGCTATAGAAAATTCAACATCTTAGGTATTTTATGTTTGAAATATTTAAAAACATTGAGTGGATTACCAGGTTTGTAGTATTCTCTAGTGGTTGGTTTAATTTAAACCTTTCTGGAATACTTTCTTTATCCAAAACAAGATAAAAAAGTTTATATTTAAAGGTATACTTACAATGATTTAATAATATTAACTCGATATAATATTATACAATTTAACATTCATGACTGATATTTATTGCTTAAAACTTAAAAGATTAAGTTTTATTAATATTAAAAAATTGCGGTTTTTTGTAGAATATATTTTAAAGGAAAAGTGGCATATACATTGTACCAGGTCGCAGGCTATTTTTATTCTAAACTTCATCGAAATTCGTTCAGCCTTCTAGCGCTAAATCGTAAAGGATATCCATACTAGCACTTTGTCAATTAACTTAATGCATATTTATTACATAATTTTATATAATATTGAAAATGACTATGGCCTGAACCCCCTCGTACGGAGGGAGGCCCATGCCCAGCAGTGGGACGTTAAAAAGGGCTGATTATGATTGAAAAATAAAAAATGTTATTATGGTAAGATAAGAGTAATATTTATCAGAAGTAGTAAAGCATTTCTTCTAATACAATACTAAGTGTATAAATATTAAAATATATTTCTTATTACGGAAAATAAAATATGCATATTTCATAATGCTTAAATTTAAGCTCAATGCCAAGCCACACCTTACGTGATCGATGGCGTACTATAATTCCTAATTCTATGATAAAAACTTAAAGTCGCCACACCTTACGTGCTCGATAGTTTACTATAATTCCTAATTTATAAAATCTAGGATCGCATTGCTTGACCGAAACGTAACAAATACTGTGCAATAATGTTAAATCTTTTACTCAATGGATATGGTAACAGTTTATAACATTTTCATTCACTTACTGGCAATTTTAAATTACTTTCATCTGGATTTCCTGCAGAAGCATACACTATAATCTTATCGTCTAGTGTGTCAACGTATATATTTTTTTTATTTATTAAATAAAGACAAAGTTAAAAAAACCTACTTCATGTCGGATACTTTCTTTGAATACAAGGTGGATGAGGCTGGCCAAAAGCGGGTTGGCGGACTTCATATGTCTTGTGAAAACTTGATACGCTCCCTCAGACATGCAGGTTTCCTCACGTTTTCCTTCACCGTAAGGTAAGACGTGATCAAGTCAGATATGCTTCGCTTACTAAAACAGAACTGTTTCACTCACTAAAACAGGATTTGAACCTGCTGCACTCGGTGTCATAAGCGAGCGCCTTACCACTGGGCTACCACTACCTATTCATCATTATCATTTAAATAATATTTATTAAGTAATAATCCTTCATATTTACGTTTTCAATATATAGATCGCTTAGTTATAGAAAATACGAGCTTGAGTTAGAACTAACAATTCGCCAAATTCTTTTTACTTCTATGTTGTTTAAACAAATACTATTTTTTTTTAGATTTTTTCCTTTCGGTTTTCTAATTATTTTCCGTACGAGTAAAATCTGTTTTCAGGAGCGCAGGTAAAGCTGAAAATAAACCATTACCTACTTCTGTTAATTTGTTTGTGAATTAAAAGCTTTATACTAAGCTTTTCGGGAAATTGATGTCACTGAAATGTGTTTTGAACTAAATGTGCCTGTATTGCTAATCTCCAATATATTCTTCTATGCTCTTCTAGCAAGTTAATCCCTGGTCCTATTTGTACAACATCTATCGGTTGTAGTGCCTTATATTTATTAATAAATATAAGGCAAAGAGCCTTTTACCTGATAATTGACTTAATAAATTGCTTTTAAATTACTCTGTGTTTTTTATAGTGCAATAAAGAATATATATAATATTTTTGTATATTTCCTTTAATTGAATATTTTAATATCTGCTTTCATTTTGTTAAACGAAATTTTTGTTTGCCAAATAGAAAGAAATAAATTAGTTAAAGTGACATCGTTAACTACGTTTCATAGTTTAGGCTGAATTTTAATATAATATATAATATATCTGTATATATTTTATTGTTGGTTCAGTAGTTAGAAGTGCTCGATAATCTAGTCGGGATGGAGCTAAAGGATTCACTTGAGGCCACCTTTCGCCTTTAAAAATCACTGGCAGTCACAAGTGAACAACGGCACGTGTGTTGGTTGCTCCTAGTTCCTCTGGGAGTAAATAAAAAATGGACAAATTACTGAAATATGTATAAATTGAAAGATTAATAGTAGTCCCAAAGCCCTAAAAATGACCAATATCTTAAGAAAATAACAGTTTTCTTAGATCTCCCAATAAAAAGTCCATATCGATGAGGAAAATTTTACGCGCGTCCGATAATAACTTTAAATATTCGTCTATAATAAAGTTCGTGTATCAGAAAAGAAGATATCATGTACACCTTAAACGGAGTAAATTTTGAAAGAGAACATTTTCCTTATTATCTCCCCTCAATTTGATTGCAACACTCAAAGCGCAATTTACATATCATTTATACGAAGCAATAGAATTTTATCACGAAAATTTTTAGTAATTCAAAATGCCACATCAGAACGCTATGTACGAAATTTATTAATCAGGTGGTAAAAAAGATCTTGTTAAGGCCACATTCTGTAGAAATACTTTCACTAGATCTAGCTTAAAAAACTCTCATTTATAGTATTACTAGTGGAACCCGCGGCTTCGCTCGCGCTAAATCTAGGGACTAACCCGAGCGAAGTGGGGGTGAGTCGCTTGTTTAAGATAAACATTTCCATCATACATTACATATGTGTAACTCTAGCGGTTTTGGCAGCGCACGCCAGAATAGCTCGCAGGTGGTAGATTTTTTACTACTTACTTGACACTTATCGTCACATTTGTGACAATTCACACAATATCTTTATAAATTGTAGCCTATGTGTTATTCTGATGTATAAGCTATATTATTGTAAAGTTTCATTAAAATCCATTCAGTAGTTTTTACGTGAAAGAGTAACAAACATCCATACATCCATACTTACAAACTTTCGCGTTTATAATATTAGTATGGATATCCATTTGCAATATAATTTTCAATATTAGATCAGTAGCTAAAAGGCGAATATGTACAAGGGAAACTTTACCTTTCCATTATAGGTTAGTGTTAGTGTAGATAGTACTTAAATGCCTAAGTACCAAATAGAGTGGACCAATAGATTAATTTTACTAGAATTCAGACGGGATTAGTTACATCCAATGTATTGCTTATAATAACTTTGTTTAGTAAAAACTACCGACTTAACTTGAGTGCGTTCAAAGTACGTTTTAAGTTTTTGAGCGAATTCTTTTTCTTAAATTAAAGTAGCCTAATTTATTCCTTATAACATCAGCTGCTATCTGACAGTAAAAATCCCAATAAATTCAATCTAGGCGTTTCGGAGATTAACCGGAACAAACAGTCATAGTGACACTAAGCGAAATTTAATAAAATATGTGTTTCGTATATGTACCGTATTTACTTAAGAATACATATTATAGTTGTTATTTTGACTTTTCACAAAGAAATTTATTTTATTTATTTATTTCCTTCACTACAAAATATAAAACAAAGTCGCTTCCCGCTGTCTGTTTATCCCTATGTATGCTTAGATCTTTAAAACTACCCAACGAATTTTGATATTTTTAATTAATATTATTGTTTTATATTCAAGAGGATTTAATATTCAAGAGGAAGGTTTATGTATATATAATAATTAAATAATATAAATCTATAAATAGATATTAATCAACAATATTAATCCATTTCATAAATTTCTTACTCGTAGTGATTTCTACAAGCACGCTAAGAACAAAATTATTGTTAATTTATGTTTTATTTTGTGAGTTATTTGAGTGTTTATAAAAAGTAGAACCGAACACGTTCAGTATTTTATTGTTAGGGTCACGCACATAGTACATACTATATAACTTGTTACTGAAAATTTTAATTTTAACGACATGAGTTTAATATTTAAACAGCCACTTACCTAGTGTTTTCTTGTGAAAAGTTCGTGAATTGAACAAACTCCGAACTCTTGTTACACCACTTCACTTTGCTTATCTGATGAATTTAACAACGGACGATTTTTTAACGGATTTAAATAAAACAATGTAATTTATACTTTTAGTTATGTACTAAGCTAGTAAAGTCGCATTATTTTATAGTACATAGAGGTAGTGGTAGCCCAGTGGTAACGCGCTCGCTTGGGAAGTCGAGTGAAGTGGGTTCAAATCTGGTTCCCGCGCTTCTGATATTTTTATATATGAATTATTTCCAACATGATTACCACTTGTTTCAACGTGAAGCAAAACAATTTTTTCTCACTTTTATATTGAAGCATTCTCTTTATTGTAAAAAGAGCTTAATAAGCTACTTAAATATTATATTGAATTTTCCTACAGCTTTCTATACATCTATACATAATCCTGCGCGGTTATTACAGGTAGTATACTTTATAAATGAAACTATCTTTTCGGATTTTGTCGCGGAAAATCCGAAAAGATAGTTTCATTTATAATGCCAAGTATTCGCGTAAACCTAAGAAAGTACTACAGGTATACTTTTACATAACTTTAATAAACTAATATTCATATAAGTTTTCATAAAAACTTGTATTTGGTGGAACTTTCACTGGCCGATAGGTAATGATATAATCAGTAGCTTAAGCTACTTTATTTTTGACAAAGAATAAGGATTCCGCTAAAAAATCTTAAGTTCCAAGGGACAAAACAACAATACCTACTAATCGGTTGAAGATAAATTATATTTGCATTATAGCTAGTACAATCTTGAAGTACGGGTATACTGTACTGTATATTTATGAAATCTAATTTTTATGTTCGTATTACATTGTTTAGAGCCGGGCCAGTTTTTAAAGGTTTATTGCATAGCATGCAAAATAAGCGCTCTCGATGCAAAATTCACGTTTTCAAAAGCAATTTTCATTTAAAAATAACGTGTTCTTATATTCAGTGTATTGCAGTACATTTCATTTATTCAATGTACAGTATGGTTTGAATTTATAAATTATAATTCGCAAATGACACAAATAATAGCCTATGAGTGACTCCAGGTCATCGTTTCCCTGCACATTAAACTCCCATGTAAAAAAAATAAAGAAATAAAAAAATAGAAAGTGATACCTACGCAATATTTGTTATGTTATAGATATTTTGTGATAAGATGTAATAAAGTTAAGTAAGATAGCTACTAACTTCCTTTTACTAAAACTAGTTATATCAACAAAACTATAACACTTAGAACAATTGATAAACTAAATAATAAATACTACAAGAAAATTCATTACTGTTCCATTAAAATATTCAACTTTATCCAATTAATAACAAACAAAGTTTTCAAGCAGAAAATGACGTAATGACTTTTAGTATTTATCTAAATAACTAAATCAACCTCTAGATAAATTTTGTTTCGCTTTACATAATACTCGGAATTGCGGCTTTCATTTCCACAAAAATAGACTGAAAGCAGATTGTAAAATGACTATGATATAACATTTAGCTGGACTTTAAAGTTAAACTGAGATTTTCTGCGAATTTCTCTTCAATAGAAGGATAATAAAATTAGGATTCATTTTAACAAAACTCATTTGCTATCGTAACAATTTAAATATATACAAATAAATAAAATTAATACATTTGTTATGTAAAAATAAACACTTTTTACCAAATGCAAATGGAATAATAATATTATAAAAAACAAAATATTATTTTTTTGTATGTCTATATGTATTAATAAATAAATATGTTTGGACATTTTTACAACAGCGCCATCCAGTTCAGTGGCAAGCTGCGATGCTTTTGTTACGGATACCAGATAGTTGATATAATACATATATAAGTTTTAAATACATACATATTATAAATATAAACACCCATGACTGGAGTACAAACATTCGTGCTCAACAAATGAATGCCCCCAGCGGGACTCGAACCCGCGACCCCTGGTGCAGAAAGTAGGGTCACTACCAACTGAGCCAAACGAGTACATACTCGTATCATACATATGCCTATACATTTCTCTGTCTTACGGCTAATCTCTAAAACAACTGGACCGGTTTTGATGGGTTTTTCACTGGCAGATAGCTGATGTTATAAGAAGTAATTAGGGTACTTTTATTTTAAGAGTAGAAGAAGAATTAGGGCTCCTCTTAAAAAGAGATAAAGAAGCGAGGGTGAGACGCTAGTATCAATAAAAGTTTAATACCTAAGTAACTAATTTCATCGAGTAAAGTCTGTTGACATTTACACTGTGTAAATAATTCTTGAAATACATTTAAAAGGACAGACTTTATTAAGCGATTCAAATAAATATTCCTTCTAAATAACGTCAGCCAAGTTTAATTAACCTCAAAAACTTGAACCCCATAAACTTATAGTATATTTGTAGGATAGGATTTATATATATATATATATATATATATATATATATATATATATATATATATATATATATATATATATAGTATATTATAGTTCCGCTAGTAAATGTACACATAAACTTGACAAATTATATAAACCTTCCCCTTGAATCATTCTATCTATTAAAAAACCCGCATCAAAATCAGTTGCGTTGTTTTAAAGGTCTAAGCATACATAGGGACAGACAAAAAGCGGGAAATAACTTAGTATTATACTATGTAAGTTATGTAATGGGAGGAAAATCAAAGAAAATCAAAGCTTATTAGGATTCTTTGATAAGGTACCTACGTTTTTACCAAGACCTAAAGGAATAAACTACTGATCAGTGAAACAAACCCTATAGCTCAGTTCCCAGCCCCCACTCCACCAAACGATTATTACGTAATCTAACTGCATCGAGTATTTCACAATATTACAGGTTTCACTATAAGTTTCATTTTTGCAAACGTTGAAATCGATTTTGTTGCCTCCACCCTATCATCTAGAGGAAGTGAATTATATATGACTAACTTGACATAATCATAAAGCTTTTACATACCTCACTTATCATTTGCTGCATTAACAGCAATATAAGCCAATTTAGTACAATTAATATTTCTATTGTAAAAGAAAATGTTTTAAATATAAAAAAAAAAAGATTTAATGTTTCACTTTGTTTGTTATTTTGCTTGACTTACATTATTTACTTAAAATGGCTTTCAATACGACCATTTCTTGATACAACAGTACAATGTTTGAATAGGCCTGTGCCAATTTGGTTATGAAATTAGTTTAGTAAACATTCATTTCATCTTAAATTCTTTGAAAAGTTTAAATTTAGGTACTTTTACATTTTAACTAAATCGAATCTGTATATTTTTTTGGGTAAATCTTACTATTATTGTATATAGTTTTTAAAAGTTTTGACTATCTGTCGGTGGCGTTGCGATAGCATAATTTTATACATTAAAAACATCATTTTTATCTATCTGTCTCGACATCACAAGAAAACCACTTGTCAGATTTTGGTGAAATTGAGTAGGTATGCTGATAGCTGGTAAACTGCGTCAACATTGAATGATACTTTTTACTGCGAGGAAATGTGACATCTCTGAGAAATCAATACTAATCATTAAAACCTAGCTAGACAGTGACTCACAAATAATCTATACTAATACACATTCTTTATATAAGTTCATTAAAAATAACCCAAATAAGCAAAATACAAATTATCTTATTATAAAATTCATTTTTTCAAATAATAACAGTACTTTATCATTGAACTTTACGATCGCTTTTAGTTGGGTATAATTCATCCATTTTTCTTCTTTTATTAAATGTTCAATGATTTATTTAAGGATTATATTCCTAAGCTTACATTTTTCGTTCGAAGGTAATCCTCTGTAGTGAAGACTCCAAACTCGGGGTAAAAGCTAACCAGAAAATTTTTAACATTATTTATACCTTGTTAAACGACTTTGACCACGAGGGTTGTAATATTTTTTAAATAATTATTTTTTATGTATATTAAACATTCAAAATACATTATTTTAATGTCGATTAATATACAAAATTGCATACGCCTTGCCAGTTGTCACCGATTGTTGAAAAATATTAAATGAAGCCAAAAACATGGTTTAATTCTATATATAAACACGGATAACCTATCCGGCGGTTTTCTCGTAATACGGTCAAAGACAGACATACAAACATTCTAAAAGCCATACTCGTAGATTCTACCTCTGTTTTGATAATAATGACTATTACAATAAGAGTTTCTAGAAATAATTCAATGTACAGATTCAACCCAGTTTGGATTTTATTATACTTACATATAATTAAAATTTTTTTTAGCACGATCGAAGCCGAGTGCGTTCGGGTAGTCAATACATATATACATAAACTTGACAAATTATATACTAAAACCTTTATCTTGAATCATTCTACCTATTAAAAGAAATCGCATCAAAATCCGTTGCGTAGTTTTAAAGATCTAACCATAAATAGGGATAGACAGCGGGAAGCGACTTTGTTTTATACTATGTAGTGATGTACTAAAACTAATATTAAACAGTATTTTACAGGTCACTTCCGATGTGCGTTTTAGGGCCAATCCACTGAATTGTACTTGATTACATTTTACAATCAAATGGTAGCTGTTGAGAATTGCCTCAGCAATATGTACTCACAAAATTGGATCTACTCTAGAAACAGAAATATATGGTAAACAAACAAAATATACGACCAATATGACATTTTAACAGTCTTTTTAAATCCAACATGTGTCTATTAAAATTATTAAATTTTCATTGCTTTTTCTCAATTTCAACGCTTTTAGTGAATGGCAGTACAATATTTTGCAAGAATTGATAGTAGGCAATAAAACCATGAGTTTGGTTTCATTTAGTTTATTTTAACAAGTGGTAACAACGAACAAGGCAATCACAATGATATTATTTGTATGATATTATATAGGAACATTAAAAATAAATAGTAAAAGAGCAGCATGGTAGAAATTTTGTAATCTTTTTAGACCAATTGACTTTCTACAATAGGCTTGGCTAATTATTGACAGCTGAAAAGTGACGCGGATTCGAATCCGAGTTTCGCAACACTAGAGAACCTACCAAATTTTCTGGGACGTCAACAAAGTGCTGAGTACATGTATAATGTACGTAATATATTGTACATATATTAGTTTGGACACAGATAACACAAGGTATACTTAAACTAGTAGGTAGGTATGAATTAGGATAGTGTTTGAATAAATATATAAGTAATTTGGCACAACTGCCATAAGGTTATAAATAAACATTTTTCTAAGAAGAATTAATTAAGAATTTTTAACAAATATTAAAAAATTAATGTAATGGTCAGATGTCGCAAATTAGGTGGACTCTGATCGCTGCGGGGACTTTCAAATTAGATTTGGTAACTTTGCCGTATTTAAATCGAGTTTAGTACTAATTTAAAGCACTTTTAATTAGCTCTGGAAATGTTTCAGTAAAAATTTGTCTACTGAAGTGTTTAAGCACTTAGTTGAACTTTGAAATCAAAAATTAAGGAAGTCATTCTTAATTTCAGATTAATATAAAATGGTTTTGTTTACCTAATATAGCATAATGTTGCTTAAATAAATTAATGTTCTTAATCATTTGCTGAATAAACATATTAACTTTCGATATTTCTTTGCTTGTTACACCGTAACATTTTAACTTTCATCAAAATAGCCTGCATATTCCTTCTATTAGTTAGTAAACTCTATGTAAACTGTACATCTAAAATAATAAATATATGCTGGGACGTTATTTCACACAGCGCCGTCTAGTTTCGTGGTAGGCTACAAAGCTTGTGTTACGGATACCAGATAGTTGATATACTATACATATTACATATATAAATTAAAATATATACTTGTTATAACACAAGCACCCATGACTGGAATACAAACATTTGTGCCCATCAATTAAACTAACGAATGCTCCCAGTGGGACTCGAACGCGCGACCACCGCCACAGCAAGTAGCACTACAAATTTAGCCATACGTGTCGTCATGTAAGAACCTAATTTCTTGCGTAAAACCAGGGCTATCTTCTAGTTTCGTTATATTATAAAGTCCATATAAAATTGGTTTATATTTAAAATTTAAAATCCATTTGAAATTATCACCAAAATAAAACAACACATATTCTAATATCCAACACACCACATCACAAAAGGCGTATAAATAAATAAATAATAAATAAATATGGGACATTTACACACAGCACTATCTAGTTCCACGGTAAGGTACAAGCCTTGTGTTATGGATACTAGATGGTTGATATACTACACATATATAAGTTTAAATACATACATATTATAAATATAAACATCCATGACTGGAGTACAAACATTCGTGCTCAACAAATGAATGTCCCCAGCGGGACTCGAACCCGCGACCGCTGGCGCAGAAAGCAGGGTCACTACCCACTGAGCCAAACGTGTGAGTAAAAATATAATTATCCTTTAAGCAAAAATTACGCAGCAATTACGTCGGAATGTTACTTTTGGGTTAGAATTATACCGTCAGGTCGTACTGTCGCGAGGTCAAAATATCATCTGCATTGTTAAATTTTTTCCTTTCATTCCAAGGTTTAAATTTTAATTATACTCTACCGTGCCTTTGAGGGCGAGAGAAATTTTAAAGTCGACTCTAACACTGTGCGACCCTTAAATAGCCTGGGAAATAGGTTAGCGTTCTTATTGCTGAGTATTTATTAAATAATTTAAAATAACAAAGTTATATATAGTAAATAAAACAGCAATGTATTTAATTCTTTCGATTTCTTTCATTGAATTCTTCAAATGGTTTTTTTGTAAATTGTGAGTAGGCACTGTCTGTAACAAGTATGTAAACCCCTGAGACGTCTAATAGTCTCTCCCGTGACCGTGATTGCTATAAAGCATTCGAAACGTCGAAAACCAAAAATCAAAATAAATCCGCGACAAAATCCGAAAAGATAGTTTCATTTATAATGTTCTTTCAATTTCTTAAAATTTTTGATGTCTAATTATGTATGTATTGTATTGATTTTAGACATATGTTGATCTTTTTTAACATCCCACTGCTGGGCACGGGCCTAACTACAATAGGGGATCAGGCCATAGTTCACCTCGCTGGCCTAGTGCGGGTTGGCGGACTTCACATGTCTTTCAAAAACTTGCTAGGTTTTCTCAGACATGCAGGTTTCCTCACGACATTTTCCTTCACCGGAAGACAAGTGGTAATAGTAATCATGTTAGAAATAATTCGCACATTAAAATACCAGGGGTGCGAGACTCGGGTTTGTACCCGCATCACTCGGTTATCCAAGCGAGCGTGTTACCCCTGCCTTTATAGACGTATATTATTAACTATTATTACAGTTATAAGAATATTTCATTTATTTATTAGTGTAATAAGTTGTTTTTAATACTATTCTATATAAATATTTATATTATACTACATTAAAATGAACACAATATATGTAATGTGCCTACTGTTGTCTTATATACTTTTTTAAAACTAATTAGCTTTTTCGAATGGTAACATTTATAGGGGCCACTTTAATTTCCGTCCATTGCCAATAGCCCAGTTTCTAAATATGGGCTTTGTTTGAACTCCCCGGGCTACATTTCAGTATTCATTTGAATTCATAGTACTAAATGATATAGCTCTATTGCCTACGTTAATTCACTAATATATTTTAATTAGTTCATATCTACTAAATATAAACACGCAGTTTTTTTTTATTTTTAAATTTTTAGAAACCATCACCAACCTAAAATAACAATGCTTAGGCTTTTTAGAATGTGTAATACAAACTTCAACATGTCAAAGGTCAAACTTATGCTAAATTAAATATTTGCCACAAGCGGGACTCGAGCTAACGACATATTGCAAAATTCTGCTACTTCAACCACTACATCAAAGGGACACCTATTTTACTAATCACCATATTGCTAATTGATAAACATATTTATAATACTAAAATTGAATTTTAAAGCACAATTGAGGATAAAATCTAAAGTAATAACAAGTAACGTCCCCGATAACTGGATATTGTCTGGTTAGCAAATAGTACAGAAATGCCTTTCCAGCTTACGTGAGAACGTTGCAGCGTCGTGTATATATACTGGCTTTACGGATTACACGGCGTTAGTACTTGATTTTTGGAGACTAAACCTAGTACTAACGTCTTACACATAAATGCTTACAAAGATTACTCAATTCGTTTTTGTATATTTAAATATTTATACAGTTATAATAAATACGACGTTAAAATAATATTTGGTGTTATCAAATATTTTTATAACATAGATCGTGTGCTTAGATTAGAATTGTATATCGTGATTATAAAGCAAAAGCCTATTATTTTTATACCGAAAATACGTTTACGTCCTACTATTTTGCTAGCCACGGGCCTTTATTCAAAGCAAAGGGGATCAGGCTTTACTGCACGCTGACAGTTCTAACAACTAAACTGATGAGTCGTATATCGAAACTTAGCAATGCGATTCATTCAATACAACTAGAGTTACTTAGTATGTTAGGAATGCATACGTTTCGATTAATCAATCAATAAAACACAACTATATTTTTATATTTAATGGAGAAGTTTAATGACGTTAATAATTTTATATTCAACTTAATAGAATTATAATATTATACTAATGAATGAGTAAAAAAAAAAATAATTGCATTTGTTTTCATGTCGGTCGTTCAGTCTAACGTACGAGTAAGAAAGTTGTTCATTATAAGCGTAGCTTTAAAGTTTCATTTTTTTATTTGTTGAGAAATATTAATTATTTTTTCATTATATTATTAAGTTGTACTTATTTTTTATATTTAATAATAAAAAAGTTGGAATACTTCTCCATTACGAAGGTATTTAACTTTGTAACAATACAAAAACCTCTGTGTTCAAGTCTGACTAGCACTTTTATCTCACAACTTGTTTAAAACAATACGAACAGATATATCACTTCTGGCAAACAAAGTTGTAGGAAAACTGCACGTTTGGTTGTGTATATGTACATTGTGTTCGCGCACCACGCGAATATGATTTGAGGAGAGGGCAGCGGGAGGAGGACGGCGTCAATCTGTCTGCGCGAGCACCGGCCAGCTAGCGGGCACTTGGACTTCACCGGCGGTGACCAACACGCGCGCCCCCCTTTCTTTTCTCTTCTACTCATTTTTCTGCTGTATATAGTTTATACAGTCCATTCTTTTATTTACCAATCTCCAACACATTGTATATAGTTGGAATGCCACAGTAGGTACAAACAGGCTAATGCGTTTTAGATTACTATGGGTCTGACTTCATAAACGGTAAAATTGTGGGATTTAATTTGTTTTATATACTTTTAATTATATTTTGTTCCTATTTCTCACGCTTCAATAGTGTCTAGAATTTACCAACATAATAATTTTTACACTTTATTTTTAAAAATACACTCAGATGCCTAAAAAACTAAAATTCATAATCGTTATCCATAATATATCCATCCAATCTATAGATTCTGCAATCATATTTTAGTTCTAAGAAATTGGGACTTTGTGAAAACTTAGAAGATACTCGAGCTGAAAAGCTTTTATATCCTATAATTTTATATATATTTTTTTATATCTGGTGGTAAAATTAAAAATTCATATATGTTGTATGTTTTTTTAGAAATGAAAACATCTTTTCGGATTTTGTCGGAGATATTTTGATTTTTGGTTCCCGACGTTTCCAATGCTTTACAGCAATCATGATCACGAGAGAGACTAATGTATTTGACGTCTCATAGACTAGTTACATACCTACCCACAATTTAAAACATTTTTAAGTTGGCACGAAAGTACCTTACAAAATGTAATATTTAAATTCTTTTTTATTAAATAACAAAATATATCTTGTTTGTATTTTTAACCGACTTCCGCAAGGAGGAGGAGGTTATCAATTCGATCGGTTTTTTATGTATGTACACAGATTACTCTGTGATATGTGATCCGTTTGTTTGATGGGCAATAGTTGCTATTTGGTCCCATAAAAATTTAACATAGTTTGACCCAATAGTTTTTACTTTATGAACATTTTTTTATTTTTAACAATCTCCATTTTGATATCTTATTTTTACTATCCTGACTAAATATGTCAAATGTATTTTATATATTCCGGTGTAGTATAAACAAAGCGGAGAACGTTGAAAGCGTTACCTTGTAGCATATATCGAATATGTCTTTGTGGATTTATTGTTCATACCTAATATAACCTAATAATGTTTTTTGAAGATGCCACTCTAGTTATTTATTATTCAAATGGCTGATTTCTTGCCAAAGGAAATTTTCAGGGAATCAGTAATGTGAAAGTGAGCTTCAATAAATATTGATTTATTTATTCATGCGCCCATATCTGTTAGTGGTTGGTATCGTAAGTGCAATTATCAATTAAGCTGAAAGGCTGAAAGTGATTTTGTAGAGATGTTGTGGTCCTGGGTTCAGTACCTGATTAGGTCATATATTAAGTTAGTATTTTATAATGGCGCCATAACTTTTTTGCAAGGAATTTGTTAGTCTAGCCCTTTGGGAAGTGAGAATTATTAACCAATTTGTCTCGAAGTGAGCTATACCGTTATCGAAATTTGGCCTGCCGAATTTAATAATAAGGCATTTATCTTTATAATCTACTTACTAATTCATAAATGCACTCATCTTTTTGAAATTCTTTTGTTTATAAGAGAAGTAATATGCACGATGCACATGCACAGAAAATACCTATAATACTTGTATATTCAAATTGTACTTTCTCGATGGCCTATTTTCTTTGAAGTTGTTGAATAAACATTAAGTATTAATTCAGTCTTAATACTATATCACAAACTAGTCTTCAAACAAACATACTCTTCTATTTTATGATATTAGTTAAGATATACCTACATATAACTAGATGAGTAAATTATGTGTACACAATGTAACGACATAGTCTTCAGGTTATTATTAAGGCTTGAAACTAACGAGCTTCGTAAAATTGAAAACGCGGCAAGCGTCACTGCGGGACGCTTTGGAGGAACAAATTGGGAATCAAATTTATTGAGGAAAATGTTAGGAAAACTAATAAACTGGCTATAAATAGTGTAACTCCCTCCTGAGTTAAGCGATGGTGATAATTTAAAAACGATGATGGATATTTTATTGGATCGTATTTTCGTGAATTATCTTGGGAAGTAATATTTCTTATGAAGATACGGTGTTAATGAAAGTTTATCTACTCAATTTTTCCAAACAAAGTCACCGAAATTAAGGATAGTTGACGAATCCTATTGATTTTATATATCATGTCTTACCAAAATTTTGTGTACCTGTAAACGTTTTCAGCTACTGTGCCAAAAACTTGTGTTAACTAATATATTATGGACGGAAAATATATCATATATATTAATAAGGATCTATACATACGTATACGAATGTTGACTAAAAGAAATAACTAAATTGTTTATAAAAAACTTTTTTTAAAGTTTATAGCAATTCTATAATCAAATACAAAAGTATCAAGCGTAAACTATTTTTCCGAGCTATTTTTGGGCTACTTTCAGGAATGTCGTGTTAGTGTCGCCGAAAGAGCGCTTGCTCTCGTAAAGCTGTTAAATTAAAACGCCTTGAACTAGTATGAGAAATTTTATTATTCATTGCCGCGTAGTGATATCGTGACACTTGAATTCGAATTTTAAAGAAAAAAAATACAAGGCTTGATCAGAAAATGCACTTTTAAACGTATATCTCATTTCATTTACTTTTTTAGAATTGAAGAAGAATTTTATTCAGAATTGAATTTCAATCTATACTATTATTATAAAACTGAAGAGTTTGTTTTTTTGTTTAGTTGAAATCGCTAATCTCAAGAACTACTGGTTCGGTTTAAAAATTCTTTTTGTGTTGGATAGTCCGATTATCGAGGAAGGCTATAGGCTATAATACATCACGCTACGACTAATAGGAGAGGCGCATCAATGATAAATGTTGCAAAAACGGGAAGTGCGGGCGGTTTTGATTAAATTTAGTATAATTATAGCTGGTTATTCGGGTCAACATATAGGATTATTTTTATGCACGGACGAACCATGAGCGGAGCGAGAGATAGCCACTACTACCACTGATCGCATAATACTGCTACTACTAACTCAATACAAAAAAAAACATTTTTACGTTAATTGTAAAATATGTATAACTACTTGCCGTATCTTAAAATCGATGAAAGATTGATTAATAAGCGAAACTTACATTAACTGTAAAAACTGTTTTATTTATTTGCATGTTGATAGTAAACTTTCTTTTCACTGCACTTGATATTTTATTCCAGGTGTGATTTCACGTAGGATGTAGGCATGTATGATGTATATTTTTAAAAATCTAACGTTCGAGAAACTTTTTGAACTTTCCAATGTTTCTGAGAAATATTGCAAACAATGGCTCCATTTTTATAAAATATTTGAAAATATTTTCTAATTCAATCCTCCCGTTCTTGGTATCCATATATACTCGTAGATTCTATTGGCTTTCGAAATAAATTTTGATGCTGACTAGAGTGCACATGCATTTAACGGTATAAGTTTAAATAAATTTAAATGCCATGACATACTATGAATATACCAGATCTTGTTATTTTCCGGATTCATTGATTACACTTAACCTTTATATGCACCTGACAGAGTAATTAACTCGTTTCAGTGCTTGTATTCTGAACTGTGTGCAGAATATATTTAACTAAACTATCTGGCGTTCATTTTAATTTATTGGTAAAATATTTTAAAGGCCGTGAGTTCAATTAAAATTATGCAAAATATAAGATTCGTTCAGCTTATCTAGGGACTAAATTTCATACAAATCCATCCTGTCCCTTTAATCAAGTTACCTGAACTTTAACGACCCATTCAGAAATATTATTAAATATTATGTTAAGTTTTTTAACCATTCATAACATGTATGGTAGTACCATCCCACTATACTTTTATAATTCCAATAATAATGCTGTAATATTCTTTAGGTAAAATGTTTATTATGTACGGACAGAATAAAAACGGATAATATGTTTTTTTTTTACCTAAAAATAGAAAAACCAGTCTAAATGATACACCAAATATACGCATATAATCTAGTCGTCAAGGTAGCTTTAAAATAAACATATTATGTGGCTCTTTAATATGAAATGGCAGTGGAAAGCTACAAGGCTCGTACTAAGATTAAATTTCGCTCAGAATGTTCCAAAATGTACCAAAAAACTTGTCGGGCCTCTGCAGGTGCCTGAAGAATTAATTGGGTCCGGGTCGACCCTTGTAGGCTTTACTCGACAAAATCCTTCCTGTTCCGCTAATTCGGAGCAGTACCCGACTTTTTACATTTAATCTCATATATTTATGATTCGAATTATACCTCTTTAGGGATGAATAAGAAAACGTTATTCATCTTTAATTCAAAGATGGTAAATTTGTTTTTATGTGTAAATTAAAAAAAAATATTCTATATCATTTTAAGTTTATTAAAGCTATATGTAGTTTGATATAATTGGTACGTCAGATAAGGAACTAGCATTTATTTACTGCAACGCCTTTTAGTTTTCATAAATTTTAAATTAGAAAGAAAGAAATATCTACAAGAAAGCACTTATAAAAAGCACTATAATATACTCATCAAAATACTAGCAGTCATATAATTGTGAAGGTGTGCAAACGCAAACATTTCAATTTATTATTACTTTTTGCAAGTAGAATATTTACCCGGAAACCCCGGGTAAACCCCGGAACTCGAACCCAGGACCTCTCGATGTATGACTGTACATGCTAGCCACTACACCACCGAAGCAGTTTATGTACACATAATATATCTTAATACTGGGATAGTAAAACTTTGAATGTCATTCACTAAATATCAAATAAGCAAGCCAAGAAATATACTTTCGCATTTTAATATAGATAAAGATAGTACAGTTCGAGTGCTCGTTAAACACTCTCAGCATGTTTCGTCAAAGGAAAAGGGCGAAATAAGGCTAGAAAAATAAGAGAGCTGTTAATTAAAAAGGTTTAAATTAGATTTAATTTCTGATTTTTCGTGATTTCATTTTTAACTTTTAGTTCAGAGCAATGTTTCGAATACTTTACGTTTTTCACCAAATATTTAGACGTTTGAAAAAACTTTGAATTAGTCTATACAGATAAATAAAATCGAAGTATCTATAACATCAAAATTACACCTTTTTTAATGAGTATGGAATTATATACGTTACTTATAAAAAATCAATTTTTTAACTTTTGTCAGTCGGTCTGTTTGTTTCAGCTAATCTCCGAAACGAGGAACTTTTGACGAGACTTTCACTGGTAGATAGCAAAATAACTAAGCTTTATTATTTTTTTAAAGAGTTAAGGTTGCGCTTGTAAAAATAATACGTAGTAAGTTTCCTTGTATTAATTAAATAATATATTTATTAAAAAAACAATTAAAATTTATCTTATTATTATCACAAAGATACGAACATTTTTATTTAAATATAAAACATACGTATTTATTTATAGCCATGAATTCAATCTAAACCGCCAAACGATGGAGCTTGATGGTTTTTTGATTTGAGGCGTAACCACACTACCGTTTCAATTATCGTTTCTCTAATAGACTGATCGAGTCACTGAAATGTACCTTTTTGAACGTCAAGACAGAATCTGTTATAATAAAAAATATTTTTATTAATATAATTCCACAGAATAAATAATCTAATATAATTATAATATATAGTAATATAAATATTTTAATTAGTTAGTTATGTCCCTTTAAAATTATCTATATTTGCTTAAAAAGAAATATTATTTAAAATATAATATGTTAACGCTGAACTACTCTTAATTTATTTGTGTGAATAATCAAAATTTGCATAATAGTTAATATAATAAGGCTGTAGTAGCCCAGTGGTAACTCGCTCGCTTGGTGAACGTGATACGGGTTTAAATCCCGGGTCTCGCACTTCTGATAACGAATCTTTTCTGAAACGATCATTACTCTTCTTAGAGAGAAGGAAAATATCTTGAGAAAATCTTCGAAAGACATGTGCAATCCGTCATCCCGTACTTGGCCTACGTGGTGGACTATGGCCTAATCCACTTCGAATTAAAGGGAGGCCTGAGGCCAACAGAGGGATATAAAAAACAGCCGAATACCCTCCTCATTTACAAAAATAAGGTTTCAATAACGTATATTTTATACTATATTTTCCTTACTCTTTAAACTATGATGGCATTCCCGTACAAATATATCAAAGTTAGAGGAAATAGCAACCAGACAGCTCGTAGACAGAGATCCAAAACAATTCATAGCGTATAAAGCTATGGTCTGGCAGGAAATTAAAATGGGCGGGTCGCTCATCGAATATTTGGCGCAGCCAATGATTCGCCGGAAGTTATCTCGCTCGTCGATTCGATCATCTTTAAGATATAGGCGATTACATTCTATAACGGATTGATTAATTTAAATGTTCCAGATTTTTTCCAGGTGCACAAATTGACGCGTTAGATCTTGTCTTTAAAATTCTATTAATAGCCTATCAAACTCGAATTATCTATAGTCTACCCGAATTGAATGACGTATGCATAATTAAAATTGGTTAATACGTTCAGTAATTGCGAGGGAACATAGAATTAGGCATAGAATGCACATACATAATTGTCAAAAATATAACCCTCCTAGAGCTTAGCTTAGCTTAAAAGGGCACGAGAATTTGTCTAGAAACTGAGATTATTGCTGTTATATATTGATTTACTTATGCGCTAACTTTGGCGTTTCTAGGTTTTTTTAATCACACGTAGCTATCTTTTGGCAAATTATTAAAATTATTATAGCCTATGTGTACCAAATCATTTTTTATTTCTGTACTAAATATGCAAATTAGTCTAGTCGTTTCACGAAGCAGTAACAGACATATTTATACATACAAACCTCGACCTTATAATGTTAGTAAAACGTCAGCATTCTTACTACATTCAAATGATCTACCGATCGACTGAAAATATCTTTACGTATACTCTACTATCACTATTATCTTTTTTGAGTTGCTACGGTCATTTAAGATACTAAATTTATCTACATTTCGCTTAAAATTATTTCGTTATAATTATTATACTTATTTGGTGCGTGGTTTATTTTCCTATCTTGAAATGTAATTTATTAATAATTCTCTTGGTATCATTTGATTTCAATGAATATCTTACGACATATCATAGTTTTGTTAGGTGTTTAGGGCGAGGGACGCCGGCAGCTCTGCGAGGTACCACACCGCGCTACTCGGAAAGACTTTGGTTTCCAGCCTTTAGAACGCGAGCGAAGCCGCGAGAAAGGCTAGTTAATTTTATAATATTAACTCAGTTCAAATTAAGCGCAGTCAGTGAACTTAAAGTGTGTCAACCTTTTATTAAACAATGAATTGCTAAAGACTCGATAAGATAATGTAGTCGCCATATCTATAGCTTTGCTTAGATTTTTACATAACAATAAACATTTTCTCCATTTACGACTGTCCAACTGTAATGGAGTGACAAGAACGATCCTTTGAATAATTAATGAATTCATTCCGAAAGCTCAATTAGTATCTCATTTTGAAAAAAACGGAGCAAGGAAAATTAAATGTGTTTTCGCCCGAAATCAGAATTAGTACAGACATTTAAGGTTTTCCTTAAAGGTGATTACAATTTCTTTCTATATTAGATTCCAGGTAGGTACTTAAAGTTTATTTCGATTAATTTAAAGTAATTGGTGAGAAGAAAAATTAAATTATATAAATTTGAGATGCTTTGCTAATGTATGTTTTTTTTGTAATTGTGTTAATGGAACTACTTTTTTATTAAAAACCTACACTGACTTTAAAAACTTGGTTCTATGGATAGTTTATCTTCAAATAAGATAGGTACTTTTGACGATATGATTTGGGTAACCTTTTCATTAAAAAAATACTAAAATTCTAACTGAACCAAATCTATGTATTAATAAATAATGAATCTGATCCAAATATACTAGATTTATAGAGTATCTATACACTTTTCAACATGTCAGTCTATCTTTCAGTCTGTGGCCGCATCGTAAAATAACCAGTCAGGTTAGGAGACCAACATATAAATAAATAAATATGTTGGGACATTATTACACACAGCGCCATCTATCTCCATGGTAAGCTACGGAGGAAGGTTGTGTTAGGGATACCAGATAGTTGATATACTACATATATAAATATAAATACATACATATTATAAATATAAACAACCATGACTGGAGTACAAACATCTAAGATTAACAAATGAATGCCCCCAGCGGGATTCGATCCGCGACTGCTGGCGTAAGAAAGTAGGGTCGCTACAAACTGCGCCAAACGTGTCGTATAGGATACTAGGAAAATAATTAATCTCTCAGAAATCTAGAAAGAACCCAAGCGGAATGAAGGTGAGTCGTTAATAAGAATTATTAACTAAATTAAACATAAACCCTGCATTTTATTAGACTTTAGAAAAATATTAAAGAAACTCAGTTAGTTGGAAAGTGGCATGAAAACTTTAGATATCAATGACGAATGCACGTAGACAAACACGTCATATTAATAAAGCGAATTGCCTGTATAAATACAGCATGTAAATTGTGTACACAAAAGTGAATTCAAAAGGGGGAATAAATGAATAAAATTTTAAAAACAAAAATAACCCGGTTAACTGAATTCAACACACGTTCTTTTAGGTTGTTTAATTTCGTAAATAATTAATATCACACAAAAGTGCGGTGTTATGGAATATTTAACAGTCTGTTACGTGTGGTGCTAGCCTTATTTTTTGTCACTCTTCGCTTGTCTTAGAAAATATTGGTTTGAATATTTTATATGTATTTTAATATGGAAATATATACACAAACTGATATTTTATTTATAATTTTCCTAAATTTTACTTGTAATATCATTATTATATTTAAGAGAAATATTTTTTATTTTTTTATTGTTATTGGGCTCACTCCCTCTCACTCACGCAAAACCAAGTGAACTGGGTTCAAATCCCGACTACTTCCGGAATCATAAACATTTATTAGACATTGTTATGAAACAAGCATTTCTAATAGGATATAGCAATATATAAGGATATGTGAATTCATCTACATCTCTCTAATATTATGTGTATTGCAGAGAGGCAGAACCAAGGAGCTGAATACATTCAAAATAAAATTTCTTATATAACAGACATGTCAAAATACTGTATGGTGTAGAAAAGAATATTATTATATTTTTAACTATAAAAATGAAATTCATTACAATATTGACATAAATTTACCAACTAAACATGTTTACAACAATATTTTGATAGATAAATTTAAATAATTTCCCTAACCAGCAAATTATGAAGTGTCATATTATGACTTCACAACATTCCCATATTTCATTCGTACATTCGTGTTGTTGTACTCGAGGGACACACTGGACTTTATTATTTACTCAAAGCCACGCTTATTCTATTTGAAATTTTCACCCCTAATGAATATTATATGAAGGTAAAAAAACGAAAATCTAGACTAGTTAGGTAGAACTTTAGTGTTAATGTTTTGAGCTTCATCATATTTCATGGTGTTTATTTAATAAAATAAATAAAATATGACTTTAATATTTAAAAGAGGAACGGTTGCGTTTCTCGAAAGCTCTTCAAGTAGAACTGCTTTCCGAGCTTTCTCACGGACAGAACACTGACAGACACTCTTTAAATTAAATTGACGATTTAAAAGTGCTTCTAATTAGTCTAATTGAATAAAGTTCATATCATACCATTTCATTCTATTTCTATAGTTAAAGCTGTTGAAAAGTTTTGCATTCTCACCTTTTTGATATCCGTAAAGTTTAAAGATTTTTGACGGTTATGCTAATGGAGCAAACAAGGGGTTAATAAATTATGAAAATCAACTTCAATTTATAGGTTTTTGAGTGTAAACTAGTAAAATTCCTAGTGAAATAACGAGTAACCCGCACGGTACACCGTCTATGGAGGTAAACCGCTTTACACTACGTTTCTTGGCTTCTCTGCCAGTTGGATTATCAGGTGCTTATAAGAATGATTAAGACGAATGAATGTTAGTTACTCTTTTACGACAGGTAGGCTGATCGGATCTTGATAAAACTTGGCACAAATATGGATTATAGATTGTAAAAGCACATAGGTTACATTTTATCCCAAAAAAATTTATAGCTCCGTGAGATAAAGCTTATATATTTCACTAAGAACGTACCCGAAGCATAGCAAGAATAAGTCGCTACTCGCTAATAACTACAATCAGCCATAAAATCATAGTCTATTGTTACTGTATATGACCTAATTCAATTCCATTGGTAATATTAGATGCTTGATGAAGTCCTCATAGAATAATGAGATTGACAGCTGACTTGAGTTAATTGCGGTTAATCAAAGCAAATCCTAATTGCAATATGAGAAATTGATTTAATAATTATAATTGCCAAATATAATCAATTATTTTGTTGGAGCTTTGTACTGTTAAAATAAGCCAGTCTAATGGAACATAATATTCTATAAATATATTCAATAAAAAGCTCTATTGATAAAGAGCTTAGAGATGTATTCAGACTTGTTGTCATAGAAACGTCTGTATCATGAACATGGTACATAGATTTGAAAGTTGGGCCTTGAAATATCAAAGTTGTATATTCTTAATTATATTCTTACAATTTTGACGTTAGATTTAAGCGAATATATGACAAAGTAATAAAACTTATAATGGTATTATAATTATAACGAAATTACAATTAAGGAATAAAAAAATAAAATAGGTACGAGATAAAACGAATAGTCCAAAAATAGTTATATTACTATATTATGAGTTTTCGAGTCAACATTAAAAGATATATTTGCCCCTCGTTATAAGAAAATTGTATCAACTAAAAATTCAAAATAAGTTATAACTAACTCATCATGTTTAATAGTAAAATAAATATTTATCACTGTTTTTTACAATTCCTAACGTGTGGCCTCAGAAATTCTAAGATTATAGCTTTATGGTATACTATATTATTTGTTTAATAATTTAAATATGGATAATATATAAATGGAATTCCTACTAGCATTAGGAAACAGCATATATTTGAAGCAGAATTGGTGCAATTGGCTACATGAACTTCGGGTTTACCGAATTTGTAGTGGTAGCTGGTACATTAAATGGTTTTTCTAGGGATATATGTAAAAATTAATTTCTATAAACGTCTATGCGAACTAGGGAGCTTATAACTGGTATATCATGCTGTCACATTATTTATTTTAATATGAAAGTTTTAACAAGAAAAAAAAAGTAAATATTTAATTATTAGCCGAATTTTCCTTATACAAGAAGTAACAAGTTAAAATCTAACAAGAAAATACAGTTACAATGTACCAAAGCCATTTAATAAGCAATTCCTGAGGGTTTTCCAAAGTTTTAGTATAGAAAATAAAATTTTGTTTAATGTTGCCGCGAACCCGCGAGCGGAATAGCCCATTTGATCTCCGAATAATGGTCCCAGAGCTACAAACGCCACGTCAATGTGGTATAAAGACATACCAAAGAGCTATATATAGTTTGGACAAGATTCATCTTGCTTGCTTGGGTAAAATTATAACTAAGCAGAATAAAATTATAAGGAAGCAAATGTGCTCATAGTCCATTTATGTGTGTAGGTATTATTTGTTTTTGTGGATTTTCTGAGGTAAATACTGTGAATTAAATATTGTTTAAAACTAATAGAATTTTTTGTTAAGACCAAAAGCATAGGCAAAGACTAATTTTATGTTTTTAGCCAAAATTGCTTTTAAAATCTGTCGTAACACAAATGAAGAAACATCTTACTTTTGGTAACTATTTCTTTCCATAACATCATGCGTGTAGTTTAATTGCCTCAGCACTATCTGATACCTCATTTAAGTACTAAAAATGTCTTAAAGATAAATTTTTACCTGAAGAAATCTTCTAAACTATATTTTTATGTATTATTTTATAAACAAAGTTCGAATATTTAATTTTAACAAAATCTCACCAATCATAAACAAATACCACATCCATTGGCTTGATAGTATTATTTGAATCATCCATGTCACGTAGCAAAGATGCCATTTCCCAAGACTTTACTGCATGAAATACGTACCTAAAGAACGTATTGTATTTGAAAATTTTCCCGTTTTAGCACTTATCATTTGTAATGAAAGCGTACGTTATTACTTAGACCCCATTAGTAGCCATTCCAGAAATCTCATATTCCTTTTAATCCTCTATTACAACTTTGATTTTACGAGTATGTAAATTTATAGTATCTTTGTGATTTTATTAAAATTCAGAGTCCATTTCTTGAGAGTATATACGTGATGTATGTATTTAGCCCTTTTTAACTTCCCACTGTTGGGCAAGAGCTTCCCTTCAATATGAGGGCCATCAGGCTATAGTTCACCACGCTGGCTAAGTGCGAGTTGGCGGACTTAACTTTTGCTAGGTTTTTTCAGCGTGCAGGTTTCCTTCGATGTTTTCCTTCACCGTAAGACAAGCAGTAAACATTTTAGATATGATTCGCACATAAAAATATCTGACATGCGAGAACCGAATTTGAGCCCGCTTCAATCGGTAACCAAAATGAGCGACCACTGGGCTATTACTGCTAATATAATAAAAAAATATCTGCAAGTAAAATATAGTATACATATTGTCATAAATACAGAGTAATTTAAACTTTGATCGTTTCCTTTTTGGCCTATTGGTTTATAAAAGCTTGTTACATTCCCAATGAATTATAAAAAAGCTTTTAACATAAAGTTGAAAGTTTAACGCAAAAAGAAATTATTTCCTTGAACGCCACTCTTGTAAATTACATTCTGTCATAACTCCGAAGAGGTCTAATGAAATTATGTTTTTATCGGTCCCCAGTTCCCAGTAACACTTTTTTAATTTACTTTTGGTACGGTTTATTAGTGCTGTGTTAGTAACTGTGATTTTGTTATAGTTAACGTGTTGTACAAAAAGCTTAGCTTAAATTTTTTTTCATTTATTTGGCATTGTAATGATAGAATCTCAAACCTACTGACTTGACTGAAAACTCGAATATCTAGTAGTATAGTATTTTGCCACATAGTCACGGGGCTTGAATTTAGGACCTTATAACTTAGCTGTAACCAGCCTCACTGAGATATTTACATTATAAGTATCTAACAGTAATTTTTGATATTTTTATACTCAAAAAGTTTTATTTCATATTTTACAATAATTATTATAAAAGTGTTTTGATCAAAGTGTTTTGTAGATAAATGAATAAGTTTCATAGAATACAACAAAAAATGGTAGTCGACAGCTGTTGATTGATGAAGCTATTTGGAGATTAAGAATATTGGGAGATAAGTTATGAAAAACCTTCTATATTTTTATATTTTATTGGAGTGGTTAGACTGAACAAGAATGTTATTAGTTGGCCTAATAATAGATAAAATTTGCCGAAAAGTGATGACGAAGTGAATTATATAGTATAAAACAAAGACACTTCTCGCGTTTGCAAGATTAGATCTTTTAAACTACTCAACGGATTTTAATGCGGTTTGATCAATATAAACTCATTAGAGTAATTCAAGAGGAATTTTCATATGTTTAATACATGCATAATATAATATAAAAAACCGATAAAATATCTAATTTCGTTAGTTTCGGTATTATCGTTAAAATATATCTAGGAACGAACCCCAGGGTAGCGAGAGTCAGCCGCCAGTAATATTATAAATAAGTTAACTAATTTGTGCCCAAAGGCACTCCTAGAAGCTACAGAATAAGGAACATAGAAAAAACGTCAACTAGGTGTAAAAGACATGCTAGTCAATAATTTGGTATACTCCTATCAGAAATAGATTGGCCGTTGCATTCAGTAACCATAGCAACAGGACACCAATTTAAATCGACCTGCGTATTTAACTATGCCGTTTGTATTATTCTTACATTAGCAGTTCATTTTAAACTGGTGGTCAATCGCGTGGCCTTATGGGCTTAGGAATAAAGGTGAAATTAATGGGCAAAAGCCTCCATATGTGTTGATTGGTTCCGTTGACAGTTAAGAAGATAAACGATCTCCGTCATTTGTCATTTGAGTCCCTCAGCGACTATTCGAAACGTTTATGCATATCATCTATATAATATGTACATAGAAAATTCGCTTCTCGGCATAGAATTATAGAGGTTATAATAGTGTGAATAAAATTAAAGTGATGTACATTTAGTTGGAAGCAGCCTATTAAGTAGACCTAATGAGAGTTTTCGTCGATTGATTGATGTTTTATTAGTCGTTCCTTTGTGTATTCCGCTTATTGTTGTCAAATGGTTTAGTTACTTTTTTTAATAGTTCTGATGTTTACATATATGTTCCATTTTTTGTGTATTGGTATATTATATTAGACTAGCCTTTTCCGCGGCTCCACTCGCGTTATAAAGGATGAAGATCGAAAGAAATATTTTTTCCTCGTTTTTGCAATATTTTTCATTGATGTTCCGCTATTGGTCGTAGCGTGATGTAATATATAGCCTATAGCCTTCCTCGATTCCTCGACCAAACAAACAAACAAACTCTACAGCTTTATAATACTAGTATAGATTAATAATATGCTATGTTGGGTCTTTAACATAGCATCTAGTGTAATGGATAACAAATAGCTGTTGAAACACTAATCACTATACATATTTGATGAGATCCTTGATAAAACTCCGCCTACTTGTGGACTATAATTCATGGTAGACTATGGCCTGATTTCATAAAATTTTGAGGGGGCTTTAAATGGCTGAGTACCTTTGCGTACAAACTTATTTTAAATACCTATAGTACCTATAAAGTTTATCGTGACGATTACATTTATTTAAACTAATATAATTTCGATTCTTAATGTGTTCGAAGCACTGAAGTTAAGTACATAATAGTAATAGTATATCGTAGAAAAAGTTATAAACTTTGAAATTAGTTACATAGGTATTTGGGTACATTATAATACATAATATATCGAATGAAAGTTTTTAACAACTTATTTTTTGCGAATTTAGGTAGTATAGGCCGATATCGACTACCATCAATCACTTCGAACTGTAAGAACTACGGAACGGGTAACCTGATAACTCTGACACGTTCACAATCTTATATCAGTTTAAGGAAAAACTTATGAAAGGATTCTTTTTGTTAGAGAAATACGTATGTAAATTACGCCGCCAAAGGGTTTTATTTACTTTGTTGCGAAAATTTCGTTATTATGTTACGTAGGTAATATATAGGTATATTATAGCATTATTTTAACGTCAGACTTAAAACTTTTATTTTACTATTATGGTACAGCGAGTAAAGAGGTCGCAGGTTCTTTTCTCGTTTAGATAAAATGTTTAGTATGAAGGCTTCGATTGATCATAATAGATCTGACTCGATGTACGCCTAATAAATCGAGATTGCCCTTCTGGGAGAGAATGTATCTGTAACATTATCACCACATATAAGTTGTATATATACAATTATTGTATTGTATAATTATACGTATTTGTTTTTTCACTTTTCTCTTTTCAGTTTGTTTGTATTTCTATTCAAAATGTGGCGTCGACACAGTTCGCTATCACGTAATGGCTTACCTTACCTGACTTATAAAATTATAGGGAAGTAATATGAACAGTTATTCTCTTATAAGTCATTTTTTATTTTGTATTCAGCCCTTTTTACATCCCACTGCCGGGCACCGCCTCCCTTCAATGCAAGGGGGATCAGGGCATAGCCCACCGCGCTGTCCCAGAGCGGGTTGGCGGACTTCACATGTGTTTCGAAAACTTGCTAGGTTCTCTCAGATATGCAGGTTTCCTCACGATGTTTTCCTTCACCGTAAGACAAGTGGTAATCGTGATAGAAAAGATTCGCACATGAAAATATCAGATGTGCGAGACCTGGATTCGAACCCGCATCACTCGGTTATCCAAGCCAGCGATGCGGGTATAAGTAACAGGAATATCAATCTTCATAAATTATATTTACGATGAAATTACAAGTAATCAATCGATGTTTACCACTTTGGAGCAACACAACACAAGAATATTTTATAAAGATACTAATGATACCAATTTTGTGTACTGGAATGTTAAATATCGTGCCTTAAGTCATGATAATTTGTTAATGAATTGTTGCATGACAGAAGGCGAAACTAATAATTAAATATTCCATTAATTATATTAAATTGCATTACTTTTTATCAAAATAGTTTTATTGCTTCAGCTGTAAAAATAAACAAGTAGTTTCGCTTTAGCCGTTTTCACGGAAAACATCGTTAAGTAATTAACGAATTGGTACCTTAGTTGAAACGCCGCCTACTGTGTTAAAAGTCACGATATGGCCTATAAACGTAATTATTTACATGACTAACGGCTCGGTCACACGGTGACATTTACCAAATGGTTACTTAAGACGATGAGTTTTAATTATTAGTGGATCATATTATCCAATCTTAATCTTCACATATTTTAAAACACTATATAACTAAATCGTATATAACTAGTCTAGTAATAGTCTTGCTACCAATACCGATACCAATCAATAGTTTTTAGAAACATTGTATGTCTGTCTGTGACCGTATCATGAGAAAACCACTGGACGTATTTTGATGAAATTTGGTATCATGATAGCTGGTTATTTGGATCAACATATAGGATATTTTTTACTCCGAAAAAATGTCTAATTTCTGAGAAATCTATACTAACTATTAAAACGTATCTAGACACGAACCCAAAAGCAGTAAGGGTGAGTCGCTAGTTAATCATGATGAAGTTTTCTAAATATGGGCATGGAGTTATCATTTTAGTTAAGTTGGCAACTAACTATTGTCTCCTTCGTGTCTTCTCTAAGTATCTCGCATTGTTAAAGTTAATGTGTGTATGCTCAACTGGCACATTTATAGTTTACTAGCTTTTCCCGTGGCTCCGCTCGCGTTTTTAAGGCTGAAAATCAACCGAAATGTTTTTTTCCAGTTTTTGCAACATTTCTCATTGATGCTCCGCTCCTATTGGTCGTAACATTATGAAATATAGCCTATAGTTATCCTCGATAAACTGATTATCCAATATAATAATATTTTTTTTAATTCGGACCAGTAGTTCCTGAGATTAGCGCGTTCAATCAATCAAACAAACAAACTCTTCAGCTTTATAATATTAGTATAGATATAGAGTCAGGGTAGATTAAGCATTTATTTCGAATATAACACAAGTAGGTATATACAGTGTTCTATACTTAATATAAAAAACGACTATTTAAGGAGGCTATCTTTAATTTCCGAACCCGAAACCCAAGCTCGTTAAAATATTTTATCTACAAATTTCCTTGACACAGTTCTATAACCAAAAAAAAGTTGTTAAAAATGTATACAACAAGGAGTTTTATTTACAAACTTGCCAGTATTATTTTTCCAATCAGTACTAAATATTCTTCTAATTTCTCGCTTTATTACTTCAGCTCGCTCCCTTGATAGGTACCTATATAAGACTTCATAGTAAACACAGCTTATTACATGGACAGTACTGCCGACGGTCCGTGAAATTATGCTTTAGGCGCCGTGCTAAGCCCGTCGTGTCGTGTGCCGTAAGTTATAAGCTAAACTAATATAGATGATGAATATTTAATATGATTATATAGTTTGTTTTACTGTTTTCAAAAATTTATGTTACAATTAATAAAGGTTAATAAACAAGGTAGCTAGTAGAAGCTGGTTTAAATCTTGGGTCTTCATATTCTAATTTATCTTACGGTGGAAGAATACAGTGTGAAACGTTAGAGAATTAAAAAATTTCAGATCGCCAACCCGCAATGGGTCAATGCAGCGTTGTGGAATATGGTCCCCTCGTATTAAAGGGAGGCCAGCAGTAGGAGTACTGAAAAAATATAAGTCAAAAGGGCTGAAGGAAGTAAAAAAATGCAGATAATAATAAAACTTTAAAAGTATTAGAAAGTTCGTCATTAATATCTGTATATTTCTAACATATTCATCCTTACCATAATTATGGTATTACTAAAGCATACATTTCTATTTAAAGAATTAATTGAAACAATAAGGACAATTAGCTTTCAAGCACAATTTCTTTATTTTTTATTTATTTATTTAATATTTAATACATGTATGACAGAAACAACATAACGATAATAACTGCATTAGTATAAAACTGTGTCGCAGTTATTAACGCCCACCTCGCAAGTGTCATGTATGACAACAAAATTTCTTACACATATTAAACTAAAGTAAGGAAACATAACAAAAATCTAAGTATTATTATAACAACAACAAAAAAAAAGGAAGCTATATAATGAAATATGATGACATCGAATATACATATTAGTGTGCCATGTGTGTGTGTGTGTGTGTGTGTGTGTGTGTGTGTGTGTATGTGTGTTTGTTTATGTGTTTGTGAGTGAATGTCTGACTGAATACTTGTGAAATACACAAGTATTTCATTATGAATGAGTGTGGAAAGATTATTAGGTTATTGATACCAATAAGTCTTCTGTTTGGTCATAATTTAAATTAAGGAGCCAACTGATTAGTTTAAATTTACAGTTACGTGAAAAAAGAGAGTATATAAGTTCTTGTTGATGTATGACCTCTTACAATTTCTAACTTGTACCCTTTCTATGACATTACAGAGACCATGGGGTAGATTTGTGCGTAATACCTGGTATTTAGTTTATATTAGGGGTTGTTTGAAACGCGCTCGAAGGGAAAAAGTTATTTGCTAAAATCATTATTGAGAGAGCTTTGTTAATTTTCTATATCTTATGCCTTTCATTTGTATGTTAATTTAATATGACATGACATCGTTCAATAAATTATTAAAAAAATATTCATAGCTATATTTGAACTAAGTACGACTAAGAAGATAAAAATATAATATAATAATATTTTCTTAGGTTTACGCGAATATTTGACATTTTAAATGAAACTATCTACTAACTTAACTAACTATAGATATCTCTCCCGTGATCATGATCGCTGTAAAGCATTCGAAACGTCGGGAACCAAAAATCCAAATAAATCCGCGACTAAATCCGAAAAAATAGTTTCATTTATAATATAATAATTTTCTTTCAAATGAAATTTTAGTAGTTGCTTCATGTTATTTTACTCAAGTAAATATTGAAATAAATAAGTCTATACATAACATTGTATGTAATTGTATATAGACTAGTTTTATTGATATAACATTAGAACAACAAAATCAAAATCTTTGACGGTTAATTATCATATTCATGTCCTAACCTTCTTCTGAATGGAATATCTTTAATATAATTTAATATAAGCTCTATATCTTAACGAATGCACCCCTTAATCAAACAAGTTTTGTAAACATTCTCCCCTTAAAATGCACCCTAGCGCATATAATATGAACGGACCCCAACAATGAGCAATCAATGGGTAAATTAAACTACCGCCTTTACTTTTACACAGATATAAAGAAACATCTTGTAATTCGCCATACTGTAAAATACTAACACTTACATTGATTTACGCGTACATTTTACCTTTAAAAATCCTTTCGGATATCTGGGCGGATTTATTTTAATTTTTAATTTCCGACGTTTCGAATGCTTTATAGCAATCTCTCCCGTCATTTCCCAGTCCATAATTAGCGAAAATCCTAGTTTTATTTTAAAATATTGTGAAGATAATGGTATATAATATTAAATAACATAGTGCATGCAAATGTTACCTGGGACGTAGTAAAAAATCGCAAATTAAAGACAATCCGAATAGCTATGATATACGTTTATAAAGCATATAAAATCTAGATCACTTTTAAAGGAATTAAAGTATTAACTTAAGGGAACAATGTTTTTTTACTGTTTCAGATTTTTTGTGCTTTTTACTTTTTGAAGCTTTTTTAATATTCATTAATTTTTAGAATTTTCATTAAGTCCTCTTGAATATAGATACCCACGGGTTTCCTTGTAACTTGTTGTAACCTCTTCTTTCACTTCGAATATATTTCAATTGGTTTTCCAAGCGAGACCGTTACCACTGTGCCAAATGTTTAATATTTACTTAAATGGAATATATTTTTTGTAACATCGAAATAGGCGAACCATTTATCAAGATATGGCACGCGTTGTGGCGCAATCGTCTACATTATGACCTGCCTTTTATGCCGGAAGTTGCGGGCTCGATTACAGATGTTTGTTCCGCTCTGCTTAAGACGAAAACATCGGGGTAGAAATAATAATCTCAAGAAAATAAATTAGTATTAGAGAATACGATAGTAATATGCTAATTTCTAATATCAATCGAAGTAGCTTAGTAATTATAAGCTAAGTTTTTGAAACAAAATCTACATCGTGTCGATTGTTTGAAAAAATCTTATATTATAATTTATATTATAGTATAGATTTTATATTATTTGATGATGAACAAAAAAATCTATTAATCAAGTCTTGTTATTAAATTATAAATATTATTTAAATCATCATCATTATATAAAAATAATCATTTATATTTTTATTCAGAATAAACATTAAACACGTATAAAATATTAACTTTATTATAGCAGTTCTAGTAAAATGTAAGTACATCATTGTAATACACCCCTGCCTACTTGGCGTGAAGATCCTCCAGTGAGTGATCGGCTTATTTCGGCGTAGATAATTAAGTGACGTACAAAGGAAATGCGTTTTCAACCACACCTACGACGAGTCAGTGTAATATGCGCAATATAATTTAATACTATAGAGAGAAAATACTAGGTATTTTTAGTTGTATCTCCAATTTAATCATGATTTTTGTTATTCAGTCAAAAATTCATGCATTTGGTTCATATTATATCAAAATTATAATATACTTGCGACTCGCCCTCGCTTCGCTCGGGCTCTTCCCTAGATTTAGCACAGGCAAAGCCGCGGGATCCGCTAGTTATGCATATAAACCTTCCTCTTGAATCACTCTATCTATTAAAAAAACCGCATCAAAATCCGTTGCGTAGTTTTAAAGATTTAAGCATACATATGGATATAGGGACAGAGAAAGCGACTTTGTTTTATATGTAGTGAAGCAACGTATGCTTATATTCTAATATGACACATACAATCACCACATAGTAATTAAACGAAGTCGCTTTCCGCTGTCTGTCTGTCCCTATGTATGCTTAAATCTTTAAAACTACGCAACGGATTTTGATACGTTTTTTTAATAGATAGAGTGTGATTCAAGAGGAAGATTTAAGTATATAATTTGTCAAGTTTATTTATATTAGTATATTATACGCTAGTATATTATATGTGTGATATTTAAATATTCGTAAGCATTTCTAAACAGCTTGTTTTACGGTGACCAAGTACACTGCACACACTAACTTTAAATAAATATAAATTATAAATATACAAATAAACACCTATCATTGGAGACTGGAGTACAAACATTCGTGCTTCTCACACAAATGAATGCCCTCGAGACTCGAACCCGTGCCAGTAGCACAGTCGTCGTCAAGTTAATAATCTATACTAATATTATAAAGAAGTAAAGTTTGTTTATTTGTTAAATTGTAAGGGGTAATCTCGGGATCTACTGAACCGATTTTAAAAATTCTTTCACCAATAGAAAGCCACATTATTGCTGAGTGTCATAGGTTATATAAAAAACCGAAAAATAAAAAAGCTTTTACGTGGTAGTCCGTTTTGCAAAGTGAATCGGAGAAAAAACTGTCGAATGAAAGCGTTTCTTACAAACGCTGCCTTAACTATGAAAGATATATTTTTAAGTTCTAGAGAAAAGATGTGTAGCTTAAAAATGCCTACAAAAAAGTCAACGACAGCATATGTCTAACTTTTATACTTAAGTGACAAAAAGTAGTTTTTTTAATATTAGTATAGATAATTTAATTTTTAATATTAATAAAATAATTTAAATTATTTAAACACTCTGTATTAAAAAAGGATTATTAACATTATGCCCAACGAAGTGGGCACGGGTCAGCTAGTTTAATGATAAATACGCTCACTTACAATGTTTCTTTCTCTTTTTATCGCTTTATTTATATTCTTTGCGCTATCAGGATAATTTTCGCATTTCCGTTAATCGTACTATATTTTGATTTAAATCTATGTCTTATAGGTACGTGAAAAGAAAATTTTGGAAGCTTGTCAAGCACAGTCAATGTACGGAGTTCTGGTTATGTTAAAGTTTATATGGAAAAGGACTGAAGAAGCTAAAAAAATTACTTTCCTTTACCTATGACTTTCTCTACTCGTGTATTTTATTTCTATATCACGCCTTTGCTAATGGAGCGCAATGTTAAGTTTACTTCATGAATATTAAGTGTAAAAATTTTATTTGTTTGTCCATACATTTATAAATAACAATTATTATTGATTCGCAACAGACAGTCAAGTCATTTTAATCAAATGCTAAAGCAAGTCATTCGTAGGGATTTCCCAAACAATACGCACAACGCAAATGTACATTGAACGGTATATGGATATAAAAAATCTACTGTCATTTACATTTCTTTTTTGATATTCAAATAGGCTGTACATAAAGCCTGAAATTTTGCGCAATAAACAATTTACATTTTGTATGAAAAATCTATAGAATAAAGGTGTAATATTATATGATAGCTGCTTCACACATCTCTGCTCTCATAATATGATGTTTATATTTTCGTGAAAATTAGTTTAATAATAAATAATAATAAATGAAAATTGTTTATTTTTCTACTGAAATTATAAGCGAAATCTGAATCTCAAAAAACTTTTAAACAAACTAAGTATCATAATTACTTTCGACAGTGCATATTCGTTATAGAAAACTATACGTGTATGAAAATGTATATCTAGGCGTGATATAACGTAGTATGTATATAGAGGTATATGTATATATTTGACCAACATCATAAAACGAGGAATAATTGTCTTTCAAGTCGACTTTATAACCCTTTTTTAATCAGATCGTTTAAAAATCTTTATATACTCGTATAATTAATTATAAAAAGTCAGAGTTTGTTTGTTTGCTTTTTTGAGCGCGCTTATCTCAGGAACTATTAATCCGATTTGAAAAATTCTTTCTTCATTAGAAAGCTGTTTTCAGAGGCTATATAATAATTTATCATTATGTTGTTACCCATAAGAGCGGATCAATAATTATAAATGTCAATAAATCGGGCAGAGAATATTGTAACAACCAATATTTTAAAATAATTTTTGTTTTTCATAAAGAGTACCTACATACAAACACGTGGACATAAATACAAAAATAATTAAGTGTATATACCTTTCTTGTTCAGTTTATAATATTAGAATTAAGTACATGCTATATATGTATTTTAATGTATTTCTGTTTGTGCAAATAAATGTTACAAAGTAGGTATCTACTGATGAAGTGCTTTCTTAGCAGTAAATTACATCATTTCATTATTTATTGCTGATAGTTCGCTATAACTAAAATAGGTCATCAGATAGGTGTCATAAACTTCAATGTTGGCAGCATTGATGACACCTAGAAACACTATTAAATAGTGCCCTACTTTTTATATTACAGAACTTTTATTAATTTGCCTACCAGTGATTAAAAGCATCGACCGATCGTAAAGCATTTTTATTTTTAAGCATTAGTTTTTTTACCGTAATTTTTTTTGGACATTATTACAACAGGACCATCTAGTTTCGTGGTAAGTTACGAAGCTTGTGTTACGGATACCAGATAGTTGATATACTACATATATATACATTTTAAATACATACATATAATAAATATATATGTAAACACCCATGACTAGAGTACAAACATTCGCGTTTGACAAATAAATGCCCCGATGAATATTCCAATTAAATTTTAACCATTTGCTTGTTGCGTTTGCTTAGATACTATAAAAGTATTTTATTCCATACTCGTAGTTCTATACGATATAAATTCTGGAAGAAGTTATTACGAGTTCCTTCTTTGTTGATATTTTTATTTGTGTAAGACTTGATTTATTCAATTAATTAAACTTGATATACTGAAAGGAAAGTAATGTTTAAACGCAGTAGAGCCCAGTAACACGGACACTTAAGAAGTGTAGTGAAAACGGTTCAAATCCATTCTCACACCTCAGATTTTTTCATGTGCCCATCATTTTTAACAAGATTTCCACTTGTCTTACGATGAAGGAAACCATCGCGAGGAAACCTGCATGTCTGAGGGAACCTAGCAAGTTTTAAATATATGTACTCTCGACCAACCTGCATTTAACGTGGAGTGGACTAATTGGCCTGACCCGCTCTTAGTAAGAGGCCGTGCCCAACAGTAAGACGTTAAATAGGCTAAATACATAGTAATATTTGCAAGTGTACATTTGTCTATTAACTACTTTTTACCGAAACTTAAAATCCTTCACAGCTTGAAGGATTCTAAAGTTTATGCTTATGTGAATAATAATAAGAGACTCTATTCAATTACCGATTCTATTGAAACTTTTATATACAAATAGGCATATACTAAAGTGGTATAGCACTTGACGACACGTTGGCGCAGTTTGTAGTGATCCTACTTTCTTGCGCCAGCGGTCAAGGGTTCGAGTCCCGCTGGGGGCATGCATTTGTTAAACTCAGATATTTGTTCTCCAGTCATGGATGTTAATATTTATAAAATGTATGTATTTAAACTTATATATGTAGTATATCATCTATCTGGTATCCGTAACACAAGCTTCGTAGCTTACCACGGAACTAGATAGCGCTGTGTGTAATAATGTCCCACTATATTTATTAACTTTTTTCTCCACCTTTGTAAACTGATATTTTTGGTTGTTTTCGAGTTCATTTCGAGTTCATTTTTTTTGAAACAGTTAAGTTTAATAGAATTTTGATCACTGGCGAATTTTGTATATAGTAACATCACTTTACACACCCGTTTTTCACATAAATTACAAAAAAGGTTCAAATAAAATTTATTATATCACATTTATTTATTCCTTGTTTCCATTAAAAGCGTTACCAAAGTATTTCATAACCATATTATACAGCCTCAGGTGACTTCAGCATTTACATTTAAAAGAAGATATTTCAAAGTAAACGTTACAATGAAAACACAAAGAAGCAATAACAAGATATTTCCGATGTCGAGATATTCGACTGTAAATTCGTTGGACGTTACAATGTACTTTTATAGCACACTCATAAACGAAATCCTAATGCTTGGGCTACTATGGCTGTTCGGAAGTTCGGAAATAATAATAATGTTTATTTTATACCCTAGCAAATTAAGCTTTAATGATACATTTAAATGTATTTTTGAAGATAAAAAAATGTTAATCTATACAGACATTTTTGTTTAAGCTCATTTTCGAAACGGCAGGACTGATTTTGAAGTGGCATTATCTGGTAGATAGCTGATGTTATAAGAAGTAATAAACTCTACTTTTATGTTAGAAAAAAAAGGTTGCTCTCCAAGTAATTAAGACGCATGTCTATATTCGTATACAAGCAAATCAACGGTATGTCACTAGCTTATATAATATGATATATCATTTTTATAACGTATTTTATAGTTAACATGGTATACGATTAGCGTGAGTATCGCTACAATATCACTTTCTACAAGGAGAGTAATAATAGTTCAATCGAATTACCTAGCAGTTTCTACTTTAGTGTGGAAGCAGCATTATGTTATGCACTCGCAAGTTGGAACCTTAAAGGAAAGTAACATAGTCGACTGTAGTTATTACTATAGACACATAATTTCTACTGTCTTTGGTGACCAACGTAACTTAACTACGCTAAAATTTTAACTGTAATAAGACCGAATTCATAATAATATCAATAACATACCAATATCAATAACATACCAATATCATTTTACTAACTTAAAATATTTCGTGATTAATCGGTTAGTTAATAATTAATATATTATCGTTTTATATATAATAATAAACATAGAGATGATTTGATTGATTGATATTGCTCCATTTTTTTACACAACCTCGTTCAATGCAAAGGTTTTTCTGGGCATAATCCATCTCACTGATCGAGGGTAGCTAGTTGGACTCACATGTCTCTCCAAAACTCAGACATGCAGATATTCTCGTTGTGATTTCCTATACTATAAGATAAACGATAATCATGTTGACAATTATGGCATATAAAAATATTTGCAGGTACATTATTCGGGTTTTAGACATAGCTGATAGATTACTTATTAGAATCAAATCAAATCAAATACAAATATTCTTTATTCAAATAGACTTTTACATGCTCTTTTGAATCGTCATTTTTACATTATTAAAATTAAAAGTCAGTCTGTAAGTCTGTGAGTAAACTACCACCGGCTCGGAAAGCTGTTCTGCTGAGAAGAACCGGCGAGAAACTCATCTTATTAGAAACATATGAAAAACCAAAAAATATGAAGACATCGATAACTAATTCATTTTACTTTAAATACATATAAATTCAAACAGTCTTATAAGGCTTACAATAGACTAGGCACGTTTTTCACGTGTTACCTACACCTCTTTAAGACCAAATCGATTTTGTCTAGTAGTTATATATAAATTCTTACATGGGCATCTCAAATAATTTATAAAGAAAGCGATTTGATCCCTCAAATATGTCACAATATGATATTATATACAATGAAGTAATGAAATTGTATACATCTAGTTCCATATATTTTAGTCTTTCTAACAATAAGCTACGAACAACATAAGTCTCTGTGAAGGCTTCTTAGTGCACAGTCGCAAACCAATTTACAATAAATGTTGCTTCGTAAGTACATTATTATATGGACGTGAAAGTTATTACGTCAGACCATAAGTACTATACCATTTATTAGTTCTAATAGGATTAAGTTGAGGTATAATATTTCTGTTACAACTGACTCTGTCGGTATGTTTGGTCGCTGATTCAAAGGTTCTGGGTTCGAATCTCGGCTCGGGCAAAATGAATTTTAATGAAGGTTATTTTTTCTGTTAATAAATTCTCAGTAGTATCATGGAGTTGAGAAGTTGCCGACGTAACACTCTCGTAGCTTGAAGAACACGGAAGTCTATCGGTGCTACATAATATTAACTCTCACTGGTCGTGTAGGTCGGAAGAACATCATTATTTTTTAATTATTTTATTGATCTTGTATAATATGTACTAGTAATCAATTTTCAATATTTTTATATACGAGCTATAAATAAAAAAATACACATATGTTCAATTTCTTCCATAAATACAGGAAAGTTAAAAAATAAACTTATTTGTAGGACAAAAAAAAATTAGCAACATCAAAAATGGTGTGTAATATAATATTATATCATTCGTACAATTCATTCATCAAATAGGCTAATAAAAGATACAGTAGTCTATTTATATCTTCATAAAGTACCATTTATCACATTTTGGTATCAGTAAATTCCCCGTGAAATATTATCGCGTAGGTAACTCTAAATGCTCACGATCTCCTTTATGTCCGTCACTCACGCACATGATTTGCAATAGCAGGAACGTTTAGAATTCATAATTTCTTTTAAATACGTACATGTTAGTACGTTTTCATTTAAAATAAAAGGTTTTCGGATTATTTCGCAGATTTACTTTGATATTTGGTTTCACGTGTTTTGAATGCTTTAGAGCTGTTAAGGTAATGGGAGTGGCTAAAGTTTTAGACTAGAACAATCGTGTAAATATAAGATGTAATAGATTGTGATTGAACCGGTAAATATTATAACACTCACATTGTTATTATGACACTCACATTCTACCTACTTATGCTTTGCGCCGATTTTATACTTTTAAATAAAATGGTCCTGAGGGACAATGTTTTGAACTAAAATAATCGTAGGTCCGTCTATGGTTTTTCGTAATAGTTAAAGTGGCTCACTTTTTAAGAGATCTTGTCAGTTTTGAAGAAGAATACCTATTTAGTCCATTGAAAAGTTACATTTGGGGTTGCGTTTTTTAGAGGACGCGATTTAATTTTTTTGATGTGTAGGGGGGGTCCGTGTAAAGCTAATAATTTTACATTTGAGATATTCCCTAAGAGCTTTTAATATAGGTACAATATAATATATACGATAGAAATCTCTGCATAGGCCTTAAAAAGACAAAGTTTAATTGAATTGGTAATCGTTTTGTAGGATATTTTAAATCCTCTGATATTTGTAATTTACCGTAGTACAAACCGTTTCAATAATCAGATGACCGATTTAAGATTTTTAGATATCCTGTACAGCACCTAGAGGCTTCGGAGATTAACCGAAACAAATAGACACACCCTTTAATTATAAGTATTTATATGTATAGATAGGTGAGGTGTGGTTCTTTAAATAATAAAAAGTACAAGATATCGATACCTAGGAAATATTTCCGATAGCTTAGCCGGATTGAAGCTAAGCTTTTTTTCGAGTATCATAAAAATCTGATATGACATGATTCCCAAATTAAAATATTATAAATAATAAAGCCAGCCGCTTCATGTTACCATGGTATGAGATTGAGTAGCCTGAAGATTGCCTGATGCGCCATTTTAATAATTATGTACCTTTACTGCTGTTTTCTATAATAATTTAATCTTACTCGAAGAATTTTAAAGTACAATTGCTTTTATTCCATTAGCTTACATTGTACTTGTATTTCCTTTTGTGACTGTTACTTCAAATCGTCTTTAGAGCATCACACTAATACTAGCAGTAAGGTTGCCAATATTAAGTATACATTTAAAAATATAATATTTTTATATTATTTTGCCTAATACTATAAAATTTATAGAACTCATCAATTTAATAAAAAGGTTAAAGTGAACAAACTTTTATTGAAATGCTAAAATATTGCATTGCCGAAATAAATTTTATAAAAATGCAACCGCTTGTGCAATTGTAGTTTTAGCACGAATGTTTCTAACAGCTACGTTACTTTCTGTTTTTGTTTTTCATAGATAGAGTGAAGTGACTCCTCATTTTGTACTACGGATTCGATTATGTATTGGTAAATCGTGTAATGAAGTGATACATCTGAAATAAAAACTTTTCTAGACTTTTAGTCGTGCCAGCCAGAATACCATTTGTAATCATTGCCACATAGAATCTTACTAGTTATTTCTATTATAAATGTACTAGTTTTTGAGGAGGGATATGCAGTACGAGCTGAAAGAGATAGATTTATAGGCTGGAAAAGAATGAATTTTATAATTTTAATTATTTTTTTAAATGACATTGATTTTCCGAACTTCTAAATAAACATACTACTTTAACAGCATATAATATAAAAGAAAAAAAAGTTAAAAAACAGCACGTACGATTAAACATTTATATATTATTTTATTGTATGTGGCAACCCTTGTCCGGTATCCAGTCTCGAGTTGCAGTTCAAAAGTTATGGAGACGATACGTTCTTAAGTTGCTTGTTTCTAGGATCCTTATTAGAAAATGTATGAAATGGTAAAGGAAATTCGTACACGTATGAGAATTTTTAGAAGAATTAAAATGAACAGAACACTCACGAATATGTTGTTTATAAAAATCTCTTATTTTATTCCGATTTAGATTTAAAGTGGAAAAGATAAGATGCAATTTTATAGCCTTACTTGTATCATAGTTGTTTTATAAAGAAAAGTCTTTCACAAGTTCTTCTCGGGTCTTCTTCTTTTCAAACTGGTAATAGAGTCATAACTCAGTAAAAAATTGTCATTATGCTGAATATTTTGTTTTTGTCGTTGCAGGGCTCGAGGTTCTAAATTCGAGTCCCAGATTAAGCCAAACAAGTTGATAGATTTCCATAGCATGAAATAACCAGAAATATTTCGCAGTTAGAAAGTCGGCGGTATGATGGGTTCCTCGCAGAGCATGTAAAGCTGTCGGTCCTGCACCTTATCTCATCGATCTTGTTGAGTTCTCGTCCCACAGGAATATGAAGGTTAAAGTTAAATTGGCAGGATTTTAAATACTGTTATTTTTGGCTATTTTGAATGCGATATCAATATGCTTATAATATTATATATATACTACATAATATTATTTATTTTATTTAAAGCTGCCGTGGGATACAGAAACTACTTCAAAGAATAATCTAGGTCTCAAATTGCCTCAACCATCTTTTTCAAAAAGTGAAAGTAATAACATCTTAATAACAATAATAACCTTAATAACATCATAATAATAAAAAAAACAATAAAAACACATCATGTTCATTAAATCTTATATTTTCATGAATATTTCAGTAAAAATAGCAAATACTTGGTACAAAAATAATAAAACCAGAGACAAAAATGTAATAAATGCAATTGCATCATTTAAATAAATCTCTGAAATAAAAAGGGCATGTCTAAAGATATTGTTACAACAAATTATAAACGTTTGAATGGATCTTAAAAGCGCTCTAACAAAAATAACACAATTAATCTGGGGGAATTCCATTATTATTATAAGCTCAAAACGCGGTCGTATGGGACTTTACAAAGGAACTCTCCTTCCGAGCGAGTGACTCTTATTCATCGCACCAAGCGTAAGTTGTAAACTACAGCGATTCAAAGTACTGTTTATTCTACTATAAATTAATGTCTCCTTTAATGTTTAGATTCAATTAATTTTGTACTGTTTGTTCCAGTGGATAGTTTGTTATTTCATTTCCGTATTTTGGATTAACACTAGATAAGGATTCTGTTTAATACTTTCTTAGGTTTACGCGAATATTTGACATTATAAATGAAACTATCTTTTCGGATTTTGTCGCGGATTTATTTAGATTTTTGGTTCCCGACGTTTCGAATGCTTTACAGCAATCATGGTCACGGGAGAGACAAAAACCGAAAAGATAGTTTCATTTATAAGGATTCTGTTTCTTATATATAATACCTATAATTGTATAATATATGATATAAATACCAAAATTTCGGTTTAAATGCTTTTCACACTGGAAGTCCTAGGCTCGATAGTTGAGCTCAACTGATGTGATAATCGTAGGACTAATCACTGTGCATTAACTACTTAAAAATTCAATAATGAAGAAATAATTCTTTAATAATAAAATACCAAGTGCAATCTGTAAATGAAATATTTTTGTTAAATATTGCTGTAATACTCATTAATATAGAAACATAGGACCGATCAATAGCTTTAGATTTTTTTCTTTCTGTCTGGAAACGTATCACAAGACAACTGTAATATATGTGGGTAGAAACTAGAAACAATGTGTAATATGTATATATAGGCGGTATTTCATATTGTACGTTAAGTCTGCAATAAACGGTCAACGAAGTACCTACCTGTGATTCCTTTGTCTCGTAACGGCTAAATATTTCTCATAAACAAATGTATAAATTTTGATGACATTTAGTATATGATGATAGGTAGCATTCTGGTTAAGAATACATTTTACTGTGGGGTGTACTTTCTCATTTTTGAGTAATGTACATACAATGTATCTGTATTTTATCACTATATTTTACATTTCTCCATTAAAACCTTAAAACTTTATTTTATTAGAAAGTGATATACGCTTACAAATTATATCCCTTCAAATAAGGGCATGTTACAATGCATTCCTGTTTCACACGTGAGTAAGTTTTGATATCGATTAAAATACTTATTTGTGTAGAATGATCATCTATTTAGTTCGTGCACTTCAAAGGGACTTTTAAGCTTGTGTTTCGTTTCAAAATGGATATAATATTTGCCTTCAATTTCGAATATCGTAATACCGTTGAGCATTTGTGATTTTGTAAACTTTTTTAAGGTGATAGATATTAAAATTTAACTTTTTATAATCTTAGTAAGTTATAATGTATTGTTATTCGTACAAAATGTAGGTATAATTCGCAATGCACCATTTATTAAACGTATCATGTTAGAATATTTAGGAGGCGCAACGTTAGTTCATAAGTTTTAATAACAATCACAAGGAAGCTAATATTAGAAAGTTTATATTTCAATCGAACATGTCATTATAGTCTCCTAAGAACTGAGTTATTATTAATCTATATATAGGTTAGTTGATATATATGTATGTATGTTTGTATATACGTAGGTATACACAGACAGACATACCTATCAATAATCGAAAATTATCCCTCTTTCTGTACCAGTCGTATAATAAAATAAACTACGTCCAGGTTATATAGATCCATTGTTCTATAATGAACCATAAGATAGTGAAACTGGTACACAAAGTAATCTTTTACATCTGCACCATTCATCCCCATTTTCAATTGTGAAGATTGATCGCGACTCGGATTACATGTGCGATGCATTGTGCGATGTCAACAGTCCTGCCGTATGTCATTATGTAGGTTGTTATTGTAATAAAATTTTAGGTTTACGGCATTATTTATTCGAAAAAACGTTGATCTTTTAATTAAGGCACATCAGAAACTTTGGTGAAATTACAATAAAGTAAGCTGATTTAAAACCTGGTTATAAAATAAAAATACAATATTTTTGTAGGCCTTATTAAATATTTTATTTTATATTATACTAGCGACTCGCCCTCGCTTCGCTCGGGCTCTTCCCTAGATTTAGCACAGGTAAAGCCGCGGGATCTGCTAGTTATGCATATAAACCTTCCTCTTGAATCACTCTATCTATTAAAAAAAACCGCATCAAAATCCGTTGCGTAGTTTTAAAGATTTAAGCGCACATAGGGATATAGGGATATAGGGACAGGAAAGGCGACTTTGTTTTATACTATGTAGTGATAGTGAAGTTCTATAAAGTCCTTTACATTATTTTTTAGCTTAAACCGCTGAACACGAGCTTCCCTTCAGTACGAGGGAATCTGGCCATATCGTAGCTATATTGCGCTACCCCACTCCTTATGAAAAGATCGAAAATCGGCAATGATTTTTTTTTACTTTTATGTACAGTCCTCGTGCCTTAAGCTCAGCTTTGCATTTGTGTGCGTGCAATGTACGGATAGGTACGGCTGAAGGCGTAGCGCGTTGCGAGCTTGGTTTAAACCCGTTTTAACTGGTTTTTGATGCGCGGCTATTGGCTTTTAGCTATCACTCACACAAATGCAAAGCTGAGCTTATGCCTCGAGAACTGTATCCAGTGCCATTTTCACACTAACACGAATCTAGTGACACCTATCAAACTAAAATCTATTAAGACGTTTTATACAAAACGTGTCAAAGAAATAAACATACTTACTTTTTTATTTTACGTGAATACTTATATAACATATACACTTGGAAAACATAGCCCTCCTTTTAACCGCAATCGTGTAAATAATTATTACAATTCTTATTTGTACCTGTATCTAAATTAGTCATATTCCCCTTATTCAACTGTTTTTTTTTGTTGAAATAAAAAAAACGGCTTCGTAATAGTTCGTACGAACAGGTAGGTACCGTCAATGCTTGACAATAACAATTGGAAATAAATAAATATTTGTAAAATAACCATAATTTACCTGTTAGCTCGGCTGTATTCGCAAAAACAGAAAAGGGCTTGGAGATCTTAGAGACAAAGGTGCGTTAAGCTTTTGTTAAAGTTCTAGGAACTTTCGTGACAAAATGGACAAGTACCTAAGCTCTGAAATGTTTAATTTAAAATACCTAATAGTAAATAAAAGTATATTATATAGTACGAGTCATAAATATTCATTTTTACAAGTACCTACTGTGTAAATATTATAAAAATATTAATAATAAAGACTCTCACTACCGCGACATTTATTTTCCAGTGAATCCCTGTTGATTTAATCTTCAGTCATGTCTAAAGAAGTTTTACTTCAAAAATTTTTAGAATAATGTAAACTTAAACTTAACTATAGAATCAATTGTATTTGAATATTACACTACTACTATTCATTTTGATTTAACTATTAAGTATTTTGTTTACTTTAAAAATATATGTTTTTTAAGTTATTATAGAGAATTCACAAGGTTTCAATAACTCGGAGAGCCGCTTTTATTAAAACCTATGGTTCAGATATATCATATATGGATATTGCAAACAGTCCAAATTGAAAAAATTCCAGGCACACGGAAAAAACTGTCCACGTATGATCTATAGGACTTTCAGTCCGGCTCTCGGATTATAGACTCAGATAAATTAATATCGTGATTACTCCAATCTATTAAAAGATAACTGCTTCTTTTTTCACAAATATTTTCCATAACACGAAACAAATTAATAATTCTTAAGTAATACCTGGAAGACCGACTTTGCTCGACTTTTTTGGAAAAGATATATAAATATATATCAGAAGAAATTGTGCTTTTTAACGTCCCACTGCTGGGCACGGGCCTCCCTCAGTATGAGGGGTATCAGGCCATAGTCCACCACGCTGGCCTAGTGTATGTTGGCGGATTTCACATGTATTTCGAAAACTTGCTATGTTTTTTCAGACGTGCAGTTCTTTTCCCTTCCTTCACAGTAAGACAAGTGGTAATCATGACAGAAGTGATTTGTACATGAAACTATCAGAGGTGCGAGACCCGGATTTGAACCTGCATCACTCGGTTATCTAAGCGCGTTACCTCTGGGCTACCACTGCCTAAAAATCAATACCTTATCAAAATACAAAATTTGATCCACATCATTAGAACGGTTTTCAAGATACAATAAAAGTATGATTGCTCATTTATATTACAAAATAATACAATATTATAACATATCTGATATGTTACATGCCTACATATTACGTCATGTTGAGTTAATGATTGATTATAAACAAATAGGCATTACCAATACAAATGTTTTATTTCTTGATGTTTTTGTATGTAATACATAACTTTGTCTTTGAATTCAATATTAATTTTCTATTTAAACAACTTTACATAATATAATAAAATTCTAACTTAGTCGAATATGTAGGTACATTGAATATTTTTTGGAATATCTGAATGAAATAGTCATTATTATCAATGAACAAGCCGAATTCATAGTGTTTTTGAAATTTTGTCTGTCTCTCTGTCCGCATCACGAGAAAACCAGTGGGCAGTTTTTTATGAAATTTGGTATGATGATAGCTGGTTGGCGGTTTCAACATATAGGATACTTCTTAGTACGAGAAAAATAGATAATTTCTGATAAATCTATTCTAACCATTGACGTAATAATACTTGAACTTCGGGTCTGCGCTCAAAAGTGTCCGAACCGAAAGAGATCCAAAACGCGAAAAAGGTTTCCAATCGCACTTCAGTCTCGTGTTTGTCATCAGAGAGAACACGCGTCAATAATGCCGAACTGTGTTATAAAATCTTGCAAAAACTACCTGAGTAAGATGAGAAAAGAAGATGGTGTATCATATTTTCAGTAAATAAACATTTATTAACGATATAAAAGTATTATTTCGCTTAGAAACACAGTATTCCATCCAAATTTCAATTAATTGTACTCCACTCCATTTATGTGGTCCGATTTTCGCTAGAAGCTACATATGATAAAAAAATGGGCGACTGTCAGTCGAAGCTTCATAAGCGGATAACTTATTGCAAGCAAAATTAGGCTGTATAATAATGGTCTAAGACATAAATTACAATGTTTTAGTTTGATTATAAAAATACACATGTATACTCGTATATATAGGTTTTCTCGGGACACTTTTTTCGTTAATTTTGCATTACACCCGAGGTCCAAGTATTATTACGTCAATGATTCTAACCTTTAAAACGTATCTAGGGACGAACGCGAGCGGAGCGAGGGTAAGTCTCTAGTATTTTATTAACCGACTTCCGCGAGGAGGAGGAGGTTATCAATTCAGTCGGTATTTTTTTTATGTATGTACATCGATTACTCTGTGATATATGATCCGATTCATGTGATTTTTCTTTTGTTTGATGCGGAATAATTGCCAATTGGTCCCATTAAAACTTAACATAGTTTAACTCAGTAGTTTTTATTTTATGAACATTTTTTTTATTTTTAACCCACTCCATTTTTATGTATGTTCATCGATTTCTCCGCCAACTGTAGGCCGATTTCAAAATTTTTTCTTTTGATTGGGAGGGTATAGTTCCAAGGGGGTCCCATGGTCACCAAGTCAGGACCTGAAAATGGGATTCTAGGGAAATCAAGGGCAACTCTCAAATTTTATAGGTACTAATTACCTTTTTCATATATTTTCTAAAGTTAGACAAGTATTTCCGTGTGATAATCATCATTTCATGTGGAAGAGCTGGTAATGGAAGGTATGGCTTTACAACGGTTAGGAGTTGAATGATTTTTTTTAAATTATTATATGTACTTATGGACCGATAGTTGTATTCCTTGAGGCCATTAGGTTGATCGATAAATAATAATAAAAGCTAAATCTCTCTAGGAGTGGAAAAATTAACGTGGACAAATCTCGATAGCCTATTGAATCATTGAGCACATACAAATAATAGTAATTTATTACTCGTAATATTAAAGGTATTAGTATGCATAAGAGTTGTATTAAATTAAATCTTAATTAAATTATTTTAAAGTTTTTGAAGTCGTTTTTTTATAACGTGTAGTTAATACAAAACATCCTATTTTAAACAAAAGTAGATACTTCTATAAGCATTGTCAGACACCAATATAATGCAGCTGTAATATAATATCCACTAATAAGCCAGTCTATAATATCAAATATTAAAAATTATTTTTTAACAAAAATGAAAACCGACTTCAAAACGCTACAAATCGAAACTAAAAAGAAAAAAAAATAATTTTAATTACTTAGTTATTGTTGGAGTCGGTGCCAGCCAAGGAGATTGTATTAGGATTATTTTGCTTTGGCTGGCACCGACTCCAACAATAACTAAGTAATTAAAATTATTTTTTTTTCTTTTTAGTTTCGATTTGTAGCGTTTTGAAGTCGGTTTTCATTTTTGTTAAAAAATAATTTATTTTAAATTTTTTTGTGGAAATTATTATGTTTAAATAAAATATTGGAAGGCTAACTAAACTACTGCTCCAATAAGTCAGCGAAGTTTTGAAATGAACGACAATAGTCAATCGAGATTTGTCCACGTCTATTTTTCCACGTAACTCGTAGACGTTAATAAGATTTACCTTCTATTATCAATCCACCTAATATCCTGAAGGAGTACGACTATCAGTTCATAAGTACGTATAATATTAAAAGAATTTTCTTTCAACTCCTAACCGTTGAGGATATATACCTTACATCATCACAAATTCTTGAACAGCTTTAGAAAATATATGAAAAAGGTAATCAGTGCCGATAAAATTTAAGGGTTGCCCTCGATTTCTCTAGGATCCCATCATCAGATGCTGACTTGGTGACAATGAGAACATCTTGAATGTATACCCTACTGAACAAAAAAGAAATTTTTAAAATCGGCCCACAATTCACGGAGAAATCGGTGAAAACACATAAAAAACAACTGTTGAGGAATTTTACCTTCCATCATCAGCTCATCCACATGAGATGATGATTTTCATACGTAAAAGCTTTATCGGGTTTAGAAAATATATCAAAAACATAATAGGTGCCTGTAAATTTTGAGAGTTGCCTTCGATTTCCCTGGGATCCCATCATCAGATCCTGACTTGGTGACAATGGGACCACCTCGGAACTATACCCTACCAATCAAAAGAAAAATTTTTGAAATCGGCCCACAGACGGCGGAGCAATCGGTGAACATACATAAAAAAAAAAAATACATACAACGGAACATATAACCTCCTCCTTTTTTGAATTTTTTTTGAAGTCGGTTAAAAAATCAGAAGACCTGCGCTTTTATCAAAACTCATTACAGGGAAAAGCACACAATACGAAAGGGCTATTGGCCATAATGCGTTTTATTAAGGTTTACTCAACATTATTCTCAGTATAACACGCGTTCGACAATGAAAGTATGGGAGATTTTTTCTAATAATCTCTTTATGAAAAAGGGAGTCAAGCGTGACCCTATTCTATTGTTGCAATTATTTTCTTATCAATTTGAACCTTATCTCTTTAAAATAAGAGCTAGCATTGGATTTTATAAAAATTAACATAATTTCATAACGGAGGGTGCATGATTGTAATATAACACGTATTTTGATTTTTTTATAGCTTTTTCAACAATTCATAAAGGATTCATATTACGTATTGAGTGGAAATAACGAGTGTTGTGGATTATTCTTTGTAAAGATATTGGTATGAGTACGATTATTATAAATCATTAAAATGTTATTTGCGATTCGCTGTTGATCTAAGCTTTGGAATTAGGGGGGTTGTTAAATTAGAATATATCCGTATTATAGATCACTTTTAACGTTGGGTTTTAACTTTTAACTTTTAACGGACGAACCGTTTCCGGTATAACGACTAGACGAAAAGAATTATAAGTGTACCACAGCAATGCATATGGGTCTGCTAGAGTGTGTATAGGCAGACTCTTTTTTCGACCTACAGCTGGGCAAGAACCACCATGCTGGCCAAGTTTGAGTTGACGCAATTCTCATGTCTTTCAAAAACACTGCTTGAAGGGTATATATATTAAAAGAATATATTAAAATAAATTATTTGTGGAAATTGGACTATCGTGTTTTATTTAAATTGAAAAAATATTTTTGTTATAGAGATAAAGTGCAAATGGCTAGTTCTTATTATGAAGGAATAATACGGGACGTTTTAGTTCCATACCTTTTTTTCTTAAATTTAATATGCAAAGTGGCTTACGGTCAAGGTTTTTACTTAAATAAGCCATATATTTATGGGTCAGACAAAATATTGGTAAATAATTAAATGATAGGCCTTTTAAAAAATTTTGAGGACAGGCAAGTGATATATGGTACAGGAAAATTAAAATTTACTTTAAATATGTATAAAAATGCATGATAAGCTACGTGTATATAATTGACCATATATAATTTATACATTGCCTGAAAACCGTTAGAAAATATTATGACGTGACTGTTATTTTACTGCCAGAATAGTGATAAATAACCAGGAAAGTGAGATTATTAGAAACAAATCCTCTTATTTATTTTTTATTTAGAAATAATTAATTACAAAATTTAAATATTAAGGCACTAGGAATAATGACTGTCTGTTTTAAACAAGTCTTTGAAGCTTAATAGTCTTAATTTATCTTAAAGAGATCATATAATCAACAAACTTAATGCATTCTATGAATAATACTTAAGTACAAAAATAAACAACAGCCTATTTTGAGGTAGTAACTTTAAAGATTCTTAAGTAGGAACTTAATATTTCGTATGGCATCGAATATCACATTAAAAAATTATATTAATCAGCTGAAAATTCACTGAATAGGTTAGTTTAAGTTTATATTGCATAGTCTTTATCCAATAAACAGTCAAAACAAGTGAACGGTACAAGATCTGTTTTGGTACAGTTAATTTGCGCCTATTGATGACATATGACGCATCGGATCCAAATTCCAATCTTGGCCTGATGTACCTTCTTTATATAACGATCCACAAATGAGACAGTAGCAATCATCAGCATTCTTGTTGATTTTTTCCTATAACATTTGTCTTTGGTTTTTTCTATCTCTTCTCCTTGGTGTAACTGAAGTTTGTCATTTGCTTTTCTTTTGTTTTTCAGCCTTCTTTCATTTTCCGGGAACAGATCTTTATGGTTTATATTTAAAACAGGATCGCTAAGCAAACCATCAGGATCATCTATATTTAGTGTTTTATTTTTTTCTTAGGTTGTGGCATTTTGGTTTCTGTGGAAAAAAGGTATCAAGGGGTTAATAATACATACAATATTAAGAGGAAATTAGGAACCTAAGTGAATTATTATCACTTTCCTGTGATGTAATTACTTTCCTGTCTAAATGGACCCAGACAAGTGAAACACATGAAAGTGATAATTTTGAGGTTTTTCATTAAAAAACATAAAAACGCTATATTTGAATGACATGTTAACGCTTTATGGTATATTTAAACTATGTATATTATTTAAAACAATAAACAATATTTAAGGAATTCAAATACTCTTTACGTAAATACATACCATACAAGTGAGAAGTTGTCTGACCCGAACGCATCTGCAGTCGCTGAGATCTTCGTGGCAACTGTCTGATTGGCTGTTAGGTGGAACTTTAAGCGGCAGTGACCTTATGGTACTACGTACTTTGTCTCGGAAATCTCGCAACAGCGCTCATTATTCAATTTATAGGTATTTTTCACACGTTTTTAGCTGACAGGAATGTGATACACAATTTGTGTCGCCCCTATTCTATGATGAAAAATCGATTAAAATTAGGGAGACACGCCACTTCTCTTTACGTTTTAGCAAAGTTTTATTAGTTGTTACTGTGATTAGATATAATCTCTTTCATTTATGTACTTAATTTACGTATTATGTAGCTAGAACACTTGCATTTTGGAAAATCGCCCCACAGGAAAATGACAATTTTGCTCATGTTTAGGCATTTTTCTCCAAAAAGATATTTACGAACCTAGCTGAATTTCAGTGCCCATATAAAAGCCAATTAGTTCTTTATTACAAATTAAAAATAAATCATAAATATTTAAAAACTAAGGAGCTATGATTTGAGCGCACCAAAATTCCTTTACTGTAAGAACTAGCCAAATAACTTCGACGTTTACATTTGAATTTCATTTACATACTATTGAACGTGTTCTGAATATATGACTTATCATACATATAAGTTACTATTTTGAAATAAACAAATTAAAATATAGGTATGATGTTAGGTTTATTTGAGAGCTATTGGCGAATTGTGTTACACCTAACTGTAAAAATAATTAGACTTTGACAAGTATTTTTTAATAAAGTTATCATATCTATGCATAATGCATATCACATAGTCATATCTATTTAACGGTTATATAATGTACCAATAATTAGAAGGGTTGCTTAAAACTAATTTACTTAAGCTAATTTTTAACCGACTTAAAAAAAGGAAAAGGCAGAAATTTCGAAAAACGGAAAACGGGTTCCGCCAGTCAAAAGAAAATTATTTATTTTGACTGGCGGAACCCGTGGCTTTGCTGACGCTTAAATAATTAAGTATATTGTAAAAAAAAACCTGTAAAATATCTCAGTCTATATTTATTTATAAACTATTTCTAGTTTAAAGAGTAATAAAAAGATTTTACCTGAGAATCTGTGAAATTCAACAATGGCGCCAAAGTTTTGTTACTTAGCATTGTCTTATGCTCCTATTACACTAGCGTATAATATTTGCAAATTAATATTTATTTAAATAAATTAATATTATTAAAAAGCAGTAAATTTTTAAATTAAAATGATAATAATCGTAATATAATATCGTATATAAATATGACATCTTAAAATAAGAGTTGATTAGTAAATATTTTCATATAAATTAATGATGTATATTACAAACGCAACATAATATTTTATTTTTCATGTGCTATCCACAGAATGCAAGTATACGTTTTTCTTTCGACAGCTTTATTTTTTAATAATATGTAAAATTAAAAAAGACATTTTAATATGTAAATCTTAGAACATTTTATTTCACCAGAGCATCAGACGGCGAAATTATGGTTGGCAACGCGCTTATGTAAACGTTACTGTGAAAGGAGCTTTGCGTTGAAGTTTTATTTTCACGTAGAAAGGATCTAAGTGTATACCCGTGTTTTATTGCTTTGTACTTGAAATTATTACGTACCACTTCTAAAGTAAGTGCATATTTTTGAGACTGGAGTATTCATTGTTATGGTTCTGTTTAAAATAATCCTTTCTTTTAAAGTTTAAGAGAGTCCGTTAACTCCTCAGTTGAAAAGTTTCGCCTTTTATATGGGAGATTTATGGGGTCTTGTATCTTAGTAATTATTAATTTAACACTGTTTTATGTTTTGTGTGTTGTTTGGAAGACGTGTATTTTGCATTTAGGTCGAATTTTTGTTTATCAAAAAGCTTTTTTTTATTTATTTGAATGTATGTTTTGTTTTCGTAAACTTGTCATATTAGTAGAATTATAAATAAATAGAAAGTTGTGTCCGGTAACAAATAAATTCGCCACTAAACATGGAAAATAACTTAGTTTTCAGCAAAAATTGTAACAAATTAACCTCAATTTTTTATCTCAAATTGTACTTTAAACTTTTAAAATCATCTAATAAGCAATTTATTTAGACTATGCCTCGTGTTATAACACTTATAAAAACTCCACGTATACCAAAGAGCACCTACTTATCATACTTTTACTTATCTCCATAGCTCGGTGTTTAATAGTAAATTCTAAGTATTCGTAGATAATCAAATGTGTTTCTTTCTCAAAGAAAGTTAACGCTATATTTGCTCACGATAGCACTATCTATATAAATTGAACATCAAAAGAAGCCGATAAACCAATAATTTTGTTTAAAATCGAATACAGTTAACACGTTTTGTGAACAAACTCTTCTGAAAAAAATAAATTGATGATTTCCTTTTGCTTTATAATTGATTCAATGACCATAAAGCTTATAGTAAGTAATCTTTGTAGATTTGGCTTTCGACGGTGCTGAATTTTTACCATTTTATAAATGAAAATATTTCTTTTTTCCCGCGACTTCGCGCGTTCTAAAAGCTGGCAACCAATTACCTCCCGTTTTTGCAACATTTTTCGTTGATGCTCCGCTCCTATTGGTCGCAGCGTGATGTTAAATAGCCTATAGCCTTCCTCGATAAACAGACTATCTAACATAAGACGAATTTTTCAATTCGGAGCAGTAGTTCCTACGATTAGCGCATTCAACCAAACAAACAAACTCTTCAGCTTTATAATATTAGATTATACGCTTATTGTTAATTCATTTAAATAATGTTGTTTATTCAACAAAGATACAAAGATAAGGGTTTAAAACGCGGGCGAACCCGCGGGATTTTCTAGAACTTTACAAAATGTAATAGCCTATAAACAAACATGGGCATGAACACTTCGTGAGGTAGGTGACTCATACAGGGGTTGAAAATGAGGCTATTTGAAACAATACCCATTATAGCTTTAGGGTATCTTATCAAACCAATCATATTATGGGGTAATTCTAATTTAATTGAATATCATGTTTTGCTTGCAGCTGCGTTTGTGAGTGGATAGTGCAGTGCATAGCTTACATAATTCGTTTATTGATTATAATCGTTAAATTGTAATTTACCGATAATCAATATTGAAAAGTTTCCCTTCCTATAACTCTATCTTGTTCAAGGTCGATCGATATATTCATGGGATATATAAATAAATAAAATGGGAATATGTTTCTATCATAAACATAACATAGCTTTTTACTTAATTCATATGTGATGTACACGGTACTTATAAGAAAAACGCAATTTTAATATTTTTGTCTGTTTATATTACCGCTAATCTCCAAAAAACTGGTTAATTTTGACGTAACTTTCAATGGCAAATAGCTGATGTTATAAGAAGTAACTAATACTACCTTTATATTTAAACAAATATTAGGGATCCATTTAAAAAAACCTGCTAGTAAGCTGAAGAAATGAACCCGAGCGAAGCGAGGTTGAGTCGTGAGTTAGCAATAAAACAATAAGAGCGTCTTTATAACTTTATCTACTCAAGTGCTTACGGGATAGTCAAAATATTATATTAGGCAAGAATAAATATCATAGTCATAAAGTACTAGTATGTCGACAATAAACAAAATAATACGTAGCATTGTAATGGACTGAATTATTAAAACGACTATCCTAAAGACGTGACCTAAAGTGTTATAAACTTATGTATTACGTAAGTTTTCTACCCCTAGGTGATAAGGGTCCTATCAAGATTTTTTTTGTTATTGCTACCATCAATCCCTATTTTTACAAAGTAAAACTAATTTTACATTAAATTAAGTCACACCACGACCATGATTGCTCTAAAGCATTTGAAAGTTTGAAAAACAAAATAAATCCGTAAAAAGATCTAAACCCGTATACTGAGTATATATTTACTTGTTTTAGTTTAATATAGTAAATAACTAAATCTAAAAAATATATTACATAAGTATTTATATAGTCCTTATGTTTAAAGAAGTCCAAAAAATAATGCAGTTTTCTCAAGTTTATTAATAAAACGTATGATATCTCATATTTTTGATAACCAAGACGGTCATCCCACGCCTATACTAACAGCTTCAAGAAACAGATTGATAAAAACGTATCGTGCACATAAACTTTAAATGTATCTATTAAATAGAGGCACCCCATTGTCCAGTGTTTCTCCCTCGCTCTCACAACTCAGTAGTAAACTCGATCGCGGCACGGAACGAACGTCTCTCCCCGAAACTTTCGTTACGAAAAGCTTTATGGTTATTAGTGAAACTTTTTTGCGGACTTGCACTGTGCTTATTGATTTTGACTTTTTTGGGTAAGTTCAATATGTTAGTTTGTTATTAAGTTAATGTTTGTTTGTATTTTATTGTGAGATTTCGTTTTTATTGTTTTTTTACAAATATGTTTGCTGAATTTTTGATGAGCTAATTATTTATATTTTACTATATCAATAAAGTCTTCTTTAAATTATTATTAAAAAAAATCAGTTAATTTCAAAAAAATATTCTATGGCAAGTATTTCATAAAAGTACTTTAAATATTGAACGTGTTTATAAAAATTAAACTTTTAACGCTAATTTTGATAAAAGTTTTTAAAGCATTAACTTTATGTCATACTTAAAGTAAATTTTATTGTCAAAGGGTCAAGAGTCTTAAGACACATAAAATGTTTTTAAATGGTTTAGTATAGATAACAGAAATAAAGGTAATAAAATTCTCTCTTTTTTTTTGGTAATTACATATAAAATAAGTAACTTATTAATATACTAAACACTAGCTACTAACTTTCGCTTCCTTCAGGTGCCTAGTAAAAAAATAAAGACAATACCGTAGATTAGACTCCTGTTAACCGCATATTCTTCACTACATAGTATAAAACAAAGTCGCTTCCCGCTGTCTGTCCCTACGTATTCTTTGATCTTTAAAACTACGCAACGAATTTTGATGCGGTTTCTCTAATAGATAGAGTGATTCAAGAGGAAGGTTTATTATATAACTAGCGGAACCAGTGGCTTCCCTTGCGCTAAATCGCTAGTTTAGAATAAATATTAGCCTTTTTGCTTTTCCAGATTAACTATAAATATAACTTTAAATATATCCGTTCAACCGTTCTGGCGCGTTTGAGTAACAAACATCCATCCAAATATTAACTCTTACAAATTAATATTATACTAACAAGAATTTTGATATATCTTGTTATATTCTGTAATATTTTATTTTTTTATCCGATTCCTTCGAAAGGAATGTTATTTGATGAAGAAATTCATTTAAATTTTGCAACGTCTGAGGCAGCAAACATTGAGCGTTATTAAGGCTTTTATTAGCGAAAACCTCGGATTATTATGAATTCAAATGTAAATATTTACTTACGAAGCAAACCAATACAAATAAAATTCGTAATAAAGTTGCTATATGAAAATCAAATAATGTAACATTTTCGACGTTTCCTCATTCCTCGTTTGTTTAGAAACGTTTATTTGAGAAGTTACTTATTACGAGTTGGATTATGTGTCTTCGTATGGTATAATTCTGTTAATTTACATAATGAAGCATATTTCTTTATAAGAAACAGTATAACAATAGAACTACCTACCTCAGCTTAATTTATACAGGATAGATCATACGTTTCAGTTTAAAAAACCATTTATCGATTTTTTATCGTTTTCACCTTAGGCTTCTTTTTATTACTATTAGGTAATTGTAAAATATACGTATTCAGCCCTATTCAACCACTGTAGTGCGTGGAGGTCTACCTCGCTGGTTGTCGCAGGTCAGAAGAATTCTTTTTTTTTTTATGGTAAAAATTTCGCACGTGTTTCGAAAATTTTCAAAGACGCATATGCGTGACCCAGGATCTGAACCCGCTTTACTTAGTTTCTCAAGAGCATATTACAGTGTGTACCACTATTCAACTAAATCCATTTAAATAAATTATTATAAGCCGAAGACGCTTCAAACATACATGAAGATTTTAAATATGTTGGCACACATAATAAGTAAGATTTATTATATTATTATAGAGACGTTCTCAATGTTCTATACCTGTTATATGTGAGCAATTCTTTAATATTAGGTAGAAAGTAATATAAAACTTTGTTTACTACTATATGAAATTTTATTTTTGATTAAACGGTTTTTGTGTGTAAGTATATGTTCTAATAATAGGTAGCTGCCTCCTACTTGAAGTAAGAGCTTTAATCCATATCGACTGTTGTTTGAGTAAAAATATATTCTTAACATGTATATATACATATAGTAAATGTCCCAACATAAATTCCATCTTAGTTGAAAATAACACAGATTTTTTTTAATGTAAAGCTTTCGTCCGCGACTGCACTTACATTATACGTCAATTTTGTTGAACTAATTCACAAGTTAACTCCTACATTTTTACATACAAACAAACTATCTTATTTATACTCGTATTCTTTTTATAAGCTTACTATGACTAAATGTTATTGAATTGTATTTTTCTGAAAGACTTTATAATTTTATTACATACTAGCTGACCCGTGCCCACTTCGTTGGACATAATGTTAATAATTCTTTTTTAGTACAGAGTGTTTAAATAATTTAAATTATTTTATTAATATTAAAAATTAAAACTTAAATTATCTATACTAATATTAAAAAAACTACTTTTTGTCACTTAAATATAAAAGTTAGACATATGCTGTCGTTGACTTTTTTGTAGGCATTTTTAAGTTCTACATCTTTTCTCTAGAACTCAAAAATATATCTTTCACAGTTAAGGCAGCGTTCGTAAGAAACGCTTTCATTCGACCGTTTTTTCTCCGATTCACTTTGCAAAACGTAAAAATTTTTTTTTTATTTTTCGGTTTTTTATATAACCTATGACACTCAGCAATAATGTGGCTTTCTATTGGTGAAATAATTTTTAAAATCGGTTCAGTAGATCCCGAGATTACCCCTTACAATTTAACAAATAAACAAACTTTACTTCTTTATAATATTAGTATAGATTTATACATATTTTATATAATTTATATTATAATTGAATTATTAAAGCTAGCGTTTTCAAAGCTCCTTAGAAAATTATTAAAATGTGAAATAGGTACTTATTTGTATCTATTGTAGGTATATTCGCCATCACGGCCTTTCTTTCTTACGCATTTAAGACAGAAAAATAATCCTTAAGATATTAAATAACTAAACATTACTCTTCTCTTACAAGCCTCTATTAACCTCAATATAAGACCTACTAATCCGCACAGTACTAGTAAAGTACCTATTACTTACATAAATATACAATACTAGCCTTTCCCGCAGCTTCACGCGCGTTCTAAAGGCTGGCAACCATTTACTCCGCTCCTATTGGTCGTAGCGAGATGTAATATAGTCTATAGCATTCCTCGATAAACGGACTATCTAACACAAAAAGATTTTTCAATTCGGACCAGTAGTGCCTGAGATTAGCGCGTTCAACCAAACAAACAAACAAACTCTTCAGCCTTATCATATTAGTAAAGATAGATTAGTTACTCATATTCACTTCGCTCGCGTTCGCCCCGAAGGATATTGTTTCGATTTGTTAGAAATACGATATTTTCTCACCCAAAAAATCTTATCAAAATCCGTCCAGTTGTTTCCTCGTTATAATTTCTCAGACAGACAAAAGGACAAACATTCTAAAAACTATATAGATTTGACTTCTATATCTACAATAATGGCTTTTTGTAAGCTTATGTTGAAACAGTCTTTATTGTAGTATACAGAGGCCGATTCTATTATTTTTATCCGCCATTTTTCCTAGACGTCTTCTAAGCTATGTACGTGCAAGGAAACTTATAAGTGATTATTATCAACGTACCAAAGTAATAGGTCCATACACAAAGTTGCTAGCAGAACTTTTTTATAGTTTTCGCTGTTACAGTTTTTAATATGTAGTATGACGAATTTTAATCAAAAGTCTAAAAATACAATGTAAACAAACTCGTTTGGACGTACTCGTAACATCGTTGGGAAACGTAATTATTTTAAGTGAAGCCTTATATGTATATGATTCTGTACACAGTATTCTATATGGCAAATGAGTTTTATAAACAACGAATAAAGTAAAAGGAATTGAGCCGAATTTTGCATAATTTTTATAATGCTATTAAAATTGATCATTAGGTAGTTTTATAATATAAACTTCCCCAACTTGATCTTGTCTTACAAAATTAAGGGTTTCTAACATATTTATGATATATTTATCCAACCAACTTTGAAGTACCGTGTTCGTGATATGTATTCAGCCCTTTTTTAAGTCCCACTACGGAGGAAGAGGCCCTTCAATACGAGGGAATTGGGCCTGTCGAAAAGCTAGGTTTTCTCAGACAAGCAGGTTTCCTCACGATGCTTTCGTTGGTTATTAATAAAAATGTTTATATTACTGTTTTTAAGCTATTGTAGAATAAGTTATAATTTTCGATTTATTATTTGGATCTTTAAATATTTAATAATGAAAAAAGTATAAATTTTTAAAATTAGGTGAATATTTTAATATAGTGCAAGACAGCACACACACAGCACAGATTTTTAGTAGTTTAAACTATCATATTTTAATTTCGCAAGCTCAGTTATATGAAGCCTTCTTCAATGTATATCGTTAATTGTTTAGTAAATTACAGTGAAACTTCAAATGTTACCACGTAGGTGTATAATTTGGATGTTCTTAACAAGGCGAATGCTAGAAATTCCAGGTTCGTAGACTTAGATTCACTCGGCGAATGTACGTAGCAGACGTTACAAGAATACTATTCTGATGCAAAGCTACCTGTAAATTTTGAAATAAAATGGAACGATATGACTTTTTTTTTTTTTTTTTTTTTTTTTTTTTCTGGTTTAATCCTGCGATCAGTCTTCCTGACTATAAGCAGATGTGATGTTCGATTATATATGACTTTTGTCTTTCTAATATTGATTATATTTAAAAAGCAATAAATATGTTGGGACATTATTACACACAGTTCTGTGGTACGCTACGAGGCTTGTGTTACGGATACCAGATACACTACACGTTTATAATTTTAAATACATTTTACATATTATCAATATAAACACCTATGTCTGATGTACAAACATTCGTGCTCAAGAAATGAATGCTCCAACGGGACTTGAACTCGCAACCGCTTTCGCAGCAAGTAGGGTCACCACAAAATAAGCCAAACGTGTCGTCAAGTATCCTTGGATTATCTTGGAGTATTTTAAAATATTAGCAATTTACATTGATTGAAAAGGCTTTTATTACAACTTTATTTAGCAATAACATTTAAAAAATTCTAGGTAAGTAAGAATTCAGCGCGCAAAGAACATATAAAACTGACTTCCGTAAAATTTATTGAAAGCGATAAAACATTTTCGTTTAACAAGAACGGTTTTATTATAAGTCGTGAGATAATTTTCTAAATCATTTACCTTTAAAATAGTGTTGGATATACATCGATTCAGCTTTTACAAACACTAACTCAAAGCGCCATTTAGTTATATCGTTCCGAAATACCTGAATCAAAAGGCTTTTGTATAAAAAAAAGTTTTACTACTATTTTTTCAGGTGTAAAACGGTTTAACTTGTTTTTTTATCTATAGTTATGCAGACTAAAAAATATATCGAATCGGTTATTTTTGTAAAATAAAAGTCAGCCACCACTATCAATAAATATAAAAAATCCTAAAAAAAGCAGCTGTAGATATGTATATAAATATGTATATATGTACCATGGGGAAGCCCAGCGGTAACGCGGTCGCTTGAATAACCGAGTGATGCGGGTTCAAATCCGGATCTCGTTCCTCTGATATTATCATGAGCGAATCATTTCTAACATGATTAGCGCTTGTCTTACGGTGGAGGAAAACACCATGAGGAAACCGGCATGTGTGAAAAAACCTAGTAAATTTTTCGTAAGACATGTCAAGTCCGCCAACCCGCACTTGGCCAGCGGTGGACTATGGCCTGATCCCCTTCGTACTGAGGGAGGCCCGTGCCCAGCAGTGGGACGTAAAAATAAAGAGCTGAAGATAGTACCAACATAATGTATGAAACGTAATTATAGTAGTATTATTATGAATTTACAAAAATATATAAAGTAGAATTTTGTAGCACTATACCAATTGTGTACTAGTAATACGTATATTTGCACTCGAAGTACTCGTATATTCTAACAAAGTAATTACTTTGTTAGAATATATGACAATATATTAATAGATTATGTATATGAGAATCACTACATAGTATTAAACAAAGTCGCTTTTTCTGTCCCTATATCCCTTTGTATGCTTAAATCTTTGAAACTACGCAACGGATTTTGATGCGGTTTTTTTAATAGATAGAGTGATTCAAGAGGAAGGTTTATATGCATAACTAGCGGATCCCGCGGCTTTGCCTGTGCTAAATCTAGGAAAGAGCCCGAGCGAAGCGAGGGCGAGTCGCTAGTATATTAATAATTACAACATATTTGTAATTTGAATGTTTATGACAAAAAAAATGCATTTGATATAAGATTAGTTCAACACTAGATTTTATATTAATAGAAGATATCAAGTGCATTGTTGCAAGAACATTTGTTATATAATTTCAACATATTTGTGTCTATTCCACCGATTTCGAATAATGTTTGCTTGGTAACAGTTCTCTAACCGTTTATTTTAACCAAACTAAACCAAATATGTGGACAATCAAAACAAACATTTACTATGGAAGTCACACTCAACCTTCGAAATCATTCTAGATGGTCGAGTTTAGGTACTAACTTAACTAACTTATTTAATTTGAAATAATACTGTCTTTACTTATTTTGATATTTGGTTTACGACGTTATAAATGCTTTAGACCAATCATGGAAGATGACTAGACTAACGTCTTCGACGACTCGAAAGTTATTACAAAATTATTATAAGCTATATGTTTAATAAAAAATTTATATTCATTATTTTAGTAGTTTTGCTTTAAGAATCGTTTTATTAATAATTCATCTCGAATACAAACAGACTGTAGATAGGGCCGGAGACGTTGACAAATTGTGTGTCAACCAATGGCCCATTGATAGTGCATTAGTTGTCTCAACATGATGGATGCAAATTGCTGATCTAAAAAGAAAAGAAAATATTTGTTACTATATTTATATTACATATAATCATCAATAATATTATGTATTGTAATAATATGTATCTGGGAAAAATTGACAGACTCATAATTTTAGGGGCTTATGTAAACACACTATTTCTTCTACAATAGTTGAAGTATAGAAATCCAAAAATTTGAGAATAAAATTAGGTAGGTACTAGTATGATTCTATTTGCGTTATTACAAATTTTCTTGACTTTGTAACGATTGTACAATTTCACTTCGTTTAAGTTAGTTAAAGAAGCTATTTTTATGCCAAAAGTTAAGTACGAGTTCGATTCCCCGGCCTTAAAATTTGTACCAAATCAATCAATCAATCAATCGATGCGCTCGGATCCCTGCTTACGTTAATTTTTTACCCTTATTCTTTTTCTAAAATGAATGTAACCTAAGTTACTCTTTATAACAACAATCATCTGCTAGTCAAAATTGTTCAGTTTAATAACTTTTCGACGTTTAATACCAATTCAGCTGTTTCGGAAATTAGCCAAAACAAACAGACTGACAAAAAAATAGTGTTTTTCTTATAAGTATACAATAATATACCTACCAATTTAGTATAAAACTAATGTTAAACAATAGCTTTATACATAAAGACACTTCACTTCACTTTTATTTATCTCTACTTTGTATAGAATAAAAAAAATACTGCGCTAATTATTTTTATAAATTAACTACGAATAAGCCAGTAAATATATTTTATATTATTTTTCTATTCCTCTATTTGCGTGAATAACTCTTAATGTTTCAATATTACTGATGTAAAGTATTAATTCCAGCTTTTGCCAAGGGATTTCCAGCTTACATTTTATTTGAATTGCAGCTCGCGGCATAATTTTAATACAATTTTTCTACAGTGTGTCAATAATCTTTTTTATTATAACTTATGTAATGCTGAAGATAGGTACCCTTAATTATCGCGAATCTTTTTTTTTTAATTCTTGTAAAAATATAATTTGTCTCCTTTCTTTTAAAAAAATATATAAAAATTTATCCCAAATCGCAAAAAGTTTTATACCAAAACCTAACAAAACTGCCCATAGTTAAAAATATTGCAAAAGGCAATTTCGCAGACCACAACTACATATTTAAATGCTTCACTCTCACCATTTTCTGACAATTTCAAAAAATTGTAAAGTAACAAAATTTTCTTCCGTAATAAGTGCCGAAGGATGAGTTTGGTGAAAATTTTAAAAAGAATTTCTTGAGTTACGGCCACGAAATCTCCGTCCAATTAGTGTCACCCATTTATAAATGCTGGCTTTAGAGCCGCCGCTTTATGTATGTGGGCATTATTTATCAAGATATAGTTATCTTTTGTGGGTCTTTAAGTAAGATTAAAACGAGACCATTTCAAACCGAACACTACTTTATTACCTACACGGTTTTTAGCTCGAGCGAAGCCGCGGGTTCCACTAGTATATCTTCATAAATTATAGCCTATGTGATGTTGTTGATGTGTAAGCTATATTATTGTAAAGTTTCATTAAAATCCATTCAGTAGTTTTTACGTGATAGAGTAATAAACATCCATAAATACTAACAAATTTTCGCGTTTATAATATTAGTAGGATAATATAAATTTTGAAATTTCTGTACTATAGAAGTACAGAAATTTCAATTTTTTTTTTTTCAAAACTAAATTTAAAAGTTTCTAGAATTATTTCTTTAACCTTTTTTTAATTTAAGCTCATTTTCAACGTTTTATTAAAAAATAAGGTGTATTTAATCTATAGCTGATAAGATAAAAGCTAAGGTCTAGTAACATTTTGTAAATATAATCTTCCAAATTTTATCAATATGAACTTGAACTGTATTTCCCATATTTACACGTCTAATAAATATTTAACAATATATTCCAAGTACGACACTTATTTCTTCTAATAATCATTTTGTTTAATAACACAATTATGTATCGAAAGGATTCTATTACTACCTAAATTACACCATGCTTGATGCGGCCTAAGCTACTTTCCAATTAATAATTCTGTCTATAAAATAGTTAAGCGCCTGGAGAGGACAATCATTGCTTTATTTATCATTCATGTGTCAGTTTGCCGTCTCTTGACGTAGACTACTATATTGAGAATTTAGATGTTAGGTTAGGTTCATTTACATTATAAACAGGTATACAGGTTCTATTTCCGTTATAGGTATGGTATTATTAATATACATCTGTATACTAGTGTTGACTTATGGTTTTGTTTGCGTATTTTTCTATAATAAGACTAAAGGCTAAGTTACGGTGGTTGTAGGAAAAAGCTCTTTAGTGAAAAACTTAGTATGTAGAAAATGTAAAATTATACTCGATAACTTCTTATATTAAATTCAATTCAATCAGTTACAACGATTTCAATGGAACTACGATGATTTTTAAAATTTATAATTTTTTATTCAGTGTAAAGTCTAATATTTTCTCAAAACTCGATTTCCGGCGTTTATTTAAAACCATGAATATTCAATTTTCAAAGGTATATTTTCGGATTTTTTTTTTGGTTTTATAATGATTTTTCGTGGCCGATTATGATCATGGGACACGCATATCCAGGAAACGTTGGGAACCAAAAATCAAAATTAATTCGCGACACATGCCGAAACTTAATTTTATTTAACATTTAAAAGTTTAGTTGAGAATTAAACTTATCGCAAGCTCTCTATTATGGTAGAAATAAGAAATTATAATGAAAAAATATCTATAAATTCTACAGTGGTCAAGTATATTTTGTTAAAAGTAAAATAATATGGCGTATTACTTTTCCACGATTAACTTCTCGTTGTTTATAGAAAAGAACGCTAAGTTACTTATAAATTTTTCAATTCATCAGTTTTTAATTAATATCGAATCTTTAAGAGCAAAGCAAGTACAGGCTTGATTGCTAGTGAACGATGCTGAAAACAATTTATTTCGAAGATAGATCGTTTCTGGCTAGCGAGATTGTTGCACAAATACTGAAGTCAGAACAACAATTACTCTACACTTGATTCGTGGAAACAGCTTTGGTTCATTGACTTATAGGGTAACCTAGGCATATCATATATATGCTGAAATATCTAAATGTCTATGGTAGTTATAGTGATTGGATTTTGAACCTTAACAGGTAGAGAGGTTAAATTTTCAGAGTGTATTTAAATAATACAAATCAAAATTATAGCAAAATTCAAAATATCCGCCATGCGAAAAATAAAAACGTTTATTTTGTACTATACACAGAGCCCTTTCCGCGTAAGTCTGAAGCACTTATAACTGTTTTTTTAATATTGGCAATAGAACTTTATCTATACAGATAAACAAAATTGACGCGTGTAATAGAAAATTGACAAGAGTTTTGTCGAAAAAAACAGGGATTTACTAAATGTATATGAATTTATAATCGGTAGGTACTTTTAACAACACAATGTTTAAAACTTTTGACTCTTGTGTTCCGATGATTTTATCGTAATTTTCACTGGCTTATTTTAAAATGAGTAACATCAACTTTCGCTCCAAAAATTAACACTTATAATGTGCATACCTAGAGAAACCGTCAAGCAAAGCGAGCCGCTAATATTAAATAACATTTGTATCTTCGTACCTATTTAATGTATATAGGATAACTTTTAGCGTTATCGTATAACAAAATCGATCAGCAAAACGTTATTAAACTTTGGCTTCATCTGATTCAAATTCATTCAAAGTTTAACTGAAAGGGTAAGACCAATTCTCGATTTCATGTCCACATAATTCTATAAAAGTTCTACATTATTGTTTGGACGAGTTGATCTCAAAAGTTAGATCAACTTGTTATAACTTCAACGTGTCGTTCATAACTCATTGCAGTGGGTACGTCTGGTGCAAACATTTCATCATAGATACCCCTTGAACTGATGATCCTTAAACGTTTGGGTCAGTTTGTAGTGATCTTGCTTTCTGCGCCAGTGGTCGCGGGCTCGAGTCCCGCTGGGGGCATTCATTCGTTTAGCATGAATATTTGTACTCCAGTCATGGGTGTTCATATTTATGAAATGTATGTATTTAAAAATTATATACGTGTAGTATATCAACTATCTTGTATCCGTAACACAAGCCTCGTAGCTTACCCTGGAGTAAGATAAGGCTGTTGTAATAATGTCCCAACATATTTATTTATCAAGCGAGCATATTACCACTATGCTACCTGTATCTAGATATTATAATTTAAGTACTTAAACTATAAATGTCAATGCTCTTCAGCTGCCAAAGAAAACTAACCTTATAAAAAAGACTTATAAAGGTCAAATCACTAGAAAAAAGAATATTTTCTAACAAAAGCAAATTATATGTATAAAAAGCAGAATGTTGGGATTTTATTTGAAAAGAAAGTTCCAAAAGAGCAATGTCTCCAGTGACTCTTACATGAGAACTGATATCTAACTAAGCACTTAAGCCTGGCAAAGGGCCCTCTTTAATTTCCATTTGCAAAATAAAATTGTTCCCGCAATATTGCAAAAACTAGGTTTATATAATAATAGGCTTATGTTGTTATTTTTTGCTTCAAAAGAGAGAGAATTAAATTAAGAATGTTTTTATATAATATGAATATTTTTAAATCGATATGCATACTCATTCTTGTCATTTAAAACTCTAAATTTAAAAAATATTTATATATCATTTTATTACATTTTTATTTGTACATTTTTTAACTATTTTACGATATATTGAAGATGTATGAATAAATATTATGTAATTGGATACTACAAAAACATTTCTTCTACCTGCTCTATTAAAGTAACTCACCTTCCAATATCAGAAATAAATATTTGTTTTGGGAGACTATTTTTATATTAACAATGCTTGGAATCCCGCACGAGTCATATCTTTCTATTTAATCAGGGCTTTTCGGATAAGCCAGGTAGTAAAATTTTATTTTGTAAGTAATAAGCGCTTCTCTTCATATTATTACACAGAAGTGGCGAAAAGTCGAGAAGTGTTTGTTTGCAAATTTTTTGCAATACCTCACCTGATGGGCAGTAAACTAAACTTTGTTCCCCCAATATTCCGCCAACTTTGCACTACTTTATCTTCCTGTCCATGAAATGTAGTGAATAGTTCGAAGGTCTTTCCAGAGCAGAAAACATTTACGAGTCAACAAAAATATATTGCCTCACTTTGGTGCACCAATTTATTACGTTGCAAATTGTGTTTTGAGAGCATGTACAGTACAGGAATTCTTGACTTATTTTTACATACTTACTCGAATAATACACGTATTAAAATTTTACCTATTAAGAATATATAACTACCGTTGTTAGTCGAGTTTTCTAAACATTTTGTTAAATGTTTTCCTAACATTATAAGCCTAAAATTAGAATGGAGAATTACATGAGAGCTAAAAAAATACACCTATTTTTATTTTACAATACATTTCTTTTATCCGTCGAAAGTTCTTTAGGTATTAGCCGAATGAACACGGCTGCTAGATAGCTCAGTAAATACTGTTACAGTTCAGTTAATTTAGTAAAAAGTTAGTTTTTCCATTCTTTTTCTGTCTGAATATTGTTTAATGTTACTTCATAGTGTAGTCTCTTACCACTTCTAGCTTCGCAAGTTTTTGGCATATTTTTTTATTTTCACCAGTAATAATAACATTGGATACTTCAATGTTACCAGAAAAGTTTAAGTTACTTTTATTTATAAATTTCTTAAACAATGAAAATATATAATATACCGCAAAAATAAGCGAATCTTAGATTTGTAATATTCGGTGAGAACCAAAAAGGTTTTCTTTTAACTTCCAAAGTCCCCCACTCACACTTGTCTAACGTAGTGGACTATGGCGTAAACTCCCTCGTATGAAGGGAGGCCCTAGCCCAGCAGTGAAACATTAAATAGGCCTAATTACATAGATACATTGTAATATTATTTTTCATAAAAAATGTCTATATTTACTTATAATATATCCAAAATTAAAAACACTTGTTTTATCTTGAATTCTAAACAATAGTACCATACAAATACCTTTAATTTAACCAAAGCAATAACTTAAGGGATACCACAGCGATACAAGGAATTAAAGTTAGCGAGCAATTTGTAACCAGTTGTGGCCATCAATCAAATCTTCAAGTAGGTAAATACTTTACAACTAATTGCTTTAAGTGAAAACTGGTCTTGAACCCACTCCTCATTTAACTCAAACTTCCCAACTCCCGTTTCAAGATAAAGTCGACTGACATTAATTTTGCATGAGTAGCTAAATGATAAAATATCTTTCAAAATTTAATGTGTCTCCTAAACTTTATTGACCAGACCAGTTAGAAGTGTTGAAGTTATGGTAAGCCTAAATGTTTTCGTATAGAAATTACTAGTTCAGAATTAACTTAAGTATCTTATGAGTTATGATTAGTTAGTTCCTAAAAAGTATGAAAAAGAAAGTAAAGCTTGTAGATATAATTATATTCTCCTGATCGATTTAAGCAACAGCGGCAAAACTTATTGAGATTAATCGTTTACACAACAATTAATATTACAGCGCATAAGTGTGTGCGCAGTCTGAAGTGCAATCTTTATTCCATTTACTTTCAAACCTTCGGTGAAACAATATTTTGACTTGATCAAAACTATGTAACATTGCCAGCTCTGAGACTTGAACCAAGGACCTTCGGATCTCCAACTTTACACGCTAGCCTGTAGAACCTGTGCTAGCTAGACCACCGAAGTACCCTACTGTATTGTAAAAAATATAGGCAACTACCAATAAAAGCAACAGAACAAAAATTCCGCGAAACGATTGTGTATAGGAACAATTTTAATCCCCAAAATGTAACTAAATAGAACTCCCATTCAAAATTAAATACAATACAAAAATAGATGAGAGCGTGACGTTTGAAGTAACCAATACACAATTATTCTAAACTCAGTAACAGGTAGAAAAGTCAGGTAATTTTGCGTCTCCTTTGAGCTTGGACAAAGGTTTTACCGATCCGGGCCCTCAGATTTTTTACATGTACAATTATTTATCCTAATTCTATTGTTGTTGACTCCTTCGTCAAATATTACGTGCCTAATGGATGTCATGATATATTTTAGTTCAATTGGCAAATTCTAAATGTTATAAAATAATAATTCTTAACCGATTTAAAAGAAGGAGGCAATTTAATAACTTCAAAAAAAATCGCGTCTTTAATTTGACTTTTACCAACTCTAAGTCTTCTTTGCAACGCTTAGTTTAGCAAATAGTTGGTTTGTTGTGTACTTTGTGTGCATGGTACGGGATATTTACGCGGAATTTTCTTAATTATTTTAATGGTTGCAAATTAGGGGTGGGTGGTGCTGTATAATTTAAAAGTAAATCTACCCTTAAAAGTGGAACTGTCTTTTAAATGATTTTGAAGACGGAATATTTTCTTCGTTAATATTTAAGAGCTCTCACTTAGTAGCTTCGGTGTCAAAACGAACTTCGAAAATATGCAGGAAATTTCATGAAAGGAATTTGACTCATTATTGATATTAGGTACCTACATAATATAATATAATTATGTTTAACAATCTATCATAAGAAAGTATCGATTTAATTCAAAAGAACGATCCGTTGTGTAGATCCCTAGTGCCATTATTTTTCTAATTAAATCAAACCAAAAATTTTATTCAGCATAAAAAATTTTAGACCTGAGAAGAACTGGCGAAAGAAACTCAGTGGGACTAATATTATTTTTTATCTCTAATAAATCTAATTATAAAATGTAATCTGTTTCTTTTTTAAAATTAAATTGAAAATTAACAGTAGTAGTCTTCTAAAATATATAGGTAAATTTTAATACTAACTTGTAAAGCTTTTTTTTATTCGTGGTCAAAATCTAATTGTGGAAGATTAATTAATATCTGTCAAGCCATTTCAGTGTAAAGTAGTAATAAAGACACACACATACAATATTATGCACTTATAATAGTAGTGAAAGTGTGGGGATTGCATCTAATAATGGCATAGTTCAAGAACTTCATTACCGTATAGGGTAATAAAGCAATATAAAATCATATAAGCAACAATAAAAATACCTCAACTATGTGGAAAAAATGTAGGCAATCTGCTAATTACTATTCTTGTACAAACACTCAATATAAGTTGCATTAACAGAGTAAAAGCTTTTCCTCGCTCTCTCAAATTCTCGTTTTTATTATAGTGTTTGCTAAGTTTTCCTAATTAGATTTTTATCATAATTGAAAAAGTAAACTTACTTATATGAGTAAAACGTAAAATTTAACTATTAATAATAAAAAAAATCAGTTTTCATTTTTTTATTGATAAAATAATAGCTACTAATGAAAAAAAGCAAACTTATTGATAAACATTAGAAAAAGGTTTATTAATTATTAAACAATTTAATATTAGAATATTACATTATGGACTATATAATAATAGCTATACTAAAATATATATCAGGTCAAGGCGTTAAAATTAAAGCCTAAAGAAAGTTTTATCGAGAGCTTATAGTATTAGATACATTTGAATAGAATAACCTCCTAAGATATTATGTAGTAAGGGATTGTCCATGCAAAAAGGAATTCGTAATATAAATCTCTGTCCCGCTATGAACAAAAATTAGTCGGGTTTTTTGATCCCTTGCCAACTCATAGGAAGCTAAATTCGTAAGAAAAATCCCCTCGACACTGAAAGTTAATGAAAAATTCTTAATCTTTATGAAAAAGTATATTACATACTTATATAGTATATACCTACATATTATATTAAAAAAAGGCACTGTGTGTTTAATTTAAAATATAAAGATGAAAGGTATAGCCTCTCGTGTAATTGCTGTAAAGCATTCGTCGGTAACCAAAAATCGAAATAAATGCTTGAAAATCCTAAAAGATTTAGGGAAATATCCGTTTTATTAAAATAGTCTAAACTTTTTAAGTTAAGTTCTTTGAAATATTGTTTCTAAAATATCTATGTCCAAAAAGCTTAGTAGGTACTCTGTACTACTTATATATTACATAATGCGTTATATAAGTGGCACTACTATAATACTATTTATTAGCTACTATTGTTATGTCTTTATATATTAAATATTTTCTCATATTTGTGCAAATACGTAATACAAATTATATCAAACCTCATACAAAGGATATTGTAATTCTATAGAACATTTCCGTTCGATTATTTCCGAATGAGAGCATGACGGCTTGTATCATATTGTTACGAATACTTTCTCACATGTGTACATCTTTTGATAAAGATTATCATATATAAAGAATCTACTCTACGACCATTGATATTATTTGAATAAAAGATAATAACTGAACTAGCCATCACGATCTCAAAATCACTTCTTAAAACGAGCTTTAAATATTATACAAAAAAGGGCAAAATTAAATTCCATACATAATTTATTATAATTTTAACGCTGTTTACTAAACTTAAGTTTGTTATTCTATAATTTGTTTATTGCTTGACAAAAATATTCAATGTTAAAAGAATTGAGGGACACAAAGCCACTTTGCTTCGTACATATTTAATGTTATTCAAATTGCGTAGAGCTTTAGTCTTTTACGATCTGCAAATCTCAATATTCCACTTTGGCAATCAACGCTTTCGAAATGGTTTATTGATTTCTGCTGAAATAGCTCGGACGATGCAGACGCTTTAAAAGTGTTAATAGTATGTTTAATGAATGATAAACTTAGTGAATTATTTTTCTTCTCTGGTAAAATACCATTTGAAGGGTTAATTTTAAAGTGTAGGAATTAAAATTTGACATTGTCTCTATGTATAAGTTATAGAAATAATGACGCTGATACGAGTTTATGAGATATTATCAAAATTGCTAAATACATTATTATTCTTTTTAAATATTATTTTTTTTGTTACACACTTCAAGATTTATATTATTTTGGTAAACGAGTAACAAAATATGCTACAACATTAGTTTGTGGATATGTTATAACTTTACGGATCAAAAATCTCAATACAAACATAACACTTTCTGTTACATAAACTAATAGCAAACAAAGAAACAGAATAGAAAGAAGACCCCATATCAAATACACCCCTAATATTCCACAACTTTGTTGAGGTGTAGATGTTGTTATCACTTAGACGTAACCAATGGCCCAAGAAATAAGTTTTATTTCGTGTAAACCTAAATTTTTATCACATCTGTTCTGAGGAGAAATTATTAGTTATTAAATAAATATTACACATATATTTATAAAAGATTTAACACTTTTCTGATAATTATTTTGGAGTAATTTCCTTCGCGTTATATTTGATCGTTACTGTTACCACTGACACGAAAGTCGATCGTAACTCGACTCTGCTCCTGACATTTGAAATTAGCAATATAAAATATTACCACTTCTAAACATATTTTTAAATTTTAAAATACACATTTAATAACCACCAGCTAGAACGCCAGTTAAGCTCTTAACTTATTTTACAAAGCATTGAAAAGTTCAGTAAATGTTTTATTTTACTTAATTTAAATTTGTACATTGAAATCTTCTTTAAAATGTTACAAGCATACATCAAGTAATATAACTATAGTAAAAAATAGTCCTATAAAGGCACGCAGACGAATTCGCGAATCAAAATTACTATAGACAAATCAAGATAAATTCGTCAACATGTTGCAATATAAATTATACGTCAACGCAAACTCAGAGGGTGGGGAATAAAATGAAAATTTCCGTACAACAACACTCAAACTATAACTTTAGTAACTTTTTAGAAGTTCAAATCAAAATGAATTAATCTAAATCACCAAAATTAAAGATAACAATATATATAAACAATATCATCATCACTATCATCACTACATAGTATAAAACAAAGTCTCCTTTTCTGTCCCTATATCCCTATATCCCTATGTGCGCTTAAATCTTTAAAACTACGCAACGGATTTTGATGCGGTTTTTTTTAATAGATAGAGTGATTCAAAAGGAAGGTTTATATGCATAACTAGGCAATCCCGCGGCTTTGCCTGTGCTAAATCTAGGGAAGAGCCCGAGCGAAGCGAGGGCGAGTCGTCATAAATAGATTAAAATTACATTAAATTACAATAAAATTATTAATTACGCAATGTAAAGAAATTATAACTGATTATACTCTTAAATAAAAAAATCACCGAAAATTTGTTAGAATATTTAGATATTAAAATTTTCATCAGTGAAGCTTCTAATTTAAATGCTACTCGAGACAATAGTATCGAATGACATTAATAGATTAGCGCCTTCCATTAATTCAGTTACACCATTAGGGCGAAGATCATTTAAATTTGTATAATTTATTAGTAAAACCTGTACAGAATAAGCACATTAGTCTAAGTACCTAAATAAAGAGTAGGTACTATGACTTGAAAATGATAAGAGAATGACAAGATAAGATGAATTTTGTAAGGGATTTTAGTTTTACTCCTTAAACACAACTTAGGCTTTCTGAAGTTAAGTTATTTTATACAGTTTTAAAAGGTCAGTGTGTACCTACAAAACTAAGTAAAATGTCAATTTGCTTCTATTGCTATTACTTATAAAGCTTTTACTTAAAACTTTGTAGATATACAACTTTCAAAATACAATGTCGTAATACAGAGAGTAGTCAGTAGCCCAGTGGTAACGATATAGTTTGGGAAACCGAGTGAAGCGGGTTCTAATCCCAGTTTTCGCACATTTCATATTTCTCACTAATCTGATATTTAACTTCATTACAATGTACATGATTACTACTTGTCGGTAAAGAAAATCCGCGAAGCCGCGAATTCCACTATTTATATACTAAACTCTTTCTTAAGAACCACAATATCTATTATTGAAAACAGAATAAAAATCGGTGCAGTAGTTTTTGAGTTTATTGTCATTGACATTGTTCGACAGACAGACGAGGCGAAGGACTTTATTAATTTATAATATAGTGATATTATAACACTGTTGCATCCTCATACCTATTATTTTACATATGATTTTGAAACGATTGATGTTTTCAAACAAGAATTAACACAGCCATATTGTCATGTTATAGTATAGAGAAAGCTGACTTGAAACTGAAAGGGATCCAGATTTAAGAATATTCCTAATCCCATGTTATCTATCCATCTTCTTTACCGTTAAATAATACTTTTCCAACCGTAATAGGCATTTCTTTGACGTTTTCTTAGAATAAATTGTTACGTAGGATTATCTGATGGTAAAAAAATATAAAGAATTTTGGAACAAACTTGAATTCAGTATTAGTTTTTCCTCTATGTTAACGTAAAACGTAACCTATGACTTTCAAATTCAGTATGTATATATAACACAGCGATTTGGCTAAAAAAATAATGAAAACTGGCCAAACGTTTGTCATTTTTCAGCAAGAGATTTTAACTAATACTGAATATCAATAACAAAAAACTTATTATTTTTATTAGTATTTATTACTTACAGTAGCTTTATATTACTGACATTTATATGATATCTGTGTACTAAAGATAATCAGGATCTGTTCAGGTCAGACGTTACTTTATAAAAAAAGTAACAAAATATTCACTCGCATACAAACCCCATTTATATAAGCAGTGTTATCATGATATGACATAGTAGCAACTCGCCCTCATTTCGCTCTGGTTCATCCCTAGATTTAGCGTAAGCGAATCCGCGGGTTCCGTTAGTAAATGTTTACATAAACTTGATAAATTATATACTAAAACTTTCCTCTTGAATCACTCTATCTATAAAAAAACCGCATCAATATCCGTTACGTAGTCTTAAAGATCTAAACATACATAAGGACAGACAGACGGGAAGCGACTTTGTTTTATACATATATATTATATAGAACAAGTAAATTGTATTGAACGAAATTCGTAGTGCAAGTTCAATATATGACTGACTATATTCCTGAATATGTTACTTATATCCAATACCCATATTCCTGTATTTCAAAACGTCGTGTATCTCAGAGTCACAACAGCCATTCGGAACAACTCAGCAAAAAGCAACTCCATTTTACGTGAGACAACTTTATCTACAATCGTAAAATTGTCTCTTCAAACATCTTCAAAGAAAGATCAAACTTCGGCATCTAAAGGCAACGATACAAAGGCATTTCAATATTAAAATCTATATATACTTTTCCCTTTAGAATTACGGAGCAAGACACAATAGAGGTAAAGAAAATGAAATGACCAAATTAAATCGCAAGCTTAAAAAGAATCTGGTGATTCCAAAGAAATCAAATTAAAACTAGGCCTTGCAACCGAAATAATCGTTAGGAGACAAAGGGTTGCCAGTATTTTAATTAAACCCTAAATAATGAAGGGCTACAAAAATTCAATAGAATAACAAAAATTTAACAAGAAAAAGCATTTAAGTCCACTCGTCTAGCCCTGATAAGATCGTCACTGTAAAAAGAAACGACTGACGCACTAATTAAGCATCTCTTAATTGAACATTAACCTAAATCTTTAGGGATTCCGCTACTTTTATTTGAATGACAATATAAATGGGATTTTCGATTGTTATCTTAGTATTGCTTTTACGTGATTTTGTTACTTAATAGTTAATACTGTTAACATATTTAATATACATTAAAGATAAGTACACATTATATTATTATTTACCTTTTACTAGATATTTAAGATTAAATAAATAGTTTAATCAAAGTTTTATTTATATAGGTACATAATACTAGTAGGCGAGTAGTAGGTATACTACATAAGGATTGAACTTTAAAGAAGATAATTACGAACAAACAAACCAACATAACAAAGCAACACTAATAGAATATTAAACAACTTCCATCCTAAGCTCAAACAAACGGCTATAAGAAGTTGACTTTTCAAGCCTACTATTTACTTTCTATTTTGTTTATTGTCCATTATTTATACAATAATAGACGCTTGAGCAACGAGGAGTTAAAATGTGTCGTACACACGATTCCCTTATATTTCCACACCCTACAAATTAGTTTGAGTGCACATAAGTTTTTCAACCAATAGGTACTTTTAACATTATCAATAGGTACTCGTATAATATACTAGAGACTCGTTAAGCTCCGTTGGTAGTGATCCTATTTTCTGCGCAAAGGGTCGCGGGTTCGAGTCCCGCTGGGGGCATTCATTTGTTGATCACGAATGTTTGTACTCCAGTCATGGGTGTTTATATTTATAATATGTATATATTTAAAAGTTATATATGTAGTTTATCAACTATCTAGTATCCGTAACACAAGCCTCGTAGCTTACCACGGAACTGGTCGCTACCAGTTCCGTGGTAAGAATGCTGTTGTAAGAATGTCCCAACATATTTCATATCATATTGTCCCCAAATACCTGTTATTAGTTAGTATAAATTTCTCAGAAAATATATATTTTTCCGCAGTAAAAAGTATCCTACACTTTGACAAGGGTAATCCATTGTCACAACTTTCATGAAAATTTGTTCACTAGTTTTCAACAGCCAAAAATATTTAAAAACTATAGAATCTTCCTCTTATCGACAATATCTTATATATAAAATTCTCGTGTCACGGGGTTCGACCTTTAACTCCTCCGAAACGGCTTGACCGATTCTCATGAAATTTTGTGAGCATATTGAGTAGGTCTGAGAATCGGCCAACATCTATTTTTCATCCCCCTAAAGGCTAAGGGTAGTCCACCCCTAAATTTTTATTTTTTATTTTTTAGACAATTTTTTTTCCTACAGATCAACCCAATGAGGTTGATTAGCAATTAAAAAATGAACGCGAGCGAAGCCGCGGGTACAGCTAGTATAACTATACCACTCTAAGCGCACATGAATCCGTCCATAGTTAGACAAATGTTCTCTGCGGCTTAATTAGACAAAGTACAACACGCATATCGGCCTTTATGAGTTGCATGATGAAAGCTAAAATTCGACTGTGACAGTAAAACGCAATATGCTTTTTAATGGATAATTAACATTTTATGGGCATTTGTAATAAAATATAGGTCAGTACGCTACAGAATTAAATAGCGATATTAAATACATGGTTTGAACACGCATCCATTTCATTTGCATGCATTTTTGTTAATTCACATTTTTTTGTTTTTTCATATGTTATTACAAGATGTATATAAAATTACATTTGTATTAGTAAACCTTTATAATTATTTATAGATGTATGTATGTGATATTCAAAAAAATATCATTTTCATATCATTATTATAATATCATTTATTAGCCATTACCTACAACTTGGTAAAGGCTGTCGTCGTGTTGTTTTTCACTTCATGTCTTGAAATACATATATATTTATTACAAGGTGCAATATGTGTAAGGTGTTTTTTGATCCAGAATTTATTTTTCTTGTGTATGGTACCGTTAAAGACAGTTACAAATTTCCTTACTAACGCTTTGTTTTCTTTCGCGTTTTCTATAATATAGGATAAGTCCTTACGAAGGGTCTCCAAAAAAAGGCCTCAAAACCGTAATTGAAAACCGTTTTTTTTCTGTCACGCCAGTTTTACGAATCACAAATATATAAAATTAACTTAAGATATAAACGAGATAAGCTTTTTATCAATTCAAAAGCTCCGCCGAGCCAACTTACTGGCTACGTCTATTCCATTTCAATTATTATCATTAATTCTTTAAATTGATTATAGAAGATAATTATTAATGTTTACATTACACACATTCGTTTCGAATTATTTGTAAACATGTCGTTTAATGTAGGTTATTTTATTTGAAACGTGTATTCACTTGTGGAGTTTCGTAAATAGGTACGTGGATGCATTAGTTGATTGATCAAACAGTCCGGGACCAAATAAAGTATATACGTACCAAAGTAATGTACTGTAGTAGATGACTTTATATATCAATTACATTAGAAATATAGAAGTAGCGAAAATGTAGAAAATACGACCCTTAGACTAGACGAAAATAAACTTAATTACTCGTCTATAACTCAATACTACCTATATAATATCATATAGGTTATTAATATTTTCCATTTTATTTAAAAATGTATTTTAAAATATACTTTTTGCTTGTTTCAGATTAAAAAAAGTTGGATAACATGGAGACCGTCGTTCAATATTTACTTTTGGCTCTTGCACTGACCTCAGTGCAAATATCTCTTACCGAAAGCCGTCTAAATGAAAAACGAAGGGATAAAACTGAAAGAAGATATCATAACGTACAAGTAAAAGATAACATGTGCGAAATTACAAACCGAGAATCAAAAGTTCACTGTTATTGTGAGAACACGGAAATAAAAACTGCCACCAGAGCAGACTGCTGGGTTTTTAACGGCGGTATTGATGAAACTGACCCGATTTGGTCTAGCTTCAGTTCGCAACCGTATCTTGAGAGATTGACTTTCAACGTTAGATCCGACGGAGCGCTGAAATTTATCCCACTCCAAGTGATCCACCGTTTGAAGAGATTGCAAAAGTTATATATACACTATGCAACTTTAAATAAAATAGAAAAGAAAACATTCACTAACATGTCCACTGTAAGAGAAATAACATTGATGAATGATAAAATAATGGAGTTAGATTTCTCAGCGTTTTCGAACCTACCAGCCCTCGTAAACTTAACCATAAAAGGGAATAAAGTAGCCGAAGTACAAAGGGACGTTTTTGTCGATTTACCAAGTCTGAGATACCTCGACTTGTCGTTTAACAGCATTAGCCTGACACACGACGGATGTTTTGAACATTTGAATGTCCTAAATGATTTAGTTTTGGAAGCAAACTTAATTTCAGTCCTAACAAAAGATACGTTTAAAGGTTTATCTAATTTAACTAGATTGGATTTGAGGTCAAATAAGCTATCAATGATCGGTGACTTAACGTTTTCAGAGCTATGGAATTTAAATGAGCTTCTATTGGACAATAATGAACTGAAATATTTATCGGAGAGAGCCTTTGACGGACTGACTATGCTTCAGAAATTGTCTATCACTGGTAACAAATTACAATCTATTAACGAGGGTCTTTTGGAAGGTGTTCGAGGATTAGAATTGTTGGACTTAAGAAATAATGACATTGAACTATTTACGTATGAAACAATCAAGCCGATTCACGAGAATTTGAAATTGAAAACGTCTGTACTATATTTGAGCGGTAAGTTATTAATTCTTTACCTTAATTGATCATTTAAAAACTAAGAATAACCTAGAATTACTTATTTTAGTTGACTTTTTTGAAAACGAACTACTTTTTCAAAAAGTTTTCAAAGTGAAAACTTTTTCTGTTTTACCATTTATGATTTAATATTTAAAAGCAACCAGTATGTTGCTTTTGAATAAAGTATATTTATATACTAATAAATAATAGTACTCAAAAAGAATAGTGCTCGTAATATAATTTGTTTATCATTATAAAGAGAAAATTATTCTTAATCTGTTATAGAAAATATAATTTTTAACGAAACAAACATGTTATTTAGTACTTAATAACACGCCATGCTTGCTTAGGACATACTCATGGGAAGATAAATAACTATATTTTGTGCAAACAATGCCGCATTCCCTACGGGGTTTAATCCCCTACCAAAAAGCTAAAGCACCCTTCGAACGTTAGCAACAATTAATGAGTATAACAGCTCTCTTTAGCGAATCAACAATGGCGTAATAACACGATTTAGTCAGAATGAAAAATGTTATTTAATATTAACAAATATAATAAATGTATTCTCATGATCATTATTATATTATTGTGTGAATGCTTGGTTTTTTATATGTTTGGTATTATTTTATTTGTAAAGTACTGTTAACCTCCACCCTTTTCTTTTTCTTCAATTACTTTTGTGTACACAAAATATTCAAGTTTATTGCATACATTCATAGTTTTTATGATAAAAAGTATTTTATAAGAAAATACAACTTTTATAATACTACGCCTGGTATATTTTTATCTAGTTATATAAATTTAGAAGTAAATGTTTTTTGCTAATATTTTAAAACAATAATAAAATGTTGCAAATATTCAAAATTTTACTAGGAACCCTTGTAAAGTTTCAACATCCAACTTCTGGCTTCACAAACCATCTCCATAGTATCGTGTATTGTCATTCAAATGGTATACTAAACTTAAAATCAATATAATTAGAAAAGTGTTAAAATCGACTTTTCATTAAATAGTACATATTATATATTACATGTTTACTGAGGTAAAGCTTTTCGTAAAGTATAATAATGTCTGGAATACAGAACTTTTAATTTCAACATATTTTTTCACGCTAATAAAAAGATTTACGTTGCGTAATGTACGATATGCATAAAAAATGCGAGCTACGAGTATATTGAAGATGAAACCGTGTAATTTATAAAGCCATATAAAAAAATCTGACAATACGTGAAGGAGAGGCATATTTTTCATTCGTTTTGAGTCGAGACTGTATCAAATAATGATTTCATAAATATTGAATGATAATATATGGGAATATCTATCATATTTATATGTCGGGGCGCAATACTAAAACGAGTAAAATAAGGTCGTATGACGTCACAAGCGAGATGTAAACGAAAATTATTTCACACTAAATTACGCAACTACATATACATATTTAGGTACCTATTTATTATGTTATTTGTTAATAAATTTAAAATTTATTAACAAATAACAGTTTTAATAGTATAGTTTACTCAACTTGTCTCAAATCTCAAATCTAAGTTTAAATATAAAATCTTTACATTCCTTACATACAATAACTGACCAATTTATTGAAATTGGATTAATGATATTCACCATTAATTTGATTACAAAAATAAAGACAAAATTAAGCTATATTATATTAGATATAACGTTATATTTTTACTCGTATTAAATATCAGCAATATACGTATATATTTCCTCTGAAAACGTCCCATAAATAAAAAATATATTTTGTTCCAGGTAATAAATTACATTGTGATTGCCGTTTATCATGGATACAAGTGTTACGTAATGAAACAAAAAGCGAACCACTGAGAATGGCACTGGATGAAGTTACTTGTGCATATGTTACCGACGAATCTACAACAAATGAAAAAGATAAATCTATTACTAACGAAAACATATTCGATATTGACACAAATACTGATGTTCTTCAACAGGATAGCAATGATGATGCATATGGAGACGCCAAACCGTCTTACAAGTATGAAGAAACGATAAAATCTCTTGAAAATCAAGTCACATTAGTAGATATACCTGCTCAAGCATTGCCTTGCCCAGGGAAACTTGTACAAAACGGGGAAGACTCTTTGATGTTATCTTCAAAAGAAGAAAACTATTGGCTGTCGAATTCAAGTCTGAAAATCTTATCAAATCTATGGTTAGTTCTAACGTTAACAATAACAAACGTATTCTATTAAACGAGAACACAATTTGTAAAAAGGGACTGGATCTTTAACAATGTATCGGGGCCGGGTTGTTACTTATTTAAATAAAGAAAGAAGACTGGTTAAGAATAAATAAATAATTAAATTATTCCGTAGGCGAAATTTTGACATTTCAACTGTGGCCTGAATTGTGTGAGTGGAATACAAATATTTACTTGTACAAAGTTTTGATTTGCAAACAAATTTTTCAATTAAAAATGTACAATTTAAATTGGAAACTGAAGAATATTTTAATATGATTATTGAATGTAAAATTTTTCTTTTATATTGAATATTGAAGCGGCTTGTTTCATTAATGTTTGCGGTAAACAGATTCGTGGATTTGTTGAACTATAATATATTTTCTGGCGCTATCGGTAGCTAACGGTATTGATATTTTCAATGTACGAAGCCACATTTGGCATCGTTTCAACGAACTCGAAAAGTTTCCAATAACGTTATGATGTGTTTTTGCAATTTGTGACGTACAAGTTTTTTTGAATAATATAGGTACTACAGTAGTTTCCTCGTAGGTATATGCTTTACCGAATGTTCGACATTTTCTAAATAAATCTGTACGAAAAAGGTGATTTTCTGCCTTTCAGGCTTCATCTTAATATTATGTTAATAAGGTATTGTAAAGAAATCAATTAATCATATACACTATTTAAAGATATTTAGTTAGAAACTGTGGAATTTAAGTTTGTACAATAATTATAATATTTCACTTAACTTATGTTTTTAATAATTAATATTAGTATTTTGTGATAAACATAAATTAGTATCGGAAGAACGATAATTTTTTACAAAAATTATGTACGTACGTAAAAAAATGTAAATAAATTACTTATTCTCATTACAAAAGATATATTATAATGTAAATATGAACTAGCATTTATTAGTTCGTATATTCAAATAGAATATAGTGTAATAGTATAGTATTAAGCATAATATTATGTTTTCTGATGTCATACATTTTCAATAATGTAACTCTGCCTTTTAGAATGGCTAATCAAGAAATATGTTTAATATAAATATTATCAAAAGCCTTGTAGCATTTCTGTAACATATCTCGTATACCTCTTAGCCGAGTTACTGTGGCTTTGGGGAGGTATCGACCGTAGAAGTTTACGATTGTATAACATAAATACATGTCCGTATTCTGGACTATTTGTATGGATTTTGGGAATTACTGTGATCAATACATTTGTATATATTTTATTGATCTCCAATAAATAAAAAGTAATGATTTTTGTAATATCTTATTAACTATAAATAAAACTTATTAAAGCAACTTTGTAATAATCGAGTGCGTTAATAAGCTACATATCGTCGGTTAAGTATTCTAAGTTGCTAACTCCGAAAAGAATTTTTGGTATCAAATTAAAGAGAAAAAATTTAACAAGTGATGTTATAATAGGTACAACATCTATCAACTGGAATTCCGATATTACAGTAGTTTTGTTATTATAATTTAAACAATTTTAAATTATTTCTGACTAGTAGTATGAATGGAAGAATACTGAGCCGACATTATATTATTGTGTTGGATTCTCAAAGAAATGTTAGTATTTAATTATAGAGTTATAATGTGTGTTCATTGACATTCCTTAGAATAAAAAATTAAGTACATACAGAAAAGTAAGAGTTAAATAAATTTTGGATTTAAACTACATATTGTATTATTTTCTTCTTTCTTAAATAAGCTTGGTTCAACGAAATATGATAATAATAGAATTTTCGAGAGCTTCATTTACCTACCTACTATTTATTTTGTCAATGCCTTACTCAGGATAAAGAAATGTGTGTCGTATGAGAAAATTCATTTTTGAATACTAAATCTGGTTTTCGTTCGGCTTGAAATGAATCAAAGTTTTTTTAACGCAAGTAAAAAATTTAGTATTTCGCTAGTGGAGCCGCAAAAAAATTTTGAATTAAAATTTAAAAGTAAAATTCCATAAATACTTTTGAAGTAAAACTTGAGTGTCGCGGAATAATTAGAAAATATATATTAAATTTAAATATTATTATTGAAATATTTTGTTTATATTTTGATTTGATTTAAATTTAATTCCGTCAAAGTTCATTTAATTTTCTCGTAAAACTTACACACTCATTATATTTTTTATCATTATTATTTTTTATCCTTAATTTGCATCTTTATATAATAAAGCTACATATAGGTTATATTTTTACGCAATACGTTATCTGCTTACTTCGTCATAAAGGATCTTGAGAGCTGCCATGAATATCAGTAGACTACTTTACACCAACGTCATAAAAGTTCCACACATTTTGCCAAAATACGTCGAAATCGTCGTATTATTATTATTTATGAAGCTGCTTATGGAAGAGGTATTAACAATATTTTTAGTTAGTTGATTTAAAAAATACTTGTCTTTGCTATTTAAATTTTATTTAAAATTTACTAATTACAAATTAATGGTCTTGAAAACCTCACTCTAATACAATTACAATGAAACAAATACATAACATTCATACATGTACTTTACTTTTTAAAATTTATGCAATAAGTTAATAAATATAAGTTCTGTAGTAAGCTACGAGGCTTGTATCATGGATACTATATATAACTTACATTTCCGTACATAGTATAAATATAAGTACCCAATATGTACCTCAGCGGGACTGGAACCCGCAACCTCTGGCACTGCAAGTTCACTACAAATTAAGCCAAATGTATCCTTACAATATAATATAAAAAAATATATAAGAAATTTCAAAATTAAATCAAATTTGTAGAGCAAAATATATAAAAATACATACAATTAACTATATAATAAGCTAAAGCCCTTTTTAAAAATCAATTGCGATTATTTTCAAAAACAAAGACACATTCAGTAAAAAGATTTTATTAGAAAAATCTAGCGCTGAAATCACGCAATCAAAATACTAAAACCATCGGCGTCGTATGCAAATGAGGTCCTCTTATTAAAGTCTTCGTAGATACCACTAAAGATATATAGGGGAAGAAATGAGAATACCTTTTATACCGCCTTTAAATGACCGCCGTCTCATCTCACCTGTAATACTCAAGAAAATCCTTAGAAATAGCCAAAGGCGTAAAGATCCATTCAGGGCCTAAATTTTTAAAGATAACAAAGCTCAGCTAGGGCTTAAAGACGTTGATACTTTAAAAATATTCTGAAAGAAATTCATTTTGTTACGTAGTCCTTTTTTTGGTAATTTTTTATTTCGTAGTTGAAATAATAATTTTGGGGTTTTCTTAGTTTCATATTTTAGGTGATATAATTATGTTATTTTCTTAAATATGAAATATTTTCTGACATTATTATAAACAGCACCATCTAGTTCCATGGTAAGCTACGAGGCTTATGTTACGGATATCAGATAGTTGATATACTACATATATAACTTTAAATACATACATATTATAAATATACAGCGTTGACTGGAGTACAGATATTCGTGCTCAACGTATAGCCGGAGTCGAACCTGCGACCGCTGGCGCAGCAAGTAGGGTCACTACAAACTTAGCCAAACGTTTCGTTAAATACATAAAATTATATTTACATAACATTCTATTGCCGTTCATTATTGACGCTAAATCTTAATAACTGGACCTATTTAAATAACTCTTCTACTCTTTAGTTTAGGCCGGAAAAAGACAAAAACGTCTGGAAATCGAAAAGTTGTTTAACTAGTATGGGAATCACTTAGCGAACCTCAGAAAATTAAGGGTGAATCTGTAGCTCAAAATAAATATTGACATTGCACGAGAATCGAATTCAGGACTAAGCAAAATCATGCCGCATTGTAATTAACGAATATACTATACAGACAATAGAAATAAAAGCTAATATATTTATTAATACCAGTACTTTGCCAACTAGTGCTGAGTTACATTTAATCGTCGTTTTGCCCCTATTTTCGTTCCAATACGACTTTCATTATAATTCCCTCACCTCCGAGGTATTTTCCGAACATATTTCAACTCATTTATCCTTGATTGAGTTACTTACGGTCTTTGAAGAGGTTTCCTTTGATATAAATGATTCTATGAAGCCTTTAGAATCGTTTATTTTCATAATGTCAGTAATTTTCAATCGTAATGGTTAATAATCGAATATTTTATGTGAAATTTTATAAGCTAGCGAATTACCTTCGCATCATTCGAGTTAATCCTTACGTTTTAATGGTTGACACAGAATTTGTTTTTTTGAAGTAAACCTTCTTTAGAATCGTTGCGATTTCAAACTCGATGAAACGAAAAAATAGTCACTCTGAGACGGGGAAGAGTTAGCCTTAGTTAGATCTCGCCCACCGCGAGTCAGTGACATTTCTAACTCTGTCTAACTCGTGGGTGTGACCTTCGTGCCATCTCCCTCTCAACGAGCTAAGGGTTATTTAGTATAAATATAAACGAGATTTAAAAATTAGTTTGCTAAAGAAGTTTTACTTCTGACATGTGTACTTTGTACACACGCACTTTTTATTTTTTTCTTAATTAATTAGTTATTTCCCGCAGGAAAAAGTATTCTTTATGTTGATCTGAAGAATCAGCTCTCATTATACTAAATTTCAACAAAATCCGCCCAGTGGTTCTTGTGATGCATTGCCAGACAGACTGGCAGGAAAAAATATATGTGTGTCCGTGCGTGTTTGCTTATCCAATTTTTACGTTGAAAGAAAGCAATATATTCAACAATTACATAGTAAAGTTTATGGGCAGCGAAATGATAAATTGATCAAACTTAAGTAGAGTAAAATTGATTTTCTACACTAAGTAAAGAACAAATTGAAGTTGATTTCTAAGTAAGAAAGTAGCTAGTGGTAACCGTGACAAATGATTTTTATCCAATACAGGGAACTAAGTAGAAAATCTATATCGTTTGTAACTTTTATATGAGTTGATAGATGCACATTTTTCTTTCGATTTGTACTCGTTTATCTCCCAAACAGCTAAACCAAAATTTGTTAAACTTTAACCGACAGTAAGACTAAAACAAGAATGTTTCAATATAACTATCGCAAGTAATAAAAGGGTTCCCACAGAAGTCTTTTTCTTTATAGAAGTTTCAAAAAATTATTGTAAACAGGTATTTTTATAAGCTACACTTGTTTGCAGTCGTGAATATGAAGCTTATATTGAAAAAACTGTATAATGACTTATACGACAATTGCCCTACTAGCATGCGTTTTGGCTAAAATATTAAATACAATTTCAATAAAATATTTTTATATCGCACTCGCTTCACCCGAGTTCGTCCCTAGATTTAGCGCGAGCGAAGCCGCGGCTTCTGCTAGCTTATATTCTGAAACCTTCCTCAAGAACCAGTCTATCTATTAATGAAAACAGCATGAAAATCGGTGCAGTAGTTTTTCAGTTTATAGCGAAAAGATGGACAGACAGTGATAGTGTAGGGACAGTGTAGTGATATATAATAAGTTTTTGTGATTTTATTTATAAGTGAATTTGTTACATATTAAATATATGTAACTAAAATTAGCTTACAGGGAAACGTAAAGGTAGCATTAACTCGTCGATCGAGTCAATTAAATTCCATTAATATTGGATTATACGCTGGGAATTGCTATTTCCAAGCCTTTAATTACCTATGTTCGATTTATGTAAGTCATAGTGTATGTATGGTGTAAAGTAAAGACGTACATCAAAAAAACGTTAAAACCATAAATTAGTGGCGAATCGCGCTCGCTTCGCTCGGGTTTGTCGATGCTACCTCACAAATTTAAAGTTTGTAGCAAAAAAAAATGTAGAACTTTCAAACACACTTGCAAGACCTCCTTAATCCGGCCCTGTCGCAAAATGTTTAAACTATAAACTTTTTTTATTCGCTTTTATATATATATAAGTGTTATACCTTTGCGTACATTATTACAAATATTATCATATAAAAGGTTTGTAGTTTATGCGTATAATATGTACGTAATTTTTACAAGTGAAAAAATCAACAGAACAATATTATAGTACTCAAGTGAGGAAAAATAAAAATAGATAATGAACATGTTAAGGGAAAAGGCAAAAGAACGAAAGGAAGATATAATCTTAAAATCTAAGCTTTTACCACATAAGGTTAATGCTTGAAGGTTACTGACATTCAACTCGCCTCCCATTTTGTAACTGAGCGAACTACAGAGAAATAATTAAGTTTTATCTCTATCAGACAACATGGCAAAAAGCTCTTACGATAAATTATTCAGCTCTGAAGTTCATTACAAATGGCTTTGAGTCAAAATTGCTGGCAATAAATATTTTTTATCTAAAAATACAACTATTCTAAATAACTTATAAGTATTTTTTTTATTAACATTAAATTATGGGCAAATAGGAACTCATTAAATACAGTCTGGTCATATAAAACATAACACCAACAAAAATAGATCCATATTGACTTACAGATTACTCAATATATAAAGAAAATTAATGAACCAATAAAGAATTTCTCAATAATTGAAAAGTAATAGAACGTAAATATTAAAAACCTATATTTTTACAGGTTAATATTTACAAATTAGTGTAGTGTTATGGGAAATAAAACATTATAAAATCCCATGGGAAAAGTTCACTCAAATATTGACCGCTCCCTCAACCCTGTTTACCTTTTACACTTCACACCTCTATATTAGAATTTGAACACTTTTTAGCAATATTAAGTTCTATAGCAAAATAAGGGTTAACTTCGATGTCTGTCTACAATTGACGTTAGATTTTTTTTTATATATATTTACTAGTGTGGGGCTAAATATAAAGCCTGTAGCACAAAAATCGATCCCGTAATTACGTTAAATATTTAACCTTACTACTTATAACATTAATTATTATCTGCGAGTAAAAGTTCCGTCAAAATCGGTTCAGACGTTAGAGATTAGCTGGAAAAAACAGACAAACAGACAGACAAAAATTTGAACAATTAGTTTTTTGTTGTTATTACCGTTTATACTTTCATATGCATTTAGTGAAAAGCTGTTACGTAATTTGAAATTATAAATAGACACTTCATTTTTATTTATATGTATACCTGCTTTATAAATATATGCTTTATAAGATTCGCACATGGCGAATCTTTTATATCATGATTACCACTTGTCTTACGGTGAAGGAAAACATCGTGAGGAAACCTGCATGTCTGTGAAAATCTAACAAGTTTTCGTAAGGCATGTGAACTCGCACTAGGCCAGCGCGGTGGACTATGGCCTGATCCCCATCGTACTGAGGGAGGCCCGTGCCCAGCAGTGGGACGTTAAAAAGGGGTGATAATGATTATATACATAGCGTATTTTATACATAGACTATTATATACATAAGAATGATGGTAAATGATTATAAAGCCGGATCAGTAGTTCCTGAGCTTAGCTCAAACAAATATTAGCATAGATATAGTTATAAAATAATATTATTCTATTTCTATGATGTAAGAAGAAATCCAAATAAAATATACAAGGGAAAAGGAATAAATGCCCGTATTGATATTACTGACTTTGTAAGACTTGGGTACTATAACGTCCGTGGGGAATGAAAAGGTTCTGGGATAAGTATTTATTTATGTAGTCTGATTACTACTGCCCACGCATATTGACATCTAATTGGATAAAGTATGAATAGAGCCTAATGACCCTTAGTAATATTGTCTCGTATTGCCAAGTTATAGTTACGAGTACGATTCCAGCGTACATTAAATATCTTTCTTCTAATGAAAATTACTTATGTTATAGGAATATGGAGATATGTAATTAAATCTTTGTTATGCCGTTGCAAAAAAAAGCACGGATTTTTGCCTTCAATATGAAGAAACTATGCTCAACGCAGAAAAATAAAGGTGGTCAAGCCGTAGTCGACTACACTGTCGAAGTACGTAATGAAGAAACTTCATATTATGTTTTTCGAAAGCTTTCTAGATTATCTCAAACAATTACAATAAATTTTAAAACGAAGTAGTTCAAAAAATATCTTTTCGGTTCAAACAAACAAAATTTTCCTACTTAGTTACTTTTAAGAATGTAAAACTAAATTTGGTTATATACAAATACAAAAACAAAAGAAACAGAAATAAGTAGGTATAATACTTAATAAAACTTTAAAAAAATGTGCGTTAAAATAAAATGAATTGTAAAAGTAATAACTTAATAACTTGAGCCGTTCCCTGAATTAACTATTAGATTCTTAATAAATAAGCGAAATAAGCTGAAATTGTCACCGTAGTGGCAATCGTGAATTTCTCTACAATTACCCGTAATTGCCAGTCGACGTGTAACATACAAGTGATATTTAATTTTATAAACGTTCCAATTTGCAAATGTTTTAGTTAATTTACTTAAGTTAAGCAAATCTTTTAGTATTTTAGTAATTTAAAACCTAAATGAAAAGCTTTAAAAAATAGAGTTTTTATGTTTTTAGCAAAAGTTTTGTAATAATAAGGTCAGCAGTTGAGAGTGATCTCTATGTAAGATAAATTTATGAATTGAAAGTTGAAATTTATAAAAGTTAAGTACGAATACTTGACAAATAATACACTTTTTTCAAATAGTAGTATAAAATGCATTTTAAAAATATTTTTAAATTGTTTTTTTTTCTACTTATTATAGAGAAACTAAGAAATAGTGAATACATAGAAGTGATCTGTACTATGTCAATCATAGGATTTTTGCTTTTTAACTTTCCATAATATTATTTGTTGTTTGTCTGTTGGTTTAAAGTAACAGACTACATAAGTCCTTTTCATATTTATATTATAATTAATGAGTCCAATTCACTGCTAAATAATATGCTACAAAATAGAACATCATTTGTTGTTGTTTTTTAAATTTATTCCCAATAGGGAAAGGCAAAGGACTATAGTCCATACAGCCTAGTCTAAATTAAATAGAACATCATTTTTTTGGAATCGCACGGGTAGTTCCTGTACTATCACAAATAAAAAAAAAAAAAACAAGACATTATGTTTTTAATAGGTATTATTGTTGTTTTTTTTTCTTTGAACATTTTAATAGGCAATAAATTACATTTCGATTCTTTTGTTAATTTATTCAAAGCTCAAATGCAGAAGACACGTAGAAGGTACGAGTAAGTTATAATCTCACACTTCAATATACCACCTATAGATAGTTATTAATATAAAAAAATCTTTTGTAAATAGTACAATAGCAAGTCTTTGTTAAGTGAGTTATACTTCAATACGTACAATACACTGTATCCGATTACCGCTATTTGTGCTATTAAGCTTTAGGTCAAATGTGTAATGACTCAATAAATATGGTGTTCGACGACGCTTGCGTTGGACTTTCTTACTTTTGGGAGTATGTATTTATATTGAAATATTTATATTATAATATTTATATTATTAGAAGTACCTATAGGAAAGCGTTACAACACTTTTTAAATATTTTCGCGAGTATACTTTTTTAATTTTACAGCAATCATGGTCTTTCCTAGTAACCTTTATTTTTTTTAAATATATGTCTCATTTACCTATACGATACAAATTTAATAATAATAATTTATATTTTAGATACACACATAGCTTCTATATAATAAAAATGAATCTATTTTGGGTTCCTTAGTCTAACAGTACGGCTTATATTTACATTTTTAACTGTACGAAACCCTTAAGCCCGTCATATTATTATCACTCTTTAAAACCACAAAACGAAATTTTACCTGGCCTTGTCCTTTTTGTTTTTGTATTGTTTTTTTATAAGAATGAAATAACATGTAAAAAATTCTGGGCAATGAATTTCACTCGGTGGTTTTTCTGTGACAAAGATAAAATTAGAAAAGCAAGACCAAAATTTAATTAATATTTTTAGAGCCGTTTCCAAGATACACGAAATAAATTGTACATACACATTACATATATACAAGAATTGCTCTTTATAATTTTTAAAGATACTATTCTCAACTTTTCGGCGTTCTATACACTAAATTCTATATAATCATTACAACACGTCATGTAATTTTCAAGAAATAAATTATTTAGAAACCAAATATAAATCCACAGTAATAACAATATATTTTTTGCCATTCCATTCTGTCATTCCGCTACTATTGTGCTTCATTGTTGTCCTCAATATGACGCTCCCACAATACGTTATAACTTAACTATATACACTCGCGTTGTATCGAACTCCTATTGTCAATACAAAGTGTATAGATGAAAATATAATTGACTGTACAGTGTACAAGCGCGAATATAGTAATAACGGTTAAAAAGGAATTTTTCTTTACTATTAGTATTATATGAAAAAGAGGAATGATTTGTATTTTTATATGTAACGAATAAACTCAAAAACTACTACTCTAAGTAAGATAGGCTGGATTTATTACTAGCGGAACCCGCGGCTTCGCTCGCGCTAGATCTAGGGATGAACGAAGCGAAGCGAGGGTGAGTCGCTAGTAATAAATGTAAGTAAGATAGTGCAGGTGTAGCGCAAAAGGAAGTGTTAGCCCAGTAGTGGGAATTTAACTAAAGTTAGCGTCCCACTACTGGGCACAAGCCTTCATACAATTTGTGAAAATCAGGCCATTGTCCATCACGCTGGCGAAGTTCATATGTGTTTTAAAAACTAAGTTCTCCAAGACATATGAGTTACCTCGCCATGTTTTCCTTCACTTAGACTAGAAATTGAGTCTAGAAATATTAAGACACTAGTAGTTTCCATTCCTTTAATATATTTTTAATAACTTAGGAAATATTAGTATGAAATAGCGAAAATGTAGAAAAATGTAAATTTAGGTGTTGTAAGAATTTTTATTGCAGGGTGATATCTTTCATTTTCCCCCTCACTGTGTGCAACAAGTATCTCTCGGATAATAAAGCACAGGATAAATGGAAAGTTTGAAGCGAATTCAAAACATCATTCCTCTAACGTGGTCTCGCTGCGTAGGAAAAGTAGTAAGCTGTTTTTATATATTATCTGAATGTGTATACTTAGGAACTTAATAACAATACTATCATAGTTTTGTCGTACTTTGATAGTCCATTAATTCACCTCTGGGAGATTTTCTGCCTGCGTCCGTGTTTCCGTCCGATTACAATATGGGTGTCTTCAAGGCAAGAGTGAATAGGTGGCTACTGAATTAGGGCGACTTATCATCTACGACTGCGTTACCACTTTCCATCAGGTGGAACGTAGTCAAGCACTAATTCAGATTGATATAAAAAAAAATGTTCATTTTTGAGGTATCCGAGGCAATATTCTTGATAGAATGACTCGATAGGATTTTTTTGTATCTTTTATGCAAACAACAATAAATCTTTATAACACTTATTATAAAATTATAAGTAATTAGTAGATTTATTACCTTCTTTTCATTACCTGAAGGGTTTCTGAAAAAGTACAAAACATTTGTTTATAGGCCCACTCTCCTTCCCTCCTCCCTCTCCCTCTCTCCCTCTTCCCTTCATCCTCTGTCTTCGTTTCCCCGTCCCTCTACCCTATCCCTTCCCTCCCTACTCCCTCCCCTTCCCTCCCTCCTCCCTCCCTCCCTTTACTGAAAGACCGGCAACGCATCCTGGCTTGCAGATGTCCATGGGCGGAGGTGATCACTTCCCATCAGGTGAGCCTCCTGCCCGTTTGCCCTCTTTTTACTATAAAAAAAAATATACATATTTGGTGATAGGTGTAATCCTGCGAATTTTCATATGGTACTTTTTTCTTATAGGATTTATACATACACATTTTGAACCCCCGTTGCATCCTTTTCAAACAACCCTAATGTATTCAAAGGCTTAACTTATGTATTAATAAACCAGTCAATTAGTAAGTCAGTCAGTCAGTTACGGTCTACTTTTATAAATATATGTACCTATTTATATTCATACACGTCGTTAAACATTGTTACTGAAAACAAATTTATCTAGTTCTTTAGTTAATATATAGACCTAACATATACATAAGTTCTATAGATATACGGTTACTGTTTTTATTTCGAAGTGGCATCGTTTATTTCCCTACACGGTGTTCATGCACGCAACAAGTACTCTCTCGGATAATAAAGTAGCGGATAAATGGAAACTTTTCAGCGAATTCAAAACATTCCTCTAGCGGCTAGGGACTTATGACTTATTCTTGCTACTTTCAAGGATAAAGTTATTTACGTTTTTTATATACATCTATACCTACCTATAGTAAAATACTATGTAAGTCGAATATGTAAATATTTTTTGGGAATTCTTATTGAAATAATCATTTTCACAGGTACAGAAGCCGAATCTGGTATTTAAATTTTTTGTCTGTCTGTTTGTCTTTTTACTACGAGATAACTACTGGAACGATTTTAATGTAATTTGGTATGATTATAGCTGGTTATTCGAGTCAACATATAGAATACTTTTTAATGAAGAAAAATATCATAAATAATAATCTACCTATACGAATGAAAAGAAAGTGAAGAAAAATCGGTAATGTCTTTAAAAAGGCAACAGTAAACTTAAACAAACACGTAGTCATTAAAATTATTCCGACCCATTAATATTTTCAATACATAAAACAGCGAAAGTGCGTTATATAAATCAAATGCGGGTAGCTAGTGTGAATATAATTAACAAATTAATTATGCAATCAATTTCATTAAATATTTAATGATGCACGCATTATGATTAGCAGCTTTCGCCTATAGCATTACTCGTATGGTGTTTATGTAAACTGTTGCATTTGGGGACACGACAATGACCAAGCTAAGTAGGACAAAAATTGTACGCTTTCGACCTCCCGTAACTTAATTGTGAATGAAGCTAGAAATCTGAATTTTCAGTGACTAAGAGGGCATAATATTTCTAAGTATATTTATAAATTACATTCAATTTAAGTCTAGTTAAGATCTATTGCAGATCCAATTTTTTAATCATTATTAAAAATAGTGCTTGTCATATAAAGCCAGAACCTTTAGAGATAAATCTTAGATAGAAAATACATACATAAAATTAACTGTATATATGTGTAACATATATTATTAAATAAAACGTTTACGATCTACGGTTTAAACAAAGCTAATTTTACTTGACCCGATGTCTCAAATTGCCGGAGTTACTTTGTCTTTGTTTAAACCACAAGGGGAAATTTAGAAAAGCTGCTTACTTCCGTCATGTATAATTCTATAAGGAAAAAATAATAAAAAATATTATAATATAAGTAACAAAAATGTCCCAAAGTATGAATATTGACAGATATCTACTGTCAAGGGACTATCCAAGGGACTACGGGCAATTTAAAAGTTCGTAATAATAAAAAGCATAATTGAAAAGGTACGATACTCACCAAAATATAAAGTTTGCAACATTATTTATTCAGTTCTATTTTTTCCAAAATGAGACGTTCTCTTTATAGTAAGAATATTTTACATAGAAAATAGATTCAATTTCCCTGAAATTTATGCTTGAACTTGCTGCCATCTGCAGCTTTGCGATTTCGAGTCGAAACGCTGTTTACAAAGACACTTTTAAACAAGAAAAATCTAAATCCTTTAAAATAATTTATTTTACCTCTCTATATTTTCATCTTACACAATATAAAGTGCTGTTATTTTTCTTGTGTCTCTGCATACGCTAAGTATATATTTTGTATAGTTTATTACTTTCTTTAATATTTTATACAAAATGTCACTTTAAAATTTAGAAAAAATACAGTATATTATTTTTACTCTGTTTTATTTGTACTACTTCTACTTATAATGTTTTTTTTTTATTTTATTTGATTTAGTTATTTAGTTTGACTTTGACAAATTGTATAAAAGAAATTGATTGACCTATTCCAACTCCCGGAAGCTATTTTACAAAATAATTGACTTATTTTACTATAGGTTTATCAAAGACACATAATTGCGTTTTATGTTATATATTTCTAAGTAAGCCGATGACCTGAAAAGCTTAACTTAGTATAAATATAAAGTTGATATTATTACCGACTTTGGCAAAACAGCAATAAAAGCTCTTTGTAAATAGATACGTAATAATTATAATTTAACTAACTACTATTTAAAACATAGAACAAAACAAAAGAAAAGTGACCACTTTTCTACTCACTATGGTGTAGTAATACTTACAGATTTTTCAAGTACCAGCACTTGCGCTCAATTTCTCCCAATAATAACATTCTTATACAAGATTATTACTTGTAATACTGCTAGCATTTATATAATATAATTAATAGATTCTCATCATTGTTCGCTATTAGTCACACATCTTATGTAGAATAAAATATTTATGCAGTAGAAGAGGTAGCATACCAGTTTATTAAATTAATACGAGTATGTTATGAAAGACGTTGGTCGCCCAGCGGAAACGTGCTTGCTTGGATAACCGAGTGATGCAGGTTCAAATCCGGGTCTCGCACCTCTGATATTTTCATGTGCGAATCATTTCTGTCATGATTACCACTTGTCTTACGGTGAAGGAAACATCGTGAGGAAACCTGCATGTCTGAGAAAACCTAGCAAGTTTTCGAAAGGCATGTGAAGTCCGCCAACACGCACTAGGCCAGCCCGATGGCCTGATCCCCTTCGTTCTGAGGGAGGCCCGTGCTCATCAGTGGGACGTTAAAAAAAAGGGCTGATGACGAAAATGTTATGAAATCATAGTTTGTTGTCTGATGGTCTTTACCTTATTGAAAACACGTAGACTATCTTTATTATGTAAAAGATTTGGATATATGATACGTTTTATCTTCGACATGGACAAAGGCATTAGACTATTATCTTATATATAAAATTCTCGTGTCACGGGGCTCGAACTTGCACTCCTCCGAAACGGCTTGACCGATTCTCATGAAATTTTGTGAGCATATTGAGTAGGTCTGAGAATCGGCCAACATCTACTTTTCATCCCCCTAAATGTAAAGGGTAGTCCACCCCTAACTTTTTATTTTTTATTTTTTAGACAATTTTTTTTTCCTACAGATCAACCCAATGAGGTTGATTAGCAATTAAAAAAATGAACGCGAGCGAAGCCGCGGGTACAGCTAGTAGTCTATAGCATAAAAAACCAAAGAGCTGGACTCACAGTCTACATTCTTTCTTTTCTTTTTGTTCTTTATATGTTAGTATGTTTAAAAAACAATCTTTGCCTCTATTTTAAAATATAAATTATATAGATTTACATATCACTACATAGTATAAAACAAAGTCGCTTCGCGCTGTCTGTCTGTCCCTATGCTTAGATTTTTAAAACTACGCGACGGATTTTGATGCGGTTTTTTTAATTAATAGAGTGATTCAAGAGGAAGGTTTATATGTAAAATATACTAGCGGAACCCGCGGCTCCGCCCGCAATAAATGGCTAGTTCTCTATGATTTAAAACAAACTTTCAATAATAAAGCTTTCATTGATAATATAATTGATTCGAATATGAAAAAGTTTATCCATTATTAATAAAGCTTCCATTATCATGTACATCTCGTATTTATCTGGCGTAGATAAATCGATGCATGCATAATTTACATCTTGTATGCAAGTTGCATAATTTTCAGGCAACTTTTAAGTACTGACGTTCGCTGTAGAATTTCAATATTGGATGCCATTATAAGTGAAACTATCTTTTCGGATTTTGTCGCAAGAACGTATTAAGAAAGTATTATTGGATGCCAATATAAACTGAGATAACAATATTATGTTTGATGTTTTATTAATACTTAACATTTAAATAAAAACTGAATTGTATAATTCAAAAATAAAATAACAGTTTTTTTTCTAAATGTAAACTGATTTATTAACTTGCGAGAGCCCATGGACCTTCTTAATCCGTTCCAGTCGCAAAATGTGTTATTAGCGGACGTCTACTAACTACACTACCTTTCTTGCCATATTTCATCTTTATACGTCGAGTAGTTTTCGATATTTCGTAATGAGTGAGTGAGTGACCTCGCTTTTATATATTTAGATATCGATTTTAATAGCAATATTTTTCTCTATGGAAGCTTATTTTCTGATTCCACGAGGTTAAAATTATTTCAATAACATTTAAGAATGACTATTACAAACAAATCTCATCTTTATCTACCCTATTATTGTGGAAAACATTGGTTCAGTAGGTAAGTTAAAAGAGATTATTCGAGTTACCAATCCCTAAAATTGCCAAGCAAATTTAAACTTTAATCCGTCGTATTAAATACTATGGATACGTAGTTTGTATCTTCGTTATTGCCTATTACGTTTACAATCTGGATCTAAGATACTTTTGTACTGAAAGCTGTTTAAGTTAAAGTAACATTGTAACATTTGTAGAATTAGTAGCATTAATTTATTTTCTTTTATTATGCCTTATACTTGCTCATTGTTTCAGATATACCTATTTAATATATAATTATGCGTATATTGTAGTTTCATTTAATTAACCATCACTTATCTCTCACTAAATCCTTCCCATAATAGTTACATTTACTGATATACACATTCAGTTTTATAACACAGATATATCCAAAGAGAAAAATAAAATGAAGTGTCTAATTTTAATATCAAAATATCAGTTTTTTGGAAAATGCATAAACACACATTTTAAAAAATAATATCTGTCTATTTGTTCCGATCTCTATAACGACTAGGCCGATTTTGAATGTAACAATAAAAAATAAGAAGAGGAACTCCATATCGTTATACATGTATTTCAAAAGGCGCAAAAAATATTGAAAATTAAGTAAGCTATACTATTCTATCATTGGCGTTTCTGTTATTTTTATCTATGTATGTTTATACATAAGCTTCTAAGCAAGTTTTGAAAATCAAATCCAATCAGTTTGCCAATAGGAAGCGCTTGTTAAGTAGAAATCTTTTTGTCTCCTCGAGCTTTTATAATCAAAATAGAAAATTTCAAAAGAGATGAACTTTCAAAGTACTTCAGAAAAAAAAATTACATATTTAATAACTTTTTTTTTCGACTTTGAATACTATATTCAACCCACTTACTTAAAGCTTCTTAAAACAAAATTGTTTCTACATATTACATGCGTATACATTCGTTATCTTGGTCAGAGAAAACATAGATCTGTTGCTATTTTCTAAGTAACTAACATACTTTCTCACTCATAATACTTATTAATAATGTTAATGATATTACACCGAATAGAGTATACTCTAAGGATAATGCTAAAGATATATTACATTTTCTTTCATAAATTATACATTATTATATTATATAAGATGAGGAAAGCCTGAAATAATAGAGATATATCTTGATGGTGTACGATTTGATTTACTAACACCATTAGACCATACTATGTGGCGTAATGTGGATGCATTCAGTAGCTACTGGTGTTAATCTACAGGCATTATGAGCTCTGTATAATACACATACATTTTATGGGTATTGCTACAGGTAATCTTCATGTACAGAGGTATATTATATATATAATATAATTCTTAGCCGAATCTGTATAATGATTTTTTTGAAATAGTAATTATTTACGATTAAGTTTTTAGTTTTTAGACTTTTTTGTCTCTCTGGGAACGCATTACGAGAAAATCACTAACATATTTTGATGAATTTTATCATAAGCCTACTGAGAAAGTAGATTAACTTACAAGATACTTTTTTATGGTAAATTACTCATCTCTGAGAAGTATAGGTAGATATTTGTATCGTCTGTAAAAAGATGCCCTTTTAAGTTTTCTTAAGCAAAAGGAAAATATAAATATAATATGTTAACACTTATTTGTCCATCCATACATTCTCATGTATTCGCGTTTATAATATGAAGTATCTCTCTGCACATATAGATCGTCACTTAAAAATTATATTAGTACTTCAATTACTATGGAGGCAAAAATTGGTATATGATTGTGTGTACATTTTTTACTCTTTTACGCTGAAACAGCTGAATTTGAAGACATCGCTTACAGTGAGAAGGCGGCTTATAGATATCGATTCTACTAGCGAAACACCCTCGCTTCGCTTCGATTCGTCCCTAGAATTAGCTCGAGCGAAGGCACGAGTTCCGCGTCTATCATCTATATAGTATCTTTATAAATTAGACTTGTGTTATTCTGATGTATAATCTATATTATTGTAAAGTTTTATCAAAATGCACTCCGTATTTTTGCGTGAAAGAGTAACAAATACATCTTTACAGACTTTCACGTTTATAATATTACTAGGATTAGTAGGATGCATCATATATTTCTTGTTTTCTCTTGTGTATTTATCTTTTCTTTATGGTGTTCAATAAAATATCTATCTATCTATAATCTATTATACGCCTGGAAACAGACGAGAATAAAAAGGGACTATTCCTGTAGTACGGAAAATTATGCAATTAATTATGGTTGAATAAAAATTTAATTACACCGCTTTCTTATAAGCGGATAGTAATTATATATTGAGGCGTGAAACAGTGACGAGATGAGTTTTTTTTTAAAGAAATACGACGTTTTGTCCGAAAGCAATCTTCGTAAAACGCGAGGGTGCGGTTGTTACTCTGCGCATGTATAGCGCTACTACTTCATCGGGCTTTCATATTTTGAGGTTAAGGTGGAGTTCCTCTAAAAAAATAGATATATTGTACACGTGTAATAAGTACGACATTGAAAAAAATCCTAGTAAATTGTTTCAGATTGCCAATTTCCTTCTAATGGTTTCCTTTGTTCTACGAGCAAGTTGAAAACAATTTTTTTTGTAATTGATAAGATTCAAGCTGTCATTTCCAGATGTATAGTTATATTTTATACTGTAAATAATAAAACGAGAATAGTGCGACTTTTCAATTTTTTAATGCAGGGATTTTATTATTTATAATAATAATAATAATAAGTCTTTATTTCAGAACAATGTTCCATATTATGTCTAGTTAAAATAATTAATAAAATTAAATATTAAAATAAGTACAAAATATGATTGATTGCATTTAGAAAACTGATTGTTGACTGATATTTGGGAGGTTCATTTTATAGCGTGAAGTCGCATCCACCGCCCAAGTTTCGGGGAGTCCCAATGGTCAACTAATGCACTTAGGATGCCATTGGTACTGTCACGCATGCGCTGCATCATGCCGGCACATCGCTTGCGCATGATTGTGCTGAAGCTGTCAGTACATGCTTCAGCGAACATGCCTGATGCACTACAATACCGTGGCAGCCCCATTAGCACCCTAAATGCATTGTTATATTGTACGCGCAGGTCGTTGTATGTTCTTTGTGTATAGTAGTTGTAAGTAGGCTGCACGTATAAAAGGTCTGACAGTATGCCTTAAAAAGGGTGATCTTGACCTTATCGGCACATCGTGCAAACCTACGAGCCAACATATTACATCTGACAGCCAACAACCTGCGCTCGCGTTCAATGTCGATGTTGTCTTTGAGATCATCAGTGACCCAGTGACCCAGATATTTAACTTTTTTGACAACTTTAAGAGGTAATTGATTTAGAAAAAGTTGCGGTGTATTATTTAGTGGTTTATTACGTGCCTTAAAAACCATGAATTCACTTTTTATCGCATTATATCTGAGTCCATGGGCCACTGCATAGCATTCACAATTTCTGACCAGTCTCCTTAGTGCGCCAATGGAAGGACTCAGAAGCACCATATCATCTGCATAGCTGATGTTGTTAATACAAACGCCATCTATGTGACATCCAACATTCGTACTCCTAAGTCCCTCAATAAGGGCGTTAATATAAAAGTTGAAGAGACGAGGTGACGTCAAGCCCCCTTGCCTCACACCACATTGTAATCTATATTCATCAGAAAATGAACCTGCCCATTTGACACGGTTAATCTGGTTTGCATACCAATGTCTAAGCAATGATATTATTTCCACAGAAACACCAGTATTTCTTAACTTTTTCCAAAGAGTATCATATTGAACTAAGTCAAATGCTTTAGAGAGATCTAAAAAACAAGAATATACTGGTGTTTTTCTATAAGTGTAATATTGCACAGTCTGCTTGAGACATAGGATAGCGTTTTCTGTAGACATCTTTTTTTTATTTTATTTATATTATTGTTTTTTTAATTATTAATGATCTTTAAAAAATGTTCAAATATAAAATACCCTTTCATGTATTACTTATATAAGAATTATTTCTTAATATAAGATATGCAATAAAAAAAACGATTCAACCTCACGTTATTAAACAAAGTCCAACACACTTAAATAAAGTGATATTTCCAAGTTTATTAACGCTACCTTAATTACTAACATATTTCATCCTAAAATGAATAGAAAATTGTAATAGAATAGCATTTTGTTTAACCGTCTATATATTGTGTAAAGTATTTTTTCAAGTACAATGTTTAAATATAGTATTGAGGATAATAGCATAGAATTTTGTAGAGGAACTGCACCTTAACCAGTGTCATCGTTGTGGCGTAAATAATAAAGACGTAGAAGGCTTGCATCTGCACATACGAGTAACTACGAACTTATACTTTCCTCATTTTGACGTTCCCATGCAGTATATAGGGATCTTAAGGCGTATCAAGATGAAAAATGAATGGAAAATACAGACAATCTTTCGCATGGCTGCCCTACATTCGTACTGTAAACTGTCTTTACACTTATATCTTTAATAACAACTGACTTTTTCGTCGAGTCTATTTGGCTTTTTTAATATTTTTTTAAGTACAGTAAAGAATTTCTTATTTTGCGCGTTTTTATGTGCCTTTAATTTTTCTATATATGTATAAATTGAAAATACATATATCGTAGGTAAAGAAATATGAAGCATTTCAATACTTTTTTTTAGCTCCTGCTTACAATTTTTTTTAGTAGCTAATGACAAGCTTAAGTGCTATAAAAGTACATTTTATCTTAGAAGTACTTTATGAATCAACTTGGCGCATCTGGCACTGCCTAGACTAAAACATCGCCTTATTTATAGCTTACGTGGACAGCCTTGAAGCTTTTAATATCAGATACTTAATCTTATAGGAATATCTTCTTATAAATAAGTAGAGCTTTTAATTCAATATGCAACAATATATTCAATAATCTATAATATTTTCGTGCAAAATGAAACTAATAAAAAGAAACTTCTTTGTTTAGTTTTTTTTGAGCGTGTTCATTGTTTATGTTGAATGGATAACAGATATTTGAGACTACCACATATGTATGCCACTTTTTATTACTTACCTATGCATATTATTATATATGTAAATACCAATAACTGTAGTATAACATTCGTGCTCGTCATACAAATGAATGCCCGCAGCGGGACTCGAATTCGTGATTGTTGACACTCCAAGAAGGGTCACAAATAACTGAGCCAAAAATTTCCTCGATGGCTAATATTTATTTCTAATATTCGTTTTCTTTATACTTTTTTATATAGTTAAAACAAGTATTTATGTCTTATGTATGTATTAAAAAAACCTTTAGTCCAGCCAGGATCGAAAACGTGACATTCAACATGGTAAACCATGCCAGTCAGAAATATTTCACTGCTCCATGACGGTCGTCCAACAGTCTTTTGTAAGGTTTCGGTATTACACCGTATAAAGAGCTTCACTTTTGATCTTTCATCCACTGTGCTTGGATTAAAATAGGATCCATCCTGTTTCATCTCTGTTCATTTTCTGTGTAGACAGTGTGATTAAAAGGCTTTATAAATTAGCATAATAAGTTATGTTTTGATGACTAATTAGTACAGAGGTTTACGATTAAATTATTTATTTGAAAGGCTTTATTTTAATATTGGTACTAGCGACTAGCCCTCGCTTCGCTCGGACCCAATCCTAGATTCAGCGCGAGCGAAACCGCTGGTTCCGCTAGTTATACATATAAACCTTCCTCTTGAATCACTCTATTTATAAAAAAACCGAAACAAAGTCCGTTGCGTAGTTTTAAAAATCTAAGCATACATAGGGACAGACAGACAGCGGGAAGCGACTGTTTTATACTATGTAGTGATATTCAATTGTTTAACCTGTACCTACTTATTTATGTACTTAGGTATCTTTTTTACACTGGCTTTACATAATATGATGTTGATTAAGTTTTGTTTTAGAGATTATGCTAAACAAACACACAGACAATAAGTTTAAAATCTATGTTATCTTATAAACACCGTATCATATAAGTTTAAATGGTACTCTTCCCCTATGTATTTCCCCTATGTATCTATATGTATTTAGTAAAAAACTGTTAGGTTGGTTTTAGATATACTCGTAGATATTAATTGTTTAAATCTTAACATATGAAAATTATACAGATATTGCAAATCTTTAGAAATCTAATAGCAACATAATATATGCGAAAGTATATTATAGCAAATATGCTATTAAATAAAAATGAAATAGAATAATCGCAAGTTTAAAATGAAAAAGTCACGAAAATGAAATGAAAATTGAATAAAATGTTGTTATTTTAGCTATATAAATTCCTATTTGACTTGTCAACAGTGAACAAAATTTCCATAACCGATATTACCTCGTTACGAATGTGCAGTGAAGTGCGTAATGTTATAATTGCTTCATTGACGAACAGATCATGTTATTTGATCAAATTTGAGGCGATACTGAACTTTGATGTAACGCGGTTACCCCTTTAGTTGTGGAACTAGGAATATCTTGTACAATTGTGGAACTCTAAAACGAATTATAAATCATAAGTACAAAGGAAACACGAAATAAAAAGCCATGTTACATGCAAAACTATAGCAAGTAAATAGAAACTAAACGTAGTTCATGATTAAGTTTGATCGAAAGTTTGAATTTAATCTTGTGGTATTAGTCAGAGAAATTTGCTCAAGATTAATAATATTTTAGCAGAAGTTATTTTAATCAATATCGAACCAAAATATCCCAGCTGTGATGCGTAAAGCGGAATCTCATACTTCCTACGTCTATGCCAGTTTTCTTATTGCATACAACTTTTTTTACACTCATTCTCTTTCACGATTAAAAATTAATATACTTAAATATTATAAAGATGAAAGATTGGTATTTTTGTATGTAACAAATAAACTCAAAAACTACTGGACCGATTTCAAAAATTCTTTTGTAATTAAAAACCTACATTATCACTGACTAACATAGGCTATATTTATTACTATCGGAACCCGTGGGTTCGCTCGCGCTAGATCTATTCTATAAATATAAAATTTAGGTACCTACTTCATAAATGATCACTGATAGATATATTCCACCTTGGAGATTATTTTTAGCGTGTTACGAGTAGTATCAATATGCTAAATAGTCCAATTTCTCAATGAACATTCTCAAATCAAAGCAAAAACGTTGGACGTCATTTATTTAGTTTTGTAAGTTTTCTTTCTTACAAGAGTATTTTTCGAACTTTGTTCGCTTAAGTAGTAAAACTATAAAAAACAAGAATTTCGGCCTATGTATCGATAATATTGACTATTTCAATAAGGATTTCAACAAAAATATTTAATGTACCGATTTTACTATGTACGAATTTTATTATAAGTCATATAATATGTACAGAGAGGAGCAATTTTTTTGTTTAAAAATAAAAATTAAAAAATCTGGAGAAGGCTACTCTTATCACCTAGGGGAATAAAAATTAGACTACGACGTTTTCTCAAACCTACTAAAGATACACAAAAAAATCATAAAAATCAGTCAAGCCGTATCGGAGGAGTTCGATAAGAAACACTGTGACACGACATTTTTATATTAAAGATATAGGTACAATACATACAAACACAACATTTATGGCGTTTTTATTAAAACGATTTATTATTTATGTAACTAGTCATTTCAAACAAAATCTAATATTGCTTTGCGGTCAGCTACATATTATATACGGAACGGCAATATAAAATTGCACAGGTCGTATGAAAAGCGCGGATTACCTCAATTTGTATATTAAAATGTATTTAATTTTCGCTCAACCAAAAAACTGCTTTCGATATAAATAAGATATTAAATATCCATTATGATTTGTTTGATAGCGGATTTGATACAATCATAATGAAACGGTGGATATTACTCTTGTTGGTACTTCATACATTTTTTTATGGAAATAGTGATTTTTTGGCAAAAAATCCTGATAATTACGTAAGTATAAAATATTAATATTATATTATATAAATATTAATATTATATTATATATTAAAGAGAGTGTTTCAGTATTAATATCTAGATCATGTGATTTCCTTCGATTTGAAAGATGATGCTGATATAGAGAGAGAGCGCAGGGCGTTGTCTGTTAGGGCAAATATGATCGCACGCAGGTTTGTTCGGTGCTCCGTGCCAGTTAAAGTGACCCTTTTTAGAGCTTACTGTACCTCTTTCTACACGAGCAGCCTGTGGGTTGATTATACACAAAAACAATACAATACCCTGCGTGTTCAATATAATAATGCGTTCAGAATGCTGATGGGACTTCCTCGCGCCTGTAGTGCGTCTGGCATGTTCGCCGAAGCGCATGTAGATTGCTTTTTCACCATCATGCGCAAACGGTGTGCATCCCTGGTGCGTAGAATTCGCGCCAGTCCCCATAGCATCCTGAAGGCATTTGCTAACAGGTTCGATTGTGAGTACCTGAACCATTGTCAAATGGTTCACGTGCTGACTAATCGAGCATGTCTTAGATATAAGATGATTGCTAACATTTAATTATTATGTGTTTTAAGTGTTACTAACAAAAAATATGGCTATAATGGTCGAAATAAACGATTATTATTATTATTATTATTATATACATACATTCTAGGCACATACTAGTGACATACCTTCGCTCCTTTCGGGTTCGTCCCTACGATCATAAAAAGTATCTATCATCATACCCAACTTCATCTAAATCTTTACAGTGATTTTTTCGTGACAGACAGACATAAAAATTCTTAAAACTATATTCTTCCTATATATTTATACAATAATAACGTTTTCATAGTTAATGTTATGAATTGTCAATACATAAATTAAATATTAAAATGTTATCGTGAAAATAAACTAGCATTATTTAAGAAGTTACTAAGCTTTTATCAGTTTATTAATTTGTAAAATCCCATGGAAAACACTTGGCACGTCTAGATTAAAGGTTGCTTATGAAATTCTTAAACTACTAATTTATATATATCTATCTAAAAGATTACGAAAAAGACGTATATTTATTTGTGTTTGTTTTAAAAATCTTTTCATTTTCATGAATTTACTATATTATTACAATAGCAGGTGGTAAAAATGTCTGCTCTTCGGAATCACTATTTTGGTCTAGCATTAAACAGTCTTGAAAATTTTTATTTTTTTTAAATCTTCTTGAAAAGGAAAGAAAAAGTTCGAATGTTAGTTTTTTAGAATTCCTGTCAGTCTGTCTGGAAACGCAGAAAACCACTGCGAAAATTTTGATGAAATTTGATATGATAACAGCTTATTGTCTGGGTCAACATATACGAGACTTACCTGTTACAACACACCTAGGGAATGTATACGAGTTTTATAACTAAAGAATGACTGGACCGATTTAAGGAATCTTCGATTTTTTGGAAACTTACCAATTACACTGGAAAATAATTAAGGACATAGGTACCTAAAGCCCCGAGCGAAGCGACAGTAGTTGTTAGTTAAACAGTATATTATATTAAATCATAAACGTTATAATATCAGAATACATATTCAGATTTCAGCTAACAAACTTAATATTATTGTTTATATTGACTTTATATTACATTTTTTTTAAGGGCCCATACGTTGTCGATTGGGACCACTATGATAAATGCCGAGGGCCGAAGCTTGTTAATTTGACTCAGTACACAACTCATTTGATAAGAGATGAAAATAATCTTTATAAAGGCACTTTGAATGTAACTTTTACGGAGCCAACCCGTATCGAGGAGGTAAAAATAAAAAACGATATTGTGTAATTTATGCAATGTGAAATTATTCTTATTAATTAGTCAGTCTGTTTGTTCTGTCGAATCTCCGAAATGGCTGGACCGATTAGGCCGTTTGATATAGCCTTGGAATTTATAGGATTATATATGCTCAATAATTATATAGGTATATTATTTGTGTGGTATATTATATATTTGATTAAAATTATAAATATAAAATAAATGGCAAGCCAAGCGCAAAACTCGAGAATGGCTCGACCAATTCCGCTTATTTTTTGTATGTTCCTTAAGGCCCACGGAACGTTTTTATAATAAATATTATACTTTCGTATAATAATACATACATTATAATAATATATTTATTAATATAGGCAATCTATTCATATTAATATTTATACTACATATTTATTTAAACTTCGCTGGCACATCATATTATATTGAGGAATACTTAATAATTTTTTGTACTTTTTTAAATATTTTAGATTAAAATGTCAGTGTTTTCTCTTAAAGACAATACGAAAACAATTCTTTGGAATTACATCGTAAATAAACCGTGTCAGCATTATATAATGGCTGCGCTGTTTGAGTCGCAACTAGGAGTTAAAAATTGTGTTGTTAAAAAGGTATGTATGAACAAAGAACAGAAACGAACAAAATTATTATTTAAATATATACTGAATATGCATATTATAAAATAAAGTCCCAGGACTGCCAGGACAGGATCTGTCTGTCTGTCTGAACACGATGAACTCAAAAATTATTATGAAACGGATTTTCATACAGTGTTCACGGATAGATTTTAGATCTATAAACAAACAGTAACTTAAAACAAATAAAATGTAGTAGCTATACCACTCTTTATCTAGCAAACCTTCCCTGCAATATCTACTAATCCAAACCCAGAATCTTTCAAAACATATTAAATTGAAAATATACATTATTCAGAAAGCATTAGAAACAATGTATATTTATTATTTATTTATTTATTATTTAACAAATACAAAATAATCATTATACAGTTTTAAACAAAAAATACAAAAAATGATGTTTCAGATTAATTATCCGTCATAAAATTATGTAAAAATAAAAGTAATAAATGCTCGAAAGCGAAAAACATTTCTATTTATACTCCAAATAAAAAGGAGTGAAGTTATAAACAAACAAAAGTACTAAATAAATAATATTTACAATTTTTATTTCAGGGCGACTACGTAATGGATCTCAACTTATCAGAACTCATGATGAATTACCTCGGCAAGTCATTCTTTTACGGCAACTATTTATTTAAAGTCACTGTTCTGTCTAAAAAGGGTAACATAGTGTGTCTCATCTTTGATCCAAAGTTCAAAAAGAAACCGAAATCGTAATTATTCTTAAGTTATATTATTTAAGCTTATTAAATTGATTATTTTAACTGCTTTTAAGTTACCATAATATTACTAAATATTTTGTAAATAAATAATATGTATGAATAAAAATTTAATTATAATACTTTTAACCAACTGCAACAGAAGGAGGATGTTTTTTAATATTAAAATTAATATATGCGAATTATATAAGCATGTATCAATAACAATTATTTTAAATAAAAAGTGTAATGGTTTATAATATTTTGTCTTACAATTATTTCTATACATAATATGTAATGTAATAAGCCCTGAAGATAACTAAATATATTAAGGCTATTCAAAGACTTACATCAACCTTTATTTGGGGTGATCAATAGAAATATTTGGCTCAAATAGGAATAGAACCCATAACATTTGGAAGAGTCCGCATATGTGGTATTTTATACGGTCTAAAATTGATTGGAGAAAGCTACCTAAAAATTAAATTAGTTTATGCTAAACGAAATGTTATAATAATCGTAAAAAAGAACAAGATTGTCTTAATTAGCACCATCCCTCTATAAAACAGTATAAATTATAATGCGTATAATATATAATAATGTTTCCTTTAATATTACGCAGGGTGTCAGCATGCCTAATAAACTTGAGTTCCATACAAACTTTCTCTTCTGTAGCATTTAAAGTCTGTATAGATAATATGACAGACATAATACAACAGACAGTGGTAGCCCAGCGTTAACGCGTCGCTTGGATAACCGAGTGATGCGGGTTCAAATCCGGGTCTCGCACCTCTGATATTTTCATGTGCGAATCATTTATATCATGATTAACACTTGTCTTACGGTGAAGGAAAACATCGTGAGGAAACCTGCATGTCTGAGAAAACCTAACAAGTTCTCGAAAGTCATGTGAAGTCCGCCAACACGCACTAGGCCAGCGCGGTGGACTATGGCCTGATCCCCCTCGTACTGAGGGAGGCCCGTGCCCAGCAGTGGGACATTAAAAAGGGCTGATGATGATGATGATAGATAATATATTAATAGAACGTTTTTGTAATGTATTGAAAAAGCAAATTTGTCTACAGCCTATAAAATCATAGACGGTAGTAGTCTCGTGGGTCTATTCGATACTAAGCAGAGATATTCATAAGTTTAATTATTATAGTTGAAATGAAATGTGTAAGGTTGCCCAGTGGTAACATGCTTGCTAGGGAAGCTAAGTGGAGCGGATTTTCATCTTGAACCTCGCATTTGGACTGAGGCCCGTGTTCAAAGGAACCAGAGCCTATCACAAAACGTTGCATTTACAAATTATATAATGAAAAAGGCTATATTACATTAAGCTTTAAGGCGTTGGCGTTGGCTTAAGAGCGGTCAATTTTATAAAAATTGACTATCGTAGACAAAAAGCTAAAATCGAATATGGGGTTTAAATACAAAACACATGTTACATTTTCTTAATAGACATTTCACTATATCATACTGAAACAAAGACTTCGGCATCCATTACTATAAATATTTCACTGTTACTCTAATATATTCCAACTATAGTGATCTTATTTAAAACATTTTCATATTAAATAGTCAATGTTGCTAAATAGTTAAAACACTTAACAGCCACCGCGAAATCTATTAATTCTCACAGTCACACCCGATAAATTAAATTTAACACTCTAAAGTCCGATCGCGGTGCAATCGACCGCTATACCATATATCTCTACACCACATTGAAATCTAAGCCCAATCTATTGCATTATTAAATGTAACAAGTTTAATATTTGCATATGTAGATTGTAGAATGATATTCTTTATTTTGTTCAGTCTTAATTAAATATTTATAATTAGGATCTTTTAATGCTTCTGAAAGTGTAAAAAGTAATAATTTCGATCATCAATTTACATTTAAAAAAATTATTAAACTAGTATTAATTAAATTACCATAATAAACTTATCAGTTTACTCTGTTTTGCCTTTAGAAATGTATTTCTGAAGGCAAGATATCATATGCCACAAAAATGTATGTATATTAAGCCAATTTTAATAGATTTAGTCAAAACAGGTAAAACCAAAAGCAATAGCTAGTGTAAAACTAATACTGGACTTCAAATCACTCAACCAAGTCGTACAAAAGCCAGATGATTGCGCCACAGATTAGAATCAGGTACGGCAGTGAATTAATTTGAAACGTGCCAATGATTTACAACCTCCAGTTTGGGCGTAATTTGGTTATGGATGGCGTGGCTCTCTAGTTTACTGAGTGCAATTAGCATTTATAGGGTTAGGCATTACTTCTACCTAATGTACAATGCTACGAGTATTGTAGATCCGAAATATTTCTAACTATGCATTACGGACATGGTATTTTGAATATAATGGGAATTTGGCAGAGAATTTATGGAATGTTGCAAGTTAGTTCTGTATGGTGATGCTTAAACTGCATTTAGAAATGTCACTCTTGTAATTAAGTGAATGTGATATATTGAATGGATAGAAACAAACTATTAAAAACAAATTATACTTATAGTTTATTTCAAATATAAATAGCATAGATTACAAATTAATAAATTATAAAATAAATAATCCACAATTACGACTGCGAGTATACAACATTATACATAATATATTCTCCATAATATCAAAATATACTTAAACCTAATAAAGGTAAAACTTCTAAAGTTACCCAAGTTATGTTCAAACTTAAGGAAGCATATTCACGGCGCTAAGATCCAGATGGTACAGGTGAAAATATTCATGATAATGAGGTAACACTGGCAGTAATTAGGCGGGATGTGCCGACACGAAGTTTATCTCGTAGGCCACATGCTGATATGAAAGAGAAATGTTTGCAAAGAAATATATACACTAGATGAGACTACATAAAAAGTCTAGAATACTTTTGAAGATTTATCATTATATATTTGAAAATCTATTTATCTATTTGATTGATGATTGAATTAATATTGATATAAGCTATTTTTAATTTATTCAAAGTACATACCTACATTTATCAATATAGGAAAATGACAATTTATATCCGGTTTAAAGGACCACTAAAATTTGTACTTTGTTTTTAAAAATATCTTTATTATTCATAAACAAATTATACAAAACATAGACAATATTATGTTATAAAATAGTTTCTTTGTGCTTTTCATTAGAAGTAAATAATTCGTAAATTATTCTTCTTTTCTTACTTCATGAAAAATAATAAGCAAAATTAATTAACAACCATAAATTCGAGATAATAAGAAACCACAATATAATATAACCGATTTCGAATTTTATATCAAAATGTGACATTATTCTTGTAAACGTAAACATGTATTATCTCTTCCCAATAAGAAGTTTCTTTGTAAATTCTACCGTGGCAAGAAAGCACTTTACTTAAGACAAGTTAGCGGATGTCTAAAAGGGGTTCACATATTTTTATAACAGCTTTCTTAAAACATATTGTTCTCGAATATCTTCTGAAAATAGTAAGTAATTTTATATCTTTATAATATTATACTACTTCATTATATTATAATGTTGAAAGTTGAAACATGATATGCATATCTCTCTACCTGAGCACCTATTAATTTGAATAATAATAAAAAACAAAAAGAACTGTATTTTATTTTTAAGACTTATCTTTAATAACACCGTTTTTCCTAAAAATGGCTGTAACGTAGACACAAAGAAATCATAAGGTTACCTTTTACCTTAAAAACCCTAAAAAGTAGGAACCTAGTAATATATTTTCTTTATATTTTTGAATTATCTATTATTAAATGAAGATTATTATTGTTCGGTACTTTTTAAACACATAAGCTTTTCAATTGCTATACAATAGTGCTTGTGTTTTGGGATGATACAAAATATTTCGTAAGAACTTTTAACAATTCCTGTATACAATTTTTTATGACTTAATAAGAATGTCAACTTATTTTAAATTGATGAAATAAATCAAAAGATAAAATTTATGCGGTCTCACATAAAGCTTTACATCAACTGATATGGGTATGAATTATCATCACAACCATAAAACTAAAATAAAGGACTTGCCTGCTTGCAATTTTCTTGAGTTAAGTCTTACTTTGTAAGATTAATTTATTGCAATATTTTATGCACTAAAGTATTTCTATTTATCTCTCTTTACAGTGTCACCAAGTAGATTGAAAACTATCACCATACTGTATAATTATTATCGTACACATTACATAGTATAAAACAAAGTCGCTTTCTCTGTCCCTATATCCCTATGTATGCTTAAATCTATAAAGCAACGCAACGGATTTTGATGCGATTTTTTTAATAGATAAAGTGATTCAAGAGGAAGGTTTATATGCATAACTAGCAGATCCCGCGGCTTTGCCTGTGCTAAATCTAGGGAAGAGCCCAAGCGAAGCGAGGGCGAGTCGCTAGTTGTAAATATAAAATAAAGTCCCACACCATGTCTATCTAATTGTCTATTCGAACTTCTGTACGGATTTTTAAGTGATTTTAACTAAGATATATAAACCAAGGTTTTGGATTAACTCATTCAAATATATGAAGATGATGATTGAAGATGTTGGAAAAAATTATGCTGGAGCTTTATTGCTATTAAAGTTATATAAAATAAATATATTGCTAAATTATTTTTCTTTAAATGATCTTTTATACTACTATATAGTATGTACAAATATACATTGAGTGAAGCGAAGGTAAGTCCCTACTACTTATTATGATACATTAGTTAAATCAAACATTATTGTGTCATGAATCTTAGTACCTAGCTGAGAATCTGATGATAATATTGCATCAAGCATAGGATTATTGAGTTGATTTAATGATGGAGCCAGAAGATAATCAAATGAGATATTATGATATAGTATTATATTATTTATATAGTATTATATTATTTATATAGTATTATATTATACAAAGCAAAATAATTTTCATGATCTCATGAATAATATATGAAATGTATAATGTTTTCATTTTAAATCTAATTAAATTACTCTGTAAAATATTCATGTAATTAAAAATATTTTCTGAGTAATATGTATTTATTTGCCATATAAAATATAAATAGGTAACAATTATTTATTATATTGTAATAATATTAAGTATATATTAATATTTTTATGTATTATCAGACAGGCAGTTGAGATAACGGATTGCTGAATAACTGTATCTTGCTTGCTTATTACTTTTCCTTTTTTCAGTTCCGAAAATGATTATCTAATTTTCATTTGAACTAATTACATTTTGGGGTTTGTCTACGATTCCTGACAGCTTATCCTCTATTATATCTTATATAAATAAAGGAAAGTATTTATTGAAAACTATACTAGATCAATTGTGACTTTTCTATTAAAATTCAAATCAATATATCACGTAAATTAAAAATCTGTATATAAATTATACCACTTACTAAGAAAAACAGTGCTAATGCTATATAATCTATGCATAAACATATTTTGGTGTTCAATACGATGAGGGATCTACATCAAAGGATTCGAAGTTAATAAGCTCTGCCGTTAGAACGTTTTGTTGATTATGCAAATACTTCTAACGTATCTGTTAAACTGATAAAAAAAGATTCAATTCGAATAATATAGATAAGGTATATACCTATTTATACATATTATAAAATTCCAAGAATCTGTGCATTGAATAGTTTTTGGAAAATCTTATTAAGTAAATATAATATAAATTAATCATTATTATGGAGGTTGGATTATCTTTTTTGACTGTCTGTCTATTTGTCTATGACAACATAACGAGAACCACTGGTCAGATTTTAATGAAATTTATTATGATGGTAGCTGGTTATCTGAGTAAACATATAGGATAGTTTTGCTGCAGGAAAATATTCTATTATTAGGAAACTAATACTAATCGTTAAAAAGCATCCTAGTTGAGTCACTAACTGCATAGTTATTTCTTTATGTAGAACACAACGAAAATCTTACATTCTTTCACTGTCGACAAATATTTGATGTTTTTCACTCTCTTAATCACTCTCTTAACTAATTAAGTGAAAAAATGCTTATTGGTATGTTAGTTTCATTTACTTATCAAAGTAATAAAGCAAAAATACAAAAAGGCTACCGCTAGATGTAAGAAATATTTTTATACATACATCCGAATACGTATATATGTTGCAAACACTTCCATCTTGAATTCAACCTTACGACTACTAAAACTAAATTAAACTAAAGACACTAAATAATTTACTAAGCTAAAGAGTTGTTATAAGCTTATACATATTGGGTATATGCATATAGAGCAGCTAAACAAGTGTAAATTAATAAAATATTGAAACGTTTTTTACTAAAATATAAGAAGATTATATAGAGGCATTAGCAACAGAAACAGTTTAGCAGCTTTATACCTTACTGTAATTAAAATCTAAAGCTCATTAGGAAGCATTACAGCCGCTTTTAGTTTTAATTGAGTACTGAAATATTCATCTTACAACCCAAATGAAACTGTTTCTAAAAATATTACATTAACAACTTTGTAAGCTTTAACGAAAATGTTTATGGAAAAACATCACATCTAGATATAAATAAATTTAAACTTTCCTACTATGTTTTAACCAATTAGTTTTTGTTTACATGTAAGCTTCAGTTTTATATCATTAAAATGTCATAAAATTAATTATAATATGTTTATGTTTTAAATTGAGTCGATTTTGAGGAGTTGCTCTTATCTTTTTATAGTTGCTTTAATATTTTCTTAATTTAAAGCTTAGAACACTGTAGGGAAAATGATTATAAATAAAGAAAAACTATGATAAGTACATGACCGAAAAAACAATCGATGTCTTCATTATTCTTGTTAGTATATAGTGTGTTCAACGTTCATCATAACATTAGGGCAGTAAAAATTTGAGAAAATGATAGGCATTTTTAAGGTCAACTCAAAGAAAAATTTTATATATATTAATAAAAAAATAGAGCCGTTTCCGAGCTTTGCGGAAATAATATGGAATACAAGAATTACTCATTAAATATTATTAGTTATTCGTAAATAAACATAAAGAAAATACTAAACAGATATACGTAAATACGGTAAAAGTAAAGGATTTGTGAAACCAATATATTTCCTGTTGTATCGAAAGAACTAAATCAAATAGGATATAATAAAAATAAATTCAGCCGCTCTTGGGGTTTTGTCAAACAAGTTAAATTCGTAGAGCTGTACCGAAACATTCCCATGAGGTATAAGGAAAGTTCAAAACACGATATTTTTCCTTCATTGGTAGTCAATACGACTACAGTTTATTTTAGTCATAATAAAAGATACTTGACAGTCATACCAAATTCTTGAATTGTTTATATATTTGTGACTACTTATGACGAAACTTTTTGTTATTGCATCAATATAAACTTACATATATAAAAAATAAATAGCTTGAACCGTAATAAAACTGTTCGAATTGAAAACTTAAGCAAAGATATAGAAAATAGAGTTTTAATACCATATTATAAAATAAACAAATCTAACTCTCCTTTAAAACAAGTTTAACTTGCTCAGGAAAAATCTTGCTTAGGAATAGGTTTTCAAAATATCTGTCGTTTAGGTTTAGTCTAGCCTATGATAAAACATGTTAGTACATACAGCGCCATCTAGTTCCGTGATAAGCTACGCAGCTTGTGTTACGGATACCAGATAGTTGATATACTATATGTATAAGCATAATAAGTACAAACATCCGTGTTTAACAAATGAATGCCCCCAGCGGGACTCGAACCCGCTACCATGGTCACTACAAACTGCGCCAAAAGTGTCGTCAAACAAAAAAGTTTTCAGTTGTATAATCGATAATACATTAAATACTTAATTTCACTAATTGTAAGCAGATTGATCAATCTTTTAGCGATTTGAAAAGTACCATTTTTTAAAATTTCTTTTGAAAAATGTTGATGACAAAATAAAATCCTCCAACCGATTAATTGCTAGAAGGTCTACAGCCTCGGGGACTCTTTTCTCTAATTAATGTACCTACTACTTAACATCCAATCAAGGGATTCGTCAATTCCGTGTCTTCTTAGAATTGTCAAATATTTAGGACAACCATTAACGAAATTCGTTAAAAAGGCATATTTTTGACCGATTTCATTAAGAAAGTACCTAGCTTGTTTGATTGTTTTTTCTCGTTTAATGTTTTGCATTTCCCGCGGCTCCGCCCGCGTTCTAAAGACCGGAAACAATATAGATTTCACATATCGTGTGATGTTTTATAGCCGGTTTGTTACAGTTAGTTGAGATTTCTCAGAATGAGATATTTTTCCGCAGTAAAAAGTATCGTATGTATTGACCTGGGTAACCAGCAACCATCATACCAAATTTTATCAGACAGACAGACAGCAATTTGAAAAACAATAGATTTGGCTTCTATATTGATAATAAAATTACAATTAGATTTTCCAAAAAATATTTAACAATGTACAGATTTGCCTCGGTTAGAGTCAGTTAGAATTTTATTATATGTATAGATATAGATATAGTAAGAGTGGTGCTATAAACTCTAAAAACTTATACTAAATATTGCGTGAAGAAAATTCTATTAAGATAAGTAAGTTTATGTATGAACAAAAAATAAAAATATATTTATGTAGCTAATAGGGTAAGGTTTAAGGTTCGTGTATTAAAATTCTTATACATGACTCTTCGTCTCCTATTTCCATTATTAAAACGAAATCTATTCCACTGCTGGGCACAGGCCTACTTATAATACAAGGGATGGGGGTTGGGTTCCTACATATATCATCATTATCATCATCAGCCCTTATTAACGTCCCACTGCTGGGCACGGGCCTCCCTCAGTACGAGGGGTATCAGGCCATAGTCCACCGCGCTGGCCTAGTGCGAGTTGGCGGACTTCACATGTATTTCGAAAACTTGTTAGGTTTTCTCAGACATGCAGGTTTCCTCACGATGTTTTCCTTCACCGTAAGACACGTGGTAATCATGATATAAATGATTCGAACATGAAAATATCAGAGTTGCGAGACACGGATTTGAGCCCGCATCACTCGGATATCTAAGCGACCGCGTTACCGCTGGGCTACCACTGTCTCTACTACATTTATATGCCTTTTGAAAACATACATACCTGTATAGTCTATAAGTAAATAAATAATAAATAAATAATAATAAAGGTTTTGACGATTTCTCTTCGCCGTATGACAAGACGTGATAATTATTGATTCATCAGAGGTGCGCAGACTGGGATTTGGACTGGGACTACTCGTGTTTAGCTATTTATTGTCCCAATAACACACTGGCAATATATATTTAGGTCTCAACATATCTATCTTGAGGATGTTTGCGTCTACGACCCTTTCATATTATCCTTTAAAGCAACAACAAAGGTACAGGTTAATATATTATTATTCCATCAATTGAATATGCTAAATTAAACTAACGTTCAAATCTGTTACATTGTATTTTTAGCTACTGAATGTTGCTCGAAAATATATTGAAAATCTATTATATCTAAATCATTTAATTTAATGATAACTAATGAAAATTTAAAATAATAAAGTTAAATTAACGGTATAACAATTGAACTTATTTTGAATGGATTAAGTCTGTGAAAGTTGCTCATATTATATTGTTTTAACGTCTATAGAAAAGCAATTTTTTAGCGAAGAACACAATCAAGTCACTTTAACAACAAAAGAAAACTTTATTACAATCGATTTATCTATGTACTGCTACGTAGGTGCTACGAGTGATAGACACAAATATGGTATAAGGTACGTTAAACTTATAACACTTATAACTTTGCTTGAGGGGTAGTAAATAGGTTTATTCGAAACAAAGTTCCTTTATTAATTATTCATTAGTTCTAAATGTGTCATCCCAAACTTTCTATTAAAACCGTTGATTTAAATGTTTTACCATGTAAAAATAAATAGTAACAACATTTTACCAATCTTATTTGTTTTTAAAAATAAGTGAAAAAATTAAAAAACATTTACAATCTTTTATTTACTGCTTATGAGGCAGCGGTAACGCGCTCGCCTGGAAAACTGGGTGATGCGGGTTCGAAACCGGGTCTCGCACCTCTGATATTTTCATGTGCGAATGAATGATTTCTATCATGATTACCACTTGTATTACGGTAAAGGAAAACATCGTGAGGAAACCTGCATGTCTGAGAATAACCTAGCAAGTTTTCGAAAGACATGTGAAGTCCGCCAATACGCACTATTCCAGCGCGGTGGACTATGGCCCTATCCCTTTCGTATTGAGGGAGGCCCGTGCCCAGCAGTGGGACGTTAAAAAGGGCTAAAGACTGTTTATGGTCTAAATTTAAGACTTAAAATATTTTTTAATAACGAATAAAGGCAGTATACTCATACAGTATTCGTTTCTGTTGCTATCTAAACCTTTGATAACTAAACGAACTTTGAGAGGGTTGTAATTGAAAACGAGTGATAATAGCAAACTCTGTTCAAATTGAATGTTCTTCTTGATAACGAGCCATTCTTATTAGACTTCGAAGTTCCTTGGAATGTTTTTAGACCCTTTATGATTCAATCATTCGTTGGCCTCTTAATTTTCTTTAACTTGATTTGAATTGTATAAAGTTTCAAGGAATGGGAAATATATTATTACTGTAATCGAATTTTGTGCTACTTTTTAATACAAGTATAATTTGTACTTTTAAATAATGTATAGTGTTAGGAGTTGACATTCAAATATTTTCTTGAAATAATTTCGAAAGAGAGTAAAAAGGCTAAATCAAAAAGTGAAGAAGTATAAGAAAGGAGATACAAAATATAAATAAAAAAAATAAAGTTTTAATCGTATTGGAGTTATTATAACCGTATCCTATTAGAAAAATGCTATATTCACTCAGACATACAGGCAATGATGTTATGTCTTTTATAATCTCATTGCATACAGGTATCAGAGATGCAAGACCCGGGTATGAACCCGCTACACTCGTTTTACTACTAAGATAGATTGATAAAGAATTCTCTATACTGTACAGACGAAAGTTATAATGCATTTTTATAGTACCTATCTATTACCCAGTTCTATCACAAATTTTGTATAAAAGGGAAACTTGAAACAGTGAAATTTTTCCTAAATCTGGCCCGACCTCGCTGTATGTTTCGCAGAGATCGCATCTCTACATAGGGCGAAAATGCATTCGTACAGCTGAAATTTTTGAGCATATTTCGTAATAATTATTAGATTTTCTTTCCGTATTATTCTGAGGGCAATATAAGTTCTTAATGAACAAATATTTCTTGCTAAAGCAAGTAATGTAATAATAAATCTATCAACTTAACCTTTTATAGTAATTTTTAGATTCAACTCAGCATAATTAATTTTTATTAGTAGTTTTATTAAATATATATTTCTCATTAATTCTCTTTAAATTATACACAAGTCTGTTTGTTTGTTTCGGATATTCTCCGAAATGACTACTTCGATTTTGATGACTTTGACTGACATATAGCTTTTATATGGAAAAACTTAGGCTCTGTTTATCTTAGGAACAAGAATATAAAATATTTAAAAATAAAATCTAAATTATAAATTAGCAAATTCAATTTAAATCTATACAATCTACATACAAAAGTTTTATTCAGTGTCACTAGAAATAAAAAAGACTATATTAAAAACGTGAAGAACTACGAAAAAACCGTCGAGATTGCAATTAATATACTTTCTACTAAAAAGAAAGCTAACGTAGTTTAAATTCCAGTTCTGTATTCAAGGCAAGTGAAAATAGATTTAAAGCAGTAAATTTTAAAACAAGGAGACACTGCAAAGTTTCCACTTTCAACTTGCAGAATGTGGTGCTATCGGAACGACAAAGAAATTTAATTTTGATAGTTATTTAAGTGTGAAAAGCTTAAATTAAACGCTAAATTCATTGTCGGTTTTATGAGACGAATTCTACTATTGCTTTTATAAAATAGAACTGTTTAAATGAATCATTGTGCAACATGAAGGCGTGAGGGAGAATTGTTTATTAACTAGCCAAATATTCTATCTTCGCTTGGATAGCTTCTTAGATATCCATTTATGTGAATTGTGGGTACTCGTCCATACGTCTAGGTTACAGCGTAAAAAAGGTCATTTGATTATGAATAATAATATTAATCCATATACCATATTATATTGACAACATAATCTATACATAATAAATTATATAATATTATAAAGATTTCAGAGAGATTCCAGTAGTCGTTTGTTTATTTGAAAATAATAATCTCATGAACCATTATTATATAGCCTGATTATTGAACTCCTTAGTTATGATGCCTATTATTTTAATTACTGCTCCCTTGCACTGCTCACTAATATCAATATATCTTTTGCTTCTGCTTCTTGCTATCAATATGGCTTTTTTAATTTTGTACATTGATTATGATTGGTTATATGAGAAACAAATCTTAAATCTTATTTTAAGAATTCCGTAGCAAATAGTTAAATAGAACTCTTATCACTGTTAATTCAAATACAAAATTGCTTCAATACTAAGTTACAATATTTACATACATCTTCGCAGTGTCCAGGTTAACTAGGAACATTTTAACAAGGAAAACGGAATGTAACAACTGTATAAGAGAAAAAACTGTCAACTTCTCTGTTCTTACCAAATGTCGATACATATACACCATAATATTATAGCTATCAAGGATTTGATGAGTTTCTCTCCGGCTCTTCTCAGCAGGACTGCTTTCGGAGTAATAGCTTCCTTACAAACGGTCATTTAGCTTAAATTCTATATTATAATGTAAAAGTGACGATATAAATGAAACTATCTTTTCCTTTTTGTCGCGGATTTATTATGATTTTTGGTTCCCGACGTTTCGAATGCTTTACAGCAATCATGGTCACGGGAACCAAAAATCATAATAAATCCACGACAAAATCCGAAAGATAGTTTCATTTATAATGTCAAGTTTTCGCGTTAACCTAAGTATTAAAATGACAATTTAAAAGTGCTTGTAAATTCTATTTTTATTATTTTATATTTGATTTGATTCACAGAAAGTTAACACTTATATCAACATATAATATACATGGTACATAATATTTTCATATTTAATTGACACAAAATACCTTGTTACCGATCACGTTTTGTAAGCTCCTTGCAGAAACTAAACGGTAGAAAATCAGGCGATATGATAATTATTTCTTGTTTGAATTGCTTCGAAGATTATGTTTGAACAAGTATTTAGTTACACTAGTACTATTACGGTGTAGATACTATTGTTTTTTTATATAAGTATACAATAGATATACTTGATTGAGAATAAAACATAAGAAAATTTCTGTCCCGTATTTTAATATAGAACTAGACAAAAGGTCATGTTAACTTTCATGGATTCACAAATATTCAACATTATTTTTTTTATTTTTTCAAAATGAATTCGCAAAAATATATCTAAAAAGTTAGTTCTCTTTAAAAGGCAGTTATTCAATAGAAATAAGCAAAGCTATTATTATGAACAAGAATCTAATATTTCAGATAATATTTGTGTGACCAATAAAACTGAAATTTTACTTCAATATTGTAATGGAAAAGCTTTTTCAATGATTAGAAATATTTATTAAAAAGTTTATTGTTTCTAATGGCGCTGAAGCGGCACAATGATTACAAGGAAATAAAGGACGTTTCTAAGCTTTCAATCATTCGAGGCAAATATTATGTATATTTAATAGCTTTTTAAGAGAGCTTTTACTTACATTACTTTAAGGTTCTGAAATGAAATAATTACTATGATTTTTTTATTGCTTAAACAAAAATTATACTTTCGGTACTATGAAGATATGTACATATAATAATATGTACCTACATGTATGTTTGTACATTGCGACATGGTTTTAATAATCTCGAGGTTTCTATGTATTTTACGAAAATTTTCCACCTATTCGTACGAAGTATTAACTTTTATGGTTATATAGAAGTCAGTGGTTTTTTTTTAATTAAAGGAACTTTTTTAAGGTTATTTTAACACGATAATGCTTCCCATTCTATATCAAAAGTATTATTATTAAAGTAACTAAATCTACGTATGTGAGTCGTTATGTGTGATTATGTACCCACCAGCAACAAAACTAAGAAGTTAGGAACATTAAATCTATTTGAGCTTCTGCTATGGAGTTGGAGACGAGCCAAGAACATCTCAAACTTCTACGCTTTTTGAATACAATCTATTTAATATAATATATATGCATATATTTTAAATGTATCTACAAATATTATATTTTGACATAAAAACAAACCTGTTTTACTCAAGGGACGTGTAGATTCCCATTAGTGTAAGGCATTTCAGAATCGAATCAGAAGTTGCGAAGTTTACTTCCTACATTCAAAGTTACAAGCTACCAAATTAGTTTATGTTCATATCTACGATTATATTGAGTACATAAATAAATTACATTTACATTTCTTTTTATAGTTTACTGGAATAATTCTTCGTAAAAACCATAACATAAACACCATAAGTACCATGTATAGTTTTAATTTTTTTTAATGATAATTTTTCGTTCGTCTGTACCTTTAATCGACTTTTTATATGTACACTGGTTTTCTCGAAAAAATCTTTTTAACCTACTTCTGTTTGTCATGACTCGAAACTTTGTTTCCTGATGATAGTACATAGAAAAGGTCTGTTATTTTCTACTTTTATCGTTGATAATTCATCTAATGTATGAATAATACAAAAGTGTAGCACGCATAAAAATCAAACCTACCCATTTGATATCTTTTGTACATTTCCCCTTACTTTCATAACAGGTATGCTCGAACTTTGACTAAATTCTATTTAGCGCACGATCCACTGACTCGTTTATGACATCGGATCGGTTACGCTACATTAAACAATTGTTACTCGATTTGCCCCCGACTGAGATCAGGAACGAAAATGAGTTTGGAATGCTCCTTTATTTTCTTAAGTTTCTCTTTTGTGTTGAGATTGATATTCAATTATTCACTATATGTTTTAACAAAACAATCATATAAACCTCTATTTTTATATACTAATGTAGGTAAAGAAATAATCTTAAAGATAGTAGGTACAAGCATTTGTAATCAACCAATGAATGTCCCTAGCGGGATTTGAACCTGCGACCGCTGGCACGGCAAATAGAGTCACTACAATCTGAGCAAAACGTTTCGTCGTTAAGACTAATATTGTCTTTCGCTTGTTAAGCAATATTTGCGACCCTTTGCTATTATTTGTCTCTCATCTACATGTATTGAATAAGGAGATCCACTTTCTGAAATATAAACCCACAGTATTCAGAACTTATAAAAATATTGTAAATAAACTTTTGACGACCCATGTGGCTCAATTGGTAGTAACCCCAAGTGATGAACATGATATATATGTAATTGAGTCATGGGTATTTATATTATTATGTATATATAAATAAAATAAAATAAAAAATGTATTTAAACTTATGTATGTAGTATATCAGCTATCTGGTATCCGTAACACAAGCCTCGTAGCTTACCACGGAACTAGATGGCGCTGTGTGTCATAATGTCCCAACATATTTTTTGTTATCCCAATAATAATGTTTATTATTTAAAATAATATATGTGTAGTGCATCAACTATCTGGTACCTATCCATAACACCACCCAATAGCTTTCCGTGAAATATGTTAAAGAGCAAAACTATAAATAATATTTGTAGTAGTTAATTGTTTATACACTATATATGATATGTACATTAGATTATAATGATGATTTGATAATAAACGTGAATTTAATTCTATTATCCACTCTAGGTTCTATCGTCTGATCGCGTGATGTGTCAAATTATTATAATGTTATCATTATCAAACTATATTATCATCTAGGAATTCACCCTTGCTTTACTTGCGTTTGTCCCTACCTGGGCTTAAAATAAATAAAATTACAAAAATATTTCTGAAATTACAAAGACACTTCAATTTTATTTAGGTGTATGCCTAGATCTCTTATTTTTTCCATCTTAAGTGCAGGACTGATTTAAAAAAAACATTTACATACATATAGGCCAGACCTACAGTAAGGCATCTATTATAGGAGGTATATTTTAGATTTGACCGACCTTCTTATATTCAAAAAAACTATTTTCCAATTTACTTAGTTTTTTTATATATTAATTATAAATTATTATCAGTAGTGATACGATTCTTCATACTTAATAAAACTATTTACCAAAGTAACTATCGATATATTTATGACTTTCAAGAAAGATTTGCAAGAAAGAAGATTTTGAATACCCTTCTAGAAAATGCAATACAAATTAAAACACGAAAATATATTCCAAAATACCATTTTCATCACAATATAATTTTATTTACAGCTCGCCGTTCTTACGTCATTGACTCTGATTGCTAGGGGAAGTAATAGTTTTTGAGTGTAACGAGTTAGGAAGCCATTAATGTTGAAAGTTTGAAGCTACATGAGTGTTTGGAACAAACTGTGCCTATGAGAGTGAACTCATTTCGAAATTCCTTTACGATATGGCTTATCAAAGTAAGTTTTGAAAATCTAAATGTATACCTATTTCTAGAGGAGAGTATATACTCGTATTTTATTGATAAGCATAAATCTTTACATCGCTATATAATATAAATATAAATAAATAAATATGTTGGGACATTTACACACAGCACTATCTAGTTCCACGATAAGGTACGAGCCTTGTGTTATGGATACTAGGTGGTAGATATACTACACATATATAAGTTTAAATACATACATATTATAAATATATAAAATAAAGTCCTCCCCGCGTCTGTCTGTTCGCGATAAACTCAAAAACTACCGCACCGATTTTCATACTGTTTTCACCAATGGATAGAGTGGTTCTCGAGGAAAGCTTATGCATATTATTTGTTAAGTTTTTGTATACATAAAATAGTCATTGTATTAGATCCACGCTGCAATTTTTCTTATTATCATATTGATAGCTGAAGAAATGAAGAATTTGATCTTTATTAAATATACTTTTAATTAATTTTAGTCTGTGAAAAAGAAGATCACTACGTTAAATATTTCATGAATGTAAAATTAAATATAGCATAAAGCAATATCGTTGTAAAGAATTGTGGAATTTTGACGAGCTATGTAAGAAAAATATTTTTTAATTTCTTAAGAGGAGACAGCAGGAAAGTTTTTATAAAAAATATTAGTTTTTTCTAAATATGACAGATAGAACAGTTTCGTATTTTTTTCTCCTCTGTTTAAATTTTTTGAGTAGCTATTCAGCTTCAATGTTATTAATGAAAAAGTTCGAAAATATTTTTTTTAAATATAAATATAAAAAGCTTTGCTCTTCTGTTCGTTAAACATTTTTTTTTGTAAAACATATAGAAAAATACAGCAGTATCGCAGTTATTATAATAAAAACATGATTATGGTCGAATATTTGGGTGGACCCACGCATTAATTAAATTAACACAAAATTGTCAGGGCAAAGTCAGGGGCACAAATGATTGTAAAAATAAACAACTTGGTGGCAACCCCCAAAAACGCATTACGAAATAAAACGTTAGTGCAAATAATTGGCAGTGATTCCAAACAAGAGATTGGCGGCGAGGCGAGTTAAAATGAACATCGAATATTTTATGGTCCGTCTATTTCCAATAATGTTTCGCGTACTACCAAACAAAAAAATTTATTAACAGGATGCTTTGTAAGCATTTTAGTTCGCCATAAATAATATTTTTCTTTTACATGCGTGTGATGAATGCATCGGCATTTTTCTACAGGTTTGTGGGCTTTGTTAGAAACTTTTACTGCGCTTATTATGGAAATCTGTATTTTAATTTAAATATGCGTTCTACAATACAAATTCCTGATTCTTGATATTTTATCTCTCAGCAGTCTGTTAATTATACGAAAGTAAAAAAAGTAGCATAATTATACGAAACACACTATACGCGTACTGTTATAGGGTTAATAAATGAGTCTCTAGTAAATAGACTTATTTATATTAGTGAGGCTGATACGGTGATTTATTTGTTCTCTACTTAAAATTTCAAGACAGATATAGAAGGACTTATGTATTATCGGATAATGAACATGACACGGTGGAGAAAAACCGTGTACTTCCCAACTTGGGAATGTTACTGTAACTTAAGTAACTAGTAATAATCAATAACTAAACTTAGCCCGACCCAGGGCTCGAACCGAATGAGCAGCTAGTTCACGCTAGCTGCTCATTCGATCGAATACACTACTGAGGCAGTCAATCTTATGTATGTAGGTATCGCATTATTAATATAACATTATCTTTTTCGCTACAAATATTTAATGTAAACTTTGTTTATATATTCCTTAAGACTTGTTTAGATGCCAAACGTTTATTTTTAGATCAAAATGGATCTCTTCAGTTTTGAAAACCCTTATATAAATTAGATGATTTGTAACAGATGCTATTGTATACGTAAAAAGAAAATAAAAAGTGTAAGTATATGTTACGTATATTTTGGTAATAATGAAACACGTTATAGACCTGAAGAGTAAGAGAAAGTAAATAAGTACCTATACTCTCCATCTAGAAGTACAAAAATTACATGAAAATATAATATATGTACCTAATATAAAGTATAATACACAAAATACATAAAATTAAATAGTTTAAACATAAAACACAACTATAGAATAGATTAAAACAATTAAACTGCAAATATTTTAATACTACATTACATATTTTTGGGCTTTTGTAGTTATTATACGCCAAAGAGCGGTCACGTGCGACCTTAACAACAGAAGTTTAGCAATTTTCCTTCACACTCGTGAATGTCAAACAGGGAGGCATTATGAAATTTTACGTTCAAACGACTCCATCTGCCACACCTGGGTCGGGTTTTATCATTCACTTTAAGACCTCAACATCAGCAATACGTCTTAAGTAAATAAGAGTATAAAATTAAAGAGGATTACTTATTAAATTATCTATTATAACAAAATTCTAACTCAGTTGGGTGTATACATTAAATACTTTTTGGTAAAGCTCATTAAAGTAATGTTTATTATCGATTCAGGGATTTGTTTTTTAGGATTTTGTCTGTCTGTCACGAGAAAAAAACTAGAACGATTTTGATGAAATTTTGGTATCATGATAGCTTCGAGAAAACATATAGGATTTTTACTGCAATAGAATAAGCTAAGTTACGAGCCTTATGTTATATAATCAACATAATTATAATTTTTCATGGATCTATCGGCAATACATATACGGAATGTATATACTATATAAGCCCCGCTGAGTTTCTTTCGCCAGTTCTTCTCAGGTCAGAGGTTTCTTCTTTCCGAACTGGTGGTAGACTCATGACGTTTAGTGAGAAATTGTAACAATTTTTATGCTGAATAAAATAATTTGATTTGATATATCTATAGGCTTTATATAGGTATACCCAGGATGTTTAGTAACCTTTATTAAAATTTGTTATTTTTGATTATAAAGAATTATAAAAAAGCTTTGTATTAATTCCATAAGAAATAATCGCGAGATAAAACAAATTCTGACAACGAACATATTATATGAATAAATTATAATTTCACGGAGATATATAGCATTATTATTATTATAATATAGCATTACACATTATTGAATATAGTGCGCGCAAACGCAACTACACTATATACCTTTCACTTTCAAAGTCCATTGGGACCATAATTTGACACGATCACTGAGACATCAGCCACGGGACGGATAATTTTACTTTTTATTTATACATTCCTCCGAGCTGCTACAGGAGAATGACTTGCCAGAAAAACTCAATAACAAAACTTGTTTCGACTCGACCTCAAACCTAGGACTTCGTGATCTACAGCCATGTGCGTTAGCCCCTAGACCACTAATGAGTTCAAAATATATTAAAAATTTATTCTAAATTGTTATTTTTATAATATTTATTTATATAATACGTATTAAAATAATATATACAATAGCATATAACTGATATTACCATCAGTAGCATTTCAATTACAAGCTGATTAGAATTCTAGTTTGCTTACATTCATTAGCTTGGTATGTTGTGTAGGCATTTATTGAATTATTCAAATTGAAGTACCCACTTTGTACATATGTGTACTTATATATACTTATTCCTAAGAATGTTTTTAATAGATATTTTTTCTAAGCATAGATCATGTCTATAATCTTTTTCTTAGACAGTGAAGTATGAAATAGTGACAGCTAAATCAATTTTCTCGAAAAAATACAAAAAGATATTTTGGGACATTTGTCTTACGTTGAAGGAAAACATCGTGAGAAAACCCTTATGTTTAAAATAACCTGTTAATTTATTTTAAATATGCGTAGTCCGCCAACCTGTAGTTGGTCAGCATGGTCGGTGATGTCCTGATCCCCCTCGTATTGAAGGAAGGCCCGTGTCCAGCCAAAGGAAGTCAAAAAAGGTTTTTAAAATAGTCATATAAATACTTTTGATTCTTTAATGCTCCACCCATGCCGTAAACTCACGTAGGACATAATTTGTTTATCTATAGGTACGAATGTGACTAGATATGAATAACTATACTAAAACTTATTTATTTTTTTATTATTTAAACACTTTATTACACACAACAATAAAAATGAAACATACAAAACAAATACATTTAGAGAAATGTGCAAAGGCGGCCTTATCACTAAAAGTGATCTCTTACAGGCAACCGCTAGACGTAGGATACAAAAAATAAATAGAAAGCGGAAAGGTGCATAAAGTGTACTCAATTAACTTATTATTAATAAACATACATAAAAATTACATATATAAAATACAATATATACAATAAATATTTTATTGTGTCAATACTTAAACATACATATACTATACTTACATAATAATATAATGAAATTGTAAAAAAAAAAAAAAACATACATAAAATATATTATGATATAATGAAATAGTAATAAACATACATAATAATACAATACATGCAACTATAATGACAGTTTAGTTGTAAAGAGACAAATAGTGTGTTTTGAGACGCTTTTTAAAAATGCTTACAGACTTGGACTGTCTTATTTCATTTGGAAGCTCGTTCCAGAGCTTCACCGTCTTAGTAGTGAAAGATTCACTATAGGATTTGGAATGGGCTAGTGGGATTTCTAGCAATCTTTCACTACGAGAGCGAAGCTCTAGAGCGAGCTGGGAACTTGTCCCTAGGAACTTAAAGTGTTCCTTGAGGTAAGTGGGAGTGTCGTGATGGTAAAGGACAGTGTATAATAGAGAAAGTGCGTGCAAATTACGTCTATTGTGTACTGTTAGCCATCTGAGCTGTGTCCGATACTGCGTTATGTGGTCATACTTCCTAAGTCCAAAAATATATCTTATAATAAGATTCTGGAGACGTTCAAGCTTATTGAGTAATTGCTGAGATAGATCTAGGTAGCACGAGTCAGCATAGTCGAGTATCGGCAATAAAAGGGAGTTGGCTAAAGAAATTTTGGTTTTAACCGGCAACAGGTTCTTCCACCTTCTCAAGGTACCAATAGCAACAAATAACCTACGGCTGACTTGAGCAATTTGAGGTGTCCAGGAGAAAGTACTTACTCCCTACACTTAAACTACTACTTTAAAGCTTATGTACGTAATCATTTTATCATTATACATATTGGTTATCATTAATAATATCTTTTAAAGTAATATTCTTGAGTATATTGTACTTATTGCAAAAGCTCTTTAAATTTTATAATTTACTAGCGACTAACCTAGCTTCGCTCGGCTTCGTCCCTAGATTTAGCGTGAGCGAAGCCGCGGGTTCTACTAGTTAAAATAAATAAAATTTCTAAAATAAAAGTAGCCTAAGTTACTTCTCATAACATTAGCTATATGCGTGAGAAAGTCCCGTCAAAATAGGTCCAGCCGTTTCAGAGATTAGCCGGAACAAACAGTTGATTTTTTGATGTCATAACTATCGTATATACTTTCATATGCATAATATAGTGAAAAGCTGTTAATTTGAAATTAACAACAGACACTTCAATTTTATTTAGTATAGATGTATAGATATGAGTTGCCCGTAAAGTTTCACAGATATTAAGGAAACGTTAGCAACATTTCAAGTTTGTTACAAAATTGTAAGGTAGATAACTCGAGTAAAAGTACTTAGAAACTACCAAATTCACTATCAGAATGTCAACAGGCTAAAATAAGTACATTACGGAATTGGCCCGGCTACGAGGAAACCATTTAAGTCGCTCTGTTTTCGTCCTCTGTCGTTAAAGATAGACCTTCGATTACACCGTATTAATTATCATATTTAATATTTCCTGTTAGATAATATTATTTGCATACTATTCGCAATTAGCATTATAAAATTATTTCAAATTATATAATTTGTACAATGAAAATAAATTTAACTCAAAGATTTCAATAAGAGAGATAAAATAAATAAATAAAAGTAGGTTTACGATGATGATGTCCAATGGATTTCGTCTATGGCAGCTAATCTTCTAAGACTGACCAACTGCATAGAGTATTGTATTTTCGTCACTCTCATACTCCAGTGGAACAGCACCTTGACTTAACCAGTGACAAATTAGGCGCAAAACTAACGTCTTTTGATACTTTGTGAGGCAAGGGGATGAAATAGTATTGACAGAAGGACTCAATACCTCATTTTGTTCTGATCCGGGACTCGAACCCACGTCCTTCAGATTTGCAGCTGTACATGCTAGACTCACTAACCCACATGACAGGTAAAGTAATATAATTGTAACAAACACATAAATACGGTGTAAAAACAATCTAAACTATCCTCCTTAGTTCGAGGTTAACCTTTTCTGAAAGCATAATAGTAGTGTCGGATTTAACTGAAGTTTTAATTAGTTGCAATGAGATTGGAAAAGTGTGAGGTCACGAACATTATTTGAATTTCAAATTGGCTTTGGAACAAAAAACTAATGTTAGGAAATTATCCCATCTTGAACAAATTAATCGTACTTTTAATCTTTTTATGTTCTGAAACTTGTTGTTTTATATAACTAGTTGTTTCGTATTACTGTATAAATTAAAAGAAATGTGTATTTTATTTTAATGGTAAATCATTTGCGAAGTAGGATGATATAAGAAAGGACTTCGTTTTCTACCTTCTTCGCTTCTCATCTCACAATAATTTTGTTCAAAGAGATTTTTCGGGCATCTGCAGAAATTAAGTAGAGAGTAGTGTGCAAATTTATTGATATTAATATTATAATATTATGGTCTCATATAGTCAATACATAAAAATCTTCATTATTATAAAAAATACCTAATGACAACTATATATGTGACACTATTAAGTCCAAAAGTCTACGAAAAATGAACTCATTTTATTCAAAACGATGTAGAACGTTTAAACCGTCACATACCTTTGAATGAACTGATGGAATTTCAATACGTACTCCTATGCAAATACGTTCAATTTAATAAGTATATAGAAGACTGTTTTATGTAATTTACGTCTAAAGTGCGTAATTTGGAAAGGGGTTTTAGGAATTATAGTTAATCTGCATAATAACTGCTTGAGTCCATTAGTGCGAAAACCTAAAGTTTTTACTTTATAAAAATATATTTAATATGGACACCAACGACATCTTACATAAGAAGGTTCTTTGTTTGAATAATACATTTGCGGTAATTGTAATGAAGGTTAGGTTAGGAAAGTGTTCTTTTTAGATAATTGATGATATTACTAAGTGCAAAAATAAATTAGATTTTAGGTTGGGTTGGTTTTAGATTTAAGGATTTTAATAAACTTAAATTTCCCAAAACTTTTCCCTTTCCAAACGAGCGCGTTACCATTGGGCTGCGTTACTACAGGGTTGCGTTTTATTTTATTCATATTACATTCAATAAATGTGGTAAAATTTTGGTCACTAAGAAAGCTCATGTTATATTAAATAGGAATTTTAGAGACATGGTAAAGCTTGTCAGATTTCATTAATATTGAAGTTTTCATCGCTTTGAGTTGCTTGAACAAATATTTCCTGAGCGTGTTTCAACTCTCTCCGTAATCCAATACCTAATAATAAAACAACAAAGGAAAATATTTCATTTTCTTATGATATAGGAGTTCTTTATATATTATGATCCCTTATCTATGACGACACATTTGGCTCATGTTGTAGTGATTTTACTCACTGTGCTTGAAATACTAAGGTTCAAATCCCGTTGGAAGCATTTATCTATTATCCCAACATATTGATAATAGAATATTTATCGACGAATATAGAAAGAAAAATCAATCTTCAATAGATAAAAAAGTGCGTGTGTACAAAGTACACATGTCAGAAGTGAAACTTGAATTTAAAATAAGGCTAACTCTTCCCCGTCTCTGAGCGCCTGGTATTATGGACTTATTTTTTCATTTCATCGAGTTTGAAATCACATCGATTCTAAAGAAGTTTAACTTCAACAATATTTTCAAGCATAATGATGAACTACCATCCAACAGCCATGTATGGAGTGCCATCGAAAATTAATTTTAAAATGACCTTTAATTGTTACTATAGAAATAAAGCATCCAATAATAATGGAACATTGAAATCTATTGTTTCGAATTTGTAAGAAAATATATTGTTTACGGTTTATTGAAACTGAATTTTAGTTTTAAATCATTTACTAGCAACAACAACGTCGATTTAAATTGATAATACCACGTAAATAAGAATATAATATTTGCCCAATTTTTATTATACATATTTACGGTCGCTCTTTTTAGGTCATTTTTTTAAATTATTAATGACTGGTAATTGTACTCGTACTGTTATAATTTCGAAGATTTGCGCGAATATTATGAATAAAAATTAATATCTAATCTAAAATTAAACTCTTGAACATTCGGATTAATTTGGTTATTTTCTTATTTTAAATATTTGTCCAAAACAATTTGCTTATTATCCTATAAGCAAACTGTTTTGGACAAAATATATTATAAAATTTTATACTGATAGCACTTTCATATAACTCTATATTCACAATGCTTATTCATTTTCTTTACTATTTTGAACATCCTTCGTCAACATTTACAAGGATTAATCCCACACCTTTGTATTTACAAAGTATTCATTAGATATAGAATACAATTAGCAGGACTTTATTTAATACTAGCGAGTCTCCCTCTCTTCGCTCGGGTTCGTCTAGCGCGAGTGAAACCGCGGGTTCTACTAGTAATAAATATAGCCTACGTCACTCAGTGATAATGTAGATAGTAGGTTTATAATAGCAAAAGTATTTTTGAAATCGCTCCAGGAGTTTTTAGGAGACTAGAAATCTTTCCTCTTTATATTATAAATGTATATTTACTTTTAATTTCATATGAAAATTATAATAAAGAAAACTTAAAATTGACTGATAAATTTTATTATAACTGAAAAAAGCTTATCTAAGGACTAAAATCAAACGCAATCTGGCAATCGAAAGCGCTCGTATTGCGTGCCAAGACACCACAATTATACACCATTAAAATAATTTCATATCCATAAATGTTCGGTAAAACATAAAACGCACGTGTGGTACGTAATTAGTCCATTTCTATTCATTGAATTTTATCTCTTTATTAGACTAAAAGGTTGACTTAGTTATCTGGCACGTTTTTGGAATGTAATTAAGTCGTTCTAGACAACCAAATTATATGTTAGTTCAAATGAATGATGTAGACACTAGAGAAATGTTATATATGAAGCGTTATCTATAGTTTTATGTAATGTTATATTGTTTGTGAATTTCTTTTTTCCTCTGGTGCGACCCTACATTCCTAATAATAATTAGTCGGAGTCTACTCGAATGTAGGTACAGAAAAGCAAATTATTCTTTACAAATTAGTAAGTAGGTACGAAATAATCTTTCACGCTGAATCGGCTAGAAAATTTCTATGAATTTTGAAAATTTTAAGAGAGGGTACTAAGAGAGTAGATAGTTTACTATCTGTAATTAAAACAAAATTTTAAGCCCGTCGTGTAACAAGATTGACTCTTAAAGTTGATCGGATTTTTCAAGCATTGGCGCAGATTGACAGTAATTGCGCGTCAAGCCATTATGTTGCCTTGAAGGTTTTAATGGCGGCGTCGGAACAAGTGCTGCAGTTTTTCAGGCCTTGTGTGAAAAAACATAGTTTTCAACCCAACCTGGGCGCTTAGACAAGATATCATTTTACCATTGATTTCGAATATATTCAATAAAATCGAAATATCAGTATTGTACTAAATTCTATAGGTACTTATAATAAAATTCTAACGTAATTTAATGCACCGAATATTTTTCGAAAATCTATTTGAAATACTCATTACGTTATATACAATCATACTCTATCCGAATCTATAGTTTTTGTTTGTTTGTCTATGTATGACTGCATTACGCAAAAACTACTGGACAAATTTGATGTTTGGTAAGATGTCAATTATATAGGATATTTTTACTGCGCGAAAACATCTTATTTCTGAGCTTACACTAACTATGAGGAGCGATGGGGAGTAACTACTGACAAATATATTCCTTACACAATGTAAGCCACATCTATAGTAACATTACATATTTTTACAAGCATATTTAGTGGTTATTAATCAAATTGATTTATATTTCACATACAAGGTGCAAGCTATCGTAGCTACTAATTATCAAGAATATCAGACACAGTATTGTTTAATATTTATGTAATTTAGACTTAACTTATTGGAATGAAAACGATTTCAAAATTAATTAAAGTCATAAAGTAAGTTTCGACCATGTGTAGCCAATTCGTGATTCACTTATGGAAAGACTTCCTCGAAGGGTTAACCACAATTTTGCATGGCACCAACATGTAAGTTGGAGCGAACATCAAATATTTGAAAATTTGTTGGATTCCAGAAGTGTTGAAGGGAAAAGCCTGTTCATTTGTAATACGGTGTAAGTTACAGGTTCTATTTCTGCATGATGTAAAAGGTATCATTACCAATATTGGAAATTGCAATTGGCCATGAAATGGGCAATGATTACTTTTGTTTGCGTTACTTGAAGATTAGGTTGAAAATTTATAAAAATATAAGTCTTTCGTAAACAATATAATAAAAGCAATAATAATCTATATCTTTAAATAAAAATTAAAAACTATAACAATCATATATTTTAATCACGTGACCTAGCAGAAAACTAAATGAATCTCTCCTACGGAGGCAATTCACCTTTCCAGTATAATAAGTGAACTATGTGCCGTTCCTGAAATCTATCTATGCCAAATTTCACCTAAATCCATTTAGACACTGGCGAAATTGAGTAACAAGCATCCATACATTCAAATTTTCGCATTTATACGTCATATGCGAGATTAAAAGAATAAAAAATTGCATTGATAACATATTTGTCTAATTATATCCGCAATATTATATATTTTTTCCGCAAAAATACTCGTATGAAAAATCATTCATTTTACGAATATACAAGTCTCTTACTTAGACCGTTTTGACACAACCCTTCCATTATTGGTTTAATTAAATGAACGAAACTAAGCTTCAATACGATTACAACTTCGATCTTAGAGCATTATTTTAGTTAACGTCGCACTTGGGGGTTTCCGTTTGACGTTTTAAAATAATTACTCACTGTTAAGTCTCCAAGGCTTTAATTAACCATATGTAAATAGAAGTAAGCGTACTTAAGTCGTGTTCATAAATTATTTTTTTACACTTTTTTTTAGATTAACTGCAACATTGTATACAAAAAAGTGAAATAACATCTACTCAAGAAAATTTATAGAAAACAATTTAACAACAGAGAAAAAGTCGGTAAAAAAGGTATTGAGATATTGCATAGATTATATAAAAAACTTTTTTTTAGAAAACTGTGCCAAATTTAATACTATTTACTAGGTATTTGAAGTATCCGTTCGAATTGGTTATCACATTTTATGAATGTATATCAAATAATAATAATAATTCTATTATTTAATAAAATAATTATAAAAATTAAATAAAGACCGTAATCGTACATTAAAAATAAACATCAGTCAGCCAAGTAGCAAGTTTTCATTTTCTCTAGGAAATAAATTATTTCCTTAACATACTCTTACTGATACAAATATACCCTAACAATATCTACATGTTGCAGGCATATTAAACAATTCGTCATTGTACAAATGTCGCTTATTTTCATGGACTTATTTAAAGGAACGCCAAAGGCAAATTGTTGATGTTTCTGAACTTAATTAAAATTGCCCCTGTTTTACCTATGGTTTATAATTGTATTTATAAATAAAAAAGCAGTTCAGCTTTTTTTTCTCATTTTTTAACCTGGCTTCTTGGTGTTGTTTGGTAGCAATTGACGGTATTTAGTGTTATGATACTAATATTATAAACGCGAAAGTTTGTAGGTATGTATGTATGGATATTTGTTACTCTTTCACGTAAAAACTATTTAATGGATTTCGATGAAACTTTACAATATTATAGCTTACACATCAAAACACCACATTGGCTATAATTTATAAAGATATACTAGCGGAACCCGCGGCTTTGCTCGAGCTAAACCTAGTCGCTAGTCAATATATAAATTTAGAAATAGTTTTATATATAGATAGGTAAATTCTATTTCGAACACTGAGCGCAAAACATCACTTTGATGTAAAATACACGGTGACTTATAACATAGGTCAGGTCAGATTACGGCTAGTAAGAAATCGTTCTTCTCGTAAGATGGTTTGTTCTTGAACCCAAAAAACCTTTACTACCTTTACTGGTATATTTTACAATCCAACGTTTTACAATTTGCCTTAATCATTTCCCATAATAGCAGAACATATCGTATAATGTATCAAATAATACGCGATATAATTTTGAAAAAACAAAAGGTACCTATAATACACTAATTACTTGTAGAAAAGTAAAAGAATAGCCGATAGTTGTATCGCTACTTTATATATAAAATATATTTTCATATGGATAACAAAGATAACTAAAGAAACTTGTACGGGGCCGTATATCAGTAATCGGTCCACGACAAACAAGAAACAAAAGCCATAAAATGAGTACATTAAACAACACCCGTATATTATAATATCTAGCATTAACTCAATCGAAGAGCCGTTAATGGAACCCAAAAGTAATATATATTATCTTTTATTAACGTACAAAAGTGAATTTGTTTCTATAATTTCATAAAGTCATCAAACACATAAATTCCCATTATGTGAAACTATGTTTTAATAACTTTACCATAATGGTATAAAAGAAAAAGATAATTTTGAAAATGTTTGTCTATCTGTTTGTTTGATACGGCTAATCTCCGAAACAACTAAACTCACTTTGATTGGACTTACACTGGCAGGTAGCGCATATTGAAAGAGTAACTTAGGGTACTTTTATTTAGGGAAAAGAAATAAAATTCCCCTTAAAAAACGCGAAGACGCACCAGTACAACTCATCATCCCTTTTAACGTTCCACTGCTGGACACGGGCCTACCTTAGTACGAGGGGATCAGGCCTTAGTCCACCGCGCTGGCCTAGTGCGTGTTGGCGGACTTCACATGTCTTTCGAAAACTTGCTAGGTTTTCTCAGACATGCAGATTTCCTCACCGACCTCATTTTCCTTCACCGTAAGACAAGTGGTAATCATGATAGAAATGATTCGCACATGAAAATATCAGAGGTGCGAGACCCGGATTTGAACCCGCATCACTCGTTAATCCAAGCGAGCGCGTTACCGCTGGGCTACCACTGTACAACTAAATCACAAATATTTATATACAAGTTTATAAATTATGGAATTCCGCCTAAGGATTTACATGTTTAAATAACCGATACCCGCCCTGAAAACGATAAAGCTCATTGGCTAACATTTGACAACGTATTCTTTGAATGTTTTTCTTCTACAAGGAAAGAAAGTTTAACAAAGAAAAAATATTAAAATAACATGTTGTCGTTGTTAAAAATAATCTCTTAAGGGACAATGTAACATTTATATTTAGATTATATTCGTTTATAACTTCATAATCATTACATGACCAACAGAGATTTTTTTAGAAAGTATAACACACTAGCATTTCCCGCGGCTTTGCACGCGTTCTAAAGACCGGAAACTAAAATCTTTCGCAAGTTTGAGTTGCGCGGTATGATACCTCACAAAACTAACGCCAGGCCGTCCCATTTTTGCAACATTTTTCATTGATTCTCCGCTCCTCTATTGGTTGTAGCGTGATAAAATATAGCCTATAGCCTTCCTCGATAAACGGACTATCCAACACAAAAATAAATTTTCAACTCGAACCAGTAGTTCCTGAGATTAGCGCGTTCAACCAAACAAACAAACAAAAAAACTCTTTAGCTTTACAATATTAATAAAGATTTTATACTTATAAAGTTTTTTAGATATAGATATGGATTAAGATATGGATTTTATTAAGTAAAATGTTATTAAAAAAATAAACTTGCAAATGATACGAAATATTTTTATACGAGTATATAAAAAATATCGATGCCTCAGCGAGTAGGTACCATAGCCAAGTATTGGTAAAATCTTACAATGTTGAATGAAACTTCAAAAGTAGTTTCATTCATGATAATTTTGTTTGCAAAGTAAACAGATTACGAACCCTAAGCACTCCATACTCTGTTATTATACTTAGGCAATACGGCCCAAAGTTTTGAAGTAAGGTGGCGTTATTTATGTACAGTAGGGTGGAGTGAATTTGACCAAATTTATTTTTTTTCAAAATTTTAATTCTCCTGTATCATCAATCGTTGATGGTATGTAAAAGATTTATTAGTACCAAAAATCAAAAGTCTACGACTTTATTTTAAGGTGGCGCACTACGAGGGAAATTTGCAAAAACAATAAAATTTAATTTCTAAGGTGTACACGTAAGTTAATGTGTTTTTTGTAACTATATGTCATAAAACTTATATTCTAATAACTATCGGGTGTTATCTTCAGTATTTTTACGCTATATTCTAAAAATCACTCGTTAATAAGAACTAAGGACAAGTGTAAAAAGTGGAGTTGTTGTTAAATTTCGTCTGTAAAATACCAAAAACTCGAAAAGACTTGCGGGTGCTCTTTGTTTGGTAATCCAATTAAACTAATTAGTAATGTGTTACCAACGTATTAATTCATTATAAAATATTATTTGTGGTTAAGAAATAATATGCTAGAACTGAATGATGGTAAAGACCCTGCTGTAAAATACTTGAGTGAAATGTTCGCCTCCATCATTGATTAAATTGGAATAAAGCATCTATTCCCACTAAAAGTCATCAACAAATCGTTGCAAGATTGATTTCATAATACAATATAAGTACAAAAGTGTAAAGAAATGCGTAATGAAACAAGAAAACAGACATGCAGATATAATATCAGCAATTTTTACTGGTACAGTTTCACTAAACGTAGCCAATGAAGATTCTGGACTCTAGACTGGACCCGCACATTCTCGGTGCTTGGCTTGCACTAATAGGATACTTCGTTCATAAATTGGGACAGCTAAACTGACAAAATCTTTAAAAGAACTAGCCACTTTATTCACGAAAGTCTACGCACGATCCTGGTTTGATATTAAGTCAAGACTGTTTTGCAAACATCGAGTTCATATCTTTAACATGATTAAAATAAGTTTGTATTTTCCAGAAGACCTGAAAAGCGTTGCTATAACAACTATATAGAGTAATTCCTTGTTTGTACATCCGGAAAACTGACTTTTGGCTATGTTACAAGATCACGAATCACACATAAGAGAACTGGCTCTCCGTAGAGTTTTAAAGTCAAGAAACGAGTGTAAGGGAAGGAAACCGAGAGTTTCAGTTTGCAAATATTAAATTTAATGCATTGAACAATTATGATTAATTAACTGGTAAAATAAAAGATGACAGAACCTCCAAAAACTATGAAATATAGTGACGCGATAATTCCAGACATAATCTCCTCAGGTGGTAATATATTTAAATTGAAAAGTATCCTTGCCACACTCAGGTGAAACGTTACGTCAAGCTTGTAACTGAGGCTTCGGCATCTGATTATTTATTAGAAGTCAGAGAGGATTTATTCGTTCTAGCATAAAGTCAAGGCAAGATATACCAATATGCGACACAAAGTTTTTTAGGCAAAAATCAGAGTCTGTGCTAAGCTTCTGATTTCGAAAGTTAAAACTCACTTTTGATGCCTATTATTTTTTTAATTATTTTGTTAGAAGTCGTATTATTATTTTAAAGCTATTACATAAAAGTTTTGGCAAAAAATTTAGCTTAAATAAAATCTTTAGATAAAGCTGAAATTTGTACTTTCTTAAAAATTAAAATCTGATGCGCCACCTTAAGATGTTGACATAGAAACTTAAAATTAAGTTTTAAGATCTCTGATAATGTAGAACATCCATTGGTAATACAGGAATAACGAAATTTAAAAAAAAAAATTTTCGCTCCACCCTAATGTACAGTAGCTTTTATGGTAAATTTCTCTCAGAGATATTTTTCCAATCAGAACTTCTTTATATATGTCTTTAAAACTTTCATTTTTCATGACATCAGGTCATCTAACCCTCTTATTTCACTACTAAATTCAGCCAAATATTCAAATCTACGACTAATATAATAATATAATAATATATAGATTCGTAGTTTAATTTAATATAATATAATACATAAAGACACACATGACTTTTTCGCTTTTTCCATTGTTACCATTCTCAACATAATTTTAACTTCACCTTGATCTTGTTTAAGTGTTAAAAATACTTAGCCTTCAAAAGTTTGTTTTCTCTTTTTACTTCGCCTTCCATTGACTTTTCCACAATATTAATTATTAATTTAAACATATACAGACCTATAAAGAAAACTAAAAAGCAATAATTTTTAAACCGGATACATTAAACACGTAATGTATAGACTAAAGCTCGATAACAAATATGTATTACAGCTAGACTAGGCCCAAACTGCATTTCACTACAAGGATCATACTACTAAATCCAAAATAGGTGCCGAACGGGGACACTTACATCGACAAGTGGTCATTTGGTTGCATCACTCGCACTGAAATGTAGCTCTAAATGCATAGAGAAATGGTGTACTCATGGCCAAAATAAAGGGTAAATCATAATAAAATTGTATACCAAAAACAGTACGATTTTAAAAAAGAAAGAAGAAGACAAAAAAGGTGTTAGATGTTATTTAGATTCGGAACCATTAAAAAGTACTATCAGAAAAGGTAATACAATTATAATTATTTCTAGATAGGTTCCTTAATCCTTTACATTAGAAACTTGCAACAACTGGAAAATTAATTATTATACTAGAAATTGAATTAAAGTTTATATGGAACTTCATTTTGGATCCACAAAAAATATTACTCCCTTCTTGGAAGTAACTAAAAGAGTGCAAGAGTAGAAACAGTATCTACATCAAAGATAAAACTATACATGACGACGAACTTTATGGTATTAATAAAATATTGTTTTTACATAATTTGTTTCTAAAGATTATAAATTAAATATATTTCTATGTCTAATTCCATAGAAATTCATTCAGCCGCTTACGTGATTGAGTTACATACATGTATCCATCAAAATGCCATATATTTTAAATAATAGGATAGATAGGGAAAGACAGGACCGTTCAGTTTATTTAGTAGCGTTTGAAGAACTTTTGTGTAATCGATAAAAGAATTTTGGACAAATTCAAACACTAAGTACAATGGACCAGTACTAGTTTATAATATGTATTTATTTAAAGGTATATATGTAGTATATCAACTATCTGGTGTCCGTAACACAAGCCTCGTAGCTTAATACGGAACTAGATAGCGCTGTGTGTAATAATGTCCCAACATATTTAATATTTATTTTAAAACACACATAATACACTTTACTTACTTTATAAATCGATAATATCCCCCATCTTTAACGTCTCCTTCTATATATTTCTCCAAAACTTACAAAGTACGTAACAAATTCAGGTTACATTTTCAAATACATTTGGAATACGTATTATATTATTATTTTTGTTAAATCACAAAGTAATACAAAGTATAAGAAAAGTGGTGTTTCTATTTCTCTGTCACTTGTTTCAAAGAAGATATAACAAGCTGATTTGACGATTTCTTTGAAAGGCACTTTACGAATTCTTATTAATGTTGTATTAAATGTTACATTTGTTGTATGGAAAGTAAGTCTCTGAAAGTATTTAGTAGAAGTACTTTTAACGTTTGTTAAAGATTATTTATTGCTAGTACTAGCAATTACTTGATTAAAAAAAACTTTTTTTTCTTTCGTCACGAAGCAATTCTACATAAACCATTTATAAGCGAAGCTGCAACTATTAATAAGTCTTGTAATCAACACTAATTTGATTCTAACTAAGATTCCAGGTTCAGTTGTAGTTATTTTTTCGAATTCAACTAAATATTCTCTACACATGTATTTCAATAAAAATAAAATATTAGTTTAAGTCGGTCATAAATTGTAATGTAGCTTTTCACCGAAATCTGCCAAGCGATTTAATATGAAAATAAACAGTCATACACAGTTTCATATTTATAATATCAATATAGTTAAATACAACATCGTCTTCAGCCCTTTTTTTTGATATGTCACGTGTCTTTCGAAAACATCCTAGGTTTTTACAGAGATGCAGATTTACTCACGATGTTTTCCTTCACCGTAAGACAAGTAGTAATCACGATAGAAATGATTTACACATGAAAATATCAAAGGTGCGAGACCCTGATTTGAATCAGCATCACTCAGTTATTCAAGCGAGCGTTTTACCGGGCTACCACTGCCTTTAAATAATACAACATATAAATCATTAAATACAGTATTACATTCAAAGATAACATTTAAAACCCAATTCCACCATATTGGACAAGTAAAAAGCTAATTATATTCACATCTTTCCATTTCCAACGATGCAAATTACGTATAAATCTCTCGAACGCCGTTCCACGAGACAGTTTGAGAAGACATTAATCAACTTTAAGTTGTACTAAGACCACATATTTCCATTGTCCCCAAACGTAGTGACAGTACGAGCAAGTGAATTGTAAATTGTTCACTGCGCCCGAATGTATTTTCACCCGTTCGAAATCGGCCCCGATTGAATAAGCAACTGATATCGCGGAGATTTGGGACGCTTTAGTGAGCTTAGTGGTATATGTTTATATTTCATTTGGTCGTATGTGTAATCTGTTTTCGTTATATGCAATTAATTAGTTTTGGTACATTTTCCATTATAATTTTACTATTTATTATTTGAATGTGGTGTGATGATTTTATGTTTCAGTTTCAAGTATGTAAAAGTTAAAACATATTATTTTGTTGGCTAATATTCTGTGTTGCTAGCTCTTGATAGCTTTTTATATTTAATAAATAAGGTAATTTTTTAATTTCTCGAAGATATTTCAACTATTTGTGGATTTTTTCCCGGTCCAAGGTTACACAATTTTAAAAACAGATTGGCTTAATTTTATTATTATTCACAATAACTTTGCTATGAAGACTTTGAAAAAATATTTCGTAACGTGACAAATTCCACACTGAAAACAAACTAAAAATTTCTTTAAACTTTATTATAAATTTTCTAAAATTTACGTTACATTGTATATAGGTACATAATATAAAACAGTCAGTGTACAGTGCCATGGCTAAGCATGAGGAAAAAATGTTGATAAAATAAGCGATAATGGGTTTTAAGGCTCCATTCTTTTCTATTAAACGTTATATAAAAACCAAATATAAGCCTATTGCTATGATATTATTTTTCAAGACAATTTATAAGAAAAATATCCTTTGGCCATTCCAGGAACGTTAAATATTTTTTATCGTCAAAATTTTTCATAAATTGTTTGATAATATTTTACAAAATAATTGTAATGTTGTTTACATTATAGTATCAGTCATGTAAGGTAGTAGTAGTGCAGTGGCTATGGAAGGTAGGTCCGCTCGGGACTCGCATTGTACTACTCATGATTTATAACAACAAGTTTCAATAATTCACAAAAACATGAGAGAAATAAGTTTAAAATGTACAGGAATTACCTTATTTAAATTAATTTTCTTATATCATCCTTAAGTATGCTTTAAGTAGGTTGTATGTGTACATAATTATTTAAAACACTTAGGGTACAAAATATGACCAAAGTCTATTTCAAGCGTTAAGATAACGAACAAAAGTGATTATTGCAACTAAGTAGAAGTAGAAAGGACGATTTGAACAATTTTATTATTTGTATCTCATACTCATATATTTAAATTTATAATTAATGCGAGTGAAATCGTAAATAATAAATATATTTTTTAAAATACTATGAGTTTTTGTAAACCCTAAAATAAAATTACGCGACCGTACACAACATACGTTATCTAAAAATCTTTATCACGTTATATTTGGATTTCGGTAAAATTTATTACGGTCAGATATAATAGTGAAGGGACGGGGCGGAAACCGAAATTTTCTCTCAAAGCTGAACCGGAAATAGGACCCTCCATCGGCTGTGTAAAAGTCAGATGCAGGAACCAAAAACATCGACAAATAAATTTTCACAAAAGGCACACTTCACTATTGTCCGTCTATACAGACGCTACGCCCCTCGTGTTTAGCCTTAAAGCTTCATCAGACACACAAAAGCGAAAATTATAATGCAAACTTTAAGAAATATGTAAATGTTTTAAAATTATACCCTCTATCTAAGTGCCACTTTTTCGATACCTGCCATAATTATGTAAGTAAGACGTTTGGTATATTTTAATTATGAAGATTTTTTAAAAGTACATTTGGTCAACAAAGTAATATTTTCCATGCAAAATTATTATTTCCTGGTAAAAAAATAATAAAAAACCAGTTAAGTTGCAGAACGTACACAAAATAAATACGCATGAACTAAGAAGTGAGTCTTTATGTAAATAGAGGTGTTATTTTTTCCAGTCCATTCCACGACATATTTCCAAAACATAAAAATATAATTTAAATTCATACTACACTACCCACTATTCATCAATATTCATCAACTAACAAAACGAAGTTAGATTGGCTCGTGTGAAGAACACCGCGCGGACAATGGTCAGGACTCCTATTGTCCTATTTGAGTTATTATCTACAGTTTTCCCGCTGTCTGATCTTTACGCTTATAATTTATTCGCCTTTTGTATGATTTTAATGTGTTTAAGTCATTATTATAGGCATTCATACATATTGTATATTGCGGATTTGCCTGTATAGGTCATATAAATATAAATGAAATTTTATTGCAGTTATTAGAAGTAAGAGGCGAATTTTGAAATAAGATTTAAAATAAACTTCTATGCCATTCAAAGAATACATTATATATAATATCTAATAGCAAACTATGTCCAAATGGCACGCCTATAAGCAAATACATAAGAATTGACCAAAAATACGAAAAATGAACATTAAACATTTCTATGATGCAATAGAACAGTACTCCTACAAAAATATTAGTTAAGTCAATCGTACCTAAGCTGCTAATGGAGTCCATACACTTAATAGTATTATAAATATTAAAGTGCGTTTGTTTGTTTGTTTACTACTGCTTTTTTAACGTCGAAATAGAGGGACGTATTGGCATGACTTTTAATGTGCAGATAGTTGGGAGGTTGAAGAGTGATACAGACTTATCATGCGGAAGACTACCTCTTATAATACAACCCACTCATCGAACATAAGGTCTATCTAACAATTAAAACGTACCCAGGGAGTAATCCGAAGCAAGGCTAAGTTACTAGTATCTTATATTTTCATGAAATAGGAGGTAGAAATGAAGTGAAATACCTATGCAAGTTTTACTTTACTCATCTGTAATAGATAAATGTAGAGCAAAGTTAGCAAAGGAAGACGTCGCCGAAAGTTACATAAGTCAACCTGAGCCGAAATTACCCCCGCCCCGATTCAGACTGCTTTGTTTATTAGGTACAAGTTACAAACTTATAGCGATATGGTTACAATTATCTAAGGAAGTGTAACGATTATTTATATTGTTACATTGACTTTAATGAAATGATTAATAAAATTTTTTTTTACGTTCTATATACTATTTTAACCGACTTCAGAAAATGGAGGGTTTTGATTTAATTTTAATTGACAAAAAGACTATACAATTGGTGCAATTGGTTTCTTTAAAAAATATAAGTAGATACTTTATTCAGCTGACAAATAACTTACTCATAACATATCTAGTTACTTTATATTTTCGTAACATTTTCGTACGAGCTTTTAAGTTTGTGATTTTAAAATCGTTCATGTTCTACAATCACAATTTTCTATTCAGTGGAAATATCAACAAAGATTGAAATGAATGTCCAAACTCGTTCGTTTGTGAACGGAGTTTATGGAACGAAACGAAAACTGCTTTACGAAACTGGATCTGTGGATCTGGCATAAATTTTCCAATTATCATAGCATGGAAAAGAATTTAGATCCACACATTTTTATATTAGTTTGGGTTCATTTGATCCAGTTACAACGATAACAGTTTAAAACTTGTTTAAAGTTTCCGCTACGTTCAAAAAGCTTCAATTATTTTGATGTTGGAATTAAAAATATTCATCAATGCATGTATTTTTTTATCTGCTATCAGTCCTTAACTAAAAGCTGATTCACTCTCTGTAGGTTTTAACTTTTATCACGTCGAAGACCTCATCTGTCCATTCACCACCTATCACCAAGTATCTGTATATTATGGTGTTTTAGTTGTATAGTGTTATACAAATATGTAAAAAGATAAATGACCGAATGATGTATGAGCCAACGTTCTAATCAACTAGGTCAAGGAAAATGACATATTACAAAGCTTCCTTTTTGTAATATAGGCAAGTACTAAAGAATGTTTTTAGTAAGTTCCACGCATCGAAAAGTAAGGGCTTTTTCGTATGAAAATTGGTAAAACCAATGAAAGTCAGAATATTAAAGTAAAAACTATCTTTTCTGATTTTTCCGCAGGTTTATTTTGATTTTTTGTTTCCGAGGTTTCGAAAGCGCCTTGCTTCAATCGTGGTCACGAGAATATAATTTCAAAATTTTGTAATTGAATATCTCGTACATCATACATAAAGAAAGCTTATTGAAATACAAAATATTATCCAAATCGTTACAACACCACTTAAACTATAATATATCCGCAAAAATCGTTTATTTAATATTATAGGATATACTTACAAATAGTCCCGGTGTTCATGAGAACTGTACTAGTTGTAGGAAAGAATGAAATTAAAAATTGAAAAAGATAGTTCTATTTATCGTGTAATTAAAAGTCATAAATTATGTCGAATAGCCACGTCTCTTTGCCACGTCTCGCTTTTAATTTCATTCTTAAAAGGTACTAAAAGCGATAGTAATAACGAGCTTTACAAACTGATGCTGAACTATATTATAATGGCAGAAAAATAAATAAAAGAATGGAAAATTTAATTTAGGTATGCATTTTTAGTTATGCTAAGAATAACAATATGTATTGAAATTTTTTGGGGTCTAGATGAATAAAAAAATATATTGTGACATCTAGTTTCGTGGTTAGCTACCAGGCTTGTGTTACGCTTGCCAGATAATTGAAACACTATTTAAGGTTTTATTAGTTATAACCTTAAATACATATTATAAATATAAACACCCATGACTGGAGTACAAATATTCGTGCTCAACAAATAAATATCCTCAGCGAAACTCGAACTCGCGACCGCTGGTACAACAATTGGTCAATACAAACTGAGTCAGACGTATCGTGGAAAGAGATTCCTATGAAAAACCGAGTTAAAAACAAGAAAAGTAATTTATAATATAACTTTTATTATATTTCACATGTTGTGTGTGTGTGAGAGCATAAGCTTAAGCCCTAAAGAAAGTTTAGTTTTTTTTTTTTAATAGACATAGGTATCTGTTAGTAACAGCGAAGCATTCGTCATTCGTCCCGTAGGTCCGTTTCAAGAGTTTATATGGAATATTTAGACTGTAACACAAAATATGATTTTCTCTTTTTAATATTGTTTACATTAAACAATTTAATTTTACCAAAATTCATCCGTTAGTTTTCAAAATATAACTTCAATATTTGTTATACAGCCTTTTAGATCTCTGTAATCACATTTCCCATGCAAATATTCCCGCTTATCTTGACATTTTCAATTTATAATATTTTAGAACAATAGTCCGTGCCAAAGTAAATATTTCATTGTACCACCGACCGTTACTAATCTAGTTACTAAGTTGGTCAATGTTGTTTGTCTGTTTAATCATTTGATCTTTGCTGGCACAACTGAACTAGGCTTCTGCTAAGAAAAAAAGTTTTTTATTAACTGTATACATTAACTTGCTATCTCCATAGATTACATATGTAGTAATATTTTATTTCATTTTTATTTTATTTATTAGAAAGCACACGTAATATACAATGAGTACATTTCTTAAAATATTGATTTATATATAAAAAATATCTCAGCGTATATTACAATTATAGGCTAACTTATCATGCATTGAATCACTTATGCATTAAAATAGGTAACAGTAAAAAAATATTTTACTACCATGCAAATTATCAAAAAAAAATAAATTATTATATTAAGTCGAAACATATGCAATTTGAATTATATTTTTTTTCTTTCTGTATATACGTATTTATACAAATAAATATATAAACTACCCAATCATGGTCGGATGACATTATTGTGCTTTTGAAAAATCGTTGTGGGCTTTCTGGTAAAATTTGTCTGAGATAGAGTTTAATTAATTTGATAGACAAAGCAAATGAGAACAACGACTTAAAATTGTCAACGTATTGGCAAATATGGGTGAAGGGAATATTGCTATACATGTTAAAATATATCTCTTAAGAAATAATGAAACTTTAAACTTAGTACAGCCTTACGATACATTTAACAAAAATTTAAAGAACGAACGAAATTCTTAGATTTATACACAGAATATGATATTTCAGTAACTAAATAGATCATTATCCTAAAAGGTAAAAATAAACTAGTTAATTTGGTTACTATACCCTACTAGTTATGCAACTGGGCAAGGTAGTATCGTAAAAGAAAGAAAAAACAATGTGTTTAAAATCATAATGACAACAATTCCCACATGATTCCCATAAGAACTTTTTATTTTCATAGATCACATTGTTTTCTTATGACAGCTTAAAAATGGAATATTTGTTTTTCTAAATTTTTTAAGCCATTACAATTTCTATTAATACAATTCTTTTGAAATAAAGAACAAAGACGAATTTTCAATTAAGCAATTTCGCTGTTTGTGAAGTAAAAAATAAAATAGTTACCTAGAAACACAACTCCCTTTAAATATTTCATAAAGGCCTAAAATTCGAGGCCGAAAAATATGTCACGAACCAAAATTCAACAGTCCGTCGCCATTGCAAAACTTAACCGCAGTGTAAAAATATGAATATTTACGACGTCTAGTCAGTACAAAGAGTTTAAAGATATTGTGGAAATTCCTTAAAAAAGCCTTTAAATTCTAAATTTTAATATGTATTTTTTAACTAATAATTCTTTAACTTCTATTGTTCTATTCAATTTCTTTCGAATGTTGTATTTTAAAGCATGTTTTATTATATTTTATAGGTAATAAAATCATAAGGATAGAATATTTCTATTTTAGAACGTTAATAATTTTTAAAATCTTCTCAAGAGGTAACTTTTTACAGTAACTTTTTAATCTAAACAAATATTAAAAAACAAAAATAGTATTTTGCTTAGAAGGCAAGACTAATTTAGAAGCTAAGGCAGGCAGTGTGTCGTCTTGTCCATAGTCCCAGTCATCTTTCGAACATACCTTAAGTAACTAACTTCGATGGCATTTCCAATATAGTGTTCTATGGTTTAAACCATACCGTCCCCTGTTCTCGACCATGATTGACAGGTTAATTTACTTCTTGACAGTTCGCATCCAGCCTCCGATATTGAATGACACATTGTCTATTCGTTAGCTTGGCTTTACTTCTAAAACCTAAATTTGCGAGATTATCTTAGTGCACTTTCAGTTGCTGACAGTACTTTGTATATATCCCATCCGATTAATGTTATTTTTCTCATTATTATAAAACCTTCCAAAAAATAGATATTTGTTCCTTAATCGCCAGAACCGCTCATCGGATGTGGATGAGAAGCACACAAAAAGAGATTATAGTCTGGAATTTTATCCCGGAAAGCCGATGTACGGTTTTCATTGAAAAGATTGTATGCTTGTTATGTAACATAGGAATATTTTTGTGTTTAAAACTCTTATGAACATTCATTAAGGACATGGGAGCTCAGAACTGCGTATTTATATCTATACCATACGGAGTAAAACATAGTAATAAATTATTGACTTAATTTTTCTTTTTTTAATTCTTATATATAGTACAATATAGTCGCTTTAGCTGAAATCCTTTATATATAAAGAAATATACATGGATATGAAACTTAATACCTGTGATATTATGAATCAATAGTTAAAGCGGTTAACCAAAATTCGATAGTCTTAAAAAAAATAAAGTCATGCCATAATGTCAAGTATTAGGTGATGTAAACGCCAAAAGTGAAATTGTCACAAGGAGTTCCTTTTAAGCCCTCTTCTCAAGCAAATGAAGCGTTATTTCGGTGTCAGCACTTTACGCACCTGTAAATGTACATACAATACGTACAACCTGACTTTAAGCATTTTTTTTTAAGTAGCTAAAAAAGTTAATAAATTGTGTATTGAGAAAGGCGATAAGTGAATGTTTCTAGTAGTTGTTACTGTACACTTGATATTTCTGGTTAAAAATGTTCACACGATATTATCTATATATAAAAATCAATTTCTGTTCGTTGGTCTCGCTAAAACTCGAACACTCCTAGATTGATTTTTTTTTCTTTTTTGGGGAAGGTATAAGGGGTAGTTTAATTATTAGAAAAATAGGGAATACATAAAAAATAGCTGGTAAATCTTATACAAATCTGTTTATTTTCGATGGGAATTACTAGTAGTCAAATGTACCTAGGGAAGAACCCGAACAAAGCGAGGGTGAGAGTGCTAGTGTAAGTATGAAAATAGTTCCACTACCAATAACAAAAAGTCAAAAAGTGTTATCTACATTTTTTTCAACTTCAAAATATTATATTAAGCCTATACCTGAGCCTTCCCCTTTAAATATCTTTCCCCTCCTAAAATGGATGTACAAAAATGATTTTCAAATAAATCATGTTGATAGGAAAAAAATATTCAAAACATAAAAATACCGATATACGACTTACCCTCGCTTTGCTCTACTCGTCCCTGTGCACTTAACAATAGCCTATGTGTTACTCCAGGTCAATCTATCTGTTATCTAAATTTCATCGATATCTGTCCAGCCAAATTTGAAGCCTTTATCACCATAACGAAATAACAAACATACAAGTATAGTTATATTTTCGCATTTACATACCCACCTATGTTACCCATTACCTAGTTAAGCTTCCCAATGGGCATCACGACCTTTATGTTAAAAAAGTTCATATCAAATATATAGTATCTATATAGAAATATTATTTTTTAGGACTTAAAATTAGAAAAGAATAAGTTTTGATATGAAGCCACTTCCATTTTGTGTATTCCAGTAACCCAAAACCTTTTTTATCTTTAAATGTGATTCGTGAGGGCATAAAATATATGTAATTCAATCATTACAGTTGGACGGACGTCCATTGAAGATTAAGGGTCTTAATGCGAAATCAATTTTAGGAAAATACAAAGCAATATGGGGCTATTTCATTTCACTGAGAAGGGTATAAGTAATGCTGGGGATCTTGAAAAATTTATAATAAATGGAATAGAATTTTTGTTTTTCTTTACATTGCAATGATATACTCGTATAATGAAATAAAGCTTGACCGTTTTTTATGTTTTTTTTTATATTTGGAAGTTATAAGGTATATTTATTAGGTCGTGAAGTATTTTTCACCCTTATGTCAAAATTCTGATAAAAACTACAAAGCAACTAATTTAACTAATATAACTATTATCAGAAAAAAGTTAATATAAATATAATACATTTTTAATCTATATCAGATATATAATCGAATGAATTATTTAGGAAGGAATACGTTGCAATTAAACGTTATTACGATTTTTCAATATGATTAAGATCTATTATTTACAATCATACTCGTATCTGTAAATTAACGTCATATTTTAATTATATACGTGTTACTTGGATATTTGTTTCGAAGTACTCGTAAGTCGTATCAGCATCGCAGCGCTGCGAATCATATTTTCATGCTCTTCTTCAACTTGTATCTATAAATATAATAAAACTATATAATAAAACTAGCATTTCCTGCGGCTTCGCACGCGTTCTAAAGACCGAAAACCAATTTCTTTCTAAGTCGCGCGGTATGATAGAATCCTCGCAGAACTAACGCTCGCCCTTGCAGTTTTTACAACATTTTTCATTGATGCTCCGCTCCTATTGGTCGTAGCGTGATGTTATATAGCTTATATCCTTCCTCGATAAACGGACTATCCAACACAAAAATAATTTTTCAAATCGAACCAGTAGTTACTGAGATTAGCGCGTTCAACCAAACAAACAATAATTATTACTTTATAATATTAGTATAGATTCTAACTCAGCCGTACATACATAGTCATTATTATCGATACAGAGGCCAAATCTAAAGTTTTTTCATGAGTTAACCACTGGACATATTTTGATGAAATTTGGTATGTAAATATGTGTGAATAATATAATATCAGTAAGTAAATAAATATGTTGGGACATTATTACATAGGAGGAGCAAGGAACTTTTCTATAAATGGCCCTTAAAAAATCCTCATAAAAGGTCCTCCAAAAGTCCTTCAAGGTCTGATTTAACTGCGCATACCATTCACCCTCTATTTATACTAACTTTAACATTTTTATACCTATCATTTATAATATATAGTATCTTCATATTAAAAATATGTTCTTAAGATTTTTTCATAAGCTCCAAGGTTACAAAAAGGTCTTTGTAAATATGCTAATTCAAATCGCAAGATCCTCTTTGAATTTTCCGTACTCTTGTATATAATCTTGCTTAAAACTTCATATACGAAAGTAAAAATCGTGGTACTTTTGTCGTCCTGCATAGAAATTGTCGCGAAATATTCATTTCACCATGGCATGCGACACAGGTGGCGACAAAAGGCAAAATTGGAAAATTTTATTGGATTATCCCATTCCTTATTTACTTTTCTAAGAAATATCTGAGACACTGATGTATTTCTGTTTTAAATCAACGAAACAATTTCATTTAAAGTTAATCCCTCCATCATTATTGTGAATAATATTTTTTTTAATAATGTTTATGTAACGCTTATTGATTAACATAAGTATTCAAACATTTTTTCCATTTAAGACTAGTAAAGCATCCTCGTTCCGCTTAGTTTCGCTTCCGAGGTAAAGTTTTCTTATAAGTGAATGTGATTTTTCCCACACACATTTTTTCCCCGCAGTAAAAAGTATGAGTTGATACCTTTCATCTTAATCTTTGAAGAGGAATTTCTCGTGTTGCCGTCATAAAAAGGCAAAAATTCTAATAACTTTATACATAATAACAATATCTATTTCAACGAGATTTTCCAAAAAATATTAAAGGTGCAGTTTCGACTAAGTAAGAAGTTTATCATATGCATAAATTAACTTGAACGATTCAATTAAAAGTTAAAGCTTTATATATGCTCTTCGATATTAACTTAGTTCAATAAGCCAAAAATGTCTTAAAAATAAGTTTTGAACTTTTATTAGGTCTATTTATGTAACAAAAGCTTAATATTTTTCAACAATGAACTTTTTAAAATTTCACGTTTTATAATTGTTACACATTCATAATTAGGTATATACAATACACATACATATATTCACATTATGTAGCACAAGAAATGAAGAACTTTCATACAAAATTGAGACAGCCCTTAGACCTCCTTAATCCGGCTCTGTTGCAAAATATTAGTGGACGTCTACTAACTATAAACTAATTCCCTGCGAAGTTTCATCTTTATACGTCAAGCGGTTTTCGACATTTCGTGATGAGTGAATGACCTTTCGCTTTTATATATTAGAATTAATAAAAACGAACTTTTTCCTTCAAATTGTATTTACAACTTGACTTTATTTCACAGTAGCCAGTAAATAGTTTTATTAACTTTGAAGAAAATAGAACTTAACAGAAAGAACTAATTCTTTATTCAGAAATTAATTTCCTTGTGCGAGTTCAAAGGTTTCTTGATGCACTTTGCGAAGTATAGTTTTAAAATAACATTTACTTGAGCAAAAGTTATAAAATAATCCGCGATGTTCCAGAAGATTTTCTTTGTTCAGTGATTAATTAGATTATATTACATAAGGGTCACTACATAAGTTTTGTCGTACGTAAAATAAATAAAAGATATTGACAAAATAAGGATAGATTCATAAAGATTAACTAATATTAACAATAACGGTACAAGCTTTGTGACGTAAAGTACCTCTACAGATTTATTACGATTTTTTAAAAATTAAACATGACTGAACTTACTCGTCGCGACGTTCGTGTAATAATTTCGTATAATTTTAGGCGCGGTTTAACTAAGCAAGAATGTTTTGAAGAAATGAGTGGTATATTAGGTCAAACGTGTCCTTCACTAAGGACAATGGAAAGATGGTTTATTCAGTTTAATCGTGGCAAATTTAACTTGGAGGACGATTCGAGGCCGGGTAGGCCTATAGAGGTAACTACCGATAAAAACATTGAGGCAGTGGAAAAACTACTGAAAGAAGCCCGACATGTCACGTATCGACAGATCGAGGAAATCCTGAGGTTAAGTGCACCAACTATTTGTCGAATTCTTCACGAAGATTTAAAAGTTAGGAAACTTTGTTCACTGTGGGTGCCACATTTGATGACTGACGAGCTGAGGGAACACCGCATGAATTGGTGTCATGAAATGTTAAAAAAATTTGATGGCGGTCAATCTAAGTACGTCAATTCAATCGTAACTTGTGACGAAACTTGGCTTTATTATTTCGATGTCCCAACTAAATCCCAGAGTAAAGTGTGGGTGTTTCAAGATGAAGATCCACCAACGTCGGTCAAAGTGTCCCGATCGGTTAAAAAAAGAATGGTGGCAGTATTTTTTTCAAAACGGGGAAAATTGTCTACAATCGTGCTCGATAAACAGAAGACTGTTACTGCAAAATGGTACACGGAAGAATTTTTGCCTCAAGTTTTAGAAGCTTTAAAAAACGAGCGACCAAACTCAAGGCTCAACACTTGGATTTTGCATCAGGATAACGCTCCGGCACATCGGGCTGGCAGAACTACAGACTATTTGCGAGATGTTGGAGTGAAATTACTGGGACATCCTCCTTACAGCCCAGACTTATCGCCATGCGATTTTGCGCTTTTCCCTTATGTCAAAAAACAATTAAAAGGACGCAAGTTTTCTAACGATGCCGAGCTTATAGGCACATTTGAAGAGATATGCAGTAGTGTTCCAAGTACTTTCTGGAGCGAAGTATTCATTAAATGGTTCGAGCGTATGAGAGTGTGCATTAGTGCTAATGGCAATTATTTTGAAAAAAATAAATAAATAAAATAGTACGACAAAATTTATGTAGTGACCTGTACTTTTCTGATAAATTCAATTTCTCAGTATTAAATTATAGATTTCCATTTCATAGTAAATAGCTAAAATATATCTTCTATCTATACTGTATATAAAATAATATAAAATTGTAATGGGTTCAAATCTGAACATTAAATATACTTTGGACAGTCTTATTCGAATAGTCATTATTATCGGTACAGAATGTGGAAAAGAGAATAGAGTTATTTATAAACCGTTTTCTGAATATAAAAAGTACCTAAGTAATTGTAGTTACTTCTTACTAAAATAGTACACCAACTTCGAATTTTTTTAAAAGCTATTCCTTTATCCATAGGGATAAAAAATGTAACAATTATTAATCGATATTATGTAAATTGATCCACAATATCGATTAATGTCCCATAATATTATAATTTAAAAATAAAACAAAAATTCTGTCGACTCCATTCGATTCGATATTTCGTTTTATTAAAGTTGGGTACATAGAATGTCAGCTTAATAATATATAATTATATGATTGGATATTATAATTTCAATTATATAACATCTCGAATTGTCAAATAAATCGCTTTTCAATAATGCATCACATATAAATGTTCTTCATTTATTTGGAGCCTTATTTTAAATTTAATTTAAATATCTTATGTATGAAATAAATGTAATCGCCGTACTAAAATAAAATAATGGTATGTTTCAAGTACCTATAATAAAGGAGTAATTATGGACTCGCCCGAGCAATGTCAGATTCATCTCGGAAACGGCTCTGATTTAAATAGAATTTTGAATTTAGATTAGATTTAGCAGCAGTTTATCAACATAATTGTCTTTTCTGAAAACAGTAATTTTTATAAATTTTCCGAAATACGGATGGAACTTTTAAAAGTCAAATAGCATTAGAAACACATTTAACATTAGATAACATAGTTATAATGGAGTGCATCAAAAAATGCACCCTCACGCGTATTAGCACTTCCCGCCCGCTATCACAGCTCACAGCCGGTCTTTATTGTTCTATGGAAACATACGGCTCAAAATTTCTGACAAGGTTTATTTTAAGATTTGTATTTAGCCCTTTTAACGTCTTCACATCATAAGTCTTTAATCATGCAGGTTTTCTCACGATGTTTAACTTCACCGTAAGGCAAGTAATAATCATATTAGAAATGATACGCACAAGAAATTTTCAGAGGTACGAGACCCAGATTTGAACGAGCGAAGCGAGTGCGTTACCAATGGACTACCACTGTCTAATATTATATACTGTCATATATTAAAATTAGAACATAACAGAGTTAGCATACAGATTACGTAAGTATAGTAGTGAGTTATTGAATAATACTAAACTATACCATTTTAAATTTTTATCCAATTAAAAAGCATCATATGATAGAATTCTGAGTGGTACATTAAATATTTTTTGGAAAATCGTATTGAAAACATCATTTGTCATTGTAGAGTCCGAATGTATAATGTATAGTTTTTAAATTTTGTGCGCCTGTCTGTCGGTGTGTCTGTCTGTGAACGCATCACGAGAAAACCACTGGAAAGATTTTGGTAAAATTCTTTTTATGTTTTTTTTGCGTATCCCACAGAATTAAAAAATATATATATAGGCTTTAAATGCCGTGACGATGTCCGAGCAAAATGTGAATACGCTAAAATGCGCGAACTGTAATATTGTGATAAGTGAAGTGTTGTCATTTATACAAAATAAAATTTCAGTAATGGACAATGAAAGCTTGATAAGAATTTGTGCGACTGCTTTTTCTGAAGAGGAGGTAGAATGTGCAAAGAACTTGTTATTTAATTCTATTAAAACAAATCTGAAGAAAATATCAAGACGTAAAAATGGAAAAATACAAAAAGATTTAGAGGACATGATATGTGTCTTCAAAGTCACAGAACCGGATCTAATACCAATTTTTGTGGCTCGTGACTTACAAAAATTACCGCCGGTTACCTTTGACCATGTCGATGTCACAAAATTGTTAAAAGACCTGCTGATTATGCGAACCGAGATAAATGAAATAAAAAACAGCTACGTAACTACAAATCAACTACAAGAATTAAAATTGAATTTGGAAACAAATCAACCCCTAGCATCCTTTTTGACCTGTAATATTAATACGAAAAAAAGAGGAGGGTATTTGCTTGACAGTGGGCCTATCGGTCTATTGCCGGCCGGGATCGACACAATAACGGCATGTCAAAGCGCAGAGCGTACGGAGTCACCAAAGTATCGCTCTCTCGTTCGCGCTCAAGAGGTTGACATAGAAAAGAAAAAAAGTGCGTGCGCACTCGTTAATTCAACATTGACTGAAAACGAAATGTGCACCGATATGAGCGAGACGGCAGAGCAGGCGGCCTGTCATACGAATATGGAAACTATACAGCCCAGTATGGCGGATGTTGTGAGAAAAGGAGAATGGAAAACGCAGATTGCAAAAACTAATGAATGGGTGACTGTTCAAAAAAAAAGATACAGGAATCGGTTTGCCGGAAAAACAGGGAAAGCGGCTATGGACAACTCGGAGAAGTTCAAAGCAGCTGAAATTAAAATACCTTTGTTTATTTCACATGTAAACAAAGAGACCGCAGAAGAGGACATTTGTAAATATATTAAAAACAAAACATCGCAAGTCGTTTCACTTGAGAAAATAAAAATGAAAAAAGAAAGACCTTACAACGCATATAAAATATTTGTAAATAAAAACAAATTGGAAATATTTTTGGATGATCAGTTTTGGCCTGATGGTATCAAATTTAGGCGTTTTATACATTTCAAGTACAGAAAAGAGGAAGGAAAATCCCTCTCTCAGAGTGAACTAATAAACACAATCAATGGATAATTCTTCAAAACTAAGCATAATAACATTTAACTGTAAAAATGTAAAGAGGTCAGTGAACTGTGTGCGATCACTGTGCAGGACAGCTGACATTGTATTGTTACAAGAAACATGGCTATATCCGCATGACTTATGCTTTATTGAGAATATAGATCATGAATTCAGTTACACTGCGAAGTCTTCAGTGGACACGTCAGCTGGTATTTGTAAAGGAAGACCCTACGGAGGACTTGCAATACTATGGCGTAAAAGTGCATTGAGATGTGTGACTGTAGTGCAATGTGATAGTGAACGGATCTGTGCAATAAAAGTAGAAGTAAATGGCAAATTTTTTATGGTTATAAATACATATATGCCGACGGACTGTAGTGAAAACCTTCCAGGTTTTACGGAATGTCTCAGTGAAATTCATTCTTTGATACAATACAATAATATTGAATCTGTTTATGTGTTGGGGGATTTCAACGCGCACCCAGGTGAGTCATTTTTTAATGAACTTCTTAGTTTTTGTACTGAGCAAGAATTGTTGTGTGCCGATATTAACTATCTTGGTATTTCATCGCAAACGTATACATACATAAGTGATTCACATGGGTGTAAGCGTTGGCTAGACCACTGTCTTGTAACTCATTCGGCGGCAAGAACAGTTGTAAACATTAAGGTTATGCTTGATACATTTTGGTCAGATCATTTTCCTTTGAAGTTAGAGTGTGATATCAATGTAATTACATTAAAAAACTATGCGATTAAGCCTGCATGTAACGGTATTAGATGGGGGGAAAGAAATACTGAGGACATTGCAAGTTACTCACAATTGTGTAATAATAAGTTAAAAAATTTTGAGTTTCCTACACAATTCGAACGCTGTGCGGATCTATTCTGTAATAACTTAGAACATAAAAGTTTGTTGGACAAATTATATGAAAATATTGTTTGTATATTAGGCGATGCGGCGTGTAATAGTAGAACGTTAAGAGGCATAAAAAGAAATTATAAGGGTATAAAAGGGTGGAACAAGCATGTAAAAGAATTTCACGCACAAGCCAGAGCTAAGTTTCATATATGGATGTCATATGGGCAACACACAATTTTTTATGGTTATAAATACATATATGCCGACGGACTGTAGTGAAAACCTTCCAGGTTTTACGGAATGTCTCAGTGAAATTCATTCTTTGATACAATACAATAATATTGAATCTGTTTATGTGTTGGGGGATTTCAACGCGCACCCAGGTGAGTCACTTTTTAATGAACTTCTTAGTTTTTGTACTGAGCAAGAATTGTTGTGTGCCGATATTAACTATCTTGGTATTTCATCGCAAACGTATACATACATAAGTGATTCACATGGGTGTAATCGTTGGCTAGACCACTGTCTTGTAACTCATTCGGCGGCAAGAACAGTTGTAAACATTAAGGTTATGCTTGATACATTTTGGTCAGATCATTTTCCTTTGAAGTTAGAGTGTGATATCAATGTAATTACATTAAAAAACTATGCGATTAAGCCTGCATGTAACGGTATTAGATGGGGGGAAAGAAATACTGAGGACATTGCAAGTTACTCACAATTGTGTAATAATAAGTTAAAAAATTTTGAGTTTCCTACACAATTCGAACGCTGTGCGGATCTATTCTGTAATAACTTAGAACATAAAAGTTTGTTGGACAAATTATATGAAAATATTGTTTGTATATTAGGCGATGCGGCGTGTAATAGTAGAACGTTAAGAGGCATAAAAAGAAATTATAAGGGTATAAAAGGGTGGAACAAGCATGTAAAAGAATTTCACGCACAAGCCAGAGCTAAGTTTCATATATGGATGTCATATGGGCAACCCACAAGTGGGCGTATATTTGAAGAAATGAGATTAAGTCGTAAGATTTTTAAATCAAAATTAAAATGGTGCATTAAAAACCAAGACCAAATAGAAATGGACATATTAGCTTCCTTATATACAAAAAAGAAATTTTCATCATTTTGGAAGGGGACTAGAAAACTAAATAATAGTCCAAGCCTTCCAGTTAGCGTGGAGGGTAAGAGTGACTATGCTGAGATAGCGAATATGTTCAAGGAATATTTTAAAGTGATTTCACCTCTTGAATCTCAACCAATGGTGAACGATGCTGAGTTTTATCAATCAGAATCCCCCATAAGGTTCACTTGCAAAGAAATAAAAGACGCAATTAAAGATATGAAGAGAGGTAAATCTCCCGGACACGATGGACTCAGCATCGAGCATCTCCAAAATGCTGGTATACATCTGCCAGGAGTGTTGACAATGTTTTTCAATCTCTGTATAGGTCATTCTTACCTACCACAGGAGATGTTGGACACAATAGTTGTACCTATTGTAAAAAACAGGACAGGGGACATAGCGGACAAGGGTAACTACCGGCCTATTTCACTGGCAACTGTGATAGCTAAAGTATTTGACAGCGTGCTCGACTCTCGCCTCGGTGGATACATACAGTTACACGATTCACAGTTTGGTTTTCGTGCTGGGCTATCAACTGAGAGTGCCATTTTTGCACTGAAGCACGCTGTTAAATATTATACTGATAGGAAAACACCAGTCTATGCTTGTTTCCTGGACCTGTCAAAAGCTTTCGACTTAGTTTCCTATAATGTTCTGTGGGAAAAGCTTCGGGGAAGCGGCGTTCCTGCGTCGCTAATATCTATATTGTCCATCTGGTATGACAAACAGAGAAATTTTGTAAAATGGTCAAGTGCATTGTCTGAACCATACAAACTTGAATGTGGGGTAAGGCAAGGGGGTCTCACTTCCCCGAGGCTTTTTAATATTTATATTAATGAATTACTTGTTAAACTCGGCAACACACATGTCGGATGCCATATAGATGGTGTATGTGTAAATAACTTAAATTATGCAGATGACATGGTGCTGCTGAGTCCCTCCATATGCGGAATTAGAAAGTTACTTTCAATATGTGAAGGATATGCTGAGCAGCATGGCCTAAAATACAACCCTAAGAAAAGTGAGTTGTTAGTCTTTACAGGGAAAAATAAAAGGCCAACATATGTCCCTCCTATTAGACTTAATGGTGCACTTTTACAGAGAGTAACTGAATTTAAATATCTGGGACACATTGTTACTGAAAATTTAAAAGACGACAAAGACATGGAAAGAGAACGTAGGGCTTTGGCTGTAAGGGCCAACATGCTGGCCCGAAGGTTTGCTGGTTGTTCAATACCTATTAAAATTACACTGTTTAAGGCTTACTGTCAAACATTTTACACCAGCAGCCTTTGGGCTAGCTATACTCGAAGAGCGGCACACACCCTCCGAATTCAATACAATAATGCCTTCAGGGCGCTGTTGAAGCTCCCTTATTATTGTAGTGCGTCAGGTATGTTTGCAGATGCTCACACTGACGATTATTTTGCGATAATGCGTAAGAAGGTGGCGTCATTAATACAAAGGGTCAGGTTAAGCACCAATAGCATCCTGAAGGTATTTGCGGAAAGACTGGATGGGCCGACCATAGGGAGGTTTATCAAGTTACATGTACAAAATGTGAATGGACCAACCTCCCTGTGGTAGCTATTTATATATTTATTTATTATTTATTTATTTTGTTTGTATTTTGTTTTACTAACATAGTTCTTAAGTAATTGTAGTGTACTAACAAACTATGAGCCTATGTTGCTTGAGAATAAAAGATTTTTATTTTATTTTTATTTTTATTTTTATTTTTATTTATTTTTTATATTAAATTATATTTTATACATTTAAAAGTAGAAAATACGCCCGTGTATTTTCTATGTAGGGAAGGAAATTGCTTATAAATAAACACATTAATGTAAAAGCCGGATTTGAGAGTGTTAACGCTTCCCTGACTCATTGTACGTGGTTATAGAAAGGCACTTATGTTTGATTTATTACACACTATGTTGATCTACTATAATACATAAAAGGCCTACTTAAGATATTTTATATAAAAATTAAATCATATTATAGTGCTTCTCTATAATTAATAATAATATAATATAATATAATAATATAATAGCTTTAATAATTCTAGGCAGAAATAAAACTTATGTTCTGCCTACGTATATACTACTACTATGTATAGCCTGTTACTTGTCAAATAACACTAAAGAATAGTACATTATACAGAAAAAAAAATTGTCTGGTTGTGATGTCAAAACTTTATACTAAATACTAAAAGTTTTGTCTGTCTGTTTGTTCCGACTAGTCTTCGACACAACTGGGCCGATTTTGATAGAACTTTCACTGGTAGATGATGTTATAAGGAGTGAATCGGGCTGAAAAATAATAAGAATTCTCTTAAAAAAACAAAAATAAAATAAAATAAAAACGTACCGGATCAAAGCGAGGATATGTCACTAGTCAAAAATAATTCTTATTAGTTACAATCATACACTTAAAAATAATAATTATTATTATTATTTAATTAAATTTATAATTCAAATGTAAATAAACTAAAAACTGTAAATAATCATTGTTATAAAATATATGACTTTTTCTTCATTTAGCCTAACAAAGAGTATTTTATTACTATAGTACCATTACATTTACCATTGCCAATAAACCGCCGTTCACAAATCGATAGCTCACTTGTTCCTATCATGATTGATAGCGCCCAAACAGCCGTGTTCATCCATCAATACCTATGTGATTGAAGACTCAGTTGACATGCGATTAATTTACACTGCACTATCGAAACTTGTGTAACAGTAATAACGTTTGAGATTTCCTTAAATACGTTTAAAAGTAATTACTGGATAATTTGTCAATTTGAAATTAATGTACTGATTTAAAAATTGATTAAATTTATGAAAACTAAGTTCTTTTACAATGTTAGATGAGACCTTGGGACCAAAAACCACTCAAAAAATGATAAAACATACATACATACAAAGTTGAGTTGTCTGCTTATAACAATAACAGGTAACAGCATTTTCTCAAATACATAATGTAATAATTATATACGATACATATAAGAAAACACAATTTTTAATTATTTATGTCTGAAACGGCTGGATTCGATTTTGACGACTAGATAGTTGATGTTATAAGAAAAGTAATTAGGTTTCTGCTCAAAAACAATATATATAATGCTGATAAAAACTCAGGTAGGCTACCTAGTCAGGTCAGTAGATAGGTAGATAGGTACCTGGAGGAAAACTACTATAAGCCGCCTAGAGCCTAACCCGAGCAAGGCGTGGGTAAATCACTAGTAAAGATCTATAATGATAATGTGCGATCGAAACTGCTATTTTAGATAAATACAAAAAGATTTTGCAAGTACACTTTAATTGCATTCAACTCTTTATTTATGGCGTTCAGACATTCAGTTGACTGCAATTTATTTCGCCAATATCACGTAAAGAAGGAATCGAAGAAGATGAATCGGTGCAAATTAAGTTTGAACTATGTGTACTGTAGTTTAATAAAATACATTTAAACAAAATAAAGTAGAAATTAACTGATTTACATAATATGTAGTATTTAAAGATGTACCTACTTAATTAAATTATTTATATACGAGTACGTGTATATAATAAAATTCTGATCAAAGTCTGTACATTGAATATTTTTTGGAAATCTTATTGTTATCGATACAAACATTAAATCTATAGTTTTTAGAAATTTTGTCCGTCTGTCGGCTTGGGAGTAAACAGCGAGACAGCTTTCATTGAAGCTGTAGATGATTACTTGAGAAATCGATATCTATCAAGAGTTAAAAAATAAAAATTGTTCTTGGCTGTTTAGAAATGACTGTATCTTTGCTGAATTATTATTTTTACTTCATTGTGTTGTCATCTACACGAGCAGTACCGCAAGAAAAAACCACAAGAAGTACTTTGTATAAAATAATATAATTCTTTTTTTAATTAGCAATTAAACACATACAATAAAAAAGCAGTAAAAAACGGTCCAAATAATTAACGCGTAATTAAGTTAATATATAATACTAAACTGATTGTCGTGTTGAAAAACTCTAGTAGGTATCTTTTACATAATATTAAAAATCATAAAAAAAATGGCCATAAAATTAATTTTATTTATTAATAAGCAAATTCACCATATTACAATTTTTCTGTAAATAATATCGTATATCAAAAATAGTTATGTTATATGTAGGTATAGGTACGTTTCCGTATAAAGGGCCAATTAGTAGATTCTTTGATTAAGAATTCTGTATGGAACTTCCTCTTTCTCATCATTAGTACAACAGAAAAGGCAATATTTTTGATTATCTGTAAGAAATTGAGAGGCTTCTTTTAGAATTTGCCCTATTGTTTATTATACGATATTATTAAATTGAGTGGCCTAAATGGAAGAAATTTGTCTCAATTTCCACGATTTTGTGAACAAAGTGGTAGCTGTTTCTAGGTTGAATTTGATCGTTTCGAATTTTGTGTAAAGGATTGAGTAATATTTTTGATAGCCAACACAGTAAATTTATTAACAACTCTTAGCTGTTGACTTTTCTAAACAATTTGCTGTTACAATAAAAAATCATTTATATTAATATTTTAATACTTGTGCAAACTACACCTTCTTTGTAAGTATTCGTCATAGGTATTCGTAAGATTTTCCGTATAACGTCTGATAGTGTATCTGAATGATACATTTTTCTGGAACAAAATTCGATTTTTCTTTAAAATATTTATTCCCACAAGGCAAATATATTTGTATTTTGTTGTACTGTATAAGTCTATCTGAGCCAAAATATATGGTATTTCCAAGTAAAATTACCGAGTTCAAGTTTTTGAGAGTAAGATTAAGGTCGTCACAACTACGTCCTGATCTCTCTACATATGAATCGATACAAGTACCTACTACTCAGTATTATATAGAAAGTGGTCATTTCAATTGAAATTTAGTCATGAGGCATGATTAATAAAATAAAAATAAAAATAAAAAAGCCTTTTATTTCTTGCAAAAGTAAACAAAATGTGTATATATAATATAATATAGTAAGTAGTTAAAGGAATGCTTAAATATCTATTCTTATATCTATTATTTATCTAATCTAATTTTTTATATTAATTTTCTGCAAGAACCCTTCCGCAGGTGAAGGCCTCCTCCAAAGAGTACCATCTTTCTCTATCTTGGGCCGATTGCATCCAGCTTGGGCCAGCTATTTTTCTTATATCGTCCGCCCATCTCATAAGCGGTCTTCCCCTATAGCGCTTCCCACTTGGCCCTCTCCACCGTGTCACCCTTATGGTCCATCGTTCGTCTGACAGTCTGAGGCATGATTATTGTACATTAAATAACTTTTTGCTGCATAATATGTGTGTTAATATTAACAATTTCTGAGGTGCAAAAGCCGAAATCAAACCTGCTTCGATTGACTTTCCATGCGAATACATTGATAATCAACTACATCTGCAAATGAAAAATATAGGTATAATTTGAATTACAATAATTTATAGTCAAGAATTGCACCATTTGTAAATTTCATCTCTATTCAGTTTGCCGCAACTATGGCAGGTGTGCACTTTTCATATAATATTAGACACTGAATGTATTCATACATAAATATCTCCTGAGATGACAAATTGACAACTCTAAAGAGATTTTTAGTATTCGCAGTGTGGGATGGATACCTACATAATAATAAACCAAAATTAAATGAAACCTATACCGTGTAGGGCTAATATACAAACATTTACTTTTTAAGACATGAGACACTCTTCCTTCATCAGCACATCAGTACATATAATAAATCATACGGTACTTAAATAAGATATCTATTTTTAAAATTTTTGTCTGGCCGGAACATATTCCGGCTATTTCTAGTATGGCTGGACTGATTTTGATGGGACTTTTACTCGCAGATAGCTCATGTTACGAGTATAAGGAGTAACTTCGGCAATTTTATTAGAAAATTATAAAAATCGTTTAATTTAGTTTAAATTACGCCCAGTGAAGCGGGCTATCATCATCATCAGCCCTTTTTAACGTCCCACTGTTGGGCACGGGCCTCCGTACGAGGGGGATCAGGCCATAGTCCACCGCGCAGGCCTAGTGCTAGTTCGCGGACTTCACATGCCTTTTGAAAACATGATAGGTTTTCTCAGACATGCAGGTTTCCTCACGATGTTTTCCTCCACCGTAAGACAAGTGGTAATCATGATATAAATGATGATATGGTACATGATATGGGTTTGCTATACTTTAATGAAATTGATTCTTGAAAATATTCAATAAAGCACAACGCTCTTAAACTGTACCAATCGAATTTTAACTAAGTAGGTACTTACAGCGAAGTCTCATTAAAAACACATAAAATTTTATTAAGTACAAAAATATCGCTTCATAAATAATATTTCTTTCAGTAAAACAGTATTTAAAAATTATGCATGCATTAATATTTTTAATAATAGTTTCTTTAAATATGTGTATCTGTAGAGATTTTTACGTCGGTATGTTTAAGCCAAATGATCTACTTGTTGCCCAAGATGTTCTTTATAAAGAGCGAGTATATTATAGAAAAGTGATGGCTAAGTATGGTAGAATTTTTAAATGCCCAGTAAGTAAAATTTTTCTACTTTTATCTTATGTGTTATATGTAAAATTCGTAAAGTTCAAAAATATATCATAAAGTATGAAATAAAAAAATGTTACTGAGTCTTAAGATTTTCGTATTTTTTTTATATTAACAATTCATATACAAGAAGGTAAGCCCATAAAGCTATACTGCTATAAAGTTGGTAATAAATTTAAAAAAAGGGGATATCCTTTATCCTTTACTACTAAATACAGTATATTTCTTATTTTTCTTTTGTTTTTCAGGGACTTACGTTTGATTATAAATAATTGTAAAATCTAATGTTTTATTAAATATAAATAAAAACTCAAATTTCTTTCAGATTTTTGACCTATTAGATATAATCGTAATTAGTTCTATTATAATTTCAGATAACATATTTTCGAGTAGTCGACCGTCTAGGAGTTGGTAGGGGTCCTGAAGTAGAAATAATACGAGGAGGTCTAACATCGAAATACTTAGTTCTACGTTTAACATCCTCATATAACTACCCTATATCTGTCAACATATACGTCGGTTGTGAGAACAAAATTTCAACGAGATCTATTTCGCATACAAATTCATCTACAGAATCTTCTTCAGCAACTGCAAGTGTTGCAAAGACAAGCCAAAATACGGGTAGCGCAGCTGTAATAGACCAGGGTAGAAGCTTTTAAAAATAATAAAAAGTTAAAAAAAATTGCAGTAGTATGAAACCCATTGTAAAAGGAAGAGAATATTATAAAAATGAAAGGAAAAATAAATTAGGGGCGATTTGAGTTCGGGAAGGTGAAGAGTGGGGGCTTTTAAGGGGAAAAAACGGTTTTTCTCGATTTCCGGCAAAACTAAAAGTCCGGTAGAAAAAAGTTTAATGGCAAAGTTATAGGTAATAAAAAGATCTCGAAACCATTTTTTCCCCTTAAATGCTCCCCCTCTTCCCCTTCCCGAACTCAAATCGCCCCTAATTTATTTTTCCTTTCATTTTTATAATATTCTCTTCCTTTTCCAATGGGTTTCATACTACTGCAATTTTTTTTTGTTTCAAAAATTATCGACACTGGTCTATAACTACAACTGAAAGTTCTAAAACTAATATCCCAACTGTTGCAAATAGTACTGCATAAATAGATTATAAGAAATAAAATTGAAGAAACCAGCTTGTTATCAAGTAATTGTAAAATCCATGTAGATCTTTAGAATTCAAATTAAACATAATACTATAAATGGAAGACAATAACTTTGGCTTATAGTATGAAAATCTTTAAAAAACTGTGATTTTTTTAATAGTATAATAAGAATGTGCCAAACAATAAAATAAAAAGCTATAGCCTAATACTTTTTCCCACTAGTACAAATATATGTCAGACGCAGTAAATTAAATAATAATTAAGTGGTCTTATTGATAGAATCTAAATTCTAAGAAGCAAACCACGCCTGCATGGAAAGAGCTTCAGTATAAAAGACGTTAATTAATATGTATGTAATATCATCCTAGTCTTGTAACAATTCCCAAGGCATTCAAACTTTTTGGCTTAACGTGAGCCTTAGAATACAGAAAAAAGAAGAAGGGGTATAAATGTTAATTCTATAGCTTGGTAAGAAATTATAACATAACCCAGATCTAGCGCGAGCGAAGCCGCGAGTTCCGCTAGCTATAAATATAGCCTATGTTACTCAGTGATAATGTAGGTCCAGTAGTTTTTGAGTATATTCGTTACATACAAGTATACAATAATTAAATTAAGAAATTAAGTGTACATACGAGTATTAATTAATATATATTATTTTTATATACGTGAGTACATAAAAATAATATTTATTAATACTCGTATATCATATCTAAAATTTCACTTATTCTAAGGATGATATTAAGTACAATCTCTGTCGAACTAACTTCCAGACAATCTAAGTTACTTCTTGCATTGAAGTGAAGAAGTGGCACGAAAGATACTTCAAAGTCTTACTCATTTGGTAACAAATTATTCGGAAATCATTTAAAACTTGTACCAGTAAGTAATTTCTCTAATAAAATGCCACTCTATCTGTTTGTTATAAAGTATTTTTTTAAGAAGTCACTAGTATTTCATAAGAAGAATAATGAAAAGAATCATAAAAATGTGTTCAAACCAAAAAAACAGCTTGTACGTAACAAAAATGGTGACAAAATTTAGTTACAACATCAAGTTCATAATAATTTTAACGTTCCAAAAGATATAGTGTCAAAGTATATTGTACATACAGTTGTAAGTAGGCCTTGTAGACTTTATTTCATAAAAATCAATTTAATCACCAGTTACTTACTTGGGTTACTAAATCCTTACTTGGGTACTGAAATCCTTGAAAAATATATCAAAATAAATTTACTGATCTTAAGTACAATTTTGTTCATAAATCAAACAGAATTAAAGAGCAATTTATGTTTTATTAAGCAATGTTTTAGAATAATTTCCGTAATTACGAAATTAAGGCACTTATTTATTCTACCGTTCCTAAATATTGTATTTTTTTCACTCAATCCTATTTGAATTAGAAGACTTCTCCCATATTGCTCATTGATGTGAATTTAGATTCGATTTATCCTCCGCTTTGGTCACGGATTCGATTCTTGTTCGAAATAAATGTTTGTATTGAACATACAAACGTAATAAGACATAATTTTAGTAAGCGCCACCTACATCTTGTTTAGTTGTAGGCTAAAACAGCAAAAAGATAAAATATATGCATTAAATACATACTATACTACTACTAGTAGTTTCTGGGGTCTCTAAATCTAAGTACATAGGTATATATATTAGTAACTTTTATTTTCACACTTATATCACAAGGCAGATTAAAACCTACATAAAAAAGACATTAAATGCTCTGGCAAGTTAGGATTATTCAAATTAAGGCAGAACCCAAGTCAGGTTTCCTTATATGGTAATTGTAGAAGAATTGCGAGATACTTTTGGGTTTAAAAGGATCGATGACATGATTTCGTATGAACGAAACATACAAAGTTTTAGGTAAAGCATGTCTGTCTAACTCTCGATAAGAACTCAGTCTTGGCACAGTGAATAATGCAGAAACTTTTGCTTTTACTTAAAATGGATAAAGTTTTAATATTATTTTACATGCACTTCAGTATTATGATAGACTTTGTAGCAACAAGTGTACCAAAAGGTACACATTACACATTATTATTCCTCACTCTTTTAAATATACGATACGATACGATGTAGGTACTACATCGTAAGGATCTGGATTCGAGTTTCCGCTGAAAAAAGCTTTTATTGTTGTTTATATTTTGTTTTTTTTTTATATCGATACAAATACTCAATACCTCAAAAGCAAGTGATGTTTCATAACTTCAGAACTCGGCGTTAAATATTCTATAGTTAACTTCCATACTGATCATGTAAATGTAAAAACAGTTTTTGGCTTTTATTTAAAAAAACTGAGTAGACAACCCAGATTTGCATAATGACCATCAGCTCATTCTGTGCAACTGTTTACCAACGCAAATCTTTACTACTACTAATAATAATAATAATATACAGCACATATACACACAGCTAGCTACAATAATATGGTACTGTGTTTATAATATACTAGCCTTTCCCGCGGCTCCGCTCGCGTTTTAAAGGCTGAAAATGAAAAGAAATATTTTTCTCCCGTTTTTTGCAACATTTTTCATTGATTCTCCGCTCTTATTGGTTGTAGCGTGATGTAAAATAGCCTATAGCCTTCCTCGATAAACGGACTATCCAACACCAAAAGAATTTTCCGATTCGGACCAGTAGTCCGTGAGATTAGCGCGTTCAACCAAACAAAAAAAGAAACAAACAAACAAACACACAAACTCTTCAGGTTTATAATATTAGTCAGGTAATGTTACTTAGAAACTTTCATCACGTTTGAAAATCAAAAAATTTCTTCTAATTTCAAAAGCTACCGTCAAGTTCAAAGAAAGATAAGCACTCTGAAATCAAGTTATACTTTTCTCCACCATTTGTATTTAGTACATCATGCGTAAATCACTCTGCGTATACATATGTTGTATCGCAACGATGAATATGATAATATATGAATTTCATTTCTACAGCGCGTTTTCATATAAGTGATATAACGTTTCATACAAACACATACAAAGCCCTTAAATCTATATATTATATAATACTACGTCATCTGGTAAGTAAAATTTTATGTAGTTTTTTTCGTAGACTTATTGTTTTTTCAATATTATATAGTTAAAGTAATAAGTTATTAATAAACATATTGTAATAATAAAATAGTTAATAGAAAACAGTACGTACAATAGTTACCAAGATAGCCATAATACATACATACATAATAAATATTATGTACAAAATATATATTTTAAATAAGTTTTGAAAAAGTCTTTAAACAGCTACTATAAAAAGCGTTAAATACAAATAAACGAGTGTGAAGAAGTTAGCTGTAAAAAAATATTCAGGCCGCATTAATTTGGCGTTGGGTGCAATATGTCTTCCCAAACTTTCCAATTTACACAATCCGATCGTAAATCTGTAGAGCTTTGTCTGAAATTTTAAAATATTACCGGTGAGGCTGACGCAGCGCCGGTCTAAGATACCCCCAGATTACATTTTAAGGGTTGAATGATTTATATTGCATAGCTTCGGTTTTCGGGACAATATCACGGTCAGGACAAGAGCAATTAGCTCGCAGCAATATTTTCTTATGAAACACAGTAATTGGGAATAATGTTTGGGATTTTTGCATTAGGATATACCTATTTCTTTCAGACTAGCTTTCGCCTGCGGCTGCACTCGCTTTGAAGAATTCTTAAAAATCTAGAACGAAAGCTATTCTCATTCTAAACACTAAGTCGTTCATTTCGTTAAACTGGTACAGTATAAGTATTAACAATCAAACACAATATATACGTACAATAACTATGTCTAAAATCACTGATTTGACTTTAGACATAATTCGGGTAAAATTAAAAAGCTACATCTAGTACTCATAAACATCTTTTTAAAATTGATTGATGAACGTCTTGCTCACAAAGAAAAATTATACAACCTTATCCATCACAGTCTCTTGTAAGTAGACAAAATAATTCCCGATAAATCAAATAGTTCCCATGGGTTTGTAGAATGTTACAAATATAATACACTAAAAGCCAACGTGTGGTTGTAGTTAGAGATTGACCAAAGTGAAAACACACAGGCACAGGCACTAGTTTTTAATTTTATTGATAAATTTACGTTGTTTTTTCACATAGTATTTTTGTTTTTATCTTTTATCTAAGTAGGATAAATTTTCTTTTTCTTCTACAGGTATATATATTAAAATTTTAACTAAGTTGAAACAATTTTTAAATTTTTTTGTCTTTCTATCTATTTCCGCATCAATAGAAAACCACTGGACTGATTTGAATGAAAATTAGTATAATGAGAGTTGGTTATCCGGTTCAACGTAGGATACTTTTTACTGCGGCTAAAACATCTTCTTTGAGAAATTGATACTAACTGTTAAAAAGCGAGCGAGGGTCTCATAAAAACAACTAAAAATTCAATAAAATAATTAATTTGAATGAATGTCTACATCAGTATACCCTTTTGTTAAGTAGTAATTCTCAAATGTGCTACCACATTACTTACGGTAAGTCCTTTCAAGATAATGAATACGTAAGTACAACATCGGGTCGTTTGACCCAAACAAGGGCAAATTGAGCAGATGCTGCTGAATCGGCTACCTTTATCAGGTTACATTACTCGGACCTGCGAGGAATTAGTTGGATACGCGAATATATTGCATTAATGGATGTGGCAAAAGATTTATGTATGGAAAAATCTGATTACTATTAAAAGTTTCTGTGGGCAAGCATTTGTATCAAATGTGACTGAAATATATAGATGGATTTGGGTTGTATTTTAAAATCAATAAGATAGTAGTTTAATTATTGTAGTACCTACCATATTGACACATTATTTTTCTAACTTCTTAAACTTGTACCTGTCTTGATTTTAACCTTTTATAATATTACGTACCTACTACCTAAGTATAAATTTACAAACTGAATATCTTTATTTGAAGATGTCAATGTTTATTTAATTGTAATAGAATACATACATACAATAGTTTATATATAAACAAGTCAGTTTTAATATTATTTAACCACTCCACCTTTCAGAGATTCTTGACAAAGAGTCCGAAGTAAGCGTCTAGACATTGATTTTCACGAATGGCTCGGTGGGCATTGCGTTATAAAACCTTCACGATAAGTGGATGAGAGAGATCAAACGAGTTGAACATCGCTCATTACTTTAGTATATATTTTCCTTAAAATTAAAGTATTTTAAAGTTTTAACATAACAAAATCCGTCTGTTATAAATATTATCGTTCAAATAATAAAACATGATGTGATTAAAAGCCCCTGGTAAAGGCAATGGTAGCCCAGTGGTAACGCGCTCTCGCTTGGATAACCGAGTTATGCGGTGCGGTATATTTTCATGTGCGAATAATTGATTACCACTTATCTTACGGTGAAGGGAAAATATCTTGAGAATATCTGCATGTCTGAGAGAATCTAGCAAGTTTTCCAAAGACATGTGTAGTCCGCCAACCTGCACTAGGCCAGAGTGGTGGACTGTGGTCTGATCTTCTCGTATTTAGGGAGACCCGAGCTCAGCAGTGGGATGTAAAAAGGGAAACCCCTTGAAAATCCTAAAAATGCTATTATAACAAAATAATAAGAAAAAGCTCTTTATCTGTATTTAAAGAAAATCCTTAGGGATAAATCTTTGGTATAAAACACATGTACTAAATAACATTATATTTCAAGACGGTAAAATACAAAGGTGTGTTAGTATGATCCATTGCAATCCAGTAAGGGGTTATCCATTTTCTTAGTTGTGACCAAGTACATGCAACAACAAAATTTTAAGTTATAGCTATTAAATACGTTGGTTTTTAGTCATATTAAGGGCACACTACTTTACCTATAAAAACAAATACTTATAATAATGTGATTTAATTGTAATCTCAATATGTGTGTCGTTTAAAGTTTGTAAAAGTATCTCTACTCTATCCCAAAACCTCTCGAATTGCAGCTGTACACGTAAGACCATTACTATGTAGCTCTTATTAATAAACAACAATAAAATAAGATTTATTTATGTATTCACTTTTTATAACGTCGCTCTTTTTATAACGTCCCACCGTTGGGCATGGAGCTACTTTCAATTCGATGGGGATCAGGTTCAAAATCCACCACACTAGCCATATTGGCAGACTTCACATGTCTTACAAACTTGCTAGATTTTCTCAGACATAAGGTTAATGTTGGAAATGATTCGTACTTGAAAATATCACAAGTGCGAAACCGGGATTTGAACTCGCTTCACTCTGTTTCCCAAGCGTTGCCACTGCCATATTTATATATCAATATTTGAATTCAGAAATATTTATATGAGTTAATGATTTTATAATTCATTTATATGTATTTCAATAATTTCGTGATCGCTTTTAATTTGCATCATATCATTATAATACATACACACTTTTGTACGTGAGTGTACACAACAAAGTAATCCTTTTACGAACAAATAAGCCTTTGGATTAGGAAATGAAAGGAAAATGTTTGAAAAGGAAAGAAGCCCAAGATCTGGTGGATTTATACAGAATTTTGCGAAACAGCAGGAAATGATAGCTTAAGTCTTGTCATCTTCTACGCATTTATAAGATTTTTCTTATAATCTCTTTAAACTTCGCAAGCTTTATTTTTGTTTTGAAATAATATTCTGTTGCTATGAAATATTCTTTTGAGTTGAACGTCCAATGATTAGATTTATAGAAAATTTTATACAAAAGCATATTTTTATATAAACATCTATATTTCTATAATATGTATTCAGCCCTTTGCGTCGTAACGTAACGTCCCACTTTTTTGCTATGCAGATATTCTACTCTCTCAATCATGCTACAATTGCATTGTTACATTGCTGTGTGTATTACACTAGTACAGCTAAGCAAGTTTGCATAAAAATAATAATAAATATGTTGGGACATTATTACACTCAGCGCCATCTAGTTCCGTGGTAAGCTATAGAGCCTGTGTTACTGATACTAGATAATTGAATATACTACATATATAAGTTTAATACTGACATACTATCAGTGACGGTCACTAGATACCTACTAAATATATTTTGTAAAAGTATTCTATGTACTAAATAAGCAGTCGTGCTAAGTTCCTTGCGAATGGGGCAAAACAATCTTTATGGAACCCATTTTGCAATTATTTTTTGATCATGAAGTCCTTTATGTTTATTATATCATTTCTACTAAAACTAACTCTGAACAATCTCTTCTGCTTTACATTATATATTAGTATATAAATGATAATAAAATATTACACTGCAGTAACACAATCTGTTCTCGTAAACATTCACTGTGCTTCACTATTATTAAATTTATATAACGTTGGGTTTTAGTTTCAAGAAGCTGAATAAAACACATTTTGTTACGTGGATTTGTTACTGCTTTTGTTTTTATTGCTAGTAAAATCTTTAATTCATATGAAAACTTCACGATTGTTTTGAATTTAGATATACCCATACCTATTATCACGCTAAGAAAGACACGTCAAGAAATAAAACGTTAATTATTGAAGAACAATTTATGACATAGTTAATATTAATGATTCCATAGTGGTACTGAATAAATAAAATAACTTAGTTTCACATCGTATGTCACAACTTTTAGCGGTAGAAGAACTGCGTTGCGAGACTTGCAATATTTTTACAAGTAATGTTTTGATGGGATAATATTGTCGAATAAGACCGGAACAAATGCTATGTGATCTGAAGTTTAGTTACATTAAGCTGAGTGGGCATTGAACTTGCTATTTAATTTGCTTCAATTAAATGGCTTCAAAGTGTGGCATGTGAGCAAAGATTACTTCGCCATTTTCATGTAAAGTTGAAGTTTTGAAAATTTATGACTGAACACACAAACCATAGCCTTTTTTATGTTTTGGGGACACCTATCATAAGGCTATGAACGGGCAGGAAACTGTGATGCGCATATTCACTAAAATCGGCAGCGACTAGCCCTATCGCTAAATCCTAACAATGCGTTGTAGGATCTACTTATGAAACATAAATAAAATATATTCGACTCTGTAATAAAAATAGAATTTCAATCATATTTCTATACTTAGCGTATGTAGATGGCACTACAAAGGAATATTAGGTATAAGAAAGAATACATTTTCCGACACGACCAAGTCTCGAGCACAAACTGAGTAATATAATATTTAGTCCGTCACTTCGAATCTTTTATTATAAATTCTGCTCAAAAGAAACTTTATCTCCGCAAATATATTAAAAAACGGATAGCTTTCCTGTCACGTTTAAAATTTTTTCAACTTTATTTTCTTCGGGCGTATTACGAGTGCATTTCTGTAATGTCCCGTATCAGTCCCACATTTTTTACAAAATGAGAACGCTTTTACTTGCATACGTTTGTGCATATCTCTGATATACCCGAAGTCTGTCGGAAATTATTCGGAAATTACTACAAAGGTTGATAAAATATTTCATGTTGAACAAAGGAAAAGTAATATTTCAATACTTGGGCTATATAAAGAAGAATGGGTATTTTTGTAACCAATACATGATGCAACGATTTATTCATCTGTTGGTTCGTCCGACTAACATCCTAACAGTGATTCCTCACTCAGTTCTGGTTCCTTCCTTATATGTTGGGACATTTACATTTACACACAGCACTATCTAGTTCCACGGTAAGGTACGAGCCTTGTGTTATGGATACTAGATGGTTGATATACTACACATATATAAGTTTAAATACATACATATTATAAATATAAACATCCATGACTGGAGTACAAACATTCGTGTTCAACAAATATGCCCCCAGCGGGACTCGAACCCGCGACCGCTGGCACAGCAAGTAGGGTAACTACAAACTGCGCCACGCGTGTCGTCAAGTTAGTAAGTAAGTTTTATGGTTTATATACAATAATGTTTGTCTGTATGTCTATCTGTCTGTCTGGGAACGCGCCATAAGAAGTCTACTTGACAGGTTTTGAGCATAGATAGATACGGGGTATAGAATATTTTTCACTGCGGGAAATATCTCATTTCTGAGAATTCTATACTATCCGTTAAAACTGGCTTATTGACAAACCCGAGCAGAGTCGCTAGTGAAATTAATAAAAAAATATTTAGTTAATCGCTATTACGTGTTATAATTATTATTATTTCTGTAAAAGTGAAATTTATTAAAAATAACACTCAGGTTGTCATATTATCTCTAAGAGCAAAGTTAACACGTAATTTTCTACTTTGCAAGGATTTAGGCTAAAGCCACTAACGGCTTATTCCTCGGCACCCTTTGCTTTAACCAACTTTTATTCTCATTGCAAAATATGTTTATGAGAATATAATTAACCATATTTTGTTATAAAGAATAATTTTGATGGCCGAATTATTTAATTTGTTTACAAATGATACGACCAATTAAATACATTATTCAATATGATTTTTTTTTAATTTTAAACGAAGTACATGAAGGTCAAAAATGTCCTAAACGGCTTCAAGAACAAGATGTTACACCAGTGTCATATTTTGTTCGACTTGGCATTTGTTTTATTGGTGACATTTTTGAGAACAGCTTATGGTAAAGTAAACAAAAAAAAACACTTTTATTAGGATAGGGTTGGTACTTAAATCGCAAGCCTATGCCCGATATGGCGCCTTGTTCTTACGGTAATTTCTAAACAATTACCTAAACTAATTAAAAATGTTATTAAGATCGAATTTCGGTAGTTCTTAAGATTAAATAATGTAAAAGTGTTGATTTAAGAACTGAACTATATGTAGATATGCATGAAATTGTATATACCATGTAATCATCACTAAAACATACATAAATTACTTATTAAGCCTTATACAAATCAAGCACATTTTTAGAAAATGAAATACAGAAACAACAACATAATTTTTTAAAGATTAACTGAAAATTAATAACAAAATTAAAGATGGCAATATTTGTGACTTTGCAAAAAAACCATGTTAATACATAACATATTTTTAGATACAAATATGTATGGAAAATCTTAATAAATTTTAATTTTTTCGCTAACGCAGGAATTTCGTCACTCCCTCTTAAATAAATGCTACCAAATCACCGGAGATTTTGCGAGGTTGTAAAATTTTTCTGATTCTCCCAACAGTTGAGGACACCTGTCGCCTTCATTGCGAGCATTCGACAAATCGTTGATCTCATATTTTGTTATGTGATCCATTAAAATTTCCGAATAGGCCCAATATTAAAAAATACACGCTCTTGATGGTGACAGATAAAAATCCTAATTGCTTTTGCAAATGGAAAACCTTTTTTGCATTGCATTTATTAAGTTAATTTCAAACGATATTTAAAAATTTCAAATTTAATCAATGTAACGAAAAGAGATATAGAACCTGTACAATCTTAATTAAAAAATCTAGATTAATTAATGACCATGAGTAATTTTCTTATACTGATAATAATAATCAACTGTTATATGGAAGTTGTAGGAAGACAGAAGAAGGTAAAGAGAAGAGAAAAAATAAGTCTCAATTAAAATATTTTCATATTTATCCCGTTCCTTAGTCTCACTCAAACCTCAAAAACCGCTTAACCTATTCGAATAATTTCTTTATTACTCAACTAAACCTAAATAATATTATCAATATACGCATTTATCTCTATTTATAATAGGTATTGTGTAAGTAGGCCTTATGAAGAAATTTTAGCAATTTATATGAAGCTTGCCTATTTCGTACTCAAGAGAGTTGTAAATATGTAGAAAAAACAATTTTAGTCCCGCTGACTATTTCTCACTAGTTCTATTTAGGACCAAACTTTTCTTTTCGAATCGCTAAAAAACCATGAGTCTATAACTAGGAAACTCACGAGTTAGATATTAATGGATCAAGACCGGAAACTACGCCAATATTTTAATATTTAATCATCGTTGCCTTAAATTTGATGTAAAGTGCTTATTTGTTTCAAAATAATTGCAACTCAACGACAAATGAAGTGGTTATAAAATTAATATCAAATTTTATTAATAAATGTTTATGACAACATAAAACGGTTGAGAGGCAGATATTAGCAAGTTAAGATATTTACAAATACCCCTTGCACTCTCTCTATAAAAAGGCATGGTTATTGGTTAACTCAGTGGTAACGTACTCGCTTGGGAAATCGATTGGAGCGGGTTCAAATCTCGGGTCTCATACCACTGATATTCTTTTGCGAATATGTACAAATTATTTGCAATATTATTACAACTTACCTTACAATGAAGGAAAATACAGCAAGGAAAGCATCTCTAAGAGAACCTAACAAGTGTACGAAAGATATGTAAAGTCCGTAAACCAGCTCTTTGCTAGTGTGGTGGACTATGGTCTGAACAACTCGTATTTCGAAATAAGTGTAGTGGTAACTTTATTTAAGAAATATCTTGATATATTTAGTAACAATCAAGTTTGTCTCATAAGAAACTAAAATAACTACGTTTTTTATGTATCGTACAAAGGGGGCAAACAGGCAGGAGGCTCACCTGATGGGAAGTGATTACCTCCGCCCGTGATCACATCTGCAACACCGCAGAGCTTGCAGATGCGTTGCCGGCATTTTAGGAAAGGGAGGGAGGGAGGTAGGAAGTAGGGAGGTAGTAGGGATTAGGGAGGGAGGGAGGAGGGGGGAGGTAGGAGGGAGGGAGGTGTGATGGGGAGTGGGCCTCCCGGACTCTCACTTACCAGACGAAACACGACAGCATAGCCGCCACTTCACGCCGGTCTTCTGTGAGAGAGTGGTACTATACGGGCCGTGCCGGCCCATTCGGCTGCTACCCGAAGGTAACAAGCATGGCACTACCATTATTGTAATGCAAGAATATTGTTATCAAATATTTTTTGAAAAGATCAACTGTTGGGTTTCTCGTCGGCTCTTCTCAGCAGATCAGCATTCCAAGTTGGTGGTAGTTTACTCACTTAATAATGTAAAAATAACGATTCAAAAGTACAAACAAACTTTACAAAAAAGTGTATTTGAATAAAGAATATTCTGATTTGGTTGCTTATTAATTTCTAAGGACTATCACTTGACAATCTCAACGATTTACTTAACATGCAATTAGTATAAAATTATAAATTTAGTACCTACTTGTTAAAATATCTAATCTATAACATAAAACTTGTAATATTCCCGTCTTATATTAAATGAACAGTAATTAATTAGTCTCAAGAAGTTTCAAGAGATTTTCGAGGTTAAGAAATTAATATCTAAAAATAGGAAATCATCCGCGTGTTTATGATTTATGAAGTATTTTCATTTAATTCATTTATTATATAAATGAACCAACTTCAAGTTTTTGATTAATTTTAATAACAAGATACTAGAATTTTGTTTTATAATTTACTTTTCTTATCCAAATATTTTCCTTGTAATTTTACTAGACTAGCAACTCGCTCTCGCTTCGCTCGAGTTGGTCCTAAGTACGTCTCAACCTAACCGTTATGATCCCATATGGAACACATAGAGTAGATTATAATATAATAGTATGTAATATATATAATATATGTGTAGAGTAGATCTTCATTGATGATTGATACAAAAATTTTAAGCAATGCATAGTTTTTCACATTCATAATCCACAAAAAGCTCGAAACGACACGTAAATTGCATTCAAACTCACCATAAATATAGTTCCACAAATGACTTAAGACGTCCACCATAATATTAAACGGGCTATTTCATTAGGACAATGGGTTTAAATTGCAGTGGTTGGACAGATAGACGGAAAATGTACAGACTTAAAATGAAAGCTTCTAGCGATTAAAATAACTTAAAAATAAATTTTTTATTATATATTGACCGATCTCTTTCATGGTGGATAATCCGAATCAGACTAACTTACTGCGAAAGGTATATGATAAATAGTGCAAAAATATGTGCGAGATACCATTGCACTCTTACGTTTAGACAAAAAAAACGATAAAAATGCCACAAACAAGGTAGAAGTAAGTGTTTTAAATGCATCACAATTTTAGTTTATGTAATAATGTATACGATGCAAACCATGTTCCACTCACATGGTTTGCATCTTGAATTTCGCTCTGTAAGGCGCTACGACGAAGTAACGAACACGCTCACTCACTCATAGTTTTTTTAATGGCAAATTATTTTATAGATAACAATAAAAGCTATACATTTTTATTAAACAAAATATTTAAGGGTTTTATAGACAGTTACATACTTTAACTAACTTTGATATGAATTGGTACACTTTTTTCACTATTATATAAACGAATCGAATACTCTAAAGTTGGGGTCAACCACGATACCTTGATAATGTTTAATATAATTTAGATTTGGAACGCTGCCATATTAGGTATTTAGTATAAACATAAATTTTAATGGTGTACTATAAGAGCATTACTTCTAAATTATGATAGCGTCATAAAGCTAATGTAAACTATGACTTAGTTTCTTGTACCTACAAATAGCTTGTACGTACTACAAACATATATTGAATTTTCAATTGAATCACATAAACATTAAAGAAAATCCAAATTCACTATAGAGTACTGTTTAGACAAAAAATTATGGGAGTTACCATCTCTAAGTCTTTTTAACCGATCAAAATAATACTTTGGAATATCAATTATATAAACAAGCCCAGTGGTAATACGTTCGTTTGGATAACGGAGTGATGCGGGTTCGAATCCCGGACTCACACTCGAACTGACTGTATTAAATAATATTAATAATTCTCCAAAAAAAACTAAGTCCATATCAGTTTTCGATTATTTTATTTTCTTGATTAGTAGTTTCTGATATTACCTCCTACATCTAAACGTACCTTCTCTTTTTAGCCGACTTCAAGAAAGGAGGGGGTTTTCAATTCGACAGTATGTTTTTATAATATCGCTTACTGTACTAACCTATGCTTCATACCAGCCTGACGTTCAAATACAGGCATAGCTGTTAGTTAATTCGAAGCTACGGAAATAACTCGCATTAGTCAACAGCTATGTAACGTAAGCAATGAGCATATCTATACGTTTCCAATTATTTAGATTGTATCTGACCGGAACAAAGAACGTTGGTTTTGTTAGAATGATTTAATTAAAATTCTAAGTAGGGCGTGGAAAATATTTACTTCAGTGTAAGTACATGTGTTCTTAACATCTTTTAGCTTTTAACAAGGCGTTGTCTGTAGCTTTACTCATTTAATATATATAACTAGTTTTAATTATTTTTTCAAAATTGAGTTTGATTTCTATTTTACGCTTATCAGTCCAAGTTGACAGCGATATAGTTGATTATATTTTTACTCAGAATGATTCCCAAGCTATTGCAGAAATAACTTAAGTATGTCACAAAGTCATAAAATAATAATATTATATTAAATTAGAAAGCTAATTCTATTTTCTAATTATTTTCCGTATCTTAGAAAATAACTCTAAACTACTTTAAATATTTTATATTTTCACATATTATTTCATATGAAAACATTGTTTTTTTTAAGTTTCAATTCAATTATTTTAACATCGATTCCTTAATATTTTAACTGTTTATAGGAATTTGACCTACCTATATATAAAATGGCATATTAATTATTATAATGTCTTTGGTTATTGGAATATGTTATGAATAGTTTAAAGTACTTATTGCTGTCTCAGTACTACAACATAGCACTTATATTTTGAAGCTTTTTATAGAAAGCTCTTAGAACAACCAGAAAGAAGCGCTCAAATACTGCTATGAGAATAATAATTTCAGTTTAAGACGAAAAAAACAATAAAAGAGAAATTTCGAAACGGTATAAACTTTGAACGAAAGTTATCGAGTGAAAAGCCAATCAAGTAATCGGCAATTAGTATTCCACTATTCACCACTTTTATGAAACTTGTTCCTGCTTTTAGAGTTATTGGGTTCGTGTTTCCAGTTTTATATACAAAATTCCCAGCTTGAATCTTATATAATAAACTAGTTTAACTACGTTAAGTTTGTTCGTTGAATACTGAAAAGAACGAAAATATTTGTTATTAATATACGTTAATATTAAGATACATTACCTACTATTAGGTACTATTACTAGACGCATCTGTCTATTTAGTCTGTCTGTCTGTCGGTGACGGTATTACGAGAAAGCCGCCTAACAGATTTTGGTGTTTGGTATGATAGATAGTTATCAGAGTTAATATAAAAGTTACTTTTTACTGCAGGAAAATATCTTATCTTAAACCAAAAAACCGCATAGTAAAAGAATAAAATGAGAACAAATATTATTAAAATTTTAACAACTACAATAAGCATCGAACAATTCGCTAAAGCTCAACCCATTCTGTACCAGCTTGGAATTTAATTTTTCTTGCAATAGAATTAAAACGAAAAGTAAGTAGAATTCTACACGCGGACAACGTCCACACCGCAAATACCACTTTCACAATTTTCGACTTTATTCCTTTGAAAATTTACATTATTGCTTAAAATAAAATGATTTTTAGGCCAGGATCCAGCCATATTAAATGTTCTGTCTATAGGTTGTATTTTATATATACATAGGTTATTACACAAATTTATGCTCACAGCGGGACTCGAACCTGCGACCACTGCATGTAGGGTCACTACAAACTGAGCTAGACTTCTCGTCATTTGTTCGGTGGGACGATAAATAAGGCCCCAACATTCTGGCTTACTGAAAATACTAAAAGATATTCATAATAATATACTAAATATCCCCTATATGTAAGAAAAAAATTCTCTATATATACTGAGACAAATCATTATAATATATGAAATATATGACTCGCCCTCGCTTCGCTCGGATTCAGCCCTGGATTTAGTGCGAGCGTAGCCGCAGGTTCCGCTAGTTATACCTACATATAAACTTCCCTCTTAAATCACTCTATCTATTAAAAAACGAATTAAAATCCGTGGACAGACAGACAGCGGGAAGCGACTTTGTTTTATACTATAATGTAGTGGTGTTGCAAATACTGCTACAATTTTTTAAATGTTCTGACTTTGTCGTTTTCATTAAATCATTGTTACCTTGTACCTATCTTTTTCCTCGTCGCGTACATAAAGCTATTCTATTTTTAGCTTAAAAATATTTAGTATTTTATTTAGAATGCTTTATGCTTGGGACTTATCTACTGCAACGACAGTGTTTCACGAATTCAATTATACGTATAGCATGGAAGATGTTTAACGAATCAAAACATTTGTAATATCTCTACTCTATACTCGTATGTATATGAATATTCTTTCATTTTGGCCAAAATGGTCCGGCAATTCGGCCGGGCGCAAAGCTAACAAACGCAAATTGAGATGGCTAACTATGGTATTGGGTGTGCCATGCAATCTGGTCTCGGTACTTCTCTGATAAGGAGAGTGGACTATGAAAAAACTCCTTGAAGCAGACCTGTGTGGTCTGCTTCGGCAAACCTGCCTTCAGGGCGTTGCATTTAACGTAGGTGATCCTGAGACGCCTTATTAAGACGAGACTTTAAGTGGCTAGTACTGACCTCTTTTAAGCCTGTGTCCCACATAGCCAACTCATTGTATGCGTTAGTTTCCCAACGTTATAAAGAATCTCGCTTACTCAGAAGAGAAATATAGAGAGTTATTACATAAATACGAAAATTATAAGTGACCGGAACTGCACTCACTATTCCTGTCACTCATATTCCGGTGGGACGACAATTCGACACAACATTCGTAGGATGCCGCCGTCAGTACGTGCTCCCTGAAGTACTGGGGTGAACCGTTACTAGAAAACTTAAAGGTATGTGATATTTTTTGAGAAAAACTTGAATGAATGAACTTAGCATAATCATAAGTATAAGTATGTACCGTAAGTATGATTATATCGGCACATGTACTAATTTGAAGTGTATTATAAAAAACGTTTAAACTAATAAAAGCCATTTTTAGACTAGTGGACATATAGATCCTATAGATATTGAAAAATAGAAAAAGATAGAAAATAGAAAATTGGTAATTTAAAATAAATGATTTTAATTAACATCCATACGTTAGGCTCAGTTGGCAACAAGCTTTCTGATAATACAATGTTACTGAGAAATATTATCAGAAAAATTCAACGGTATTACTTAATTTTACCCGAAGCACGAATATAGGCGTCTAGGAAAATAGTTGTGGATGACCGTTGGAAATCAATTTTACTTATATAATAAACGTACATTTTAAATATAATAATTCAGCATATAATTGTTTCAAAATTATCCAATAATAATTAAAATAACGTAAAGCAATTTTCAGGAAAATAAAAGCGCCTTATAAAAATATATAGCAATGTGTACTATACCTGGTACTTCCTTCAACTGTAAAGACTCGGAGAAATATTATGAAAATCTGAAATAAATTCCCGTAAACATTATTTTTAATCTGCTGCAAGGTAGTATAAGGGAATCGATAGCAAGTTGCTTGTTCATAATATTAGTAAGAAGAAACTAAAAAACCATACATGATACATCGTAATCTCTATATTATAATATACTCATATCTAATGTACACTTTGAGACATTCTAACAGCCCCATCTCAACTTGCCACTTTGCTTAAAATTTGACACCCTTCACTTCTCACTTAAGTGGGGCTTGTAACTTTCTCTTTTGATGTCCATATAGCGAGACAATATATAATACATACGAGTTTGTCACAGAAGTATATAGGTTATGTTGTAGATCATACACGAGAAATAAATTATAAAAACTATATTAAAATATTTTTTAGGTAGTTCATAGATAAAAGGCAGAAACGGAATGCCTTGAACAAAAGAAATGTTTTTATAATCTTTAAATTTATGATATTATTATTGTAACTGTATGCCTAATAATAATAGACAATAAGAGTCGTATAACGTTTGAATTTTCTAAACCTACATAATATTATATTGTAGGTTCACAAAACTTGAATGTAGGTTCAAAAAAGTTAGGAAATTATTACATACAGCGCCATCTAGTTCGACGGTAAGCCACGCTGCTTGTGTTACGCTGTATACCAGATAGTTAAAAAACTATTTATATAACTTTCAATATATATACACAATACACATAATAAATATAACGTATAGACATCCGTGATTGGAATACATACATTCGTGATCAGAAAATGAATGCCCCAGCGGGACTCAAACCCGCGACTTCAGATTGTACTAAATGTGTCGTCAAGTATGTATTAATCAATATATCACTATTTAAAGGTTACTTTACATTATTTGTACAAAATTATAATATGATAATCTCATTTTACCGATCAATCTCTATCAAATTGGGCTGGGTTCAATCGAGTCCAATGGGAAACCATTCTAAGTGACATTGGCGAAGTAAATTGCACTCAAGTGGCACGATTAAAAGCCTTGAGAATTGAGCTGAATAATATGTTCACCCAACTTTTTTGTAACAAAAGCAAGTATATTGACGTAATTTAGATTTAATTAAATTCAGATTTTACAGTAAATAGTTTAAGTAATTGATAAATATGACATACTTTGTAAAAACAAAACATTATATTATGACCAGTACAAGTAGTTATCTCGAAAAGAAAATAAGCCTGAACTCTCTTCAAAGCTATTAACTAAATAATTTAATGTTCTCATTTATATTCAAGAGAAAATTTCATTATTACGAAGTAGTATGTCCCAAAATACACAATATTGTTAAAACAAAGATTTTCCTGTAATTCCCATGGCGAGTATATTTTTTTATTATCTACTTTTTGCCTTAAGATACCTTTATTATGTCGCCTATTTCTTAAGCCCCCTGGGGTCTGTTATTAAAAAGGCTCTTAGAATAATATTAAAATTACTTCAATAGTATAAATGTTTTGTTTCTTTTAAGTTTATGCTGTTTTCAGTTTCTCTCATTAATTTGACACTTTATTATGAAGCAAAAAATGTATGTACAAATAGAGATAACAATAGCTGTATTTATCTCTACTATTTCTTAATGCAACTATTCTGGCAAAACCATATTTAAAAAATTCTAACGGAATCATCCTCATCTCATGGTTTCGCGTCCCGATGGATTATCGTACTTCAATGTGCCCGATGAGTTTAAAAGTAAACACAATGACAGTGAGTCGAATTCTAATCAACTCGAATTAAAATATATACAATAATATAAAAAAGCTTGATTCTTTATAGATACAATATCTACTAATGCTATTTAGTTTTTTTTTATATTTCGGCATAAGAACCAAAACGCTTTGCTTGGGAAAGATTCATCGGATCGTTACACACTACACCGCAATTTATTTTTCAATCACACACGAACTCTACACTGAGATTTTTTGCAACTTTTTAATCTATGTAATCCGAAAAGCTGTAGATTTGAAGGCAAGGATAACATTTCGAAAACATATCCGATTTTGATTCGTGTGATTAAAATTTTTTATCCTCTTGTAATATTTATATTATTCCCCTCTTTTACCCGGCTGCAGCGAAGCGAAAAAAGGGTTATGTGTTTGACCTGTGTGTATGTTTGATCTCGAGTTTCCTCACAACTACTAAACAGGAGGGCTACTTTTGATATTCTTACATCATTAGATTATTTTTGATATCGGCGACATATGTTCATGTATGAACTTATGTGAGACATGATAGAGCACACCGACGACTGCATAATATGCGTCCTTGACTACATAATACTATAGTTCTTGGTTAACCAACCAAGTTAACCTTGTTTCAATCTTTTTAGTTTGTTTTTGTTAAAAATGAGCATTTAATTATTATCATACTTATATTTTTTACTATAAACAGAAATTACTAAGGTAGAGCGTAGAGCAAATTGTATAGTTTGCTCTTAACTATGAAGCATGCATTAGAAAATTCAAATCTGTTATTAAAGTTTTTATTTAGATATTACCGCTGGCATCGGTATCTTAAAATAATTGAGTATGAGATATCGTTCCTTACTCTACCACATGGCGCTGTAATCGTACCAATACCGTTCACTAGATGGCCAAATTCGAGGTAGAGCGTAGAGCAAACCGAATAGTATAATAATTGAAAGTATGATTCATGCATCAGAAAATAAAACTTTTTGAGTATTATTGAATGTATTTATATGGCAGTAAATTTGTTTTTATTTAAAGTTAAACGACGCATGCGTCTGAAAATAAATGATTATTAGATATAGTTCCTTACTCTACCACATGGTGCTATAATCGTGGAGGACGATACCATTCACTAGATGGCGCTGTACCATTATTCGTGATTTCTACATCGCGCTGGCAAGATTATCTTGCGAATAATGACACCGGCGAGAGTGGCCAGTATCGACAAGACCTTACTTCATAGGATCATTTCTATAGTAAGCTCTTCACGAGATCCACACACCAGGTGTGATCGTGCCAGCCGCGAGGATGAGACGTGGCGCGGCGTCCTGAGCGTGAGGCGGGCGCGGCTTCGGCCGACAGCCCTCGATGATCGTTCACTCTCCGCTCCGGCGGAGAGCGTGGGGCGTCGTCGCTGTCTGAGCGGCTTGCTTTTTGAAACCCTTTTTAACTATAAAATACAACATATTTTATGGCTATTGGCTACTGACTTAGATTTGCTTCGCTCAGATGCTATCTTTGTGCATCAGTTTAGTTTTCTATAAGAAAATCTTTATTCCTTACACTGTTCCTTACATCTAATAACGCATCAGATTAAAATCGGCTTGATTTAGACATTGGCTGTAACAGACAGCCAGACAAAAATATTGTATTTTTCTTATATGTACATTGTTCATGTTACGGACAAATAACCATGTAAATTAGTTAATAAATTTAGTTTGACTTTCTCTGCATCCCGTCGCTGCCCCCAAATATAATATACATGTATACTTTCATATGCATTTAGTGCTACAAACCGAAGCTTTAATTTTATTTATCTGTATAAAATACAACAAAGCTGCTCAAAGAATTTATTTACGGATAAATTACGGAATTGATTTTACAGTTAACACTAAAGACAATAGTTGACTTATTACAGCTGTTATGTTGAATTACTGATTTTAATGTATTGGACTCTACTCTTTTTCCTATATGGTTGTTATACCAAAACACCTCAAAACTAGGGATTGTTTAAATTAAAAATAGCATTGAACATATTTTTGATGGCAATCCCCCTGGATCATGTTTGGTAAAATTATATATTTGGCTTAGAAAAAGAGGGATCCACTGAATTGATTAGGATCTTTGACTAATTGTTTTTAAGTGAAGCAAGATGCTCTTCAGGTCTCACATCTCTGATATTGTCAGGATTCTCTTTTTTTCATGATTTCCACTTACCGCAAAGCCAAGGTAAAGAACCTAGCAAGCTTTTGAAAAACATGTGAGATACACCAAACCGCACATGGTCAAAGCCGTAATATTATAATTTTCCTTACAAAGACAGTAGGTTACTAAACGGTGCTAAACAGTAGGACGTTTAATGTTAAAGCATACATACAAATACCAAATAATCAACAAAACTAACAAAAGAATATTTTATAATATTTGTAAGAATTACTTTTTCTTAAAATTTATTTTCTTCGCTTAAGCGCCATCTATTCAAAAACGATGAAATCTCGTGAAACTGAACCTCTTAATAAAACGAGATGCTTAATATGTATTATAAGCTCGTGAATTTTAGCTTAGTAGCTTTTTTAATTGTAATAATAGGAATAAAAAGCTCAGCAATTTAATTTCTAAGAGATATTCTGATGAATTTAAATTATTTTACAAAGAATACCTTTCATTTTACTATTAAATTTTTATTGGCTTATGGTTTTTTTTTTATTTTACAAAAGCTAGAACTGGTAATTTTTCCTGAGATAAACCATAACATAAAGACATTTTTTTTACAATTCATGGAGATATGCATATCGATTTTATTGGAACTAAACAGAACTTTTGAAGGTAGAGCATAGAGCTAAGCGAATAGTATAATAATTTGCTTGTAAGTAAGAAGGATGTATCATTCAATAAAGTATTATGAAATTTATTGAATCTATTTACTATAATAGCTGATTATGAGATATAGTTCCTTACTCTACCACATGGTACTGTAATCGTGAAGGACGATACCGTTCACTAGATGGCACTGTACCACTAAACGTGATTTCTAAATCCCGCTGGCAAGATTATCTTGCGAATAATGACACCGGCGAGAGTGGCGAGTAGCGACAAGACCTTACTTCATAGGATCATTTCTATAGTAAGCTCTTCACGAGATCCACACACCAGGTGTGATCGTGCCAGCCGCGAGGATGAGACGTGGCGCGGCGTCCTGAGCGTGAGGCGGGCGCGGCTTCGGCCGACAGCCCTCGATGATCGTTCACTCTCCGCTCCGGCGGAGAGCGTGGGGCGTCGTCGCTGTCTGAGCGGCTTGCTAATTGAAACCCTTTATTAAAACTATAAGACTATAAAATTAGATTGAAAGATTGTAATGATTATTAATTACATTTCGCTAGTGCAATGCCCTTGCTGTGCTCGGGGGCTGTCCTTCACTACGTTTTAATTTTCTTGTACAGAATCTACACCTTATAATAAATTAATTCAAAATCTAAATACAATATTGTGTTTATCTTCATGTACACTTTCATAATATACATTGCGTACTAGTGTTGCCGAAGTATCGATACTCGATAGATCTAATGCAGCTCTACTACCGATAGCTCGAAATGCGACAATACTATTGACGGAGAGCAATGTTATCGATACTATCGATAGTAATGTTGCTAATGGATTATCAATTTTGGATTATATTATACTATCAAACTTCTGAAAAATAATACTATCAATATCATAAAATTGTTTCTGTTACGTTGCCTAGTATGGTATATGACAAGGACTAGGGTGGTGAAACATGCTCTTGACTTATCGATAATAGAGATGTAGCATCATCAAAATATATATGTTGACATATTTTTCGTGAGGCAATACCTTGCTATGGAAAAAATTCAAAATTCTAGTGTTTATTTGTTAATAATATGGATGTTGTCGTTGACAACTCATATTAAAGGCAAATGAACACCTTTGATTTTAGGAAGAAAAAAGGAGTTTTGTTTTTTTCGACTCGACGACTTTGCGCCTATTTTGCGTGTGTGGGAATATTCCTTAATTATTCTTGCCACCCCAGCTCTTCAAGAAATTTCAGAAGCTTCTTTGGCTTCTTGAATACCTCTGGAAGTGCCCTTGACGTGCTAAGATGCCCGGTATGCCGCTACATCAGGACAGTTCAAGAGTTCGTGTGCAGCCGTTTTCCTCAGTTCCCATACAGTTATTTGATAATTATTTTTATTACTAACTTTCGGGTAGTAGAGAACAATATCATTTCAATATAATAAACATATTATATTATGTTAACAAACAGGATATTATCCTGTCTTTATAAAATAATTACAAATTTTGGCAGTATTTTCTTTTATTTTCTTTTATTACATACACACAAACATTTAAAGTCGCGAGATTTTAGAAATAAGGTGCATCAGGGTAAGTTCTGATACAGGGTAAGGTCAGATAATTCGAATTACTTCTAAACCCGTGCGTATTTTTTAATACTGGCAACACAGCTCGAGACGCCATTTTGTTATTTCCAGCCCATCGGTCCGCGCCAGTCACTACGATGCGTTGGTCGTGTTTGGTTGGCAAAAAAATTAAATCATAACTTATAGGCAGATTTTCGGCAGATCCGATCTTCAACCCGGCAAGGCTTTTGTTACTTTTCTGTTGAGTATTGTTTCGTTCTATTACTGTGTGAGTGTTATGTTGATTTTTGTGAAATTATTAACAATTTGCAATTACAAATGTTTTTAAAAGTTAACTGTATGCTGAGATTTTGCCGTAACGGTCGAACATCAGATTATTATTATCCGGTCTTTCCCTTAAACAAACACGTCAGTGATTCTCAAACCTTTGCATAATTTTTAATTTGAATGTTTATGTTAGGTGATAAAAAAAGTCAAACACAGGTGACATCTGCAGAGAGACCATAGAAACCACAGGCGAACTCTTTCTAGCCCTCTACAATAAGGCGCTCGAACTTAGTCACTTCCCTACCATATGGAAAAAAGCCACCATGAATTATTCCGAAACCTGGTAAGGATAACTAAACATCTCCCAAATCCCATAAATCCATTGGGCTCCTCCCAGTGTTTGGGAAAATCCTGGAAAAAATGGCCGCCACTAGACTTCTATGGCATCTGGGGAGCAATAAATACCTAAGCCCTCGACAATATAGATTTATGCCGCAAACTAGCACAGAAGACGCACTATACGACGCTATCTTTGAATCAAAGATGAACTGTCACTCAAGAAACTGATGGCGGTCATTTCATTGGACATCGAGGGGGCATTTGATGGAGCTTGGTGGCCGGGTATAATTGAGTAATTGAGGAATATGGACTGCCTATATGGACTATATGGACTTTAATAATTTTATTTAAAGACTAAGTTATCTATCGATGAGATCTGTCACTGTCCAGTAATGCTGGGAAAGAGAGCAGTCGCCCCGCCAATGCGGCCCACTTATGTGGAATATTCAACTAGACCCCCTTCTCAAACAGGCAGAATCTTTGGATGCACGCATTCAAGCATTTGCGGACGACATACTAATAATTGCCGCAGCCAAAACGACGGAAGAATTAAATGGTTATGTTAAGGACGCTATGGATGTTGTTTCACACTGGGGGAAAACGGCTAAAATGAACTTTGCCCCACACAAAACTCAAGCGATCCTTATTACAAACAAACTGTGTCTTTAGATGCACTAGAACAAGAGCTGGTACGGGAAAGGAGAATATAACGGTATTGACGACTTGACAGTCGCAGACGCAGCCGGAAAAAAGCTTACGCCTTTAATTGTATATAAAGGCAAATATGTTTATGATGAATGGATGGCGGAACAACGAGAAGAATTTGATTTTGACATATCTTATGCCGCAAGTAAACGCGGCTGGATGAAGACGAACATTTTTTACAATTATATGTCAATAATCGTCATACCTGGCATAGGAGCAAAGAGCCCAGCTTTATTAATTTATGATGGTCAAACAAAAAGACTAAAGACTTATTAAACATCAGAGACAAAACATTGGTGTTAAACTGCGCAAAAAAGATTTTGCGGCTGTTTGCCGAAAAATGGCACCAGACAAGCCCAACGGTCATATAAAACGGTTTTAAGAAAGGAGGCATTTATTCGTTCAATCGGTTTGCTGTCCCAAAAGAAAAATTTGACCCAGCAGCGTTAGAAAGGTGGAAAATCCACAAAACTAAAATAAATGATGTGAAACCCTTGAAACAACTTTGCTTAGACATCTTAAACAAAGTCATGTTTCCGACAGTTCAGTGCACTAACGAACGCAAACCAGAAATGCAGGTTCAGGAAATACAAAAAACTTCATTCGAGGAACTGCTTTTGCAGAAGCTACCTATCGTCCTCAATGTACTGGCAGTTACTCTGAAACGAGTCGCTCAGGGTGCAGAAGTTATCACACGCACGTTTTTGGAAAACAATAAAAAAGAGCAGAAGGAAGCATTAACACAAAAACCACGACAGGTAAAATCAAAGAAGAACTTGCATCCTAAAACCAGTGTCCATGTTTCTGATCTTGAAATACAGGGCCCATCGAATAAAGTTGAAGAAGATACCACTAAAGAGAGAGAAAATATCAAAACAGTGAATTCCACAAAGCAAAAAGGTGTAGGAAAAAGAAGCCGAGAAGTAAAGACTGACAAAAAAGAAAAAGACCAGCAAGCAGAAGGCTATAATAATTTACAGACACTTTACACGGAACAAGGAGAATAAGGATGGAGTGACAATGAATATTTTAGACAGTAAAAGAGACTTTTTACTGAGAGAAAACGATCAACAGCAGGCAGACTTCTTCACTCATGCTACAACAATGGACATTTTTGATGAATTAGGATTTACACATTTGGAAAAAGATGAAATAAAAGAAGATAGCCATACAGGATTCATAAATATTTTTGATGAAAGAACGGGATTATTACGAATAGAAAAAAATCAACAATATGACGACAAGTATACCTCAATAACAGATAATTTTGATGGGATCACCAGTTTAAGTTTATAAAAAAAAGCAAAAAAGCAAAGACACGACATTACATGGTTTTGAAACGACACATGAGGAAGAGGAAAAACTGATGAAAATTTTAGATGACACAACAGGTTGTTTACATATAATTCTTCATAAAAAACCATCAAAGCTATCAAAAGAAAAAGTCATACAAGAAGATAAAGAGAATAAATGTGCTAATGTTAAACATAAATATAAAAATACCAAAGAAAATATCAAACCAAATATGAAACGTAAAAAAGGGAAGAAACAATCAAAACAGCAAGCTACCACTAAAACTAAGATAAAAAGAAGAAGTACACCATCAACAACTACCGAAGAAGTTGATATGAGTGCTCACAGTGGTAGTGACATAAACGATATAATATCCATTGAAAGTGACGACGAAGATACAATTAAGACAAAAATCGCTTAAACTGGCTATACTTCACAACAAAAAAAGGAAGCCGAAATATTTGCAGAAATAGCATTCTTTGATAAAAAAGATGCTAGTACCTATGACTTAGGAGACACTATATTGGCTAGGTATTACACAAAAAAGAATTGGAAATATTATGTCGGAACTGTGATGAATATTAAATCTAACGAACCCCATAACAAATACGGGATATCATATTACAAAACTATACGCCGAAATAATAATCTGAAATTCGTAAAACCAAAAAGATGAGATAAAGATTATATTATATCCTTGATTTGATTGTCAAAGAAATAGATCTGATACAAATAAAGGAAATCCCGACGAATTTATCCTTAATGATGATGAAGATAATGTGTATCATCACTACATAGTATAAAACAAAGTCGCCTTTTCTGTCCCTATATCCCTATATCCCTATGTGCGCTTAAATCTTTAAAACTACGCAACGGATTTTGATGCGGTTTTTTTTAATAGATAGAGTGATTCAAGAGGAAGGTTTATATGCATAACTAGCAGATCCCGCGGCTTTACCTGTGCTAAATCTAGGGAAGAGCCCGAGCGAAGCGAGGGCGAGTCGCTAGTTTTCTTTAATTATTATTTTTTACCACCTTTAAGTAAGCATTTACATTTGCACTTACATTTAATTTGATTATTGTAAAAGAAAATGGATAAAAAATTACAAAGTTATTGTGATTACAAAGTTCCTATTAGAGAAAATTTCATAGATTATATTTTTTGTTATGAGAGTAAGGGCCAGTTTCACCAGTTTCTGATAAAGTTTCAGTTAGTAATCTGCCACTTAACACTAACTAAGAGATAACGGTTGCTGATATATTTTTTCTGTTTCACCATTAAACTACCTGATAAACTAACCGGCAGATATATTACAAGCCACTTGCTATTTTACAGAACGGCAGCATCGCTTTTTTGCATTTCATTACACAGACGCATATGATCGCTATTTAAAATCTAGTTTGAAAACTAAAATATTTTAATTATTTTTTTATTTAAAATAAGATACATTTTACTTTTCAATGTTGTTGAATATAATTTTGTTATAATGTGATGAAAAGTAATTAAATCGATGGTAAATTTTATTATGATTACAAGTTAGCGTTCCAAATGTAATTAGCGTAAAATGAACCCACGGATGTCATAATTATTTCGACATTCGCGCTTTTTTGTTGTATGTTATATTTAATAATTTAATAGACGCTTGATTAGAACTTGTGTGAAATCAAAGATTTTCGTTATTTAAAAATGAATAAATAAAAGCGTGAAAGAAGTGTGAATTTCGCTCAAATTGAAATTGAGCTAATTTACTACTACATAATCTACTTACCAGTCGGTTGTAGTCTTTATATCACTTTCTATTAACGTATGAATATTTTGTACAGACCTTTTGGTAAGACGGAATCGAATTCTAAATTTTTTTTTTATGGTAAAACGGGCAGGAGGCTCACCTTATGGGAAGTGATCACCTCCGCCCATGGACATCTGCAAGCCAGGCTTGCAGATGCATTGCCGGCCTTTCAGGAAAGGGAGGGATGGAGGAGGGAGGGAAGTGGGAGGGAGGGGGGAACGAAGGCGGAGGATGAAGGGAAGAGGGAGGGGGAAGGAGAGTGGGCCTCCCGGACGAAACGCGACAGCATAGCTGCCACTTCACGCTGGTCTTCTGTGAGAGAGTGGTACTAATAACTATACGGGGCGTGCCGGCCCATTCGGTTGCTACCCGAAGGTATGACATGGCACTACCAAAATTCATCATCAAGCAATATAAAATAATTTGGTCTAGGGCGGATTACTCTATTTCTATGAGGTCGCGAAATATGTTCATAATATTCATCAAATTCGTCTTCTAAAAATTCAAACAAATCCATCTTGTGGCTGCAGACTACTATAAAGAGTATGATATTATTTGTTACCAAAAATAAATGACAGATATTTTTATTCGCGCCCTCCATTCGAATCATTTTAGTTATCTACCAGATACCACCTTTAACGGCCACTTGATTCGGCTGATAAATTACCGGCCACTTTAACTGCCAGATACCACTATTCAAGACTTGTGAAGCCGAAATTTGTAGTTCATCCGTCAAATAAGTTCCGGATACGCTATCAGGGACTTTATCAGAAACTGGTGAAACTGGCCCTAAGTATTGTTTTCAATTTTCATGTTTTGGTTTCAAATATTTATTGTAGCATATTTTGTTTAAACTTCAGTTTAAAACAATGTGAGAAAAACCTTACCATAATTATTGCAAAATAATTAATATACTTATTTAGTTTTAAAAATGTGATTTGTTTTGTAAGACTGTTAAAATTATGAATGTTAGTAACATTTTTATTAAATTTATTTGATTTTATAAACAATATTTTATTTTATTAAACAAACAACAATTTAATTCAATACCTTAATTCATATCTTTGAATCAAAACCTTTAGCTAGTTTACTTATTAATTACAAAGACCCCTCACATCAAAGATCTATTATGAAAAGTTTGAGTCACAATTTTTTTGCCTATGCTAATGTAGGGTAAGATCGGACTATTAAAATATGAAAAAAAAAACTTAAAATTCTCACCTAGTTTTTAAAAATGAGCAGAAAATTCAAAGGTATGTTCTTATTAGGGGTAAGTACGGATATTTTTATAAAGTCAACCTTATGATATCAGCTATAGAACCAGTACTATAAAGTAGTCCGAACTTACCCTTCCAAAGTCCGATCTTATCTCCCTGTTTTAAAATTACTGTTGAATTTTTACGAAGTCTTAATTTAGGAACCATTAAAGGTAGAAGTATAAAAAAGAAACAAGGTAATAGTAAATTTACTCCATTACAATGTTTGCAGCATTATTTATCTTTGTCATATTTAGAAAATGGGAAAAAAAATATTTACAACTCATCCAAAAAACTATCCGAACTTACCCTGATGCACCCTATTCTTCACATTCGAATGAATAGTCATATTTTAGACAGTCAAAAAACTAAATCACTTAATAAACTCTACTTTAAATACTATAGTGAATTATCAAAATATACCATTAACAGTTACAAGTATGTACAATGTACATACTACGGGACTGTTTGGTGGTGAGTACTAAACAGTAAACACTGCTGAATGATGATATGACAAGAATAAGTGTAGTAAAAATTAAAATGAATGTATGTAATGTGTAATGTATGAGAAAGTTTTGCAATTTTATCCTGACATTTAAATGTGTTTGTATATTATGTATTTACGTTTTTGTTGTATTCATTCTCATCATGTCATTGCTTTATTTGCAAACTAACCTTCTAACATAAAAAATTTACATTCTAACATAATGAAAATACCATAGCTTTTTTTTAACTTTATAAATATTAACTTTATTTGGCCTTGCCCTGCTGTTGAGCTATTTTTAACAGCATCAGCCAATCATCATCATTTGGTTACATTTATCTGCAACTGTGACAAAGGATGGCTGTGAAGTTAGGCTTGTGGAAGGCTGTGAAGTATAGCCAGTTTAAGCGACCTCAGCTGATTTAGTTTCTGGAAGATAAATAATTAAAATTGGATGACATTTCAATGGATGACTTTATTTTTTATTATAACAAAACATTATGATAACCATTTTCTGGAATTCTTAACAAGGTAGATTGAGAAGTTTGGCTATTTGAAGCAACCAATACTTCTATCATTACTACTTAATTTTTTTCCATTATCTTCACTATTATCATAACTAAAGCAGCATAAGCAAAGAAGCTTTTTTCTTAAGATGCATTAGTTGATGCTTAATTCAAAACCACAAAACCAAAACAATATGTTACATTAAAAATTATTGACTCTAGATAATGTTTTATATATAGACTAAAATAATTACCCACCTTTATTCCAACCATAAACATGGCAAGGAAATTCAATTAGCTGCTCTTCAGTCAGGGGTGATGCAGTTAATTTTAATGTAGGAATTTCAGTTATTTTGAGACAAGTTTTTTGCGGTTGAAATTCTTTTTGTTAAAGTGATCACCACATACATAGCGATTCTTGTGCAACTTTTCTATTGGTAAAAATACTAGTTCTGGATTGCCAAATGATGTAATCCACTTTTTGCATCTGAAATCAAATATAACAATTTAAATGTTGAAAAACTAAATAAAATAACAGAGCTGGAAGTCGATATAATTAATTCCTTCATTAACTTTTAGTTTTTTTTATATTAAGAAGTGAAGAAACATTTGAATCAAATTGGATTCTACTGTCCAACACAAAGAGAATTTCAGCAGCCTCTCAGTCTCTAATAATATACCTATAAAAACTTTGTCCATTTTGTTAATGGTTTTTTGACAGCTCACGCCCACGAAGTTTCGTATTTAATGGTTAGCCATTAAAGTTAAAATGTCATACTCATTAATATTGTACTTCATGGACTGGCAACTCCCCCTTATTGCTGTACCACACATAACGATTACTACGATTGTGCCACAGATTACAAATAATCGATAGAAATCAATGCTAATATGTAAATAAGGTGTAATGTTATTTTAATGTTATTTAATAAGGAAGACAAAAAAAATTTAAGATTTAAACCAATAAATTAAAATATTAAAGATAATAGTAAAATTTTACTTTCTTCTTAGTATAAGGCATACAAATAAAACAACAAAAATAGTTTAATTCCTTTTATTAACATGATTCGTCAGAATCATCATTTATATTAGATTTGTCCGATGAGGAGTCTTCAGTTATATTATTTTATTAACTCTTGTGTGTATAAATTATCAAAATATGCAATGTCACGGCCCGAATCACATTATGATTCTCTTAGTTCTCTCCACCACACTTGATTTTTACGATAATAATATTTATTTTCATATTAATAAATATAAAAATAAATATTACTGTATACTTAAAAAAATAAGAGAAATCGATTTTTACGTCCTTTTGTCATCACTATAGCTTGTCAGTCGTCGAGCTGTCAAAAAACCATTAACAAAATGGACAAACTATAATTTAGTTGAAGCTCTCAAGTATAATAGTAATATTTTATATTAAATATATTATACTAGAGATGGACGATATACATCGATTTATTTAAAACACTCGATGTATAGTAACGATGCATCGTATTAAACCGATGTATTGTTAATACTTCAACATCGAATATATATCGATGTTTTTTATTCGATGCATCGACCAAGCAAATTATGAATGAGTATAGTGTTGTATAGCCGCCAAATAGCTATAGTTTATTGAACGGGGTTCTTTTAATTCGCCCGTTGGAACGCTGTAGGGTGTTCGACTTGTATTATTCGTTTGTTCGCGGGAAAATTAAATTAAACTTGATTTTTATTATGTGAAAATACTAGATTATGAATTCGCTTTAAATAAATACTCGCTGAATTATGGTTAAAAGTTGATTACTTGCCCATAATCAACGTTTTATTTAAATGACAAAGTTACAAGTATTCCCGACAATAAAATGTGTGCGAAAATTGTTAGCGTGGCTAACTGGACTCGTTCGCCCCGAAGAAGATTGAACCCCCGACCCCGACTGAAGGGGAAGAGATTAAGTAAACCTTTGTTTTTACAAAGCATTGACAAAAAATATTGGAATATGTAAAGAAAAATGTGTTGGTTGTGTGATTTTGAATTTGAATAAATATATTTCCTGCTTTTATTAATATATATTTTTGTTTTAATTAAGGCCTAACCTAACCTAAAACACGTCATGGCGAAAACAATCGATGTTTAAGAAACATCGATGTATTTCTCAATGCATCGTATTACCATCGATGTGACCGATCGATGCATTACATCGAAAAAAACATCGATGTATATTTTAAATGTCCATCTCTATATTATACTTCAATTGATTACATAACTTTAAGTTATAAACTGCTGGTCTCTTTGATATAGACCGTACTCTATGCAGATGACCATGAAGTTATATATGTAGCAATATACTCTATGGGCCCCTGACAGTCTAGTTTTCAAATGCGCCGTTTTGGCGCTGCGATCGCTGACTTGAACAGGCCCCTGACAGTCTAGTTTTCAAATGCGCCGTTTTGGCGCTGCGATCGCTGACTTGAAACGACGCCATTTTGAGATGCCGCCATGATGTTGTCACATTACTAGTCGGTGGTTGTCACCATAGATGACTCTTCGACTTGACGTTGACGTTTAAACTTTAATGTTTATTGTTTTATGTTTATTATTTGCTAGCTGAGCCCCGCGGTTTCACCCACGTAGTTGCTAGGGATGGCGATTCTTTTCGAAAAACATCGATTCTTAAATCGATTCGAATCGTGACCTAATAAATCGATCCACAAAAAAATCGAGGCCAATAAGATCGATTTCTGAAAAATCGATCTTTTTCTCAAGTTTTTGTTTATAAGGTAATATAAATCTATTTTATTAAAAACAAGATACATATTATCGATCTCTTATCAGTATAATCAAGTAATTCGATGATAAAAATATTTTTATTACCATATCAAAACATCAGATCAGGTATAAAACAAAATAATTATTTTTTAAATGTATTGGTTTACAAAGATAAGAAAAAAAATAATGTAGCTTATAGTTCCAAATTCTTAATATCTAAACCTTTTAAAAACAACAGTCTGTCAAGTCTACAGGGATCCAAGGAGAGGCGAAGGAATCCAAACATACAGCCATCTCGCGAGTTTTTGAATAATTAACCCTTTAACAGACAGACAGAGTTACTTTCGCATTTATAATATTAGTTAGGATAGTTAGGATTTTGTCAACTAACAGCGTTGAGTGTGCTGGTATTTTGTGAATTTCCTCGCTTTTTGCTTTTTTCTTTCCCAAAGAACGATCATTTGAGAAACCTGTGGATGTCCTTCCTGGTGCCAATTAACTCTATCCTTGTCGGACTCTCTAAAGAGCAACTTCTACGAAAACGTGTTTGTGAAAAACATTTTGATAAACACCAGTTTGACGAAGAAGGCAAGAGACTTAGGCATTCTTATCCATGTCTATTTACGGATGATGTAATAGCGCACGGCGTGCCCCTATCATCCAGGGAATCTGTGTGAGTCCTTGTCCTAATCCTATTTTGTAAAATTAGCGCTGTATTGGATATATTATGTTATATATTTTGTTCATTACTTATTATGGATAATAAGTAAACAATGATCAAAATATAACCATGTACTTATTAAGTTTTCCAAAATAAAGGTATTTAATCTTGCAATTGTACATGAAAACTTAATAGGTCCAAATACCTATTTGTGGTAATCCACATTTACATAAAACACAATATTGTGTTACTATATATATAAATATATAGTAACACAATAATTATGAAATTATATGTTTGTATAGATAAAACTTTTTTAAATCCTATCCTTTTTTGGTTGAGATGTACATTGTAATCTCCTGATTTAAGGAGAAAGGAGAGTGGGTGAATGAGGAGGAGGTGTAAATAGACCTACCTTAAAACGGGCGAGTCTAGGAAATTAGTAGTTTTTGAGATATTTAATTTTAAAAATTTCAAATTTCCAAAGTTATGTTGACATAAAACGAATTGAATCTGTCAAAATATGTACCGGGAAAAGTCACTACAGATACTAAAGAAATAAAAACAGATTAAATAATGTGTTCTAAAACTATTAATATGTTAAAAATATATAAATATATAAAATTTTAATAAGTAAATATTAAAAAGTAATTATTAAAAAATATATTGTGTAATAATAAATTGATAACATATTTACTATATTGTGAAAAAAATTGTTGTTACCAACCAAAAAAAAATTGTTGTTAGCTTAAAGTCGCTTTTGTTTGTGGTCATGTTCGAACCCTAACCTAACCCATCTGGCCTAGTAATGCTTATAGCACTCGACTAACCTACCTAGTGTTTAGCTTAAAGTCGCTTATGTTTGTAATCATGTTCTAACCTAACCTAACCAATCTGGCCTAGTAACGCTTATGGTTCTCGACTAACCTACCTAGTGTTTAGCTTAAAGTTACTTTTGTTGGCTCAGTTGTACATTATAATCTCCCGATTTGAGGAGAAAGGATAGTGGGTGAATGAGGAGGAGGTGTAAATAGACCTACCTTAAAACGGGCGAGTCCAGGAAATTAGTAGCTTTTGAGACATCTAAATAAAAAAGTAAAATTAATTATTTGTGTTATTTCCTTTAATTTATATAGATTAAATTGAATATTTTTTTATACACAAACAAAAGGGTTGAGATGTACATTGTAATCTCCTGATTTAAGGAGAAAGGAGAGTGGGTGAATGAGGAGGAGGTGTAAATAGACCTACCTTAAAACGGGCGAGTCTAGGAAATTAGTAGTTTTTGAGATATTTAATTTTAAAAATTCAAATTTCCAAAGTTATGTTGACATAAAACGAATTGAATCTGTCAAAATATGTACCGGGAAAAGTCACTACAGATACTAAAGAAATAAAAACAGATTAAATAATGTGTTCTAAAACTATTAATATGTTAAAAATATATAAATATATAAAATTTTAATAAGTAAATATTAAAAAGTAATTATTAAAAAATATATTGTGTAATAATAAATTGATAACATATTTACTATATTGTGAAAAAAATTGTTGTTACCAACCAAAAAAAAATTGTTGTTAGCTTAAAGTCGCTTTTGTTTGTGGTCATGTTCGAACCCTAACCTAACCCATCTGGCCTAGTAATGCTTATAGCACTCGACTAACCTACCTAGTGTTTAGCTTAAAGTCGCTTATGTTTGTAATCATGTTCTAACCTAACCTAACCAATCTGGCCTAGTAACGCTTATGGTTCTCGACTAACCTACCTAGTGTTTAGCTTAAAGTTACTTTTGTTTGTGTATAAAAAAATATTCAATTTAATCTATATAAATTAAAGGAAATAACACAAATAATTAATTTTACTTTTTTATTTAGATGTCTCAAAAGCTACTAATTTCCTGGACTCGCCCGTTTTAAGGTAGGTCTATTTACACCTCCTCCTCATTCACCCACTATCCTTTCTCCTCAAATCGGGAGATTATAATGTACAACTGAGCCCCTTTTTTTTCAGAAAACAAAATGGTACAACAAACTGTAGAAGGAAAAATTAACCATGAAAAAAAGTGTATTACACAAAGGTGTACAGGTAAATTTTATCAGTATATAAATACATTAAAATCAGTTAAGTGATATTATCTGTATTTTTATGACATATTAACTTATTAATTATTATAAAAGTGCTCATTATTACCTGCTTCATAGTGGGTATAATGTGAAACCTATAATAAGTTAATACTTTTCTGTCCTTTTCACAGATTCTGCAGTAAAAAAGTTAAACTCAAAGAAAAGGAAATTTGTGAAACATGTAACAAAAGTTACTGAGAATAGTTTGGGTCAGACAGTTGCACAAAGGCTTGAACAAGCTGTTTCATATCCTCATTCCAAATTTGCTAACTGTGAAGTGGACGATGGAGATACATTAATTGATGTAAATTTATTATTTGAAGATGAGAATAAAGAAAATAACGACAATATAAATCTTAATCTTATACCATCCACTTCGCATAAAAGTCATTTTCCAAAAAACTAACTAATTATTAACTAATTTAGTATATCCTAGTTCCCAACTCCTAATGTTATATGGGGACGCAAGTTCATATAATATTCATAATTATTTCATAAAAATGCTTGCCAGAAGAGAATCGGAGTGAATTTGAAAAAAAATTTAGAGAATTTTAAGTTTTCCTGGTTTGGGTGTCAGAATACTCATTCAAATTTATTAAAAAATATAAATTTTTAAAATATGTAATCAGGCTTCATGTCCACAACTGGAGCAATATTTTAAATAAAATTTTAAAGGGAGGCATTGAAGAAAATTATGTATTAAAAATGTCAGACATTCACAAAACAGCTTTTGTAAATAAATATAAATGTAATAATGAATAAGTATATATGTAATATATAACCTGGTTTTTATTTTTGAGTAAATATTCAAAATAATTATATGTAGGAACCTACCTGCCTACACAAAAATTTTATCGATAAAATAGGTACCTCACTTAAGTATCGATAGCTGTATTATCGACTGTTTCAAGCACTATGCGATGTGAACTGTCAAAATAAAGCTAGGCAACAGTGGCGCCAGAACGGAACAAATGGAAACTGGGGAAAATATCACTGTCGCATCTGTTACGTAGTAACTAATACTTAATCTGTGACCATGACGCACTTTCTACAATTTCGGCTCATTATCGCTAACATAGATGCTAAAATATATAGATCGTTCAACATAACTTGTCCGTTTCGGTCAAGTTGGTAGCACTGACTGCAAGAACAACAACATAACTATCGATGTTTAGTTACGATAGGAAGTGAGTAGTTTTTATTCAGAAATATCCTGTGTTTTTTGCAAAATCATGCCAAAAGTATTAAAAAGCAGTGGAAGAAAGATAATGGTTAAGGTGCGTGCCTTTTGCGAGAAAGAAAAATCAAGGCAACCAACATAGCAACGAAGGGACTTGTTATAATGAACGGTAGTAGTATTCAAAATAAAATTATGCACAGCAAAGAAAATTTACCATATAGAATTTGCCGCATGTAGGCGTGTGTAACTCTTTACGGAACCGACTCCATAGATGACTAATTAATAATAAAAACCGACTCACTGATCCGAATCACTAAAGTGATTCAAAAGATTGGTTCACTCGCAACATTTCAATTGCTTCATTTGGATCTGGAACATTAGCAACATTTCAATTGCTTCATTTGGATCTGGAACATTAGCGCGACACGTCGCTCGCGTTCCGTATGAGCGGCGAGCGAGAGAGACAACTAATTACTAAACTATTGAATCGCGACTCTCGACTTGCGAGTGAGCGGGCAAAATAATTACAATCTATACAAGTCAGACAGAGATAACAAATGACAAGTGTATCACTTAATTCGTACGGATTTTCGGGGTCGGTATTCATGTACGTAAAATGACCACTAAGGCGCTTACGTATCAAATACTATACAGTCGGTTCTTGCATGTAATGTTTGCATTAACAAGTTGTCATTTTACGTTGATGCGGCATTTGTCATATGGTTTATGTTCGTTCGCGCCTGTTTACGAAAACTTAATTGAGTTCTGTTTAGGGTTTCTTTTTAAATTACAATTTTGTATTTTAATCTGTATTTTATATCTTTTGAGTCCGAAATAATTTGTGCTCAACTGGCACGCTTTGAAGCCATTAACAAGAGAATTGAATTGAATTGAATCTTTTGAGTCGATGATTCAAATGAGCCAATGTAAAGCCATGAAATGATATACTGTGCCCACCTCTAGCCGTATAATATTACTTTTCTCTATGATTTGCCGTTTCGTTTGCCATTCGGCATTGGGATTTGGGTTTTGAACACAGATTAAGTATTAGTTACTACGGTATATTATATACGGATATTTATTTGTACTTTTTTAAAAAAAATAGTTACTTAAAACTAGAAAAAAAATATTTTTCATTCTACTCCATTACTACCATAATTATTAGAATTGTAACACTGTACTTTTTACGAGGTTGGTAAGCGATTTATAATAAACTAAACTTCATAATTCATATTACCAAAGACTACTATTGTATTGTTATATTATTTTTTATAAAGTATAGGGCAAGTTTCTACAGCCTGGATGAAAGGTTGCAAAGAGTAATATAAAGTAAAAAGAAAAAAGGTTGTTTGGTTGATTTCGTTCAGTACGGCTTTTACAGCTATAAAATGAGCCATTTACCATGACTACATACTAAATATTACGTTCTGGAATATCACTAGTCGCCGATGACACAAAATAATCGTTTCACAGTTTTATCAAGAAAAATATTTTGACACCACAACTTGCTTGCCACCAATAGCTTTGTAGTAGTGGTGGTAACTGGTATTATAACAGGCAGGCATGACGCAACAAAAAATCGATACGGAAATAGAGATAAAAGTATGTTATGTCCTGCTCACACATATACAATTTTACATGTCTTGTCTCTGTTTCGCAATTATTATTATTTTAAGAGTATGTCTATCCCTATTCTCTGTTCAGAACTGAAGGTGAATTTCTCTTAGCCGTATAATATATTAGTCACGCCAAAATACGCTCTAAATCAACTGATTATGAACTATATTGAAATAAGTGTCCAGTAATGAAATGAATATAACGTACATAAAAATAAATATTAGGTTATGTTCCGACTTATATTATATTTGTTCGTATCATACGTTAGGTTATTTTTAAAAATATATCAGTGTGGACTCGCTCGCTTTGTCTGACGTTTTAACGCGATTATCGTTGGTTGTTGATTTCCTTGCAAATAATTTGTGGTATTAGTGTGTTTATTGTGATTAAACTGTAAATAAAAGTTAGTTTTAGTTAAGTGTAAATAATTACCTAGCTTATTGATTTAGAATAGGTAACTTTTGTAAGAAGTTTTATTTTGTTAAAATGCCGCGAACGGGAAAAATGTGGAAGTATTTTTCTGTGGTGGACGATAATGCCAAAAAAGCGGAATGTAAATATTGTAACAAGCTTTTGTCGTTTAAAACCACCGTTACTAATTTAAAACATCATTTAAAACAAAAACATAAAATTATATATGAAAAAATATGCAGAGATGGACTCGGTAAGTTTATTGCTGTAAGATCATTAATGATATATTTTGTGTGGTAAGAATTGGAGTACCTAGAATCATACGTATTCTAGATACTCGAATTCTTAAATAGCTTCATTGTTCAACTTTATTTTATTTTGTACTTAGATACGAAAATGAATGACTCCGGTGCTCCTGCTGGTGTGAACGTTAGTGCTAATACTGATCCTGGTGATGTTATTAGTGGTGATAATGGTGCTGGTGACGCAACCGAGCTTGGACTTTTTCACGATAGGACTGTGTTATCTAAAAAGTTTTATTTTCTTAAAATGTCGCGAACGGGAAAAATGTGGAAGTATTTTTCTGTGGTGGACGATAATGCTAAAAAGGCGGAATGTAAATATTGTAACAAGCTTCTTTCGTTTAAAACCACCGTTACTAATTTAAAACATCATTTAAAACAAAAACATAAAATTATATATGAAAAAATATGCAGAGATGGACACGGTAAGTTTATTGCTGTAAGATCATTAATGATATATTTTGTGTGGTAAGAATTGGAGTACCTAGAATCTGGGTTGCAAATAATGCATTGAAAAAATAATTGAATTAGTATTTACATAAAAATTTTTTTTTTACTTTCTAATTCTAAAAATTCGGATTATAAATAATTTTCCAATTTTTAATCCCATCATAGGAATTAAAAAAAAAATAAGTTCAGATCACTGCATTTAAAAATAATTATTTAATTTTTAATTTGGACATTGTGAATACAAAAAATTTTTTTAATTTTTAATCCCAATTACTCCATTAACAATTTATTTTTAATTTTATGTTGAGCATTGAAAAATAAAAATAAAAAATAAAAAAATAGAAAATAATAATTTAATTAACAGTTACAATAAATTTTCGTTATTATCTTCATTCGAACGATTTACATTTCAAACTATTTCGCGCGTTTAATTTGTGTCCTGTTGGTATCTCATAGTTAATTTAGAGAGAAGGTTCACACAACGCCATCTTTGAATTACTCTAGCCGTAATTTTACTGAACACATAATCAGAAAGTATAAAGTATGTATAAAATTATAATATACTTATAGTTTCGCGGGTTTATTTTGATACAAAATCACCACATGCTAATGTGTACAGTTATTTTACTTAAGTCAATTCATATTATTTTTTTTTTATTTTGAATTCCAGCACTAGGATTAAAAATTAAATTTGTGATTTTCAATCCCAGCATTGGGATTAAAAAATAATTTTTTAATTTTTAATTTTAACATTGAAATTAAAAAGTAATTTTTTAATTGTAATCCAAGCATTTGAATTAGACATTGGAAATTTAATTTTTAATTAAAATTTTTTGAATTAGAAAATTTGCAACCCTGCCTAGAATCATACATATTCTAGGTACTTGAATTCTTAAATAGCTTCGTTGTTCAACTTTATTTTATTTTGTACTTAGATACGAAAATGAATGACTCCGGTGCTCCTGCTGATGTGAACGTTAGTGCTAATGCTGATCCAGGTGATGGTATTAGTGGTGATAATGGTGCTGGTGACGCAACCGAGCTTGGACTTTTTCACGATAGGACTGTGTTATCTAAAAAGTTTTATTTTCTTAAAATGTCGCGAACGGGAAAAATGTGGAAGTATTTTTCTGTGGTGGACGATAATGCTAAAAAGGCGGAATGTAAATATTGTAACAAGCTTCTTTCGTTTAAAACCACCGTTACTAATTTAAAACATCATTTAAAACAAAAACATAAAATTATATATGAAAAAATATGCAGAGATGGACACGGTAAGTTTATTGCTGTAAGATCATTAATGATATATTTTGTGTGGTAAGAATTGGAGTACCTAGAATCTGGGTTGCAAATAATGCATTGAAAAAATAATTGAATTAGTATTTACATAAAAATTTTTTTTTTACTTTCTAATTCTAAAAATTCGGATTATAAATAATTTTCCAATTTTTAATCCCATCATAGGAATTAAAAAAAAAATAAGTTCAGATCACTGCATTTAAAAATAATTATTTAATTTTTAATTTGGACATTGTGAATACAAAAAATTTTTTTAATTTTTAATCCCAATTACTCCATTAACAATTTATTTTTAATTTTATGTTGAGCATTGAAAAATAAAAATAAAAAATAAAAAAATAGAAAATAATAATTTAATTAACAGTTACAATAAATTTTCGTTATTATCTTCATTCGAACGATTTACATTTCAAACTATTTCGCGCGTTTAATTTGTGTCCTGTTGGTATCTCATAGTTAATTTAGAGAGAAGGTTCACACAACGCCATCTTTGAATTACTCTAGCCGTAATTTTACTGAACACATAATCAGAAAGTATAAAGTATGTATAAAATTATAATATACTTATAGTTTCGCGGGTTTATTTTGATACAAAATCACCACATGCTAATGTGTACAGTTATTTTACTTAAGTCAATTCATATTATTTTTTTTTTATTTTGAATTCCAGCACTAGGATTAAAAATTAAATTTGTGATTTTCAATCCCAGCATTGGGATTAAAAAATAATTTTTTAATTTTTAATTTTAACATTGAAATTAAAAAGTAATTTTTTAATTGTAATCCAAGCATTTGAATTAGACATTGGAAATTTAATTTTTAATTAAAATTTTTTGAATTAGAAAATTTGCAACCCTGCCTAGAATCATACATATTCTAGGTACTTGAATTCTTAAATAGCTTCGTTGTTCAACTTTATTTTATTTTGTACTTAGATACGAAAATGAATGACTCCGGTGCTCCTGCTGATGTGAACGTTAGTGCTAATGCTGATCCAGGTGATGGTATTAGTGGTGATAATGGTGCTGGTGACGCAACCGAGTTTGGACTTTTTCACGATGGGGCTGTGTTATCTATCGCTTGTCCAGGACCCTCAACCTCAACACACAATCGTCCAAAGAAGCAATGTATCACAGCATCGAATTTATCTAAGCCTAAATCAACCCATAAAACGACAAACCTAGATAAATTATTATTAAATATGATAGCCATCGATTGCCAGCCATTTAGTATTGTCGATGATGAGGGTTTTAAGGCATTTGTCTATGGGTTAAATCCCAATTATAAGTTACCCGACCGGAAAATGATATCTACTACCATGTTGTCGCGTGAATATAAAGAGCGCTTAGAAACAATTAAATCAGTTGTAAATGAAGAATGTACCAGTATGTGCATATCAGTAGACTGTTGGACATCGCGAACAATGCAGCCATACATGGCTATTACCGGCCACTTTATAAATAAAACTACTTTAAATTTCAAATCTATTCTCATAGAGTGTAGTCTTCTAGATGGAACATACACGGGAGAAAATATTGCGCAAGCAATTAGTTCGGCGGTACAGGAGTGGAATTTGGTTGGTAAAATTAACTTTTTTGTCATCAAGAATACATCAAATATGCAAAGAGCTGCAAAATTATTAAGATATCCACATTATGGTTGCTATGCTTCTGCGCTAAATTTGGTAGCTCAAAATGCCTTAGCACTTTCCGAAGTAGACCGCATTGTAACCAAAATTAAAAAAATAGTAGAACATTTTAAGAGCAATTCTCAAGCAAAAGAAAAATTGTTGGAGTATCAAATCAATTCCCAAGGGGTAGCAGAAGGCAGTGCATTGAATTTGATTATGTCTGTACCAACACACTGGAATACGACATTTCTGATGTTGCAGCGCTTCAAACACCTGCAAGAAGCTATCCGGGAAACCGTGCCTAATTTAAACGTAGATTTACCTGTAATACCACTTCAAGAATGGACATGCTTAGAGCAATTTTGTGAGGTTTTGAAGCCTCTTTACGAAGCTACTGTAATTATGAGTGCAGAAAATTATTTATTGGCTAGTAAAGCGATAGTAATTACACAGGGACTACTGAATATTTATGAAGAAATGTTAACAAATTGTAGTTATACTATAACTGTCCAATCATTAGTAAAAAATATTAATTCAAACTTAAATCAAAGATTTTCAAGTATTACTCAAAACATGCATATCACTGTGTGTACATTTTTAGACCCGCGATTTAAAAATTATGCACTGGACAATGAAACGTTAATAACAACGAAAAGGTTCATAATTAAAGAAATTCGTGATGTAATTGTTGAGGAACATCCTAATCCCAATCAAAAAAGTTATGTACCGGCATCATCATTGTGGAATATGATATATGCATCACAAGAACCCCGTTCCACTATTACTAAAGTTTCAGAAGAAGTGGACATGTACTTGAAACAGGTTGTTGTAAGCACAGAAAGTTGCCCTTTTGAGTGGTGGCGTGACCACAAAACTGTTTACCCCTCTTTATTTTTAATGTTTCTTAAATACTTTAATATAGTTGTCACTTCAGTGCCCTGCGACCGTGCTTTCTCGAAGGCGGGACATATAATTAACGACAGACGTACAAGGCTCACGTCGAGAAAAGTGGCACAATTAATGTTCCTACATGGGAACAATAACTTTAATAACGATCATTGATCAGCAATCAGCATTTAATTATAAAATTTATTAGAATAATTAAAAAAAAAAAGTTATTTTTATAATATACTGTACCAGATTAGTGTAGTTTTTTTATAGGTAATGCAACGTTTTCCAACGCACGGTAATCAAAACGCCTCTTTCTATGTAGCAAAAATATTTAATATGACGTATAAATATACTATAACGTAAAAAATATTAGGCGTTTTAAAAATAGCGTATCATTATAACGCGTTTTCAATATATAGCCGTTGCGATACTCTCAGTAATGCCACACTCACGCAGTTATACCACACTCATACAGACACGTCAAACTTATAACAACCCGTCATTTACCATTTTTGCGTCGGGTGTTAAAAATAGCATGAAACAAGTTTTTGGAGCCAATCCCCCTGCGACATGTTTATTAAAATAATGTTTTTGATTATGTATTTGGCTTTGAAAAAGAAAGATCTACATAGTTTTGGATATTATACTATTTGTTTTTACATGAAGCGGGTACAAATTTCAAGCCTCGCATCTTTGATAGAGGTGGGGCGCAACGGCTATATATAGATATAAATTAGGGGTTTTCGTTCCTGTTATTTATTTCCAGAGGCAAACGCTATTTTTTAATTTATTTTTATTAAATATATTATGACCACAACAAATATAAGGAATAAATATATTATAGCGTAAAAAATTATAGGCGTTTTAAAAATAGCGTATCCTTATAACTCTTTATCAATATATAGCCGTTGCGCCCACCTCTAAATTCTTTGACATTCTAACGTGTACAATGTACGTATTAGTTTTTCATAATTACTGCTTACCTTACAGACAAGGTAAAGAAACCGACTAGCATTTTAAAAGACACGTGAGGTCCATCAAATTGCACATTATTAAGGTGGTGATATTCTTAATTCCCTAGCATTAACAATACAAAAATACATACAAAATAAAAAAATATATCAGTATCTCAAGCATTTATAATATTCGTATAAATTATTTTTTTCATTAAAATTCATTTTTTGCTTAAGCACCATCTATTGAAATATCATGAATTCTCGTGCAACTTTACTATAACTTTTCAATAAGACGACTGAGCGCGGCTGCTAAATATTTATGATAAACTTTTTCATTTGTAATTATAGCAATAAAAAGCCTAGCAATTTCTAAGATTATTTTAGTAAATTAAATTAATTTATGAAGAATATAATGCAAAAGAGATAAAGAATACGAAACGAAATGTCGTTATTGCACTATGGTGCTTTTGTTATTTTACAAAAGATGGCACTGACATTCATTTTGAAGATTTACCGGAACAAAATGACAACATTTTTTTACTATTATACGAATTGTATAATGATTTCCTTTGAAAGTATGATTCATGCAACAGAAAATAAAACTTTTTTAATTATATTGTATCTACATATATACATAATTATTATTGTTAAAATTATAAATGTAAAATAAATGTATAATGTAAAATGAAAAATTGTTTTTCTAAAATATCACTTTTAAAGATAAAATACGCCTAAATCTAAAAATGGCTGACTATCATCGATCGACGATCGACGACATTGATTGACGAAGCGTTTGGCGCAGTTTGCGCCGGCGGTTGCGGGTTCGAGTTCCGCTGGGGCATTCATTTGTTAAACTCGAATGCTTGTACTCCAGTTATGGGTGCTGAAATTTATAATAATATGTCTGTATTTAAACTTATATAATATGTAGTATATCAACTGCCTGGTATCCGTAATACACACCTCGTAGCTTACCACGGAACTAGATGGCGCTGTGTCTAATAATTTTATTTATTAGATTCCTTACTCTACCACATGGTACTGTAATCGTAGAGGGCGATACCGTTCATTAGATGGAGTTGTACCATTAATCGTGATTTCTACATCGCGCTGGCAAGATTATCTTGCGAATAATGAGACCGGCGAGAGCCGGATCCAGGGCCATGCAACTCTCATGCAGTCGGCTTGATAAGTTTTTTCTTTGAAAGCAATGCAATCTGTGGAACAGAAGTTGCTATAACTGACAGGTAGTTTCATACACGAAATAGAAAAAACGGTGGAGTGCCAAGTAGGCGTGGTACGCTCGCCACTACTATGCGATGTTACGCATACCTAATCTCAGATGCGTTTTGACAACGCGTCAAGTTGGTCGTCTCACATCGAAATTTATTTTTCGTAAATATGCCGTATTGTTCCATTTTGGAGTGCAAAAATGATAGTAGGAGAAAAAACATTAAAAATTGAGGTGTTTTGTACCATCAGTGAATACGACAATATTTATTCTCAAATAAAATCTTAGTTTATTTCAGTTCACTAATAATTAATTAGAACGTCTAGTAAAGTCAATCTTATATGATTAAAATAAAGTTCATTTTGGATTGACTGTATTCAACATGGAATCGTTATGTCAATCTCGAAAGTTCTTTGCTACTCGATTAGGGATGTAGAAGGGTTGAATGTAGATTATATCGTTAGATATCGATAAAAGAAAATCTTTTTTTAATTTTTAATATATCACATCACAAATACAAATTTAAGTTTTCTAAAAAATAATTAGGTATGCTGCATTGCATACATAATTATTATTATAACGTTCCTTTGTGTAACTTTTTCTTGTAATAACTCAATGAACATCAGTGGGACATTAATTAAAAATATTTTTAGTTTTCACAAAAACGCTGGTAGTATTTTTATTTTAAAATAATATCACGTCATTCCTCCAACAGTTTTACTGAACTTCTTATAAATCTTATTTCTTGAATGAATCATATAATTAAGGTATTTATCGATGTCGATAATGTAATTAAAAATCAATGTGTCACTACAATAGCGTGACCTTGGTCGAGTAGCGGTTGATTTCGACCTATACGCGCGACTGTCAACCTAACGGTACAAATAATTAAGTTTATAATTGCTGTCGCTGAGATTACCGCATTCTATTATTGAATAGCAAAATTACTTCATGTCAACGAATATGTTTGAGTTCAGATTACAAAACATCGTAAAAACTTTCTGCGCTTAAGTAAAATAATTCTTATCGATAGGATTTTAAGTTTATTTCCAGATTTATGATTTGTGACTTATGATAGTTATGACTAAAATTAAAACGACGAATCAAATTATAAAGTTTGTCCATTTAGTTAATGGTTTTTTGACAGCTCGCCGACTGACAAGCTATAGTGATGACAAAAGGACGTAATAATCGATTTTTCTTATTTTTTTAAGTATAAAATAATATTTATTTTTATATTTATTAATATGAAAATAAATATTATTATCGTAAAAATCAAGTGTGGTGGAGAGAACTAAGAGTATCATAATGTGATTCGGGCCGTGACATTGCATATTTTGATAATTTATGCGCACAAGAGTTAATAATAATTAATATAACTGAAAACTCCTCATCGGACAAATCTAATATAAATGATGATTTTGACGAATCATGTTAATAAAAGGAATTAAACTATTTTAGTTGTTTTATTTGTAGGTATGCCTTATACTAAGAAGAAAGTAAGACTTTACTATTAACTTTAATATTTTAATTTATTGGTTTAAATCTTAATTTTTTTTGTCTTCCTTATTAAATAACATATTACACCTTATTTACATATTAGCATTGATTTCTATCGATTATTTGTAATCTGTGGCACAATCGTAGTAATCGTTATGTGTGGCACAGCAATAAGGGGGAGGTGCCCGTCCATGAAGTACAATATTAATGGGTATGACATTTTAACTTTAATGGCTAACCATTAAATACGAAACTTCGTGGGCGTGAGCTGTCAAAAAACCATTAACAAAATGGACAAAGTATAATAATTTGTTTGTAGTGCATAATATGATTATCGGTTTATTTGTGTTAGTTTGGCGACACTGGTTCCGATACAATACTATTACAATATACATACATACAATACTACAATACATTTTGTTGTATTTCACTTCCACTGTTTTTTCTATTTCGTGGTTTCATAAATATTACACTAGATAACACAAGTTGTTACAATTATATTATTATCAAGCAAATAAAAATATTTATTACAATTTGAAATTAAATTTTAATAATAATTAATAATGCATGTAATAAAATAATTAAGATCAATCTTTATTTAGTTTCTTGGTATGTTTTTATGTTTTTTTCTGTTTCTAGCGATCGTGGTCCATTGTTGAAGTTTTTCCTGCTTAATTTGATTGATTTTAAATTGAGACTAGCTCTTACCAGTCGGTGGTCCGATGGGAAGTTAAGTTGGTTTATAACTTCTACGTTTGAAATCAGTTTAGGTTTGTTTGTAATTATAAAGTCAATTTCATTCTTCGTTTTTTGGTCAGGTGATGTCCAGGTCCACCTGCGGCTCTTTCTCTTTTTAAAACAGGTATTCATTATCATCATTCCATGTTCTAGAGCATAGACAATGCATATATCTACTTAAAAAACCTGTTGCATATGCAATGTCTGGCCTGCTGATTGTGGCTAAATATATAAGTGACCCAACAAGTTCTCTACATGGAATGTTGGTCAGGATTTCTTCTTTTTCATCAACATTCAGGCCTACTTCCATTGGTGTACTGATACCTTTGCAATCTTGCATATTAAATTTTAATAAAACTTTTTCAATAATTTGTGTCTGTTTAATTACCATTCCTTGATTAAATCTTGTAATTTCCATTCCTAAAAAAATATTTATATTTCCCATGTCTCTAGCTTGAAACTCCTTTTTTAACTCTTGTATTATTGACTGACCATCCCCAATTATTAAGATATCATCCACAAATATTAAAATATACACATTTTTCCCAGTATATAGACAAAAATCATGAAGGGATTGTTTCAAACCATTCTTTATAAGAAAATCATTTAGCTTTTCATTCCAACAACGTGGTGACTCTTTTAAACCATATAAAGCTTTTCTTAACTTTAACACATATGCTTCCTTCTTTTTTAATCCTTCAGGATATTTTATGTAAATATTTGTCTTTAAATCTCCATTTAAAATTGCTGTAGGTATGTCCATCTGTCTTATGGGTAAATCTTCTTGAATTGCTTTATTCAAAAATAATCTAACTGTGGTCATTCTAGCCACTGGCGCATACACATTGTGGGTGGTTTCCTCTTGAAATCCCTTGGCAACAAGCCTGGCTTTCTTTACATTGCCTGCCTTGGTACGAAACACCCATTTTGTCTCAAGTGCCTTGACCTTCTGGTAGCTTGATTTCTTCCCATGTTTGTAACCTTTGAAGAGCCTCCAGCTCACTATTTATAGCTTTTGATCATTCCTCCTTTTGTATTGCCTCTTTATAGCTCTTTGGATCTTCTGATAGTAAAGCATATGCTATATTCGACATATCATAATCTTGAAATCTCATTGGTTTCTTTATCACTCTTTTCCTTTTTTTTATTGCAGTTTTCCTCATCATCCGAGCTTTCATCTCCTTTACTGCTGCTGGATGGTTCTATTTCTGGTTCTTTAGAAGTAGAAGGGGGTTATTTGGATGTTAAAGTCTTGCTCTCCGTTTTCATCATAATCTATATATTAGATTCTTTCATTTTCTTCATATCTGTAGTTTGACTCATCAAATCGTGCATCTCTGGACTCGATTATTTCATTTGTTTTAGGATCCCATAGTCTGTAACCTGAGCCGCAATATCCAATCATAATCATGGGCTTCGCTCTTGGTTCCAATTTGGTTAACCTTGGTAGAAGTACACACCATGCCTTCGAGCCAAAAACTCTTATTTTATCTAGCTGACTCTTTCCATACCATACTCTTGCCGGTGTGTCACCTTCTAGTGCTTTTGTAGGTGATCTATTTATGACATATGCTGCACACCTCATGGCTTCACCCCATAGATACTTTGGAAGATTTGTCTCCAGCAACATAGCTCTTACTCTATCTGCTAGTGTCCGATTCATCCTCTCACATATTGAATTTTGTTGTGGAGTATATAACTACAAGTAGTTTCCTGTACTATACCATTTTCTTCATAGAATAATTTTAGGTCATCATTCACAAATTCTCTGCCTCTGTCGCTTTTTATTCTCTTTATTTGCACTGTTTGCTCCACCTCACTTGATAAAGTGTTTTAGAAACTTGTTTTTAAAATATGACATACAATGCCCTACAAATATAACTTCAGCTGGTTGAATCCAGGGAACAGGTAATCATAACAATTTTTGTATAACTTGGCAGTCTTTGGTTCAAGAAAAACTTATTCAATGTAACAATATAAACAACTGGTCATGATAATTTTATATTGTTTCAGGTGTAGCCAAATGGAGTCATAATGTTAAATTTTATGAACAACTCAAATCAAAACTTCGTGTTTGCACCCTGTCTTAAGGAACATTTAAATCCGAATACAAAACAAAAAATGAGAGTCAACCCAGCTGTTCAAGTGCTGAGCCACACTGTTGCTGCGGGCATGTTTGCCAAAATATCACAAGGTAACTTGATTTATTGAAATTTATGCTTGTAAAGGATTCCAAGACATTTTTAGGGTTCCATCTGTGATTTAGTTATCTCTAATCTCTATGTGTCTGTGAGTTACAACAATTTTACTTTGAGACTATTGACACATTGTGAATAGTTTATTTCTGTTTATTTTTAATGTTTACCATGTATAGTAAGAATACTATTGAACCAAATTTAGATATTTTGGAATGGAGATAGATTTGAACCCTGGGCAGTGTTACTGCACTCCATATACTTGCGCGCTATAATTACCTACCGCCCGGCCGAGCGGCCTCGGGCCCATGTATCAATATACTCTATGCTCGGGCCGTTTACGGACCAAATTCAGTGCGGTTGTCGCAAGCGAAGCGCACGCAGTACGCACGCTGTTTAATTATTAGATTTAGGATTTTTTCTACATTAAAATTTAATAACCGAGAATTTAGAAAGGGTAAGAAATTTATAAAAAATCATATAAAAATTAAACACATGTAACTTTTAAATAATTTTATTTATTTTACATACACACTGACATCTATAATTATGTTTTATCTAAAAATCTAAATATCCATATAAAAAAATATTACCGCGGATTTATTATGATTTTTGGTTCTCGACGTTTCGAATGCTTTACAGCAATCATGGTCACGGGAGAGACTAAGGTATTAGACGTCTCAGGGGGTTATATACTTGTAGACTTATAGGCATTCGAAACGTCGGGAACCAAAAATCATAATAAATCCGCGACAAAATCCGAAAAGATAGTTTCATTTATAATGTCAAATATTCGCGTAAACCTAAGAAAGTATTATAAAAATATATTTTATAAACGATACAATTTTACACTAGGTACCTATAGTCAGAAGTAGTCACAATATATTCACATATTATATCAATAACATAGACACAAAAAGTTATGTTAATTTAATTTTATCAAAGAGGCAGCCCTGCGATTGTCGTGGGGTCGCGCGGTGCGAAGCAATCTCAACTGTACGCTTAAGCATTTAGGCACATTTTAGCATGCAGTGGTTGCTCACGCGACGGAGTAGGCTATTATAGCAGTAGGTAGGTTTTGGAATTTTTCTATGGAGTGCAGTATCTGTTACATAGTAAATATTTAGTAATCTGTGCCCTGGGGAATGATATAAGATAGAATATCTAATGATAGAAGATATAATGATATTTACGATTTATCATTTATCCTAACGACGTGAGAAGAGCCATGGGCTGAACCTAGTAGTAAATAAATTGATACACTCTTATTTTTTGAATTATTATAATAAAATGAAATATTATGTTCTATTACAGGTGAATTAACAGCTGATGCGTCTGTGACGGCAGATATTATATCCAGAATGGATAAGCTGTTTGACACTCTCAACAGTGACACAGTGGACCTGCGGAGAGGAAAACCTTTCGCAACTAATTTAAAAATTTCCTCACCTCCATCACCATGAAATTTATAAATGAAATGAAAATATTTTTGCAATCAATCAAATTCGTAGGCTCCAAATGCACACCACCATCGCAAATAGGTTATAAATAGGCTGTGGATGTTTAATGCAGTCGAAATGTTGTGGGAGAATTTGCGCCAAAAACACCCATCGATTTAAAGTCTAGCGACTCGAAGGCTGCAACAAGAAAACTAGAAAATTTATTTGGCTGCATTAGAGCAAATTGTGGTTTAAACTGCAGTTCTACTACTGGCCAATTCATTGCTGGCTTAAAAACCTCAATATTAACTTAACCTTTCCCACATTAGTTATGGAAATTGTGAACTTAACTGCAATGAGGTCATTATTGAAAATTTTAAAATGTTTTTTAAAATCAATAATCACCCTAAAAACCATAATGAAGAAATTTTAACCTCATCTACTGCATAGATTAAATAATGATGACATTCACCAGGAAGTATTTGAGAAGGATGGTGAATCACAAGCATGTGCTTATGTGTGGATTTTTAATAAAAAAATATAAAAATGATTGTGAGATTTGTAAAACAATATTTACAACATCAGACCAAACAGTAATGCATTATTTTATACAATTTAAAGAATATAATGATTTTAAAGAATCTCTAAAGTATGCCAGCAAAAACTTTGTGTGTAGAATCTTGTGCCACTTACATCAATAATTATTTATTAAGTAATTCACATAAAATAGGACTAATTAATGAATTTAGAAACATTTTAAAAGTTTCCATAAATTTTAACTTTTTAAGTGATTGCACAGAGCACAAAGAAAATAATATAAATTATATTATTAACAGTATTTTCCATATTGTAATTAAAAGATTTTGCACTAAAAAAAATATATCTTTGTCAAAAGAATCTGCCACAGAAATACTTAAAAAAAAAGGGCGTGTGTACAAAGTACACATCTCAGAGGTAAAACTTGAATTTAAATTAAGGCTAACTCTTCTCAGTCTCAGAGCGCCTGGTACTATGGACTTATTTTTTCGTTTCATCGAGTTTGAAATTACAACGATACTAAAGAAGTTTCACATCAAAAAAATCAATTTATTGAAAAATATGTAACTAGTAGTGGTTTGTGTTACTTTGTAAAACCAAACTGAACAATCCAAAATTAAATAACCTTTGACAATAATTGATCCTAAAATATTGATTGTTAATTTACTGGTTTGCTAATTATATTATTTTAACATTGATATATTTTATGTGTATTTTGAAAACTTAAAGACAACAAAGACAAAATTTAATAAGTAATAAATATATTATTCTGATATTAAAATCAAACTACTGTTTTTATTATTAAAATACTAGTAATAAACTGTAATCTTATTTAAAATAAACCACAAACTTGTGATTATGTTAAAAATAAAAATTTTAAAAGCAAGAAATGTCTCTTATTCAACTTTTAAGTTATTTTTTAAACATTAAGGCCACCAAAGTGGAGATGGAAAATGATTACCAGTGAAATTCAGTGGTTACAATTTTCCAGTTACACTTTGGTGGACAGAACATGCCAACCTTTGAATAAATATTTTAAAGAAATCTAATTTTGAATGAACGCTTTCTCGAGTTTTTGGGGGCTACCACTAGATGGCACTAAAAATGGTGCCAGTAATGGCTGGAGTTAAATAAGAAATGATTCCATAATTTGTATTGCAGTCACCGATGTATTAAGTGGATCAATGTATTTGATGGATACTATTGACACTTGTGGTAACCCTCACACTGCTGAGTATTTATTAATTTTAGCCATATAATATATTAAGAAATGTGAAGATTTTGGGTGTACTGTTCGTAGTTTTGTGACTGACAATGCTAGCAATATGGCAAAAATGAGACAAGAATTAGCCCAATCAGAAAATTTAACGATGCATGGAGACATAATAACTTATGGTGGTTCTTCACAGTTATTAAACTTTTAGCCCAAGACTTGGATGAACCAACTGTCACAAATTCTATTAAAAATATAGTAAAATATTTTAGGAACAATCATTTTGCTTCAGCAAAATATAAACAACATGGAGGTAAAACCTTGCCTCTTCCAATAATGGTCAGATGGAATTCTATGGCAAACTGTTTGGAAAATTACCTTGAATTGGCATATAATATCAAAAATTTGTTTGGAAAATAGAGCTGCTATTGATTGTAATATTATTTCTCTAGTCGAAAACATAAACCTAAAGGTAAATGCTCAGTATCTTCTGAAAAAATTAAAAAATATTACAGTTTCATTAGATATTGCCCAATGTGAATGTTGCACAATTGGTGAAATCACACAGACATGGTTGGATCTAGAAAAAAAATTTGAGAATGATGATCAAGAGCCTGAGTATTCATTGCGTGATGTGCAAAAATTTAAGGCTAGATTTGAAAAGGCAATAACACCACCTCATTATGTTGCAAATTTAATTGATCCAAGATTTAGAGGAAAGGACTTAAATGAAGATAGACTGGATATAGCAATGAATTATATAAATTCTTCTTATCCCACAGCCATGCCATTCATTGTTAAGTATAGAGCATATTCTTTTCCATTTGATGAATATTTATTTACCAAACATGACTTGACATGGTGGCAAGCTCTTAAAGATAACCTATGCTTAGACATGATTAAATTAGCATGTCAGCTTCACACTGCAGTAGCATCCTCTGCAAGCATAGAAAGGCTCTTTTCATCATTTAATTTAGTACACTCTAAACTTAGAAATCAAAAAAGCTTATCAATTGAGAAAACAGCCAAGCTAGTTAGTATTTTTAAATTTCTGAATAAAAAAAATCTGGACCATATTGATGGCAAACAACAATATTTAGATTATTTAGACGAAAGCATTTTAGAGACTACTTAATTTAAATTAAAATTTAAGCTTTAGCCATATAACCTTCACCTTGAAAAAAGGAGATTGTCCACCTGTCAAACTAGATGAGACCATCCTACCCCAGAAAACAACAGTCAAATACCTAGGTATACATCTGGATAGAAGATTGACCTGGAGGGATCACATTAAGGCAAAACGGGATCAGGCCAACTGGAAGTTTCGTGAACTATACTGGCTGATAGGCAGACAATCCTCATTAAGCTTTGAAAATAAAGTTCTCATATACAAAAGCATCATTAAACCGGTGTGGACGTATGGCATTCAGCTCTGGGGTTCAGCAAGCCACTCAAACATTGAGATACTCCAGCGCTTCCAAAACAATGTTTTAAAGGTTTTATGCAACGCACCCTGGTTCGCTAAAAATTCAGAAGTGCATGAGTATACAGGAATCCCCACAGTGAAGGAAGAAATAGACAGGTCACTTGTGGCCTATAAACAGAGGCTTGAGTGCCATAAAAATTATTTAGCAGTTCAGCTTACGGATGCTAGTGATTGCATTTTCCGCCTGAAAAGGGCTAGATTGGCTAACATATAGTATAAATTATCAAATATACTTATAATATTAAAGGGCTGTCACATCTTTGGATGTGCAAGCCCAAATTGAGAATAGGAACCACAGATCTGTTTATGGTCCAAGGACTGACCGCAGATGGCTAAAAGGGAAAAAAAAAAATTATGCTTAAATTTTAATTCACATTAGTCTAGTCAGAACTCAGAAGTATAATTATGAAACAAAGCCCTCCGCCGCGTCTGTTTGCCTGTCTGTTCGTGATAAACTCAAAAACTACTGCACCGATTTTCATGCTGTTTTTACCAATGGATAGTGGTTCTCAAGAAAGGTTTTAGTATATAACTAGCGGAACGCGTTAGTATAATATAGTAGTAAGATTCAGATATTTCATTCTCTTCAAATAAAATTTTATTTTCTATATCAATCTGTTTTATTTAACAATCCAATAACTTAGTTTAAAACTTGTTAAAAACATTGTTTAAAACACTGATTAAAAACAAAAGAAAAAATCTTTTTTCAATTTTGTTTAAAACTTGTTTTAACAATGTGATGATTAAAACCACATGTTTTTTTCATAACAACTCTGACTACAGGACTGTTGAGTGGTGAGTACTAAACACTGCTGAATGATGATATGACAAGAATGAGTGCAGTAAAAATTAAAATGTATGTATCTCTGGAGAAAGTTTTGCGAATTTGTCCTGATATTTAAATGTGTTTGTACATGTATGTATTTGAGTTTTTGTTGTATTCATTCTCGTCATGTCATCGGTTTATTTGCAAACTAACCGACTAAATTTCTAACATAATTAATATACCATAGCTTATTTCTTAACTTTATAAATATTAACTTTATTTGGCCTTGCCCTGCTGTTAAGCTTTTTTAACAGCATCAGCCAATCATCATCATTTTGGTTACCATTGTCTGCGACAGTTACAAAGGATGGCTGTGAAGTCAGGCTTGTGGCAGGCTGTGAAGTATAGCTAGTTGAAGAGACCTCAGCTGACTTTGTTTCTGGAAGATAAATAATTAAAATTGGATAACATTTCAATGGATGACTTTATTTTTTATTATAACAAAACATTATGATAACCATTTTCTGGAAATTTTTAACAAGGTAGATTGAGAAGTTTGCCTATTTGAAGCAACCAATACTTAATTTTTTTCCATTTACTTCACTATTATCAAAACTTGAAGCTTTCAACTCTATTTAATCAAGCAAAGAAGCTTTTTTCTTAAGATGCATTAGTTGATGCCTAATTCAAAATCACAAAACCAAAACAATGTGTTACATTAAAAATTATTGACACTAGATAATGTTTTATATATAGACTAAAATAATTACCCACCTTTATTCCAACCATAAACATGGCAAGGAAATTCAATTAGCTGCTCTTCAGTCAGGGGTGATGCAGTTAATTTTAATGTAGGAATTGCAGTTATTTTGAGACAAGTTTTTTGCGGTTGAAATTCTTTTTGTTAAAGTGATCACCACATACATAGCGATTCTTGTGCAACTTTTCTATTGGTAAAAATACTAGTGCTGGATTGCCAACTGATGTAATCCACTTTTTGCATCTGAAATCAAATATAACAATTTAAATGTTGAAAAACAAAATAAAATAACAGAGCTGGAAGTCTATATAATTAATGCCTTGGGTTGGGTTTACAATCGCTTGGCAGGAGTTACTGGGTGAAGTTACTGAGAAATGTTACTGATAGCCGTATGGTAGCCGTGAGTTTTTCAAATATAATAATGTCATATGTATTTAATATTGTTAAGTAAATACTGTACTTAAAATAACTTGAGAAATGTGGTTACTTACCGACTTTCCTCCAAAGGAAATGTTGTAAAAATTAAAAAACAACCGTTAGCCTCACGTCACGTTAGCCGCCCTTGTCTTAAAGTATTCCTCTATCATAGTCATAGATGTCCTCTATGGCCATTCACCATTGGCCTTGTCTCTTTACTCCTGCTCAGTGCTGCCACTCCTGCTTGTTGCAGATGACGCATTTTCTACAATTTCGGTTCATTATCGCTAAAATGTAGTAGCCTAGAGAATGTAAATATAATAGTAGTAGTATGCAAAATAAAATTATGCACAGAAAACAAAATTTACCAAAACGAATTTGGTCGTTGCGCCTGCAAAAACCGACAAACATTTTTTTTACGAAAATGAGTTTAATGCATAATTTAATAGTATTTAGTGAGCTACGTATACCCATAAGCCCCTTTTTGTGATATGAGACCTAGATCCCAAAATAGCAAAAAGCCCTATGTATCTTTCTTATAAAAAATGGATGTAAAAAAACGCTATGTGACCATTAACACATAGAGTATTTTTTTTATTCTGACAGTAGTATTTTTTGCGCCATAGCGGCTACATAGCTGGTTTTTCATTAGATACCATATACCGTGTATGACGACACAAGTTCATAATTAACTATTGATAATTTAATTATAACACATTTTTACATACATTTTAGTTAAATTATAAAAAGAATTATAGAGTTTCACCGCAAAAAATTGTGAGTGTGCTAAGAAATGTTGATATTCCAATCTAAAAAAATATAAATTAATATAATATTTTAGTGATAAATGCGATGAAGTTATTTCACATTACATCTATTAAGTCGAATATAATCTATTCGAATAAATAAAATTGGAGTGTTCGTTTCTAATTTCAAATGAACAGCTTTTCACTAAATGCATATGAAAGTATATACGATACTAACAACAAAAAACAACATTTTTGTCTATCTGTCTGTCCGTTTATTCCGGCTAATCTCTGAAACGGTTGGACCCATTCTGACGGAACTTTCACTCGTAGATAGCTAATGTTGTAATACGTAACTTACGCTACTTTTTAACCAGCTTTAAAAATGAGTAAGTAGAGATTTTATTTATTTTATCTAGCAGAACCCGTGGCTCCGCTGACGCTAAGCCTAGGGACGAACCCGAGCTAAGCGAGGGTGAGTCGCTATAAAACTAAACTATATAACTTTTCTCGCATTTTTATCTATTTTAGAAGAAATATCGTTTTTATTGAATTTATTTTCTTTATTTATTTGGAGCAGTGTATTATTCTCTAACTTTTAATACACCCAGATAAAAATTTATATTTTTTCCTATTTTTTAACCGACTTCAAAAAGGAGGAGGTTATCAATTCGATCGGTATTTTTTATGTATGTACACCGATTATATTGTACAAAAACATTGGGAAAATAATTCGAAGTTGTGATGAGTCCTTATTCAATCACATCACAAGGACATAGGAGTTTTATCTTGATTTTATTTTCTTACTGGGCTTTATGTTTATAAGGTACTAATTAGCGTATGTATTACAAATATTGCTTTGCTTGTGTACAGATTTAATCTGTTAAAATGAAGCCCTTTAGTAAGGCACCGCAACCTATGATGTATGGCTAATAACGAAAATGAAATAAGCGATGCGGCACCTCATCTAAACATATATGTTACTAGTTTTTTTCGCTTTGTCAACCTACTTCTACTACATTAAATTGTCTTAAAAATACTTATTGAACTGAAATATAACAAGCCATTTGATATAGTAATGAATGTTAAACAACAGCACTTTCTGTGTGGTTACGGCAACTAGAATATGGTCACCTCTTTCCGTGGGTGTAGTAAACTAGACTAAGTTGTAGACTAAGGGACAAACTATCGAACACCGTGGTAGCCGCAGTGGTAGACCTCAACATAGGCCGACGGCACGGTTACCACCCGTCAGCAGAAGTCGTGTCACCAAGCGCCCAACAGCGGCATATTATAGGGGCTGATAAAGCCGTATGAAGAATGGGTCTGAATAGTTATGTTTCACAGTAGCCGTGTTGGTGGTGGATCGTTGTTTGTTGTATCGAGAGCTTATTCGCGGAGAGTAGCGGGATCTGAAGCATGGCTTGGGGAAGGGGTCCCTCTATGAGATGATAACACCAATATCACCGCCGGGCTCCTGAAGCACCTGTTTCAACTGCCATTCTCTATCCTATACAGTATTAACTCTTCCGTTATAAAATTTCATGACAAGACACAAAAGGCTAATGTTTTTAAACGTCTGCACTCCCCCTCACTTAACGAACATCTCACAAATATCCGAAGATTGCACACAAACTTCTCATCAGTCCACTTCCAACTCGAGACTACGCATCATGCTGAGAGAGAAGCGTGGAAGTTTGCGGTGTCATTTGGACTCTCCCAGTTGGTTGAGAAAGCGACGAGGGTACTACTGTCTGGTAGAAACGGTATACTTTCTCTAGGGACTCTATAGGGACTCTATAGGGATGAGATTTTTGCGGCAAGTCTGCTTCTCTTCTTCCGATCCGTTGAGCTGTGCGGATGTTATAACTGATGTAGTGCATCAAGCGATGGAGTATTTTATCCCATTATCTGATATACCCGTTAGTGGTCTAATGGCTAGTCAAAGCTCGCCCATGCTTTAATACCGAATGCACCTTTGCTGAAAAGCATAAAGCAATCGGCTTACCTTGCCTGGGTTGATGCTTGAAAGTTGAAACCGCAAAGCTGGATATAAGACTTAAGAAAGAGCCTTTAACGTCGCCGCCAAGTCCTACAAAAAGACTTTAAAAAAGGCTCGTCTTGGCCAAATTACACATATTGGCGCAAAGCTCTCTGCCCAACCATCTGGTAGCAGAGCATTTTGATCCCATGCCAAAGCCATCGAGACGAACTTCTGTCGGCCCTCACTGTCACCGCTGGTAAAACCTGACGGACTAGTTTGTGCATCCAGTGTCCAAGAAAGGAAGCCTTGCCAACCCTGCCAATTATCGTCCAATCTCAATCACCTCCACCTCTACAAGATAGATAAAAATAAAGTACTTCCAAGTGCGTGGCAACTGAGCTTTGTGACGGCTTGCATAGTTAATCTAACGGGTAAAAATGTTACAGCGATGTTAACTTTTAGCCTATCTACCAGATGGTAGTACAATAACACATTAAATGAACACAAAATTATTAATGTTCATTTTTTTAATGGTTATAAAATTATATTTTGCACAGATAACACATTTAAATATTAAGTTAAATTACTATGTTAAGGCAGAAATCTAAACGACTGACAGTTTTTCAGTAAAGTGTAAGTACCACAAAATGCCCTAATAAATTATAGATATGCTATATATCGATTGCTTTATTATTGTAACTAATTGTATTATTGTATGTTTCATCAAAATCCATTCATGCGTGAAACATTGTATGCGTGAAAGAGTAAAAATCATACATCCTTACATCCATATATTCTTACAAATTCCGCGTTTATAATATAAACAGGATAGCAGGATCTATTTGCAGAAACTATATATCTATTATGTAAATATAAAATTAAAAAGTTTTTTTGTTGAATTTGGAAGTACAGATCCTATTTCTAAAACTTTTTACAATATATTATTAGTGACCTTCGTTACGTTATGTAACTACGTTGTAAATTTTAGTATAGATTTCTCAGAAATGGGACATTTCCCAGCAGTGAAAAGTATTTTATATGTTGCCCCGGATAACCAGCTATCATCATACCAAATTTTATCAAAATCTATCTTGTAATTTTATCGTAATGAGGTCACATTTGAATTCCGCTATGTATTAGAAAAATACATAGCTGTTTTTACAGCCAAAATAAAGCCACTATGTGATATTTTATACTTAAAAAAAGATTTTGCGAAAACAGAAAATACAATGTAGGCTTTAAGGACGGGATATTTTGTAAGACTATCGAAAGGAATTTTGTACATAATCACTTTTTTATACATCGTCCATAAATCACGTGATGTTTGAATGGGGGGGGGGGGGGGAGGGGGTTCGGAAAAAATCACGAAATATCACCAGGAGGGAGGGGGGCTGTAGTGATTTTTTTACTCACCGTTGGGATTATCCCGCGCGCTGCGAACTTTTACTATAAACTTTTACTATATTTACATATGTGAATATCACTGAAAGTTTAAGAAAAGTGAATACTATTTTGACTTAACTTAAGCACCGGGTGATGTACCCAGTGCTCAAAGTTAATTGACCGTCGGCCGAAACTAGAGGGTATGCATACAGTCAAAGACCATACATAAACCACCTAATCCCATTGATTTTGTTAATGAGAAAAAAGAAAATTCAGGCAGGATTTTAGTCGAGTCGTAAGGATTCTGTAGGTGCTAGTGCACAAAAAAACTACGGAAAAAGGAGCAGTAGCCAGTAAGTATATTATGCGTCACTCCCAGTCACATAGGCTAGACTCATACTTCCGCATTACTCTTATGGAACCCAACTTGATGGACAAGGAAGGACAACAGATCTTGAAAAAATTTACTTTTAAAAAAGGCCGCAGAAGTCCACACAGAAGTGTGAAATAATAAGGTTATCGACAGCCATGACGTCTGAGTAGAGTATGTCGTATGTCGAGTAGAATGACAGTGCTTTATTCTATGACTTCCTTCTCCGCAGTAGTATAGCGAGCATGTGTGAGAGAGCCAGTATTTGCTTCAGGTACAATAGTAAAATTTCACGATTATTATTTTGTCATTTATTCTTCTTAATAAATTAGAATTTTTACATTTTTTTCACGGTGCTTAATTTACCAAAATTATATTAGATTATACCTGTTAACCTTTATTGAAAAATAATATTCTGATTTTTTAAGGTACTTTGTAAAAAAATACACGTGATTTTGAGTGGGGGGGGGGGGGGGTAATCTTAAACCTCACCACGTATCATCATGGGGGAGGGGGGGTCTAAAAAGTTGCTTAAAAACATCACGTGATTCATGGACGACCCTTTAGCAGAACGTAAAATTTTTTACAAATATTCATTAGTGACTTCCGTTACGTTATGTAACTACGTTGTATATTTTAGTATAGATTTCTCAGAAATGGGATATTTTCCTGCAGTGAAAAGTATTTTATATGGTGCCCCGGATAACCAGCTATCATCATACTAAATATTATCAAAATCTATCCTGTAATTTTGTCGTAATGAGTTCACACTTGAATTACGCTATGTATTAGAAAAATACATAGCTGTTTTTGCAGCCAAAATAAAGCCGCTATGTGATATTTTTTACTTAAAAAAATTATTTTGCGAAAACGGGAAGTACAATGTAGGCTTTAAGGACGGAATATGTTATAAGACTATCGAAAGGAATTTTGTACAAACCCACTTTTTTTAAACAAACGTTGGCAGGCAATAAAATTAGTTTTTTGTTTCTACTGTAAAGTTGAACATTTACGTTTGTCGGTTTTTGCAGGCGCAACGACGATTTGCCGTTTGCCAAATGCTATTCGTGAATTATGTGCATTATTAATTATTAAAAGTATAATATTACTTTTTTTCTCTATGATTATGTGATTCGCATTTCGCAAAGAGAATGTAAAACCTTGGTGGTATATACTCTATGCCTTTAAAAGTATAATATTACATTAGTCATCTATGATTACTTTTCTCTATGCCTTGGTGATATAATATCATAGAGAAAAGTAATATATACTTTTATTTTAATATAATATTATGTATTCAGTATTTTATTAGTCATCTATGATAATATGTATCAACCAAAGAGAATGTAACTGCCCCTCTAGACAAGTGGCATAAACGCTAGTAGAATAGAATAATCAATGTATGGGATTGACATAAGCGTACGACTAGTGATTAGATTCATTGGTAGCCAAATGCCTTAGATAAAGAATTCTTTATCTTAGCCAAATGCCTAGTATATAATTTACTCTTTGGCCAAATGTAACGAAATGTCAGATTAGAACATAATTCCCCATACAGATTCAGAAGTGTCACTTTTGACAAAAGACTTCTGCTGTTAGCGTACGGCAAGGCGTTAGCGTTTATCGAAATAGAATAGACACGGAGCGTTTGCCACTTGTCTAGAGGGCTGACTATGAAACCACTCTGAACCTGGCGACAACAAATTATTAGTTTCTACAATTTTTTTTAACGTTTGTTCGTCTTTTGTTCTTAATTGTTCGTTAAAACTTAAAAATAATTATTTGTTCGATTAATGTTTATTTAAAAAAAAAAAAAATTACTCTTATAATTGTTATTGTTTTTTAAATTTATCCCCAATGGGGAAAGGCAAAGGACTATAGTCCATCTATATAGTTTTTGCTTTTCAATTCAATTCAATTCTGTTGTTGATGGCTTCAAAGTTTTTGCTTTTATATTATCCATTTTTTTTTATTAACAATTACAAATAATTGACATTGACAATGTCATAAGTTATTATTAGTAATTCATCACTGGTTGTTGTTGTTTTTAAAATTTATCCCCAATAGGGATAGGCAAAGGACCTTAGTCCATACAGCCTAGTCTAAGTTTTTGGTATTAAATTTTTGGTTGATGTTGTTTTTAAAATTTATCCCCAATAGGGAAAGGCAAAGGACTATAGTCCATACAGCCTAGTCTAAATTTTAAATTTTTGGTTTTTGAATGTTGGATAAATAATATTGCCATACAAAAATATCTTTTCATACTATTTAGTTGTTGAAATCAGTCTTTTTCAAGTGAAAATTAAGGCGAAAAATTGCACTTAGTTCTAAAGTTATCTGAATGATATTTGTTTGTACTTTTTTCTTAGAAATAGTTACTTAAAACTAATTTTTCATTCTTCTCCATTACTACCACAATTATTAGAATTGTAACACTATACGTTTTTACAAGGTTGGTAAGCGATTTATAATAAACTAAACTTCATATATTATTTTTTATAAGGCAAGTTTCTACATCCTGGATGAAAGGTTATATTTAGTTGATTTAGCTTTTACAGCCATAAATTCAGCCATTTACCAAGACTACACACTAAACATTACGTTCTAGAACATCACTAAAGTCGCCGATTACACAAAATAAGCGTTTCACGATTTTTATCAAGAAAATATTTTGACACCACAGCTTGCTTGCATAGTTACATTCTCTTTGTTGCTTGCAATGCAATCAATAGCAGTAGCATTTCTAGTCTATAATAGTAATCTATGATCAATATCAATAGCTAGTGGTGGTAAGTGGTAACACTCGTAATAGCCTAACAGGCAAGCATGACGCAACAAAAAATCGATACGGAAATAGAGATAAAAGTATGTTATGTCCTGCTCACACATATACAATTTTACATGTCTAATGTCTTGTCTCTGTTTCGCAATTATTATTATTTTAAGAGCATCTGAAGGTGAATTTCTCTTAGCCGTATAATATATTAGTCACGCCAAAATACGCTCTAATGCATTTGCATATGAACTATATTGAAATAAGTGTCCAGTAATGAAATGAATATAACGTAGATAAAAATAAATATTAGGTTATGTTCGGACTTATATCATATTTGTTCGTATCATACGTTAGGTTATTTTTAAAAATATATCACTGCGGACTCGCTCGCTTTGTGTATAGCAATATACTCTATGTGTGACTGTGACGTTTTAAGTTTTAACGCGATTATCGTTGGTTGTTGATTTTCTTGCAAATAATTTGTGGTGTTAGTGTGTATTGTGATTAAACTGTAAATAAAACTTAGTTTTAGTTGTGTAAATAATTACCTAGCTTATTGATTTGGAATAGGTAACTTTTGTAAAAAGTTTTATTTTGTTAAAATGCCGCGAACGGGAAAAATGTGGAAGTATTTTACTGTGGTGGACGATAATGCCAAAAAGGCGGAATGTAAATATTGTAACAAGTTTTTTTCGTTTAAAACCACCACTACTAATTTAAAATTTCATTTAAAAACAAAACATAGAAATATATATCAACAAATATGCAGAGATGGACACAGTAAGTTTATTGCTGTAAAATCATTAATGATATATTTTATTTGGTAAGAATTGGAGTACCTAGAATCATAATATTATCATCTATTCTATAGTTTGGGATTGGCTTTAGTTAACGGCCACACGATTTTGGTATTATGCGGTGGTAAGGGGAGGGGGAAGGGGGGGGGGGTTGTACTACCCGATGGTATCACTCCTGCGGTGAGGAAACCACTAGTTTTTTTTTAATTTTTTAATTTCATGTTTTTGTATGCGCATAATGAAATGTTTTTTTCAAAAATGGTTTAGTAAGTAAAATGGAACGTAACTAAGAGTAAAAAACATATAATATTCTTTATTGCACAAGTAAATAAATATAGAACAAAAATACAGAAAAGGTGTGAACATTATAAATTTTAAAATAAATAACACAAAATAAATTTCAAATCAATACAAATAAAATTAATTATAACCACCTGGAAAATTTTGCAGATGTAATAGTAGAATTCATGTGGATAAAATCTTTAGAAAAAAATAAAAGAGACCCATTTATGTAATTAATTAAAGTGATAAAATATGTGTATGACCCATATACAAAAAAATAATTTTTAATAATTAAACACTAGGCCAGTTAGTTGAGTACCATAAGCATTACTAGGCCAGATTGGTTAGGTTAGGTTAGAACATGATTACAAACATAAGCGACTTTCAGCTAAACACTAGGTTGGCTAGTTGAGTACCATAAGCATTACTACGCCAGATTGGCTAGGTTAGGTTAGAACATGACCACAAACATAAGCGACTTTAATATTTTTAATTGTCATTTGAATTTTATTTGTATTGATTTGAAATATATTTTGTGCTGTTTATAATGTTTTTCACTCTTAGTTACGTTCCATTTAACTTACCAAACCATTTTTACTTGAAAAAAATGTTCCATTATGCGCATACAAAAACATGAAATTAAAAAATTCATAAATAAAAACTAGTGGTTTTCTCACCGCGGGATTGATACCATCGGGTAGTACACCACCCCCCCTTCCTCCCCTACCACCGCATAACACCAAAATCGTGTGGCCGTTAACTAAAGCAACCCCATTAAAATATTTAAGTTGTTTTATTTGTATGCCTTATACAAGGAAAACTTTACATAATGTTAATATTTTTATTTATTGGTTTCAACCTTAAAATTTTGTTGTCTTCCTGATTAAATAACATATTACACCTTATTTACATATTAGTATTTATTTCTACCGATTATTTGTAATCTGTGGCACAATCGTAGTAATCGTTGTGTGACACATCAATAAGGGGGCGGTACCCGTCCATGAAGTACAATATTATTTGTATGAAATTTTAACTTAACGCTTAACTATTAAATACGAAACTTCATGGTCGTGAGCTGTCAAAAAAACTATTAATAAAATGGAGAAACTATAGGTACTCGAATTCTTAAGCTAAGCTTCATTGTTAAACTTTATTTTATTTTGTACTTAGATACGAAAATGAATGACTCCGGTGCTCCTGCTGGTGTGAACGTTAGTGCTAATGCTGATCCCGGTGATGGTATTAATGGTGATAATGGTGCTGGTGACGCAACCGAGTTTAGACTTTTTCACGATGGGACTGTGTTATCTATCGCTTGTCCAGGTCCCTCAACCTCGACACCAAAACGTCCCAAAAAGCAACGTATCACAGCGTCGAATTTATCTAAGCCTAAATTAACCCATAATACGACAAACTTAGATAAATTATTATTAAATATGATAGCCATCGATTGCCAGCCTTTTAGTATTGTCGATGATGAGGGTTTTAAGGCATTTGTCTATGGGTTAAATCCCAATTATAAGTTACCCGACCGGAAAACGATATCTACTACCATGTTGTCGCGTGAATATAAAGAACGCTTAGAAACAATTAAATCAGTTGTAAATGAAGAATGTACCAGTATGTGCATATCAGTAGACTGTTGGACATCGCGAACAATGCAGCCATACATGGCTATTACCGGCCACTTTATAAATAAAACTACTTTAAATTTCAAATCTATTCTCATAGAGTGTAGTCTTCTGGATGGAACATACACTGGAGAAAATATTGCGCAAGCAATTAGTACAGCGGTACAGGAGTGGAATTTGGTTGGTAAAATAAACTTTTTTGTCACCAAGAATACATCAAACATGCAAAGAGCTGCAAAATTATTAAGTTATCCACATTATGGTTGCTATGTTCATGCGTTAAATTTAGTAGCTCAAAACGCCTTAGCACTTTCCGAAGTAGACCGCATTGTTACCAAAATTAAAAAAACAGTAGAACATTTTAAGAGCAATTCTCAAGCAAAAGAAAAATTGTTGGAGTATCAAATCAATTCCCAGGGGGTAGAAGAAGGCAGTGCATTGAATTTGATTATGTCTGTACCAACACACTGGAATACGACATTTATGATGTTGCAGCGCTTCATACACCTGCAAGAAGCTATCCGGGAAACCGTGCCTAATCTAAACGTAGATTTACCGGTAATACCACTTCAAGAATGGAAAAGCTTAGAGCAATTTTGTGAGGTTTTGGAGCCTCTTTACGAGGCTACTGTAATTATGAGTGCAGAAAATTATTTAATGGCTAGTAAAGCGATAGTAATTACACAGGGTCTACAGAATATTTATGAAGTAATGTTAACAAATTGTAGTTATAATATAACCGTCCAATCATTAGTAAAAAATATTAATTCAAACTTAAATCAAAGATTTTCAAGTATTACTCAGAACACGCATATCAGTGTGTGTACATTTTTAGACCCACGATTTAAAAATTATGCACTGGACAATGAAACATTAATAACAACGAAAAGCTTCATAATTGAAGAAATTTGTGACATAATTGTTGAGGAACATCCCAATCCCACTCAAAAAAGTTTTGTATCGGCATCATCATTGTGGAATATGATAGAGCAAAAGATACATGCATCACAACCACCCCGTTCCACTTTTACTAGAGTTTCAGAAGAAGTGGACATGTACTTGAAACAGGTTGTTGTAAGCACAGATAGTTGCCCTCTTGAGTGGTGGCGTGGCCACAAAACTGTTTACCCGTCTTTATTTTTAATGTTTCTTAAATACTTTAATATAGTTGTTACTACAGTGCCCTGTGACCGTGCTTTCTCGATGGCGGGACATATAATTAACGACAGACGTACAAGGCTCACGTCGAGTAAAGTGGCACAATTAATGTTCCTACATGGTAACAATAACTTTAATAACGATCATTGATCAGCAATCAGCATTTAATTATAAAATTAATTATAAAAATTCAAAAAAATAAAAAAATATTATTTTTGTAATATACTGTACTAGATTAGTATAGTTTTTTATAGTTAATGTAACGTTTAACAACACTATTATTGTATACTTTATAGCCAGCGGGCTACGGCGCGCACGATCACCGCAATCTTCAATAATTCGCGTCGCCCTTCTTTTTTTCACATTCACAATATATAGAGACGGGATTATGATTTTAATACTTAGGGGACAGGCAAAATTCTTTGCATATTTTGTCGCACAATCGCTTCGCTCGGGTTCGGCTCTAGGTACCCCCTTTGGCATAAAATGTTTACAAACTTTAAATGTCTTACTTATTTATACATAACAACATGCTTGTACTGTCAATACTGAAAAAAGTTTCAATTTGACAGCAAAATCCACATTAACAAAATGATCCGCCATTTAATGAATTCATTTGTTACAAAAAATGTGAGAAATAAAGAACCACTCCACCGATTTTGTGCAAACTTCACATAAACCATCTACTACATAGTCCGAACAAAGCCTAACATTTGGTTTGGATAGGTGAGCCCGTTTTTGAGTTATAAAATTACAACAAAATTATAACAAAATGCCACTTGCATTGATTGTTATTTGTTATCTTTGATTTTATATAATCAAAGTTTGTTATACATACAGATGGAGTAGCGCGACATCTGTCTTCATAATTGTGACCCATAGATGGCGCTGTAGATTATAGATTGATTTTAGATCAAGTTTTTAATAAATTGATTTAATAATATTTATGACTTGGTCAGGAGGGAAATTCATGTCTATAAAATATGGAAATAAAAAAAGTAATTATTTTTTATTTACTTAAATGTGTTCCGTGAGATTCGAGCCGCGAACGTTATCGCGTGGCAGTCACGTAGTTACTAGCTAATAGCTACTAGCTAGTCATTTATCCAAATAGCCAAATAGCTGACTATTCCACTACAAATAACCGGATAGCTAAGTTATTGAGATTTTGGCTAGTTACCCATCGCTACTAGTTATCGTATTGACGCATATCATAGCCGTGGCTATTTTGTGGATAGCCACTATTTAGCTAGTTATAGCTAAAGCTACCCATCTCTATACCACACTCACACACAGACACGTCAAATTTATAACACCCGTCCGGGCCGTCATTTTTGCGTCGGGGGTTAAAAATAGCATGATGCAAGTTTTTGAAGCCAATCCCCCTGTGACATATTTATTAAAATTATGTTTTTTAATTTTGTATTTGGCCTTGAAAAAGAAGGATCCACATAGTTTTGGATATTATACTATTTGTTTTTACATGAAGCATGAACAAATCTCAAGCCTCGCATCTCTGAAATTCTCACGTGTACATATTTTTTTTTCATAATTACTGCTTACCTTACAGCCAAGGCAAAATAACCAGCGCTTTTGAAAGACACTTGAGGTCCATCAAACTGCACATTGTTAAGGTGGTGATATTCTTAATTCCCTAGCAATAACAATACAAACACACATACAAAATAAAAAAAAAATCAATAGGTAACTCAAGCATTTATAATATTCGTATAAATTATTTTTTTCATTAAAATTCTTTTTTTGCTTAAGCGCCATCTATTGAAATATCGTGAATGTGCGCGGCTGCTAAATATTTATGATAAACTTTTTCATTTGTTTAAAGCAATTTTACAAAAGATGGCACTGATATTAATTTTGGAGATTAACCGGAACAAAATGACAACAACATTTTTTTACTATATATACGAATATAATGATTTCCTTTGAAAATATGATTCATACATAAGATAATAAAACTTTTTTAATTTTATTGTATGTATTTACCTAATTGTTGAAAATATAAATGTAAAATAAATGTATAATGTAAAATAAAAAGTTGTTTTTTCTAAATCTATACTTCTATCTATACTTCTATACTAATATTATAAAGAAGTAAAGTTTGTTTATTTGTTAAATTGTAAGGGGTAATCTCGGGATCTACTGAACCGATTTTAAAAATTCTTTCACCAATAGAAAGCCACATTATTGCTGAGTGTCATAGGTTATATAAAAAACCGAAAAATAAAACTTTTATATTTAAGTTACAAAAAGTAGTTTTTTTTAATGTTAGTATAGATAATTTAATTTTTAATTTTTAATATTAATAATATAATTTAAATTATTTAAACACTCTGTACTAAAAATGATTATTAAAATTATGCCCAACGAAGTGGGCACGGGTCAGCTAGTCTAAAAATAGCTGACTATCATTGATCGACTTTCTTGCGCCGGCGGTTGCGGGTTCGAGTCCCGCTGGGGGCATTCATTTGTTAAACTCGAATGTTTGTATTCCAGTCATGGGTGTTGATATTTATAATATTATGTAATATATTTAAACTTATATAATATGTAGTATATCAACTGTCTGGTTTCCGTAATACACTCCTCGTAGCTTACCACGGAACTAGATGGCGCTGTGTGTTATAATTTTATTTACTAGATTCTTTACCATGGTACTGTAATCGTAGATAACGAGACCGTTCATTAGATGGCGCTGTATCATTAATCGTGATTTTTACATCGCGCTGGCAAGATTATCTTACGAATAATGACACCGGCGAGAGTGGCCAGTAGCGACAAGACCTTACTTCATAGGATCATTTCTATAGTAAGCTCTTCACGAGATCCACACACCAGGTGTGATCGTGCCAGCCGCGAGGATGAGACGTGGCGCGGCGTCCTGAGCGTGAGGCGGGCGCGGCTTCGGCCGACAGCCCTCGATGATCGTTCACTCTCCGCTCCGGCGGAGAGCGTGGGGCGTCGTCGCTGTCTGAGCGGCTTGCTTTTTAAACCCTTTATATTCTCATTAATTAATCAATTATCGCACATAATAATATTTTATATTTTGAAGAGGTAATATATGAGTATGTTTGTAACGAATTAGCTCAAAAAGTACTGGACCGATTTTAAAAATTCTTTCACCATTTGAATGCTACATTATCATTGATTAGGTTATTTTAATTACAAGTAAAAAAATAGGATCCCTACTAAAACTACAGTAAAAGGAGAGGGGGAGGAGTGCACGCCACACAATATATGAAATAGGTAGCCGCGCGTTCAAGAGTATATTAAAACTGGAGAAATTTTCAACCCAGCGAGTGCTCGAATGAAGTTTAGTAGTGATTAAAAAAATGAACGCGGGCGAAGCCGCGCATATTGCTAGTATCTGATGTAAAAAAAGGGTCACTAAGCACAAGCAGTGAATGATGAACAAAATATTATTTATATAAATATTAATCATACCAAAATATGATGTATCTTATGCAACGCAATATGGCCTTGATATTAAAAGATATTTTACAAAACAATCTTACAATTGATACAATACCATAGACAATGCGTAAAAATTATTAAATGCCAGAATTTTCCATATTTTTTTAATACTTTTGATTTCTATTGGGACTGGTAGTTTGTGTTTTTTTTGTTTTCAAACCATAATAATATGTGAAGTCCATATTACATTTGGCAGTTATAGCAGCCAAAGTATGGCTTGAAAGTTGAACCCCGTCATATTGATAATAATTGATGGAAGGCCTATGCCCATTATTTTATACTCATAATAAGTACTTAAATCAACTTTATACGCATCTGTACAACTTAAAAACGAAACGAGAAAATAAAACTAAAATATAAAGAGATATTAATTTAATACAATAAATAATAACAATTTGGCGGCAAGATAGCTTCTCGAGTTAAAGCGAAGACGTGCTTCATTAACCTCTAACTCTTATAAAGGAACTCTATCAGTTTTTCAGGAGCATTCAAAATTCTTGACATATAACACATTAATCTATACATAATTATCCTTAATTTACTTAATATTAATTAAAAAACAATGTTGTTTTTTACAATTTTACAAATATATTTTTTTGTTTTCATATGTTTCATAATTGTTTTATCAAATAAAAAATGGTGTATTATTGTTATAAGTAAGTACTTATTTTTTATTGTATTTTTCAATATTTTTATGCTTGACACAAACATTTTCCTTTAGTTCGTTTCAACGAATAGTACCTATGGCGTTATGTTGGCTTCCCCGTCTGTCAAAATCATTGTAAAAATTGTTTTATTATAATGAGTGAAAATCGCGTAAACATTAGAAAACAATAATCGAATAATTTGTAAATATATAAGAATGTAACAAAAAAACATACTTAAAATCACCTTACTTTGAGTTACGTTATTATAGGTAATGTGGCAAAACTGGAAAACATAACTGCCAACGTAACGCCATAGGTACAGTACATTTAAACGAACTATAACATCCATTTCGCATTCAATATATTCATACATTATGTCCCATTTTATGCAATTTTTTCTTACATTTTCTAAAAACTCAGTCTCCGTAAATGCCAATACCTATTTAATGCTCCTTGCTTAAATCTAAGTTATATGAGATAATTGTCCTCTTCGCATTTTATTTCTGGACAGCAACTAGGATACGGCACTCTTAAATCTTCTTTTGTAATATAGCAGTTTGATGGACCTTCTTCAGATATCACTCCGCATCTGTAAATAAAAAAATCATAATTTAACGAAGCATTTTCTATTTATGTACCTACTTATAACCTATACCACAGATCACATAATACTAGCCTATACTAACTTCCATTCAATTGCCAGCAATTTGCCAGCGGTTCCGGGTTTGAGTCCCGGTGGAGGCACTGATTTGTGTGATAAGCATTTTATATTTATTAAATGTAAGTATTTAAAGTTATATATTACACAAACCTCGTAGCTTACCATGTAACCTAATGGTGCTGTGTGTTAATGTCCAAACATACATGTTCATAGGCAAATAGGAATAGACAAAAAATTCAGTGCATTTTCCCCTGCTCATTAAAAGGCGTTTTTTCTTTTGTATGAATTATAAGGGTAAAAAGTAGCTGTTTGAATTGAAAAAAGTAAAAGAATAGATAAAATTTAGAAATATAATAAAATTACATAATATATTTTCCCTTTCTAGGCGAACCTTTTCGCGACGTAGGTAGACATTTAGTAGGTAATAATTTATTATTTATATAAAGAATCGTAAAATATAGCCTTCGAAAATGTCTTGTAATATATACAAATTTAAACATATTTTAATGCTAAAACGCATTAAAATAAATTAAAATAAAATTAAAATTCAACTTACGATGCATAGTAAAGCATGTGTCTAGAACACTCTATCCTGTAGCACACACCGACTGGGGAAACGACCTCTCCATAGGGAATAACATCATTGATTTCCGCAATATAACAGCCTGTTTTGTGAGCTGAAACAATAGAAATAAATCAATAAAAAAAATGTTCTATAAAAACCAGCTATGTCATACATAAATGTTTAAAATACTATTAAGTATTGTTCTATTACGAAATTTTTCAATGTTTTAAAAATACGTCGCATTTTCTAATGTAGCTTATCAAAGTTGAGATCTACTAAAGTAATTAACTGAAAAGTATTCAGTAATAAATAAAATTATACATTATATTATGTATTTAGCCCTTATTAACGTCACACTCACACTGCAGGGCACGGGCCACCCTTAAATACGACGGAAATCAGGCTATAGTCCACCACGCTGGCAAAGTACGGGTTGGCGGAGAAGAGTGAAAGCTCATTGCATATAGATTAATAATTCCCATAAGTAGATATTATTCCTAATGCTCGAGTACTACTATTTAATTTATTACTATACGTTATGTACTTGTCAGATAGTTTTTAATTCAAAGTAAGACTATTTTATGGTATATGTAACATGTTTTATCATAAACGTCTATAACCCTAAAATATTCATGATACTATGATTAACGACGGAAAATACTCGCATTTATTGAGAAATACCTACAACATCCTTCGTGGAAAATTATAAGAATATATTAATATTGATTAATTTTAGTGGAATATACCTAGATTTCAATTAAGTGACGCATTATAATATATTATATGGAAACATATTACGATAAATTTTAAATAATATTTATAGGTATTTAACTAATAAGCTGTGATGAAAGTCATATGATTTATCGGTACTTTCATTTTTAAACTTCATTAATAGAAATACGTGTGAATTTAACATTATGCAACATATTCAGTGTTATGATTGTAGGAAATAGTTTTTTTCTTGTAAAGGGGGCGATAGTCCGTAAAAGGTTGGGAACTTATATATTAGATTTGCACATATATTCGTCATTTTTAATAAAACTATATTTTTTCAATATCAAATAGAGGTATACATAATAATTACTTATATGGTTAAATACTGCCTTTAATAATATGACCTTACAACGTCTCTCCCAAGTCCCAACCTTAGTCTCTCCCAAGGCCTAATATTGATATGGAATTTGGTATATAAACATATAAAAAATATTAAAAAAAAAGTGTGTTGAATACAAGTTTTTGTAGATGATTGTTCATAACAACTAATTCTCAATAATCTATTTATAACAACAAAATGCTTGAACTAAAATTATATTAAGATTCGTGGAATGCGAGCGCCTCTAAATTTTTATGATCACGATGAACTTAACGACCAATGCAACGACCTTGTTGTGAACAAGGATGTAACCTTTGATTATATACATGTCTAGATACCACATTGAACCGTCCCGAACGGCTCAAAAAAAGTCTACTAAAATTGGTAGACTCGCTTCTCACGTACGTCAGTGTCATTTGAGCCCCTAGTGGAAAACAAGCTCGCGAAAAAAAATTAATTATGCCGGTTTGTGCTATCAAATTGTGTCGAAATTATGTGGAATAACCGTATAATAACACCAAGATCACTTTTCATCGGTAAGTTATGTTATTTAACTACTATTTTTTAAGAAAACATGGATTTTTAATTCGTTACTATTTAGGTAAATTTGACAAGCCTGTGTTGCCAGCTTATTACTAGGGAGACTTAGCGAAATTATTGGAGACAAATTATAAATATTATTATTAAATTTATGTATTTATTTATTTATTTATATAGGATTATAGACAGTATATATAAGTAACATTTTAAAAAAATAATAAAATAATGACATTTATAAAATTAAATTTTTAGATTACTTTTTAATTTTTTAATTTTGTATGACATTGAACGTACATAATTAGGAGTATGCAGTTTATTAATTATTTAATTAGAATAAGTTTTTACAAAATAAAAATTAGTTATTAATTTCTTTTGTTTTTTTTATATTCAATATATTTTTTTATTAATTCTTAACTATTATAATTACTTTATTTACCCCTTTGGGTAAAAACCTTCTCCAAAGCAAACCACTTATTTTTATCTTTGGCGGCGTTTAAATAAACATCATTACAGCCTCGTAAATCATAAAATGATGGAATAGTATATATTGTATTATGTTTTTTTACAAAACCGACTTTAATAACAAACACTAGAAATAACAACATAACTGATAGGTGTAAATGGTAATATAGTCGATGGTATGAAAATATATAATTAAGCATCTATGAAAACTACCAATAAAGTATTTTTTTACGTTTTAGTGTTTTTATCGAGACGTTTTATTAAGTTTTTATTTCACGTTTTAGTGTACATTTGTGCACTATAGTATTTACTATAGTGCACACTATCCTATCCTGCGTAGTTGACTAATCTTTGTAACAATATTTATTTGATCACCCTCACCAACACCTATATAAAATAAATGAAATCCATATGAATAAATGAAAACCGTAATATAGTATATGAAGCAGTACTAGTACTTTTTTATATTCTCAGGAGTAATTATCATATTTTAATTATTACATTTTAAATATTTAAATTTTTAAAAATAATTATTTTATTTAACCTTCATCATATTAAATAATGGAAGAAAGATTTGGAGCGGGTATCCCTAAACACGCACACCTTGACAGTTGGACTTCAATAAGTACACAAGCTATACTCACACATGTCACGTAAAGTGAGGCCGTTTTCTGCGCATCGTTTGTTGGTATTGCTCAATCTAGACATGTATATGATGTAACGGAGTACGTTTAACTGACTGGAAAGAGATGAATTCCATAGCATTTAAAACCTTGCTTAAATATAAAAATACCTTCATAGTTTAGTGATGACATTCATACTCTTTTTCGCCTATTCAGTTGAACTACCTACATAATATATCCACAAACTTCGAAGTTTGTACGTACTACGTACTCGTGTGCGTATAGAACATTTTTATATTTAAATAAATAACAAGAAAATATTGATGCAATTATGATGAAACTTGGGTGGTTGTTCTGTCTGCTACTGCGAAAGTACCTTGCCCAAAATAAAGATTTCTTCTTTTATGCATTTTTAAACAAAAGCCGAGAAAGGCACCCGACTGAAGCGAAGGTAAGTAAATTCAGAATATTTACAAGTACATTCATTTCTATTATATGTATTTAGATAAAAGTTTATCGTAGTCTATAGATGTTAGGTACACATTCTTTACTTGACATCACTATACATATATCCTTCCTACTGTAATTTCCTAAACTTCCTAAAAGTATCAAATTACCTGGCGGTGGACGGTAGACCGAAAAAAGCTTCCACAGCCGCGTACGGCGATAGAACGAGCTCCGCATGCTCCTTATCAAAAATCTAGACTACGCGTCAAAGTTATCGTTCAAAACGCATTGAACTTTCTTATTTAATTTTTTAATTAAAAAAATAAATAAGAAAGTTAAGTTAAAACTTATTTTTTTTAAATTACAAACTATAAGCAAATCACCCGGCATTGTGTGAAAGTATTTGGTGTACAATCGCGGCTTAAGAATCCACTTTTTCTATCTTTACTCAACAATAGAAGAAAAAGCGGTGTTCAGTTTGGAAGATTTAACCTAAACAAACCAACTCACTAACTAATTAGCGGTGAATGCAAGTGAAATAAAAACTTGTAACTGTAAGGACGCGCTGACTGATAGCACCAAACCGATAATATAACCAGCGATGTAATAAGTATTTGAGAACATCTTAAAAAATCTTCACCTTGTAGATTGTTTACACACGAGGACCTTGACCCCTCTACAAGGTTTTGTGAATACATCAGGGCTGTCTTCAAAATATTTAATCAAAATCAAAAAAATCAAAATCAAAATATTCTTTATTCAAATAGACTTTTACAAGCTCTTTTGAATCGTCATTTTATTATATCGTATTTTTATTTAATTATACATACTTCAGTAGTTTCTCATTCAAAAATTTCTATTATAGTGATAACTCAGCACTTTTCAACGTTTTACTATCTCCTGTACGAAGTAGACCTCACATGTTCGAAAACTTGATAGTTTCTCTCAGACATGAAAGATTCCTCACAATGTTTTGGATATTATAATACGTATCGTATATAACTGACATGATCCTGACGTATCAAAAAATAATAACTTGATCGGTTACTTTCTACGAATTGATTTTATTTAGAGATAATGCGATATGCAAGCCTCTAGTGTATACGAACTCTTAGCAGCCCTACACAATAATTTCTTCTTTCGAAAGAATTATTTCATCTTATCTGTAGCTTTAATTACTTCGTTTTCGTTTTTATATGCTTAACGACAACTTGACAACGAGTAAGTATTTAAAACGTTATTTCTTTTTATAGTATTCTTTACGACCTACTCACCCTCGATTCGCTCGGGTTTATCCCTAGGTCCATTATAACGGTTAGTATTTCAGAGATGAGATAATATGTTGGCGCAGTAAATAGTATCCTATATATTGATGTAGATAACTAGCCATAATCATACAAAATTTCATCAAAATCTGTCCTGAGATTTTCTTGTGATGCGTTTCCAAATGGATAGACAAAAATTCAATTTTGAAATGATCTACGAAGTAAGACCAGTTTTCACCATAGTATGTAATATATTAAATCTTATTATGTTACATAATATTATAACTCAAGGTAACATTTAGATACTCGGATAACCCAAAACTTAAAAGCGTTTGTGCCAAAAGCTCCCAAAATTGAACGATTCCTTCAAATCCAGCATTTGCCTTATCGTAGGTATGTTCAGTTACTTAAAGTTAGATCCGAATTCTTAACCTATGATATATTGATTTACATTCATAAATATGCAACAACGATGCTCATAAAATTTATATAAAAGACAAAACACGAAATATTACATAACAATAAAATCCCATAAAACAAAATTTAAGCGACTGGCGCCACACTATGTTTAGACATTCACCATTTTACTTAGAATCGTTCACAATAATTTGTCTTAATAATATGCGAATACGGCTATACGTTTATAGTTTCCAAAAGATAATGACACGGAAAAAGATATCGAACGTAGTTTAAAATAACTCCGTCGCCGTCCAACTATTTATTTGCGATTTAAAGTATAATTGATACAAAAATGCCATCGCGGCGCCACTCATCTGGCTAATTTGAATTTGTGGGACAATTTGATGATTTATATCGCGCATACGCTTTATTCTTTATACAATATTGTTTTATTTATTACCTTCGAATATTCTGATAGTTGTGATTTATTGAGCTTTTCAATAAGAATGTTATATTTTTATATTATTGGGAGCTTTTACCGAATTTATCGTATTTGAGACTAACTAGATTGTAGCTTTTTTAGATTAACACAATCTTAAACTTGTATCTTCAGAAGATGAATATCGTTTTATTTATAGTATTAGTGTCTAATATTTTAGCTTATTAAAGTTTTTGCTTACGAATTATAATAAATTTATAAATATTACCTACTATAAGCTACCTACCCTCGTTCCGCTGTTCCTCCTTGGATACGTTTATGTGTAGATTTTATTTTCCGCAGTAAAAATTATCCTATATGTTACCGACTTAACTTCGAGGCATGCAAATGTCACAACCACGAGCAGAGCGTGGACTCGATAGTATTGTTATAAAAGTAATACCTACATTCATTTTAAATCAAATCAAATCAAAATATTTTATTCAGCATAAAAATTGTTACAATTTCTACTGAACGTTATGAGTCTACCACCAGTTCGGAAAGAAGAAACCTCTTTAATCATGCCAATAATGCAATGCAATGAACAAATGTTTACAATTTACAAACAATTAAAAATTTACATATTGTAATGTATTAAATACCAACATCACCATTTATCAGTGAAATAGAAAAATTTCATGAACTTCCTTTAATCTTACCATACATTAGATTAAATTCTTAAAATTATAAATTTACGTATTTTCTTAACATATATGTGTTAAATATATACAAAAGATTACAACAGTTATAAATAAAGAAATAGAATCACGTGTCCATATCCGTTTGATTGAACAGGTCAACGTGTCAAGGATCTTGTTCCGGCTTGATTATAATGAATTTATGTTTATTAATAATGGCGCCATACTAATGACGTTCGTAGCTTTTGTGAAAAACAATATTATAATTTAATGCTTAGCTTTTTATTTAATTTGTAATAATAAAAATTTCATACAATCGAGTCAAACATTATTAACAAAATGAATGGCTGATGATGAACTCCATTTTTACGATGTATATTATTTAAGTATTAAAAGGATTTAGTTTAAATAGAACTTATAAATTATTTTTTTTCTAAAACTTTTTAGGTATTGGTAAGCATGAACAATGTACGTATACCATTATTCTCTACAGATGATAAACTTTACTAGATACTTTGTGCTAGTTGAAACGAACTTTGAGTTAACCAAACTAGCTGCCATAACTTTAATACAGTAGAGAGTCGTTTTAAGATAACCACCAAAGTCATAGATTTTTGGGTTCTCATGGAAATCTAAAGTCATCAAACAATCAGTGCATGGCAACCATGTAACTGGGTACCTTCCAATGTTCCATTTCTTCAACGTTCAATTTGGGTAGACATTATGTGAACATATGTAATTTTGGATGTATGTACTTTATGTGTATATGTTATATTTATGTATTTTACGTACTAAAGAGTATAACGTTCATTAATTTTAAATGGTGATAAACACTTCATTTAACCAATTATTGACTAAAATTCACACACGTCTAAAAAAGTTTGCAATTTTATTTAATTTAGTTATTTTAACTGTAGTTAATCTTTATCATCAGTTATTAATAGCGTTCAATTAAAATTGTATAGTAAGTTTGAGCTTTTGAACCGGATGTTTCCATCACTTGTCAGTTCGTCGGTTCAATATTCTGTCAATCCATCTTCACACAAAAAACTAAGGAGGCTTAGAGGAGTTCGCATTCTACAATCGCAATAATAAAAATTAAATTAAAAAAATAAAATAAAATAAAAATTAACTGTGACATTATGGACATGTTTATTTCATTATCATGTACACTTTTACGAAATATTTTCTATTGACGATATATATTTAAGAAATTAAAGTTTACAGGCTATTCAGGGATTAACTTCACCTTTCTACTACAATAGTAATAGACTTACCATGTTCTTTCGGTTTCACTGGCAACTTTCCGATAAAAGTGGCAGCATTCGCCAAACCAACCATCAAAATGAAACACACAATCCTCGACACCATTTTACGATTTTTTATATAAGTATTTTATTTTCTTAACGTCAAGGACTCTATATGAGATTCCGAGCAAGACTGGCCGGTTGCTTATCTGACACTTGTTTTTATTGACACTCGGCAGACGGCACACGTACGACTCTGATTTAATGTCGTATGGATGGACTGACTTCAAAGATATATTTCTTAATAGTGAACTCAAGATCTTGAGTTCTTCTAAACCAGAAATTAAAATAAATTAAGGGTAATACATACAATATTTAGAATTGCTGAATTCGAAGTAAAATAAAAACAGTACAATACTGTTTTTATGTTTATTTTTAAGGGATTTTTTAATTATGTCATAGATATATCAAACATATTTAAAACAAAGTCGTAGAACGTTGTTAGTAAAAAAATATAACATTATCTTTTGCTTCTAAATAAAATAATATATTAATTAATTTGGCCAATTAGTCCGCCCATCCGCACTCGTATTGAATGGAGGCCCAGCAGTGGGATGTGAAGACAAGAGCTTAATAGTTAAATATTGTATAAGTAATTATAATAAAATGAACGATAACTACTTTTACATGATTATTTTAAAATGAAATAAAAATTATTTACACATTGGGCACAATTCCACAGTACTAAAATAAATTCTAAATCCTAATAAGTGTATTTTAACAAGTATAAATCTTATAAATAATATTATAAAAGAAAATTATAAGTGTAAATCTCTTTTGAATATTCAATTCTTATTCTAACTCACCAATATCTTTTTATTATGATTTCAAATATATAAAAAAATATCCTTTTAATCTTAGATTATATACATGTCTAGATTGAGCAATGCTAACAAACGACGCGCAGAAAACGTCCTCGCTTTACGTGATATGTGTGAGTACAGCCCGTGTACTTATTGTAGTCAAAATGTCAAAGTGTGCGTGTTTAGGGATACCAGCTCCAAATCTTTCTCCCATTATTTAATATGATGAAGGTTAAATAAAATAATTATTAAAAAAGTTTAAATATATAATTTTTAATAATTTAAATATAATAATTACACCTGAGGATATAAAACACTACTAGTACTGCCATATTACGGATTTCATTTATTCATAATATGGATTTCATTTATTTTATATAGGTGGTGGTGAGGGTGATCAAATATTGTTACGAAGATTAGTTAACTACGCGGGATATTTACTATAGTGCACAAATGTACACTAAAACTTAAAAAAACGTCTTGATAAAAAACACTAAAACGTAAAAAATACTTTATTGGTAGTTTTCATTAATTATAGATGCTTAATCAATATTTTTCTACTATCGACTATATTACACCAATCAGTTATGTTGTTATTTCTAGTGTTTGTTATTGAAGTCGGTTTTGTAACAAACATAACCCAATATATACTACTGCATCATTTGATGATTTACGAAGGTGTAATGATGTTTATTTAAACGCCGCCGAAAATAAAAATAAATGGGTTGCTTTGGAGAAGGCTTTTACCCAAAAGAAAGAAAGAATTTATAAATTCAATATATTGAAAACTAGCGACTCGCCCTCGCTTCGCTCGGGCTCTTCCCTAGATTTAGCACAGGTAAAGCCGCGGGATCTGCTAGTTATGCATATAAACCTTCCTCTTGAATCACTCTATCTATTAAAAAAAACCGCATCAAAATCCGTTGCGTAGTTTTAAAGATTTAAGCGCACATAGGGATATAGGGATATAGGGACAGAAAAGGCGACTTTGTTTTATACTATGTAGTGATGATAAAAAAACAAAAGAAATTAAAAACTATTTTCTATTTTGTAAAAACTAATTCTAATTAAATAATTTATAATAAACTACTCCTAATTATGTATGTTCAATGTCATATAATTTTAGTATTTTATTATTTTTAAAAAATATTACTTATATATACACTGTTGGTAATCCTATATAAATAAATAAATAAATACATAAATAAATAATAATATTTATAATTTATCTCCAATAATTTCGCTAAGTCTCCCTAGTTATAAGCTGGCAACACAGGCTTGTCAAATTTACCTAAATAGTAACGAATTAAAAATCCATGTTTTCTTAAAAAATAGTAGTTAAATAACATAAATTACCGATGAAAAGTGATCTTGGTGTTATTATACGGTTATTCCACATAATTTCGACACAATTTGATAGCACAAACCGGCATAATTAATTTTTCTTCGCGAGCTTGTTATCCACTAGTGGCTCAAATGACACTGACGTACGTGAGAAGCGAGTCTACCAATTTTAGTAGACTTTTTTTGAGCCGTTCGGGACGGTTCAATGCTGTATCTAGACATGTATATAATCTAAGCTTTTAATAATATGTCAAATTATTAATAGTCTCAAAACATACTTGTCTAAATAATAAAATATTTTCAAATATTATAACTACTCGGAACATGTTAATAAATACTAGATACGATAAAGTTTTAACCAAATACGTTTAGACAATATCTAATTTAAATATTTATCGCACCCGTTTTAGATTAAGGAAGTGATTTTATGGAATACTAATTTAGCAAGTTTGGTTCAAATTTTTGCAGAGTAATAACTTGTAAAGTTTAAAATTTATTCAATTCCTATAAATATTTATTTTATTCACAAACATCTCTATTAAAATGACGATTTTTTCTAATAGCGTTTTACATAGTCGTTTCTGGAAATTTGTCCGTAATATTATTTTGTTAGTGTTTTGTTATTTTATAGTAGTTTGGTAATTCTTTAGGCCTGACCATAATTTTTAATGTAGAGAAGGAGTCCAATCAACAATATAATAAATCAGTTCGCACATACTAGTTTTAGAGCTATAGCACAGAATATATCTATAATCTATATATATATATAATGAAAATGGTCTTCGTTTGAGGCTCAATCACGCCTAAACCACTGATCGTATCGACATGAAACTACCACCATTCGATGCGAAATTTTTCCTAGATGGTTTATGGCTATCTATTTTTTGAATTCCAACATTCCTTCATTTTTTTATTGCTGTTTTACTTTTATGAACATTTATCCCGCTAATAAAAACAAAAGATAAGCATTTTCTCTTGATTCTTTTGTTTTCATGGATTTCAATAGAGTATATTAAACGGATTATGGTTTTTTACATTCAGCTAAGAATCTACTCACGGTAGTGGAGAACGGCTGGACCAATTAGGCTTTTTTTTTATAGTCAGAATTGTCAGGAGAAAGTTTTGTATGTAAGAAAATTTTAAAAAAGTCAGATAAAAAGTTAAAAATTTCGATGATAATCGAAGAATTCCCATCTATATAGTCGCTCACTACGAAATCTCGGGAACCATAAGACTTAGAAACGTGAAACTTGGTAGGAATATTACTTTTGCTATGTAGAGGTCAGCTATGAATAGATTTTAAGAAATCCATCCCCCAAAGGGGATTGCGGGGGCGTTAACAATGAAAAATTCCTGTTTTTAAACTATAGCTCCTATAGACTTCAAATTTGGTATGAATATTCTGTAAGAGGTGTAGAAATAGGCTATGAACGAATTTTACGATAGCTCACCCCGCAGGGGGTTGCGGGGGTGGGTATTAACAATTAATATTTTTAATTTTCCAGCTAAAGCTCCTACAAGCTCCAAATTTTGTAGGAATTTTCTATAAGCGAAATCTAGCTTCTAAAAATTCTAAATATGGTAGGAATCTTTTATTATTCACATTAAGATCATCTCAAAATGGATTTCAATATAGTCTACTTCCGACAGCAATTGCGGGGGTGGGTGTTAAAATCTAAAATTTTAATTTCCAACCTGTAACTTCTACAGACTCCAAATTTGGTGGGGATCTTCGTGTATGTAGGGATATTTGTGTATTTCCTTACAACAATCGTCTTTTTGGCAGCGGAGAAAAAGTCATTGAGAGGTTTCCAAAACTTAACTTTACATGTAGCCAATCAACGGACTAAGAATTTTACATTCATTTTACTTTTGCAGACTACATATCCGACGAATTCTTTTATTTCGTGATCGCGGAAATGTACCAGATTATAATGAATGCATTTTCTAAGCACTTGAGATGTGGAAAAGAAATTTAGTTACTTATTCCAATAGAATTCATAAAAAACATAAACAATTAATTTTCTATAAAAAATTGATGTCACGGAGAAAATTTTAGTTAACAGAAAATTCGTCGCACTTGAACCTAGACTAATTTCTACTTCACATATGAGACTTGCAATGACTTTAACTTAAACGATTTTAACGACTTTAACTTTAACTTAAATGATTGCACATTGAAAGTTACAATGAATATTAGTGTGAAAAATCACCTGGATGGAAGATACAGGCTAAATCGATGGAATTTGGAATTTGTGTAAGTCTAAACAATATCGATGCTTACAGTTCTATCCGCGGGGCCTATTTATGTTCATACAAAAATAAAAAAAAGGAGAATAATAAAAATATGGAAAAAAAGATAAAAATGAAACATAAAATGTAATTTATTTCCTTTTTCAATTCGCCCAGCGAAGCGGGCAGGAAACGGCTAGTATAATATGTAACCATAGTTCCAGAAACTGTCATGATTTGAGCCGACTTACGTAGTTACCAGGGGAATTTAGTTTGCTTCGATTGAGCTAAGTCGCATAATGAAAAAAAATTATATGTTAACACACCACCACTTCCACGGTAAACTACGAGGCTTGTGTTATGCCTACCAGATAATTGACACACTACTACATAATATGCAACTTTAAAATATGTGTAATGTATAAAGGCCATGACTAGAGTACAAATATTCGTGCCAGTGGCAATCGTACTCGCGACCGCTGGCACAGCAAGCAGAGTCACTAACAACCGAGCCAAACATGTCATCAAAATAAAATTATTTCATAATTTCTACTTATTACCTAATATGAATGTTAAATAAACACGAATCTTTCATTTACGTAACAACATAGTAACAAATCAAAATAAATTACATGCAAAATTGACATGCTCAATAAATAATCCTGGCATTAATCACCGCCATAAAAGGTTAGTTAGCTTGTCGCTTCGTATGTGAGAGACCTTATGAAGGACGCTCGACAATGGAATGTGATTTTGGGAATTACTAGTGATTCATCTTATTGATGTAAACAAACGTCACATTTATTATAACCAGTTCTTATACACAAGATCCGCGTGCTAACGTCCTTAGAGCGAATGAATCTACGCTGTATAGTACTTACTTTTAAATACGTAATACGTACGAATTCGCGTCATGTTTAAAATTATTCAACTGATTTAATTTTGTTTATTATACATATTATACACATATATTACATACTTCTGTCTGAAGGACGAATCGATTCACGCTTTAAATAAATTAATTTTAATCTAGCTTAAGTAAGATTAAATAATGTGTTCTTGCAGGATTTGAAAGCAGTCATAATCAATTTGCAGCTGAATATAAAATGTTGCGAAAAACCCAAGCTTTAAAAAAGTATTGCATCAGTTTCTCCAACCCAGAAAAGAGTGAAATTTTTATATACTAAATTCATAACTCAAATGTTTAATTTCATAAAACGAAGTCATAATAATCATATATCACGCCGACGCACTTTCTTTATCTTTTTAACCGACTTCAAAAAAAATTCAAAAAAGGAGGAGGTTATATGTTCCGTTGTATGTATTTTTAACCGACTTCAAAAAAAATTCAAAAAAGGAGGAGGTTATTAACCGACTTCAAAAAAAATTCAAAAAAGGAGGAGGTTATATGTTCCGTTGTATGTATTTTTTTTTTTTTTTTTTTATGTATGTTCACCGATTGCTCCGCCGTCTGTGGGCCGATTTCAAAAATTTTTCTTTTGATTGGTAGGGTATAGTTCCGAGGTGGTCCCATTGTCACCAAGTCAGGATCTGATGATGGGATCCCAGGGAAATCGAAGGCAACTCTCAAAATTTACAGGCACCTATTATGTTTTTGATATATTTTCTAAACCCGATAAAGCTTTTACGTATGAAAATCATCATCTCATGTGGATGAGCTGATGATGGAAGGTAAAATTCCTCAACAGTTGTTTTTTATGTGTTTTCACCGATTTCTCCGTGAATTGTGGGCCGATTTTAAAAATTTCTTTTTTGTTCGGTAGGGTATACATTCAAGATGTTCTCATTGTCACCAAGTCAGCATCTGATGATGGGATCCTAGAGAAATCGAGGGCAACCCTTAAATTTTATCGGCACTGATTACCTTTTTCATATATTTTCTAAAGCTGTTCAAGAATTTGTGATGATGTAAGGTATATATCCTCAACGGTTAGGAGTTGAAAGAAAATTCTTTTAATATTATACGTACTTATGAACTGATAGTCGTACTCCTTCAGGATATTAGGTGGATTGATAATAGAAGGTAAATCTTATTAACGTCTACGAGTTACGTGGAAAAATAGACGTGGACAAATCTCGATTGACTATTGTCGTTCATTTCAAAACTTCGCTGACTTATTGGAGCAGTAGTTTAGTTAGCCTTCCAATATTTTATTTAAACATAATAATTTCCACAAAAAAATTTAAAATAAATTATTTTTTAACAAAAATGAAAACCGACTTCAAAACGCTACAAATCGAAACTAAAAAGAAAAAAAAATAATTTTAATTACTTAGTTATTGTTGGAGTCGGTGCCAGCCAAAGCAAAATAATCCTAATACAATCTCCTTGGCTGGCACCGACTCCAACAATAACTAAGTAATTAAAATTATTTTTTTTTCTTTTTAGTTTCGATTTGTAGCGTTTTGAAGTCGGTTTTCATTTTTGTTAAAAAATAATTTTAAATAATTTATAGTTAATATTCTTGGTATTTGTACCAAGAATAAAATTAGAATAAATCACTTTTGATAGTAACAATTAAAGTGACTGGGTCTCATTTTTCTATCAATTTAATAATCATTATTTTAAATAGCATCATATTTTTTTATTTTGTAAAGGAAAAAATAAAAAAAATACAATATACATATTACTGGATGGTTATAATAAATAATCTATGTATACTAATACTAACGAGAATGAATGATATCTGGCAAGAGATACATTATATTCTGGAATATCTCATAGATTTGTTTTTATTATTCATAATAATGCAATAAAGATATAAGAGTACGTAAATTGATAATTAAATTAATTATTTAAACCAAAACTTGAAATTGAACCAAAGCCTAAACTTATTAAAGTAGAACTTACATTACAGTATTTTAAGAAATAGGAAGCAACTTGCTAACTTATCATTTAAAGACAAAACACAGCAGCTTTCATATTGGGGGATAATTATTTTTGGAACTATATACGTTTTTATATACTTTTCGCTTGGGCCCTTATTTTTGTAAACAAATAAAGAATGTGAAGCAAGATCCGGTTCGAAATTTGCGAAATTACGAGGCCAAAGACCGCATGTAAAATGGTGTATTCTCAACAAAGCTTCTATCCGCGTCTGTCCGTTTCCAAGCATATTTTATGTAAACTTTTAACTGATGTATAGAACTTCTTTTTTATTTTACGTAGTTTTTAAACAATCACAGCCGATTATGTAATTTTATCTCTATTTTCTATCTCCAGATCAACCTAGAGGACCTGAAACTTTGAATTATACTAATTCCTACAGTTTTTTTACTTAACCGGAAATATAATATTTGGTCACTTTCATTTTACAAGCAACTTTGTTACTTCCTTCATGGGTTAAACCAAAAATATTTTCTTATCAATTCTTAATCCGAGGGATCTATTTTTATAATTTTAAAGTTAGTTTTAAAGTTAGCTACTGCTAACTTTATTTAGTATTCTATTTTTTGACATTTCATGATTAATCATCGAGTTATCCTGACGAATATTAATAGGTATATTACGTAGTCAGTAACCAAAATTTTTTTAACTTAAAGATATTTCTTATCTTACTTATACCTTTTAATTTGTTGTATCAAAAGCACCTAACACCTTGTCTTAAACTTTTATATTTTTTGAAATTCCACTCAAGGAAAATCGTTCAACTTGACCCCTGAGATAAACATGAAACAAAACCTAAGTATAAAGGATATGAAGTATGGTTTCGTACAATCAATAAAAATATCATATACTAATTAATATGTACGATAATTTTTGATATATAATGTATTTATAATATACATATATAATAGATAGAAGTTCTTGACTGATTCGTCACCGCTCTAGCAACAGCACTAGATCTTGTTTCCATTAAAAAAGGAAGTGGAAAAAAGGAAGAAACATGTAACATCACTACATAGTACCTATAAAACAAAGTCGCTTTCTCTGTCCCTATATCCCTTTGTACGCTTAAATCTTTAAAACTACGCAACGGATTTTGATGCGGTTTTTTTAATAGATAGAGTGATTCAAGAGGAAGGTTTATATGCATAATTAGCGGATCCCGCGGCTTTGCCTGTGCTAAATCTAGGAAAAAGCCCAAGCGAAGCGAGGGCGAGTCGCTAATACGGTTATACGATTATAATTATACGAATTGGTTTTGAATTAATCTCTTTTTTTACTGTTTTAGTCCCCCAGTCCCAGCCAGTACCCAAATTAAACATAATCAGAGTGGCTTTAGCATCATTCTATTTCTATAATTTTTAAGTGTATTTTCATCAAAACTGAGCAAGCGTGCATCAAGGTTATTAGTTTAGAGAAATGATTGAAATTTAAACTACCATACACATATTTTATGAAGTTAGGTAAAAGCAGGCACGCAAAATCGAAGTAAGTTCCTAGTGTATAAATATATTTCGTTTTATTAGCTTGCCCAAAGACATCAATAAAAACTTTACGTCTTATATGAATTGATTATTTTATATCATTGTTTGGAAAACTGAAAAAGAGACAATAAACTTTGTCCGTTTTTCAATATAATTTTTATTAACAAATATGTAGATCGTCGTATTTTTATACAAATTATTTGTAGCATTGTCAATAGCTTTTTGTAAAAGAACTCTAAAAAGTTTTAAAAGGTATTTATTTTGACAGTGGACATGGAATTTGGCACTGGCGCTTTAAATTAAACACTTTAATACAACAAAAAATACTTACCTATATAAAGCTTTCCTGTTCTTTATAACAAGCTCTTATTTAGCGTACAATTTTTTAAAATTTTGCAATTCTAAAAAAAGTTGAATTAGATCTACTTTGTCTTATCTTAGAGAGTTAAAGTATTACGTGTATTGGCAGTTCAAATGACAATGATTTTATGATAAATTTACCTGATATATCATAAGCTCCTGACAAAGCATTTTCTGACCGGTTAACAGTCTAGACACGAAAAAAATTAAAAAATCGTATTCAATTATGTTTTGCCGCTCTAAACTTTACTTTGCCTTGACATTGCCAGCATTGACTTCAAAAGCGAAATATCTTTAGCGTTCAAAATGGTAGGTACAAAATTTTGCACTGCCTCATCAGTCTTATAGTAGGTACTAATTATCTCCTTAATACCTAATAAATAAATTCCAAATATAAAAACATCCTAAGCCAATAAATACATCAAGAAAATGATATGGGAATCCAACCATTTCGAATAAGATATTATGGTAAACAAATTATAAGCAGAAAGAATGTAAAAACCGATTGGAATTCGAATAAAAGGCGACTCCGACACGGAAAAACCTTATAAAATAAAATAACAGTGGCGCCTAGAAAGATGTTACATAAATGGAATGCGAAATGCTAATTTTGTTCTGAATTATACATTTTTAAATCACTGTGAATAATTTTGAGGAATATTTTCTCATAAATATCTGTTATAGGAGCATTGTTTGTTGGCATTTAAAATATAGATCTATTTCAAACGGATTTTAGATTGTTCAAGTGACTCATTCTCCGCTTGGGTTCGTTTCCAAGATACGTTTTCACTAAATGCATATCAAAGTATCTACTTATTTGTTAAGTAGGTATTTACATCAAAAAATCATTTTTTTTTAAATTTTTGTCTGCCTATCTGTCCGTTTTTTCCGGGTAATCTCTGAAACGGCTACTTTTATTTTATTAGAAAATTATTAAACTTATTTAGTTTATTTTAACTTACGTCCAGCGAAGCGATTTGCTAGTACTAACTTAAACTCTATAGAGCGAATACACTAACATTATTTATATACAATATATATAACTAGCGACTCGCCCTCGCTTCGCTCGGGCTCTTCCCTAGATTTAGCACAGGTAAAGCCGCGGGATCTGCTAGTTATGCATATAAACCTTCCTCTTGAATCACTCTATCTATTAAAAAAAACCGCATCAAAATCCGTTGCGTAGTTTTAAAGATTTAAGCGCACATAGGGATATAGGGATATAGGGACAGAAAAGGCGACTTTGTTTTATACTATGTAGTGATAAATATTCAGCATCTCTCAATATCTGCATAAGTCTCTACATTCTCTTCTTAATTGCTTTTCTTCTATATAATTAAAGCCTTTAGTATAATATTTCTAAAATACAAAGTCTTAATAAAAAAATAAAGTGGTAGTGCCATGCTTGTTACCTTCGGGTAGCAACCAAATGGGCCGGCACGCCCCGTATAGTTCATTAGTACCACTCTCTCACAGAAGACCGGCGTGAAGTGGCAGCTATGCTGTCGCGTTTCGTCCGGTGAGTGAGAGTCCGGGAGGCCCACTCTCCTTCCCCCCTCCCTCTTCCCTCCCCCCTCCCTTTCCTGAAAGGCCGGCAACGCATCTGCAGTCCATGGGCGGAGGTGATCACTTCCCATCAGGTGAGCCTCCTGCCCGTTTGCCCCCTTTTTACCATTAAAAAAAAAAAAAATGTTCTGTCCAGTAACCGACCAGTTAATTTCTAATAAAAACAAAGCATTGAAGTCATGGAGTAAATTGAAGTTAAGATTAATGACATTAAGTGACATGTTGTTTTATGTCTTCATAAATACAGGTTTACGTCCTTGACGATCTCTATTGAATTATAATAAGATATTTTCTACACGAGCTTTAAAAACATTATAGCAACAGTATGTTTCTAAAACGTGGCAATGACACGGGCCTCCCTTCAATACGAGGGGGATCAGGCCATAGTCCACCACGCTGGCCTAGAGCGGGGTTGGCGGACTTCACATGTCTTACGAAAACTTGCTAGACTCTCTCAGACATGCATATTTCCTTACGATGTTTTCCTTCGCCGTAAGACAGGAAGTAATCGAGTCAGAAATAATTTGTTTATAAAAATATCAGAGGTGTGAGACCCGGATTTGAACCCGCATAACTTGGTTATACGAGCGAGCGCGTTACCACTGGTACCACCACTGTCTATATATATAAATTGCATTTTAATATCCTTTAGTTTTGATGATCATCATCATTTCTTTATAAAAATATTTTATCTGCAAAATTATTATTACTTAAAATTATTTATTGATAAAAAACATCTAGTCCTAAAAAAATCATTTACTATTTGCAAACATAAATGCCAATATAAAACACACTTTCACATTTGTTTTTAAACTTACTGAAATATCCTTAAAAGCAGAATCCTTATTCGTAATACACAAAAGTAAAGTTAAAAAACTTCACACTTAATTATAATAAATACTATTTAAGCCCGCACTCCAAAAACTATAGGAAACATAAACATTAGTTCTTCGTATATTCTTCACGAAGCAACCTTCTCAATATTTTTCCAGTGGGATTCTTGTGAATAGTTTCAACGAATTGCACTTCCTTTAATCTTTTGTACGGTGAGACTCTTTCTGAGACATAGTCTAATACATTCTTCTCCGTAATATTAGCTCCTTTATTTAATATTACGAAAGCTTTAGGTTTTTCCCCCGTAACTTTGTCTGGAACTCCGATCACGGCTGCATCTAGTATTGCTGGGTGTTCCTTCAGCAAACTCTCTAATTCTGCTGGAGGGACTTGATAAGCGTTTACCTGTAATGTGATAGTTAATATTTTAAAGTTTACTGACGATAAATTAAAAAAATATCGGACTACTTAATTAAAATCAAATCAATCCCATGGGAACTGTAATTTTTTCAGTATTAAAAGTTATATATGTGCTATTCCAGATTATAATCTATCTCTTTGCCAAATTTTATCCAGATCCTGAACGAACGAACGAGATGGCTGAACAGCCGTTCTAGCGTGATTCAGTAACAAACATCCATCCAAACTTTCGCATTTATAATATTATAGGATATTAATAGGATTTTTATACTCGTATTTATAAATAAAACAATGGGTTTTGCATTACTATAGTAATACAGTAAAAGTATGATTTTTTTGCTGAAGCAACTGAGTTTTTAAGCGGGGAACACTAAAAAGAGTTTTTAAGTTTAATAAACTTCAACAAAATTTTCATTTTTATTGTTAGGACTTGACTAACTCTTAACCTGTAATTTGAAAGTTTTGTTTATTAATTTATTTAATGGGTAATGAGCTATAACTGCATAAATATGTTTCTTCATAATATAATCAACTTAATTATATATTTAGATTCCTAATAATATTAGGAATACAACTATAGACAAATTAGTCAACTGTATTTTTCATCCATACATATAAAATATTTACTGTTAAAAATATGAAAAACATTTTGAACATTCGTAGGACCATTGCTTTTGTCTGGTTCTTCTCGGCTATTTTAGTTAGCTATAGAAATTTTATCCAAAATTTTTGATAATTGTTATACAACTTTTATTGTTACTACCTATGTCGCGTCTTTTCTTACAAATCTTTGATTTATTTAAGTCCAAAGTCTCACAATGAAACTTGTTCTTATAATATAAACATGTACGCCCTATGCATATTTACGAAACCACTTAAACCTGTCAAATTATGTTACCTATAGATTTACCTTAATCAATTCCTTTAGTCTATCTGCAACTTGGACTTTTCCATTTTCATCTATTTTAGCTTGATCTCCAGTTCGGAACCAATCTCCGTCAATGAAGGTCTGACGATTGGCTTCATCGTTGTTTTTATATCCTTTCATGACATTTGGACCTTTGATGAGCAACTCGCCTAACTAAAAAAGATATCTAGACAGTTAATTAGGTGTATTTTCCTTTTACCTTTATCGTATCTATGTCTATGGTATTCACAACCGAAGATAGGGTAAGCTTAAAGTCAGAACTCATACATCTAACTACAAGGCAATAGTACTTTCGTATAATCGCATTGTAAATTTTGTTAGCATTTACCAATTCGAAGACGTACGTAAATGACTTCATCCAACAATTGTACTATCGTCCAATTCTCTAAGATGACATCAGTATAGTAGGTACTTGGTATTATTACTTATACAAAGTATTACTGGAATGGAAGTGTGAATCACAATTATTTTTATTTTCTTCGTCAATGGTCAAAGTTTGGCGAAATTTAAATATTTACTTAATATGGTATTATTCTTAGATTATATACATGTATAATCTAAGGTATTATTATATCTTTGATGGGAGAGGATTTTTAATGACGTGTTTTACCGTTCAAGCCGGAACAATCAATATAAGGCTTAGTCAAATAGTTTTGTTTATCCGTTAATAGATTTAAAAAGATTTGCATAATTTAATGTTTTTATATTTTGTTATACATATTTCCAAATACTTTAACTCCTATTTTAATTATTATTCCTAAAAATGTATTAATGTATTTTTTTTGTACAATAACAAAGGAGTGGCCTACAAACAGGATTCCAAACAAGAAGGCAATAATGTCAATAACTATTAAAACTTGGGGTATATATTTGGTAACAGTCAGATTTTACAAAATATTCATATGCAAAATTAATTTTGTTGCTATTTTATGTATATAGTTTTATACTCTTTAAATTAAAACTTTCATCCTATAAGTAACCCACCTCATTTGGGCCAAGGTTGTTCAATTGATCGTCTACCACTCTCAACTTAACATTCGATATAGCACAGCCAACTGATGTGTAATCTTTTACCCCGACAGGCGCTAACGTCGCAAGCGGCCCAGTTTCAGTGAGTCCATACGCCTGCCCGAAGTGTACTTCATGCTAAAAAAACAATCATCATCACTACATAGTATAAAACAAAGTCGCCTTTTCTGTCCCTATATCCCTATGTGCGCTTAAATCTTTAAAACTACGCAACGGATTTTGATGCGGTTTTTTTTAATAGATAGAGTGATTCAAGAGGAAGGTTTATATGCATAACTAGCAGATCCCGCGGCTTTACCTGTGCTAAATCTAGGGAAGAGCCCGAGCGAAGCGAGGGCGAGTCGCTAGTATTTATATAAAAATAGCCAAAAACAAATTAGTTATATGGGTTCGGTTAACCAATTCTCTATTTATGTTAAAATTGTTACTAACAAGCTCAAGCGGGTTCCACTTGTTTAAAATATATGAGTTAATACTTTCTTAGGTTTACATTACATTATAAATGAAACTATCTTTTCGGATTTTGTCGCGGATTTATTATGATTTTTGGTTCCCGACGCGACGTTTCGAATGCTTTACAGCAATCATGGTCACGGGAGAGACTAAGGTATTAGACGTCTCACTCTCAGGGGGTTATATACTTGTTACAGACATTCGTACTCCCGTGACCATGATTGCTGTAAAGCATTCGAAACGTCGGGAACCAAAAATCATAATAAATCCGCGACAAAATCCGAAAAGATAGTTCCATTTATAATATATAGGTATAAGTTAGTTTGTTTTGTAAAAAAACATTAATTTATTTTTCTAACATGAAGTGTTAGAAAAACTGAAAATTCCAAGTTGGTTTTTTACTGTAATTTCTATTCCAATATAAAACTTTTGAAGGTTGTTCCAATTTTCAACTTTCATATTTTCATCCATGCCTACACATAAAAATAGCAATATTATATTTGTACATATTGCATTATTATGTGAAACTAGCAACTAGGTTTGGTAGGTACCTATTTATTTAACTTATTATCTTAAAGCCACAGAATAAAGAACATGAACATGAACTTATTATCTTAGACCTAGAGATAACTTACCCTAGTGGTTGAAACAACAAAAATGGTTTACAAAAGAGAAAAAAAGTAAACTGTATTTGCCTGATTATATATTAATATACATATATTAAAAAAATATTAATGCATATTATGTCGGTTAGCTACAAAGGAGTCTAGCTAGCTAGTTTTCATTTAAATCATTATAATTTGAAAATATTTTATATAAATTACCTCACTTTTGAGTTCATTACGATATCACACCATTATCGGTAACATTTTAACACATCATTACGAGTCAAAGTCAATATGTAAATATTTATTCCCTTATCTATACGGCGGTACATTGACATTTGTATACTAGTTAAAGGCTTACAACATACTTACATCAATTTTGTCTAAAAATCTAAGAATGTCAGCCGTCGCTATAGGTGCTCCCCCTGAAGTAGCAAATCTTAACTGTTCAAAATATTTTGGCCTAACTTCTGGGTTTGTTGCCAAAAAGAAAACTGAAACAATAAACAAAATGTGCTAAATATTAATTAAAGTACCTACTAATGAGAATTCCCCGCATCAGTAATATTATCACCTATTGAAATTCAATTCTCAAGAATTACAAATATTAGCGCTTCTTAGAAAGTTAATAAGAATACAAGCTCTTCCTGACATTAAGAACAATATTTTATTATCACATTTGATTAATAAGTTATAATACGGTTTTATGGCAGTGGTAGCCCAGTGGTAACGCGCTCGCTTGGGTAACCGAGCGATGGGGATTCCAATCCGGTTCTCGCACCTCTGATATTTTCATGTGCGAATCATTTCTGTCTTGATTACCACTTGTCTTACGGTGAAGAAAAACATCGTGAGCATTTCTGAGAGATCCTAGCAAGTTTTCGAAAGATATTCCGCCAACTCGCACTAGGCCAACGTGGTGGAGAGAGTGAAGGAAGCCCGTGCCCAGCAGTGGAACGTAAAAAGGTTTGAAAACGGTTTTATTTATATTTTGTATAAAAGATTCTAGAATTAGAAAGAAATAATACATTTTATTACCTGTTGGCGGAACCATATACATTATATTAATTTTAAATCTATCTAATGCGTTCAAAAATGTATTTGGTTGAAATTTTGGGAGAGTCACTATCTGCAATCCAACTGACAACTTGTGAATTAGATTCGTAGATAAGCCGTATGAATGAAAGAAAGGCAAATATGCCAGCAAAGTATCTTGATTGGAGTCTGAAAGATAAATATAATCATACATATAAAATATTTTAATAGCAAACATGCAAGTTAGCTAAAGTAGGTATATAATTAAGTACCTATTGTTAAAAAATTAAGCTGTATTTTGTTAGTTTGCAATTCTTTTTAAGTTTGTAATGTTTTTGATAACAATATGTAAAGAAAAATTATAAGATAAATCCATTGTTTATTGCATGTGTTAAGATGTAGTATTCGTAGGTATATCAAAGAGTTGAGAGAATTTTTAAAAAAAAAATTTCTTATTTTTATATTCCTTTAAAATATAAAATTTAAAATATAAAATTATTACTTTGTAAATTATTGTGGTAATATTAAAAATATATGTTTGTGAAAATTATTTATCTTTTTCAACATTAATAAATAAATTTTCACATTTAAAAGTTATCAAACGTTTAATTTAAATTAAATAAACAAAATTAAAGCAGTGGCTATCTATTAAAATCATCAACGTCAAGGGTTGTGTTACGGATATCAGATAGTTGACACACTACACATAACATATACGTTTTATATATTCATATTACAAATATAAACATCCATAACTGAAGTAAAAATGAATGCCTCAGCGGGACTCGAACCCGCGACCGCTGGTACAGCAAGAAGACACAATCGTAAGTAATCCCTAAAAAAACTTCACAGTGAACTTACCAGTGGTATTAGTGTGGTATTTACAATTTTTAACATTTTGTTGCTCACAATTGGCAATAATATTTTTATTTGTCAATTCAACACCTTTAGGTAATCCTGTAGTACCACTCGAATATAGTAAGAGGGACACATCATCTACGTTTCTTCTCACATCCTTTAAAATATCTAAATCTATATTACTTTCCACTATTTCCTTGAAAGACACTGTATTATTCGGTCGATCATTAAATGTGTCAATTACAATAATTGGCGTATTGAGATTATGTTGTTTTAAAGCTTCTTGTAGTATTGTTACAGTCTCAGGATTGGTTATTGCTACTTTAGGTTGTGACGAAGATAATTGTCTTTGAACTTCATCTGAAATAGACGTATTATTAAATATTAGTTGAAAATTAAAAGCAAATATAGATATATTTGTTTATTACAACACTAGCGACTCGCCCTCGCTTCGCTCGGGCTCTTCCCTAGATTTAGCACAGGTAAAGCCGCGGGATCTGCTAGTTATGCATATAAACCTTCCTCTTGAATCACTCTATCTATTAAAAAAAACCGCATCAAAATCCGTTGCGTAGTTTTAAAGATTTAAGCGCACATAGGGATATAGGGACAGAAAAGGCGACTTTGTTTTATACTATGTAGTGATAGTGATAGTGATTATTGTTAGTTTTGATGTGCAATATCTTTTCTCTCGCTTTTGTGCAATATGAAGGAGTGCTTTCGCAAAATGACGGAAGTGAATAACAGGAAGCTGGGAAAAAGTGATTATTTTTATAATATATTTGATTTGACAAATTAGAGAATGACAGAGGGAAACTTGGCAGTCATATGTACTGTTGATATTAAGAGTTTGTTGATAAAAAGTGCAAGTGTCTAATAATAATTAGTCGAATAATTTTTCAGTATATAGTTTTTCAAATTTGAGGTCAATTTCTTATTTCTGGCAACTTTAATAGCAAAATGTATGAAAATTATTTAAAATTTAAGAAACATACATAAACATAGAACCTCTTTCTATTTGGAAGTCGGTTAAAACTAGCAATAATATTATTATTTTCAATATTTACATACAAGTGGTATAAATAGGATTCAATGTAGAGACGACGGCTCCAGCTGTTAGAACACCCAAAGCTACGGTAGCGTATTCTGGTATATTGGGTAACATAATAACGACGCTATCACCATCTTTTATATCGAATTTCTTTCTCAAAATTGCAGCAAATATTCGAGATTGTTTATATATTTCGTTATAAGTATATTTTCTGTTAGTTATAGCACATACCTGTAATAAAATAAACATTATAATTTATTAGCGGCTCTGAACTCTCTCTCGGCTCTTCATCGTCTTAGGTAGTGTTGCCCAAATGCAAGAACAAGAGCCAGTCTTGGTCTTGGTCTTGCGCCAACACATCTGGTCTTGGTCTTGGTCTTGGTATTGCACTCCCAGTCTTGGTCTTGGTCTTGGTCTTGCAGCAAGAGTCTTGCAAGTCTCGCAATTACCTATTAGCCTATTGCTATTTATTAAACGTTACTTTAAGTCTTAGAACAACGTAATGGAGTTAGTACATTTTGAGATTGAATAAATATAGCCATAGTAAAGTGCAAACAAATTAATAAATGTCTAAACATTTAATGAGAAATTCGAAATTTGAAATTGAATTTATTGGTACTTCTTTAGGCGCGTTATGAAAAAATGATGAGAGTGAAATTTTAAGAATCACTGTACCACAAAAGTAACAAGTTGAAATTGCCTGCTAAACCGCTCATAGCAAGTTGAAGTTGCCTCTGATCACTGTTTTCATATTATTTATAATTATTTTAATATTATACAGGGTGGTGACGCTTGATCAACGTTCCTTCAAACCACATATAGTATAAAAAAATACGAGTTGAATACAAAAAAAACTAATTGAAAATATTCAAAAATGAAGCCACAGGAAGTTTTTTTCGTTTTAAAATTTAAAACCATCATCGTATGTACGCGCAAGCGTAGTTCGCCGCGAAACTCAATAGTCATGTAGTCATGTGATTTTGATCATAGTAATAACATTATCTATTACTATAGTTAGTTAAAATGCTTACGTTTATCAAAAAAGTATCTGTATAGTAATTTATTAACAAAAAAAAACTAATAAATTATTTTCTATTTGTCTTTCAGAGAGAAATAAAAATATTTTTTTAGCGACTACTTTATTACTAATTATTATAAACATCACATCATTAAATTATTTTAAAAACCTCATCACTTTCGACATACGAATAATTACAATTTTTTTAAATAACATTTTTACCTCAAACTACCACCTCATTCTTTTGTGTGACAACATTACCTACTAACTTAGGTTAGTGAACCGCATTGATAGGCACACAAAATTATTGACTGTCATAATTACAATAATATGGACTAGAAGTAGGTAGGTACATAAATTATTATCATAACATCATCAATATCAAAATTAAAGCTTAGTACTCGCTACGCATTAAGAGGTAGGTATGGATGTATAGGACCTGCATGCCTAGATAATCAATGACTTTATTGTATTTTTTAAATTTTTAATAAAGCAGTTTCAAAATCTACTACTTAACCACTTTTTAATAGGCCAATTAGGTACCTACCTACATGTTATTAATTCACACAACATAAGTTCGTTAAAACTTAGTAAATGTCTTTACTTCAGATAGGTACCTACCATAATATGCACCACGACGATGATATTAGTCAGTACCTATCTAATTACCTCTACTTAATTATTTTTTTAAAGATGAAAAGGCATATTATTATGTATGTGAATTACAAAATACATCTATGCTTGAGTCCTGTACCTACTAATTTAAGAACACCAGTTTTTTGCGACGTAAGTAGACTAAAACAATAGATTTGTATCAGGTCCGGGTTGTTAACAGTTGCAGAACTAGTCTTCTACAACCAATCAGTACTTAACTGAAAACAAAGCATTAGGTACATGCGATAGGTAAGTAGGTAATTCGTAGATACTAGATGTATACCTACTCCCAGATATGCAGAGGCAGAGCTACTTGTACTAGAACACTGCCTCGTAAGTCGTAACAAGTTGACACCGAACCACTAGATGTTTTTTTGTTCCATCCACCTTGGCAATTATGCACCTAGTAGGTATAATATTTTCATAGCACAGATGTAGTCAGTAGGTAGTCACTAACTTTTGTACTTCTTTCAGATAATTTATTACGAAGTCTTTAAGGTAGTCCTAGTCATTAATAAAAGCAACTTTTCTTTACGACATTAAACTTGACTAAACTAAAATCAAAATAACTTAAAAGCAAAACAAACACAAACCACCTTTTCAATCAAATTCCGACGTTTAGAGTGCGGCCGTAGCGATTTCGAAAAAGTATTGAAGAATTCGTTTTATTATTATTAAAACTACCTAAATATTAGATGAACATAAAACTCTTAGTAAATCGATTTTTATTTATAGTTAATACTTAACATCAATTTTTAACTAAATTAAGAGCAACAATAAATTAGAAACATGTAATCGAACCGGGATTCGAACCCACAACCTCTATCTGTGGGCCAATAAGCCCACATGGGCGGCAATTTTTTCTGCGTCGTGCTTCACAAACACGGTTTTACACAAGCTACTCTTTCAATTTTCAAAAAATCTATTTAGGTACCAATAACCTGCGATTTATTTATCAAAATGCCTATGAATTTATCTATTCGATTTATCATTTTACGAGAGACAAGAAAATATGCGTGCAAGAAAGAAGTTAAAGGTTCTGTTAGTGGTATCAATACTTAACATTAACTTAAATAAAATAACAGCAAAATTAATTAAAGTAAAATGTAATCTAACCGGGATTCGAACTTGTGACCCTGGGAGGTCAATTAGCCTATAAGGGCGGCAAATTCACGATGGAATAATATGAAATTTATTTAATAAAATAGGTAGGTAGGTATAATTCGCGTCATGTAAAAAGAACGCTGGCTGTCAAGTTGCGCAGAGGCGATTTATAGGCGAATTTGGTGGTAAGACGCGGGGCGCGGGACGGCGAGGCACGCGCCGCATGCTTTCCGGCTCGCTATTGGTTTGTCAGTTCAAAATACCATCGCGCACACAAAAGTTATTAGTTACGAAATGATTTTATATCAAAAATAGAAAAATAATATTTTTGAATAATATTGTTTTATAAAGATAGAGTCTGATAACAAGGCAGTTAACAATAAAAAATATATAAAAACGAATTAATTTAATTTTTTGTAAGTGGATTAAAAATTCTGCAATGAATCAAACATATTTTATTAATTTATAAAATTCTGTTTAATGACATTCCATCTAATATATTTTTCAACGTATCTACGAATAACCAATATACGTCACGAGCGAGAGGTTAGTTCAAAAATAAATGAATAGGCTTAGTAATTTCGTGTGCGATTGTACCGATGCGCAAACACACCCCCCACCACTTTCTTCCAGCGTTCTTTTTACGTGACGCGAACTGTAAATAGTTAAAAGCATAAGCCGCCTTGTCAAAGAAATGCCGACATTGGGGTGCTAGTGTAAGCGTAGTTGAGGCGGTAATTTCATTGCTTTATTTAATATTATTATTGGTATTTTTAGGCCTATTATTATTATTAAAAAAATATTCTAGTAAAAATAATTCAAATAATTATTTTATAAATGTTTTCCTATAGGAAATGTTTTAAGAAAAATAAATTAATTCAATTACTTATTCCGAATTCGCTATTATCCCCGCTATCGCTTGTGACACCTCACCACACCTCACAATTCTGTCGGTACACATTCAAAGGGCGGCGATGCTTACACGTGTCTTTAAATTTCTTTGAATTTTACCGATTTGACAAAATGGCGCGACTCTCAAGGATTTTTGCGTCATAGACTAAAAAATACACGGTAAAACCTACTTTTAATTAGTATTTAATAATATTGCAAAATGATAATTTATAGTATAAAAATAGTAAAAGCTTTTCCTGTTTTTATTACATATTAGATTATTTTTTTAAATACCTGGTGATAAATTGACATCAATGATTTTTTATAACCATCTTAAAAGTGTTACCACAATAGCCAGTAAAAATAAAATCGAATTTTTGTTTTTTTATAAGATTTAGGGTCACTTGATGGGCATAAAAAACACAAAATGCTGACCAATCTAGGTGGAACTTCAAGAAAAAAAGTTTTGGGCGATATCTCAGAAACTATGCACTTCAGAGCAAAAATTATTGAAACCATTATTGTAGAGAATAAAATTTCGCATTTTTTATTTCTTGTAAACTTTTTTATAAAATTTATCGTTTACGATTTAAGGCTTTTAATGAACCGGATTTTCTGTCTCGGTCGACAAATCTCACCGACAGTGATTAATCAATAAAATGCGTGTTCAATGAACCGTATTATGCTCATAATATGTGATTATTTTCATGTATTTTATTTACCTACTTTACAAGATATTTTACTCAATTCTAAGACATAATATGCTATGCCACTCCTGCGAATTCTTATTAATTATTCTCTGCAAACGTCGCTAGGGCTAGTAGTACCTACGGCTGCTCGGGGACAGTGTGATGTTGCCGCCTTTAGCTGGGGTCAACAAACTCTGATCTAGTAGTGTTTATTTTTATGACCATTTTTATTGTATTTATAATTTATTTTGTGTGAAAAATTCACTTTTTTATTTGAAGGTATTTTTTCAAATTGTCAATTTTTATCGACTTATATCATCTCACCCTACATGCAGTTTAAAGGAATGTTGATTAAGCGTCACCATCCTATACCTATATAGTATCTAAAAATATGATAGCAAAATACAATTGACATTTACTAAAATTAAATACCTAATAAAAATATTAAAAACGCCATCTATGAGAAATAATTATACGTCATTTGATAAGTGAAAGTACGGAATTATGAGTTAAGACCACATTATTATATTATTCTTTTTTAAAAGTATATTTTACAAACGAAGTAGGTATATTTTTTTAGGAATTAAATATTCTGTATCTGTTTGAACGACTTCATCTTTCTTACTGCAGAGATTGATTTACAACTAGAAAAGAAGTCTAACTACTCACGCGCATACATAAAGTACACGCACCCATATTTTTTTATTATTTTTTACCTACAAAAATCGGTCGCCCAAGTATATAGTAATAACTTTAAATACATACATATTATAAATATAAACACCCATGATTGGAGTTCAAAACAAACATTCGTGTTCAACGAATGAATGCCCTCAGCTGGACTTGAAACCGCGACCGCTGGCGCAGAAAGTAGGGTCACTACAAACTGAGCCAAACAAAACTCAGGTCGTGACTTAGGATACTTTTTATTGCAGAAAAATAATTCATTTCCACAGGAAAACAAAATAGGTACCTAATTGGTTTTATTGAGTCGTCTTTATAAAGCTAGCGGTGGCTAAATCTTAAGAGATACTCAAATCAAAACTATGTAGTAGGAAAATGTAGGTAATAAAAAGCCAATTACAGAAAAGTCTATTACATCAAATATCTTTCTCCTTAGCGGATCGATGTGCACGTTTCGAGTAAAAAGTACTTGTACCTACCGATTTAAACTAAATTAGGTATAAAAATATATCTGTACTTTACGTCTTCCTATTTTCTCCCTATTTTCTTCTTCAAAATTCTATGTACTGGTACTTTCTTTTGTTTTGTATCGTTTGTTTTCTAAGTGTCAATTTTTTGTATTATAAATTAAGCCTGTCCGCTTCCTGAAACGACACTCAGTCCTAATTGCAAGACGCAAGAGTCTCGCAGACTTAGTCTTGTTCTTGCTCAAATCTTGCATGGTCAGTCTTGGTCTTGGTCTTGCTGAAATTAGGCGGTCTTGTTCTTGGTCTTGGTCTCGCAAAAATGCAAGACCAAGACTGCAAGACCAAGACCGATTTTGGGCAACACTAGTCTTAGGTTCCTCTCTACATTCGTTAATATACATTTCAAGATAAAGATTTTTTCCCGTAGTAAAAACTATACCTACTATATGTTGACACGCGTGGCGCAGTTTGTAGTGACCCTACTTGCTGCGCCAGCGGTCGCGGGTTCGAGTCCCGCTGGGGGCATACATTTGTTGAGCAAGAATGTTTGTACTCCAGTCATGGGTGTTTATATTTATAATATGTATGTATTTAAACTTATATATATGTAGTATATCAACCATCTAGTAACCATAACACAAGGCTCGTACCTTACCGTGGAACTAGATAGTGCTGTATGTATATGTCCCAAAATATAAAAAAAAACCGAATAACGAGCTAACAATACCGAATTAATTAAGTTGCTTTCTCATGAAACAGACCGACAGACAGTCCAAAATTCTAAAAACTAATATAACTATAAAAGCCGGAAACTAACAAAACTATGAAACTAAAAGTTGATAATAATGACTATTTCAATTTCAACCAATATTTTATGTATAGATTCGAGTCAGAATTTTATTATATGGAGGTACCTATACATGAGATCTCTGTTATTTTTTATGTTACAATATTATATTCACTATACAGTATCCATTTTATTTGTCTTGACGGTATTTTGAGAGCTTATTACACTACTCAGTAGCGTAGTGTAATAAGAGTAAAGCGAGGCGTGGGCAGGCCTCCCGCAAGGTGGACCGACGACTTGGTTAAAGTCGCTGGACCCCACTGGATGCGGAGGGCGCAAGACCGGTTGTCGTGGGGATCTTTGGGGGAGGCCTATGTCCAGCAGTGGACGTGTATGGGCTGAGAGGAAGGAAGGAAGGAAGGAATAAGAGTAAGCAATTTAGTCTGTTCGTGTGATTTTCCAGCGCTTCCCATGACACCGGCGATAGCCAACAATGTCACCAGCTATGTACATACGCCTTGCTTGCAAATGAGTTTGCAAGCGGTATTACGGGCGGTGTAACATCGAACTTGTCTTATTACACTTTAAGACTGTACTGATAAGACTGTTTTAATACTTCGTTATGTAATCGGCTCGTAAGTTCAATACAACTCGACATTGTCATCTCTACCTTTTCATAAGATTCATTTGTATTTATTTGGCTCCATTGGCGATTAACTTTTCTTTTGATTAGGTACTAAGAAAAAGATATGCAACATAGAAAATTTTACATTATTTATAATATTAATGAGTTAACTATTTTACTCATGCAAGTTGTTCCAATTATGGAATGGCTTAACGAATTATTTTAATACATATTATACTTAGTAATAAAATAATAGCCAGCCAAAAAAAAATAGCCAGTGTCATTCTGCAGCTGTAAATTTATTTCTAAACAAAAATTCTCATCAATCGAAGGACATACATACAAACAAAACGCATAACAAATATATGACGATATGATAGATTAATGAATTATTATAGATACTTAATAATATTATTATCTCTATAATGCCATAATCATCGGGTAAACGTCAGAACTCCAATTTTACATAACATATTGTGCATCGTATACATAATACGATAAAAAAGTATCATAAAAACTGTTCTGTTATAAATATTTATTATTAGCGTACGAGTATTTTATCAGCACTTAATGAGTACGTTGATTAAGTAATTTGGTTCTAAGTTAATGAAAATATTAAAAAAAAATTAAAATACCTATATATAATTTAACATCTTTTAAATTTAAGAAATTCGTTAATGTTATTTGAATTCATTAAAATTACTCTATAGATGGAGGATAGGAAAATTGTACTGTTTCGTGGGATACAACTTTCAATTTTTCGCTAGAAACAAAGTGAGAGTGAGTATAGTTCAAAACAAATGCGCAAAAGTGCCTAAAAGCAATTTCTTGCATACAATCAATAACTAATAGTAATAAGAGGCAGTGGTAGCCCAGTAGTAACGCGCTTGCTTGGATAACTGAGTGATGTGGGTTCAAATCCGGATCACGCACCTCTGATATTTTCATGTGCGAATCATTTCCAATATGATTGAACCACTTGTCTTACTATGAAGGAAAACATTGTGAGGAAACCTGCATATCTGAGAAAACGTAGCAAGTGTTCGAAAGACATGTGAAGTCTGTCTGATATTATCCTCGTATTAAAAGGAGGCCCGTGCAAGTGCCCAGCTTAAAAACAAATACCTACGCTAATTATTTTGAGAAAAAAATAAGCTAAAACAGTTTTGAACTTGCCTTTGAGTCAATTTAAATCAAAAATTAAAAATACGTTATTGAATAATGCTTATTACACTATAGCGGAATACCTAGTAGATGTAAATGTGTGGGATTAGTGACTGGTTGTGTCTCACGTAGGATAAATAGATAAATTGTAATACAATATTGTTACCAAATATTTTTTTGAAAAGAGCAACTGTTGAGTTTCTCGCCGGTTCTTCTCAGTAGAACAGCTTTCCGAGCCGGTCGTAGTTTACTCACAGACTGACTTTTAATTTTGATAAATGTAAAAATGACGATTCAAAAGAGCTTGTAAAAGTCTATTTGAATAAAGAATATTTTGATTTGATTTGATTTGATTTGAACATATCTGTTTTAAGCTATCGAGAGAATAATTGTAAAGGGAGAGAACTTAACCAAATAGTAAGACACTAACGATTGGAAACAATCGTCAATTGTATAGGTATATTCCCATGATACACTTACCTATGTAGGTAGGTATATAGAAAGTAGTGATATCGAAAGTCGTATGTATGCGATTACACATTTTACAACTTAGCTTTAATATCAATTATAATATTATATTAGTTTTGTATAAAAACAGTAATTAATGTTATCATTCGATTAATACAAACAAATAAAATATCAATATTAAAAGCATTCCGATTTAGTCTCGAGTTGCTACAAAATTCTAAACTTAAAAAAAAAACAAAGTGTAATAACGTAGATAATAAAATATTCACCACAGCAGTTTTATTTGACCATTTCTCGACATTTCTCCACATATATTCAGATATAGGCATGTCCGGAACTACTATGTTTTCAAAAGACGATGACACAATTTTATTTTCCGCCCATACATGTTTCATTCTAGCACAAAAGAGTCTATTTTCAAAAACTTTAGATAAAACTTTTTTATATAGAAACATTTTGTTAATGTATGAGATAACTCCAAACACGACTGTATCGTTCGCGCAATTTTTACAGTATGTTAAAAATTATCTTTGTCGACCCGTTTGTCTCAGTTTGTAGTGGAATTTGCTGTGGGACTCCAGTCATGGGTGTTTATATTTATAATATGTATTTAAAGTAATGTACATGTACATGTAGTACATGGTATCTATAACACAAGCCTCGTAGCTCATTAAAACAATTCACTTTGCATAATTAGTTGAGTCTTTTTTATATCTATACTAATCTACTTATATGTACTAATATTGTAAAGCTGAAGAGTTTGTTTGTTTGGTTGAACGCATTAATCTCATCAACTACTGGTATGAATTAAAAATTCTTTTTGTGTTGGATAGTCCGTTTATCGAGGAAGGCTTTAATATAGCTTATATAACATCACGCTACGACCAATAGGAGCGTAGCATCAATGAAAAATGTTGCAAAAACGGGAGAAAAATATTTCTTTTGATTTTCAGCCTTTAGAAATTAGAACACGAGCGAAGTCGCGGTAAAGGCTTATCAACTATAATATTTTTTAAATAAATTAAATCAATGACCTATAAAATAATAATAAATAAATGTATCAATTATTACAGTTTTACTCTATCTTTCATTAAAAAAATTACGTCATGTATTAAATAGTAGGTCAATTAGAAACAATATTTTATTAATTTACGAATATTCAAAATATTGAGTACTATTACCGCGAGCTAAGCCGCGGGTTTCGCTAGTAAATGTATAATCAACCTTGACAAATTATATTCTAAAACCTCTATTGGTGAAGACACAATGACAATCGGTGCAGTACTTTTTGAGTTCATTACGGTCTGTCCACAAACGCGGCGGAGGACTTTGTTTTATAATATTATGTAATTATATAATACCTATTTAAGGTATTATTAATGTTGTAAATAAAAATCTACGTCAAGAGCTCCACTTTTTATTTCTTTATCTTCTGCGAATATTATTGTAATAAAACAGATAAAAAAATCATATTATATTCGTAAAATACATCTTACATGCTTATCTTATAAGTTAAAAATGTGAAAAAAAACCTATACAGTCACCATCTTATAATTTTTAAGAATATACCCCATAATAAATTATTATGTCGCTCCCCTTACCGAATAATATCGTTATTCGTTATCGATAAATTCAAATTTTACAGAAGAAATAAAACAGTGTTTTTTATGAGTATGTTAAAGATTGTCCAACCTAATAGGATGTTTTATAATTACTATTATTCAAATGAAAAGTAATTTTTGTAGAATTATTTTAAAGAAACTGATTTATTTTATATCTTCTTGAAATTAAATTATTGACGAATATTTTTTTTACTGGAAACACTAGACGAAACATTTTTAGCAATACACAAATCGATATTATTCGTTTAAAAAAACTTAATAAAGTTTTTTATTATGAAAGAGGCTCACCCTTGCTTTGCTCGGGTTCGTCCCAATAGGTACTTTTAATAGGCTTGTATGATATAATAGGTTAGTGTAGAAAAAGTAGGTTATTATTTATTAAAAACAATATACTGTATAATAATAATAATAATAATAAATATGTTGGGACATTTACACACAGCACTATCTAGTCCCACGGTAAGGTACGAGCCTTGTGTTATGTACTAGATGGTTGATATATTACACATATATAAGTTTAAATACATACATATTATAAATATAAGCATCCATGACTGGAGTACAAACATTCGTGCTCAACAAATGAATGCCCCCAGCGGGACTCGAACCCGCGACCGCTGGCGCAGAAAGCAGGGTCACTACCCACTGAGCCAAACGTGTCGTCTGTATACAAGTAATTATGATGATTGATTTCCCCACGGAAATTAGGTAAAAAAACATATTTTTTGTGGATTTCCCATTTAAACTTCCACCTATCTTTTCTAATTATTATGCTTTCCCATGATAATAAAAGATTTTCCATTCTTTAGGACCTATACGTCGTAGGTGTATTGAATGTTGTCCCTAGTATAATTTATATCTGTAAAAAGTTGAGTTAAAATTGGTTTAGTATTTTTAATGTGTTAAATAAAGCGAGTTAATGTTTTATTAAATATATCGATACTGATTACTATAGGTAGCCTTTTAAGACTTTCTGTTAATCCTAACTATTTATTAATTTATTAATTTATTAATATTATAAATGCGAAAGTAACTCTGTCTGTCTGTTACGCTTTCACGCCTAAACCGCTGAACCGAATTCGATGAAATTTGGTACACAGATAGAGAAGACCTTCAGAAAGGACATAGGCTACTTTTTATCCCTGTAATCCCACGGGAACGGCAACTACGTGGGTGAAACCGCGGGGCGCAGCTAGTTTATAATATATATATTCACATTTTACATAATTTATCTGTCATGTTGTATACAAGCTCTTACAAAATAGAATCACCTTCTAGCAAATAAAGAAATATGTTAAAAACATAATACTTTAATGTAATATTATCTAATAAATATACCATAAAGATTTTATATCTGATTACATCATCCCTAACAAAAACAAAATCAATTACTTTACAATCTATAAAAAAATATGTAGATATAAAAACATTTATTACTTACACTAATAAATATTTTTGTTATAATTATTAATTATTGTATATTTGTATTTTTTTGTTAGAATATATCTTAAAGGCTTTAATTGGCTAAATAAATTAAAAATCATATTAATGTCCCCCCGATCGATTGCGACCACGACGGCCTATCTCATAGATTATACACTTATATACTGGTAGCCTATCTTGTTCAGCTTTCCATCGATGCAGGGGACATTATAGCGCAGTGTACGCGCAGACACAAGTGCACTCTATTCCTATCAATCTCATACTCCGATGGGACGACTACTCGACACAACCAGTGAGATCTAAGGCGTAGAATGGACTCTACACTCTCTGAGGCATGAGAGGTATTGCATAGGGGTGTGGTGAGGATTGCCATAGATTACGAGTAAACAAAAAGGAAGATAGAATTGACATTTCCCGCTTTTGGCTTGTGCCCTTCAATTAAATAATTAATTTATTTAATTTATTGTTTTCCCCAAAAGAATCGTTTCTAATTCTGACTCTAAATGCTAATAATTTTCGATCAGTTAATAGCTTTGATGACATTCCAGTGGCTCAATTACTAAAAAAAGTAAATAATCTTTAAATCATAATCAAAAGGGTATTACGTATAACTATAATTATATTATATTATTAAATCCAATAAAATTACTCGTAATTTAGTAATTTATTAGATTCCTTTCGATTCAATTCGATTATTGCACAGAAATTAAATAGTGATGTGATAAGAGTATTACTATATACCTAATTATTATGTGATTAATCTATATAAAATTATTTCTTGTTCCAAAAACACTAATATTATGTATTCATTATATAAATACATTCATATTAAGTATAAGTTGTTATTCAGTCATTAAATAGCTATTATACATAATGATTAGTCATTATATATAACGACGAAATCGTCGAGACAATGACAAATTAATCGCTTTAGATATGTTATACAAAAATAGCATTTACCGCGACTCAGCTCTCTTCCTCAGCCTTTTAACAAAATTAAACCACCTTCATTGCAATAAATATTGTAGTGCTTAAAATATGAACGTTTCGGCTTTACCTATCAGGAAATAGGGTGGAAATAATCTGAATATTCATGTATATTTTAAGACCCGTCAATATCGGTCCTGTTGTTTCAGAGATTATCCGGAAAAAAACGATAGACAAAATTTCTTAAAATTGTTTTTTTGATGTAGTTACTTTCATAATATGCATTTAGTGAAAAGCTGTTAATTTGAAATTAAAAACAGACACTTCAATTTTATTTATATGTACTAATTATAAAACTATTTACGAAAAAGTTGTTAAGTTGCAAGCGAAGAATTACTGATACATTACTAATAATTTATTAAAATAAATAAATGTTCTCTTGAAATTAAATACATTTGAAAACTGCTTAATACTAATAATTGTTATTGATTCATAGAAAGGACTTATCTGTACATCTTTGAACCAAGATCTTTTTATAAAAAAAAAACGGCGACATTTAGTGACACACTAAACAATAAACAATAATAATTTTAAATGCTTATATGTTATTTATTATTAAGCCAAACATCGTTTTTTGTTTATTTAGACACTGTCGGAACCACGTGGTGCTAGTAATTTCTATAAATTCATAGAAAAGTCAAAAATGAAGATAATTTTTTGATAATAAAATTACATATTTTAAAAACACATAGTTTTAATAGCATTCAGAAATTTCTAAATTACACTTACATTTACTTTTATTTACTAAGGCAATAGATTTTACATGTATAAAAATAATGAAATAAACTATCTATCTTACATATTATTATATATAAAAATATACATTTTACCTTTGAACTTTTTTAAATATACCTTTATGAAGAACAACATAGGTTTTACGTTGTGTGATTGTTCTTTCAAAATAAACTAAAGTAGTAAAGAATTAAGCAATATATACAATTTACAAAAGAAAGCCGTCATAAGCCTTTGCGTGTTAGCAATATTTGGCTTTTAAATCTTTTCTTAAAATTTTACCAGATGGGTTCTTTGGTATATTATCTATTATTAATAAATCGTCTATTTCCTTATAAGAAGCTACTTTTCCACGAATAAATTCACATAATTCCTCAGCACTAGCTTTTTGTCCGGGTTTTAAAACAACAAACGCTTTTGGGGATTCTCCTTTAGTAGCATGCGGTACGCCGACAACTGCCGCGTCGCCCACTGATGGATGATCACGTAAAAGTGCCTCTAATTCTGCTGGAGGCACTTGGAATCCTTTCACCTGTAAATCATTTAATGTTTGATCAAATCCATCAACTAACAATATTAACGAATCTGTTCAGTAGACTGTGAAGTACAAGGTTCATAGATCAATGAATAAAATTAGCTAGACTATTCAGAAGAAATGTTTGACAGCAAGAAAAAACATCTAGATTTCAAATATAATGTTAAACAACAATTTTATTTTGTCATATATTTAATTATTTGTAAAACAGTATTGATTTCACGAATTTTTACATGAAATATGAATATATATTATAATATTTATTTTTCGTTAATATCGATTAACCTTTTCATATTATACACTAGTACATAGCACAAAGTTATTAACTTGTTACTCAACTTCAGATAATATAATGCGTAATCAAATTATAGAAAAACGTCATAAAGGAATCCTTAGAACATACAAACTATGATTACAGCAACCATGCTATCTCAATATATCAGCATTTGAAAATGGAAAGTCTTTTCAAAGTATATTTAATTTAAAATAATTAAAAACCTGATTGAGCAAAAGGCAATCTTTAAATGTGAGAGAACAAGTTGACGAACGAACATACATACAAGTCAAACACATAACCCTTCATTGGATTTCTCCACAGTTGAGTAATAACTTCATAACTATAATTATAGTACAATTACAATCATACAACCAACCTTGATCAACTCTTTTAATCTGTCCTTTATTTTAAGATATCCATTTTCATCAGCAACTCCTAAATCTCCGGTTCTAAACCAACCATCATTTGTGAAGACCTCAGCGTTAGCTTCAGGATTATTTCTATATCCTCGCATTACTTGTGGACCCCTCACTAGCACCTCGCCAGTCTGTAAACCACAAGTTTACTTATCACTTTCAAACAAAACTTTTGTTTTATTATTTAATATTTTATGGCATGAACTAGTTTTACCCCCACTACGGTCGGGTTCGTTGAAAGATAGTATATATACATTTCTTAGAAATGATATGTTTTCAAGCAAAATCATCATAGATCATACAGATATCAAAATCGGTTCAGTTGTTTACTCGTGATGCGGGGTCATAGACAGATAGACATAAAATTCTTCTAACTATAGATTTGGCCTATGTATCGATAATAATGATTATTTTAACGAGATTGTACGATGTACAAATTCGAGAATATGTATTGATTTAAATTAATGAAAATCCTTTTTTTTTAACTTCCCTCAAATTAATGGCGAAGCTCTGCTTTAGCATCGACTTTTTGATTTAATTGCGTATCACTCATCTCTTTGAATGATGTCAATAAACCGAATTGATTGTGTGATTTTAAAGTCAGTTTTTATTTGCAATACATAAAACTTAATATTTGCGATACATTTATTTTCGCATAGTAAAGTGATCTTATGTATTAAGAGAATATTGAATCATTTTTAATCACACCAAAGTTCCGAAAGTTAATAATTGCCTACCTCATTAGCTCCTAAAGGTTTCAAATCGGTATCGACAATTTTAATGTCAGTGTTGGCAAGAGGATGTCCTATCGAATTATAATCTTCCAAAGTTTTATGTGCCATAGAAATAACTGGGCTTGTTTCAGTAAGACCGTAGCCTTGGCCAAACCGGATTTTTCGCTGAAATAATACAACAGTTACAATTATTTGAAATTACATATACATACCTATAATTGACGACACGTTTGGCTCAGTTGGTAGTGACCCTACTTTCTGCGCCAGCGCTCGCGGATTCGAGGCCCGCTAGGGGCATTCATTTGTTGAGCACAAATGTTTGTACTCCAGTCATGGATGTTTATATTTATACATAATATGTATGTATTTAAAATATAGAATTAATGTTAATTTGCAATTTAATTTGAAAAAGAGTGAGATTAAGATAAAAAATATTAGTCCCGCTGAGTTTCTTTCCGAACTGGTGGTAGACTCATGACGTTGAGTAAGAAATTGTAACAATTTTTATGCTGAATAAAATATTTTGATTTGATTGATTTGAACAACTACAGCTTCAGATCCGCAATTATTGCGGCAAGTTAACATTAGTAAGTTTATTTAAGTCATAACAGAAATTAAAAAACGTAAATTTGATTAATTTTATAGTTCTTATTTAAAAGATAATTACTTGTGAAAATAGTGTTTAGTAAAAGAAATTAATTGTACCTGCACTTTGCCTAAAAACCTTTCAGCATCAGATGCAGTTAAAGGTGCAGCCCCATTGATCACATGTTCTAAATATTGGTAGACTTTTGGTGACGCCATCGGATGATTTGCCATCAGTATAACTACAAGTAATGTTATTTGTTTCATTATATCATTTTAGTTATACAAAATTACTATTATATTAAAGGTTATTTGAATATGATAATTGGTGTCGATGGCATTTTGTTTCAAATCAAAATCAATGCAAGCATAAAAACAATATTTGATAGGGTCTGGGGAAAATTTAAATACTCTTGATGGATCGTCGACATGTAGCGGTGCTAGTGCTACCCGTACACACTATAGCCACGAGAAAGTGGGACCACCAATTTTTACAAAAAATGGACCTAATTATGATGACTATTCTGAACCGATCTGTTGACTGATTATTTTAGAGTGCAAAGAAAATAATAGAGTGAAGCGCGCTTCGTTATGAAGATTTCTAGACCATGATTAATGAAGTACTTATACAGAACAAAATGAACGATAAATAGACATATATAAAAACACGATACGCCTACAAATTATTTTTGAAAAAGTGTTTAAACGACGATAATTATTACACTGTCATGACTAAATTGCGATAAATTAATGTGCCAAACTAATAACAAATATAGTGAATAAGAAGCCGCAAATATTTAAGTCAATTAAATATTATTTGTGGGTAAAGGTTTTTTTGTGGATAATAGAGATGTAAATATTAACTTACCAAGTGGAGGTGCAACGAACAAAACGTTAACTTTACATTTTTCCAAACCCTGCAGGAAAGTTTCTGGTTGTAACTTGCTTAAAGTCACTAATTTTATCCCGTGAGACATTTTGTGGAACATTATACATGTAGCTCCATATATGTGGAAGAAAGGAAGAACTGCCATCACTACATCCTGATAATTAGCTGTAAAGGAAAAATATTTCTTAATATGTAAATTGGAAATTAATATATTTTGTTTTGCTTAATTTTAAATGAATTAATAAATCATTAAAATAATCACAGAGCAGATGAATATAGATTAACTATTTCGTAAAAATAATATATGTATATTCCTATTACTTTAGTGGTTATGTAACTCAAAACCGTCTTAGATAGAGGTATCATCCATAAGGTAGCTATGGTTTGATATAATAGTTATATAGCTTGCGTCTCTAGAAACATCCACTACGGTGTTTCTAGGAGTTATTCCAGGATATAGTTTTTGTCGTATTTAATTATTGTATCTAAATCCGTCCAACTATTTAAAGTATCGAAGTATACACATACACAACTTCCGCGTAAATTACAATAGTAAGTAGCTTGAATAATTCCTAGTTTAAAATTCTTAATAAAATGTACATATAAATTTGCAGGAGTCGACACAAAAGCAGCGATTATATTACTGGTAGGTATGGTTTAAAGTTTAAAATGTCACATGACAGAAATTCATACATATTTTATATCAATGTGTACATTATAATATAATCATTTAGAATATTGGACTACATATTTCACGTTATATTTTACATTATTTTATTAAGTAGTTACTAGTTAGATAGTATCTGTGTTAACTATGTCTGTTCTATATATAAATTATTTTATATAAGATAATATTATAATTTAACGCGTTTTATTAACTTCAAGGTAAAGCTAATTAACCATGTAATTCTTAAAATTAAAATGATAATAGTTTAATGGATGATAATATTATAGATACTATCGAGTTGATATGTATGGAACATTTTATAACAATAGCTGTAGGCGATTTATAATAACAAATTCAAATATCTAATACCTGTCGTTTCTTCGTGGCATCGTATTAAAGGCTCATTTATTTGTTCACAATTTGCTACAATGTTTCTATGTGTTAGTTCCACTCCTTTCGGCATTCCTGTGGTACCGCTGGAATATGGCAGAAAGCAAATGTCACTGGCTTTTCGTCTAACTTCCTTTAAACATGACTTATCCACATGAACATCTTCGCTTAGTTCATTAAATGCTATAGTGCCTTCAGGAGTTGGATTTTCTTTTGTTTTTACGACTATAATGGGAATGTTTAATTTTGCAATTTTCAGTGCTTCCTTAACAACGCTTAGTATTTCTGGTAGCGTAACTATTATTTTTCCGTTTGACAACAACAGCTGCCGTTGCACTTCATCTAAAAGAAAGTTTTAAGTGTTTTATGATATATAATTTTACTAATATAGGCATCGATTTATTATAAAGTCATAGACGCACAGTTTCTAACAAATATCTCCAATAAAATCTCAAAAGTAAAGTCTGTTATGTAGGTAGATATGAATTTATAAAGATATAAAACAGCTACCTCATTACCAATAAACCATTCAGCGATAGTCTGTCTTTCATTTCCACGGAATAAAATAATAAAAATAAATATTATAAATGAAACTATCTTTTCGGATTTTGTCGCGGATTTATTATGATTTTTGGTTCCCGACGTTTCGAATGCTTTACAGCAATCATGGTCACGGGAGAGACTGTGGGCTCTCTTATATCGGCCAAACAAAGAGATCCATTAGAACCAGGATCAAAGAACACATAGCTGATGTGAAACACCGTCGCAATGCAACATCTGCTGTCTGTAAACATAGTCAGGATCGCCCCAACCACTATATTCGCTTTGATAATCCTCAAATACTCGCGAAAGAAACTCGTTATAGACCAAGAATGATTCGCGAAGCAATTGAAATTAAAAAACATCCTAACTTTAATAGAGAGGACGGCTGGGTACTACCATCATCTTGGGATCCTGTCATTAATATAATAAAATCATCTAATAAAATTAGTCATAACAGACAGCCAGATGTAGTTAGCTCATACTGTGTAGATCTCAATGATAGTAGTGATGATTAATTATATATATTAATTATTGTATTGCAATATTGTAAACTTAAGTAAACTTATATATTTTAGATATTGACAATACTGAAATTGTAAACACATTATTTTGAAAAAAGCAAGAGCTGAGTTTCTTGCCGGTTCTTCTCAGTATCAGTTGCATTCCGAACCGGTAGTAGCTTCAGACTGACAACAATTTAACTCTATAGTCTCAAATCCCTATAATAACTTCAGACAGACATACCAACTGACATACTAAATGACATTAACTTTTTTTTTTATAGTTTAAAAGTTATAATTCAAAAGAACTTAAAGAAGTCTATGTGGATTGAGCATAGTTAGATTTGTTTAATATTATATTATCAAATTTAAAAATGATTTAGTTTGCAGTGGTGTTGCTTAATATTTAACTTAAAATTATCAAAACTCAAGTTGTTTTAAACTATTAATCTTTAATTTATAATATATGAAAGTTTAATATTGCTTTAATAATTTATATTTTAATATAACACATTATACATATTTTAATAATAGCAACACTACTTAATATTATTTTAACAAATGTTAGAAAATTGTAATAATTATAATTATAGTAGCTAAAAATAAGTTAATAATATTGCCATATTTATAATATAATTTAAAATTTTAAAAATCTTAAAAGTATAGAATTGAAATGTATAATTTTATAGTCTATCATTTTGAATATTTGTAAAAAATTGTGGGTAGGCACTGTCTGTAACAAGTATATAACCCCCTGAGACGTCTAATACCTTAGTCTCTCCCGTGACAATGATTGCTGTAAAGCATTCGAAACGTCGGGAACCAAAAATCATAATAAATCCGCGACAAAATCCGAAAAGATAGTTTCATTTATAATGTCAAACATTCGCGTAAACCTAAGAAAGTATTATAAAAATAAATATGTTGGGACATTATAACACACAGCGCCATCTAGTTCCGTGGTAAGCTACGAAGGAAGCTTGTGTTACGGATACCAGATAGTTGATACTATATATATTATATAACTACATATATAAGTTTAAATACATACATATTATAAATATAAACACCCATGACTGGAGTACAAACATTCGAGTTTTTAAGAAATGAATGCCCCCAGCGGGACTCGAACCCGCGACCGCTAGTGCAAGAAAGTAGGGTCACTACAAACTGCGCCAAAAAGTTAGGTAAATCAAAAAATAATATATATATATAAAGGTAAAATTCGAAATCACACGTTTCATACGACACCTTTGGCTACTTTCTGGGTCAGCAAGTAGAGTTACTACAAACTGAGCTAAACGGCAATCAGCGGTCACGGGTTCATTCATTTGTTGAGCACAAATTACTCGAATCAAGCCCCAAACGTAATCTCCCATCATCATAATTCATATTTTCATTGTATAATAATTGTCCTTGATATCGTTGCTCGAAATCCACCACACCTTTATGAAAGCACTTCCCTTGATCTCCTAAAAATGCTCCCAAGTTATTTTTAAAGGAGGTATGGACCATATTAGAAATAAGTTCTTTGTAATTGTTCTTGTAAAAGCTTCATAGGCTTTACAAAGTATTTTATTAGTAGATAAACTATTTTTTTTTGCTGTTTAATAAATTTCCCGCAAATGTAGCAAAAGGAGTCCTCGTTATTTTTACAAATTTTGGAAGACATTTTAACGCTCAGACAAACAAAACACGTCGTTTCTCTAAAAACGCATGCGCATACTTTGTGACTGCTTTGTTACTTCCCGTTCCACACCGGATATCCGCCCGTATCCCTCTCTCTTGCTTATTAAGAGTGGAAACCTCTAAGCATTTGGAAAAAAATCGCATATTTATCATCGCATAAAGTACAAAAGCAAACTTTTAAAAAAAATTGAGTTGGTTTGTTATTTTTCAATGTAAACAATCAGAAAATAGTCAATAAATAACAGACACAGAAAAAAAGTTTTTTTGTTGACTTGTATAATCTTCAGGGAAAAATTTATACAAGCGGATATTCATCGATCATTATATGAATATTTGATTAATCATGTACTTAGACCCTCATTACTTATTACAAACGTAACGATGATACGTTATTTTGTTGATGTGAGTGACGTGACGTGGAATTTAATACCAGTTGGATAATTGACTTAAATGTGGAGTCTTGAAGGTTCCCAATTTTGTTTGGTTGATTCACACTGGAAATTTCATGGATAAAATAAACTGTTAAACTTTGCTCGACTCGGGGCTCGAACCCAGGACCTCGGTATAGTCTCGGTATAGAGACAGTTTAGACTTGAAATAGGTAAAACAGAATGATATATTAATTGAAAAATTAGCCGACGATTCTACATGTTAAACTTTAACCTACGCCACAGAATATAACCTACGCGAATCCGCCAACGTTTTGTAGAGCTAGAGGAAAAGAGATGGAGAAGTACTTTTGATTGAATTGACCAATTAAAACCTGAACTAATTTTTTTGTTTAAAATTATTATATTTCATAAAACTAAAAAGTTTAAAATAACTAAATAAAGATTTAATTTAATACACCTCTTATGCAAGCTTAATACCTTTAATATTAATAAATTACTATTATTTGTATGTGCTACCTATTGATAGGTTTAAAGTAGGTGCCAAGGTATAGATCATCTTTTCCGTGGTGCCGAGCCCTAAACAAAATAAAACTTATTAATTTAATAAACATATGTAACTTACGTGCAGTATATACAGGATTTATAGTACTAATTACTCCACCGGCTTCCAAAATGCCCAAAGCTACTAAGGGGAAATCCGGAATGTTGGGCAACATCACCGTTACAGTGTCTCCATCTTGCAATTTAAATTTCTTGCGAAGATTTGCAGCGAAGGTATGCGATAAATTAAATGCTTGTTCATATGTATACCCTCGGCCTGTGTCGGCACAAACCTGAAATATAAAAAAGATTTCTTACTAAGTAAGTGTTATATTTATTTACTGGCGCGATTTAGTGCGAATGAAGCCGCGGGTTCCGCTAGTTAAAAAAAAATAAAATTTCTAAATATAAGTAGCAGAAGTTACTACTTATTACGCTAGCTATCTGCGAGTGAAAGTCCCGTCAAAATCGGTCTAGTCATTTCAGAGATTAGCCTATACAACTATAACAAACAGACTATAAAAAAAAGATAAAACTTTAAAATAAAAAACGGATTATTCGATGTTAGTACCTTATATATTTTCTATAGCATTTAGTTAAAAACTGTTAATTTGAAATTAAAAACAGACACTTTAATTTTATTAATATGTATAAATTTTACAAGATATACCAACATTACATTGTAAATGATATAAACTTATAATATAAGTTACATGTTCTTTGTTAAATTACTCGTACAAGCATTATTATAGGCATACACAACATTGATTATATTTCCAGTTGCAAAATAATAACTAATAATACCTAATTAGTAGACGAGATCTTACGTACAATCTAATAACTACTAGTTAAAAACTACTTGCGAGTATAACAATGTATATCTTGCAAAAAATTTAATACTAGTGAAAAAGTACTTATGATAAAATAAATTAAAATTAAAGTCAGAGAGTACATATTAAAAACATAATTACTAGTTCTAGCTTTTATATTATAATACATATTAAGCACTTCGCTTTATTAAGAGGTTCAGTTTCAAGAGATTTCATCGTCTTTGAATGGATGGCGCTTAAGCAAAGAAAATAAATTTTAAGAAAAAGTAATTCTTACAAATCTTATAAATACTTTAGTTAGTTTTATTGATTTAAGGTTTCAAATATTTGGTATTTGTATGTTGTTTGTAACATTAAACGTCCTACTGCTTAGGCCTGTTTAGTGACCTACTGTTGTTGTTAGGGAAATTAAAATATCACGACTTTGACCATGTGCTGTTTGTTTTTTTTGTTTTTCAAAAGTTGGCTAGGTTCTTTACCTTAGCTTTACGGTAAGCGGAAATCATGAAAAAAAATATACTCCTGAGAATGTGAGACCTGCAGAGCATCTTGCTTCACTTAAAAACAAATAGTTTAAGATCCTAATCAATTCAGTGGATCCCTCTTTTTGTAGGCCAAATACATAATTTTACCAAACATGACCCAGGGGGATTCCCACCAAAAATATGTTCCATGCTATTTTTTATTTAAACAATCCCTAGTTTTTGGGTTTTTTGGTATAACAACTATATAGGAAAAAGAGTAGAGTCCAATATATTAAAATCAGTAATTCAATATTACAGCTGTAATAAGTCAACTATTATTTTTAGTGTTGACCGTATCATACTAAATATAAATTCTGTGAGCAGCTTTTTCGTAATTAATACTAATAAACAAAATTTAAGCTTCGGTTTGTAATACTAAATGCATACAAAGTATACATATTGTAAATTATCAAATTAAATTTATTAACTAATTTACTTGTCCGTAACATTAACAATGTACATATAAGAAAAATACAATATTTTTGTCTGTCTGTTTGTTTTTTAATGACAAAGACAGCATCTGAGAGAAGCTTATCTAAGTCAGTAGCCATATAATATGTTATATTTTATAGTTTAAAAGGGTTTCAAAAAGCAAGCCGCTCAGACAGCGACGACGCCCCACGCTCTCCGCCGGAGCGGAGAGTGAACGATCATCGAGGGCTGTCGGCCGAAGCCGCGCCCGCCTCACGCTCAGGACGCCGCGCCACGTCTCATCCTCGCGGCTGGCACGATCACACCTGGTGTGTGGATCTCGTGAAGAGCTTACTATAGAAATGATCCTATGAAGTAAGGTCTTGTCGATACTGGCCACTCTCGCCGGTGTCATTATTCGTAAGATAATCTTGCCAGCGCGATGTAGAAATCACGAATAATGGTACAGCGCCATCTAGTGAACGGTATCGTCCTCCACGATTATAGCACCATGTGGTAGAGTAAGGAACTATATCTAATAATCATTTATTTTCAGACGCAGGCGTCGTTTATCTTTAAATAAAAACAAATTTACTGCCACATAAATACATACAATAATAATCAAAGTTTTATTTTCTGATGCATGAATCATACTTTCAATTATTAATTCGGTTTGCTCTACGCTCTACCTCGTATTTGGCCATCTAGTGAACGGTATTGGTACGATTACAGCGCCATGTGGTAGAGTAAGGAACGATATCTCATACTCAATTATTTTTAGATACCAATGCGCATCGGGCATTACGGCTTAACCTTTTAAGTATTTTATTGGCTAAAACTGTTAGAATTGACTACAATAAAAATTCCCTAAAATAATCAAACACTTAAAAATTTACAGTGTAGAATCAGCTACATATATTTATAGCAATATTTAGCATACATCACTAAATATCGTATTGGTTGGAGGAGCATTGAACTTAGTACTACGGAATGTAAACAAAGACGACCTTCGCAAACGTTTCGCAAAATACCGACTACAATAGGCACAAAAACTAATTATATAATAATAAGTTCAGGATCTTTTTTTTCATCAAAATCTGAGGAGGGGTTTTTTTGTGATTCAGTCAAAGACGGGCAGGCAAAAACTTTATATTCGTCTTCTGTGTTAATAATAATAGCTATTTTAATAATATTATCCAAAAAAAGAATTAAATGTATAGATTAGATAAGCTTTAGAATTATATACGGTTTTAGGTAAATTATAGAAATAGTATTACTCACTGCCATCGTCCTTTCGGGCCATTTTTCTAAATTTTGCCATATATATTCATTTAAAGTGCAATTCGATATGTCCATAGATTTGTAGGGAGACTTGATGATGCCATCCTGTGCCCACGCACTGGTGTTTCTTATAGCGACGTTTACTATTCTCTTATCCTTTTGAAAAATATTCAAAGTTCTATTTAAATTTTTCAATATTTTCGATGCCATTATCACTCTGCAACAAACAAATATTAAACTTTGTACTTTTACATAATAACAACATATTACTTATCATTATCAGATTAAATATTCATAAGCATAACAAAACACGATAACTTCCTAAAATCACATTTACATTTATCTATTCTATTAGCCTTTGTATAGGTATTTTTGTTAAGTTCCCCAAATTTATGTTCTAAACTATCATTTCCCGCGGCTCCATCCGCCTTCTGCAGACCAGAAACTGAATTCTTAAATTTTACAGTCTATCCTCGATTTTTCGATCAAAAATTGTCTATTCAAGCCAGTAGTTCCTGAGAATTGCGCGTTCATCCAAACAACCTCTTCAAATTTACAAATATAGTTAAAAGATATGATGATAATGCCTTAGAAACAGTAAGAAATAAATTAATATCTAATTAATGACCTACTTATCACTAAGTATATAATGTTTAATTGTATATAGGTACTTAAGTTTAAATAGGCGGTTTAGAAACCGTACAGTGTTCAAAAAACTGGCTATTGCATAATTGCACGCTTTGGCTATAACTAGAAACTATCACAATTAGTAATAAAATATACTTATCAAATGTGATACAACAAAATTGATCAGAACATATAAATAAAATTATAAATTATTTGGTAAAAATACTTTGTACAGAATTAATATGGAAATAGGAGTCATTTAGTATATTATCATTATTTCTGTTTGCTTACTGCCAGTTTCTATAACCTATCTACCGATAGACCGGTAGATACTTTCATACGATTTTGACAGGTTGTAACTTTTAATGTGTCAAAATAGTATGAAAGTATCTACCGGTCTATCGGTAGATAGGTAATAGAAACTGGCAGTTAGTTGTAAATAATTCGAGATTGACTGAAGAGATTAAATACAAGTAATTAAATACCTTTATCGAGGGTTTTGTAATAAAAATTATTGTTTTGTAACTTATATCTACTTAATATAATAAATTTAATCTGAGATACAGGAGTTGATACTCTCATAGATACTTAACAAAATCACGATCAAAGTTTATGCAAGTATTATATTTTGTATGTTGTATTTTTTTAATGAACAAAAAAAAATATTAATAAGTTATATTAAAGTTAAATGAAATTGAAATTGAAATTGTTTATTATAAACAAATAGACAAGTTTAATATTTAAAAATATTTTTTACCAAGACATTAAAATATAAAAAAGCTTAAATATTTTTTATTGTTGATAATGTTTTTTACGTGACGTGTTATTCTTTAAAAAAATCAATCATAAATGATATTTTCAATGTTTGTTAACTTAACTTTATGTCATAAACAAATTGTTCCTAACTACCGCAATTTTTTTTCTCTTAAGCTTAAAGTAGTTACAGAAACAGACATATAATCTATATATTTGTATCAAAGAAATGAACTTTGATATAAATATATTTCTGATTTGTAAATTTATATGTATAAAAAATATACATCAAAGTACCTACTAATTTTTTTTTGCAAAAATTTGTTTTTTTTTAATTTTTAACGGGGAAGAACAAAAAATATGATTATCTCGTACAGCATAGTCCTACGTGACTATTGATAGTAGGTAGGTACATAGGTACGCGGTAACAAGTGAATTACTATCAGCATGCGGCATACACTATGGAAACATAACTAGATAATACTAAACCGTAGCTATAAATAGTAAATATTTATATAATACTAGCTGTACCCGCGGCCTCGCTCGCGTTCATTTTTTTAAATGCTAATCAACCTCATTGGGTTGATCTGTAGAAAAAAAATTGTCTAAAAAATAAAAAATTAAAATTTTGGGGTGGACTACCCTTAACATTTAGGGGGATGAAAAATAGATGTTGGCCGATTCTCAGACCTACTCAATATGCTCACAAAATTTCATGAGAATCGGTCAAGCCGTTTCGGAGGAGTTCAAGTTCGAACCCCGTGACACGAGAATTTTATATATAAGATAACCATACATTTGCGTAATCGTAATTGTTAAGTTATTACGGAAATTTATTTCAGTGGCCATGCACCTATATTTCATAGAAAGCCAAACACTATGAGAATATAATGACACATGATCAATATTTTAATATTAAAAATATACAAAAATATTGTCTTACCATACGTTTAAACAATATTATGCCAACAAAGTTGTATTTTTATTAATAATCACAAAAAAAATGTAAATTAATAAACAATAACGATTGTTATACACAGCGTTTAATTGGCAAGTGGCTCTTTACGAGCTCCACACTACACTGATGGTTGGACGCCGGATGGCAGGAATGTTGTGTTCTTAATATAAACATAATATGTATGGGCAATCTGTAACTGTGATACTTAAAACGAATACAAAAAGATCCATAATAGCATAGCAAGACGTAATTTACATGAATATTAGTTGTTTACATACATAAGCACTTCGATACAATATCGCACGCTACAAGTCATCATGATAAATATTATAAAAATGAAATTAATTAAATTTGGTTACCAAATTTGTTGGATTATACAACATTTTGTACTCATTTTAATATTCATTAGAAAAATATGTTAATACAAACAACGGACAAAACCGGACACGAAAATAATTATTATTGACGAAACAAAGCAAAAGAAGCAATAAATTGTAGCTATATGTAATAAATTGTTAATATTAATTATTATTAATTATTTTATATAAAAAAAATAAGAGTAAGGACGTAGAAACAAAGAAAGCCAGTGTAATACCAGATTCTGTTTTAATAATACACAAGGATGTATGAATAAGGATCTCGTTAATCTAAAATATCTTCATCATAGCTAAACCTAAGATTTAAATACTTACAGTATGACATTTCGATTAAGGTTAATACCTATAATAACCAGGTCGATATGATATAAAACTGTTTTTGATAAAAATGAAAGTATATCAGGACTGCGGTTACTACGGGGGAAAGTTAGCGACTTCGTCACTTTGTAAATTTTAACGGTTTAATACATTTGTCAGAGATATTTCCTTCAGTGAAAAGTATTTTATATGTTAACCGGATAACCAACTAATATCATACCAAATTTTATCAAAATTTGTTCAGTCTTTTCTCGTGACGCGATCACATACAGACACAAACAAAATTTGCAAAAAACTGTAAATTCTGACTACTTAACCGTGTAAGTATTACACATTTGACAAATTCAATAAGATTTTCAAAAAAAGATATTTACTGAGTAAATATATGACAATTAACTAAGGGGTAAGTACTATACTTTCGCTCGGGTGTTTCTCAAAGTGCGAAACAGTAGACTTTGTGTAACTCATAATATGTACCAAGTTCCATCTCTCGTAATTTGTATACCAAGTTTCATCCCAATTCCTTCAGTCAGCGCTTTTAGCGTAAGAAAGTAACGCATACAGACTTTCGCATATTCAACAGTAGTCAAATAACATAATAGTTGTTCATATATTTGAAATAACTACTACTTAGATATTAAAGAAACAGTAGCGGTAACCGAGTGAAGCGGGTTCGAATCCAGGACTCGCATTTCTGATATTTTCATGTGTGAATCATTTCTAACTTGAATACCGCTTGTCTTACGGTTAAGGAAAACATATATCTAGATCCTTCGTAGTGGAGGAATGTTTGTGCGCAGCAGTGGGACGTTAAAAGGGGATGATGCATAATGTACGAGCTAATCGTATCACTATCAAATTTGGTAATAAGCTAGTTTTCTTATCAAAGTTTAGTGATATATAATTATGTAATTAGATACTGCTTATCTTATCCTACTCGTGTATATTTGCCTGTCTTATCAATGTAAAGTATTTTTTACGAATACTTTACGTTAAAACGAAATTCTACTGTAATTATACTATGAGCTGTAAAGTTCCATTTTCTGCCTTCTGACTAGATACAATATAAGATAAAATCGATAATTTTAAGTTTTTATATTATCACCCAGATTTGCCGATTATTACTGCTACTAGTGCTATATATGCTTATTATTTTTATATTGCTACGAAGAGTTCTTGTATAATAATAATATTGATAATGTGTTCTTTAATACTGTAGAGATTTTTCTGTCTCGGTAGACAACTCTCAATAAAATGCATGTTCAATAAATTGTAAACGGTAAGTTTTACATAAAAGTTTATAGGAAATAAAAGATGCGAAATTATAATTTCTACAATAATAGTTTCAATAACTTTTTTCTAAAGTGCATAGTTTCTGAGATATAGGCCAAAAACTTTTCTTCAAGATTACGATCGAAGCTCCACCTGGTCTGTCAGCATTTTGTCTTTTTATGGTCAGTAAGTGACCCTTAACCTAAAAAAAATTAAGATTGGATTGGAAATTTAGTGCGAGGTTGACCAAAAAAAACGGCTTTTTTTACTGTACGATTCTTGTTGTTTTTGTAATATTTATTTAAAGTTTTTAAATTTAGAATGATCCGAGACTGAAACTAAATATTACTCTCCTAAATTATTTCTCTTAGCAATTATACATTTCATGAAATTAACTTCAATTATAATTTTCTAATAGAAATTGCTACTGACCTTTTTTTAAGCAATTAAGTAAGGAAATAGTGCATATAATATTTTATATAAAATATTTATTTTGTACTACTAAAGCTTAGTAATAGTATAAATAGCATTATTATATACAGTAATTATTAAAATGCCCTTATGTTAAATAGCTCCTACAACAATTGTAGATACAAGTATAAAATACATATTAAGTATAAATAGTTACAACGTTTAAAACATAAGAAAGCACATTGTTCTTAAAGAACTCAAATACAAATCAAAATAGTAACAAATTATTATAATAATAAAAAGATCTCTGACCGACATAAGTCAGAGGAGTCCGGTTTATTGTATTAAAAAAAAATTCGGCCAAGTGCGAGTCAGACTCGCGCACCGAGGGTTCCGTACAAACCTGTACGGAACGGTGTATGAGTAAAGGGGTAATAAGTTTAAAATTATTAAAAATATTTTTATTATATGATGTAACTAAAAATTTATGCTTTTCGCAATTTTTCCTTTATCTGTGTTATAAGACGTTGCTTCGTACCAAATTTCAAGATTCTGAGTTCACGGGAAGTACCCTGTAGGTTTTGATTCCCTTGCGAGTGTCGAAAATTTGCGGCATAAACGGGAGTATCTTTTGATCGCGTTGACTTAGAAGTTTGATTTTTTCACAGCTCCAAGAGACCATAGACTTGAGTATTTGATATGAATTTCAGCTCGATACCTCCACGCGTTCCTGAGAAAAAAGGTCTTGACAGACAGACAGACAGACAGACAGACAGACAGACAGACAGACAGACAGACAGACAGACGGACAACAAAGTGATCCTATAAGGGTTCCGTTTTTACCTTTTGAGGTACGGAACCCTAAAAATACTCGGAGATGATGATTGAAAGATGATTTTCCGCAGTATAAAGTACCCTATATGTTCCTAGCAAGTAGCATCATACTCAATTTCATCAAAATGCCCACTGGTTTTCTCATGATGCGTTCTCAGACCGACATTCAGACAAACAAAATCTCAAAAAATTATTTCAACTGCCTCGGTGTAGTGGTTAGCACGTACGGCAATCATGGGCGTATTTACCATAGGGCCAAGGGGGCCATGGCCCGGGGCGGCAGGCTCCTAGGGGCGGCAGGCGCAGAAGAGATGACCACGAGGGGCCCACTCTTGGTCATCTCTTCTGCGTAAACGGTTGGAGATGTGCAAAAATCATGTATGACGAAATTGTTCCTCTTTAAAATGTCAAAAAAAGTCTGCGATAGCATAATTATGTCTATCTTTAAAGGTTGACTCGTTATAGCCTTTTTTATGGTAATCAAATTTGTTATAAGACAACGCATCATTTGCAAAGGTGTTTTATAAATATGATATTATAATAATTGCTCTTGGCATCATTTGATTTCAATAAATGTCGCAACAAAATAATGATCACCGCGTGCAAGACGGTGGTGGTGAGGAAGGAGGCACGCCAGTTGCTCTGCGTGGTAATATATCGCGCGAGTCGGAAGGAATTTGGTTTCCAGCCTTAGATTATATACATGTCTAGATTGAGCAATGCAAACAAACGACGCGCCGAAAACGTCCTCACTTTACGTGATATGTGTGAGTACAGCTCGTGTACTTATTGTAGTCAAACTGTCAAGGTGTGCGTGTTTAGGGATACCTGCTCCAATTCTTTCTCCCATTATTTAATATGATAAAGATTAAATAAAATAATTATTTTTAAAAAATGAAATATACCTATAATTTGTAATCATTAAAATATGATAATTACTACTGAGGATATAAAAACTACTATTAAATAACATAACTTATCAATGAAAAGTGATCTTGGTGTTATTATACGGTTTCCCACATAATTTCGACACAATTTGACAGCACAATCCGGCATAATTTTTTTTTTCGTGGGCTTGTTATCCACTAGTGACTCAAATGACACTGACGTAGGTGAGAAGCGAGTGTACCAATTTTAGTAGACTTTTTTTGAGCCGTTCGGGACGATTCAATGTGGTTTCTAGACATGTATATAATCAAAGAGCCTTACTAATGTCACTAATCATTTAGAGATTTTAATTTATTAAGTTTTTACATTTTATTAAGTTTACACACTTCACCCGACCGTTCTGCAACGTTTTACTTACCGATACCAAGACTTGATACAAACATACATTTACTTTTTTTTAATTTTTGTTAAATAAATACTTGAACTTGTTTTTAAATTTACTTTACTGACTTACACAAAAATTGCGTTTTGAAATTAAAATGACGAGGACAATTAGAAGCTCGAATTGATTCGAAATTTTATGAGCAGTTAGAGGATGAAAAGAAGTACTGGCGCAATGTTTTGCTTAGAGTAGTTGTCGCCTTTAAATCTCTAGCTACGCGTGGACTGTCATTCCGTGGAATTTTATGATGATTTTAGAAGCAATAGCTGAATTTGATCCGATTCTGGCAAAACACATACAAAATTTTGGTAATCCTGGCAAAGACAATACGTCTTTTATGTCTTTTACAACATATGAAAAAGTTATTAAAATAATCAAATCAAATCAAATCAAAATATTCTTTATTCAAATAGACTTTTACAAGCTCTTTTGAATCATCATTTTTACATTATCAAAATTAAAAGTCAGTCTGTAAGTCTGTGAGTAAACTACCACCGGCTCGGAAAGCTGTTCTGCTGAGAAGAACCGGCGAGAAACTCAACAGTTGCTCTTTTCAAAAAAAAATTTGGTAACAATATTGTATTACAATTTATCTATTTATCCTACGTGAGACACAACAAGTCACTAATCCCACACATTTACATCTACCAGGTATTCCACTATAGTGTAATAAGCTTTATTCAATAACGTATTTTTAATTTTTGATTTAAATTTGAAATTGCCTCAAAGGCAAGTTCAATATGGACTGTGGAATTTTATTATACATGCGTACACCTTGCCCCATAAACGATCTGTTTACCTTTTGTAGGCGAAAACTGGGTGTTACAAGTTTATCCTTATTTCTAGTATTTATACTGTGTTTGTCGCTGTGCTTTGAATAGCAATTAATATTTTGCCGAACAAACATAATGTTACAATATATATATATATTGCGAAGCAACCGTAAGAATTCCTATTTCTTTAAAAAGTCCGCGGAGAGTATCACGAGCGCTTATGTTATAAATAGCCCGAATGGCCCTTTTTTGTAGAATAAATATCGATTTAATGTCCGCTGCATTACCCCACAACAAAATACCATAAGATAAAATGCTATGGAAATAACTGAAGTAAACAAGTCTGGCAGTATCAATGTCCGTTAGCTGCTTGACTTTTCTAACAGCGAAAACAGCTGAGCTCAGTTTACTCGTAAGAGACGAGAGATGGGGACCCCATTGCAGACCCGAATCTAATGTCAATCCCAAGAAGACCGTGGAATCTACCGTATTTAATGTGTCGTTATTGAGATACAAATTCAAATTCTGTCTATTTACATTAGGTAATAAAAACTGCATATATTTAGTCTTCTTAGCATTTAAAGCCAGATTATTAATGTTAAACCAGTGAAGTATATGCGATAATGCACTGTTTACTTCGTCGTAATTATTTGACTTTCTATCAACTTTAAAAATTAAGGAGGTATCATCCGCAAAGAGTACAATATCACACAACTTATCGGCATAAAACGGGAGATCATTAATATAAACTAAAAACAAAAATGGACCTAGGATAGATCCTTGCGAAACACCCATTCTAAGAGGAGAACCAGAAGAGTTGACGTTATTTACTGCGACCTTCTGAACTCTATCAGTAAGATAAGAAGCAAGTAGATCGAGAGCAATACCACGAACACCGTAATGAGCAAATTTAAGTAAAAGAGTTTCATGTTTCACACAATCAAAAGCTTTAGACAAATCACAGAAAACTCCAATTGCATTCTGTGATTTTTCCCAAGCGTCATAAATATGTCTAAGAAGCGCAATCCCCGCATCGGCTGTAGATCTGCCTTTAGTAAAACCATACTGTTCACTATGGAAAATATTATTTGCGTTAAAATGAGTCAGAAGTTGACTTAAAATAAGTTTCTCAAAGATTTTACTCATACATGGCAATATAGAAATAGGTCTATAATTGCCAGGGTCATTTTTTTCACCATCTTTAAAAAGAGGTATTATTTTACTAATTTTCATAAGATCAGGGAATATTCCAGTATCTATGCATTTATTGAATATAAGAGATAATTGTGGTGCAATGTTTGTTATTATTGTATTAAGTAATTTAACAGACATGCCCCATAAATCACCAGTTTTTTTAAGATTAATAGTTTTAAATATTTTAATTATTTCATTCGCATCTACATATGAAAATTTAAATTGGTGATCACAGTGAGGAGTATGACTTTTCAAAGAAATTATTGCATCTGAAGTAGAGGATTTTAAAGAAGATGTGACCTTTTCAGAGCCTTTCAGACCTTAATGGGAGCCAAAGTCACATCAACGATACTTGAAGAGCTTCAAAGGGCTAAGTACTATTCCTTTATCGTAGATTCGACCCCCGACAACACGCATGTCGATCAGCTGTCATTAATCCTGCGATTTGTTAAAGACAATGGAGACCCAGTTGAAAGATTCATATGCTTTATACCTAATACTGGTCACAAAAGAGGGGATTATGCTGTTAAGCGTAATAGAGGTTTTCAAAAATCTTAATATCGATATAAATAGTTGCAGAGGTCAATCCTATGATAATGCAAGAAATATGTCTGGCCAGTACAATGGTCTCCAGGCCAAGATAAAACAAAAATGTCAATATGCGACATACGTGCCTTGTGCAGCACATTCCTTAAACCTTATTGGCACATCGGCAGCTGAATGTTGCTTAGAGGGTACAAAGTTTTTCGGGTTGTTGCAGAATCTGTACGTATTTTTTACAGCATCAACGGAGCGCGCAAAGATACTGCACGATTTCTTGACAGCACCCAAAAATGTAACATTGAAAAGCTTATCCCTAACGAGATGGTCAGATAGGGACGATGCTTGTTCTAATTTGTACATAGAAAAAAAAAAGTAAAAAAAATGTAAATAATAACCTAACTAAGTTTTTCACTATTAAATGATTCATTTTTAAGATTGTTTTTCATTTGTTATTTGATACCACATAGTTTTATTTGGTTTACACCTATTACTTGGTTTGTTTTTCTTAAATACTTTATCTTCACTTAATAGGGCGGCAAAACTAAATGGCCCGGGGCGCCAAATCTGTAAATACGCCTCTGACGGCAATACATCGACAGGTCCTGGGTTCGAGTCCCGGGTCGGGCCAGATTTAGTTATTGAGTCTTTCTGTTTAGTGAGCCTTAGTAACCCGGAGTTGGGAAGTTGGCGGTGTGTCACCCCCAAACCTCGGAGAGCACGTGAAGCCGTCGATCCTGTGCCTTAGCTCTCACTGGTCGTGTTGAATAGTCGTCCCACCGGAGCGAGAGTGGTAGGAACAGAGAGTGCACTTGTGTCTGCGTGCACTATAATGGCCGCCATGGCCGGAGTCGCATTATTTAATTTATGTATAGTTTATGCAATCTTAGAAAATAAATACTAGGAGGTAAGGAGGTAAAAGGTTTTTTGTTGTTTTTGTGCATGGAGTAAATGGAGTGCGCATGTGGGGACAACCGCGCTTACTAATAGTACGCTCAATCAAGTTTACTCGACGAAATTGTAGACAGTCGTTGCTATTTTATGTCAGTCTATGTCATAATCACGCGCTCCCGTTTTAAAAGTGTGAAAAACTAAGAACAATGCCTAGTTGTTCAATTAAATGGTGTGGAAAGTGTACTGCTACTTCAAGTTACAAAAAAGACGGGATCACATTTCATAGGTAAGTGGTTTTCTACTCCATTTTATTCAATTCATAAAAAATTAAATCAAATTTTTAATGTCAGAATAGTATATCGCGTCAACGTTGACGTCTTGTCTATTTTTCTCGTTAGTGCTGTCGCAGCATCGCAACGATTTATATCGATATAATTCAAGATTAGATGAATTTGTATTTTATTGTAGGTATTATTATTGATTTATTTTAAAACAAGTGGGGCCTAGGATAATTAAAAATTTGTATTTTGTATGATTTAAAATTTGCAGATTTCCCAACAATGATAGCGAGAAGAAAGAAATTGGGATAAACGCTACTCATAGAGACAATTTTCGTCCAACAAAGCATAGCGTCGTATGCTCCAGACATTTCACACCGGATTGCTTTCAATCTTTAAAAAATAATACACGTCGATTATATAGGTCATCAGTACCTAAATTATAATAACCTTCTCTGGTACCTTCTTAATCTTCTATTTAATCTAATTAGTTCTTAATCTTTTAGTGTATTGAAGTTTTACATAGGCTGGTCATGCACATATTATTAAAATATTTTTTACAGACCCTTCCAGATGATTCAAAAAACACTCAAGATCAATCGCCTCCATTAAGAGATATTAAGAAAGAATCTTCTACAACCACGGTAATATTAATAAATAAAAATGATGATGCTTGTTATACCTATAAATAATAACTACCTTATTTTTTACATAATTCCGTGTGCATTTTTTGTACCTACTTGTGGCTTCTCTTAAATATTTAAATAATATAATGCAGATAATTTTATAGGAGCCATAATAGAAATAATATAATAATAATAATAATAATAGAAACCCTAAAGATTATATAAGAAAAATATATTCAAAACTTATCCATTTTAGGAATCAGTAAATATCTAATATATAAATCACGTGTCACGTTGTTTGTTCGCGATGGACTCCTAAACTACTTAATGCATTTTAATCAAATTTGCACACCGTATACAGTTTGATCCGACTTGAAAGATAGGATAGCTTACATCCTAATTTATGGTCGCAATATTATTTTATTATTAATTAAATGTTTATTATACGACTTTAGTGTGTACTTATCGGCTAGTTCTATAAAATCCTAATAGATAGTGGTTTGGCATCTAAGTTGCACAGATATCAAATGTAGTAAGGAGTAGTATTTTTATTTTATTAAAATATATATAAAAAGAAAAACCGTTTAATTTATTTTAACTTACGCTGTTTGCTAGTAAATAATATATGTTTATAAAATAAATCACTTGTTTTATTAAAAAATCTAAATCTCTGTATCGCAAACCAATCCTTACACTAGTAATAAGTCACACAATTATCGATATCGATATTTTTAAGTAATTCTTTTGGAATCCCTAGATAATCATCAGTCATCACTTGGTTGTCACTTCGTCACCCAATCACAGCTAGCGAAGCTTGCCTCTCCCCCCGCCGTAAATTAGTCAATTTGAGCTAATACAAAAATATGCCGATTCACACTCCATTGGTTTTATCCTCCATGTTTTTGTGCATTATTTTTTGACACATACATAATACAATGATAACTTTAAATCTAATTTTAATAATTCTTTTTATACAATTTACTATTAATAAAAGGTCGAAAGAAATAAAAATTTATAGAGACCTTATTGGCCTAGAGCTATGTTTGGTACTTGTGAAGTATTATACTACAAGTACAGGAAAAAATCTGAAAACTAAACATTTGTTATTAAATAATATTAAATATAGTATTTATTTAAAGTACGTGATCAATCAACGAGGTTAAGCAACGGCATCATAATAATAATAAATCAAATCTTTTTGTAGATTTTTTTGAAACTTTTACTAATATGTAAAAAAAAACTCTTTTAAAATATGTACGGAACCCTCGGTGGATATCTTCTTCTCGCACTTGTCAGATTTTTTTTAATAATTTTAAGGTCAATGCGCAAAATTAAAATAAAAATATAAGCAGTATATAAATAATATGTTTCTTTATTAACATTTTTATTTTAACAATTAAGAGTTTATACAATAACTTAATATCAAACACCTTTATATACCTTCAAATTAAATTAAAAAGTCATTTCAAACTAGCTTCAGATTTGTTATAAGTAGTCTCAATTATTATGATACAGTATTTAATAAAGATCGACTAGCGTTAACTTAAATTTTAAGTCTTTTTGTTATATGATTAAAAAAATAAACACTTCTTAAACAGGTTAATAAAATAGAATGTTGTTAATAGTCCGGGAGGTAGTGTCAAATTTTTACGGTGATTTTGGCATGGACTCTATGAACTTATTTTGATAGTTAGTACTTGTATGAGAACAAAAATAATTGTCAGCTGGCGCGACTCCGGGGCTTTTGGGCTAGAGAAAATATTAACGTAGATGAAAAAAAAATATTCTTGCACTATTTTGGCAAAGATGAAAAAGTATAAATAATTAGTTAATGAATTGTAGATCTCAAAAAAAAGTGTCAGCTGTATCATGTACGTGACAAAATATGTTAGCTGATCATGTAAACATGTTAAAAAATCAGAAAAACTTGTAGCATTTTGGCAAAGCTGAAAATTGTATATATTAAAGATTACAATTCAATAATCATAATAATTTATGTCAGCTGGAATTTTAACGAGGCACAACCTGTTAGCTTGACTTTCAAAGTTTGGTTATGAAGTATTTCTCTCAAGCAACTCGTTGAATATGTATATTATTATTAGGTATGTGTAAAAAAAATTAACAAAGTCGTAAAATCTAATTACCATTTGTGTCCTTTTTCCAGATTTGACCTAATCAAAATATTTTACTAAAAAACTGTCCTTAAAGAATAAGTTATCATATATATTTATGATAAAAGACTAAATAATCTATGTTTTATTATTTTATTATTCATGAAAGAACAGTTTTAAACCACTTTTTACTATTTTAAAAAATGTCCTTACACTTCTTCATAATTACCATTCAGCGACATGTTTGTGTCGATATTTTAATACTTTCGCATCACTATGTACCTTCATTCTCACAAAACGTTCGGCATCAGTCGACACTCTGCAATAGAGCTGTATACACGCATGAAAGACTGTTACCGGCAAAGTGAAATAAGTTTCTCCGGTTAAAATTTGGTGTGGTTTGGAATATTTCTACATACCGTTTCGATTATAAAAGGTAATATATTGGTTATTTTTTATTTAATTTTAGCTAGATGTAACCAACAATAGGATATCTTTTAAACAATAGACTGCATAAATCCATGACTCTTTAAAAAAACTATATTTAACCGCATATATTGATGAATCTAATTACCAAACTTCTAATTACCATTATTTACCATTCGTTTATAGTCGAATGGTGATTAGAAGAAAGTAACGGTAATGAGTTTAATGTTAAGATTTGATGAAACCTTAACCATATAAATTAACAATTATACTTACAATTAATGTTAAGTGACGCATTTTCGGAAATTAGATTAGTAAGCTTTTATTTTGGTTCTATTTGTCTGTTTGACCCCCACATACTTTAATTGTTATTAAAAAAAAACAAAAAAAAACCAGATTAAGGGCTAAAATAACACACAGAAAAAGATATTAAATTGAACCCAGTCTTACATGCTCTAGAAAAAAAAGGAGGCCAAAAATATATGTATAAGATGAAAGGCGTTCCTTTCTGGCAATTGGTGATATGACTCCAAGAAGCAAAAGACAGCAAAGAAAAAGTGGTGAGAGACCATTTTTTTAACAGTAAGGGGAAAACGAGTAAACAATCCGCGTTAGCTGGTGATGGTAAGTTTGTTGTCCCTAGACACCTGCAACATAACAGGAGTTGAGAGTGCCCCACATAATAGCGCTCAGAGAAAACCCCAGGAGGAAGATCACTGCACATTTTGCATGTGCGGGCAGAAAGGAGCGAGATGCATGTTCATTTTTGGGATGCCAGGCATGTAATATATAAGGATGACATCAACCCAACGGGGAAGAGAGCGGTGACAGAAACGCGACGGTGGCATCACATCAAAAAGTTCGTCAGAACATTCCATTATACAGACGAAAGAATACACATAGAGAGCAACATCTATCCGAAAGCTTAAGGGTTCTAAGTCGTATGTTAGTATGGGATCATCGACAATATGAACGGCTTGTCACATGGAAGAAGTTGGTATTGAGGAGTGCCAGCCCAGAGATCATAACAGTATTCCATGAGGGTGAACCTGTGATTTATATAACAGGAACTGAAATACTGTTTCGCTCCGTTAAGCACTACTATTGTTTTGGAAGCCAATTTGGCTTTCTGTTCCAAATGACGTGTAAACTGGACATGGCATTAAATCTCCGAGGATCACAACTTCCACGCAGGGATATAGCTGGAATAGGAAATCTGACCCTTCTTGGATGTCCGAAGGGTCGGTCTATTTCGGCGTTTCCACTATGAGATACACGTCTATATTGGAGTATGTCCCCCATATTTTATACGTGACCATAAAATTGACAGGTCAGGACGGGGTGGCGACACAGAGTGATATCTTCCCTGACGAACGTACAAATCCCAACTTTTGGCAGAAAGACATGTTCCAAGCTGTAACTAGGATATTTAAGCAAGATGTATCGGCAGGACAATATCTGTCTCCATTAAAAAAAGTAAGACCGGCTTATCTGTTTCAAGATAGTGATGGACAGCATTGAGGTTGGAATGGAGTGCCTTTTTGTTGCAAAAGTCCACATTAAACGCGGAAGGGGTGGCCGCTGTGCAAATTTTTCTTACGTTTGTTGCAACCATAGTGTGTCAAGAAGGGGGTAAAAAGGAATTCTGAGATTTCGGCGGACTCGGGTTAATTAAAAATATTCAGTATGTGTATATCTGCACCATTCAAACTGTGTATTTTGCTGGCATGGGGGATAGATCTGGGTACAAAGAAACGAGCGGCCAGCGGTAGAGCGTTTCATCAGGTCTCCATGGACTCCATGCCAACACGACACACTTAAACAGAAGCGATGGACTTCACTTAAATACCGATCCCGAGGTCGCCGAGATCATCGGAATTTAGGAAAGGGGCTGGCTTTGAACAGATCTGCGACTGGGACATTTAGCGATCAAGTTCGATATGAAACTGGTCGCGAGCCAGTAGATAGCAATACTGTCAAGTTTTAGTGGTAGAGGGCATTGGTGAGTTACTCACATTTTAAGAGCAGCTTTCACAGTGGTAGAGGAGAAATGTATTCTAAACATGTCTCAGGAACAGTAATGAATATCACCAAAGAAAGCTTTTACTCTGTCTTGACGTAACGGCGAGTAAAAGTGCTAACACACCAAGTTGCAGTGGTACATGAAAATTATAAATCGATTAGTGTTTATTGTTACAAATAAAAATTTACAATTTCTATTATTTACTTTGAGTTGACTCCTTAAATTCCTTTTTTATGATTGTTTATATTATACGCGTTTGATTATTTATACTAATTATGTTTCCTCTTTGTTACTTATTACAAATCATATTTGACTGTTAACGAATAAAATGCTGATTAAAGTACTCTGATGTTATACTTTTTGATATATTTCTAATCACCATTTGAATAAATCTCATTACCATTAGCTAAATATCAATTACCGTTCGTGCTAATCTCATTACCGTTTATTAAAAAAAACAAAGCCCTATATCTTCAATACTAAACGTCACATTACTGTACCTCCTTCATATTTAGTTTATTTTCATTATATATTGTACAAAATAATAATAAACAACACCATCAGGCTTAATATTTGATTCGTCAAAAAAAAATGTAAAATATGCATGAAATGAAATATTCACCATATATACAATTTCCAGCTTTGCCAAAATGCTACAAGTTTTTCTGATTTTTTAACATGTTTACATGATCAGCTAACATATTTTGTCACGTACATGATACAGCTGACACTTTTTTTTGAGATCTACAATTCATAAACTAATTATTTATACTTTTTTATCTTTGCCAAAATAGTCCAAGAACATTTTTTTACTATCAAGTTTCCTGGCATTTTCTCATCTTATGCCCCGGTTTTGGGCCAACTGACAATTTGTTTATTAATAAGCGTTGGAACAACTGACTATACAAAAAAACAAAAGCCATGCCAAAATGCTCCGGTCAAATTTGACACTACCTCCCAGACTATAATGAAGACTAGACTCATGACGTTCAGTAAGAAATTGTAACAATTTTTATGCTGAATAGAATATTTTGATTTGAAGAATTAGTAAACCGCATCGGCATGAGGCAATAGCGCACTATAAAGTCCACAACCAATAACTGATTATTTTTATATAAAAGTGTATAAAAACAATTTGAGGAATATTTTGATTCACTCGTCCATACTTATATACATAAGATAAATTCTATCAGAGTCAACAATAAGAATACTTCTTACTACGAGAAAATATCTCGTCTCTGAGATATCTATGCTAACCTTTAAAAAGTCCGTTAAAAATTGTTCACATTCTTTATTATCGTCATACATTACAGTAAACACCGTTAAATTTCTACAGTTTTTCATGAATAGTCAGTCAGTCAGTCAGTCAGTCAAGTTGACACACAAATTAAAACTGCAATAATTATGAATTTAACCTTCAAATATCTTAAAAAGTCTTTTATTACAACCCCTATTTAATGCTACGCGTACATTTTCTTTAATTCTTTCCGTAATATTTTGCCTGAAGTGGTCTTCGGAATGTCATTTACAAATACGACTTCTTCTATCTTCTTGAAGGAAGCCACTTTTTCTGCCACAAAGTTTTGTATATCTTCTGGTAAGGCATTTTGACCGTTTTTTTTAATTATAAATGCTTTTGGAACTTCTCCATTGAACATATGAGGGACGCCTATAACCGCCGCGTCTTGTACGGCAGGGTGAGATCGGAGTATACTTTCTAACTCGGCCGGTGCCACTTGCATTCCCTTTACCTAATGAAAATGTATAGGTATTAGGTATTATTATAATTATATGTTTTTAATTATGTAGCAAGTTATGAAACAGTCAGTTTTTACTACAGACCAAAACTAGATTATACATAAAAAAATTGAAGATTTACTTGATTGTAGAAATAAAAGCAGAACAGCCTACATTAAGACTTATATAAAGTTACATACGTTGAACGGCGGTAGTTATAAGAAAACTACCGGCGTCCAACTGTCTGTTTGTACCGAATAATCTCGGAAATGGCTGAAATTATTTACAGGGATTAATAACTGACATATAGCTGATGTTATCTGGGTAATTTAAGCTACTTTTATTTCAGAAAAAGAATTAGGGTTCCGCTATAAAAATCAAAGCGTATTTATGGACGACTCGACGAGTTAAGCAAGAGTAGGTAAGTAGGTATATCGTTTGTTAATAATTGTAATTGTAAACTAATAGAAAAAGAAGCTCTATACATTTTCAGTTGATTATTTTATTATGGCATAGAATTGAGATGGCTTTTTATTTTACTTTACTTTATATTTTGAATTAAAAAAATTGAATTCTTATTTTGAACATTTATATAAAATATATTTTATATTCTTAATATTATAAGTAATATTATAATACCTTAATAAGTTCTTTTATTCTATCAGTAACGAATAGACCATTTTTAGGGTCGAAATGCCCGGAGTCCCCAGTTTTGAAGAAGCCATCATCCGTCATAGTTTCCTTTGTCGCTTTCTCGTTTTTGTAATAGCCCTTCATAATTGTTTGTGATCTGATGCATAATTCTCCAGACTAAAAAAATAAAAGAATAATAGTTACTAATTAGTTATACTTGCCGTAAGTAACTAGATAGATAAATGTATCTAAATAATAGATTATTTTAATAACATATATTAATACCATTCAAAGATTTTTTATCAAAATAAGATTTTTATTTTATATATATTTATTAGACTAAAAATACCAATATTGCTTCAACAAGTCAGGCAGACACTAACACGACAAAATAGTGTCTACAGAATACAGATAATTCTAACACACTTTTCTATATGTTCAAAATCTAGTAATGGGTATCCAGTATCCACTGGGTACATTTTATTTTATATGTCTCGTTACAGTCTCTATTTTGCTAGGAACTGAGTACCATTCACAATACTGGCTAAATGCGAGTTGGTGGACTTCTCCAGGTAATTGATAATAATGATTCAATATAATGAGTTTATGACGAAATGAACCCTATTGATTAATGACAGACAAGAAATATATACTAAAAATAAAGTTAAAAAGCTATTCTAGCATTAAAAATATTTTATTGTATAAAGCTTGTTAATTGTTATAACATCACTACTCTACTAAACATATTATAATTAGTGACGATTTGAGAGTGCTTCCTGTATAAATTTGCAACAATAGATTAAGTTCTACATAATATAATGCATTAATAAATAGTATCGACAGCTAAATATAAAAAAAATGTTATAGCACTAAAGACGAAGTTCATTTTATTTTTATACCGTAATAAAGTTCACGAAACAATAATTATACTCAGTGGCGTAAGAACAAGGTGAAGGTGATTTCTTGATGGTTCATAATTATCTAATTATAAATCAATTATCATTGTATTGTTGTCTGATATTATATAGAAGACTAGCGACTCTCCCTCGCTTCGCTCGGGTTCGGCTCGATTGTCTTACTTATTTATAATACATAACAATATGCTTGTACTGTCAACACTGAAAAAAGTTTCAATTTGACAGCAAAATCCACATTAACAAAATGATCCATTTAATGAATTCATTTGTTACAAAAAATGTGAAAAACAAAGAACCGCTCGACCGATTTTGTGCAAACTTCACATAAACCATCTACTACACAGTCCGAACAAAGCCTAAACATTTGGTTTGGATAGGTGAGCCCGTTCTTGAGTTATAAAATTACAACGAAAAGTGGCTTTGATTTTTATACATATAGATATAATTTATTTGTTATTCCACATTTTTTGTTTTTTTTTTATATTTACGTTTATATTTTTGAAACCCAATAAACACTCTTCCATCTTAACGACTTACTCGTTCCAGAGTTTGGATCTACGAAACAAACAACACACATACAAACAAGATATAGACAATGTATGAGAGGTAAAAAGCTAAACTAAACTTGCCTCGCCAATTTTGACCGGATTGCCATTATTATCTATAAACATCAGCTCTGTACTCGCCATCGGCACCCCACAAGCTGAATAGTCAATGTTTTTTGTTCCCTTAAACGTAGTTGTTGCTAACGATGTAGTTTCTGTTGCTCCGAAGCCTTGATTGAACTCTAATTTACCCTGAAAATTATTTAGTAAGACGAAAATTAGTATGAACAGCGTTGTCGGATTTAAATATTTGCAAAGCCATATCGATACGAACGATATAACGATAATGTAAAATGTCAATATTAGTTTGTGCTGGACTGATCATCTCCCACATTTCGTGACTACTATTAAATTAAGATTTTGCCATCAATTTTACTGTTCCTAGAAACGAGATGAGAAATAAACAAAAATATTAAACATAACGTGTCTTGTACTGTACTTTTCATGTTTTAACCCCATGCACTGGAGAGCGCGTGAAGTCGTCAGTCCTTCACCTATTTCTCACTACGAGTGTCAATAGATCGACACACCGATATGAGACAGGACTCGAGAATGCACTCTTGTCTGCGCGTACATTGACACTCGCGGTGCCACTATATCGCTTACGCAGTCTGCTAGCCTCAAAAGGATTGGTCACCGTGTTTGAAATCGGTAGAAAGCACAATCATGTAGGAAATAACCGGGATATAGCTAATTTTATTATACGTTAGTTTAATAAATGAGCATTCATAGTCGTATGTACTCCCATTGTAATTTAGTTACAAGTTCAAAGACACTTACGTTTCCCTTTTCTAGTAAAGCTATAACATCAGAAGCAGAAAGTGGAGCGGCGCCACATAGAATATTCCGCACGTTCTTGAAGTAATCTTTCGTCACATCGGGATGTTTTGCGAGAAGTATGGCTGCAATATGTAAATTTAAGTACAATGATTAAAACCAATATTAATAAAAATCATTTATTCAATCATTCTTACTGAGTCATCATGATTGATAAACTATAAAAAGGTAGGAATTTTAGAGATCCAACCCTCAAAGCATTACCCTAAAAAAATTTTTGTCGAAGATATAATTCGCGTCATGTAAAAAGAACGCTGGCTGTCAAGTTGCGCAGAGACGATTTATCGGCCAATTTGGTGGTAAGACGCGGGGCGCGGGACGTCAAGGCACGCGCCGCATGCTTTCCGGCTCGCTATTGGTTTGTCAGTTCAAAATACCATCGCGCACACAAAAGTTATTAGTTACGAAATGATTTTATATCAAAAATAGAAAAATAATATTTTTGAATAATATTGTTTTATAAAGATAGAGTCTGATAACAATGCAGTTAAAAATAAAAAAAATATATATAAAAACGAATTAATTTAATTTCTTGTAAGTGGATTATAAATTCTGCAATGAATCAAACATATTTTATTAATTTATAAAATTTTGTTTAATGACATTCTATCTAATATATTTTTCAAAGTATCTACGAATAACCAATATACGTCACGAGCGAAAGGTTAGTTCAAAAATAAATGAATAGGCTTAGTAATTTCGTGTGCGAATGTACCGATGCGCAAACACACCCCCCACCTCTTTCTTCCAGCGTTCTTTTTACATGACGCGAACTGTACTTATTATGAAGTTAAAAACAAAAACGAACTATATTTCTATATAATATTATAAAATAAAAAGTATAGATGAATTCATTTAAATTCTTTTTTTTTTCTTTCACTCACAATAATATATGAGAATAGTTTTCAGACAGAAAAACTCTTACCAATAGGAGGTACGACGTATAAAAGTGACGGATTTTGATTTTTCAGGATATCGAAGTATGTCGTGGTTGAAAATCTTGGCATTGAAATCAGCTTGCATCCGTTCATAAAATGACCGATCAACGTTATTATAATTCCATAGATGTGGAAAAAGGGCAGTATACACGGTACTACATCTTGACAGTCACCTAAAAAAGGAATATATGCTTATAAACATTCTTTAAATTTTCCAATGTTAACCACAAATAACGAATAACAAAAATTTTGAGAAGGTGCCAATATACTACATTAATTCTAATTTCTATTTATATTTAGATATATATTTATACTAGCTGACCCGGCGAACTTCGTACCGCCATATTTTATTTCTCTAATCGCAACTGAGGAAATAAAACCCTTCCGGTAAAATCGAATTAGCTAAATTGAAAACAAAACTGGAGTAATCAATTGAAAAATTCATATTGTTGTACAGAATACGTGGGGTGCTTATTTTAAGACTTTAATAATTCTCTAACAAAAATAGTACAACATTTTTTTTGTTATTAATGGTAATAATATTGTAACATAATACGCAGTATAATTATAAAAATATCAGTCACAAACCATTAAAATAATACGGTTATATCGTGAACATAAATAAATATTACGTGAAATAAAGTAGGAATAAAGCTAGGAATTTTTATATTCTAAGAAACAGAACACAGCGCCATTTATTGGGTGTATTTGCAATCGAGATGTCAAACAATATACAGCGTTAGCAACTTGAAGTGGACTAACTATCGTACCAGGGGCGTAAAATTATCGTACATGGATCGAAATTATCGTATTTTTTAGGATAATGTCTATTATAGATAAATAAATCATATAAATTGTAATATTGATATGCATGCAAGTACTCTATAGTTTATCTTTTTTAAACCACCGCTGTCAAATCAACAGAACACTGAAACCCAAATGTTTTACACGTGGTATACAGACCTGAACTGATTCCCTTTCCACTTTAAGTTCAATAAACGCGCCAAGCTTAAAATTCACTCAGACAAAATTTCACTGTTCCCATGCAAGTTGGGTATGAAACACGCCAAAATTTTGTATTTATAAAAAAGAAATGGATATGAATGGGTAGTGAAATAAAAAGCCACTGAAAAAATGTATTTGATAAATATACTTACTTGCCAATGATAACAATCACTCCGAGTCCGAGTGTGTAATCAAAATTTTGCTGTTCTAGAAAATTACTTCTTTCTTCACTTAATTTGAATAATTCCGTTTGTCAGAGCGAATACAGACATATAATCATAATAATATAACGAAATAACTGCCAACTTTTCTACACAAAATATACGATACATATGAACTATGAAGTATGAACATAATCGAAATTCGAAATATCGAAATATCGAACTTATATTCTCTTGTTCGCATTGGTAGATGCTATACTAACCAATAAGAAAGCGTGTACAGCAGGCGCTGGATAAAGTTACAGTATCGGCAGTGGTGAAACTTAGTAGAGCGGATCGTAAGGACCAATAGGAATAGAGAACTTGTATTTCCCGGTATTTTCCCAAGATTTTATTGGACAAAATAAAATCATGCTACTGCGATTTAGACTATCAACGCATGAGTGAAATAATATAAATTCTCAAATTTTGCATCATGATAGAAATTATCGTACAATATGTGTACGATAATAATATGCTATCGTACATCGTACGTAGCATATTATTATCGTATGTGTATGATAATTATCGTACGGTTCCGAACGTTGCTGAAGAATTTAATCGATGAATCAACGTACACCGCCATCTATGAGAACTTCATAAAACTAAACAGTAAATAAACACTTGCTTAAGAAACAATTAATTGATACATTTTATTCGTTTACATTCACGACATAAGCAAATAATTGAGATGATAACTATCCTATCCAGTAAGTTAGACAAAAATACGATTACATGTGAAATTTGATTGAAATTTGGTTCAGTAGTTTTGGAGTTTATTGGCAACATACATCGTGACACAAGATATTTTATATATATAAGATTTATACAATTTAAAAACGTATGATATTTACAGCAGATATAATAATTACCATTAGTTACAATCGCAAATGTGTTCTCTTCCCTGTCCATCACCTCTATGGCAGCCAATAAATTCTTATAACTAATTTCTACTCCTTTAGGCAGGCCTGTCGTTCCACTCGAAAACGGAATTAGGGCAGTGTCTTCATTGTTCTTAACAATTTTATCTAATAAATTAAAGTCAGCCTCTCCTGTTTCTGCGAGATCTGTATACCGTATTGTTCCTTCAGGTATCGGTTTACTTTTATTATCCACGATAACTACTTTTGCTTCACTTTTAGCTAATTTTAGTCCCTTTAAAACATTTTCGTAACTTTCAGGTATAGTTACAATTACTTTTGGGTTCGTCGTAGTTACTTGATGGCTGATCTCAACTAAAATTTGAATGTAACATGATAATAAAATTTTATTTTATAATTATATTTTGTAAACGATAAAGAGTATTAGTACAGTATCGTAAAAAATGTTAATATCGAAAGGAAAACAGCTATGCTAAAGATTTATAGTCACTATACAGTTTTGCAATTAACTCCGGTACATCTTATACTTATTTTAATATTTATTTATTAAAACAGATCGAGATATTCTCAAACCAATCTAAATTTCATCCAAATTGAATTATGAATTTTAATATCTTACTTTCTTTATAAACAGGATTAATTGGGCTAAAAATACATCCAGCTTCAATTGTTCCAAAAGTGACGATGGGAAATTCCGGACTGTTTGGTAGGAGACAGCAGACGACATCATTTTCTTTTAAGCCCAGTTTCTGTATAAGCGAAGTTGCGAATACTGAAGTATTTTTCCTGATTTGTGTATACGTGTAGCTTTTTTTTGTTTCTGCACATTCCTATAACAACAATAATATATATTTATATATAAATAAATAAATAAATCAATCAATAAAATAACCTCCATTTCAGACAAGGCTTTATCGCATTAAGAATGGTGCGCAAGTGATATTCGAGTACAAGTGTGCGCTAAAACACAAGTGTACTATATTTCTTCTACTTTCAAATTTCGATGGTGCAACAATTGTGGTAAAACACTCCAGTAATAGCCAACTTCCTCACTACTATTACTTAGAAATTCTTAACTAAACACCAAAACTATAGCTTGGCTCGACTCGGGATTGGAACCTAGGATCCCCTGGCTTGCATGCTCGTTTCAAAATCACGGAGCTAGGAATAGTGCAAACAAATTAATCATACAAACGCTAATAATAAAAAAAAAATAAAGTATTAAAATTTTGTCATTTTCTTTTGTAATACATAGTAATTGTTCTGAAGACATGAGAAGTATGTTTATAAGCGTACTAGCGACTCGCCCTCGCTTCGCTCGGGCTCTTCCCTAGATTTAGCACAGGTAAAGCCGCGGGATCTGCTAGTTATGCATATAAACCTTCCTCTTGAATCACTCTATCTATTAAAAAAAACCGCATCAAAATCCGTTGCGTAGTTTTAAAGATTTAAGCGCACATAGGGATATAGGGACAGAAAAAGCGACTTTGTTTTATACTATGTAGTGAAGTAAATATTACTTAAAAATATGGCATAAATAATCGTCTATATTGAGCAGAGAATTCGTGCTTTTTCATTTAGCAATATCTTTTGTTTTTCTACCGTTACTGTAAAAATGTTCCTGGTTTGAATGTGAAGGTGAAATAAAAGGTTAGACTAATTAACATGACTACTCAATGTATGCAAACGAAAGAAACCTAGAACTATATTACTTTAATGTAATGAAATATAGCTTGCCTTATTTGTTTACTTCGACACGTTTGGCGCAGTTTGTAGTACCCAACTTTCTTCCGCCAGGGTCGCGGGTTCGAGTCCCGCTGGGGGCATTCATTTGTTAAACTCGGATGTTTGTACTCCAGTCATGGGTGTTTATATTTATAATATGTATGTATTTAAACTTATATATTATGTACTATAACAACTATCTGGTATCCGTAACACAAGCTTCGTAGCATACACGGAACTCGATGGCGCTGTGTGTAATAATGTTCCAACATATTTATTTATTTCTCTTCCTTGTCTTTTTTGTTCTTCTTTCATGTTGTGAAATTCATTTACGCATACCCCCTGTAGATAACAGGCTAGAAAAGCCACTACTGTCCAGTAAAACCTAACAAAACTGTCTAATCTTAATGGGGCGTCGCAGGAACGTTTATCACTTGTCTACGACGACAATGGGTATTCCCCAGTCTACTCTGCTATCACAAAAGCAACCCGCACACCAAGACGCACTACCCAGCGCGCTTCTTGACTTCGCGTCCAGCGAGCTTGACGGACGCTAATGAGCCCTACTGGCTACATAGACAAGTTGAAAGCATTTCAAGGAGGTAGGGGGGTGGTTATGTGTAAGAGACTAGTCACCTAGGGGAACTTTCATTAGTTCACATATTACGAAGTACTGAAACTTATGCTTAAACGAAAATAATTATTTCTATATGTAATAAAAAATAATCGACTATGTACAAAGGTTAGTAGGAAAGTAATAACTTTTTATTACACAGATAATATATTTTTATATTCACAGTAGGTTTATTATGATATTATACTGTAGATGGCTGTTATCTTACAGATTAACTCCACTTCTCAGGAACTACTGGTTTGAATTGAAAAATTATTTTTGTGTTGGATTGTACGTATATCGAGGAAGGCTATAGGATGTTATATATATATCATCATGCTACGACCAATCGGAAAAAAAGCAGAGAATCAATGAAAAATGTTGCAAAAACGGGAGAAAAATATTTCTTTTGATTTCAGCCTATAGAGCGCGGGCGGAGCCGCGGGAAAAACTGTTTTATAAATATTTATAGAAATCTATGAAAGGATCACATTTTATCTTTAAGCATAGCACTGTATTTAGTAGTCAATAGTATTATACTTTATACTTTGATGGACGCATACTTAAATTATAATGATAAAGCAAATGACACGTGCAATCGAAAACATTGTAACTCAGAATTGAGATAATAATAATAATTAGGGTCTATTTTTTATACGATACATTGTAGACTAGACATGCCTACTCTACTGAGTTACAATAATGTTCTTCGCATTACGCATATTATTTACTGCAAAATGCATAATAACATCATGCCAAGCGACTCAGATTGTAGTGACCTTTCTTACTACCGCTGTGCCAGAGGTTGCGGGTTCAAGTCCCGTCAGCATAATCATTACTGTGATGAACAGGTATGTCTGTTGTACTCCTACTAGTACTACTACTAGTAATTATAGGTGTTTATATTTATAATATCTATGTATTTATCTGTATCAAATATCACCAGCATTAGCGTACCATGGAACTAGATGTCGCTGTGTGTTAATACTCCAACATTAAAGAGTATTAACCTCAGGCGGCCAGTCGACCATTAAATAAAACCAAGAAGCAATGTATTGATTATGTTTTAATTAAAAATCAAATAAAATGTTATTAGGAGGTAATTATCATTTGAAATTTGCAAAGTAACTGCCTCGCCTTGGAGTCAACAACAAAAAATTGAATGAAACATGTAAATTTTCACTACATAGTATAAAACAAAGTCGCCTTTTCTGTCCCTATATCCCTATGTGCGCTTAAATCTTTAAAACTACGCAACGGATTTTGATGCGGTTTTTTTTAATAGATAGAGTGATTCAAGAGGAAGGTTTATATGCATAACTAGCAGATCCCGCGGCTTTACCTGTGCTAAATCTAGGGAAGTTAAGAATCTAGTAGAGTCATAAACAGCGTTATGTTTTTTAAAAATACGGATGTATATTAACAATTTTAGCACTTGGTAAAGATAAGATACATAGCTACATACGTGCCAATCTTATCACTGTAAAATTCATTGAACTTTGTCCTGGAGTATAAACGCTTAATCTAACTTAATTTGCTAAGAATAAGATTAAATATAAAGTTAGTGTCTTCGGCTTTTCTTTTTAATTATTATTATTAAGAACATACGTGTAAGTAACAATTTAAACAACACTCTTATATGGGAGCGCCTAAAATGTTGTTCTAAAGCACTATTTTTTCTTTTAAGAAGGCTCTAACATAAGTTACGTTTAAATAATTCACTTTTTAAGACCGATCAACGGACATACAAATAAAATAAATATATGTAATTTTAACTACAAAATAGAGAAGTCTAATTGATTAAAGATTTTTCAAAAACTTGTATGTTATATACCTATGTATATACTATTGGTAGAAATTGGATTAAACCCCTATGTAAACCTACATAATATATCAAAATTCTAACTGAGTCGAATAGTACATAAATCATTTTTGTAAATAGTTAGAAATAATATAGTTACGTAATTAATATTAGGAAGTATAGTGTTTACAGTTTTCGTCTATTTGTCTGTCTGAAAATGCATCATCAGAAACCATTTTATATTTATGTAAATAATCATATCACAAATAGTATTACTTTCAATATTTTATTGAAGCCCACACGGCCTTAATCAGATTAACAGATAAAATTGGTATAGCGTGTTTATTTGTATATCTCTAGGGTTCCGTGATGAAACATGACTACACTTTTTAACCTCGTAAGGCCCACGGTCCTACCAATAGTACTAATTTATTATAGTAATTCAGACCCGACCCTCTTACGCGCTATGTAGTCATTACGACCCAAAGGCCTACCTGTAGGACTTTTTACAAAACGTCACATTTTCGATTCGAACTTGCCGCTATAGCAATAGAGTGTATCAGAGTTTGTAGATCATTATATTTAGTAGCATATGGTAACACTGAATTTAGGTGCAACAAAAATACAACTGTCAGACTTTTGAAAATAGGTGGCGATATGGCAGGTCCACGAGGAAGAGGTAATTTAATCTTTTATTATTTGAGTTATCACGTGTAATTTAGTTTTAATTATTACATAAACCTATCAATCAATAACTGCTTGATTATATGATATAATTATTTCACAGTATCTATGCATCATTACGGTAACATGTTAAGTTTATGAAATATGGTCCATCAGTAGGACCTCGGGACGCAATTACTATAAAGCAATTATCAATTATGTGGATCATATCAGTCTGACTTCCTACCTGTGATTGATTTATTAATAATAATAACATAAATGAAGGAAACTACACAATGTTGATTAAAAATACGAATAAATTGGTTCGATTTTTCGAGTTATTTTAGAGATAGTTCGAGTTCGATTTCATTCGAAAATTATAGTAATACAAATAATCATACCTCACTAATGCCCGTGGGCCTGCCCATAGCACTTATTCTATTTGAACAAAACTTTCCAAAACCGTGTCCTATGATCATAACTACCACGCCCTGAAAATATGACTTCAATACGATTGCTTTGTCATATAAAAAAAACACCCAGAAGTGTTGGGTCTGAATGACAATAAAATATTAGTACTACTGGTAGCACCTTGGGCTACAATGACTAGCACGCCGTTTCATGCTCTGGGCCTTAGGAGGTTAAAATTATGTACGCGCGTCAGACGTACTTCTTTAGCATCATTAAAATCAATTTTTAACTGCATGCAAATAATTAATTACAATGAAATAATAAAAGAACTGCTTATTTTGAAACTTAATGAGCGGTTTTGCGGACAGCTTCAACTTGTAAATTTTGTGTGACGGTGATGCGCGCGCATCTTATTTCACTCTCATCATTTTTTCATAACGCGCCTTAAAGAAGTATAACTTAAAAAAAAGTTTTTATTATTGTAAAATTTTTTTTCATTACACTTTTTAAGTTTTGGTCAGTTAGATACTTTTGGTTACATTGCCTACCCCAAATTCCTTTGAAAAACATTGTATAACTACATTTTGATAACCTGCAATTATATATCACATTAAAATATTTTTAATGACATCAATTATCAAGTACCTATGTGACACTCTCGTTTTGAAGACGAAAAAATTTTTAAAGCCGTTAATTTATAAAAATTAAGTAGGAACGTAATAATGAATGATCAACAACTGTTAAGCCGTTTATTAACTACAAGCGACCATAGCGTCGGACATACGTATACAATATGACCATTGTACCTACATAATATATTAACAAGAATTAAAGTATATTTTCGAATATTTTCGCTCATTGACTTTGAATTTTGGTCCCTGATATTTTCAAGACGGGAAAGACTCTTTTTTTGTTATTTTTTAAATTTCAGTCAGCTACAGTTAGGTATACAATAACAAAGTGTTTGCATTTAATATTAAATAATAAGTCAATAAATGTATATAGCTGTAGGTAGCTATATAAAATTATAATTATCGCCTAAATTTAAGGTCTTTGTCAAAAATGCTGTTACAACAACATCAAAAATGTATAATGACTGCACAAGGAAATAAGTATTTAGTTACTTATTAATGTTTTATTTTAATCTACTTATTTTTTACTTTATTCGTAAAGCGCTTCCTTGAATTGTAAAAATAATAACTTGTAATAATTTTCAACCTAGCATTTTAAAGTATTAATCTAAATAATTTAAAATCTCTGTGTAGGTCATTACAATAATATTAATAATAATTGTAGAACGAGCGTATTTCTTGCGCTATTTTTAATTTTATAAATTTTTAAAATGTCTAGTTCCTAAGAAGGAAGATTTTATTGCTTTTTTTTATCGTTATACTTAAAATTGCGCTCTTGATTAAGGAATTATTTATTACTAGCGGAACCCGCGGCTACGCTCGCGCTAAATCGCTAGTACCTATATTATAACCCACGTAGTTGCCGTTCCCGTGGGATTACAGGGGTAAAAAGTAGCCTATGTCCTGACAGAGTTACTTTCGCATTTATAATATTAGTTAGGATATGCAACGTTGGCTCACTATTTAATAAATAAATAGAGTTGTAAAACATCAATGTTAAAAGATAACAACGTTGCACATAGATAGCTATTGCTCATGGCGAAATAATTTTCTTTCTTTTGTGCCAAGCCTTCATTATTATCAATCGATTATCTTCAAGAAAGATAACACTTAATAAGCCATTTGAAGTTATCTTCGTCTTTATTAAATATACAGTATAATGCATGTCATGATAATATTGTTGTAGAAAATCTCATCACATGAAAATTGATTAATAGATCTAATATGAATCGAAGTACATAATGGTACGTAGGTACTAGTACATAGGTACTATCCTTACTTCGTACTAATATTATAAATGCGAAAGTACATCTGTCTGTCTGTCGCGCTTTTGCACCAAAACTACTGAACCGATTTCAATGAAATTTGGTACACAGATAGTCTAGAGTCTTAGAAAGGACATAGGCTACTTTTAATGCAAAAAAAGGGTTGTAAGGGGTTGAAAGGGTCCCTCCCCTTATTTTTATGCTGTTGATTCGATATAAACAAACTAGAGGAACTCGCGGCTTCGCTCGCGCTAAATATAGCGAAGCAAGGATGAGTCGCTAGTATATTATAAATAGCCATTATAATTAATGATTACTAATGTATATAGCGATATGAGGAGAAGGAACCTAACTAAGTAATTCCTAGTTGTATACCTAATTAAATAAAAATTAAGTTATTTTGATTACATACAAAGTATGACGTGGAGTCATGTCCCAATAATATCTTTTTTTATACGAAAGTCATTAAGAAAAAAGTGACTTTCGCTTGTTTTTGGAACTCTAAGTCTAATTTTCCAGTCAATTTTTGGCCTAAAAAACATGTCAATAAAATAATAAATTGTCGCATCCATTGTCGAGATGTGCTTTTCAAAGAACAACCTTTTATTTTTAAGAAAAAGAATAATAATATAAATATTTTATGTTAATAAAATATGTTATTATAAGCAGTCTTAAGATTAGTTTCTAGGTAGGTACTTTCGCTTAGCTTAGGACTTTGCCCTAAGTAGTACCGAGTACGTACTATTTCAAAATAGGCTAGATTAACTTTCTTATATAAACAAGTTTTGTGCCATTATAAATTATTTATAGGTCTCAAGTTACGTTGTTATTTCTTGCTTATGCTTTCAATGAAGGTATGAGGTATTGAGAAAAGACTACATCTAGTTAAGAAGGTTCGGAATAAAATAATTTTCTAAGATATCCCTCGAAAATAAAACTCTACTAGTTGATCAATCAAATTTGTTATATAATAATTTCAAATTAATAGCTTTATGCATATGAAAGTATATATAGTACATACATACTTCAAAAAATCTATTTTTAAAATTTCTCTGATTTTTCTCAGACCTGCATGCTGTTTTCCTTCACCGTAAGGCAATTAATATAAATTATATATTCTGTGCAATTAGTAGTAGTAAGCATGAGAGAACTGACTCGCACATGAAAATATCAGAGGTGCGAGACCCAGATTTGAACCCGCATCGCTTATTCAAGCGAGCGCGTTACCGCTGGGCTACCACTGCCTATTTGAAGGCATAGCATATATGAATAAAATAAAACATGTATAACCGACTTACAACAGTTGTTAGTACATAAAAATGATTTACCAGCTGACGAATCACATAGATTTAGTAATTTTACCGAGGTATTTCGAGTTGGTCTCTATATGTGGGATATAGTCTTCTACTAATAAAACGTACCTAATTAAGCGAGGGCACATTACTAAAAAAGTATAAAATTTGCTATTTTCAAGTGGGTGAAGGTTCCGTAGATGAAGCGGAACTAGTAACACCGTATCTAACACCGATATGCTTATGTCATCTTACGTTTGAGAGTCTTATCCTTGGCCTTGACTATTTAGCTACATCCGAGGTTTTGTACATATAAATAAATCCCTCAAGTAAACAACAATGTTGTAGGTATTATAACAAACAGTCTACAATAGAATATGTTTTTTATTAGCAAACCCGGCCCGCTTCACTGAATTAAACGGTTTTAATAGTTTTCTAATAAAATAAAAGTAAACTCCTTATGACATAACCTATCTGCAAGTAAATTGTAAAAGTCCTATTAAAATCGGTCCAGCAGTTTCATAGAAAAAAAAGATTTTCTTTAATGTAATAACCGTATATTACTTTCATATGTATTAAGTGAAAAGCAGTTAATTTGAAATTAAAACAGACACTTCAATTTTATTTGTATGTCTTTATGTAGTTCGATACACTTTTAAGGTGATAGTATAGTTTTTATCCCGAAAATCATCGCTTAAGAGTGACAAGGGGAGTGCAAGTTAATATGTGAAATAAATCATTTGTTAAGCACGAGATTTTTATTTACATTTTTAACCCCCGACGCAAAACAACAGGGTGTTATTTAAGTAGGTGCCTACTTAATAAATAAAAATGATGCAACACGATTGACCGATGCCCTAAGGAAGGTAGCGAGCAGCACATAGATGCGGATTGCCCAGGTACGGGATTGGCGTTCATTAGGGAAGGCCTTCGTTCAGCAGTGGACGGCAATAGGCTTATGAGTTATGATAATGATGAAGTAGGTACAGTTCGCGTCACGTAAAAAGAACGCTGGAAGAAAGTGGTAGGGGGGTTTGTTTGCGCATGGGTACAATCGCACACGAAATTACTAAGCCTATTCTTTTATTTTTGAACTAACCTTTCGCTCGTGACGTATATTGGTTATTGGTAGGTACGTTGAAAAATATAGTAGATAGAATGTTATTAAACAGAATTTTATAAATTAATAAAATATGTTTGATTTATTGTAGAATTTTTAATCTACTTACAAAAAATTAAATTAATTCGTTTAATATATAATTTTTATTGTTAACTGCATTATTATCTATTACTCTCTCTTTATAAAACAATATGCGTCAAAAAAATTATTTCACTATTTTTGATATAAAATCATTTCGTAATTTATAACTTTTGTGTGCGCGATGGTATTTTCAACTGACGAACCAATAGCGAGCCGGCAAGCATGCGGCGCGTGCCTCACAGTCCCGCGCCCCGCGTCTTACCACCAAATTGGCCGATAAATCGCCTCTGCGCAACTTGACAGCCAGCGTTCTTTTTACATGACGCGAATTATACTAACCTATTTTTCTATACCTTTATATGCACATATATACTATATAGTATAGGTAAAACGTACCTAGAGATAAACCCGAGCGAAGCAAGGGTGAGTCGCAAGTTCTCTTTTATGATTATGCATTTAAAAACATAGGTAAATAACAAGATCTGTAAACACAACGATTGACCTTTGTGCAGGCGATATTAAAAACAACTTCTCCTCATATCAGACCATATTCATACTGTTTAGAAAAATCCCAAATAGAATCAATGTAATCGTACCAAAATACATATAATATGCAAATTTTAATAAACTATATCAACAACGAAAAAAACTTCTTTGTTAGTTTGTTTGTTCCTGCTAATCTCCAAATCGGCGTAGAAGTACCGATTTGAAGATCCGGTTGACCAAATTTCACTGGCAAAAAGACTGTTACTATTATATATTCTGTGCTATTTCTTAGAAGAAGATTTAGGGTTCCGCTCAAAAAAATTAAAAATTAACCTTGCCTGTACACAAGTCGCAAAATTCTAGCAGTCGCTAACAAATAAAGCTATCTTTCTTTAGAAAGATGTCATATAAAAGATCATTCAGACGCTCCCACGATTGCTTTAAAGTGTAAATACAGCAAACATAGGATACATCGGATACCACCAAAATGTAGCCCCAAAAAAACTTAAAAAGATGTTCAATTATTCGCGTAAAGCTATAAAAGTAAATTATATTTTTCACGACAAATACAGTATAAAAAGTTATTTTTTTGAAATTTGGCTACTACCTACGAGTATCATGAGAGATTCGCACGCGAGCACATTCAAACATATTATTGTAATAATAGCTACTACTAGAAACCTATTCTCTAACATAATATTAATAAACTACTTTGGTCACTGCAATATGACAAAAACGACAGTATTTAAAGGCCTCCGTTATCACCTAGGGGAATAAAAAAAATATCCTACGACCTATTCTTAGACCTACCAAATATACACAAAAAAATCATAGTAATCGGTGAATCCGTTTCGGAGGAGTCCAATAAAAAACATTGTCACACGAGATTTCTATATATTAGATAGTCCTGGCTTTACATTTTTACAATCTTATCGTACACTATTAGAAGAAATATAGTCGCATTTTTGTAAATACATTGTACTACCTACCTAGTAAATATACCTACAATAATTTATTCATACAGTTATAGTAATGTATTGTAAATAAAATGAGTACATTAGAAATATTGTAATACTAAAAAAAAGTTATTAAGAGCTATTAAAGTCAAATTATCATTAACCACATAATATATTACATATAATTTATTATGCATTACGTATACAAAGCAAGCGTTACGTTTTTACTAAATTAACAAAACAGTTTAACCACTATTTAAAATGCTGCTTACCTACTGTTCTATATGAACGCACGCTATAACTGAATCAATTAAACTACATAGAATACATCGTTTTACTATTAAATGCGAATATTTATATGTAAGTCTGTTTGTTTCTTCACACTTAATAGGCGAAATTGATTTGAATCTTACTTTAGTTTAATATGTGTAAGAAATTTTGTTGTCATACATGGCGCTTGCGAGGTGGGCGTTAATAACTGCGACACAGTTTTATACTAATGCAGTTATTATCGTTATGTTGTTTCTGTCATACATGTATTAAATATTAAATAAATAAATAAATGAAACTTGTATGAAAAACGCATTTGCAAACCATAGGTTTACTCTATCAGTCTACTCTATTCTCAGAGAATTACGTACCTGAAGAAACTAACATGGTATACCGTATTATACTCTACTCCTAGTAAACTACACGTGCCTACATTTTCCTCTAAACTTCACTAAAAAATTGCGAGTCGTTTTTTGTTCGCTCTAACTACAAAACGGATCTAAGACATGTGTGTAAATGCTAGTATATAATAATATATTTTATAACTAAAAAAGTCGTCAAAACAAGTAAGACGCTCTTTAGATACTATAAACAATTGTAATCCCATATCTGATTAAGTACTTTATTGGCTAAGAACTCTCGTATTATTTACACTAGATGTTTACAATTATACACCAACTAGCGACTCACTCTCGCTTCGCTTTGGGTTTCACTAGTAAATGCATACAAAAACTTGACAAATTATTATATACTAAAACCTGCCTCAAGAACCACTCTATCCATTGGTGAAACAGCATGAAAATCGGTGTAGTAGTTTTTGAGTTTATCGCGAACAGACAGACAGACAGACGCGGCGGGGGACTTCGTTTTATAATAATATGTTGTGATAGTGATAAGGCAAGTGAATCATTCGCTATTTATGTTTCCGATATTTTAAATTGAAAATAACATAAAAATAGCAAGAGTGTAAGTATTCACAACACTAAAATCCTCGATTCGACTTTTCCCACGGTATTTTTATTTAAATATTTTTTTCCTCTTCTACTTGAAACAAACCGAATAGGGTATTTTATATGAAGTGTATCGTAATGTGCCAGTAAATAAATAAAAAATATTAAATTCATAAATTCAGTTTACATTTAAGGCATTCAAAAACAATTTTGGTACTTACAATAGCAACGTGATTCTGAAAAGATGGAAAATTAAGCCAAAGACGATCGAAAAGCCGCATATTAGGGATCACAACGTCAGATAGCCGCGATTTTATGATAAATTCCTCATTTTTCTTTAAAAAACTACTTGCTGAGAATTTTCTCAACGATTTTAGTTCTCGAATTTGCCGGAGTAGTAACTTTCGCGCCATTTCGTGATACGCGTATACTGATTAAGTATAAAATGATGACTGAACGACTTACGGCAGCCGGCCGCGATGACACTATGATATGCGAGGTGATAGAGCACCTAATAAATACGTAACCAAGCTATTTGTTGATATTATTTCGAAGTTTCTGATTAGTACGTACTTGTAAAATTAAATGCAAATCCTGGTATGACATCAGAATAAAGAAGAACAAACAGAAATATAATATTAAAAAAATGAGTAAAATCTAAATTATTATAAAACTAGGTACCAGCAACGGGTTCCGCTTCATATGCATTTAGTAAGAAGCTGTTAATTTGGAATTAAAAACAGACACTCCAATTTTTTTAGTGTTTTTTTTAGTGCAGGTTTGTTGGAATCTCTTAGTCAAGTAGGTTTCCTCTCGATGTTTTCCTTCACCGAAATAAGGCAGTGGTAACGCGCTTGCTTGGCAACTGAGTAAATTGGTTTTAAATCACGGATATCGTACCTGTAATATTTTTACATGCTAATTATTTTCAAAGAAACATACGATCACAATGTGAATTATATAATTCGTAAACTGATAGTAGGGGCATACATTTCAAACACAAAACCCTCCTTTAATCTTTGCTGCAATCGGGTAAATCGTATTAGAAAAAACAATTGACGTACATAAATAGATATATTATGTCAAGTCAACAGACCGACAAATCCATGTATGTGACGTTTACAGCGTAGTATAGTAACAATTAAATTAAAATGATAAAAAATGTAAAAAACTTGAGAATGGCAAAAAGTTAAAAAAAAGTCGTAAATTTACAAAACAAGAAACAAGTACCTAGTAAGTTTTTTATTTGTTAAAAAACATATCTTGTTGCAGGATAAGCATACCTAGTAGGTAGTATTAAGTTGGAGATATATGTATAAAATTCATCACTCACTAAGGTACTCACAGGTACTAAGTAGCCTGTACTCTATGACTTTCTTTCTTCTTTTTGATTTGACTTAGGTAGGTAATCATTTTTACTTCAAATTGCTTATAAAAATATAGTATTTTGTGTGATCGCCTCTTAAAAACCTTCATTTTGATACCCCACTATATACATAGGTTTCGTTCACGTTTGGGGGCCCACATATAGACCTGACCTAGCAGGCAACTGGCAATATTAACCTAACCATAAAAAATTTGAATGATATTAAACAGAACTTATTTAACAATTCAACTTACCATCAGTAGCATCAACTAAAAACTTGCAAAATGATTGCAAGTTTTTAAAAAAGCTAAGTCACGTTTAATTTATAAAAACGATGTAAAAGAACAATTCATCTCAAGAATATCTTTATAACCTAAAGTCTTTTACGTTTATAAATTAATGGCGGAAATCATAAGCTCACAACGTTACAAAACGTAACGTTACAAAACATAATATGTACCTATATTGTAGATACTTTAAAAAGTAACCATTCGAGGTGCTTGTAAAACTATTACAATAAAGTATGTTTTGCTTTGATTAAGACAATTTACATTGTTGGTTAGTTACCACTTACAAGTGAAACTATTAACAGCGTTTTAAAACCTAGGTGGGTCATTTTGATGATTATGCTCTTAGTCACGGAATTGACAAATAAATTCACCTGCTCTGTGCTCATAGTGAACCTCTTCTGTCACAATGAACAGATATATCTATTGGCATAGCTGGGCACCGTTAAACAAATAATTAACTCGTTAATCGCTAATCCGTTACTTAAAAAAGTTAACTTCGTTAAACGTTAAAGCGTTACATTTCGAAAGATTTAACGCAAGTTAACGTTAATCGTTAATCCGTTAACACGTGATTAAAATTGCATTTTTATATCATTGCTATGTCTATTGGAGTATGTAATATATATATCTTAAAAACTCTACTTCACAGTTAGCCAAAAGTATGTATAATTTAGGTAAATATAATTATATAAGTAAGCGAAATTAGATTTAAAAATTCGGACAAGTGCGAGTCAGACTCGCGCACCGAGGGTTCCGTACAAACCTGTACGGAACGGTGTATGAGTAAAGGGGTAATAAGTTTAAAATTATTAAAAATATTTTTATTATATGATGTAACTAAAAATTTATGCTTTTCGCAATTTTTCCTTTATCTGTGTTATAAGACGTTGCTTCGTACCAAATTTCAAGATTCTGAGTTCACGGGAAGTACCCTGTAGGTTTTGATTCCCTTGCGAGTGTCGAAAATTTGCGGCATAAACGGGAGTATCTTTTGATCGCGTTGACTTAGAAGTTTGATTTTTTCACAGCTCCAAGAGACCATAGACTTGAGTATTTGATATGAATTTCAGCTTGATACCTCCACGCGTTCCTGAGAAAAAAGGTCTTGACAGACAGACAGACAGACGGACAACAAAGTGATCCTATAAGGGTTCCGTTTTTACCTTTTGAGGTACGGAACCCTAATATCACAATAAAGGAATATTTGTGTAAACTACGAAAGCAACATAGTGCCACCTGTGATTTAGCTCTGAAAATGTGAATAAAAAATACCTAGTTGGGTGTTATTTCATTATTAAAAAAAACTTAAAATCAAGTCAAAACACTTGTTTTTTTTAAAAAAGGCACAGTAATTAAAGCGAATCGCACTAGACCGATTGGCTCTAGCTGCTTACAAAAAGTATTTAAATAGTTCCCTGAATATCATGTATAAAATTAAGACTGATATATAGAAATACTATAAGGTCTTAGGTAAAGCGATTGGTTTAAACTGTTACCGTACCAAAAGTGTCTGGCAGTAATAAATAATTTTTAACTATATTTTATAAAACATACGTAAAAATCGTCACTGACCTTTAATAAAAGTGAATACTATTTTTACTCTTCATTGGCAGTCGACCTAAACTATCGGGTACACGTACACTCTAAGTACTACATACTTAATCTATTTAATCCCATACATTTGGTGACTGAGAAAATAAGTAAAGTCTGGCGGCCCTGGGAACTTGGTCGATGACTACATATCATTAGCGTAGGAGGAAAATATATTACTTATTTTAGGCAAATTCACATTTATCATTTTAGTAACACCAAAAAATTCCTCATAATTTATTTATAACAAGCATTGTTATATACGCTGACGATATTTTCTCCATTTAAATGGATACTATACTGACTACACTACATTGTAGTTCTTGAATATTAAGTACATACAATATACGAATAGACTAAGGCAGTTTTACTTTTAGGTACGTAAGGCAGTGGCAGCCCCGCGCTCGTAGCAGGTGGAAACTAGGTATAGAGTTCAAATCCCCGATAAGAATTTTCTACATGATTGACCATGAGTAACCTACAGCTATTAGTTCCGAAAATAGCCACTCAGCGACACCAATCAGTGCTGATAGATTTAACCTGTGATTTAACTTAGTTTTATAAATTCAATTTGTTTAAAGCTGACTTTGTATATACAGGATAATTATGTCACAATGTATTATTTTATTCAAATTAACAGGTGGTAATTGAGTAAGCAATGGTAAGTAACGCGCTCGCTTGGTTAACCGAGTGTCGCGGGTTCAAATCCGAGTCCAGCAACTCTGATATTTTTATTTTATTATAATTAAAACATTGTGAGGAAACCTGCATGTATGAGAAAACCTAGCAAGTTTTCGAAAGACATACGAAGTCAGCCAACACGCACTTGGACAGCGTGGTGGACTATGGCCCGATCCCACCAGTAGGCGTTAAAAAAGGCTGAATACAATTAAATAAGAATATCTCAATACCATTCAACAGATTATTGGAAAAATCTACGTATATTATAACAGATAATAATAATAATAATCTTTATTGTCAAAAAAAAGTAGTTTACAATATATTTTATATCTAAAGGTACTCACACTAGGCAAAGCCTGTATCGTGAGTACCACAACTTGATTAACAAAAAGATATTATTGCTCGGTAAACATTGCTAGCGAAAAAAAAAAAAATAAAGTAAAATAAACTAAGCTTAATTAATATGAACATATGTATATAAACAGTTGCACAGTTTAGGTAATTTATGAGGCCCATTACGATATATCATTAATAAGGTTTTCTGTAGCATCATATGTTAAAGTAGCGAGCCAAGACACCACTTTTGTCTTAGCTTTCTTAACTGAGCAATATTTAATGTCACAAAAACCGACAACCTTGTTATATATTAGCGTGTCAATATATGGACTAAAACGTTTTGCAAAGCACGACCTTACACTCGGTAGAGGAATCTTAAAAACTCGACGAGCTAATAAATTCTGGTATTCCGGGGACAAAATAACGGTTTTATGAATTTTGAGAGTCACATTTAAAATAAACAATTGGCGCACACTTAATACTTTACTGTCCTTGTAGATAATAGAAGTGGGATACATAAAAGGTTTTTTGAGCATTGTTTTAAGCACGGATCTTTGGGCTCTTTCTATCTGTATCATATGTGACTTTGCAGCACCACCCCAAGCCGTCAAGCCATATGTTATTATGGATTGGCACAACGCAAAATATACAGATCGTAAGAGGTCTACTGATGCTGTGTTGCGAAGTAGTCTCATGACGTAAATGATCTTGCGCACTCGGGTTGATAATGATTTTATATGTTCTTTAAAAGTCATATGTTGATCGATGAGAATTCCCAAGTATTTCACTGTATCCACTTTATTAAGTGTATCACAATTACATTGATCTCGGTTACTGAGATTACATGTGTGTAGTTTTAGCTGCAATGATGTATTTGGGGCCGATGCAATGGTTTTATGAAAGCACATATAATTCGTTTTCTTTGTGTTTAAAGTAAGAAGATTGGAATGCAACCATGTTGAGATTCGTTTCATTCCCAGTTCAGCCTTCAGAAAAACATCAGGCCAATTGTCACCCTCATAAATAATAACCGTATCATCTGCGTAACAGATGATATCTCCGTCGGTATTGTTGTGTATGTCGTTAATATACATAGTAAATAGTGTAGGGCCTAGTATACTACCCTGTGGGACTCCAAAGTTAACTGTTTTTTGTGAACTTTCATAGCCACAGACTCTGACACATTGCTTTCTGTTGGTTAGATAGCTTTTAAACCACTCCAGTGGAACTCCCCTTATACCATACTGTACTTCTAATTTTTTTAGTAGAATTAATGTGGACACTGTATCGAAGGCCTTAGATAAATCCAAGAATACTCCTATACTAGCCTTATTGTTTTCTAAATTAGTAGCTATAGTATTAGTGAATAGGGCGATTGCATCAACCGTAGATTTTCCTCTTCTAAACCCAAATTGTCTCGAGGAGATAAGTTTGTTTGCTTCAATGAAATTTATTAACCGTGCGCTTACAATTTTTTCTAGTAGTTTTGAGAATGCTGTTAACAGTGAGATTGGTCGATAGTTTTGCGGAGAATCTTTCGGGCCATTTTTATGTATAGGCTTAATACACGCCATCTTCCATTTATCAGGAAATATACCACTCTCTAAACTGCAGTTGATTATAAAAGTAAGAGGGTGGATGATAACATCTTTTATGTCCTTTAAAAGTTTATTACTAAGGTCATCTATACCTGGAGCTTTGTCGTTATGCAGTGAAACAATTAGGGACTCTAGTTCGTATATGTCTGTAGGGTGCATAAAGAATGAGTTAGGCATAAAATTATTCGGATGGACTTTATTGACGAGGGTCGCCTGGTCAGTTTGTAAATCATGTAATATACGGTTGGCTAACTCATGTCCGACATTTAAAAAGTAATCATTGCATTTATTTAATGACTGTATATTATTAATCTCACCATGAGTAGCCAGCAACTCATAAGGTTCTTCTTTATTTTCTGACAGGTTGCATATATCCTTTATTGATCGCCACAGTTTTTTTGGATTTCTTAAGTTGCTAGACAGTATGTGTTTTTCATATTCCATTTTAAGTCTACGTAGTAAGCTATTACAAAAGTTCCGATAGCGATTGTAAATAATGCGTGTTAGCAAATCTTGTGGGTTTTTACGGGAAAGCATATGAAGTCGATCTCTATGTCGCATGCACCGTATTAGACCAGGCGTAATCCAGGGCTTTATGTTACATTCCTGATGTTTCTTTGGTACTTTTTTTTTATGCCTATTTATTATATGGAATAATTTATAACAGAAAACATTAACTGTATTGTTTACATCATTACAATCTAACAGTGCCGACCAGTTAATTCGGCTAAGGTCATTTTTAATTAATTCTACATCTTGTTTCATCGTAAAGGGTTTACGAATTCGCGACTTAGGCATATTCATTGATAGACCTACAACAGCAATATCATGATCAGTAATATCACTACAGCATATTACACCTATAACACCTTTAATTTTGTTAACAAAAACATGATCTAGACATGATTCTGCTCTAGTTGGTTTTGTTATAGCCGGGTGCAGGCCATGTTCTGCTGTTAAACATAGGTATTCTAAATGTTGATTACTTGTTGAGGATAGAAGATCAATATTTATATCACCAGCCAATACAAAATTTTTTTGGACGTTGGATTGTGCACTAAGAATTTCATCTAGAGATAATAAAAAATTACTTATATTCCTAAAACAAGGTGGTCTATATACACCTAATATAGTGATGAAATTTTGGATTTCTATCTGCAGACAGTTAGCATCTTTAAGGTCTGGTTCCGACACTATAGCATTCCATGAGTCCTTAATATATACAACCACTCCACTATTTTGATTAATGATTTTACTTGTGTTGAAAGTCTTGTAATTTGGAATTGTTGGAATCATTGTGTTTTCATCAAGCCAGCATTCTGTTAAGATGATAGCGTCAAATAACAATTCAAATCTCTTCAATGTTGTCATGAAATTATCAAAATTTTTATTGATACTTCTTATGTTTAGGTTAAGTATTTTAAAGTTATGTTGCAGTTTAATTATTCCCATACATTGCTCAGGTTCAGGTATTGTGTGGCAGTCTATTCCTTGTAGTTCAAAATCACAATCAATGGTATTATCAATCATTGTAAACATGTAATATAGAAAATATCAACGAAGAGAAAGAAAAGTAAAAGATTACGGTTTTGAAACCCACCACATACGTTAACGTGATTAAAATGCTAAATAAATGAATCAAAAATGGCTCGCGAAATATAATTATAAAATTAAATTTGAGATTACCAGGAATATTTTGATCAACAATTTGTGTGTATATATGGGCAATTAGAGAATGCATATTAAAGATAATTTGATTTATAATCATCAATATCAACAAAATTAACCGATGATATCTTCGTGCAACTGTCATTAGAGTTAAACATACATACTTCAAAAGAACCATTAAAAACATCGACAAAAATGTATAAATTCTAAAGACCTTAAGTACAAGATAATAACTAATTGTAATTAGCATGCAATTTTTAACTACACATAAGTTTACACATTTAAATTGATTTAGAAAAAATATTAGACAGATCATCAAAATTTCGAACAGGGCGGGCTGGCTTGCCTTCCGATTTTCGGACAAAAATAGTACCTTGTGTGCACCAGCAATGCGAGAATCCATGTTGTTTTGCCGTTCTTCGTGCTTCACGAAAAAGCTCTCGGTTATATTTTGTTAAGCGTTCATTGTAGAAAACCTTATAAGGTGTTCCGGGAATATCAAGGTCAGTGCTTTTTATATTCCGCCTTGATTTTGCAGCCTTAATTATCTGATCTCGCTTTGTCTTGCGTAAGAGACGAACAACAACTGGTCTAGGCAATTGAGAGTTATTTTCCGCGGTAATCACTCGCTTAATACGGGGCCCAGCGCGGGTAACCCAGTCAATGTCACCATCTTCTAGCTCCACTCCGACTTTCCGCGCAGCTAAAAGAACTACATGTTGTAAACTCTCATTATTAATTTCGGGAATACCACATAATTCTAGTTCATTACTAATATTGTTTTGAGATTTTATATTCAATTCATGTTGTAATTCTTTCACTGTGCCTTTAAGCAGTTCAGTTTCTCTTTCACGGTCCTCAAGCTTTTTAATTCGGCTGTCATTGTTAGCTATCGCTGACCCTAGTTCTTCTAATCGTTTCTGGCAGGATGTAATAGAAGCTGTAGTGTCTTCAAGCTGTTTTTTTAGGGATGATAATTCCTGGGTTAGCAATCGAAACTCAGCAATAAGCTCCTTTACTTCACTATTCGTTCCAGTAATACTTTGTGCATCGGCCTTTTTACGCATAGTGACGTTTGAGTCATCCTCATTTATGCGCACAGGTGTTGAGCTGTTATCTCCAATTCTTCGCTTAGTGGCACAGCAATCAGGACATTTCCATTTACTCTTCTTCTCCATTGATAGTTCCGTAAGATTGATGCATAAAGAACAAAAATTTTTAGTACACGTTGAAGATGTACATTTTATGTTATTCGAATCTTTAATAAGTTTAAGACAACCGTAGCATTTCATGATGGGAGGCAATATTGAAAATGTTTTATTTTATAAAACAGTATTATGCCTTTCGAAGTAGGAAAAATGCGGATGGCCGTTCTGCGTTAATAATCTTTGTCTAATAACTGTGGTAGGTAGATATTAGCACTATAAGCGTAAACTCACTCAAATGTGACTCTTGCGTACTGATCTTAACCGTGCGATTCGCTTGTACTGTTCGAAATATACCGTCAATCACTTGTTGTTTTTATTTCTTTAGAATATTTGTTTAATTACTTTGTAACTAGGTGGACACATATTTGATTGTTATGAAATCTTGAGACACAATATATTATGTATTTACACACACTTTAACGTAAAATTTTGAAGAAATTAATCACTTTTACTAAATATAAATGAGAATATCAAGTGGAGGTTTAACAAAAACATTTTAGCAAGCTGACCGAGCGTCATAGATAGGTATTATATATGGGATTATGTAAAGACAAAACAGTTCCGTATCTGTATCCCCTGTTCGTCATTGTCAACCGACTTAAAAAAGGGAGGTTTTTAATTCGCTTGTTCTTTTATTTTATGTGTATCTCTCTCCTCTACTCTCTAACTACTAACTCTAACTAACTACTAACTCTAAACTCCTATCATTGAATAGAATAGGACTACGTTCAAGAAAAACATACACGCATTTTGAGTTAAGCAAGGGTTTACTCGTAGGTAGCTACCAAATAAGTCTATGAAGCCACTTTAGTTGGAAACAATAAAATAATAATTAAACAGGTGAAAGCGTTAAAACCGTATTTATCACTAATTTAACGCCAATATATTAGGATGGTAAGAATGGTGGAACGATGGCACATTATCTATACTGATATTATAAAGAAGTAAAGTTTGTTTATTTGTTAAATTGTAAGGGGTAATCTTGGGATCTACTGAACCGATTTTAAAAATTCTTTCACCAATAGAAAACCACATTATTGCTGAGTGTCATAGGTTATATAAAAAACCGAAAAATAAAAATTTTTTTTACGTGGTAGTCCGTTTTGCAAAGTGAATCGGAGAAAAAACGGTCGAATGAAAGCGTTTCTTACGAACGCTGCCTTAACTATGAAAAATATATTTTTGAGTTCTAGAGAAAAGATGTGGAGCTTAAAAATGCCTACAAAAAAGTCAACGACAGCATATGTCTAACTTTTATATTTAAGTGACAAAAAGTAGTTTTTTTAATATTAGTATAGATAATTTAATTTTTAATATTAATAAAATAATTAAATTATTTAAACACTCTGTACTAAAAAAGGATTATTAACATTATGCCCAACGAAGTGGGCACGGGTCAGCTAGTTATATTATGTGTTTCTTAACTTGAAAATATTTTACCAGACTGCGATCGAACTAAGAAGGAACTGTAAACGACATAGGTAATAGTGAGGGTTGAGTTTTATTATTATAATATCATGACATTAATTTTGTTGGCAATACATTTTTAAACCTACATTACTAAAATATTGTTTTTCAATTAAAACATTTTCGTAATGCAAATGAAGTAGAGATAGAGAAGTTTTTTTATCGCAGGTAAAAACATGAACTTAAAGTCAATTTTTACATTTTGAAAATTAGTCTAAAAAATACGTTACTGTATATGTTTTAGATAAGAGTATAACGACCCTATTGGTTTTTGTATATTTCTTATATTGTCTCTATTTTTATGATAATGGCATGAGGCATTACTTATGTATCAAATGACGTCACAAGGAGCAATGACTTCTTACACGTACCTATTCCAAACTACATTAGGTTTCTATTCAGGATAAAGAATATGGAACTAATGTCATAGACTTCAGGAGTATAAAGAAGTAAGTCAGGTAAGACCAAAGAAAACTTCAATGTACTTACATTAATTATTATAATAAAATAAATCCTGTTTTTATATAAATAATAATTTATTTCATTATAATAATAAAAGTCTAATAAAAAATACGAACAAGTCCAAAAAGCTGCCTCGGTGGTGTAGTGGCTAGCATAGTCATACATCGAGAGGTCCTAAGTTCGAGTCCCGGTTAGAGCCAAGTTTAGTCTTTCCATTATGTAAGCCTCAGTAACAGCCTGGAGTTAGTAAGATGGCGTTGTTTCACCCCCGTGTCTCGGATAGCACGTCAAGCCTTCGGTCCTGCGCCTTAGTTCTCACTGGTCGTCTCGAATCTCATATTCCGGTGGGACGATTACTCGTCTATACTCTCTAATGAGTGCACTTTAATGTCTTCTGTGAAGTAGGCCAGTCTCAATGAGATTGGCCGTTGGCCGCCATGGCTGGAGAACATTATTATTACTAGTCCAAAAAAAAAACGGATACTAAAGTTACATTGCCGGGCAGCCATTTTATTTCTACATCAAATGCACAAAGATGGAAGTAGTCTCGAATAGCACACAGGTTCACTTTTATTCTATATAGTAACGAACCAGAGCAAAGTAGAGAACCTAGTAGTAAAAATGATGTATTGAAAAAAATAATAATATGATAATAACTTGAAATTAAGGAACTGTTTTGCGCCTTAGATCAGCCATTTTGTCTTTGATATGATTCAACGCAGGTGGTTAATAAATTATAAGGATTTTAATCAAAATAAAAACTTTTGTGCTTTAATATATTTAATAATGAATAAAAGCCAATAACCATTACATATAAAAATTAAAAACGAAGTATAAAAATATAAACATTAAGAAATAACAACTTAATATTAATATTACATTAATTTGTTAACAAGTATTTAAAGTTTGGTACAATATACGTACATTTAAATCCATACGAAAGTGACTCGCACTTGACCAATTTTTATTATTATTGGTTTTACTTGTTCGGGTTTTAAACAACAATCTTAATTTCAACATATGTATGAATAACATTATTTTTTATAATAATAAAGCATTTTAATATACCATTTAAAAATATGCCATACTAAAATATTATTCCAAACAAGATTAAACATTCTGGTAACAAGATATATTTATCACAATAAATATTTAGATAACTTCATTTTAATTACAAAAAGTAAAAATCTGTATAAAATGGCATTAGCAAATAAATGCTTATTTTATTATAAGATTTTATAAAAACCCCTGTATTCTTAAAATTGTATAATATGATGGGTAGTCTAAGGAATGATTAATGAATGAATTACATATAATATATTTCTTCATAATATTTGCTTCATAACAAAAATTGCCCCACACTGGATTGGAATCCACTACCTTTGATTGATAAAAATGTAAATGTTCATAATAAAAGTTGGTCAAGAGCGAACCGGATTGACCAACTTTCATCTTTCCCTGTACCCTACATATTATGTATGTCTTAAATCCCAACAATGAAAGATATAAAATATTATGCTAAACTCGCGCCGCGAAGCAGGATGACATTCGTAAATCCATCCATCCATTCATAAATATGCAGCATATATGTACAGTATGATATATAAATAAATATGTTGGGACATTTTTACAACAGCGCCATCTGGTTCCGTGGTAAGCTACGAGGCTTGTGTTACGGATACCAGATAGTTGATATACTACATATATTTTTTTTTTAAATACATACATAATATAAATATTAACACCTATGACTGGGGAACAAATATTCGTGCTCAACAAATGTATGCCCCCAGCGAGACTCGAACCCGCGACCGCTGGCGCAGAAGGTAGGGTCACTACCAACTGAGCCAAACGTGTCGTTCATTTATATATTATTATATGTAATATTTGTATGTATGTGTATGTAATTATTATTACTTCTAGAACTTATAATGCACTAAATCGCCCGCTCACATCTTCCACATCCACAGGTTGACTGGAAGAGATCTCTTATAGGGATAAGTCCACCTTTGTCATCTAAATTTTTTGTTTTTGTATTTTTCTGTTTGTCCTTTTAAGTGCAATAAAGAATATAATAATACTTTCTTAGGTACGCGAATATTTGACATTATAAATGTCAAATATTCGCGTACCTATGTTTTCGGATTATATTTAAAAAAATCAATACAAAAAAATAATCAAATAAAACGTCAACAACATTTTAAATTTAAATATTAAATGGCATTTAAATTGAATAATGAGTAATAACTCGTGTGATAATTATTATATCGTTCGTTCTTTATTTTAAAATTATTAAACTATTAATACAAGGCCAAACAGAAACTACATGTGAACAAAAACAAACCTTACAATCTAAGGTAAAATGTTTACAACACCCGAGAAGGCGGGGCGGTAGCAGTCATTGCATATTTTGTGCGAGCGACACGCATTATAATTTACGCGGGAGTGACAGAGAGGTCAACGGTCAAATTTCTTCCTGCTTCGCGGCGCAAGTATTTAAGGCACTTAGTTACTATAACATAATAATATATGATTTTTTTTATTTTTAAACCAACTTCAATAAAGTAAGTTATAAAATAATGTAATAATGATCTAACCTTATCAATGATCTCATACATATTTATTATTTATGTATAGAAAATTCAGGTGGAATTTTATAAGTACTACTAAGTTTACTTGTACTAAGATTGAAAAAAAATACTTTTTTGAAGTCAGTAATTACAATTTTAATTTTCATAGTTTAAAAGTACTTATAATTTAAGGCACTGTATTATCTTTCATATATCAATACATATAAAATGGAAGTGTCTGTTTATAATTTCAAATTAACATTGTAATTTTAATTTTTCTAAGTACATATAAAAAATATAAAAGTATATATAGTATAAGTATATATATATACAGTACTTACATCAGAAAATCAACTTTTAAAATTTTTGTCTGTCTATCTGTGTAATCACTAAAACGGCTGTACCATTTTTGACGGGACTTTCACTCGAATACAGCTAATGTTATAAGGAGTAACTTAGGCTACTTTTATTTTATTAGAAAGAAATTATAAAACCGTTTAATTTATTTTAACTTACACCCAGCGAAGCTGGCCTGGTTTGCTAGTACTATTAAAAAGAAACGTTTTGTTTAGGTAAGCTTTAGAAATAGTTATTCGATTGAGAAAATTATGTAGCAGTATGTGATATGTTTTAATGGCAGCGATTGTATTGCATAATATTTTTTTATATTGCATTTAGTTATAAAATAAAAGCAGAAATATTTAGAGCCTAGAGTTGTAGACTAGTTTGTAAGTGATTTGCAAAGACTAATGAATGTTTGGAATGTTGTTCTTAAAATTAAAACTCTTTTTCTTACATAGGTCCTAATTATTTAAAAAAAATCGTATCATTAAAATGCATTTCATATTACGATAAATGTATAAACATCGATATTTACACTTTTTTAATATTTCGATTTTCAATTCGAGAGAAATATAAGTATATTTAAATTTAATAATATAATAATAAATTTGGTTTTTAAACATAATTTAATATTTTAGATTTATTTACGAGTAACAAAAAAAAATTAAACATTACTTGTACCTACTCGATGTAAAAACCAACTTTCAAAACAAAGTATTTAATTGTAAATATTCAATTATTATATATGTTTTTTTCTTATCCTTTATTATTTTCTATTTATAAGACTTATAATGTCATCGATTTAGTGCTTATTTTTTCAAACCTATGCTTTACAGTAAAAAGCGTAAAATAACTGCATGTTAAAAACAAAGCTGTATAACTATTTTTTAGATTGTTTAAAATTAAAATGTATAGTTTATACCAGAATTGATATTAAAATTAAACATTCTAACTAAAATTATTAATTGGCCAATTTGAACTGCAACTATGAAGACACATTTGACTGTTTTTCAAACTAGGATGTACACCAACTTCATTTAGTCTTATAAACATAAAAGATTATGCATTTAAAAAAATATCCTTATAAAAATATACATTTACATTTTAAGTATGTCAAAACAAAATAGATTATAAAAACTTAGATATTTTGATTCATACAATTGAATAATTCTGGTTATAGAACCAATCCGGCTGAATAGCAACTAGCATGAGAACCACAAGACTGAACAAAAGATATCACAGAAATAATAAAAAAATTGCAACAATACAATGGGCTTATCATTTTAACTTGTCATATTTATATTTATTTTTAAGGCATTTATTATATTTTGTTGTCACATATTCAAGAAGTCAAATAAAAAAAGTAGTAGTAATTAGTTTTAGTCTGAATTACATCCAAATTAACGAGAATATCTAAAATACATGGAATAATAAGAAACAAATGGTATTTTATTTGGTTGCCTGGGAAAATTTGTTCCATTGTAAAACATTCCATTGGGACATGGGAAAAAAGCAGCTTGCTCATTTACAAAGTTAATTTAATTTATAAAACCTTACTTAATCCATATTTATACATATTTTTGAAGCCCATAATATTGAGTTTCAAATAAAAAATTACTTACATACAAACAACATTCAAGTTTTACAAAAAAACCTTTGTGATTCAGTTAAGTAAAATTCATATGGCAACAAAATAAATAAATGCCCTTTAAATACACATTAACAATACTTAGCTTTTAAATCCTTTCTTAAAATCTTACCCGCTGGACTCTTAGGTATGTCATCAACAAATTGAACTTCTTTCACTCGTTTGTAAGAAGTAACTTGATTATTAACAAAATCCAGGATTTCCCCGACTTTTAAGTCTTGGCCTGGTTGTGGGACTACAAAGGCTTTAGGGACTTCCCCTGTAATGGGATCTGGAATGCCTAGTATAGCACAATCTTGAACTTTAGGGTGATTTCGGATTATCATTTCTAACTCTGCTGGTGGTACTTGGAAGCCTTTTACCTGTAATGTTTAGAAAACAATATTTATAAACACAATGTAAATTATAATAAGCTGTAAATATGTATATTGTATATATTATTTATTATTCTTATCATATAAGTATTGCGTAAATATGTTGGGTTATTATTATACACAGCGCCATCTAGTTCCATGGCAAGCTACGAGGCTTATGTTACGAATGTCAGACAGTTGATAGACTACTATATATAACTTTAAATACATAGATATGTATTAAAAATATAAACAACCTTTACTGGAGTACAATTTACAAACATGAATGCTCCATAAATGAATTCCTTCAGCGGGACTCGAACCCGCGACCGCTCGCATAGTAAATAGGTTCACTACAAACTTCCTTAAGCCTCAACTTAAGCTGTTGAGTTCCACATAACCACCTGGTGGTATGCGTTAACGCATTTCCCAACTTACAAAAAAAGAAAACCAAATACAAGACTTAAAATTCACTCGCACTATTATCTATTACATATAATATACATAAAACAGTAGCGCGTTTTTACGCTTGGATATTTTAAACAACGCAACGGATTTTAATGCGGTTTACATCAATAGATAGATCATAGAGTGTTTCAAGAGGAAGGTTTATAGTTTATATGTATAATACATGCATATTATACTAGAAAAAAGCCGACAAAATATTTAATTTCAGTGAAATCTATACTAATCGGTAAAATGTATCCAGGAACGAACGCGAGCGAAGTAAATATGTACATTAATTTTTTTTTTCTCAGTAATATCTGCGATCAGTTTCTCTTAGACTATAAACGGATCTGATGTAGGTCTATGTCTTGGTAAAGGTAACTACTTTTATTATTTTATTTATTTATTATTAAATAAGGCTTTTACCAAATAAAGTAATATACACAAACTTAATAATTAAAACATTGAAAATAAAAAAAAATATTCTAAAAATAAATCTAAATGCTTTCCTTAAGATATATCTTATATTTATATGGACCGTTTATTTTGAAAGTGGTGTAAGTCCATATTTGAGAAAAATGAGCTATTACGTAATTCATGCTTAATTTAATGTGTTTTTTTATATATTACTAGTCCGTGTTTAAATTCTCAAAAAAATCCCATGTTTTGTACAACTTAAAATCGGTCGGTAAATGAAATTGCATAATCATCGATTATGAAAGTGGTGTAAGTCCAATTGACAGAGGTAGGTGGCATAGCAGATGGATGCCGATCAGTGTTTTGTTATTTTTCATTTATTATTTGTTAATTTTAATTTTGTGTACACACCACAAGATTACTATAATGTAATAGCGCAATTTAGAAAACAGGATAAATTCATTTTATATGAAATGAAACAGGAGAATTTGATTTAAACAAAAAATCTCCAAAATGCAATTAAAAAACAGATAAAAAAATACTAATGTGGAACAGGTCAATTGGTTGCTATTTGCAATTTGTTGGTTGAGGTTCCTCAAAATTGCACCATATACCATTTTTTACAAAACAACGATGACGGACGCAGAATTTAAAATTATCAATTTATTACCTCTACGTCCTGGAAGACCGTTAAAATTTGAAAAGGTCGCCCTGGAGCCTTTGTACCAAAATGCCAGACCTATTACGTACGAAAAATATAAAGACATGAAGCAGCTACTACCCTATATACCTCCGTTGCATCATGCATATTTTGAAACACTACCACATGCAGAGAATAAGTAAATTCTTGTAATCAGTATCTTGTAATGACAATGTAATTGCCGTCTAAAATAAAATTTTATGTGTTGTTATGCGTATTTGTAAACAAAATTATATTAAAATGAAGTATATTTTAAGCGATATTTGATTTTTCAAAATTGAAATTAAACGATTTTTACAATTGTCTAATTTTGAAAGTGGTGTAAGTCCATTTACACCACATAAATATGTGTTATCGTAGTCTAATTAGCCAAAAACAAATTTATATAAACAAATTAAATGTTGATAAAATAATAGAAACAATGCCAGACCTCATATGATTTGCCTGTATTTTTAAATCAACAAATATAGTAACCTTTAATTTTCTCGAAACAAAAGAAAATGGACTTACACCACTTTCAAAATAAACGGTCCATATAATACTAGCGACTCGCCCTCGCTTCGCTCGGGCTCTTCCCTAGATTTAGCACAGGTAAAGCCGCGGGATCCGCTAGTTATGCATATAAACCTTCCTCTTGAATCACTCTATCTATTAAAAAAAACCGCATCAAAATCCGTTGCGTAGTTTTAAAGATTTAAGCGCACATAGGGATATAGGGATATAGGGACAGAAAAGGCGACTGTGTTTTATACTATGTAGTGATGTTAGAAAATATATCAACATTAAGATTCTTTTGAGATTCTTTTATTTGAACACTTGCACACAACAATAAAGTGCCCTTTCTTAGTGTCTAAGATCTAGCTCCTGGATATCGTATCACTTCAAACGTTTATTCCATGCCTTCAACGTTATTAATAAGTTAAAAACAATAAATACCTTAATAAGTTCTTTCAATCTATCAGTTACATATAAATATTTATTCTCATCGTATTTTCCGATATCTCCAGTTCTATACCATCCATCTTCAGTGAACACTTCTTTAGTCGCTTTTTCGTTTTTATAATAACCAGCCATTAAATTTGGTCCTCGATACCAGATTTCTCCTTCCTGAAAATAATATGTTACATAATAATAATAGTGTTCTCCGACCGATGTCACGGAGACTAGCCTGTAGCAGAAGATACAAGATTATATTTAAATATGTTGGGACATTATTACAAACAGTGCTATCTAGTTCCGTGGTAAGCTACAAGGCTTGTGTTACGGATACCAGATAGTTGATATATTATAAGCTTAAATACATATTAGAATTATCAACACTCATGACTAGAGTATAAACATTAGTGCTCAACAAAATGTGCCAAGTGGGACTCAAACCCACGACCGCTGGCAACGAAAGTAGGGAGCCAAACGTGTCGTCAAGACTCAACTGCACTCTGAATACAGAGTGACTGAGAGTGAGAGTGTGAGAGTGAGTGAGAGTCTCTATAGTGGCAGGACCGACGGCTCTACTTGCTCTGCCTCGGTACGGGGGTGACTCACCGCCAACTTCCTACTCCGGGCTGTTACTGAAGCTTATTAAACAGAAAGACTCAATAACTAGACTTAGCCGGATCCGGGGTTCGAACTTCGAACCCAGGACCTCCGAATAAGCGGCCGTTGTAAATGTGCGCCAAGGTAGTGTGTAAGAAATAATATGTATACGAATGGGATTCAAAATTTAAATTACTCGACCGAAATTTAACGACATATTTGAAATCTAACTTACAAAAGATCCTTAAGCTTTAAGATTAAGAGATGAAATTTGATTTGATACTATTTTTATAACAGAGTCTTAGAATAGTTTTTATCCCGGAAATCATCTTTTCATATCATATCATCAGCCCTCTTTAACATCCCACTGCCGGGCACGGGCCTCCCTCAGTAAGAGGGGGATCAGGCCTTAGTCCACCGCGCTGGCCTAGTGCGAGTTGGAGGACTTCACATGTCTTTAGAAAACTTGCTAGATTCTCTCCGACATGCAGGTTTATTCACGATGTTTTCCTTCACCGTAAGACAAGTGGTAATCATGATAGAAATGATTCGCACATGAAAATATCAGAGGTGCGAGACCCGGATTCGAACCCGCATAACTCGGTTATCCAAGCGAGCGCGTTACCACTGGGAGATTACCACTTAAGGAGATCAAAAGGAGGATAAAAGTTTTAATGGAGAATTAATCATTTCTCAAGTAAGGGATACTTATTACTTATATATCTCACCTGTCCCGGTCCCAAAGCTTCTAAGGTGTTCAGATCTGCAATTTTCACTTCCCCACTCGCAAATACGTGACCAACTGACGAATGATTCGTATCTTTATTGTTACCAACAGATAAAGCACCGTTAGCCTCCGTTAGACCATAGCCTTGTCGAAATATTATATTTTTCTGAAATATATAACAAAAATGAATTAATATTAACAGAAATGTTTGGTTGTTTGTTAGTTTTTGGCTGATGCTAGTCGTCTGCTAGTTGGACTAGTAATATAATTTGGTCGTCCAACAATTGTTGGACGACTAAATTATTTTAAAGGCTGTTGCTAGTCATCCGATAATCGTATTAATAAAAAATATATTATTCGTCCGACTATTGTCGGTTTGTACGAATATCTATCACGTTTTTGATTTCTAATATAAAATAAGCGATTTTTATGTGCAGGATATACCTATGCCAAAAAAAAATAACCTTAACCTACCGAGCTGATAATTTATTATTAAGATCCCACCAACTTTTAATAAGTCCAAGAGTTTTTATATGTAAAAGAGCTGGCTCTATAGAGTCGTCGTATGAAATTTACGTTACTAACACTCCCTGAGAGTATGTACCTACATCAAAAAAATGTACAAGTAAATGGTATTTTGCAAAAACTATTATAGAAACGTCCGGAATTGCATTCACGAGTATGTTAAAACTTAAAAAACAAATTGATTTTTCTTTGGGCCATTTAAGAAGCAAAAAAGTCTCAGTCGCGATATATCAAACACCAATTGTCGGACGAATAATATTTAATTTATTCGTCCGCTTATCGGATGAGTAGACACTTCGTTAGTTTTTAGGTATAAGCTTCCGAAAAGCGCATATCTCCGATCGATCTGAAATTTGGTATAATAACGTATTTTGACCTCCTTATCATGAATATCATAATGAAAATTGGCGCAAACGCCATTTTGAATATGAAAATCGAAGGAGAAAATCTTTTCGTTCAGTCGTGCATTCCTATCCGATTTTAACTATTTTAGCTTTCCTCAGAAAGGGAATATGTGTGTAGAGCGGAGTTTAGGAACTGTGTCGTCACTCCCATATTCAGAGGTCAGATATATGCGCTTTTTGGAAGCTTATCCGTTTTTAGAACTATCGTATTACGATCTTTATAAATATAAATGTAAAGTAAATATGTCTCAGCTTCGCGTCAAGATGGATTTCCGGATACTATCTTAAACATCAACATGTCAGGCATATTGTAACACACCTAATCTAAGCGAGATTACTAATCAAGAGGCTTTAAGAATTGAGTGCTTCAACAGGTTACTAATACGCTACCGGATAATATAAAAGCAAATAAACTGAAATCGTTATCAATAAAAAAGATAGATAAAAGTGTAGATATAAATTTACAAGAGGTCGTATTATTGTTTATTATTAACATTGAATGATGCCAGATAAGATATAAATGGGCATTGACCTGCAAGATATTTATTAAAAAAAATTTAAAAAATAAAAAATATTATTTTGTATGCAAATTATGATATTATCTCAAATAAATAATTAAAATTATTAAAAAACTCATAGTAATAATGTACTTTATGTTTTAATAATGTTAAAAGTATTCAAAACAGGATAAGTAGTCTTATCAGTCGAGAAATTAAAATTCTAACAGGGTAATAATATTCTGGAGTTCCATTATACAAAAAAGTAAAAAATAACTAATTTGTACATTTAGGTACTATTAAAATTTAATATGCTATGATATCGCAGCGTCACTCTGCCTAGGCGCGTTTTTACGAAACTTATTAATCCACTGATAGTTTTCTTTATAACTCTATAGTTCCCATCGACTTGAAAAGTAAATACGGACAGGAAAGTATAAAAGAGATAAAACGAGCGTGCGACCAGTAGTTGTCTTTGTCTAGAATTTTGATTGGTCTACTTGGAAGTTACTTGGAGTTACTAATGAATAGGGGATCGGACAGTAATCAGATTTCTCCTAAAAACCTAAAATGGGCTTAGATAAAATAAAATCAAACAAAGAATTTCATCCACGAAACAAAACTTTTCGCGAAATTATTCCCTTGCAGCTGTTTATTATGAACACGAATGACGTCTTGTTTTGGCGGCATTTTTAAACAAACAATATTAAAACTTCATTTTAAGTACCTTAATGGCTATAAATATAATAAAATTATTTTATGGCAATAATTATTCGTGATTGATGATTAATTAAAAACACTTTCTGAAAATTAGTCCGATCCCCTATTGTCTAAAAGACAGAGATAGGTATTGGCCGCTAGATCGCTTCCTCTTTTTCTATAGAATGGTCAATTTCATACGGGTATTGTTCAGTCATAGTGTACTTAATGAACAACATTTAAACAGAATTTACTTACATTTTTATTTAAAATAGCGGCCGCATCATTTTTAGATACAGAAGCAGCCCCAGAAATTATGCCTTGGACAGATTCTAGGTGATGAGGTGTGACAGCTGGATGTTTACCCAAGAACAAAACTAGAAAAGCAATGAACGATTGTAATTAAATATCGGCATAGTTTCAGGGTAAAATTGCAGAAAGAAGTATCAAAATTTATCAAATAGGTAAATATTACAAGCACTTTCTCTCACAGTTTAAAATATAATATACATATGTAGCTAGCGACTAGTAAATCTATACTAACATTATAAAGCTGAATTTTGTTTGTTTGGTTGTTTGGTTGAACGCGCTAATGTCAGGAACTACTGGTCCGAATTGAAAAAATCTTTTTAGTTGGATAGTCCGTTTATCGAGAAATAGCCTATAGGCTATATTAAATCACGCTACGACCACTAGGAGCGGAGCATCAATGAAAAATGTTGCAAAAACGGGAGAAAAATATTTCTTTTTATTTTCAGCCTTTAGAACGCGAGCGGAGCCGCGGGAAAGGCTAGTGTATTATAAAACAAAGCCCTCTGCCGCGTCTGTCTGCCTGTTCAACTCAAACAACAAAAACTCAAAAACCACAGCACCGATTTTTATGATGTTTTCACCGATGGATAGTATTTTAGTAATTTGTTAAAATATTTTTGTATACATTTACTAGCCTAACCCGCGGCTTCGCTCGTGCTAAATAGTACTAACAAGCCCGAGCGAAGCGAGTGTGAGTCGCTAGTAATTTTTTTATCAGAATTGGATATTGGCTTACAAGCCACAAGGCGATTGATAATATTGTCAAAACAAAAAATGACTCATAAAATGTTTCATATAAAATTAGAAATTTATCATTATGTGCAAATAATAATAACAGATAATATAAAAAAACAAATAATACCAATATATAATACAAATAAAAAAACAAAAACAAAAGAATCATACCTATAGGTGGTACAATGTACAAATGATTTGCTCTATAGCGTATTAGACAATCCAAAAATAAGTCAGGCTTGAAAGTGGGCATTGTTACGAACTTAGCGCCTCTCCCCATTAAATTTATTAAAAGTACATTAAAACCAAATATATGGAAAAATGGCAACACTGCTGGTACTACTGACTGGAATGATGCTGTAAAAATATTACAAGTATTATAACACAACATTTCTTAGTAATAAGAATAATAATTGGACAAACTTATATTTAAAATGAATCAAACAAAAAATTAACTTTTGCAAAAATTAAAGTCTTGACGTAAGCATTAGATTTTAATGTTATGACTTTATTTCAAGGGCATCTGTACATTGTACATGCTTACTCACCGTTTTAAAAAATATAATGTAAGCAAGCAAGCCAAAAAAGCTCAAAAATTGCGTCATTCGATGTTAGTTAATAAAAAAAATCTGTTTCATAAAATAATAGTGCTTGGTGATCTTAGTTCTTAGTTATATGGTTTTGTCCAAGAGTCATTAAATGTGGAACTATAGGAAAATTTTGGTCATTTAGTTTATAATTTATTCCTTCACGTACATAATTTTTACAATATTATCATAATTTTTATCTATCGTTAATTTCGTAAAAAATGTATTATATGAAGGAAGTGACGGTGAGTATAATTTAAATTTTTAAAGTGTTTGGTTATCCTTTCCTTCGCAATAGGAACACGGATTGATTCATTTTTATTGTTTTTATGTAGGATAGCTATATAATTTTTGAATACTATCATCAATAAGCGCTATTTTATTACCACGGAACAACATCTCATTTAAACAATCACATTATACTAAAACTAATTGGCATAGAACAGGGATTGGATTTTCTGTGGGAAGATATCGTATTGAAAATCATATTTTCTGTGGAAACTGGAAAGGTTTCGCGAGACCAATACCTATCTATATCTATACCATAGGCTATACATTATCTAGAACCGATCCCTAGCACAGATTAAGGCAAGGGCACGTCACGGCTAGTTAGAAACTTACCAGAAGCTTCCTGTACACCAATGACATCAGGTACAAAAATCATCTCATTCATAGCATTAGAGCTCCCATGTGTTAAGACTACCGCTTTGGGAAATCCTGTAGTTCCGCTTGAAAATGGCAAAATAGCCACATCCTGTCTTTGTCTGTTTACACTTTTTAAACAATCAGTGTCTACTGTCAAATCTTCTGCGAATTCAGCAAATTTAATGGTACCTTCTGGTAAATTATCATTATCTATTAGTATAATGGGTATATTGACTTTCATTTCTTTTAAAGCAAGTGCTATGTTGGGATACGATAATTTTGAAGATACAATCGCTTTGCATTCAATTAATTCTAGTTGGCGTTTTAACTCCTCTGAAACAAATGTTATAGAATATTATTAAGTCTTGTCTGGTTTTGAAAATAATGTAATATTCGTTATCCAGCTCGAAGGACCGATATCCGACCTTAATCATTTAAGTTTAATAAAAGTCTTACTATTTTTGATGCACAGTTATAAATAATAGGGTAATTAAGTATCATTTATCATACATTTATAAAAACATACTAATATGTAAAATAAAATTCACAATTTTTTTTTTAAATTATTTTATATTAATTTTATAAAATTTGATTGTTTATTTTAATAAACTATATATTTTTCTGAAATATTATTAAATACTTACGAGCTGTGTATACTGGGTTCATCATACTTGCTATGCCCCCCGCCTCCATGATACCTAGAGCCACACACGGGTATTCCGGTACATTAGGTAAGATTATTGCGACCGTATCGTCGTTTTGCAATTTCAACTTGTTACGTAAGGAAGCGCCGAATGTAATCGACATTCTGTATGTTTGCGCGTAAGTATACCCATGGCCGGTTACAGCGCATACCTAGAAATAAAAATAGGAAATAAGAAAAATACATATAATATGTCACCATAAACTTGTAAATACTGTGAGCATATAATTTATCTCAATAGATTTGATTTAGATTGTAAACTATCAAAAGATTGTGAACCGTAAAGAATACTGTTTAGAATTTAATGCATTATTTTTGGGTATATTGTTAACTATCAAAGTGAAACTATCAAATTTTAAATGACATGCGACGAGCCGCTTGCACGCAGATTAGTTGTCTATAACCAATCAGCGCGTCGTTGATCATGGTCATATTTAGTAGTCAGTCATTTTTAACCTTGGGAAATGCATTCACGCATACCACCTGTAGAAAATAGGTGGTTATGTGGGGCTCATCTGCAAGCCAGTAGGTACTATCCACTTAGACCCAAGCACCCATTTGAATGGGGCGTTGCAGGATCGCTAGCGCATTTAACCACGGCGATCCGACGGCCATGTAGGTCTGCCGAAGGAGACGGCAAACCACACATCGAAGGGTTTGCTCCATAATCCACTCTGTTCTCAGAGTAGTACCAGGAATAACCCGATTCCCGAACGCTACTGAGACCCCCATCAATTTAGTAAGAAAAAAAGAGTTTTCTAAAGCTTTAAGTTATTTTCAACACCAAATCAATTCACAATCACCAAAACATTGTTCGTTTACATTCGAAAACAAACGAATTAATAAACAAATATGGTGGTATGTTCAACTAATTGCATTATCCCGTGTTACATTGGATATTTTCCTTATCCTCCGCTAACATGTTGTTTGCAGCTGTTCGTTGATACATTCAATTAGTATTAAAAAATATTATCATCAACAAAATTGGTTTAAAATTAAAGGAAGTAAATATGCTTGAGTAACTTATACCCGTTATAAACTAATATATACAAATATAAAGAGTAATATGGCACACATTTTCCTTGAGTATATCGTATCGTAGTAGGTACTAACTACCTACAAAAAGCTAAAGTTTCTTATTTACTTATCATAATATATAGAAATATCTATCTAGTCGAAATTAACGTACCATAACGTCTACGTCTACGTACGTACGTAACGTAACATAACGTCTGCTTTTACGTTTTTTTATATTATAATTAAAGCAAATACTAGGTACATTTACTACAGGCTTCAATTATAAGTTCATAATTATGTGTTTTCTAATGGTGTACTACAAAGTAATACTTGGGTCAATAAATTCAGTGACCCTTTGATATTTTATTTTTGATATACGAGTATATATAACTGAATGTACACTGTCAGTGTGTCAGTAAATTATCCCTTTCTCTCTTATCATGCAAGTGATGTTGCAGAATTGTCTAGATAGTTTATATACTTGTATTTAATTGTTTACATATTTAAAAATGAATAGAATTAAGTTAGTATAAATAAATTGTACTATTAAAAGAGCAATACAGGCAGTATTGCTCTTTTATTGGAACTTGATATTTTCTTAGTGTTTTAACCATTAAAATGGTTGATTTCATTCATTAATTATACCTAGGAAATGTAGGTAAGGTTACCAACTATGTAAATCTTGCAAATGAGATTGCATGCAGTATTTCAGGCTGTGTAATAGTAAGCTTGTCTAATTACACTTAAAGACAGTTCTAATAAGTCTGCCTTAATACTTTATGTTAAATAGCTCCTACAACAATTATAGATACATCATACAAGTATAAAATACATAATATTAAGTATAAATAGTTACAACGTTTAAAATATAAGAAAGCACATTGTTCTTAAAGAACTCAAATACAAATCAAAATAGTAACAAAGTATTATAATAATAAAAAGAACTCTGATCAACATAAGTCAGAGGAGTCCGGTTTATTGTATAAAAAAAACTGAACTTACTGAACTTTGGTCTTGTGTTGTCCTTCTTTTAAATAAAAGAATTTTTAAAAAATGAATTATAGAACAAAAATGTAAAACAATTGAAAACATAAGAAGTAAAGTGAAAGGGTGTTAAGGTTAACCTTGAATAGTATATTCATATTATTTTGATCCTAATTGTCTATATTACACATTTTTTAAGGTTTTGCAAAACATTCTCGAAGAACTAATAAAGCTCATTATATAGCAATTTATTATACATTTCTCTATTATTTCTCTTAAATGTAAAATTTAGTTGAGAGTTTATTAAACATATATTATTTAACTTTGATCAATCATCAAAGCTATTGATATAATTCATTAACATTTAAAAAAAATTAGTTTAAATAATTATTAATTAACATTCATATACATATCTTAAATACTTACAGTACATGTTTTATCTGGCCACCGATCCAAATTCTGCCATGCGAAATCTCTGACTGTTTGATTAGTTACTTCTATATCTTTATGAATGGACTTGAGTATATTTGCTTCTGTAGTTTTTTGCCTCAATGAATGTATTGATAGATTCCCTTTATTCACCACTTGGTAAATGGATCGACGAAAAACACTTGCCATTGCTGAGAAATGGAAAAGATTTTTTTTTACTTTTAAATAGCACACACATTCAATGATTAGTTTAAAATACTGCATTAATATTAAGTGAAGTAAACACATAAAATGAAAATAATAATAATAAATAATATTTACTTACTTATTAAATTAAAAAAATTACATAAAATATTTTGATAATAATTAAATAATAAGCAATAAAAATTAGGTAGGTTTCTATCTCAAAAATATTCCGTTTATAACGAATAATATATTCTTGTCCGTAATAAGCACTATTCCGAGCACAATAGTCAAATCACAAATGTGAGCTAACGCAATAAATAATTTGTTATAACACAGACTTTGAACTAGTGAATAAATTATTATAAACAAGGAATAGTAAACGCAAATGTAATCACTTTGCCACTTAATATTAAAATAAAATATGATTTATAAGTAATTCTAAATTATAATTTTAAATGTTTAACGAAAACCAAATAGGAATCGTAATTTAGTTTTAAAGAATTTAAGTTAAAACAGCTAAAGGACGAACAATAACATATCCACGAACATAATTCCGAGTTAGTAAAAACTAAAAAGTAAAAACAAGTTTGACAAGTATGAAGTGACAACAACTATACTCTAATTTTTAATTAGACGAAGTCAACTGACGTTTACTGTGTTGTCAGGTTTTGACAAAATAAAAATAGTGTTGTAAAAAAATGAATGATTGAAAAAACTCCTGAATGAATGAAATTGCCTCGATTATCTAGTGAATAGTTAGTGTGCCGAACTGCCGATATCGGGTACGGGGTTCGATTTTTAGTCGTGCTTTGTACATACCAACGAGTTTTCGACGACTATGTGCCTATAGAATCCAATTATAGGTAGGCAATGAAAATAAAAAACATCGCTTATTACATCATTTGTTTTTATTCATCATCAGATAAAAAATCATCACTATCGCTTTCGGTGACATTAATTATCAATATGTCTGAAACATTGTCCATCATGTGGTCGAGACCATACATTTTGTCTTCTTCTTTAATTATATGAGTCATAAAAAAATTATGTACTTTTCACCTTATAGCGGTGAAAGTAAAATCGTCTAATTTATCTTTGAAACGAAAAACTTAACAAAAACAATAACTTAACAGCGTGGGCGCAGAAAAAACATTCGTGCTATCAGACCAGAGGTTAGAAGCTGAATAACATACAAAATGGCGACCGCAAGCGCGGCGTTGATCGGTGTTGGCACTAGTCGCCGCGCCGCGCTTTGTAATAAGCCGTCAAAAAACTGATTGTAGTTACATACTACTACTATTACTAGTGTATAATAGAAATAATATTCTTTTATAGTTTGAAATGATTAACTATTCACACTCATTGTTCATTCACCTGATTGAACGAGAACTGAACGCATCACTAATACTTTAAATATGGCAACATTATTTTACAAAGTGACATTAGCTACTGTCAGTTGGCTTCGTCTAATTAAAAATACGACTATAATACATACAACTAATAATAATAACTATGCTGATAAATGTATGTAATGATACAGAGTTGTGCATGTGTGTAATGTGTATTGACTATTCACTATTCAGTATTCACTATTGATGATTTGAGTAGTGTGCAGGTGCACTCAGCAGCGTTAGCAACTTGAAGTGGACTAACTATCGTACCAGGGGCGTAAAATTATCGTACATGGATCGAAATTATCGTATTTTTTAGGATAATGTCTATTATAGATAAATAAATCATATAAATTGTAATATTGATATGCATGCAAGTACTCTATAGTTTATCTTTTTTAAACCACCGCTGTCAAATCAACAGAACACTGAAACCCAAATGTTTTACACGTGGTATACAGACCTGAACTGATTCCCTTTCCACTTTAAGTTCAATAAACGCGCCAAGCTTAAAATTCACTTAGACAAAATTTCACTGTTCCCATGCAAGTTGGGTATGAAACACGCCAAAATTTTGTATTTATAAAGAAGAAATGGATATGAATGGATAGTGAAATAAAAAGCCACTGAAAAAATGTATTTGATAAATATACCTACTTGCCAATGATAACAATCACTCCGAGTGTGTAATCAAAATTTTGCTGCTCTAGAAAATTACTTCTTTCTTCACTTAATTTGAATAATTCCGTTTGTCAGAGCGAATACAGACATATAATCATAATAATATAACGAAATAACTGCCAACTTTCTACACAAAATATACGATACATATGAAGTGTGAACATAATCGAAATATCGAACTTATATTCTCTTGTTCGCAATGGTAGATGCTATACTAACCAATAAGAAAGCGTGTACAGCAGGCGCTGGATAAAGTTACAGTATCGGCAGTGGTGAAACTTATAGTTTGTCCATGTTGTTAATGGTTTTTTGACAGCTCGCCGACTGACAAGCTATAGTGATGACAAAAGGACGTAATAATCGATTTCTCTTATTTTTTTAAGTATAAAATAATATTTATTTTTATATTTAATAATATGAAAATAAATATTATTATTATGAGAACTAAGAGAATCATAATGTGATTCGGGCCGTGACATTGCATTTTTTGATAATTTATGCACACAAGAGTTAATAATTAATATAACTGAAGACTCCTCATCGGACAAATCTAATATAAATGATGATTCTGACGAATCATGTTAATAAAAGGAATTAAACTATTTTAGTTGTTTTATTTGTATGCCTACTAAGAAGAAGGTAAAACTTTACTATTAACTTCAAAATTTTAATTTATTGGTTTAAATCCTAATATTTTTTGTCTTCCTTATTAAAATATAAAATATTACACCTTATTTACATATTAGCATTGATTTCTATCGATTATTTGTAATCTGTGGTATAATCGTAGTAATCGTTATGTGTGGCACAGCAATAAGGGGGAGGTGCCCGTCCATGAAGTACAACATTAATGTGTATGTCATTTTAACTTTAACGGCTAACCATTAAATACGAAACTTCGTGGGCGTGAGCTGTCAAAAAACCATTAACAAAATGGACAAAGTATAGTAGAGCGGATCGTAAGGACCAATAGGAATAGAGAACTTGTATTTCCCGGTATTTTCCTAAGATTTTATTGGACAAAATAAAATCATGCTACTGCGATTTAGACTATCAACGCATGAGTGAAATAATATAAATTCTCAAATTTTGCATCATGATAGAAATTATCGTACAATCTGCGTACGATAATAATATGCTATCGTACATCGTACGTAGGCAATTATCGTACGGTTCCGAACGTTGGCACTCAGCACTGTGCGTGTTTCGGTGTTTCTGTTTTCATATTTTGGAAGCTCGATTTATACCTGAAATCTAACTTTTTTTACGGTTTAATACGAAATTATATGAATTTTATGAATAATATTTTTAAAATGATTGCAGTTTTGAATTTAAAATAACGATTAAACGCTATTCAAAGTTACATCCAAAGATAATGTTTGGAAATGAAATTACTTATTATTTAATACATCTTACTTACTTATTATTTAATACATCAGTACTGGTTGTCACGGAGACTAATAAATACGCATGGCGAATAGCTAACTATCAGTCGGCTTTCTGACCCTGACTTTGGCACAGGAATTCCAAGATACTGGATCGAAGTCACGGTCGATGAGCTGTACCGATTTTTCGCACTGCGTATTTTAATGTCTTCTTCGCCACCTTCTTCGCAATCTTTGCCACCGCGCAAAACTACATGAGTATGGGACACTGGATGTTTGGGGATGACTGCGCTTAGGCGGTTCATGTTGCGGACTCGTTTTATTGTTTTCATGAACAAATATGATTTTCTTCTAAAACCAGTTTAGTTTGTTTAAATGTCTTAAATTCAATTTGTTTAAATGTCTTAAATTCAATTTGTTAAAATCGATCATTTATATGTGTAAATTACTACCATTGTCCATGAACAATGATGTTATATAGGACTAGATAAGCAATGTACGGCATCGATGCGGGACTACATTGAATATGTCCACGGGCATATTAGATCTCAGTTGTCAGCTGGATGTCAACAGAGCGGTTGCTTGGCAATAAAAATAATCAAAATGGTGAAATGTGTGGTTAAAGTGTATCAATCACGGTCTGAAAAGATTAATAAAGCAAGTGGTGTTACTTTTCACAAGTAAATTTGTATGATTTTCTCCAGATTATCCATAAAAACATTATAAGAAGAAATAAATTTATCCAACATCGTATTTGTCATAAATGTTTCCAGTATATACGATTTAGAATTTCCTTGACTGTTGGGAATTTAGTAAATGAAAACGTTTGAAAACAAACATTATGTTAGTGTAAGTTTAAATTGATTATTAAAAAATGTTTTGTTAGACACACTCAGGCCTGGATTTACACTAGGGGCAGTCGGGGCGAGTGCCCAGGGCGGCAAATTTTTTAGGGCGGCAAAACTTTGAAAGGCAAAAAAATTTTTTTAGTCTTAGGCGCCATTCATTTATTACGTAAGACTATTTTCGCTAGTTTTTGACCCCCTCCCCCCTATTATAAGAAAAAATAAGAATAGGCCGACTCCCTGTTTAATATTTATTACGTAAGAAAAAATGAATACACTTTTGGTTTACAATTTCAAAAATTACAATTTTTGAAGTGTTTATTTATAATTTTAAAGGTACAGCTGTACCTGCCGCTCGGTGGCCCGCGCTTTTTCAAAGTATAATTATTTTAACTTTGCGCTTTTTTTGATCTTACGGAAGAACTATCGAGACTCCCTCCCACCCCCTTGTAAGAAAACATAAGACATGTTCGACCCCCCTCCCCCCATACATTGTCTTACGTAATAAATGAATGGCCCCTAGTTAGTAAACTCGAGTGCTTAATATTTTTTTTTAATTTTGAGTATAAATATACAATTAATTGAAAAACATGTCTGACGGACGTAAAAAATTGAGCGGACGTCGCGACGTTTCGAATGCTAATTCGTGACAAAATCTGAAAAGATAGTTTCTGTTTGTTACGTTCTACAATGACTGCTAATATACAGGGGCGTAGCTACCGCTGTATCAGCCGTATCAATTATACGGGGCCCCGGGGGTAAAGGGGTCCCCAACCCATGTAAGCAAAAATTCATAAAGTGCTATTCAAAATCTCACTTGAACTCTAAGGCCATACGCTTAATTTCCCGGGAAAAATGAAAATATTATACGAAATTGAAAATTTTTGTAAAGTATTTATAGTGCGTTTTGTTAACTTTTTTGAGCAGTCTCGGAGAAATAAGAATGAGGTGTCATTTGATTCGGAATGGTATGAAGATCTTTGAAAAACATCAAGTCCCGCTATAAAAATTGCAAAGTTAAATTTTATAGTGGTTAAAATTGGTCTAGTACTTTTTGTGTTAATAATTGCCCAACATAATATGTTGGTAAAGATATATGTTTAAATATTTTTAATGATATAAGTAGATGTGGCTTGCGAAAGCCAGAGCATTCGTTTTCGGCCGTAGGAAAATTATAAATATTGGTCTTACATTTCCGGAAGTAAGAACTGTTTTTTTGAAAATTTCCTCCTCTTTTTGTATCTTTTTCTAGATTTAAAAATCTCAATTGGTTTTTCTAGATATAAGCGAAAAACTAAACCCCTATTTTCTTTAGTTAATTGTTTATAACTTTTTCAAGTTTTGCAAGTAAAACTTGTTTTTTTTTTCAAAATTGTTCCGGGAGTAAGGACTCCTTTTTAGGAAATTTCCTCCTCTTTTTGATTTTTTAGATTTCAAAAATCTCGATTAGTTTTTGAGATATTTGCAAAAAACTAAACCTCTTTTTTCTTAATTATTTATTATTTTTGCAAATTTTCCTTCAACAATATTATGTCCATATTTTTCTGAGACTACAAAAAATGACCAAAAAAGTACTGGATGACTATACTGGCCACACACTAAATGTTGATACAGGGTCCATCAAGGGCAAGCTACGCCCCTGCTAATATATGTACTAAATTAGCTATTCTATGCATCGGATCCGACGTACTTCAACGTTTAGATTGCGAAGATTTAATCGACCAATTCGCAATACAAAAAGTTAGGCGTGTTTGCCTGTGAAAAAATTGATGTTAAAATTGATGCAAAATTTATAATTGTTAGGAAAAACAATAAGTATTTATTTATGTTTTTGGAATATGTAACATATATTAAAGTTTCTGAAATAAATTAGAGATTTTAATTTTGAGAAATAAAATATATAAACTATAAGTTTAAGTAAAGTTCCAATATTGGGGCGGGTTCTTTTCCGGTGCCCAGGGGCGGCATTGAGTTTAAATCCGGCCCTGGACACACTGCAGTATAGTACTCACTCACTGATTGAAGAAATAGTACAATCACGTTTATTTTACCTCAATATAACATTTTTCTTAAATTTAAACACCTAAACCACCTAACCAGTAAATTAAATTTTATTTATTTTTAAATGTAAAATTATTGTTATTCCTTATGGTATACGTGCAATAGTGTTATGCTGTATGAAGAAAAAATCGGTTCACTTTTAATTGAAGAACTTAAATTAATTATTAATCGATTATTTAATAAAATTGCTAAATAAATAAATAAATAAGAAAGTGCGTGTGTACAAAGTACACATATCAGAAGTAAATCTTGAATTTAAATTAACGCTAACTCTTCCCCGTCCCTGAGTGCCTGGTACTATGGACTTATTTTTTCGTTTCATCGAGTTTGAAATCACAACGATTCTAAAGAAGTTTCACTTCAATAAATAAATAAATAAAACTTAACAATCAAATAAACTTCTATTTGAATTTGTATTTAAATATTAGAGAATTTTTAGATAGTATTTAGTTTCTAGTTCCTAACTGTGTTAATCTAGCAATTAGAAACTATAATTATTACTTATTTCATCTTGATTTTATAGTTTTTAAATACATATAATATACACTAACGCTTTTTTCCATCATAATCTACCTAGTTTTTATCAATTTCTCTAAAAGATCCGTCGAATAAAAGATATTTCATAAATAAATAAATAATTCAAACTTTGTTTTTTTTTGAAATTCTGGGGAAATTAATTAATTAAAGTTGATCAATGGCAGCACCTAACCGTTTCGTCGATGACAATGTCTTGTCTCTTTTCAAAGTAATTAGCCTTATACATACATCCTTCTCTATGGTAATTAGTTTGCGATAGAAAAAATGAGACAAACATAAATTATTGGGACGGATTGACATATTTATCTATCAGTCTACGACTTTTAAACGCGTAAGTGGGTACGTTTTTTTGCAACGTTTTTATTGGTAATGGTAGTTCTAGTTGCTCCTCTACTCTCTAGTCTTTTATAATCTCATTGTCCATGAATATAGTAATAATTTTAGAATTATAACAATTAAGCTATTAATAAATTGTGTTTCTTTTAACATCTTTACTTGTTGGACTAAAATATTTTTGAGTTAACACTTAACATTATCCTATTTGTAAGGTTACCAGAACTATTTAATATTCATAGTATATATGTACTATGTATATTGCTACTTATATAAAAGGTATATCGTATAATTGACTTTATACCGTATATACCTATATACGTGGTATACCTATTAGCTTTGATTAAATACATGTAATCAAAACCTATCTTTCTAAGAAAGATACTTCTGAGAATAAGACTAGAAAATAATATGCAGCATTATTATTCTGTGTGACTTTATTTGTAATACGAGAGCTGAAACAGAGTCATGAAGTATGTCTGCGAATTCAGTTTTCCAGTTGCAAAAAAGATTTTGCGAAATAGCACTATTGTACAACCTTGACTGTTACTTTTTGATGCCGACTGTAGAATTAGTTAAAATTGAAAGACAAAAAGAATACTAACTCAAAACTGGTTCAATCGAAGACGACGCACAGAATAATAATGCAACTGAACCTTGAAAGAGTAGAATATTTCTTTTTTAAGCCTCAATCATTAATTTATTTAAGTGCTGAACTATGATGAACATAAAATAAAACAATATATTTTTTAACTGTAATTTATAAATGAATTAGCGGTACAAAATCAACTTTTACTATAACTATGAAGTCAGAAAATTACTAAGTTTACATTAAAATCTTACATAATATAGATTATGCATAGGTAAAGACTACATACAGTACAAAAAACAAAGTATTAAAACATATTCAAAAGGTTTTCATCAACTAAAAGAAACACTTCTGGAAGTTAAAACAAAAACATAAAATTCAATACTTTTTTATTACTACAACATAAAAATACATATTTTTTTAAATATGGACTTTCTATGAGAATATATAATAAAATTATAATAAAAAAGTATAAACAAATGTAAAAAAGGAAGTCTAATTTGAACCAATAATAAAACTGACTAGGCATGTACATATTATATTTTTGGCATAAACAAATAGAAGTATTTATAGAAACTTAAAATTAATGAAAATGAATGTTTCGAATTTAACATTACCTAACCTAATATTTACTGTATACAGTAAAATAAAATTAATATCTTGAAACATAAGGTACATAATTTCAGCTTTACATTCCTTTTAAACATGTAATAAATAAAAAGTTATTATTTTTTTTTAATTTTGATAGCCTGCAGTTGTATACAGAAATTATTAGTTTTTTTAATACATAATATTATATGGTTTTTGTCAAATGAACATTGATATGCAACAAGCATTACAAATTTTCAAAAATGAATATATAAAAATCAGATCTCATGTTAAGAAAGGAAATAAATACTTTTTGCAAATATGTTTTTACAATAGATTTGTCTTACAACAAAAATCTATTAATTTGAATTTCAATAAAAGATTGAGTCGGGAACAAACTATTTATTTCCTATAATTTTACTGTTGCATATTTTTCCATAGTTTCTCATGTTCTTTTTAAATTAATTTTACAATTTTCAGTTAACAATCTTTTCAATTTAAATAAAATCGATTATTTATTATTTTACCGCCATAACATTCTTAAGCTAATTCGAGTAACAACATTTTAAACAACTTTCAGTCAACAGTCTCAGCATCTCAAAATCCAACAACTATGGATACCATTATTATAACAATCATCGACATACATACATACATACATACATAACAATTTTTCTTAATTACATATACAAGAAAAAAATTGTTGCAGTTCAGCACATAATGCAAAATTTAAAAAGAAAAAACTGTTAACTACTGTAATGGTTGCTTCATGTATAGAATTTTTTATATTAAAAAATTTTACTTAATAAATTATCATCTCCCAAAGTGTACCAAAAATACATTTTGGATAATACAAGTTTTTTACTATATATATTAAAAAAAAATTGAAACAATACAGTTGTCAGATTTGCGTTATGTACATAGGTATTGGTAAATAGCTATTTAATTTCAATACACTCTTCACCATTTTTTTCATTTACTTTAACAAATATTTTCCCGCCAATAAAACAAGACTACATTTTTTAGTCATTTGTTTTTTTTTAAATTAACATATAATATCTTTAATAATTGAAAGCGAAACTTAAAAATACAAGAAAGGAATCTGAAAATTAAAAGAAATATTTACGATTTACAAATGTACAGCAAAATGGGAGTGACAGCTTTTATTACATATAAATTAATGTTGTCTACATTCTTCTCAGATTTCAAATCATTAAATAAGGTGTGGATATCGTTACTATTTTTATAATGGCAATTATTGGGCATATTTTATTTGATCCATATCTATGTAAAAGCCATATTATTCTATAATGGAAAAAAAAGATTCTATAACAAACAACTAATTATAAATAATTTCAATCGTAATTCAAAATATCTAGATTATAGCTACAATAGTTAATGAAAAAAAAAATTTAAGTTGTTCTTACAAAGTAAATTCGCATCAAAACTCGAACCTCACTCGATCGCATATTTTGAAGCAATATTTACTTAATGTTATAAATAAATGCATGTATATTCTACTGAAAGTTGACTTAATAAAATGAGTATATCATACCATTATTTATACACAAATATTAAAATAAAAAAGATTTTTTACGAGATTGTTTTTAAGGCTGTTGTGACAAATTATTATTTTTCTTTTCATTTATAGGAGTTGTACTTAGTAGTTTGATTTGTTGAAACAATCATTATTTTACATCGACAAAGTAAGTTGAGGCTATGTAAGTAAGTGTAAAATCCATGTAGCAATATAATAACTCAACCATAGCTTGATAAAAACTTAAATTTTAGGCTTATTTGATTTGTTTTGATAATTTCTTACCTTACTTTATTTTATTTGGGGATATGACATTAGTAACATAATATTTATAGTAAAAATGTTATTTTAGTATTTGTATATAATGCTGTATATGTATATCTTCAAGTGAATCGACTTGGTGAAACTCTTTATCTCGCTGATAAGATCCAATGTTTGGTGAATTATCTCTGAAAAATATAAAACAATGCTATCAATGTCAATAAACTAAGCCATGATTGTTTTGATATAGTTTATTGTATATAAATGTTAAATGCCAAACTAAAAAGATATATACAAATTAAACCATTTAAGCTAATTTGGTATTCACTTTTTCACAGTTAGAAAAAAATCTAGTCTAGGTAAAAGTGTAGGACAGAAACCGTGTATTAATCGCTTTTCAGTTCGTTCTACCATCTAATAGCTCTCTTAATTATACAACACATGTTTTATTGCAATATTTGCACTATCTATTCCTGTCACCCGCATATCCCGTTGGGACTTTGACGCTTGCGGTTAGTTAACTAACGGCATTTCTTACTCTTCGAGACACAGGAGAGAAATATTCATACTTCCCAACCTTGAGAATATCTTAACAGAAAAACTAGACTTGGCCCGATCCTGGACTCAAACCCAGAAACACTAGACTTACAAACATACATTCTTAACACTAGACCATCTAATAATAAAATGAAAAATACCTGAAACTATTAGAGATTCCCGATTTGCTCCTCAAACAATCTCTTACCACCTTCAAGTTTTTTCTCTGAATCATTCCCATACTTTTCCATATAGTCTTCCAATCTAATTAACCACTGAGCCCAATGCTCTCTTAGTTTATCAGTAGATAGATGAAACACATCTGCTTTAGAGCCATCAGTATATGCTATTACGAGTAACGCGTCTCGTACATTTAAGTGTTTGTAGTTGAGGTCATTGCATACTGCTCCAAAGTATGCGGCCAATTGGACAGGGTTGTCGTATGTCATTGATATTGATTTGCGAGGTTTATCCGATTTCTTCCATTCAATTAGAGTTGGTTTGTCTCTGGAAATTGATAATAATATTAAAAATGTAACTCTGTCCCTTTCTATTTATATTATATCTATAATTATGCAGATTATATTTCTTAAATATAGTAAATAAAAACTGAAGGCATCAGTAATCATAATTAATAATTATTATAATTTGCCATTGTAAAAACGCTGATAAATACTAAATAATAATAGATATTTGCATTAAAATTTAATTAAGTACGATAATATATCTAATAATACGTAAGATACTAATAATAACTGAATATGTATATCATTTAAATAACAAATGAGAACTTTAATGTTTAATGCAAATATAATAGTTAGAGCATTTAAATTAAATCAAAATCACCAATTTATTGCAATACACAATCATTTAAATAAGAACTTGTTATGAGATCATTATTTTCTAAAAAAACATTTCTTTAGAATTACCTACTGATGTTATTGTCAAATTGCATATTCTTGTTTACATACAAGTAAATTCTCTTACAAATAGTAAATAATGAAGTGTAGTGATGGTTAAAGTATTTTTTTTTCATTTAGCTCTAGTTTTTTTTTATTTAGAAAACTACAGAAGAAATTGCTACGAAAAACATCACCTCTAGAAGAATTAAAGGTAAAGTAGGCAAACTCACTCATAATCCGCAATAGCATCAAAAATCCCCCTATATTTTAATACAGGATGTATTACATTAGACTCAATAGCTTTAGGTGCAGATATGCTCTTCAGAATTTCGGCTACAGATATCCAGACTCCTTCAACATCTTTCTCTATACGTAGCTGAGTTCTTGGCTGGGTGAAGTATGTTTTGATAGTATTGTGAAATTTTGTACCAACTGCTAATTGTGCTGTGTGAAGAAAAATTAATATAATCATATTAAAGCTTACTTCAATAGTACAAAAAAGTAAAATATGTGAAGACCAATAAGACAATTTAGAAAGTGTTATTTTTTCTTCGTTTATATTCTTTATACCTATTTGAAACTTGACAAATATGAAAGATTACATTTATGAGTTACTAAGTGCTATAGAATAATTATTGTTTCATCAAAAAAATAAGGTAAAAAATACAAACTGTCAACACAAGTAAAATCAAGTAATAAAATTATTATTAACATTAAATATTTGAAACAATTCTTGAGAGTTATCTGAACAATTAACTTAATGCATTAGATACTTAATATTATTTTATAAATATTTTTTAATTATAAACTTATTACCTATAACTAAAATAGAATCAAAGTTAAAATGTAAAAACCAATTTAAGGATTCTAATGTAAACTCCTTACTTCTTTACTATTTACATATGATTTTAGAAATAAGCATATTAATAATTTTAGTTGCCTTTTAAATTTTTACCTACACAAAAATATTGTTCACTTTTACATCTTCTGATATATATTAACCCTACAAGGCCCCTGGTTCCATATATGGAACACCGACTTTAATCGTTCCTATAGCTATTGATATATTAGTTGCGACATATCTTGACACCTTGATAGAAGCTACTGACATTTAGCAATGTAGTAATACGCATCTTTAACTAAAGATTTCGTTCGTGTTTTTGTTATACGGCACTCAGTGTGAAAAATGGATGAAAGAGATACGTTGGTCGTTTGTCTGAATTCAAAAATATAAAAAAAATATTTATTGAAAAGTTTTCACTCGACAAAAAATACTGTGTGTATAACGAAGTGTATATTTTGTAGAGGTAAGTTGTTTTTTTATATTACAATAGTAAAGGTATTAGTAAATCATATTTTTATGTTTGTTCCACATAAGGTACGTTGAGCTTTAGTGTTCTTATATACTTATACGTACTTACGATAACTTTCCTTATGAATACTTTGATTTTAATGCAGATAATGTCGCGAAAAAGACTGCGTGATGAAGATATTGAGGGTTTCTTGAATATTCCTTCTAGGAGTGAAGATGAACATGATTTTTCTGACGCTGAAATTGATGATGACATCGAAAAGATTTTGTCCATCCAAAACTTATTATCCGAGCCAATTAGCGACGTGGAAACTGTTTTATCTCCGCAGAGATATCAGTGTTCGTCTCCCGTCAACGAGGTTATTACGAATATTGAAAATAGTCAGCCTGAAATATCAGACCTACAGCCTAGTACATCAGGATGACTTCAAGGACAACACAGGTACCATAACACAATCTGGGGCACGACTATGACGATCATCGACTATGAGTAATGCAATCGGTCATAGATATGGTTTCCCTGACTCTGTGACTGTCACCCAAAGAAAATAGAGAAGGTTCATTTGAAAGAAAACATCTTTTCAATCATCTCCTTTCATATTCACTGAAAACAAATTTACAGCCACTGTTTGTAGACTTTGAAACTCTCCTTCAATATTTTTTGTTTTCTTTTTTGATGATGAGTTACTTCAGCATATTGTAGAAGAAATGCACAAAAGTGTCCAAAAAATCAACTAATGAATGGAAAAAGTTTATAGGTGTCAGTGTGATTATGAGTTTAGTGCCACTGCCAAATATTCGAATGTATTGGGCACCTGAATTGGGTATTTCTTTGATTATGGACACCAATGCCACTGAATCATTTCAAAAAATCTGTCAGTTCATACATTTCAACGATAACTCCACACAACTGCCATCTGGTAGTCCAGGGTATGATTGTTTGCATAAAATCAGGCCCATATTGGAAACATTAACTAAGATGTCGAAGTGAGCCAAACTATAGAGAGACTTCAAATATTGTAGTTAGCTTAGCTAGATCTATACCATAGAATCAAAATTACAAATTATTCTTTGATAATAATTATTATACGTCGCCAGAGTTGATTGCTTGTTTGGCTAAAGAGGGAATACAGTCAAAAAAATCATCAATAAAAAAATTACAAATTTATTCTATTAGTTATATGATTTTGTTTTTTTATAAATCACATTGATATATAAAAAAGTAAAATATATAACAGTTATATCATATTATTTAAAAAAATAAGTCACTGATTGAAAAAAAAACAAATAGGAAACTCTATCCATATACCTAACATTTAATACCAAAAAGTATACTTAAGGCTCAGTGTACCGTATGTGGAACCAAAATAAAAAGTTGATTTTTCCGTAAAATATGGTTTTATTTTTATTTTATGAGTTTTCCCTATCTTCTGATCACTAATTACAACCTATATATTTTTGTCGCGCTCTAAAAAAAAATTGAGCCTTGTAGGGTTAATCATTGTGCAAGTAATTATCAATACAATGTCTTTTTGTTATTTATAGGTTTGAAACTTAACAAGTGACCTAGAAAGAAACTTTAAAGTAAGGTCTAAAAAAGAAATGATAAGGGGTTGATGTTTTGATGTATCAAAAATATGGCTTATTTTGGATGTATAGAAAAAAATCATTATTAGTGAATAGATAAGATCAGTGCAAAAGCAAATTAGAGGAAATACCCTAAATAAGAATAGTTATGGTCATAGTATAAGGATGCCTATATTTTAGTAGCCAGGAATATTAGTTATCTATAAAAAAACTATATGAGAAATAGCTTATTAAGGTATATATTTTTTTGCAGTTAACATAATATTATGTAAGCACATACCTTGGTGAAATCTATTAAATTCTTCTAAACCCATTTCTGCTATTCTTTCTTGCTTCCATTTTTCTAGCAATTTCATAGATTCCTCTGTCATTGTTTTGTTTAATATCAAAGTCACAGAGGGATATTGTTTAGTGAAATCATTCTGATGCTGTTTAATCTGGAGAATCTTATCCTCGCTGGCATATCCAGGCTGAGCAGCATTATTTACTGCTACAGTTTTTAAACATCTTACTTGTGTCCCATTCAATAGAACTCCCACTAAATTGTAACAGGTCCTTGTATTCTGCCACATATTGTAATTCATCACTTTAACACTTTTAATAACACTGCTCAAGCTTAAAAGCGAACTTGAGCTCTGAGAGTATCTTGAATCAATAAACTTTTGCGTACTTTTCTTTAACGTAGTTGTCTCGTTGTTTTGATTCGATCTATTTTTAGCTGAAACAAATATGTAAGCAAACACATCACACGGCGCCAAATGTCATATGATTGAATACGAGATGATCGTACGCGTCTACGTCTTATTTATAGTGTATTTACTTTGTCTCCTGCTTAAACATAATTAGAAACTACGTGTTTAAAATTAAAAAAGTATTCTGTATCGAAGACACGAGTAGTCTAAAGGTCGAGTAACAAATAGAAAGTAGAAATATTCCAAGGTAATATAAAGTACTATAAATATTAAATACCAAGGTTCACAGGAACTAACCTTCCTTCCGGGCTGCTAAATTGACTTTACGTTGCTTATTTGTCTCCACCAATGGACCGAAAAGATCCTTGTTTTCTCTATTGTAAAGCTTTATTCTTTCTGCCGGTTTCAAGATAGAAGCGGGTTTTACTACTTTAGTCCTGACAGTATGTTTTTCTATAGATATCTTTCGACCTACGACGCAGAGCGGTCGAAACATGCTGGAAAGTTGATGCCGATGGATGGAACCTAATAAAAAGCTATCGATTTTTTTATTTAAAGTTAGTTCTTTGTGGATTTCCTCTTAGTCTTTAGTCTTTTAGATTTAATAAAATGATAGAATTCAAAATTTATTAATGAAATATGAATTGTCAAAATATAATCATTAAATTCCTAACAAAAACTGTTGTAACGTTCCATTATCCCAAATGACAAAAAAATAATTATTGTAAAAAAATGTTTACTTCAAAAAATTCAATTCAATTATTTATGAAATTATTCATGAAAAATGAAGAATGCTATCCTATTAATGTTTAATTTAATTTTTTATTTAGAAAGAATTGTCAATATTTAGTATTTTCCATTTCCGGACAATTCTGAAAGAAGTGTAAAAGTATTTAAATTTTATTCACGTTTAGTATTTTCATTATGAACATACCAAAATGGCTAGAATTATATTTTAGTGTCTTAAATTGTTATTATATTTTATATTTTTATTTTTATTATAGATATTTCATATTATACTAAACTACCAAAATTTTATACTCATTCTCAAATGTACGCCATCTAGCGGTAATCTAAATTAGCACTTCGAGAAATAAATTTATTTACGACCATACAGATCATAGATGGCTGCTTGTAATTAAATATTTGAATACATGATATAAAGTTCGATATAAAAGTATGTATCAATATCATTAAAATTATGATATCTTTATAAATATATTGTGATTATATAAATAAAGTAAAGTGTGGAATGAACATAGTGGATCGGATTATAGGTTATCTGTGACTATTGGCGGGAAACATAGATAGAATAGAGCTTGCTGTAGACCGTAGACCTAGACGCAGGCGCGAAGCCGGCATTTGAAAAAAGCCGGCTGTCAGCTGTGTGGTGCTCTCAATGTATGCTAAAGTTTATTCACTGAACAAGCGTTCGTAAATTCAGTGGAACAATAAAGCACATATGAAAGAACTTGATTTATAACTCCAATAATTCTTGATACTTGTTATCAAAATAATATAAAATGGACCGAAGAGAGTAAAGTGAGTGTGTTAATATCTCCGGGTTAAATTAAATTCAGTAATATTTACAGGTAAGCAAATGTTTACTATTTATTATTTTTTATTTATTTCGTTAGTGTTTTATTAGTTCGTTAAATTTATTTTGAAACCCTACTTTTCATGAATTATAATTGATTTGTTTCGTCCGTATGAAAATAATTAATTTGACAGAAGTTTTTAATTTTTGAGAATAATACAGCATATCGGTATTTCATTATTTTTTTCAGCTGTAAATTAGTAAACATATTTTATTATTAGAAAATAGTAACATAATATTATAAAATATTATTTTACTTTATGTAAAATTGAGAATTTATTCCGCAAGGAGGAAAAAACTTAAAGATTAAAGAAAAAAATTAATTTATAAATTCTTTGTGTTTGTGAATAAATGGGATTAATGTTTCTGCTTATTTTATACATACCTAATTTCGTCATTAGGATTAGCTTTTATAACTACGTATTTTATATTTTTTGGTAAGGAAATATGTAATATTCCAAGATTGCATTACTTTTATTTATATTAATAAAAACAAGGCTTAATAATTACGTTATTTTTTTATTTACCTTGAATTTTATGTAGGTATACCTATCTATAGTAGGCTATAAATGATTTTGTAATTTCGATTCAGAAGGTCTAGTCTAGTGGAAACAATTTTGCTAGGCAATGAATATAACTTTGTGGCTACTACTTGTTCAGTTTTCGAAACTTTATAAAATTGCATGTAATATGGTAATTTTGGTACTTTTTTATATTTAAGTTCAATGAAGATGATATGAGACATTTTAGTTACCTACTTAAGTTTTATTGGAAAATTATATTAATTATTATTAAATTAAATATTATGAACGATTTCTTTTAAAAACCATCATTTCCCCTAAAAATAAATGATCGCTGGTAATAAAATTAGCAACTCGGATGGAATGTACCTACTTACTACTAATAACTGAAATATTACTTTTATTATATTTTGATATTACAAAAGGATCAATAGCACATTCCTCTGTGTTTCATTATCCCTAAGTTTAAATTTAATTAATTTATATTACGTGAAAATACGTGGCAAGTAAAATTAGTTTAACCCTTAATAAAGAAATTAGATGACATACGGTAACTGAGGAACAAAATAGATTGGAACTTTCAGAGCTTTATTAATACTGCGATCATCACGTGCTTAGGAAAACAAAGGATTTTTAAAGCTACTAAATGTTTTTATTACTACAATGTTAAGGAAAAAAAAACTTTATGGGTTGTGTTTTCTGATCTTAAATAATTTTATAATATAGCTTAAAGATAAAAAGCTTCGCCGCGTAGTTCCATTATTAGGTATATTTGAAGGCTACTACAAATTAATGTGTTATTGTATGGTTTTCTCATCAAAAGTTTTAAATCTACTGACAAGCCAGTGGTAGGTTAGGTTAGGTTAGTGGTAATGCGCTGACTTTTGAAACGGAGTGATGTGGGTTTAAATACACAATCTGTATTACTTTGTATTTTCATGTGTAAATAATTTCTGACCCGATTACCATTTGTCTTACGGTGAAGGATAACGCCGTAAGGACACCTGCATGTCTTAGAGAACCTACTTAGTATTTGAAAGACATGTGCAGTAGGTCAAGTGGAATATGGCCAGATCTCCTTCATATTTAATAGCTCGTTAGGGAGACATATAAAAAGGAACCACAACAGTCATAAACCACATGTCATAATAAACTCAATGAAGTTTAAAAATAAAATAGGTAAATTTTGTTTATATAATTTGGATTCATAACTCTGCAGTATTATTAATTATTTTGTCTTCGAACTTTTTGGTTTCAAAAGCCCTGTCTTTTGAAGGTTTAAAGGAACAAAGGCCCAACACGTAGTGGCTCTTTAAGTTTAAACTTCTTTAATGTGACGCATTAGCTGGGATCCATCTTTGAATAGGGCCCATAGGGAAATGTCCTGAAGTCTCTGTTCAATGTGTAGGAGCAATGGAAAATATAGAGAACTTAATAGTGATGTTTTAATCTAAATGGACTAATGAGAGTACAGAACGGCTTTTTTTTCTTATTTGATGGAAACCAGATTGTATTACTCCTCCCAAATAATAGATCGGGTACAAGATCAGAATTATTGGGCTAAAGGTATCAAAATACAAAAGGAGTTTGGCTTTACAATTTCAAAAAACTCGTGACCAGGTTTGCTTATTATATTACACAGTTTGCGCACTTCGATTCATTTAAGCAATTAGCTCTTACACTCTGGCGGATGTTATATCGGCGGTAGGATGATGGCGGATGATGAAAATTGACTCTGTTTTAAGATCTCAGCTTCCGCAATTTTGCCACTCCTCAAAAGTTCATACTCCTCTGCCATACCTTTCGAGTTCACTACTATACCAGTATAGTATTATGTGGTCTGTGCTACTATTATTATAGAAAGGAGTTTATGCTTTCGAAATGAAAAGTACTTTTGCATTTCAAATGCTATATCATTTTTATTCAGCAGTTTAAGTCGTTATTTTATGTGTCGTATCTCCGTTATTCATCTCCGGCTTTTCGCACTGTTATCCTAATATATTCTATGCAAATAAGTTGGTACTGCAAATTGAATTTAAAGCGTTACAACATGAGAGTCAATTTGCTTAAAGCGGTTTTCGAGATTAGCTCCAACTTGTTATACGGTTTGTTCGCGAGTGTGTTTTAGTACTCAAACACGGTAGGACAGTTTACACAAAGTTACATTATCCATACAATATCACATATGACTTGACTAATCTCCTGCACAAGACAACTTTAATATGCAAGTTTGCGCGGAAAGCGCTTAACGAGTTTAATTGAATAAATTTTAAATAAATCTCAAAATATTATATTTTGTTTAAAATATCTTTACTTTTATAGACTACTATTTTCAAATGATCTTTTTTTTCCATTCAACGGGAAAGAACAATAAATAATAAATGAAGATAAATGTAAAAAATAAATAAATAAGTATAATATAAAAATCTGTACAAGTTTTTAAAAAAAGTTAAATATATTTGTACATATATACGTGATATTATTACAGATTTTATAATGTTGATGCTAATCATTATAATAATCGTGATATAATGTAAAGTGGACGGATGAAATATAACCCATAGAGTGATAGGTATTAAGTATTTCCGAAGCGAATGCGGAGACTCAAGTTTTTCTATATTATACTGTTTAATTTTATATAAGTGCATCATATTATGTGGGATTAAAAATCTATGAGAAAATGATATACCTAATTATATTTCAAACAATACCAATTTTACTATTAAAGATGATTTTTAAATAAATCTCAATCGAATACCTGCTTGTATAAGACAACACTTAAGTTCAGCTCCATATATTGTTTAGGTTAATCATGCTCTTCAAATATATACCTATGGCAAATATAAGAGCTGACGTAAACCGTTCGTCATTCGTAGGCGAGATAGTATAATGAAACTTTAAGCATAAAGTTAGAGCAAGCAAACATTGATGTTCGCTACTTAAACACTTGCTTGTTCAACCTGATTAAAAACTGTTTGGTTAACCTATTTAGTTTGGGTAATTGTTATTTTGGAAACCAAATTTACAGGTATATGTAAATGCATCGCTTTAAAAGTTTAAATGATAGTAGAGTCTGTACGTGAGCTACTAATTTATGCAGTCGTACCTAGTGATAGCGGTTGAGCAGTTACGTAAGTTAACTGCTCCTTAGTTAGAGTTAAAAATCCACAGTAAAAGAATAGAAATGCTAGAAGGTCCCTGTTCAAAGGGCTTCTTGGGACCTCAACTTATTATCATTTTGTCTTTTATTATTTACTCTTTAATAATTGAAGTCGAATACTTATATGGATACTTTATATAACACACAAATAAAATATACAGTTTAAGATACTTTTTATTAATACACTGGCTTCCTATTTTAATAAAGTAAATACTTGAATTATTACAGACTAACTGAATTCTATCAAAACATGCATATATTATGACATACTTATAACTTACAGGATTTGAGATGAAAAGCTTTTATTTAACCTATATCATACAGTACGAGTATATAATAAAAACAAACGATATGTACTTATCTTGATCTATTTATTTGCTTTCTAATTAGTTACGACTTCCTCCTAATTGCCAACGAAAATAAATAGGCCTTATCACCTATTATTAGTACAGAATGTCATGTTTTTATTATTTCAGTACAGCATGAAGTAGGTTGATTTTCTTTGTTATTTTTTGTAATTGGAAAGTGCAATTCTAGTTTTGGTTCTTGTTACACTAATGATGATTGCATTGTTAAAATGTTATTAGCACTGAATAAAAAGTATTTTTTTTTATTACATACTTATAACTCCGTACAGATAAATAAAATTGAAGTATGAAATTTTTAACATTATCAGAACAGCTTTTTAATAAAAGCAGTACTGCGTTGAACTCCCTCGGTGGTGTAGAGGCTAGCATGAGGTCCTAGGTTCGATGTCCGGGTCGGGCCAAGTTCAGTTATTGAGTCTGTCACTACGGACAATGGCTATTTTAGAACCGACACAGATACGAACTTAGGTTTCTAGATTTCTTAGCTTATTGATTAGTTCTATCGTCTCGCGGGATATATTATCTGTATTTTCATACACTCTATAAAAGAATATTGCATAAAATAACATTGAAGCAAAAGCAACTTTACAGTACGCAAATATGAACATTAAACGTTAAATGTCGTTGATATTTTTGTAAAACAGTTACGATAGTGGCAAAACTTTAAGCACAAATAACGTGTCTAAAACTTTGGTTAGTAAATGGAAATGTTGAGAACTAGTGCGGCATGTTTAAAATAAGTTTTACTATATACACAATATACAGAATATACTATATACAGAATGAACTTTTAATATATATGGGAGAGTTTTATATACTTGCTGCCTAAGTCATGTGTCTAATAAAAAATAAAATATTCAAGTAGTTGAAAAAAACACAAATAAAACACTTTCGATTAACGAACTACCTTATTATAATTATTTAGAAAAATCGAATTCAGAAAAATGAGAACAAGCTTTATATAATGTTTATTTTTTATTTTAAAGCATTGTGTTGATGTTAGTTTTTCTGAAAATTACAAAGTTTTTAGCCGATAAGACAGTTGATAAATAAGACGTTAAAGAACCTCCTCCTTTTTGATGTCGGTTAAAAAAAATAATTTTAGTTTATAAATTTATGACTTACACTAGTTATAAGTTAAATTAATAAAAGCTTTCCTATTAATAACACTATAGTATCCAATATAATATATAAGTTTCACCATAATAGTATATTATACGCACGCCCAGGCCCAGTTTGGTATTCCAGTGTAGCCCTTTGGATACAACCACACCGAAACCCCTAATGGAACTTTATTTGTATATATTTAAAATTTTGTTCCTTTTGATAAAAAGTTTTTGATTAGAACATTTTTTTCAAACAAAGTAAAGTTAACTAATGGTTGAATATAATATTGAAACCGACTACCTAGTTTGATTGTTCTAGATTGTCAATGATGATAGGTGTAGTTTAACGAAAAGAACTTTATAGCAATTAAAAGAAATGTTCAATTACTTATAATATTGTTGGAAAATTAAACGAAACAAATAGTATGAGATATGCAGTGCGAGTGAAAAATGATAATAATAGTACAATTAAAAAAATATACGTATTTAACATGTAGGTAGGTCTAAATTGTACAGTCTATTTTATGAAATGGCCTCCACTGTGTAAGATAAATAGCGCTTGCAGAATATTTGTTAGCAAGGTGTAGGTTGGCGATGAGGTCGACTTGACCGTCAAAGGATATTTTACGTCATATCTTGTTTAAGTCGAGATAATTCTAGTAATTCATAATATAAACGTTGTAATTTACTCAAGTAACTAGCTTTAATATATAAATTACTAGCTCTGATTATTCAGCTTTGATCCTACTAGCTCCTCTAGCCATGCCAAAAGCGTCCTTTAATATTTTTTGATCACATAATAATATACAACCGGAAAAAAGATGTTATTCTCAGGTAAATAGATAAGATAAAATGTAACCATGTATCTGACTCATTCCTGGGTATATAACATAGTCTTCATTACACTACCTACATCATTATGCATTTAATATAATCAATGTCTTCGTTGTTGTTTGAAGCAAAGCCAGCCAAGTATCTAACTTAATTTATTTTAAATCTATGTTACTCTTTATATTTATATCTATTAAATCTATTAAATCTACGAAAAATATTAACTGTTGCTGACATAGATTATTATCGTGGTAACTTTCGCAGTAATTTAAATGCAACTAAACAAATAGTAATAAAAAGAGCGAACGAGTGTGCCACCGCGATAAGAATTAAAAAGAATTATGCAATTAAATACATCCATTCATAGCGGCGTTGCGGAGAATTTTAATTAAAAGTGTCAGTTATAAAATACTATGAAATTTATGATGAATTCAGTTCGTTTCATGAATTAGGCTATGTCAAGTAACCTTTACCTAATACCTAGGATGGTGACTTCCATTGCAATAAATATATGGTCCGTTAGCTCCCTTACAAATTTAGTAGATATATTGTCTCCAAAACTGTTCTTAATATTATTTACAAATGAAAATTAAGCATTTCTTATAATATAGTCTAAAAATAGGAAATTTCAACAAAATTAATTTTGGTGACAGGATTGTTTTGATGTCGAAAATAGCATTTCTTAATGTAAGAATTTCTCAGTAAAAATGTACAGTTTGTTTGTCTGCATATATGTACGTCCTACATAATGCAAAAAAGTCTTCTGAAAGTCATCTAGAAGGGATGGAACAGTTCTAAATATAGTAAATTGTGATGATGATAGAATTTGACTTCGACAGATTTCTATTATATATAGATATAGATTTTGATTATCATAAGGCAAATATTAATTAATTTGATAAAGAGATATTTCATTAAAAAAATAAGCTCTGCTTACTAAGTTATGATCTGTCATATTTGACAAACTATCAAGCGACACCTCTAAGACACTCTCATTATTTCATTCAAATACTTTTAAAATTTATTTTTTATTTTATTGGAGTAAACATTGTAAAACCAACGATCATTAATCTTTTGTCCTTACACACAAAAGAAAATTCTCTTTTCACTTGAAATAAAAATACAAAAAGTCTTAGGTAGTCTAGAACTTTGTCAAGTCGTCGGGGATAGTTCGTAATTACTTTGGTTTGAAGTTTCTGCGACGATACTTGGTAATTATGATGGACTTAATATCCTCTCTGATGCTCCTCTAAGCTTCGCTTCATTATGCGAGAAATCTAGTGGTAGAGGAATAGATATTGAAATTACGAAATTGTTCAAGCAATTTCAGTCAAATTTTCCAATAATTAAAGATGTGAATTCTGTACGGGAGCGACTAACCCTTTGTTGAATTTACATAATTATTATCTCAGAAGTCAATGGTAAAATTTATGAGTTTTACAGAACACTTGTACATAGTTCACATCCCGTGACCTTTTCAATGCTCGAGACTTCAAGTGCCCTGATTTTCGAGATCTCATTTGTTCAAGTCACGTTTCTCACGGACTAAACTGATGCGACGTCGCTTGGTTAGCTGCAATAAAATGAAATTGAAATTTGGAATCGACACCATGATACATTACTGAAAATGGGTCCGGAAATTACAAGAATGCTTGCTAAAGAGTAATGTTGATATATTTTGACGTAAAATTTAATATTATGAGTATTACTGAATAATTTATTCAGTATTCTCAATTTAGGATTTCACGCATCCGCGCTATTTGAATTTAAATACATAATAAATAAAAACGTATAGACAATAGTTTATATTTTCCTTCTTTCAACTTTATTTCATATTCGAAATAAATCTAATCAATTAAAGATAACGATATTTTAACCACCAAATTGTTTGTTTAAGCTCGGTCGAGTTAAAAAACGTTCAGGATCATTTTCATCCTTTTGCTTTCCAATTTAATCCACCCTTTTCCTCATTTGCATCAATCCTCTAAATTTGAGAGATGAAAGCTTTCAAATCAGTATTCGTCCGAATTCTTTCGGTATGTCTTACAAAGGACGATGAATATTATAATAACTTTGAACGGGAATTCGTTAAATTTACAATCTATATTTTAGTATTCAAATTCAGTGACTTTTAACAAGTCTACGAAGTTTCTTTTAATAACCCTTCTTGTCTCCTTAAACCAATATTTATAATCAAGGAATATTCAATTTTCAAACGTATAACATATTACAGATGTTACTGATACTTAGCACGCTAGCTTCTCGAAGCGTGTTCACGTGAATGTAACACAAATAAAACAACGCTCATTCCATTAAAACAGAACAAAGCGACGTAACATAGTTCTAGTTGAGGCTTAAAGTGTGGTGAAACAATCCACAGAATACGTCTCTCGTTAGGGTAAACGATTTTCAGCCGAGTTCAGTTTCATCTAAATTATTTAGTACTTTGATAATACATACATCCTAGCAGAAAGGATCAGATTGACTCGTACGTTGTATATATATTTGTAGTTATTAGGTGAGTTTTTCTAATCAATTAATTACGGAATAATAAGTGTTCATCATCTTTATATTACCTAGTAGCAATTATTTGTTGCTTGCTTTGCTCGGGTGTGTCCAGAGGAATGTTTTAGTATTGATGTTAGTATTTAATGTATTATCCCAGATAACTAGCTATCATCATATCTAATGAAAACCTGTCCAGTGTTTTTCTCTTGATAAGGTCACAAAACAAAAAAAAACAAACAGGCATAGAAAAAAAAATTAAAAAGTATGATTTCGGTATCTGTATCAGTAATAATAATTATTTTAATGCGATTATTAAAAAAATCTGATTACACTTAGTTAGATTATATTACGTATAGATAGTAAAAGTGTCTCAGATGTTACAGTTGTAAGAATATCTATACGTATACTTCTATTTTGACAAAGTATATTTGGATAATGCGGTACAAAGATCCATCTTTGTTAGATAACATGTACCTTAACAACAAAGAGAATCCGCATAGTGACAAAAACTTTTAGAAAATGAAATAAATTTATTTTAGAGCGAAGAAAACAGAAAATGAGATGTTTTTCTGTAGATTAGGCAGTAATTTGTTAGCTTTTTTATACCAAAATTAAAATGTATGGATCTTGCATTATTTATAAAAGTAATGAATCCTTAAAATAAGTAATATTATGTTTTTATTAACAAGTAACAAGTACAAAGTAATCTATAAATACCTACAGTTTTTAGAAATTGTCCATCTCTCTGTCTGTCTTTCTATAACGACATCATGAGAAAACTAGTAATTTGATATGATGATAGCTGGTTATCCGCGTCAATGTGCAGAATATTTTTTACTAAATGAAAAGACATCATTTCTGAGAAATGTATATTAAGCTTCAAAATGTACATATTATGGCGGAACCCGAGCGTATTCGCTAGTTATGGTATCAAATTATCATGTCAAACATGCTGGGATATTGACAAATACTAAAGATATGATTAAAAAGAGATTGAAATATACATTTACTTGTCTACATTAAGTATTCAAAGCAAGTCAGTATAATATATTCCTGAAATCTGAAATACTCTTAATATAAATTCATTTTTTCTCTTAGAAGGAAGCTACTCTTAAATAAACATGTTATGATTATTATAATGATTTGACATGATCTCGCTCCGCTGTGTAACCCCAGCTTATTGGCTTAATGTAATGATAATAATGTAATTTTGTCATCTCGACTGATTTCGACTACGGCGGTTAATTTCATAGAGACTAGCCATCTGCGCAGGAGATATTATAGTGCACAAGTGTATGCACTATTCGACATGATCAGTGAGAGTTAAAGGCGCCTGACAAACGGCTTAACGTGCTCTCCGAGCATGGGGATAGAACACCGCCAACTTCCCATCTCCGGACAAAGCCTAGGTAACTAGGTTTATTAAACGGAAAGACTTAATAAGTAAACTTGGTCCGACTCGGGACTCAAACCCAGGTCCTCCAGATGTGCAGCCGTGCTTGCTACTACACCACCAAGTGTAATCATAGTAATTTATCCGTGTACTAAGTTGCATCTAAATCCATTCAGCCGTTTCAGTTACAAATAACAAATTATAGACACACATACAAACTTTCAAATTTACGATAGTAGTAATTTTAAATTATGTTTCTTATAAAGCTTTATGATTCATAAAGTTTAATGAAGCTTAAATAACACAGGTGTGAATTAATACCTTACTTCCCACAAAGTTATCGACTGAACTCCAAGCAGTAGGTACATATATAATTTGAACTGCACATTTGACCTACATGCAATGCTCTACTTTATAGACCTATCCATCTGTTAGTATATTTTTACTAACATTACGTAAATGAAGAAAAGAATTTTGGTTCAGGAAATTGGTTCAATACCTTCCGTATGTTCGGTTATGATACTGTCTAATTTTATACCTAGCCCCGTTATAGTTCAAACTTTATTTTGTGGAGTATAAGGTCTATATTACAAACAATATTAATTTTGTGTAGGTGTACACTACATACCTGATGTGTTGATAATTGGCATTATTGAGAGCACAAGGAATTTTAATATCGAATGCAATTCTGACATCGTGCAGCATCCTCTATGAAAGCTCGGTAACTTTTTGAATGACATGCTTAAGCGTGGACTTTTTATGTTTGAATCACATCACTAGCTGTCTGTAGGATTCGTTTCTAGACTTCTGGGTCAACTGCTTTTGTCACAATTTCATAGTTAACGAGATACTTCTCGTTATCATGTCTCAATGTGATTTAAGTATCTTATTTAGCATTCCTAGTAATTGCCTATTTTAATGAATTGCATTTATATAATACTACTCTATATTTCAATGTAAGTTTTCATTTGTAATGAAATGTAACTTTTTTCAACATTCTAGGAAACTCGATATCTGTATGCATAAAAGGAAACGGTGACTGACTGACTGATTGATCAACGTATTGGTCAAACCGTCAATTAGATCAGGTTGTTTGGCAAACACGTAGTTGTTACAGTGTAGGTATTCGATAAGAACGAATTCTTAAAAATTCAACTCCTAAAATGATGAAACGGGGATTCAACATTTGTATGGGGAAATTAAATATATAAGAGAATATATCAATTCAAAAATCGCAGGATTCCTTCTATTATTAACCGACTTCCGCTGGAGGAGGACGTTATCATCAAATAAATAAACATAGTTGAAAACAGGTCCACTTTTTAAAAATCAAATTTGACGTGAGCGAAGCCTCTTGAGGCAGCTAAAATAAAATGTTAAATCAATTGGACTTAGTTAAAGAGTTAAATCGAAATAAAAGCTAGTAGAATAAAATCAAGCTATAAAATTTCAATTACTTTTGTTTTGGAATTTCGTATGTCGGCTGAAAAGTATTTTACTACTCTTTTCTTCGATTTTAGTAACTAAATGTTTCGAAAAACGAAACGCTTCTCTTTTCTGACTTATATGATTGTACTGTATTAAAGCAGTAAAAAGTTTTATTATAAATAACTGCTTAGAATGTACATAATTAACATTGAAAAATGAATGAATAATGAATATGCCATTGAACATAATTGAAGACAGCAATATCAACTCAAAAGTACGCACATCATAACAATTAATTTCCTGCGATTCTAGGATAAGTTCACATCAGTGGTAGTTAGCCTAGTTTAAAATCAGCTTAGTCTGTTTGTTATCTGTTTATTGTTGGAACAAAATGTTGAAAGCGTGTTATTTAGAATTTACAATCATTTATCTAATTGTATGACTCTAACGAAGTACATATAAATATTCAATATTTGTTCGTAGATAGTTAACTTTGCATTTATTTTCTAATGACTCTAATTTAAAATAATTCTTTATACAGTGTTCATAATCTATATAAAATAATATAATCAAAATCTTAAACACACATAATATATAAATCTTTTTCTCAAAGAATATTTTAAATCATTAGGTGTTTCAAGTAATTAGTACAATTTATATAAAAATTATGCACAGTTAGAATGTAGAAATACGGCTTGCATGGAATGGCCACGAATCCCTAAAAACGAAAAATATATCATATCAAAGAAACACTCTGGACTATTGTGAGAAAATTTACTGATATTGTACTATTAATTCAAACAAACTGCTTGTAAGGTAGCTCGGGATACCCTTTCGGCTATAAACGCTGTTGAATTGGCGTTTTTATAGAGCATAAATATCTTGGGGTTGGGACTCTTATATTTCGTAGAGACACTTCGAAACCTGCGTAGATATGATGCGTAAATTTTCTAACTTTTACGGACTTACTTGTGATATAGGGTGAAGGAAACTCTTGGGGTTGTTTCGTAGCGTTGTTTCTTTAATATTTCGATGGAAAAGAATTTGTGGGATTCTTTAGGTTTTATGTAACTAAAACGTTTTTAGTTATATCTTTAAAAAAACTATGTATGTTAATAAAATGAAACTTTCGGGGATTAAGTAAATACCTATTACGTTATTGAATAATTAATATATATTTGATTAGCATTTTTGTTATAAATATTTTTATATAAACTAACTAAGCTTGTTGTCGAAAACCTCGATCGAAACTTCATTGTTATTCTATTCATATATATTTGATACGTTTAGTACTTTAGCGACTACGTCTCTCGGAATGTGAAATAAGATAACTTGGTTATTGAGAAGTCTGTAATAAAGTATATACTGTTTTCAAGATCACTAGAGGCATCTTGATATCTGGTAATAAATTTAACTTGAGCACTCTAAAGTCGTGAAGGTAATACATTAGCCTTAAAAGTTTGTACTAACTTGAAGTGCCTTGAAACCACTGAAGAGCTTACATTAAACGTAAATTTGTACGGAACATAAAATTATTATATATAATAAATAAATAAAAATAAATAATAAAGATAAATCATATTTTTTAATTAAATTTTTGTAAATAATAAATATTTTATATACATAATACAAGCTCATACGAGTGTAAATGAAAATCATAAAATACTGTATTACAAGAGTTAATGTTCACGAAATACTCGTAGTTATGAATAATATTTTTCTGAACTAGATTTGAATGTTTCTTAAGATGTTTTCTGTAGGCAGCTTATCCTCACGTTTATAAGTAACGATACTATAAGCCACTTCATATTTATCGGTGTGGGATGAAAAATGGGATCCGTGAAGGTCGAATATTAAGAATTTCGATATTTCTAAAGAAATTGCGACACAGTATGAGCTATCATATAAACACAATGTTAAAACATAAATAAATACTACCGCGATGTACGCAACATGTTAAAACGGAGCGTTAACTATCCGTGATAAACTGAGGATATAATACTCAGTTCACAGAATCGGGGATCGGTTAAAATTAAACGCGTAAAATTTATCGTTAGGGTGTTGGGACATATGACTTGCGCCTTTTAAACTAATGATGTCATCCAATCAGCATTGAGATTAAGTAATAACTAGTGCTGATAAGGAAGTCACTAACGACTTTCGAGCTCTTCTTTTGTAAATATTACATAATGTTACTATGTATTATATACTAATATAATTAATGTTTAATGTCATTTGCTTTAGATTAGACTAAGTAAATAAGGTGTAGAGCAAAAAAATAATTTAAAAATACATTTCAAATGTTAGTGAAATTAAAAAAACCTATTTAAAAATATGCAGCTTACATTTACATTTTAGTGAAACCGCATTCAATTATGACTTTTAACACCAGCTTCTTCATTAAAATTGTCTTTTTGACCTATTTTTATTCTTAGTATAAAACGACTTTACAGCACATCAAGCAATGAATAATGCACCAAGGAATATGAAACGATATTATGCAGTTACATTTACGCTACGTAGGATGCTGTATGTGGTAGAAACTTTTTCGACTGTTGTAATTTAAAATTCTTTTATAAAGAAGTATGATAATTTTAATAATGGCTAATTTTAAATACTATAGGTTTTAAACATATTAATTACTTAGAAAGAAAGCATAAATAAATAATATAGAAATGATACTATGAGACGTCGAACCAGACACGACGTTAGAATACTATGAATTGGCAATAACCGAAACGGTGGCTTAGCGTCCCTCCCCGGACAAGTAGACACTCAATTGTAATACCACGAAGGACCACCTAACCTAAATATATTCCGTTCGGGATGTTCACTTTGACACGGTTTAGTGATAGATTAAGCTCGCATAATCAAGTTGTGCAAAATAAGTCTTCAGAAAGGAAATGCCTATATCTCAGACAAAATAATTACCGCTTACAGCTATTCATACTTTACAGCCATCCCACTGACCTGTTTCGGTCCCATAAACTAACGCGTGACGTCAGTGACGTTTTGTAAATGTGGTTATAGCCACTGTGGTTTAGCTCTGTCAACACCGATTATTAGATTAGCCATTAGTATACCAATAAACAAAATTGGTTTACCCTATTTTAATATTCATCATTTCGCAATTATTTTACTAGTATGATAAATCAGAGGTATCAGTTATTAAAGTTTACGCTGCAAAAGCTCTAATTATAAAATTAAAAGCATGCATATATTAAAGATGATGATTAATTTGGTAAAGTTATATTATTTTATTTAAATTTGATTGAATATTAAAGATCACTGGCGTTATGCGTTATGCGTTATACGCATAGAATATCGTACATAATTAATCAGCAGAAGCTACTAAGAAGAAATTAAATGGCAGTTTCCCTGATCTTATGTCCTATATAATAACATCTTCTAAGTTTTGTACTATGCAACCGCTAAGGCTCTCATCTTGTTATACTTACAACTATGCTCAAGTACCAGATATTTATTTATTTAGTTGTTACAAATACAGTACATGTTACACATATTATACACCATGATATATTACAGTTAACAACTTATAAAGATAAACACCGGCCGAGATGACAAGATTATTGTCTCACAGCTGGTATTACTTCAAAGACAGTATTTTTTTTGATAAGTGCTTTTGTATCAGAATTTATACTCAGAATTCTTTAGCTTTTCTTATTTTTTTATTATTTTCATAGTTATATTTATTCACAATGTTTATCACCAGCCTTTGAGTCAAATCTGTATGAAAATTTTGACAGAAGAAATATTAGTAATAGCTAAGCTTTTTGTTTTTGCCTTTTACAAGACCTCTACTACAAAACTCTATAAAATTTAGAAAGTTTGAATTACTTCATTCCGTTTTAATAATTTATTCGAAAATGATAAAAAAGTGCACAAATAAGACTGCAAAATTAGGAGCTAAGTGAAAAAAATGTTAGCTTTCTTTAGCGAATTTTAAACTATTATTAAGTATATTTTATTATAAAAGAAAATGTCAATCTTCCAACAAGGAGTAATAACAATATCGCGTTGTAATGTTATCGGTATTTTATGACGGTTAAGGACTTCTATTTCTATCTATTTCTATTTATAAAATATGTAATTCCTTCAGCTAAAAAAATATTCTAAATTTATTTATATTTTTTACGACAGAAGTAAATAAATAGTAGGTGTCAGAGCACTGTAACGAGTACTTGATGTCATCACTTCACCACTTGAGACTCAGCCGTCACTTGTGTATTGTGATCGACGTTTACGAACACATTTTATTGTTGTTTCGTAACATTCTCCTAATATGTGAAATTTAAAATTCATAAACTTGTTAGCATATGTGGGCTGAAGTTTTGTATTATGTGCTAAGCAATCATAAAATATTTCTTGAAAGATTAAAAAAAAAAACAGTGTTATTATCTTCTCAACTCAAGGACAGTATCTCTTTTTTATAGAATTGTATTGCATCTTCAGGCATCTTCAGTACATATAAATAAAATTAAAGTGTCTGTTTTTATTTTAAAATAAACACTTCGTTGGGGTTTCGACCCTAGATTTAGTGCAAGCGCAGCCGCGGGTTCCGCTGGTTAAAATAAATAAAATTTATAAAATAAAAGTAGCGTTAGTTACTGATTATGAAATTAACTATGTATCTGCGATCAAGATCACTACTATCTATTAATGCGTCACTGAAGGAATCTTTCATGCAATGTCGTAACGAACGACTTATTGATGATAATTATGCCTTATAATAACAAAAGACAGGTTTTAGGTTTTTGCTCAATATTAGCGTAGATTCAATACATTTAGTCTTGTACGACGTATAGTTACGCTTATGAATATTTTCTTCATGTGAATTGTAATATTACACATCGAGTAAAGTAATATTATAAAGTTTTAGTAAAATAAAAAGTTTTCGCATAACATTGTTTTATATATATTTTGTTTCAAAACTTGGCTCCCCGGCGTCCTATTGAAATAAAACATGTCTCAACCAGATTAAAGTGTACACGACAGAGTTGTAAATAGGATAGAATTCAGTATAAATGCCTTCTTTCTTACTACGAGTATAAGGTGGAAAAAAGTCTCGTAGAAAGAATTTTATAAAAACGTAATATTAGAATTTACTGTAAAGTTTTGCAATGTAAAATATATTATTAAGAAAACATTGAATCTTATTGTTTCATAATATACCTATAGTAATAAATATATAAAAATTATTAAATAACTACTAGCCAGTGAACTGGCTCGTATAAAAAAAGGGACGTTTGAAAATAACGTTAACGACGTTAGCATCGTAACATGAAATTGGAAGATTCTAACGACAGGTATACATATCATTGCGATAATTCTTTAGTTTGGAGAAGAATCTAAGAGTTAGATGCTATGCCGAAGAAATCTGTATTGTATCTAAGCATGTATATTACTAGCATAACTTTCAAATAGTTACAATACAAGCTCTGCATAACGTAACGCAATCGTTATACTTATTTCTTGAAATTAGATAAATCGATCAGAACGCACGCAAGGCCCTTTAAAAATCTTCTGTTATATTTGAGTAAAAAAGTCACGAGCTTAAAAGTGGTGGTTTTCTTTAAAAAAACAGCAATGCTTTTCTAACGCTACAGATCTGTCGCTAAACCATATGTACGCGAACAGTTTCCAATGTGAATTTTCCCGAAAAGGCTAGAGAAAGTAGAAAAAAGGCTACGCTATATGGAAAAAATCTTTTCGAAAACTATACCCTGCAGTAGATTTTTATAGAAGAGTATGGAAAGCTTTGATTTATTCGACATCTCTATTTCTTTATAGTCTCTTCATAGTTTCCAAATTAACCATGTGTAGAAGTATTGAAGTGTATTTTATCGCGACAATAACAATCCGAATAAAGTAACGGTTCCGCTGTTTATAAAAACACAGTTACTTATTTTATAATAGTTGCCGAAATGTTTATAACGTAATTTATATTCATAGAATGCACGTGTACGTTTTCCTTTATCGAATCCTCTTTCCGCAACTGTCGCAATGTATACGTAGATGTAAGAACAACAGTGTATCTAACGTAGATATCTAAAATATTGTGTTAGCAGTAGAAAAGGTTTGTCAAAATCCATCATGGTTTATTCCATCTGGTTAATCGGTAATATTTGGTGTACCATGTCGGTAATGTTTGGTATCATGGTCAGTTCTTGTTAACTGTTTTATACCACAACATTGTCATGGTAACATCCGTACAGTCCCGTTTCACATCAATAATAGAAAGAGAAATAAATACCATGAAAAGTAACAGTCTTACAAATGTAATAATTTGTCAGAAACGTAATATTTCATAATTTAAATGTGTTAATATAGATAACCTGCTATCCTCATACTAAATGTCATTAAAATTTGCCAAGTGGTTATTTGTGCCACATTTGTCTGCCAAAAATACTAAAAACCTATTTCAACAAGATTTCTCAAAAACATTTAATGTAAAGATTCGATTTAGAATTTTATTTTATGTATAGATTATAATTATAAAATTATAAGAATGTCTTTGTTTTCATTTCTTAGTAATTTTATAATAACATAATTCAAGTTACGATCGCATGATATCGCTGCATCGGTAACAAGAAAGTTTCTTAATGGATACATTAACAAGGGTACAATGGAATGCCTTAAATTGGGCACTCGTTACAAACAGCGGTTGTTTTAACAGCAATTCAGTTCAGAGGTCCTTTTTTAAGAACATATGTGATTGATGTGTCTGTATTACGTCACCAGCCCTTTTATAAGATTTGGAAACGCCAAGTCAATATTTATGAGTTTACTATGTTAACTTATTTGAACTGCCATAAAAACATTAATATTTTTGACGAAACGTTTGGCTGTGTTGGCAGTGACCCAGTTTTCTGCACCAGTGGTCGCGGGTTCGAGTCTCGCTGGAGGCATTCATATCTGGTATCCGTAACACAAACCTCGTAGCTTACAACGGAGCTAGATGGCTCTGTTGTAATAATGTCCCGACATTTTTATTTATTTAATTATATTTATTGTTCTTTAAAACTATGTATAACTGTATTTGAAGAACATAAGATGTTTTATCTTATTCACTATAGGCTCTTCCTCGCTCCTATTTGTCCCTACTATTCCTACATACATTTTAAGGGTTAGTATAGATTTCTCAGATATGGTATATATTTCCACAAAAGTTGTATATATTAACCAGGATGTCCAGCTATTATCATATCGAATTTTATCAAAATCTGTCCGTCTGTCCACATAGCCAGACAAAAATTATAAAACTATCTAATCTATTTCTTTATCCGTAAAAATTACTATTTCAATAGGATAAAAAATATGATATGTATGTATTGATTACTTTTAGAGAAATTATATAAAAAAATAAACAGAATTCGTCCATACACAAAGTTGCTTAAACACTCAAGCTACTTTAACTACCATCTCATTAAAATTTTCAACGTACATTTTCAGCTCTACATGAGACATGGATCTAAAAAGTATACAACATATTAAAAATCCACATAACGATATTGCAGTTCACTCTTACTCGCAGAAGCTCGGTTTTTCATTTGGTTTAAATTTCATGTTTCTTACAAACATAAAGTAGGTCGCCCTCAACTTAAGTTTAACCTTGCTTATAACAGATGTTACTGCAAATGTTTATCTTCTTTCACTGTGTTCTAGAAAGCTCAGGCAATTGAAGTTCATAGTCGTTTATATTTTTATATCTTTATCACTTTTAAATACTTTGTTTGTGTACTCGGATAAAATATATGAATTTTGATATGAGTGTATATTATAAATATGTATGTTGAAATACATATAAGAATCATTAGTTGTGGAATGATTGAATTAATAATGTGTTATACAATTACCAATATATTTCGATATCTAGTATTCACAATTATAGTATAACTTTATAAAAATTCGAATTATAATAAAGAACCCGTTACATAAAAAAATATTTCTGGGCTTGTCGACATTGTCTGTTGTAGACTTTGTTAAATTTATTTAGGGATTTTTTCGTTCTAAAACAATAGCGGCCTAACTGTTAAGTTTGCTTCCATTATATCTCCAACATTTGTTTTTGCTTAAGGGCAAACACAAATATTTAAAGAATATTTAATTAACAATTTTGACTTGGCTTGAATTTTATTAAATATGCCTTATTGGTATTTCGAGTTACGAACGAATAAGATAAAAAAAATAAGTTATTTTAGTTATTAGGATAGTAATAATATAACAAACCTTTTTTGTAATATATTTTTATGGCATAAGTATGCACCCAAATACAAGTGCACTGTCAAATAATCTCTTCTACAATCAAACTCCGATACTCTTTGGGCTCTTCGTATTCTTTGAGACACGGAAGCGAAACACCGCTTATTTCTCTATTTCAAACCGTTATGGAGATTTTTATATGTTTTGATTTGTATACTATGTTATAATAAACTTTGAGTAACAGTTCGATTTAAGTAATTTTCGCAAAACTACGAACAAAACCTTCATCCAAATCATAATATTATGTATGGCATACAGACGAGAGAACCAAAAGTAGTATCTGCTCTCTATCTATCTTAAGCATAGTCTTTTCTATAAAAAAATATATATTCTATACTTTTTTTAAATATATTTTATATTGTAAATAAAAAGCTATTTACAATACATATCATAACTATAATTCTGTTACAGTAATAATAGAAAATGATCACTGACAATAACAAAACTAAAGGTTAAATTATTTAATTCATGAAAATAGATCAGAATTGAATGATATATGACACATCTTTATGAATCAGCAATAAACATGTTGATGTAATATTTATATTCGCTTAGTTGATAACTAACTAAAATTCTAGCTAACACGACAAGGTCCGTACATAATAAGTTATTTAAGTCACATATGTTTGTACATGTGCATTGTTGTCGACAGAAGATAAGAATATTTAAGTATTTAATAATAAAATTACATTTTCTAATATTTTTAGTATGGTAATATTAAATACACGAAGAGTTTAAAATAAGTTATTATAAATAAACAGTTGTGGCAGTAGAATCGCTAGTACGTTATTTAAGTCTTAGCTTTGAAACATAAGACTTACTTATTAATTTTGAAAATACAATTGAAATATTATACAAGACAAATTGCAAAATATTAAATTATCAAATTTTGTGCGCGGCTGAAAATGAACGTCATTAAATAATGCATCAGGGAACTGTCATAACAAACCGTCCATTAGCCATTCAAAACGATGCCGACCACCAACATTGAATTGCTCAAAGCTCATAATCGCTAATATAAAATGTATGCGAGTAAATATGTATATAATATAAATAATCGTACTATGTATGTAGACCAGAAAAAGAAAAAGTATCTAAACTACCATCCGATACATAGAACATGATTAGTACTTAGAATATTATTTATAAAACTTATAGCATTTCTCGCCTCGATAAGAATTAGAAAACCAGTGGACTGTGGATTATATACATAACTATGCTTTTATTAAACCAGAAAAAGCAAAATAGTATAGATTATATACTGTAATATTATAAACTTTCCATGAATGCTAGTGTGTAGTGCTATGCTAATATTATGAATGCGAAAGTTTGAATTAATATTTGTTATTCAATCTCACCAGAACAGCTGAATCTATCTCGATGAAATGTGGCACAGAGATAGATTATAGTCAGGAATAAAGCCAAAACCTTGGCTTTATCTTGAAGAATTTACCAGTATACTTAGTTACTTTAATATAAAAGTTTTATAGCGCGCTATTGTGATATACTCGTAATTAAAGAAAATATATTTATTCCATATTATTCTAATTAGGAAACTAAGCTAATTCAGCTTTAAAACATAGAACTACGCCATACTTGTAAAAAATTAACGCGCAATACAAATTAGATTTCAGGAAAGAATTTAAAAATGTCGATTCTCAGAATCTCGTTTAGGAAAAAATCAAGTGAGATTTGCCGGCTTTACATTATAAATGGAACTGTTTCAGCTCTCAGTTTAAGCGAAGGTTTCGCTGATACGACAACAATCTGGTTTTATGAATTAAATCAGGATTGGGAGTCCTTCATTACCATTACATATAAAAAAATATTTTGTATATTGACTTTTTATATATGTTTTCCTAGAAAAACTTGTAATTCGAAATATTATCTTTATTTTACTCGAATGTTTAACATTTTAAATACAACACAACAGCATTTCTTTTATATCTATGTAAATTACATTTGTTTATTATTATATTAAAAATATTATAAAATAACACTGTCCCTAGAGTTCGTAACAAAACTAACGAGCTTAGTTTATCTACAGCGTTGCTTGGCGAGCGCACAAAGCACTTTGACGGAGAGATTTATGATATATTCGATTTTCGTATCACAATTTTGCTTTAAACTTACCATCATGTATTTTTATTTATTTTGTATACTTCAAACGTTATTTCCAAAATCGTCATCATAATATTAAATTGACTTAATTCATACTGGCGATTAGCGCGAGCGAAGCCGGGTTCCGCTAGTGTATTTTACAGAATATAAACCTTCCTCTTGAATGACTCTATCTATTAAAAAAGTCGCATCAAAATCGGTTGCTTAGTTTTAAAGATCTAAGCATGCATATGGACAGACGGCGACTTTGTTTTATACTATGTATAGTGATGATAATTCGTTAGATAGTTTAAAATTCAGTAGTAAATTCCGGAGCATAAATGGCCAAACTCATTTTGTTAGGATATATAATATGTACAATGTACCTACGTAGAGATGAGTTTTAAATTTTAATCATAGGTACTTTACGGTAGGGTGAAAAAGGTTTGTTTGTGGAAAGTCTTGTAATATAATAAGTTTCGTAGTTTACTTTAAAAGGGGCATCTGGAAGGGCTCAAATGATGCTAGATGAGAGCTTTATGTAAAGTACATTAAAAAATTGCAGATAACGTTTTTTTTCGTTTTTTTATATTAAGATTTTATAACACCAAAAAGTTGAAATTATACTTTATGTAACATCAAATTTACAATTTATAAGGAGTTTATTTTCAGGAATGGATATTAATCAAAGTAGCGGAGTGAAACAAAGGCTGTTAGAATGGTTATTTATTGACGCTAAAAATAATTACTCTTTATGTTGATACAGCTATTGTTTTCTAACTTTGATGAAATAACAATTCACACTACTTCAATAAAATTGTTTATTTTGATTTTCCTTATAATGTTCTTGTTAGGCCACGGAACAAATACATTAAAGTAAGGATTTACTTGCTGGCTTTTCTTAGAATATCAAATAAAGAATACCTATTACTGTATAATTCTAATTAATATTATAGCGTAAGTTTAAAAAGCTTATTTTTGTAACCGGATAGCTTACGATTCCAAATCACAACACACATCTTAAAATAAATTCCTCCGTTCCATCCGATCTTATGACATTTTTAATTTTTTTTATTTCAAGTAGGCAAAGATACCAGAAATACGAGTCAAAACTCTTATACCGTTCGTTGGCGCCAACTCTCATTATAGCTACATGCAGAATGTTTCAAGAGTGCTCGTGACAAGAGATCTTACTTTGGGGCATTAATGGATCGAAATGTATGCCAAACGGCAAACGTGCTTGACCTTTTTAATAGACATAACAAGTCCTTTAAAACACCTCCTCTGAGAATTTATGACCGAACTTTGTATTTTTTAAGCTTCTAGTACTTGTGTGATAGAAGATTGGACCGTAGAAGCAATCTTTTAATTGCTGTGGCCAGTTTTGGCAGGCCATCTGTCAATACGTTGTGGTCGAGACTCGAGGGCGTAAGACGGTTAAGGTTAGCTTTACGAATTACTGTTAACAATTAACATATTTAAATATAGTTATTAAACTCTTTGGTTTTATTTAGTAGCATATACTTTTTCAGCCTTTGACATTTTTAATTCACTGTTCTGTTCACAACATCGTCAGGTAAACGTCGGCTTCCATATAGAGAAAATGTAAATTATCGGCATCGCATAAAAAGTTCGAAAGTACTTTGCACTTGAGGTGTGCCAAAATATTTAATATTATAATTTATATTCACAGAATTAAAAATCACATTTGTATGCTTCGCGTGGTTGAACTTCCGTTACTACTAGGTAATGGATTGCTTAGAGAAGCGATATTTAAAAATATTAAACAAAAAATATTCCATATAATATTGTTGTCAGAAGAAAAGTACGGTATATGACAGTACGATTTTTTTGCGTAAAAACCTGAACCTGTGCACTACTTACGTGCTAGCCATATTTTGGAGTCATAGTTTTATGGGTACGGTATTCAAACACAATTTTTATGTTCCTCAAAAACCCAATAAAATATACATGGGTCTTGATATGTGCGTAATACATTTTTTATTAGCACGAGCAAAGATGCAGACGAAAGCTAAGTCATTAATAAATGTCATCATTAATTAGGTTCTGAGAATCAAGAGCGTTATCATTGCATTATTAATAAGAAAGTTCCTAAATAGATAGATTAAGGACAATGACTTTGCGGCAAGGCTTAAATTGGGCACCCAATAAAAGTCCGTCTAACAGTTGACGATTGTTTCCCAGTAACCATTTGGTATAGAGGTTATCATTCCGCAGATGTGAACTTCGTTTTTATAGTTACATCATAATATCTTGTTTAAATGAATGAGCAAGTCGTTTCTATCTTATCAAATTTGATAAAGGAGACAGTTTTGTATAAAATTTACGATTTTGTTATTCTGTTTGAAAGTTGATACTAATTTTTTATTATAAACTCACTGACTGTGACTCACCCTCGCTCCACTCGGGTTCGTAACTACGTACATTTTAACGGTTAGTTTACATTTCCCTGATATGAGATATTTCGCCGCAGTAAATATATTCTCTTCTAGTTATTTCTTCTAGTTATCATCATACCAGAGATCAAAATCTGTCCAGTGGTTTTCTCGTGATGCGGTCACAGACAGACAGACAGAAAGGATTTCTAAAAACTGTAGGTCCAGACGCTGTTGACTATTTCACAAAGATTTTCCAGAAAATATTTAATGAACAGATTCGACATAGAATTTTATTATATGTAAAGAAATATCCTAGATAATTTTATGACAGTGAATTGTATGAAGCCTTATGGCGGACAAAGCGGCAGCCGTCAGTTACATAGGAATATTCAGCTACGTGGAAATTAAAATTAATAAAGTATAAGAAAAAATGATTTTCTTTAATCTAAATTTTTATACACTTATAGGATTTAAAATGTACTAAAATATTTTTACTAGCGACTTACCGTCTCTCACTTCACTCGGATTTGTCCCTAGATCTAACGCGAGCGAAGCCGCGGGTTTCGCTAGTGTATTACATACATATAAAAATTCCTCTTGAATCACTCTATCTGTTAAAAAAACGCATTAAAATCCCATGCGTAGTTTTAAAGATCTAAGCATACATAGGGACAGACAGACAGCGGGAAGACTTTGTTTTATACTATGTAGTGATTTATTCATTTAATATGAAACCAACATTATATAATATGTAGATACCTATCTAAGCTTTAAAGTTTTGTAGTTGTCATGTACCCAGTTATCGTAATTGAAAACTACGTTCTACGTAATTGAGAACTTCTCAAAACTTTGCCTTGCTATTTCATTTCTAACCACCCTCCCGGTTTTCACTAAGTTAAATATATTTTGATTTTCTTGCAGACGGAAAGGAGGTCGTTTTAAGTTTAACCTTGCTTGGATTCGTAATAATAGATGTTATTACGAATTTAGACTTGTCGCAACTTTGGTTATATTGTCTTATTTTTCTTTATTCCTTAAGTCTATATGTTTGCGCCTGAATATGCCGGATATTTGTATTTTGCCTGTATATGGTTATTAATTAGCTTCTTGAATTGGTAGCTCACATTTTGTTTTAATACGGACTTTCAGGCTGACTAGTAGATGATTAGAAGATGCAACGTTGGATTAAGTAGAAAAACCAAATAAAAAGTAATACTTTTACTGTCATTTCTAAAGACTAGCATATAAAACAGCAACTAAGTAAATTAAAAAGCAGTAATTTTGTAGTGTATTGATTATTTATATATAGAATCATTAATATAATGATTAGCACCTGTCTTACGGTGAAGGAAAACATCGTAAAGAAACCTGCGTGCCTAAGAAAACCTAGAAAGTTTTCGAAAGACATTTGAAGTACGCCAAAACGCATTAGGCCAGCGCGGTGGACTATAGCCTGATCCCCCTCATACCGAGGGAGGCCCGTGCCCAGCAGTGGGACGTTGAAAAGGGCTGATGATGATAATAAATAGATACATTGCTAAAAGCTTCGCTTAATATTTGTAAAGTTGTTTATGATCTTCACCACAATCAAAACTCCAATTTACGAGTAACGTAGCATTTTAAAATGCTCGCTGTTCAGGCAAAGGATTTATACATTTGTCATAGCTATAAAGCCCGCGCTAAAAAGTTAAACATAGTACACTTTTTTGAAGAGAAAATAAATTAGTAAATTTACACTTTATTGTGCATATTACGTTGGTAAAGAGGTTTTTACATTACGTTTGTTCATCAATAAGGCTTTGCTAAAACAAAATTTACCTAAAATATTGTCTGATTCATAAAAAATAATATTATCATAAATAACTATGTTGTGGTAATTATGTGGGATTTCATTATGAGGCTACCAATATAATCATAAATTCCATTTTATATATTACCAATGGGTAGTATTTATATCGTCATATAATAATTAATGTTTTACGTGCCATCCGTGTATGAATCTATATCTCACAATCAACACTAAAACTAGTCCGGATAAAGTTTATGGTAAAAAATACCTTGCCTCATCTCTTTGGAGGAGATAAATGATAGATGACGGTCAGAGGTAGAGGTTACGTCTACTACTAGAAAAATAGAGATTTCCCTTGGCAAAAATTTTAAACTATTTACTAATTTGTATCATTCTTAATTTTCTAGAAATTGACTAAATCCATTTTTCTTCTATCACACTGAAAAAAGGACATAAGGTTTACCAGATAGTAAGTATCTAAGATGTTAGAAAGATATTCTGTGAAAGATGAGGTATATATCTTGGAACCAACAGCATAAAACGATATATAATTTATCTTTAAGAAAAACAAGCACTCATCTATGTTTGAAATCATAGCCTCGTTTTATTTAAAGAAACATTGACCCCTATAACAATTCGTGAAATCTGATGAACTCGTTCCTTCAGTAAACAAATGTGGGTGTTGTGCTCTACTCATCTTTTCTAATAATGAATAAATCCGGTAGCTATTTTAAACTGCCGCTACAAAAGCAAGTGTTCAATAATTCTTGTACAAAGTTACAATCGAAAAAGCTCGGTTTTTGTTCAAATTCGAAAAGACCTATTTCAATTTGGACTAAAGCTCGTGAACTGTAATATCCCCAAAGAGATTTTATTCCAAAATCTACAACGCAAAGCGTAAAGTGTAATTTTATTCGTCCCATTCATGCTCAACGTTATTCCTAAGTTACCCGGATATCTTTGCAGAAAAATAGAAAAGTTTTGAATTAAATTGTAGCACACATCCTCGTGGGAGGTGACAGTGAGCGCGCTGGTATCAGAAATTCATCTTTTTGACGTAAACGACTCGTATGTATAAATGATATAACTATATAAGTTTCTAAATAGAAATGCGATCATGGTAAAGATCATCATAAAATATATTTACATCGGACCTCTTACAGCATCACTTTTATCATTTTAGAAATCAGAATAATTCAAGAGTTTACAAAATTGCAATTTATATGTCTAAAAGAAAAGTGTATTCTGAAAAATAATGCTTAGAAGTGCAAGACAATTTTCAAATTTTGTATTTATTTTCAGTTCAGGTTTGCATTTTTTCTATTTCTACAATAAACGTAATAATGAGTAATATTGATGTACATAGAAAAGGTATAAACGATTCGATTATACAAACTATCTGGATGTAATTTCTTTAACGCGTTGAAACATATTTTATTATACTCTAAAAACGTCTAAATCGAAGAGGCGGAATATTGGTCAAGGTTTTTTCTTTTGTTTTAACATCAATCTTATATTGTTTAGATGTTAACGATCGATATGAATAGGGTTACCTCAACAAAATGTATTTAAACTATACATAATATGACGAATCAATCAAATATATTATGATTTTTATAATAATAATAATAATATTTTACGTAAAGTAAATTTGGAAAGCATATTATATTTTTTGTACTACAGGCTTTGTTTAGTCCCATCTAGCTCAAAAACTAGTCATCTACATTATAGTGCAGTAATTTGCGCACATACACAAGTACACTCTATATTCTTGTCACTAATAATAGTAGGACGACCACACATCACCAGCAAGAGTTGAACACCGCCAACTACTTCCCTCCGTACTGTTACTGAGGCTTACTAACGAGAAAGACTCAATAAATAAACTTTGAACAAATCACGATCCTGATTTTCGAACCCAGGAATTCAGTATATGCAGCCGTACATACTACCAGTCAGTTCAGAATCCTCCAGTTAAGTCAACATGTTGTATATATACATATTGACTGTTAAATGGAGGATATAATCTCTTAAATCTGGACCAGCTTTAGGAAAATAATTGCAGACACACGCTTATCGGAATTTGAATGTGATACATACAAGTCTCCATTTAATACGTTTTATAACAAAGCATGATCCTAAATATCTTATTTATGTACCCAGTAGTTAATCTGAATCTAAAAAATCGAAATGTACTATAGGAACAGAAGTATTTACTGATCACACTATCAGGTTCGAGAAGTTCTCAGTATTTTAAGGTACATAAAGTTATGCTCCAAGCGCCTAGTAGTTCAAAAATAAATTGACCTAAAATCTGTTGATGTTAAGAGGCAGTGTTGACAGAGTTTATAAAGTTTAAAACTGTTTACAAACTTCAACCGTCCGGTAAGTTTGCATCCTATATTTTTTATGATTTATACTATCAACAAAAAATAAGAAGTAAAAAATATCACTTCTCAACGACTAAGAAAAATCATAAATTAAATATAGCAACCCTATTAAGAGGATACCGTAAACATTTCGCATTAGGTTGCTTACGATTTATTACTTAATGCTTTAGAATGAATTAAATACCTAATATTGTAATATTGTTCGCTCATATATTTTACACTATAAATTACAATTAAATTATACTAACGACTTCACACCGGTGTGCCTGTAAGTGCTTAACAGTTATAGCCTATACATTTCATCAGGTCATATACCATTTGTATTTTTAAGTCTGAGCTGGGTACTAAATGCGTCTATATACTATCTATCGTTGAATGTAATATGATAATGAATGTAGGTAATCCATTAGCAATTACAAGTTGCTGTTGTGTTGAAATTCGAATAATTTTAATCTTGCTTTCAATAATTACATTAGTATTATAATATTCGCTTATATATATTATAAACGCTTCAATAATCTATCAATTTGCTCATACTTATAATATATAAACAAGTTCACGGTTTCTACTAATAATAATCAAGTCACCTGTATATTAAAACTGACTATTAATAAAAAAAAAACACAAAAAGGGATACTTTTTACTGCGGCTAAATCTATATCTACTAATCGTTAAAACGTATCCAGGAACGGACCTAAATATCTTATTTATGTACCCAGTAGTTAATCTGAATCTAAAAAATCGAAATGTACTATAGGAACAGAAGTATTTACTGATCACACTATCAGGTTCGAGAAGTTCTCAGTATTTTAAGGTACATAAAGTTATGCTCCAAGCGCCTAGTAGTTCAAAAATAAATTGACCTAAAATCTGTTGATGTTAAGAGGCAGTGTTGACAGAGTTTATAAAGTTTAAAACTGTTTACAAACTTCAACCGTCCGGTAAGTTTGCATCCTATATTTTTTATGATTTATACTATCAACAAAAAATAAGAAGTAAAAAATATCACTTCTCAACGACTAAGAAAAATCATAAATTAAATATAGCAACCCTATTAAGAGGATACCGTAAACATTTCGCATTAGGTTGCTTACGATTTATTACTTAATGCTTTAGAATGAATTAAATACCTAATATTGTAATATTGTTCGCTCATATATTTTACACTATAAATTACAATTAAATTATACTAACGACTTCACACCGGTGTGCCTGTAAGTGCTTAACAGTTATAGCCTATACATTTCATCAGGTCATATACCATTTGTATTTTTAAGTCTGAGCTGGGTACTAAATGCGTCTATATACTATCTATCGTTGAATGTAATATGATAATGAATGTAGGTAATCCATTAGCAATTACAAGTTGCTGTTGTGTTGAAATTCGAATAATTTTAATCTTGCTTTCAATAATTACATTAGTATTATAATATTCGCTTATATATATTATAAACGCTTCAATAATCTATCAATTTGCTCATACTTATAATATATAAACAAGTTCACGGTTTCTACTAATAATAATCAAGTCACCTGTATATTAAAACTGACTATTAATAAAAAAAAACACAAAAAGGGATACTTTTTACTGCGGCTAAATCTATATCTACTAATCGTTAAAACGTATCCAGGAACGGACCTAAGCAAAGCGAGGGTAAGTCGCTAGTTTAGTCATCAAGTTAACATTAGATTCATATTTCAAAGCCTGTCCAATTATTGAATCTGTCAGTGGCACGCAATGCCGGATATAAAACGCATATAACAGCATTTGGTGCGGCATCGAATGCAAATGTCATTAAATAATGCATGCTGCTGTCATAACAAATTGTCCATAAGTTATTCAAAATGATACCGACCACCAACAAAGTCTTCGATGAAACATAGAGACATTTATTGCTGCGAATGTTTTACATTAGCATTTATAAATAATGAAAACTTGCAAGAAGGTTACATTTTGTAGTGTATGAAATTTTGTGTGTGAGTGTATGTGTGTTTAAGTTATACTCCATGGTTTTTCTATTTTTCTAATGGGTGGCAAAAGTTGTATTTAAAAAAATATTTATGTTCGGACAAATAACGGGACTGTATAAATTGACACACTACACATAGGTATATAAATTTTAATACTCACATACTATGAATATAAACACCCATGACTGGAGCGTTACAAGCGCACGTTCTCAACACACACATCAATGTGATTCGGGAATATCGAACCCGTGACGCTGACAAGTAAATCGCTACACTGAGCCAAGCACGAAAGATCCTATAAAGATATTATTACTTTAAGAAAATCACACGTAATTAAATATTAGTTATTTGCATTGCATACCTAAATATAATCTCGATACCACTTACAAAAAATTTTTAAAAGAATATTCGTTTGAACACTGAAATTATTAAGTACATTTCTGTGTATAACGGTATTAGATTAACTTCTTAAAGATATGCTTGAGAACATTTTATTTTTTGAATTCGAAGTTAATTATATAAAATTAGAATTACCTTTGAAACGTGAAAAATGTTAAAAGGTTATGAATATGCCTTACAAGTTACAAAGTGAACATAAATGGGTACAAGTACAACATAAATGTAATTTATTAAGACTTCTTCTTCTTCTCAGTCGTTACACTCTTGGCAGAGTGGTCGTGGTCGTCACTTAAGTGTTGTGGCACGCTTGACTAGTACTCGTCACTCCTCCCTAACAGCTGCTTTCTTCTTCTCAGTCGTTACACTCTTGGCAGAGTGGTCGTGGTCGTCACTTAAGTGTTGTGGCACGCTTGACTAGTACTCGTCACTCCTCCCTAACAGCTGCTTTCTTTATGCACTCGTATAAGGGGGCATTCACCGCAGCCCTCACTTGGTCTGTCCACCTCATGGCTGATCTACCACGTGCTCTAGTGCCCTCTACTCTTCCTTGAACTACTAGTCGTTCAATGGACACGTCATCTCGCCTTGCTATGTGACCGAAAAAGGTAAGAATACGTGACTGTACGGTGGAAGAAAGACGCTGCTTAATGCCGAGTTCTTCGAGAATGGACTTATTAGTCCGGAATTCATTCCAGGACACTCTTAACATTCTTCTCCAGCACCACATCTCCAGAGCATCTATTCTCTTCTTCTCACTCTCCCGTAGGGTCCAAGTCTCCGAAGCGTAGAGGAATATGGAGAACACGAGCGCATTAACTAGCCGGGTTTTAGTGGTCTTAGTTACGTTACGGTTCTTCCATATTTTCTGCAACTTATCCATGGCTGATCGAGATATGGCCATACGCCTCTTGATTTCGTCTAGGCAGCCCCCATTGTTCGAGATCAGTGCTCCTAAATAGTTAAATGATTGGACGACTTGACAGTTCGCGATTTGAGTTACTTCTGGCGAGTTGTTGTTGATGCGGTCGATAATCATAACTTTAGTCTTACTGCGCTTGATCTTCAGACCAAATTCAAGGCTGACTTTTTCCATTTTTTATAGGAGTTCTTCCATATGGCCGATACTGGTTGCGAATAGGGTGATATCATCCGCGTATCGTAAATTCGAGATTTTCAGACCTCCAAACGCGATTCCATCTGTCCAGTTCTCAAGTGTGCGTCTCATTATTTGCTCTGTGTAGATGTTAAATAGAAGTGCCAACGCCAGCACTAGGGTGGAAGTGATTTGATAATTTGTCGTCCGTTCTTACGGACGCAGTACCACCTTCGTACAGACACCTGAGCAGATGTACAAGATGATTTATTAAGACTACCTTTTTTGAAAATGAATCCCAATTAGGATATACGTATTCTTCACATTAGATATATCCAGGGCAACCATTTATTTATATGTATTACGATAATAATGTTAGGCTTAAAACACAGTGACATATTATCGTAATTATTATGAAGCTTATTTATTTGAGCCATGTCGTGTTGGTATGATTTAGTTTTAGTATACAACATTTAGTTCTTTCATTGCTACAATATAAACAGACCGAAAAAGTGCGGAGGCCCTTTAAATCTACTTTAGTCAAGGAAATCTATGTTATTTGAGACTTGCGTCTAGATTATATCACGAGAGTATCCCACGTATTTGAGTGCTATTATTTATGTCTGACCTTCGTACGTAACATCTAGTATTTCTATCTTTAAACATCAGAAATAGCATATTGAAATATGTATGCAATAACAGGTGTATTTTTTCCTTCACTTACATAGTTCGATGAAACGGCAATCCGATACGAAGATATCAGGCGTAGAATTGATCGCTTTACGTGCTCTCCAAGGCTTTCGAACATTACGGTCTGCACTGAGAATGTCTTAGAAAAAGCTCCAATTACCTACTCTAGCCAAACCGGAATCCAAAACGACTTCATAAGCACTTGTAAAAGCTAGTCTTTGGAATACTGAATCAAGATTTAAAATTAATGTAACTAAACGTTAGGTAAAATCAATAGTATAGTAATTCGTTCCCACGGGAGATTATGTCTGAAATTTTCAGTACATTTGTTGCTATTCCGACTTAAAGACTTAGCCCATTAATAATGTTTATTGATGGCACAGAATTCTCTGGTGATCTCATTGCGACGCGTTTAGGTCTCAGCTGCTAGGATAAGCCATTGTTTGTTATTAAACTGTGGAATATTGAGTATCCTAACCAGGGGCGGCCTTAGGGGGTGGCGAACGGGGCAATCGCCCGGGGCCTCGCTCTTGCTGGGGCCTCGCGCAACAACATAAGCAAATTTTTAAAAATATAGATTTTTTAACTATATATTTTTTATTTTAAACTTTTGATTTTGATCCTTAATTGCTTATTAAGGTTATAACACAACGTTAATTTAAAATAAAGTTAGTTAAGTAAAATATAAAATTCATTCATTCAAAACATAATTGAAAAATTCATTAGTTAGCGGTGAAAAGCTTGACAGGCGCTGGATGATTTTTCACAAACAAAGGATGCCGTTTACTGCCTTCCGTGTCGAATATTCGGGCTAGATACAGAGGTACAAAGATTGGATCAAATCAAGGAGTGTGTGATTGGTAACACTTGGGTGATTATCTAAAGTCTCATGAATCTAGTCAACAGCACAAAGATTGCATGTTAAAATGTAATAATTAGGGAAGGGTTTGAAAAGCTGTTCCAAGAAAAGGATAAGACGACTATATCGGAAAAAATATTCAAAATGAGCTCATACAATAAATGACAAGTCACGTGAAGACTCAAATTGTTGAAAAAATAATAAATATTAAATATTACTCTATTAGTCTTGATTGTACTCGCGACGTTCTCGTGTTGAGCAACTTTCAATTATTATAATATTTTTTAATACAAATACAGCTGAAATTAAAAAACCTTTTATTGGTTTCTTAGGGTTGGATTATTGTCAGGGGCATAGCTACCGCTGTATCAGCCGTATCAATTATACGGGGCCCCGGGGGTAAGGGGGCCCCCAACCCATGTAAGCAAAAATTCATAAAGTGCTATCCAAAATCTCACTTGAACTCTAAAGCCATACGCAAAAAATGTACTAAGTTATAAACAAATTATTTGTTTATAAAATTGTTTATTAGATACATAAAAAATTAAACAAAACTTTTTTTTAAAACGAAAAGAAAAACAAAATATAATGATTTAAAAAATTGTTTCCTTAATATTTATTATATTCAATTTTATGTTTAACTTACGAAACCCGTGGCTTTGCTCGCACTTAAAGTACAAAATATTTTTAGCTTTATGCAATGTACATATGATTGATTCCCCATTTAGTTTAGTTCTACCCCACTTTCATGAGTACTACTCTATAGAACCAGTTATTGTGTAATTCTGTGAGTCATGACAAGTTTTGCAAGCAGAACTTATTTTTTTTTAAATGTTTCAGTAGTAAAGACTTTTTGTTAGGAAATATCCTCCTCTTTTTGAATCTTTTTTTATATTTCAAAAATCTCAATTAGTTCTTGAGATATTTGCAAAAAACTAAACCCCTATTTTTGGTTTCAGTTAATTGTATATAACTAAAGCAACTTTTTTTTCTTAAAATATCATCTTCATGCCAGATATTATGTTACCTCGTCTACATTTTTTTCCATATTTCACTTGTTGACTAGTCTATACCTACTGGCCATACACTAAATGTTCTTATTCCAGTTAGGAAGAAGGGCCCCCCACTAAATTTTGATACAGGGCCCCTGAAGGGCAAGCTACGCCCCTGATTATTGTGCTTTAATTAAAGAATTTAGTCTTAGGAAAAAGCCGCAAACATCAATTTTGAAATTTATCATTTTTGTATTTGTTAGTTTTGTGAATCTTTCAATGTAAAATATTTTAAAACTCAAATGTTATGTTTTATTTGTCATGTTTGTTATGTTATATTTGTGACAAATACCTAAACCAAACAACCAGAACTACTTTCGCATCACATACTTTTCACGAAGGACAAAGGGCCTCGCAAAGACCTGCGGCCCAGGGCCTCGCAATGGGTAAGGCCGCCTCTGATCCTAACATCTACATCTTTATAATTAAAAATTTTTTTTTGCATGTATTTTTAAACCCAAGTATATGACTACTTTAAATTGAGTATTGTTAGTGCGCTGAACATTATGCCGATTGCCGGGTTCCGAATTCAAAATTAAATTCCAAAAGCTCTGACGTCTGCCAGTCCTTTTAAGCCTTTTGAATTCACTTTGTTAATATTCATTAATAACGCTTAATTTTATTTCATTAATTATCTATACATGACATATTATTATGTTACAAAAGAATAAAAATGCATAGGAATCAATTTTATTCCTATGCATTTTTTATTTATACAAAATCAGTCGCCAGTCAATATCTCATACTTATTCAATTGATTATTTTAATCGTATATACGTAACTAATACATTTGCTACTTATTTCTATTTGAAAGAAATAGACACACAGACAGAGATAAACAGCTAAACAAACTAGCCGAACACTATCTATGGATAAATTAAAATTTTAGAAAAGCTTTAACTTGAATATTAATAGTGAAATGCACTTATGTATACTATATAACTGATAATGGGGACCGGACATACTGTTCCTCATTTCGGAAATATACGTTGCATTCGGAACAATTTCATAATGATGTAATAAATTGATCATAGTCAATGCCATCCATAAACATATACTACAATAATGTAATTGTATCTAATACTAGCCTCTAAACATACTCTCGCTTCAGTTCCGTCCCAGATACGTTTAAACGGTTAGTAAAGATTTTTCAGAAAAAGACGTTTTCCCGCTGTAAAAAATTATTCTATATGTTGACCCGGATAACCAGCTATCATCATACAAAATTTCATCAAAATCTGTCCCGTTTTTTTCACGTGATACGGCCACGGATGGATTGACAGACAAACATTCTAAAACTATCGATTCGGTCTCCGACCTCTTTTTAACCGACTTCAAAAAAGGAGGAGGTTATATGTTTCGTTGTATGTATTTTTTTTATGCGTGTTCACCGATTTCTTCGCCGTCTGTGGGCCGATTTCAAAAAATTTTCTTTTGTTTGGTAGGGTATAGTTCCGAGGTGGTCACATTGTCACCAAGTCAGGATCTGATGATGGGATCCTAGGGAAATCGAGGGCAGTTCTCAAATTTTATAGGCACCTATTATGGTTTTGATATATTTTCTAAAACCGATAAAGCTTTTAAGTATGAAAATCATTTGAGTCTTAGTTTACTGTTTATAACACTGCTAGATATATCAGTAGTACTTATGTACATTTTGATAATAATAACATCTGTTTGAAACAACAGATGTACTCGTATAATGACATACTTCCTTCATTTATATTTTATTCTAGGATAAAAAAACATTATAGTACATCTATATAGATTTAAAATATGAAATTATAAAAAAAATGCTTCAAAATTATAAAAACCTGAATTAAAAAATAAAAAATAATACTTTTTATTACTTAGCCAAAAAGGGCAGTTTTATCCTGCCCTTACGATAAACTTTCAAACGGGTATTTTGTTTACACATTGATCGATTAATCGAGTACTTCGGTTTGAAACAATTTTATAATAAGGCCAAACCAGGCAAAGTTCGACGTAAAACGTAACTTACTTGTTGTATATATATTACTTAAATATTGTATATACCTAAAATAGTTATTAGTTTAACAATCTTAAATAAACTAAGCTTATTTTACAAGCACAAGGCTAGCGACAAAGGCGATAAAAGGGTATAAATAACTAAACATTGATTTAAATTGTTGACTGGGAAACGTTACATATATTACATACATACGAATATCTACTACAAATTTGATTAATTGCATTCGAACAATCTTTTAAAATATTTTAACAGGAATATAAAATTATCGTTAAAATAAACAGTTGAAAACACCGGATATTATTTACTTCTTTGAAGTCTTGACCTAGTGAACGTTTATTGAATTAATACGCAGGGATGACTCAAATATTTCGCGCCCAGCAGTCTGAATGAATAGCCATGATGTCATGGGGAACGAAATTAGAAATCTAGAAGCATTACGGTGTGTCGTACCATATGATTATTCACGTATTTTATGACTTATGACACATGCAACAACGGCTACGGGTCGTCCAAATATAGTTCGTATAACGTGATGTCAAGTTTCAAAACGGTTGGTATATCGAGAACTAGTTTCGGATAAAATAGTATTAGGGTCATTCGTAAATATTTAGCCACTATTGAATAGAAAGCGCTTCTATTTTTGAAATGAACTAATGCTTTTGTGTCAGGTCGTAGATAATATAAAATTAATTAAAGTATTATTAGAGGTTAAGTACACGAGTTAAGTTGAAAACTTATAAATTACCTTTACGAAATTAATTTATAGAGCTTTTAAAACCATAATTAAAAGTAGTTTTGAAAAGCACCCTTTTAAAATAACCTCTAAGCTCTTATATTGTTCTGGCAAGCTCCTTTTAAGACTCAACTTGAAGCTAATTCTATAAGAAGATTGTTGTAAGTGCATTGAGAACTATGCGCCGTGTGTTTGAAAAATACGCTTCTCGATACAACTGTTAGAAATAAATAATACTCTCTAAGATAAAGATGAACATGAGAGCACTAAAACGTTATCAGCGGACGTTGATCTCACAAGGGGTTTGTTGTATGTTAATGTAACTAAGAATAATTATGGTAAAATGTGTAATACACGTTTGATAAGATAGAATATATTTTATAGTTGAATTCATAGAAATGAAAATGACAAAAGAGACAATTTCGATAGTGTATTTAAAAACAGTAAATATTTAGTGTACGTACCTATTTATATTAATATTAAAAAAAAGAAAATACGATATATAAATTAGTGCAAGCAGTGTGTTTTGGTAGCTTTATTTTTTATAATTGTCTGCCTGTCGGTTTGGACACAGTATATTATTTCTAGGGCATCATTTCTATACTAAAACATTTTTTTATCTATGTAGTTTGTAGATGATTTATTTTGATTTTAGGTATCCCATGTCTTTGAAGCTTTACACTATGAACTCGTCTTTCCCTAATATTTTAAAATGTTAAATATTGATGTAAGGAATTAATCATTTTAAACTATGTGATTGAATTACGTTTCCGTTATTATAAGTCAAATATCGCAGACAGAAGCTAATAACTATCATTATAAGTTGTAATATAATAATAATAATTTACAGTCTGACTCAACGGCCATGAAGCCATTTTAACAGTTAATAAATGCGCTTGAATTATTTTAATTAATGTATTTAATAGGCGCTTGTCACATTTAAGCTTTATTAATGTATTGATGAGGTTGTACTCTACGAGACAGCCACGCGGGCTACAATTGTTTAATTGTTTCGTTCGTCAAATAGGCTTTTATTCTTTTGTATTTAGTTTTAAATTTTAGAAGTAAATAAAAAAAAATTATTCTAATTATTACAGTCCTATATGTGAATCGGAAAACAGTACAGTAGAATTTAGTATATATGGAAAATTAAGATTTGAATATAAAAATTTTACTCGAATATTTTACATCCCAGATAGCTAGGTTTCCTAATATCTTGCTTTACCGAGTCGCCGGTGGGTTATAAATTCTCAGTATTTCGGACTTTCATAAAGCCAGGGCTTGAAAAGCGCTTTCACGACAACTAGATATACATATAAACTACATATATAACGGGTCGCCTTTGTCGACACACAAGGAATATATCTGACAAAATATTGTTGTTTCTATAGTTATTTTTGAAAGGACTACAAATTATAATTGTATTTTTGAGAAGCTTTTGTTCTTTATTTCATTAAATGAGAGTCTTAAATATACTTGTATCGTAGGGATTTATGAATTTTAACTTATGATATAAACCTAGTAATGGCGAAATGCAGATGTTTTTCAAAAACTCGACAGGTTCTGTAGAAAATCACTCGGTTATCTAAGAGAGCGCGCTACCACTGCCTATACCTAATATTTAATTAGACATTACTTATTTCATACCAAGCGATCCTTTTATTTTAACTTTGTTATTTAACAGTGTAATATCATTTCGTTATATATTTTTATATATTATACTTCTATTTTATAACTTTACCAGTTCATTTTTTAATGTTCACTTGATTTCACCGAACAACATGCCCAATGCCCATCTAATACTTAGGTATAATATAGTTTGGCGTAGTCTGAGATTGGTTATTTTTCTACCCTTTAAGAAAACAATATTACTCATGTAAAAGTGATATTATAAACTAAAGCTTATAAATATTGGATCAAAAATTAATTAAACTCCATTCAACGAATCGTCTGATCCATGTTATATAATATTTGCAATTGAAATTCGCAATTTGTTTGCAGTCGAGGAAATTACATCACAAAGAAAAATATAACGCCTCGCCTTCGTTACTCTGAATATATTGCAAGGAAAAATCCAGATGTTTTCAATTTTAATCTTTGCTTTTTAATGATTGCTTTCCTCTTCCTTGAACTTACTATGTAATATGAAGAGAGACTTTGCTAGTAAGATTATAGCGTTATTAAATTCAAGATAATATTAATAACTCAACTTTAACCAAACATTTTCGACCAATCAGTGAAGCTTATTTGATTATTATAAGTAACTTTACTTTGCTGGGAGTTGTTTGTTAAGTTTTCGTTTACCAACTAATGTATTTTGTCCCAAAACAACGGAGAAAAGCTAGTTTCCTACGTTACGACAAACGTTAAAGATATTAAGAGAAAGAAGTTATAACAAAATTAAGTTTTCTCTCTTACTAGAAACACATAATATATTTTTGATCCTTTAAATCGCAATGACAGCAAGCAGTCGTATTAAAGATTAACTAGCGCAGCGTCTAGAAAGGTATTGTAAAAAAACAACATTTGATGAAAAAAAATTCTGGATTCCTATAGTAGCTAAGATTTAACTGTAATTAAGAAACAGGTGACCCATTTAGTAAATTACATTCTATTAATGCGCCAAATAGGCGTAGATATAATGCTCCGATCGCAGTGAAGAAAACAATTCATTTATTTATTTTTACAGTGATTAAATATACTTGAGAGTTGAGCATGACACACATTTTAAGTATTAACTCCCATGGGAAGTGGTCCAGATTTTTTATATAAAATATTTTCTATTTGTTGTTAAGCTTTGAAGGATGAGAGGCAAACGTTAGAAGAGTTTCCGATGATTTATTAGACTTTTTATTATTTTGATGGGGGATTGTTCGTATGCTTGTATTTGGCGTGACGTGTGAAATATTATAAGAAAACTTTCATCCGCGCGATCGCTTTCATCTAAAGCTGTTTTGATATTAAAATTGATTTGATACATATATAATATAATTAAGATTAAGTAAAATTTTGCTTTCATACAGCAGAAAGTTTTGATTGCGTAGTGTACTGAAAAGATGATGAAAATATATTATTTTTTTTATTTTGAAATGAAAGGCTAAAAATAATATTAAAGTTCAACGATACAGTCAAGAATTACAAAAAAACATACTGAATTTAATTGTTTATAATTTCCATTTAATTATACTCAGAGGAAAATGTGAAAAAATGGAAGTTAATTTAAATTTTTACCTTTCCTTTTTTGTGCATTAAAAGTAAAAAAACGTATAATTAAGTTACCATTAACATTAAGGTATTTTGTTTACAAACATTAATTGTTACATTTTCAATTTTTGTTTTTGACAGTAAAATGAGATTTTTAATCAAATATACTCGTAATATTAGATATTAAAGCAGATGTCATCGAACATTTCTATTTCTGTAGTTGACAACGAAAGTTAATTATTGTTAGCCTTATTTTCAACCAATTTCAAAAAAGAGGAGGTTATAAAATGAGTTTTATGTTTTTTATCTTTATTATTTATTAATCTAAGAATTGTATAACTATTTTTTGTTTGAACACAATAAACCCTAAATGTAGAAAGTAGGATATTATGATTGGTATTTTACATTATTTCTTCTTAGTTCTTACCTCACTATATGACTGAGAAATTTGATAAGGGGTAGGGCAAAAAAAAACAAAATTGAACTACCGATCATTGATTTCAGTAAGTTTTTAGTTACTGAAATCAATGATTTTTTAGTTTTGATGACTTTTTAGTATTCTTAAAAAGTTTTCATATATTTAATTATATAGTAGGTAAAGAAAGAAAGCGCTTTTTCTCTGCACATATTCTTTTGTAGCGCACTTCTGTTTAATTTCTCCTTTGCACTCATACTGCTAATTACTTTGTAATGTGGAGCTGTTACATTAACCTCCGACATAAAAAGCATTATTTAACACCAATGGAACTACATACTCTCTTACAATATGTAATGTTAGTTTATTTATCTAACAACATTCTGTGAATGTGTTTATTTTGTCTCATTATTACGTTGCATTAAGTAAGAACTATGGCAATAAGCCCATCTTACCAACTATGGGTAGAAAAGTACTCGTATATCTGATGCTTATTTATTCGGAATGATGCGTATTTATGAGGAAGCATTTCGACTTTGTTTCATTCTTACGGGTAAATGCCATTATATATAAGTAAGAGAAAGTAGCAAAATGTCATTTGTATTAAAGATACACTATATAAATAAATAAAAAAAAACTTGTATATACAGAAAACATCTATAAATAAAAGTATAACTTTAGATAGCCCGATTGTTTTATCATTAAATAGTATTAAATTAGGTAAGGTAATTTTCCGCAAGGCATTTAATTAAACATACCTATCAGAATGAGATAATTTAGATTTGTTTTTTCCTTTAAACATTAAGACAAACTTGGGATATTCCAGTTAATTTAGCGTTATCGTAGGCTTAGTTGTACAATGTTAACATTGTAAGTTGTTAGAAGTACCTACTTATGTAGTGTTAAACGTTCTTATACGCGTGTGAGAGGTATTTAGACCAGTATATACTTAGTTTTGTCTTCAAATATATTTGTAGAAAATCTCTTAAAACTTATATGAAAAATTTCTATATTTTATGAGACTAACATCCTCAGCACGTATAGACAATGACTAGGATTTTAGGGGAAAAGACAGTGGTGCACTAAAAACGGTATACGAAATTTGACAGTCACAAAAAGACTACCAAATTTTGTGCGAGTAAAAGTTAGTTGGAAAACCACTGCAGTTACTACTCTCAGTGTACTTTCATTTGCAAAAATCACCCTTAGGGTTATATAATAAAAGCTATTTTTCCAATCGTCTATACATGAATGTTACCATGTATGAATGTAAAGTGACTAACATACTAGCTCTTACGGCTCTCATAATAAGTACTATTATTGCGGAAACGTTTAAGAACTAAGTGCAATTTTATTTTGTGAATTTATGCATTTGGACGACATCGAGTGCATTTGACAGGTAAAATGTATAAATGCGCGTGTGTGATTTTTCATATCACACCGTAAGTAGATATTGATGAAAGCGACAAATTACTATCGAGTTTATTTCTTCAAAAATTGTTTTAATGTGTAAGAAAGAATGAATAAAAACTACTTAGATATTGAGATTGTTAGTATTAATTTCATCTGATCGGCCTTTCGATATCCGCGTTGACTAAAAGTCTACAAATAATATACAGTGTAAACTCTGCATGATAATAAGACTCGATTTTACTGGTGAACAAATTATAATATACGAGATAAAAATAAATACAAGTGATACAATATTTGTAAAAATAATTAAGTTATTACAGCTGTATTTCAAATTAAGTATCGCAAATTGCTTTCTTTTTACTTTTTACCTTGATCTAAATCTGAAACGCCTAGAGCCTGTGTGCGATAGGAGGACATGGATACAGTGTGGGCGACTTTAAAACATTCAATCCCAATTTTGCTCTATCAAGGTTTTTAGTTGAATTTAAATAAGTAGGTAGGTATAAATTTTATCTAATCTTAAAATACATTAGGTGAGATTAGCATTTTATGAATTAAATAGAACCAATGGTTTAAAAATAATACAAAATGACATTATTAAAAATCCTGCTTAATTAAAATATCAAAATTTAGGTTTTAAAAATGATTTAGAAGGCATGGTATGTATGGCTCAATAAAATTTTAAGATTGCTTCCTAATAAGAGAAGCAGCATTACTATGCATGATCACAGTACTATTACTTTTACTATCTGCTATTAAATTTTATTCAAATTTATAAACTCAGTTGTCCACCTACGAAGTACAGTACAGTACAGTAGGATATAGTCATCTATTAACATACGCAAAAGTAAAAATTTAAAAAATAATTTTTTCTATTAAATTTTAATTCATTCAATTCTTTGTTAGTGGACGTGCCAAATTAGTTCTCCAGGTTAAAATAATAAACATAAAAAACAGTCATTACCTTTTACAGGTATAAAGATTAGGTAGGTTAAAAAATACTTAGCTTTTTCACTGCATCTTGATCTAAGTATTATATGACAAATGCATAAATATACATATTATATTATGAAGTATAAATTAATATTAATATGTATTTTCTGAAATAAAGAACATTAAATTCAGAACTACATCATAAGAATGCGTAGCTCCAACAAAAAAATATATGAATTTTATGTATGTACGAGTATATACCTCTCCTAACTTTCATATTAGAGAGATAAGAACCGAACTTACCTTTTACCGTACTTAAGTTCCTAATTCTAATCCTCTTTCCTCCAAATCTATTACTGAGATGGCCACTTCAAGGATTTTATGAAATAATTTTATTTGCTCAAACTGAATTCTAGTAATATTCGGAAATATATTTCTCTAGCTATTTCACGATCATCGATCATATTAGATCGTGAATTCAATTTTACGAGCGTTCTGGAGTATCAATAAAGAAAAAAACTAACTAAAGTGCTCTATAGGGAGACCATATTTCCGAACTATAACTCAGGAATTATTTGATAAAATATTAATTAGGTTAATAGAAGAAAGTAATAAATTATGTTTCAATATTTTAGTAATACTGGACTAATATAATGATGTCTATTGTTAGATATTGCCTGTTTGAAACCCACGAGAATGGGATAGGTCCCGGAGACCACTTAATACATCGAATATGATACGTCAATACGAACAGGCCTAGCTGCGAGATAAACTGAGTATTATAGTATAACCTTGAATAATTTATAATGTATAATAATAATTTGAATGAAACTTCGAATTTCCACATGTTTTAAGCTCTAAATTTATGATAGACTCACAAAAATATATAAAAACAACCACGAGCAAAAACTAGTATATAAAATAAATATAAATTATAATTTCAGCTTGTACTTTAATCAACAACATTTTCATGCCTTATTCGTATGGTAATAAAACATAAAAAGCATTTTAATTCTTTTATCTACCATTCATTTGTTTAGAAACAAGCTGATTATGTCGAGTTTTTAGAATGACGGTTGACTTGATGGTTTTTACGAGTCGCTTGGTTTTATACGCAAATCTGTCCCACAGGAATCGTTCATTTTTTCGCTATAAAAAGTAACATAATATGTGCTATAACATAATCTATAGGTTCGTTATATCGTTCTGTCTTGATTGACTAATGTCCTTCCGATTTTGGCTATGGCTTTCGGCTTTCGGCCAATTTCATTCAGGCAAGCCAACTTCGTAGGAGATTTTATAGAGTACAAGTGTACGCGCAGACACAAGTACACTCTATCCTGTCACTCTAATATTCTATCACATTCGAAAGTCCTGGGTTCAAGTTCCGGATTGGATTGATTCCAGGTAGGATTTGCAATCCTACATGCTAGCCACTACACTACCGAGACGTGATTGAGTAGTAGTCCATTACCATTCCATGTTGTTGCAGAAAAAAAGCAGAAGAAAAAGTACTTTTTATACAAAATAGATATAATATGGGACCTATAATATATTATTCTGCTTATAAATATTATATAGTATGCTATGTGTCACGACCAGGAATCGAAGTAGCAACTAGTGACGTTGTCATTATACAAAATAGGTTGAAATATGTTTTCATTTGTGTAATATTTTATATGTTATCTATACTAGTATAAATTATTTTTATTTATATCGATTTTACAACAAGCCATATACTCATAGCAAGAACCTGATTAAGCATTACAATGCGCACCCTACATTGTACTCGATTGACTGACTACTCGATTGACTGCATTGCATCGTTACTAGTTTAATAATACGCTCCCCGTTAACTTATTGCATTGCGATGAGAACTAAGAAGCATTTGATGCCAATTAGGAGAACTGAATAGATGCTTAATTACATCCTTTCACTGATTCTTGGCGAGAAAAAGTAAACTATTATAACTTGAGGTGTAGCCTTCATTAAGAACTTATACATTTACTATAATGTGGCAAAGACTGTTAATTAGGCTTTGTATAAGTTCTTTTAAATAATATTGAAGTCTGGCTATAATTTTATAACAATGTTTTCTTAAGTATATAGAGTTAATACTTGTACCAAAACAACCTTTTTTTAATTTAGGTTTTTTTTCTCCGGGGTTATTTTAAGAACTTTAGGAACATTAGGGCATAACGTGATAAATTCCGTAACTACAATTATTCCAACGCGAAAATCGAATACCTTTTTTACGCATTACGAATTAAATTACGCACGCATACTTCGTATTTGCGATTATAGAAAAAATGATGATATTGTTATTTGAATACACAACATTTTTTTCAATCAATAGTTTATATTTCAAATATAACTTAATAATTTTATGTATCGATATAGTGTCTAACGTTTTACAAACCGATGCTATTTCACATCAGCATGATAAATAGCAAGAGTGTAAGCTTTTCTTATCTACGTACCTACCACGCGATCGAAACTCCTTGAGTGATACGTCTAATACATATCACTAAGAATTTTCACTGCCCCAGTAATTTCAGAATTTAGCGCCTTTAGTCTACAGTATATAATGAAAATATAATTATACCTACTCGTATTTAATTTCATTTCATCTTACAAACAAGTGAGTGAAAACTGTTTAATAAAAATCACATTGTTATAAAAAGATTACCTTTTGCGTTTAAATATGGATCGATTATTATTAATTACTAGCATTTCCGTTTTTCATTCTAATCACTATTAAAAATTGAGATTGATTGGTGGTAGAAGGATGGTAGAAGGGTCATAAGTATTTTATGATATTGACAAATCATAAAAAATTAAAAAAATGGTATAAATATAAAAAAATAAATAACCTAGAGAGGGCCACTCTTATCACCTAGGAGAAAAATAGCCTACGACTTATTCTTAGACCTACCAAATTGCACAATAAAATCTTAAGAAAATGTATTAGATTTGTATACAAAGCAAATTATTGCCCTTGTATTAGTCGGTAATGTAAGTAAATCTATATTATTAAAAATGCATAGTAGATTTATTATTACTTTCAATCTTGCATTATTCAGCTGGAAGAAATAAAAAATGCTGGTCTGTAAATGTTGAGATAAAATAGAGTTCCTTGAATTTACTTTGCGTGTTTTCAGTCGCGTGTGAGACGGTGGAGCATTTCCTGCCACTCCCCATTTAATCTTTATTAGAAAACAACCTTTTATATTTGACTTTATTCATATATATCACAATTACGCTGTAGAACGTAAGATTGAACGTTAATTTTACAGGTATTATTTGTGTTACGATTTTATTTGTATAGATATAACTTAGAAATAAAGAGACATCTGTTTAATACCTTTTTTATCCTGTGTTTGTGCACCGACTCTCAATTACTTTGTATAATAGCTATTAGTATTATCAATAGAAGCTTTATTAAAAATTAAGCTATTTCCGTTTTTTTATAACACTAAAGCCATTTTACTAATGAGCCAACATATACCTATACCTATTTGATAAAACGTTCTAAAAAGTAACTTTGTCTCACATTTGCTAAAATAGATTTTTTTTGCTCTGTGTCCTACCTGGATTTAGGTAATTAAATACCTCACTATAATAATATGATTATTTTTCTGAAGAAACAAAAATTCCTCTAAAACTTGGTCCGCAAAACTAGTGATAAATGAAGGAGTGCATTCTGTAAAGTGCTACCTAAATGTTTTGGGTCAAAGCCAAGTCACTACAGGCATTAATGAAATATCCGACGCGGTTTTCTTTCTTTAGAAAGGATTGTGGCTAGTGGGTCCTAAATAAATGTAATAACCTGAAATATTAAATACAATAATAAACGAAACGAACATATTTTAATGTTACTCCATTGCGTCACTAGCATTATTGCGATGAAATATCGCCCATAAACTCTAAAATGAAACATAGGCTTTTGACTAACAACAGAGTTCAGATATTTTGATATATTATTCATAAACAGGAATTATTGAGTACAAACTGGAATTTTGCTCGGTGGCTTCGTTGATTGTGATGACGACATGCTTTTAATACATTATAGTGATAGGATATTCAGAAAACTTGTTTTTAAGGGAGTGAGAGCTGTTTTAAATTATAGTAGAAATAAAGTTTTCTCATTTATCCTGGTACAAATCATTTAGGTATTTCTTAAATACTTCTTGTCCTGTTAAGAAATATTATTCTTACTATAATATTATTAATGCGAAAATAACTCTGACTGTCTGTCTGTCCATCGGGCTTTCACGCCAAAACTACTGAACCGATTTGAACAAAATTTGGTACACATATAGTCTAGAGCCTGAAAAAGGACAGGACAGGACAGGACTCTGTTCAAGGTAAAGAAAGGGTTGAAATAAGGGGTGAAAGTTCGTATGGAAATTACGTTATTTTTAAAGCTTGAAACTTATTTTTTAGGCTTTTGATTAGACATAAATAAATAAGATATATAACCTAGGGACGAACCCGAGCAAAGTGAGGGTGAGTCGCGAGTCTTAGTATGAAGCTTCCAAAAGATTAGTAAATTGAAAATAAATTTACACTGATGACACTAGTTATTAATATTTGAGATAAATATTTGAGATCAAAACAAATTTTACAACGTCATGATTTTGTCTTCATAAAGTTAATGGATCTTTCACGAGGCAAGGTATCCGCGCTGTAATGAAATTCCCCAATCTGTTTTAGATATCATTCCAATTTAATTTTATACTTAAATATAGCTTCCTAAACGGAGAAAAATTTTATACATCAAAAAGGTTTTTTCGATTCATTTATTTTTATAGCTTATAAGTAGAAATTTTAATGCCATAAATATTGGTTAAATCATTTTTATAGGAAGTTTTCATGGAGACGGGAAGATAAAGAGAACAATTGTGGCAGTAAAAATCTGTCCTTTTGTAAGGAAGAGTGATTATTTCAATAAAGAAAAGAAAAATCGTTCAGGGCCTCACACAATATATTTGTATTAGGTATTTGAAAATATTAGGACCTTTGTAAAATGGTAGTTGAAACTTTTTCTTTGCGTTACTTTACTCAGGGCTATTATAACATAATCACTACTAATATATAAATTGTACTTGAGCAAAGAAAAAAAGCATTACGCATTCTAATATGAATGCTCCTAAAATATTATTGGTGTGGATCGTTCTAATACTGGAAGGAACTTAAAATTAGCAAAGGAGTATGTTACTGCCTCGGTGGTGTAGTGGCTAGCATGTACGGTCATACATAGAGAGGTCCTGGGTACGAGTCCTGGGTCGGGTCAAGTTTAGATATTGAGTCTTTCTGTTTAGTAAGCCTCCAGTAACCGTCCGGAGTTGGAAAGTTGGCGGTATGTCATCCCCATTTACGTTAATACGTCCATGGTCATCCCCGTGGTTCCGAAGAGCATGTAAAGCCGTCAGTCCTGCGTCTTAGCTCTCACTGGTCGTGTTGAACAGTCGTTCCACCAGAGTATGAGTGATAGGAATAGAGAGTGCACTTGTGCATTATAATATCTCCTATGCAGTTGGCCAGTCTCAATGAGATTGGCCGCCGTGGCCGGAATCGGTCGGGGAACATTATTATTATTATATGTTATCAAAGAAATTGCTTGTGGCATATACATATCACCAATAGGAGCGATTTATTAAAAAAAGGAGTAATATGTAAGAAAATTGAAGGTACATAGAACCGCAAGCAATAGTTGGTTTATACAATATTCATATCATTTAGCTTAATTCAAATGTTTCATTCATCATATCTCAGAAGGAACTGCAATCCGAACGAATTGCATATTGTTAGAATAAATTTTAACAAATGCACATTGTTCAATACGCGTTAGAGGTTAACTATGTTCGTATTCTACGATTATAATTATGAACTACACTTAGCGTGCTCTAAACCGAACATGGTTTTATCTAAACTTTTTTAATTATAGACTCAGGACAAACAATTAATAAGCTCAGCCTTTGTTTCGGAAAAAATCATGTTATCATACAAATACTTCTAATATCTCATATTGTTAGTGATGAAATTATGCCCAGACAAAAATAGATTCATTTCAAATAGAAACCACTAATTTATGTCGATATTAAAGTAGCTATTAGGTGTATAATTAGTCCCTGTTTTATTATCGTTACGTATGAACGCTGTGGTTGTAAGCTACAGGAATAGCACTCGTTTGGGAAATTAAGGAAAGTGGGTTCAAATCCCAGGTCTCTTACAATGTTGGTATTTTCATGTACGGATATTTTTTAATAGAATTACACATCACATATTACGCTACTGCTCGTTTGAGAAGCAAATTCCAGTTTTCGAGAGACATGTGAATCCAACATGTTGGCAAGACATGTGAATCAAGCATGATGAACTGTAGCCTCATTCCATTCATCATTAAGAGAAAGCTCTGCTTAGTAGTGGGAAGTACAAATAGGCTTTATACAAGTATACATGTTTTCATGTTTCGTCTGTTTTAAAAAAGGAAAGTACTAATTTTCGTATAGGAATTTTTAAAATCTTTATGTTTATTAATGTAAGAATACAGTCTTCTTGATATAGAAGTAAATAAAGTAATGGTCTGCCGATCGATGCCGGCAACGGCGGCTAATCTAATAGAGACTATTGCACATGTAAAATAAAGGATTTAAGTTGGCCAAAGATTGTTATCCATTCATTAACAAATCATAACTCTATTTCACCATTAATTTTCTAACATTGAAACCACTTAAAACTTCGAGAACTTTCTATTACTTCAGACAGCAAACTGATCTTTAAGATCATAAAATGTACCTCTTTTAAACACTATCGGATTTGATGCTACATGTCTTGAGATGGAAGGTTTTATTTTATTGCGTAATTTTTCATAAATTAAACCATTGGTGATTATTTATAAAAGTTATTAAAACTATATTTTTTTTGTATTATTTAATCATAAGCTACTATTTTTTCTTCTTATTTTTGTAATATTTAACAATAATTTATTTTAATAAAAAGTAATAAAAAACCTAATTATGTTTAAATTTTTAAAAGAAATATACTTAATTTTTTTTTTAAAATTTTAATGTCGATTATGGGTAATATAGAATCAATCTATTTACTCTTTATTTCGGTTCATCCCATGACATTAGATGCAAGTAGAAGTATGAGCGGAAGATAAGTTCATTCATAGCTTAATATAAATTTCTCAGTAGCAAAGATTGATCGCTGTATAATATTTTGTGTATAAATAAATTATACTGCTGAGCGCTGAGAGCTTTCACGCTTAATTACTTTTATATCTTCCATATAATTTTAATATGCAGAATGGTATCCATAAAACAAAAACCAATACACAATAAACGGAAGTGAAACATGGTTATCTACCTCTTTATAAGTGATTAATGTTTGATTTAAAATGGTACATGCCATGGAACGTTAATGTAAATAATATATTTTATGGTTTGTGAAATGTATCGTATTGAAGTGTGGGAAGTTGCCTATTAAAAATATGCATAAAACATCATTTTAGTTTTTGTTGAAATTTTATAGTCATCTATGTCAATATACCAATATATCTTTGTCACCGTAACTCAAAATATGAATGAATTCAACAAAGACAAAACAGTTCAGTACTTTTTTCCAGGCTTTTGCTTAGTATCTATTGACGAGCTTTAGTGTAATTAAGTTTAGTATTAAAAAAAAATATACCAGTTTTTTACTCAGATATTAAAATTCTATTCTTATGTTTTGCTCTATTTTTATTAATGTTACTAGTTACTTATATAATTAGATATACTATTTAATTATAAGGGGAGTCCTAACACTATCCCACTACCTGAGCATTTTGTGGTACACTTTACTGAAAAACTATCACGCCTATAGATTTTTGCTTCAACAATGTGGTATCTGTAAAAAGAAATATATTTTAATAACCATTAAAAATGTACATTAAAAACTGTCTTAAAAATTATTACTCGTTAGAAAAAGTACGCGAACCCTCACAAAGCTCAGCTTTTTGCTAGTTATCATAGTTATAGTACATACATTATTTATTTTAAAATATATTTCATTTGGCTTATGTCACAAATGTTTAATAACATTATTTATTACAGTCATCTTATGTTACTGTATACATCCCTAAGTAGCTTAGAAACCTTTGCACACAACTTCGTATTGGACCGTACTGGTACCCAAAGATAACGAAAAGAAGACTCCAGTGATTTTAATATGTTCTCAAGTTTTATAAACAACTAGCACCTTCCTTTCTTTGCCGTACAGTTTGTTTGTTTATTTTAAAACGTTTATGTGCATGCAAAAAAAAAACCAAAATTATTTTTTTCGTACTTTAATTAAAATTATTGTTTTCTGAAGCAACCAGTTTTTTAAATAAAAAAGTCTATAGCTCTCTCCAGTAATGATCTTATTTGTTTCATATTAGTGAAAGAATTTTTAGAATTGGATACAAATTTCACCTTTTTCTAATATTAGTATTAATGTACATTTTTAGTTTTATTTTCACATAAACATACTGTATCTACTTACTGTAGTATATTAATAATACTTTCAGTTATTAATGATTGTTAATGATTTCGATAAGAGTGTAGTCAAAACTTTGTATGAAAATTATACGGATTCACTGAAACATTATGTCAGTTAATTAATTTTTGATGTGAGAACATGTTCAAAGTTGCACAAGCTTCAATGTTAAGCTGAGGCGCGCTGCTAATTAGCTTTCGATCGACATACAAATCTAAGAACTGATACGCTTAATTGATCTTAACATAAGCTAAAGGGAAATTCAGTGTTCATATTTATATTAAGTATGTATATAAAGTTATATATATCTAGTGTATCAACTATATGGTATCCGTAACACAAGCCTCGTAACGGAACTAGATGGCGTTATGTAATAATGTTCCAACATATGTATTTATATTGTTTATATGCTTAATAGTTTAAAGTGAATTGGTTCAGAAAGAAAAAAAGTCCACTCACACAACTAACATGTAAGCTTAATATTTCATTCGGAGCTGTAAAATTGCCAACTGCTACGATATCTGTGTTGTAGTCGCTCTTTTACTTTTTTCAGGATTTCAAGCTGAATATTTTAAATAGTACCTCTATACATTTTGTAGTATGTAGTATTTAATAATAATCGGTACATATTTAATAATAATCGGTATATGTATATTTTTAGCTAGATTTTCGATGAATCTACATACAGTACTGTGTTCGTTAAAGCAGATACTTGGACTAATGGTCTGGAATTGTATAAAATTATACCTGTGTATATATAAACTGACGTTTTTAGTCTCGTTAAAACTCAAAAACGATTAAACCGAGTTAAATAATACTTTTTTGGTGGTTTCACGAAAATTAAGAAACACTAAAAAAACAGCTAGAAAATCGAAAAGTTCTGAACTGTTTATTATGTATTTCATTACATATCCGTTAAAACGTAACGAAGCGATGATAAGCCGCTAGTAATAAATAAACATTTTAAGGATTTCATACCACAGTAGCAATGAAAATAAAAATTGGTTTAAAATAAAAATTCTATAAACAAAGAAAACATCTGCACTATCCCACATATAAGCCACAAAGGCAAAAAAGCTGAGCCTCGAACGCAAAACTAACAAAATCAATTTTAATCCGATTTTCCTGCACTTTCATAGCAATCTAGACGCAATCGGGCGTTATCTATAAATAATATATTCTAATTTGAATCTGTACATTGAATAATTTTTGGGAAAATCTTATTGTAATAGATATTCTTAATTATATATTACCTTTACAGAGGCCGAATATTTATTTACGAGTTTTTAGAATCTTTGTCTGTCTGTTATCACGAGAAAACCATTGGACAGTTTTTGATGAAGTTTTATTATGACAGACTGGTTATTCGGATCAATATTTAGGATAACCGTTAAAACGTATCTAGAGACGAACCCGAGCTAAGCGAGAATGATTCGCTAGTTTGCTATAAGTCCTACGAGTAAAGTAACAAGCAATACGTGAGTAGTAGGATGAGGTAGTATTAGAAACTCAATCAACGTTACAACTTATTGTCTGCTGGATTGATTGGATCTCCGCCGAGCCTTGTAATTGACATGCGAATGTAATTAAGCGATTTCAGGCACCGGGGAACATTATATCCTTTGTAATAGCTAGGAATTAGTGTGTAAATTTGAGCGAAGTTATTAATTTACTCACCCTGTAGCGTATTCGTGACTACCACTAGAACTGGTAGAGCGGAATATTTTACTTTATCGAAATATTATAAATAAAAATACCGTTATTATAATATATTAGGAAGAAAAATGTTCAAACAAAATTACATTGGCTTTTTATGTTTACGATTTAATTAATTTTTGAAGAAAATGATCAATGTATTTTATTTAATTCAATTATTTCGTTAATGGCTTCCAGGATTTTATAATTGTAAGTTAATCCTACAATCAAAGCAAATTTTAATATGGATTTTATATATTTATTTTAATGTTAGTATTTTAATGATAATTGAAAACCTACATTTAGATTAACTAATTAATTATGTATAAAATAGTCTAAATTCGAAAGGTCAAACATAGTATGAACTGTGCTTATACTATTGTCATCTGTGATTGAGGACTGTGTGTCTGTCTACTAAAACAGAGTCCACAGTTTTATTTTGAACTAGATTATTGTTCATGTTAAAAATATTGATCTTTTAACACATTTTAGTCAAATATTACCAAGTTAAAATATATATTTATTAAGCTGTGTTTGTATATCATAGGTATATTGACAATAAATTTAACTTTTTCTACTTTCCACAGTATAATGTTATTTAATTCTCTGAAAGTTGACAAATTGAAATATTTGAAATAAAAAAAAATCTTTGTTAAAAATTGGTAGAGCAGTTCTCCGGTGCATGCCTAAATTTTTGAAGTATCTAGTATGAATCCAGCTGTTAGCTAAATATTTTTATAAACTGTTGCATATAAAAATATTTTCAAAAGCTTTTTAAAACTGCGTGAATAACTTTTAGACATCACACATCAAAAACGAGTACTTTTTTAAACAATCAAATATAACAGAAAAAAATTAAAAAAATGTGTATTTGAATTAATAAAAGATCCAAACAGAAATGCAATAGCGACGTTTAAAAGTTTTTTATATTACACTTACAATATTACCTTCGGTAATTATACCAAGCTTACTTAAACCTACATAGTTATCTACTTTTTGGTAATATACTGAATTAATAATATTTTGTTATGTAAGTAAGTATATTCTTATCATATTGCTTACTAAAGTTGAGATTTTTCTAAGCGAACGTTTTTTACATAATATGCATCATTCATCTTCGGGAAGTGCCACGTGTAGGTATCTATCAAAGTAAACAGTTATTTCATCATCAATCTTCGCTTCCTCCATGAGAGTTTAAATAACCTGGATTCTTATACTTTTATTATGTTATGAATCAGCCATTCTACACTTATGTATTTCGAAACTATTGTTGAAAATTTAAAACATTCTTGTTTATTTTAGTTTTTCTTTGTTAAGTAGGAATAGTTTTAAAGGTGTTGTAATAGAATTTGTACTATTTTTCTAATAAAATAATCTCGTCAGTCTATTATGATTTATGACATAAAGGAAAGGTAAATTATAATACTAGTAAAAAAACTTTAAAATATTTGTTTTTTACAAACATTTCAATTCTAAGGCCTATTTTTAAATAGAGAGTGTCCTTATCTTATGAAAAAGTGCCTATCAATAACGAGTGACCCAACCTATCGAAGTGAAAATTGACAGTAAAGTTCGTCTAAGTTTTGTTTCTGTAACAGATTGTTTCTTATTATTTTTGAAGCAGATTGTTGTATATTTTATGAAACCCTTTTCATAAAATCGTGTACAGATCAAACAAAAATAACTTATTTTTAACTAACTCCCAAAAAAGTTCGTGCATTCGGCCGGATTATTGTTAATATTTTATTTGCGTAACTTTGTGCCTTGTTATCATCAGGTTATATAATTTATAAATAAATAAAAACAAAATTCACATAAAAAACAATTTTTAAAATTTTTGTCTGTCTGTTTTTTCCGGCTAATCTCTAAAACGGCTGAATCGGTTTTGACGAGACTTTTACTCGTAGATAGTTTATTTTATAAGGAATAACTAAGGCCACTTTTATTTTATTAGAATATGATAAAAATCACGGAAGATATAAAAACCGTTTAATTTATTTTAGCTTACGTTGAACGAAGTGGGTCGAGTTTGCAAGTCATTATTAAATTAAAAGTATGAGGAAGTAATAGATGTGGTTTATTATAATTAGTTTAATTGGACGTAGTTATGCAGAAAACAGCCATCTCACAATTTTTCCAAAAATGAGTTATAAAAACAGCCCTGCTAATTTAGACACGGCGCATTTTTTAAAGAAACACCCATGTCGATATCTTTAATAATTTCGGAGATAATAAGCCGTCAAATCCAGCCATTCAAACAAATCCATTTCGTAAAAAACAGTCAGGTTGGTGTCAAATGCAGCCAATTTTGACACTAACTAAAATACTTATATTGCAGAAGTCAGCCTACCGATATGGTTGTTTTTTACAAATTTCAAAATGTTAGAAGATATCAGTGTTCCAGTTACGTAAGAAGCAGCCAGTCTATGATGGCTGTTTTCTGTAAAATAGATATTTGTTATTAGTGGTAGTTGGCTTTTTTTATTATTATCCTGGCTGTTTTGTGAATTCAAATATTTTTGATTTTATAACACGATCTCATTATTATTTAGTAAAAAAAATCTGTTTAAGTAATTTAATTAGGTAAATAATTAGTTTCATTCACATGGGCAAGTAAAAAGGAACTTATCTGTTGACTGTTACAATATATTATATCGTTTTCCGCCTACTTATAACTACTTACTTGTTTACCGAATAAGATTTTGCGTGCGCAGCAAATAGGTTATTATATTTTTGTTTACCCATTAGAAAAAAAAAGTTTTTGCGCAAATATAAAATTCAACCACAGTATGATGTTTTCCGTGTTATATTCTGTAAAACTCTCAAAATGTTCTCATGGACAAAATTAGTTCCCAAAAATCTTTATTAGACTTAGCCTCTTTGGCTCTATAAAAAGAGGAGAAAATAGGATGCCTAGTGTGCGTAAACAATAAAATATAAAAGAATTCATTGATAGAGAGATACAGATACTATAACATCAAAGTTAAAACACTAAAACACTAAGCAAAAGATACGTGCAATGTCTGCGATACCTTTCGCATCGAATTATAAAATGCAGGAAAAAGCGGTGGGGATGTTAACTCTGTAAGAGAAAAACACAATTTACATCTTCGTCAGGCTGAAAGAGCAAGATCTCAATTACAAATAGATATAAACCTAGCTAAAAATCAAGAAAACATTGAATGTCCTACATTTGATATGCAAAAGACACTAGCATTACCCCATATTCAAACAAATGTAATATTTTACAAAATACAAATCTGGCTTTATTACTTGAGAGCGCACAGTGCTAAATATATCCAAAGCTGTTATACATGGATAAAGGATCAGGCTGGACATGGTGCACAAGAGGTGGGATCGTCTCTTCTGAAAAACGTAGATAAGAATGTCCCTGATCAAAATAAAAATATTAAAATTACTCTTATGATGAAAGTAATGCCTGAAATAAACTAAACCGGGTGTAACATTCAAATTGGTCAGTATAGGGAAGTCTAAAACTATAAGACATATGAAGATCTGTTCGGAGATACTATGTGATCGATTTTAGTAACAAGAAAAACTACATTAATACTGCTTGTACTCAGCTCGAAAATCGAAGCCGGAAGTATGGAAGAACAAAACCAAAACTATTTCTATTTAGATATCGATTGTGTAGGTCTTAAGCTGTAAAGGTTACTATGAAACATGTGCAGGTCTCATCACATCGATTGTGTTACTAGTAATATTTACTGCTTAAGAACTACACATCTATGTTTACATAGAAATAATGTTAGTTTTATTTTTTAAAGCGTCCGGGTTCGATTCCCGAGCTGAGTACAAGTTTTTTAAATGTATGAATGCAGTTTTTCTTGTTACTAAAATCAATAACATGATATTTAAAAACAGTTATTCGTAATGTCAGACTTCGTATGACAGATTTAAATGTTACACCCGGTATATGCGTGATGACTACATTCAAATTATTATGGCATTATGTACTCGTAAGAAGAAAAAAACCTCTCAAAATCTATCATGATTTTATAAAATCTAATAACAATTTAAAAACAATATGAAAATATCAAAATAATTATATTATTACATATGTTGTATTATGATTTTTGTTACTTACTACAGGTTTTTTTGGCTGTTTTTATATTTGTTTTGCTGTTTAAAAATAACTCAAAACACAGCCAACTGGATGTGGCTGGATTAAGCTTTACTTGATTACTGTAAAATATGCTATTTTGTATAAAACAGCCACGTCTAAAACGTAATTATTTGCTTTAATAGCAACAGTTCAAAATACTGGATAGGATAAAAAAATAAACAATACTTATACATATATTTTTCAATTTCGAAATAACCAGAAAAACGAAACGTAACAAAAGTGCAACTATCAACAGTAAAATGCTTATATCTCCGTTTGTACTTTTTCGCACATGGCTGCTTTCTGCATAACTAGGTCCAATTATAATTCTACAAAGTTGACCTATTACTAACAGGTGTTGTTTACGACATGTTCTTGTATTATTGTGAAAAAATAGTTCAGTAAACGAACCAGATGTCAAGCTTCTAATAATACACGGTTTATTGCTGTGAATCATCCCATGTGTATAGAAAGCGATGATTATACTCGAAACAACCGAAATTTCTAATTCTTAGATAATAAATTTAAGGATTCGGATCTCAATAGCTTTAATCTATCTGTGGGTGTGACAAGAGATAGGTATGTGACGTAATTAGTATGGAGCTTATGTGTAATCTCTATGTCCAAAAACGATACATGGGTACTAGGTAGGTACAGAAGTAAGGGATCCACCGCTTCAGTTTATTAATAAAATCCCGATTGCATTTAAAAAGCGGAAATAGTATTTTTATTAACAAGTTCTTAGTTTCGATGAATAAGATATTTTTCATACTTTTTATCCTAAATTGTTTGGCTACTTAAAAATTACTTTATTAATAAAGACGAAACAAAATATGAAGATACACATTTATAAGCGCCTTAGATCCACCTTATGATTATTAATGATACTTATTTACTCAACGATACTCGCGTTATTCTCGCGAGACTATTGTAACGACATTAATCATCAAAAACGGTTCCTAGAGTGCCACAAATAAACAACAGTACATAAATATGCAATACTAGCATTACCTGCGGCTTCGCACGCGTTCTAAAGACCGGAAATCAAAATTTTGTAAGAGTCGCGCGGTATAATGGTATCTCGCAGAACTAACGCCCGTCCTTGCCATTTTTGCAACATTTTTCATTGATGCTCCGCTCCTGTTGGTCGTAGCGTGAGGTAATATAACATATAGCCTTCTTTGATAAATGGACTATCCAACACAAAAAGAAATTCAATTCGGACCAGTAGTTCCTGAGATTAGCGCGTTTAAACAAACAAACAAACAAATTATTCAGCTTTATAATATTAGTATAGAGATACATGCATACTTAGGTTGATAAATACATAACACATCATCCTCCTTTGCTGCTAAAATATGTTTTTTAGAGATAGAAGTATTGCGATATATCTATACTGTTATGGCTTTTTTATTTAAATTTTAAAACACTTCTAAATTGTTCTTCATTTTACGATACGATTTCGATAACAGACCATTTTATGCTTATCTATAAAATGTTGATACTAATAGCGTTGGTCTTTAAATGGTCGAAATAATCTTTAACTAAATGATTATATTGAATCAGATCGTAGGCGGTTTTGGTGATAGGAAATTTGGCGCAAAAAATTATTATTTAAGGAATAACAATCAGATAAAGTGTACATTATTTTTTTATAAATTATAACGTTTATTTTTCTGTATGTAAAAATGTGCATTGAACTCTTTTTAACGTCCCGATGCTGGGCCCGGGCCTTCCTTTAGTACGAGGGTGATCAGGCCATAAGTCCATTCCATTAAGCTCCAGTCCATTAAGCTGGCTAAGTAGGTACGGGTTGGCAGACTGCAGGTACATGTCTCTCGAAAACTTGCTAGGTTCTCAAATAATTCGCAGATGGAGATATCAACTACTAAAAGGTGGTACTACATGCATACATACAGGACAAATACATACATAACCTTCTTTAGAGCTTTATCGCAATCGGATAAATATACGCTTAATTAAAACTTTTACATAATCTATACTAATATTATAAAGAGTTATAGGTATATATGAATAAAGAGTTTGTTTGTTTGGTTGGTTGAATGCGCTAATCTCAGGAACTACTGGTCTGAATTGAAAAATTCTTTTTGTATTGTATAGTCCGTTTATCGAGAAAGGCTATAGGCTATAGTATATCACGCTACGTGCAATAGGAACGGAGCATCAATGAAAAATGTAGCAAAAACGGGAGAAAAATATTTCTTTTGATTTTCAGCCTTTAGAACGCGAGCGGAGCCGCGGAAAAGGCTAGTATCTAAATAAAAAAAACATTTCAGATATTAGCCAATCTTTATAAATAAAACGTGACATTAAAATTAATTTACAACTGTATTGTTACAAAAGTATCTCACTACGAATATTTATCCGAAGGTTTTAAGTGAGTGTGAGAGTAGAGTAAATCGTAAACGTGAATTAATGACACTTGAAAAATAGAACGAATTCGAAATGTTTTTCAATTCGAAATGATTCTTTATTTTTTGAATGAACTAGCTTTCGAGCAAATATTATCTAATGGTCTTTTGAAATAAATTCATTCATCAATCATTTAAAAACGGTTATTGACTTGATTGATTGAAGTAAAACCATCTTTCTGGATTTTTTCACGGATTTCAGTATAGTTGAGAAGTTGTACAGAAACTATAGAAACATTATGAGCTTAATCAAGACTGAGCTAATTTTATAAATATTGAGATGGAGATAACTAAATTTATTATTGTTTTTTAATATATAGGCATAGAATACAAATTCAGCATTTCTTTGTAATAATTTGTGTACAACAGGCGCATAATACGATACCTTAATGAGAAACAAAGTGGAAATTTAATAAGTGAGGAATTCGCCTGATCGAATTAATAAATTCTATAGCATTAGCAACTTTTATATTACTAATTTAAGAGTGTTTATTGTTATCTTTTTTAATATCATTATTTTTTAATAAAGATAATAGACATACTATATGTATAAAAATTATTAATTATACTCGTAGTATTTCAATGAAGTAATGTCAATGTTGTGTTGAAGATTATATAATGATCTCACCATTGCACTATTATATTCTTATAAATACTGACTAAGTCTACATTATTTCTAGTAAAATATGTTTTTCCTTGTGTTTCTCCGAGTTTATGTAAATAAAATTATAGTATATAAATATATTACCCCAAAGCTGTCTTGTTTCCACAAACATACACACAAAGTACAATGCAACCTTTTGTATAGACCGATGTCTGCCGTCTGACAGACATCTGACAGTAGGATACACCGATGTTATATTATAATTCTGTAGTAACTGATTAATTATTCTCATTTTAATACTAGAGACTCACCCTTGCTCCGCTTGGGTTCATCGTTAGTACGTCGTTAGTAGTCTATATACGTTTAAACCTAAAGGTTCAAAGGTATAGTTTTTCTGAAATGGGATATTTTCCCGCAGTAAAAGTATTCTTTATGTTGACCTAGATAACCTATCTATAGTCATATTAAATTTCATCAAAATAAGTCCAGTGGTTTTCTTGTGATGCGATCACAGACAGGCTGGCAAAAATTCGGTATCTATATAATAATTACTATTCAATGAGTTTTAAATATATTTTTACAGTTTAGATTTTTCATAATATTTATATTAAATTTGTATTTTTATGCATTATAAATAAAATTAAATATTTTGAAGAGCTTAGTGAAGAATATAGATAGGACAGTAGTTAGAAAGACAAAATAAGAATATAACATATTATATAAACACATGCGTTACAAAAAACTGTTTTTATATCTGTTTTTAAAATAGTTGGACTTAATAACATAAAAGTTAATTATTATAATATATTTTGTTATCAGCAAAACCTTAACTTTAAATTTTCCTAAAATATTTATCAGAACATAATAAATATTTCATTATCTAATTTGAAAGACCCTTTTCTCCGAAATACGTATACTGGCACAAATTATCCTAATCATATTCCAAATTGTCAGAGGTATTTTCACACGAATTCACTAATTACGCCTATCTGGGCGCTTGCTACGGTTAGAATTTACCTCATTAAAGTCGTATTATTATTTTTAATTTATATACCTATTTGTTAAGACAGTGACTGTCTTACCATCTGCTCTATGTTAGATGGCAATGTATAATGAGGCATATATAAGGTGTTCTATTCCTGTATGAGGTAAATGTTTGTATTGCGCATATATCGTTAATTTCATTTATATGCAGTTTCAGCTGGTCGCTGTTAATAACATAATATGTTAATTTATAGAAAATAATAAGGGCATATAAAATAATTAAGTATATAATTGTATATATGTACAAGTATGTGCATATAGAGTCATGTCTCATGTCTTCAGGTTTAATTAATAACTAGGGATTCACCCTCAATAGATAGTGATGTGGTAAGATGATAGCTGGTTAATTGGGTCAACATTATATTAAAACGTAACCGGAAAACACCTCGAACGAAGCTAGGGTGTATCACTAGTATAAAATATAAGTTTTGTATTTGTATGAAAGCGTTTAAATTAATCCTACACGATAATTCCATTTAAAAAACCGATCATTAGCTCTCTAGCTAAAACACCGAACGACTCCGACTTTAAACGCTTTTACGAATACGCCATTCTTAAAATTTTCCAAGTATTTAATTTGTCTGTTAGAAGTAAACTCAGCAAAGTACTCAAAACTTAATCGGTGTTTAATGAAAGCGTTTAAAATTCTTTTAAATTGTTTTAAAGCTATTCTCTCCACGAATTTTATTTTAAGTAGCTCAAGTATGAAAGGTAGTTTGGATGAATTTTCTTTAGTTATTTTTAATGCCACGTTCAAAAAGTGGGATGTTATAAGTTAAAGCTGTGTGTCTGTGCATTTGTTATAGCGTTGCAACGAAACGGATATCGTTGTTATTTATTTTTTTTTGGTTGAAAAGAGAATCATGGTGAGTACTTTTAACTATAAACTAAAGATTATCGTTCAGTCAGTTGCAGGTTATGAACTCTTCTAGAAGATAAATTGATATGAACTACAGATAAATATCAAATCCATTTAAAACTTGGTATCCCATTACTTCACTAACATCGCAATAATATGGTAATATGAGACCTGGAATCGGCAAGATGCTCAACTCTATTCTAAAATATCGCAAAGGCATCGTATTTAAGCTCATTGAAACTGCTTATATAAAAAAGTTGTTGTGCTAGGTTTTATATTTTATTGTTAATTTTGAATTGAAATGATTACTTTTATATATGTATATTATTATATATAATTCCGTTGTGTACAGAAAAGTGTAGTATAGGTACAGAAAATTGTGAAGATATTTTATTGAAAGACTTAGTAGGTACACTGTAGTTAGCCCTGATGTTTTTGTAAGCGAATTCTTGAAATGTGCTTTTTGATACTAAAAAGGCATTTTTATTTAAAAATACTTTTTTTTAAATAACGAATAACGAATTAATATGTAGTTTAAAAAATAAATAAAAATACCAAAGAGCTTCTTTCCTTGTGTATTTATTTGTTGCAACGCGCTTATGCCTGAAACTACTACTGAAATATGAAAAATATGTATTTTTTTCTTAGAGCAGATTAATTGTACTAAAATAAACTAAATAGTTACTAGCTACTTCTCTTTTCCATGTGATTCGTTACTAGTGAAAAAAAACAGATATTCCATGGAAACCGTACAATTTTTCGGGACTTTCTATTTTTGTGAAAAAATCATCCATATTCTTATAGCCGTTCTGGTGTAATGAATGAAAAAACATCCATGTAAAACTACATACATCTAAACTTTTACATATCTAATATAATTAGTAAGAAGTAAGATTTTAAAATTTTTATTAGGTATAACTAGCATTTCCCACAGCTTCGCACGTGGTATGGTATCTCGCAGAACTAACACCCGTCCTTCCCGCTCTTGCAAGCTTTTTCATTGATGCTCCGCTCTTATTGGTCATAGCGTGATGTAATATAGCCTATAGCCTTCCTCGATAAACGGTCTATCCAACACAAAAATAATTTTTCAATTCGGACCAGTAGTTTCTGAGATTATAAAATTTTAATTGCTTTTAGCGGATTGGATATTTTGAGAATAGACATTTTGCCAACTATATAATACGAGTATGTAATTATATTATTGTTTTCATTAAAAGTGTAGATGATGTCAGATTTCCCGAAATACGTGTACGTGACGTGCAATCTAACCCAATGATTCACTTTCAATAATTTTACATAGTATAGCCACAGTATAGCTTATTTAATATGATTGTTTGTTATTTGTAAAGCATTAATATTAATACTGGTAGCATTAATATTAATATTGACTATTGTGTAACTATATTTAAATATGTATGTCTTGATTGCATTGATTTTACTTATAAAGTTCCATCTATGTATATAATAATTGAAACTGTATTGATATTAAGCCTTTAGTGATGAAACGATGAAAAAATAACGGAAATAATTTTTTTTATTTAAATTTAATTTTAGCATAGCACAAATTAAATCTATTCGTTCGTGTAACGCGTATTTATTATATTCGTTGTTTTCTCTTAGTTTTGAAATTAAGAAATTCTATCAAATTATGTAGCAGCGATTAAATCGACTCTATTCTAGTAAAGTAGTTAAGGAATCTGAAAACATGATTTATATAAAACATTTATATGTATGATTTAAATATAATTATTTTAATGAACAATTAACTTTAATATTTAAAATGTTTCATATCTCATAACAGGTATTAATAAAGTGGAATTTTTGTATAGAATACATAATTAATTCAGTTGAATATTTTTGTTACAGGAGCTGAACGAATCTGAAAAATGGCGCCGTGGGGAGTACTCACGCTTATATGTGTTGCATTCATCTTTGTCGAAGCCAGGCGATTTCACCAAAAACGCGATACTAAATCTCACCTTTGCGATCCAGTATACAATAATACAAACAAAATACAATGCTATTGTACTAGAGGTGGTCTAAAGAACGAAATTCGAAGTGCAGATTGCTCTCTCGCCGTTGATGGTGTAGCATCGGACGATCTTAACTGGAAAGTGTTTGAAGAGTTAAAAGATGTTGGCAAGCTAGACTTTACTAATTCAAGAGGCGGTAACTTAAAGTACATTCCACGCCACGCTCTTGAACATACTAAAGCCGTGTTGAAATTAACCATTAAGTACGGAAATATCGACGTTATTGAGCCATTCGCGTTCGCTAACTTAACTCTCGTCCGAGAAATAACTCTTACGGACAATCAGATTAAAACTTTGAAAGCTAATGCGTTTTGCCACCACCGAGATTTAGTTACCATTGGCTTAGACTCGAACGCTATTGTAGAAATAAATAGAGACGTATTCATCGATTTGCCGTCGCTAGAAAAGATTTATCTTACCAATAACAAGATAACAACGATTCACGATAGAGCTTTTGTGCACTTGGTGAATTTGAGAGAGTTAGAAATTGATCGAAACAACCTGTTCAGTTTGAATAGTGAAACGTTTTCGGGATTGAAAAAGTTGGAAAAGCTCGATTTAAGCGGCAATAGTTTAGAGGTAATCGGTGACAATACGTTTGTGCCTCTTCAAAATTTGCGTATACTGAATTTGGAAGGGAATAAAATTCAAATGCTAGATGAAAAAGCTTTTAAAGGCTTATCGAAGTTAAAGTCCTTGTCTTTGTCTCATAATGTGATTAAAGATATTGACAATGTGAAGATATTTGAGGGGTTAAAGTCTCTAGTGATACTCAATTTGAAAGGCAATCAGCTTAAAACGCTTAAGCCAGAGGTGATGGCTCCAATATTGAAGAACTTTTACAGTAATGCTAGCAATTTGGATATCGAAGGTGAGACTAGTTATCACAATAATACTTTTAGTTTAGTATGTTTATTATATTGTAGTAGATAGCATATACGGCTGCACATACAGAGGTCCTGGGTTCGAGTCCCGAGTCAGGCCTAGTTTATGTATAAATCTATAATAAGAGCCTGGAATTGGTAATTTAGTATGTCACTCCAATGCCTTGGAAAACCCCACCATCATCAACAGTAGTGCCTTATTATTGAACACTGTCTTTCTCTGGTTTTCTTCAGGTTGTTTATTAAAATACAATATACACACAGTGTCATTACGAGTACGTGTTGAATATTTTGTATTAAATCACAAAATATAATCTAATACGATTCGCGTACATGTTGCACGTATCATATGTCAGAATCATATTATATGTAAGAACTAAAAGTGCTGTTCTATAATCATTAGACAGGTTGTAAAATTATAACTACCCATATTTATAATACCTTAAAATTCACAGAGTAAGAAAGGTGGCAAGGTTTTAAAACAGGGATTTAAAAATTAAATACAAACTGAATTTCGTTAGCCAAATAAATTATTAAGCAGGTTTAGATAGAACGTGTTGTTTTGTTTTTTCGTGGGAATGAAAAAAAATCCTACACTAAAAATATCCTAAATGATAACCCGAGTAATAAGTTATCACTAGGTACACATTATAGTAACTACTTATTAATTTTTGGCCCATATTCTGCACATGTACTTTCGCAAAACTTTTATGTCAATTAAATACATCAATTTAATAAATTAGGGCGGACAAAAAATAAGTTGACTTACTACATAAATATTACATTCCTCCATTATTTTTAGAGTAACAAATCTAGTCTAGGTAACAGACAGTACGTCGTCTTAGTGTTCATTAATCAAAAGACCAATACTTTGTTATATAGTAGAGTTTTTCTTTTATATTAAATAAATTTCTACGATTTATATACAAACATATATACCTACATAGAATATATTTCGTAGGCTTTATTTAAGTAAAATTTATAATTTAATTAATAGAATAGATATTTCTGTAATAGAAATCTCAATAAGTCTGAATTAAATCTTTTACTAAATTGTCGTTTGGACAAATAAACATTAAGACAATTAAATTAAGACAAATAAACATTAATTAGTCAATTTGATAAAAACAACAGTTTTATTATATTTTAAATATAAGAAAACAAGCAAATTATATACCTATTTTGATATTCTCTAACTATATAATTGCTTTCCAGTCTAGAAAAATTCTAGGTAGAAAATAACCTTTAACGTAACTTTAAAGCTACAAAATTTTTAACTTAGTTTTAGTTTTTTTTAAAAACAGTTCTATAAAAATATAAATAAATATTTAGTTGTAGATATTTCAAATACCTATCTTTTGATTGCAGATAACATCTTTCCATGTGACTGCCGACTCGACTGGTTCCTCACTATCATAAACAAAACGGACACGCCTTCACAACTAAAGCTAACTGTCGATAACCTAAAGTGCATCCCAACTCCTGAACTCAAGGATAAATGGACGAAAGCCACGGAAACCGATAAAGTCGAAGAAACACAAGACGAAGGCGCAGCCGACTACGAATACTATGACGATACCCAATTAAATGGCAAATTATTTTACACCGATTTAAGATTCTTACTGAATTGCTCTGACAAATTCGACGAAACTACTTCAAATATAATCACTACTCCGAAACCAAATAGTCAAGTGGAAAAAACTGGAACTACCCACAAAGCGGTTAACTCAGATTTAGTTGGAAGTACAACAGAGTTTAATAAAGTTCAAGAAATAACTGAAACTAAGAAGATATTCACGACCAGTAAGTTAGTTACGGTCTCGGAAAACCCTATTGGAAATGTAAATGTCGAGGAAATGGCCTCTGATGAAGCCAAGCCTGAATCAATTAAAGCTCACAGAAGTGTGCAAGAATTTAAGGATGTGAGAGCAAATAGTGCACTCAGAAATGTAGCCTCTATTATTATGCTTATAATACCATTTATTATGTATTTGTAGATTATTTATTTATATCTAACTTTATCTCTCAGTCATTATTATAGTAATAATAAGGTTTATCTCGTTATTATTTTGCCCATCCCAAAATCCTAAAATATAAAGAGCCTAAGAACTAAGATTTAGTACACTCTGTAATTTTCGTTGGGAAATGTTTAAATTCGAAATACTTTTTTTAATTTTCTTAGTCATAAAAAACTGAATTTTCTAACATCTTGTTAATATAGCACAAACGCTCATATTGCTAAATTGTATGAGTATGATTCAATATAGTCTAAATAAAATATAATAGTCAAAAATAAGTTTATTTAGATATTATATCCTTTTATTTTTAGTTTATAAGGAAACTCATAGTTAACTCTTATCCAAAAATGCCTTTGAAAGAGGCTTTTTTTTTTAAAAAATAATACATTATATTCTTATCATGTCATATCGTATTATATATTATATATATCTTATAATATATATGAATATGTTTGTTGCTGTATTGTAGAAAATAATTAAGGAAGCTTTCATATTAGTGTAACAATATTTCATAAAATATCATTTACTAGCGCCATCTATTGGGTACAGGAATTAATACTAAGCCAGAAGTTACCACATAGTTCTCGTGCTAGGTTAAATACTAAGTAGTATGGACAATGAATCATAGATGGCAGTACTTCACCACTTTATATAATTTAAACCTTTTTATATCATTCTGTCCTATTTTAGATTATTCATTGTTTATTAAAATAAAAATTAATATTGAAAATAAATTTAAAATAAAATAAATATTCTTTTCTGTTTCCAAGTTAGAGTGGAAAAAAATGCATATCCTTCATATACCTACCCCCAGTATATCACCTTGAAATTAAATGGATCATAATTTATAGACAGTTTTGGGAGACATTTAAAGGCATAGGTCATTATCAAAAAAAAAAAATAGGAATATGTATTTTTTTAATTTACGGTTTTGTAGGTTTCGGTGTTCATTTACGTATTTTCTCCTAAATATCTATTGGAAATGTTTTCAAGAACTAGTAGGGTTCTCTCAAATAAAAGATCCTGAGAGAATATCGGTGATTTTCTCAGGAGGATATTGACCCCATTTCGATCACTTTTTAACGATAGCACCTGCGGGCTAGATCGCCTAATTTATCTAAATCAAATTAACGTCTTTTTATGGTATTAGATTTTAGAATTATTATTTTAGGGTATTAGAATAAAATGTAAATTAAACTCATTTAATGGATTCATAGTTAAAATGGTAACAAGGTGTACGAAGTATAAAACCATATTTTTCGTTTTTATCGCGTATTTATTTTGACTTTTTGTTTCCACCGTTTTGAATGCTTTTTTTTAAGGTAAAAAGGGGGCAAACGGGCAGGAGGCTCACCTGAATGGAAGTGATCACCTCCGCCCATGGACATCTGCAAGCCTGGCTTGCAGATGCGTTGCCGATTGCGTTGCCGGCCTTTCAAGAAACGGAGGGAGGTAAGAGGGAGGGAAGGGGGAGGAAGAGGGAGGGAGGGAGAGGGAGGAGGGAAGGAGAGTTGGCCTCCCGGACTCTCACTCACCGGACGAAACGCGACAGCATAGCTGCCACTTCACGCCGGTCTTCTGTGAGAGAGTGGTACTATACGGGGCGTGCCGGCCCATTCGGCTGCTACCCGAAGGTAACAAGCATGGCACTACCACTAATAAAATGCTTAACATTCGTGAGAGAGATATATAATTTTGATTATTCATAACTTTCAATTCATTGAAACACGTATCACAAAGAAGATATTAATGCATTTTCTTTTTACAAACTTTCTGAAAACATAAACGTGTAAAGCTTAAGCAAACAATTAAAAGTACATTTATAGTAATATCTTTCCAAGAGTATATTTTTAGAGTTATTGATGAAAAAATCCCACGCAACACACTAAGAGCCTTCGGACACTGTAGACTTTCTATTGCTCAACATTTTATTGTTATCATATTATTCATTCTGATTGCGAAAAACTAACCTTTTAGTAAATGTATATAAAAGCGGTACGTATAAGAAATACACAATAAAAAAATATATATGTTTCTTCCGGCTAATCTCCGAAATCGCTGGAACGATTCTGGCGGGCATTTAACTGGTATATAGAAATAAAAGTTATCTATGGACGTGAGAAAAGCCAGGGTGATTCGCTAGTCGTTTATTAAATGAATAGTAGACAAAGACTTTCATTTTGAACTTTTGACTCTTTCTGAGAAATATGCTTCACTGAAAGATCCGCATTAGAAGTTAATTTTCTTGAAACTTTTTGTAATTAAATTATCTTTAAAACGTTTTCTTCATCAAATTAACCGCGATGCCTTTAATATTCTAAAAACAGAAAAACCTTCGCGAGAAAACCCATTAACGTACTTTGTTAGTAAAGGAAAATAAAACAGCTTTTTTGTTGCAGACTCAGTGAGTAGCGATATTTATTTTGTACGAAACATTTTTTAAAAATAATCAAGTTATTTATAATGTTTAATTTACTGTACCTATACTTACATCTATTATATCTATATCTATATTTAATGTTATAAATGCGAAAGTTTGTAAGTATGGATGGATGGATGTTTGTTACTCTTTCACGTAAAAACTACTGAATGGATTTTAATGAAACTTTACAATAATATAGCTTATACAACAGAATAACACATAGACTACATTTTATAAAGATATTGTGTGAATTGTCCAAAATATGACGATAAGTGTCAAGTAAGTAGTAAAAAATCTACCATCTGCGAGCTATTCTGGCGTGCGCTGCCAAAACCGCTAGAGTTACACATATGTAATGTATGAGGGAAATGTTTATCTTAAACAATAGCGAATCAATAAAAAATGAATTTAGCGCGAGCGAAGCCGCGGGTTCCACTAGTAATATTATATTATACTCTTTATTGCACATAATATAAACAGTAATACAAGTACAAATTTAGTTTGCAACGGTAACACAAGTACAAATTTAGTTTGCAAGAGGAAAAACATGTATTTCTGTATGTAACGAATAAACTCAAAATCTACTGAACAGATTTCAAAACTTCTTTTAGCATTAACGTACATTATCACTAAGTAACATAAGCTATATTTATTACTAGCGGAACCCGCAGCTTCGTCGCGCTAGATATAGGAACAAACCAGAGCAAAGCGAGAGTGATTCGCTTGTACATACCAATATTCTAACTGCACCGACTGTAGATTAAATATTTTTTGGAAAATTTTATTGAAATAGTCATTATTATCGACATAGAGGCCGAATGTATAATTTTTGGAATACCTATTTGTGTGTTCTGTCTTTGACTGTATCACGAGAAAGCCACTGGACTAATTTTGATGTTTGTTGACGATATTAGCTGGTTATCCTGGTCAATATGTACGATACTTTTCACATCTGTAAAATATCTCATCTCTGAGAAATCTCGAGGGCACGAGTTTCAATATATCTTCAAAACAACTATGTTCTTAGTAATAACACGAAGGAAGTAGGTATCATATTATTATATAAAAATTTTACCTCTATTACCTGCAAAATTTCTTGTATTAATATAATATTATTACAAGAAATTTTACAGGACAAAAAACGAAAGACATGTTTACTAGCAAAATAAAAGTATGTTGTGTAAACATTATTTATGTTTATATTATTCCGACAATGCTTATAAATCTAAATAATATAATGCTTATGAATCTAAATAATATAATGTTAAAAAATATAACATTTTATATGAAAAGGAAACGGAAGTATTTTTATCCTCTTTAAAAATAAGGTAATTACGATACTTCTTTATGGCTTGAAGCAGAGCTTTTTGAGTACGATTTTATGAACGAATTCACGTATTTTCTTTTTATACATAATAATACCTAAACTCTTTTTGTGAACGTTTACCATGATTCCTTTCCTTATCACTTCAAAACAGAAATAATGAAAGGAAAACGACACATATTTGTATAAATGTATATATTTATGAATTTATTTTAACAAACATTTAAAAGGTATAAATAAAAACACTATGGACGAATGTTGTGTATAAATGTTTTCAATTAATTCAACATTCAACATATTATTCAGAAAATAAAATTTGCCTAATTTTGAAGTTCTGGGTAATATTTGTAAGATCATTAATATTTGTAAGATCAGCTGATATCTGTACGCATGTATAATAAATTGCTATGTACATACTTACAATAATATAATATGACTTCTAAGAGCAAAATAAACTCGCATAAATCTTATTCATCCCTACCAAATCAATATTTTATATGTCGGCTCCTTTGTAGCAGCATGCATTATTCACATAATTCTCGAAGGCGTCGTTTGTTCTATTTTTATCATGCTTTGTAGTGAATGATAAAATTGTAGCATTAAGTAATAGAAGCATTTTAATACTTTAAAATATACCCGATAGTAAAAATCAGTTGGGACATTATTACACATCAGCGCCATCTAAGTAGTTCAGTGGTAAGCTACGAGGCTTGTGTTAAGAATACCGAATAATTAATACACTACACATATATAACTTCAAATACATAGATATTATAAATATAAGCACCCATAACTGGAGTACAAATATTCGTGCCCAGCGGGCCTCGAACCTGCAACTGCTGGCGCAGAATGTAACTACAAACTGAGCCAAACTGAAGCACGCATTTTCTAAGCATTAGTCCTACACGAGTTTGATCTACTTTAATGCCGATTTTTGATTTCAATTTACAAATAGGTACATGTCTAATTTTTTTAACTAGTGGAAATGACCAGATCTAATTAGCAAGATTATTTTTTTTAAATAATAATATCATAAACTGATAATATTATAATACTTACATAAATGACAATTATTACATATACAGTATATATATATAGCTCCCACAGTATTAAGCTAATTTAATATCCCTCTTTTCAAAGTCGGTTTAAATTAGCTACGAGTATATTCTTGAAACTGACACTAAATACATATTTAATTCTTTTGAGGCTTTTGTTTTACGACTCAAATTAAAGGTATAAATTTAGCTCTGAGGAACACTTGACTCGCTTTTGTTTGTGGCTGTCAGGAGTATGACACAATTTTCCTTTTTTATGCGTTGGAAATGCCGTTTCGTTGAATATTGTTTTACAATTATTTTACATGAAATAATTTACTTATATTAATACTATATAATAACTTATACTAACATTCGTCGATTAATGAACATGTACCAATTACTATAAATTATGATACTAGCAACACACTCGCTTTGTTTGGGTTCGTCACTAGACTTACCGCGAGCGAAACCGCGAGTTCCGCTAGTTAATGTACCTATACAAAAACTTGACAAATTATAGACTTACCTTCTTACTATCCATTCATCTACTCTATCCATTGGTGAAAACAGCGTGAAAATCGGTATTGAGTTTATTGCGAATAGACAGGCAGATGCGGCGGAGGACTTAGCTTTTAATAGCTCCTGAAATATAAAAGCAAATAATAATAAAGCCATAAAACCGACTATATCGCTTATTATTTTATAACTACAATATACCTTTACCTTATCTATACATACATTCATTATTTCTTAAAAACTTAACTGCCTCTGTGGTGTAGTGGCTAGCATGTACGGTCGTACATCGAGAGTTCCTGGGTTCGAGTCCTGGGTCGGGCCAAGTTTAGTTATTGAGTCTTTCTGTTTAGTAAACCTCAGTAACCGCCCGGAGTTGGGAAGTTTGCGGTGTGTCATCCCCGTGGTTCGGATGGCATGTAAAGCCATCAGTCCTGCGTCTTAGCTCTCACTGGTCTTGTCGAACAGTCGTCCCACCAGAGTATGAGAGTGATAGGAACAGAGAGTGCACTTGTATCTGCGCGTATACTTGTGCACTATAATATCTCCTGCGCAACTGCGTCTCAATAAGATTGGCTGCCGTGGCCGGAATCGCTCGGAGAACATTATTATTATTATTATTGGGTATTATTATATCTTAAAAAAATCTTATTGAAATAGTCACTATGGTCGAGACAAAAGTGGAATCTTTAGATTTTAAAATGTTTGTGGGTTTGTGACCGCATCACGAGAAAACCACTTTTTTTTTGAAATTTGGTATGATAGTACTTTTTATTGCAGGAAAATGTCTCATATATGAGAAATCCATACTTACAGTAAACTATAATGCATTTGTTTTAAAGCGACATATAATATAATAAAATCTGCGAAATGCAATCCCTAACAACAACATAAGCCAACTTTATTCATCGCGGGTATATTTTATAACCGCGCTTTAATCCCAAATCGCATTCGATGGTTTTCAATTTCCCGGTTACAAAATTGCGTATAGACGTGATATATTAGAAAGTGCAAAATGAAATATTATTTTGATTTAAAGTATTGAATTTAATGGTTAGTATTTTAATACAGTTATTGGTCGAGGTCAATGTCCGTGCATCCGTAAAATCCGCTTTTTGTGGCTTAATCGTTTTTGTAGCCTTGTCTGTTTTTGGCATATAATGTTTATGTATTTTTAATAGTTTTAGCGATTATTTATGTACATTTCTCGAAGATGATATATTGAAATATATACCGCTGTAAAAAGTATCCTCTATTTTGACCCGGATAAATAATATGTTTGGACATTATTACACACAGCGCCGTCTAGTTCCGTGGTAAGCTACGAAGGAAGCTTGTGTTACGGATACCAGATAGTTGATATACTATATATATATATATATATATATATAAGTTTATTATACAACGTGTTGACTGACATCTGTCGAAAAAGGACGAGGCAATCAATTAGAGTATATAATTCATTGTGTTTATGTATTATAAATATAAACACCCATGACTGGAGTACAAACATCTGAGTTTAATAAATGAATGCTCCCAGCAGAACTCGAACCCGCGACCGCTAGCGCAAGAAAGTAGGGTCACTACAAACTGCGCTAAACGTGTCGTCAAATATGTCCAATACCACGTGATGCGGTCACAGACAGACACAAAAATTCTAAAACTCTCTATCGATAATAATAACTTTCCAAATAAATATTTAGTCTAGATTTGACTCAGTTAGAATTATTATAGAAGTTCTAGATTATTAAGCTTTAAAATAGATAAATACTTATGATATTTGTACGTACCTACAGTGATAATTAAGGTGGACATTTTGTTTTCTATATGTACCTAATTAGGTATTTATTATTTAAATTATTACAAATATTTAATAATATCAAAATAAAACCTGTTCAGTAAACCTTAAGTGAGGCGCTTAGCAACGAAAAGCTCTTCGTTTTCTACTTATTTAGCTAGAAATAACATTAATATTAGTAATTAATAAGCGCCTTAAAGTTTCTGTTCTTAGTTATTTACTTCTAAATTTTAAATATTACTGTAACACTCATACAAACGACTCTTAAATTTTACGCTTCAAACTATATTTTAATTTAAAAATAAATCGCAAAAACTGTTCCGTCGCCCTCTTTTTTATTGACTATAAAAATTGAAATTGCCAGTTCCAAAAACTTGATGCTTGTACAACCGTTTCAGCTAGTATAGAAGTTTTAATGAGCAATTCTGTTGTGTACAATATGTTTAGAATGTATTTACATATTTTTTTTATTCAAGTTTATATAAGTATACTTAAATTTAAAAATAAAATATAATGTAACAGAGTATTACACAACTAAATATGAAGCCAAATTGTTATCGTGGTTCAAAATATTAAATAAAACATTTTAAAACATACTATAAGTATTCATATAAACTCATTATTGTGATGTTAAATAAATATAGCTAACGAATTTTAATATAAAGAAAAAAATAAGTAAAAGTAAAAGTAATATACGTATATAGTAAAATTAATATATTTCATAGGATTATAGCGCCATTATATTTTGTACAAAATTTTCCTTATACATTTATTCCTTATCCTAACTAATATTATAAATGCGAAAGTAACTCTGTCTGTCTGTCTGTTACGCTTTCACGCCTAAACCGCGAATTCGGTTATTCGATGAAATTTGGTATACAGATAGAGAAGACCTTCAGAAAGGACATAGGCTACTTTTTATCCCTGTAATCCCACGGGAACGGCAACTACGTGGGTTATAATATACTAGCGATTTAGCGCGAGCGTAGCCGCGGGTTCCGCTAGTTCTTAATAAAAATAAAAATCTGTACCTATAGAAATATCGAAAATAGTAGCACAAAACACCTTTTTTACTTTGTCATTTATTTTGTCGGGCTCCTTCTACATAATTCTTATACTATAAGTACAATAATTAAATATATGTAGTTAATACTTTTACTGTAACTAAACGTAGTCTACATTGTGATTTGTTATAAAGGAGTGAAAGTAAAGAAAATCTATTATTAGTCGTGCGAGGGTCATCTGGACCCAGCTGAAAGGATGCTAACATTATAGTTTTTATTATACAACGTATTGACTGACATCTGTCGAAAAAGGACGAGGCAATCAATTAGAGTGTATAATTCATTGTGTTTATGTTACGGGATATCATCTCATTATATACTCTTGCAGTTTAATCTATAAGAGATAGAGAAGTAGATAGACATACGAGTAAAACTATAATAATTCCACTTTTAAACAAAATATGGTTTTATAAATGAAACTATCTTTTCGGATTTTGTCGCGGATTTATTATGATTTTTGGTGAACCAAAAATCCGAAAAGATAGTTTCATTTATAATGTCAAGTATTCGCGTAAACCTAAGAAAGTACAAAATATGGTTTTTCGAAATCGAAACATCGGGAGCCAAAAATCATAATAAATCCGCCACAAATCCAAAAAGATAGTTTCATTTATAATGTCAAATATTCGCGTAAACCTAAGAAAGTAAAATATGATTTCTTTAAAATAATTGTAATATAACAGTTTAAAAATATACTACATATGGTGATATACAGAACTCTCGCCACATCGACGCGCACTTGACTAAGCTTAGAATGTGCTGACGAGATTGCCTGCATCGTGAGTTTTGACACTTGAATCTCGCTACATACAAGTTTTATATTAATGGCTAAAACAGAACATCGTGTAGTTTACGATGTGGGTTGAAATGAATATATTATGTTTAATGTTCATATAATATTTCGAATTTAAATGGTAGTGGTATCCCAGTGATAATGCGTTCTGTTATTGTGCGAATTATTTGTAATATGATTTAGACTTGTCTTAATGTGAAGAAAAACAAAGTGAGGAAACCTGCATGTGTAAGAGATCCTAGCAAGATTTCAAAAGTCATGTGAAGTCCGCCAACCCGCACTTAGCCAGCAATATTTTAAACACAACATTTTGATTTTTGACTATGATTTTGACTATGTTATTTTTAACCATTTTAAAGTATGATATAAATATATTTCAATTCATAATAATTAATATTCGAACCTGTACTCATAACATTTAAAGGTAAATAAGCCCAATTCACTTTATACGAAACGGTAAATCTCAAAACCAATCACTGTCAAGAAAAACAGTCTAAATAAATAATTGAACCAAAATTAAATTGGTTATTTACGAAAAATAGTTTGTCTTGTTTCGTTTTCTATGTTATCAATCACTTTTTGTTATACCTTAACAACATAAGACACAGAACAACGCCCCATAACCTAATCTATCTGCGAGTGAAAAATAAAAGCATTTTGGCTAAAGCTCTCTATCTCCATATAAAATAACCTTATATATTAAGTTGAGACAAATCCATCAATATCGGCGTTCCTTGCAGGAAGGTTTATTGAACCGACATCTGGCGCGTTAGCATAACTAATGTTCTTTACCGATCACTTACAATATCTCTTTTATATCCATTTGATGACTTATTCTTTTAATATTGACGTTTTTGTTAGAAAATACATATTAATATTTATTTTAATCATCGGATAAAGAAGTCGAAATAAAGAAAATTGTCTTTAAATGCCCAATCAATTTTTCATGTAACCTATACGAATAATAAAATTAAAGTGTTTGTTTGTAATAAATATATGAGGTACATATGAGAAAAGTATTATTTAATATTTTTTGTCTATCTGTCTAGCTATTTGTTCCACCTAATCTCCAAAACGGCTGAATCTATTTTGACGCGGTAGATAGCTGATACTATAAGCTGATATACAAAGTAATTTAGGTTAGTTTTATATCCTTTTATGGAAAAAGAATAAAAAATCTGAGCAAAGCTAGGATGAGCAGCTAGTATTATTTATAACTGCCTAATTTCTAATGGGACTCTTTGATTTAGCATGACATAGACGAAGAAATATGCTTGTACAAAAAGCTATTAATTAAAAATTTGTGTTTTTCTGAAAGTTGATTAAAATTATTAATTTAACATGTAAGTATTTAAGGAAATAACACCTGCAAGTCAGATCATCTCTCCCATACCCATGATTGTTTTGTGTCAACAAAGGAACGTCGAGATCCAAAAATTAAAATATATAGGCGAAAAATCACCGTCGTGAATATACTTCATTAAAATGTTAGATATTTGAATAAACCTAAGAAATTATTATCTTTACATTAAAAACACACAAACCATTTATTTTCATTTAAGATTGATTTCAAATAACACTTTTATGTACAGTTTTGTCTAAATAAAGTTGGTCACAAATGTTCATTTTATAAGCAAAATGCCTACAAATATTGCTTTATTATTCAGATCGACTTCAGCCTTGTAACGACGAGTGATAAATTGTATGAATTCCAATGTATTCTTTAAAGAGTGTGCAAATGGTTCCTTATGACTGATGCAAACACAAGAATATATATTATATAATTATAATATATACAGTATTTAATTATAATAATCCGTATATCTAATATACTAATATTGAAATTTGAGAATTTTTTTTACGAAACAAATATAGGCTATTTTTTGTCATATAAATAGGGATGAAAATAGGGGGTGGAACTTTGTTTTGGGGATGCATCATTGCTCTCTAAAATTTAGCAAATCCTATAATTTTGGTTTTTCTATAACTCACAATAGGTGTGAAAAGTTTATATGTATTAAATTATTTAGTAAACGTATTTATTATTTATAACAAAAAAAAAACAAAATATTTTTTCATGTATCATTAATTCCATGATACAATATGCAATGTCTGATAGATGTCATGTAAATTAATTATTATTAAGTAAAATATAAAAGTTTTTATATCAGCAATTTATTTATAAGGATCTCCAAAAATGGTTCGAGCTATTGCCGAGGTATTGGGTGGGGTATAAGAATAACTTTCAGCCAAATTCATCACTCTGACACTACGACACTCTGTCACGAACATCGAGTTACGTCGTTATTTGCCAATGTATACCATTATTGAACGTTTCACTATAATTTACAACTTTTCGTATTCAAAACTCCACTTAGAATTATTTATACCAATTTTTTTATGATAGGCAGCCAACCTCTAAGGCTGATTTGAAAATGTTATATTCACAACTTACAGTATACTAGTGATTCACCCGCGCTCCGCTCGGGCTTGCTCCTAGATACGTTTTAACGATTAGTACAGATTTTTCAGAAATACGATATTTTCTTGGCTTTTTTTGTAAAATACGTATTGTACATATAAACCTTACTATTAATCCCTCTGTTGAATGATTTAAACCTCATTAAAATTAGTTGCGTAGTTTAAAGTATCTAAGCGTACAAAATGCAGGAGCGACTTTATTTTATACTATGTACAAAGACGTTTTTTTAATACTATATATGCTATAATCAATGATATGTTAGGTTTTTTAAAATAGTTCAGTGGCTGAATACTAAAGGTCCTATTGAAAAAGAGAAACAAAAAGTACTTTATAATATACTCTCATCGAGTCAAATAGAGAATGTCCTTTCATAAGCTGTACCTGTGCTAACCATTGACTAATATAATAGAATTATATAGACGCACTTCACCATAAAGGAAGAAGATAAAAGCGCTACACCATAGTTAATCCTTGAATTCAAGGGGCCTTAGCGTAAGGGTCTAAAGCACTACAATGGTATGAGGCCCCTTGGAGACTCTTAGACACATTCATTGTTGATTTTAAAATTTTTGCCTAGTAATTTTTTTTCTTTGATACTCTCACAAGTAGGTAAAGTATGCGTTGTAAATTTTTTTTGTATCAATTAGGGTTTCTGAATAAAATGTAAATTACGGTGTGTATTTTATGAATAAATAAATGAATAATAAATAAATATGTTGGGTCAGCGCCATCTAATTCCGTGGTAATCTACGAGACTTGTGTTACGGATACCAGATAGTAGACATGCTACATAATATATAAGTTTAAATACATAAATATTATAAATAAGACTATAATACCCATAACTGGAGTACAAACATTCTAGTTTAACAAATGAATGCCCCCAGCGGAACTCAAACCTGCGACTTATTAAGGAAAATTTCAATTCGGACCAGTAGAAACAAACAAAAAAACAAACTATTCAGCTTTATAATATTAGGTATAGATAAATACAAATAAAGCTCATATTTTCTTCTATGTGTTTCTGCGTATGTGATGTGATGAAGTACGAAGGCAAGATACGCTTGAGACGGTTCATGGCACAAAAAATCATTACTTATATGTCCTTTGTGCGAACCTAAATTATTTAAGCTAAGAGATGTTTTTTTTTGTAGAAAATATATTTGAGATAAGTGCGTATTCTATGTAGAAATCTTAGTATAGAAAACTATATAGAGTCTATTTATAAATAGAATGAGAAAGCAAAACCCTACCCTATATAAATTCAAAATGTCATTGAAATAGAGAGCCATTTTCGAGATACACGAAATTCATTTTATATAAATTAATTTAGCATTTTCATAATATAATAAGAGATAATATACGTTTTAGATTTCATTTTCCTTTAATTTTAATATTAGGTATTAGGTCCTCGATGTATTCAATAATGTATGTAAAGTAAATATGCATACACTCGTATTGTAATTAATGTTTTGTAAGGATAAAGATATAAAATGAAATTAAATGATAAACTCGCAGGTATTTTCATCGTAAATCCTCTTAAACGATTTCACGAAAGCGCAAATCGGCAAAAAGCTTAGAATGTAATTGAGCAGTAAGACGTATGACGGGCATTTAATGTACGTTTAATATAAACCGGATTTATGAAACACTCGAATTTGCGCGTGACTTTACGCGTTTGAATTATTTTATATAGTTTTCAATTGAGAGTTTATCTTTTACAATAATTGAACCAATGAAATTCTAACGACTTGATTGTTCCAAAACCAATATTCTTAGTTCTTACTAAAATTACAGGAAATTACGACTTTATATATAACAAGCCTTATTCCAGTTATATTTTTGGGACTAAAAGTAGTGTTAATGTCTTACTAGGTCCCATCTACCTCTATACCAAAATTCATCAAAATTGGTTTAGAGTATTAGCGTGTAAAAGTAATAGACAAAAAGACAGACAAATAGACTCTAGCCAGAGCTAGTTTCATGTTAATAATATTAGCAAATGTATGTTTTTTGTATAGAACTTCTTATCTCCAAAAAATCTTTGGTGATTGCTTTGAAATATACGTAACAATAAAGAATATATAAAATAACAACACATATAAATGTCATTACACTCAAAAGGTGTTATGATGTTCTTTATGCAAAATGGCGCTGTTACGCAGGATATTCTCTTCGTTAAACCGTTTGTCATAAAAAATATTATTATATATATACTCGTACTTAAGTTTAAAGGCCGTTAAATACGGTTTTATTTAGCTTTCCCTTGTTGTTGGGTCAAAATTAGTACCTAATTGAAATTTCACCCTTTTCCTGTTGATAGATTGACGTGATATTTCAAATATCATATTTGGTACAGACCTTTTGTTCTGATGACATTAAAATTCAATAAGTATTTACAATGATGTCTAAGAGGGTCGCCGCCAGAAAATGGCGGTTACATTTTTTTTCACAATACCTTCACTATGGGTATCAAAAAACGGGTTTTACAATATAACATTTATCATTTTTTAAAGAGAGCGAAATTAAACTAAATAATATTTTGACACTGAAATGTTTTATATACGGATACGGATATAACGATTACGTATTCAGAAAATTCAATACAAAATTCTGAATTGGATCGAGTCGATATCATGAAGTATGATATATTAATTTATGATATTTCATGTTTAATGCATGATTTTCTCCCATGAATCTTTTTCTGCGTGAATTTCCTGCATTACATTGGAATAAAGATAAAAGAAAAAGGCGTAAATAATATATTAAAACTCAAAGAAAAAGAGAAGTTAAATGTGAACAAACTGACGTACGAATATAGGATCGGACATATACTTTCATATGTACATTCAGGTTAAGCACATGTCTCTTCATAATTTGCCGCAGTCAGGAAAATTATAATTTATTCAATTAACGTTAGTCAAAGATCGACTCTGTACCGAGTTTAGTTATTATGATACTAAAAGGAGCAGCATATTAGAGTGACTTATTGTCGTTTTGCTCGGATGTCTTTTTATACCAAAAGATTATTATTTCCAGATCCTACTTTAAATAACTTTACATGCTTAAGTAATACATTTTAATTCCTTACTGTTAAATAACTTATTTTGTTCTACAAAAACCAAATAAAATTCGACTCAAACCTGGGACCTTGCGTAGTAGCCATATCAACTCTTCATTAGAGTAATCATGCACTTCAATCATCAAATAATATTATTACAGTACTAGAAGCTTAGATAATAATTGAGCAGTGAGACGCATGATAAATGTTGTATCTGTGCATTAGGTGAAGTAGATTTATGAGGTATTAGGGGATCTTGAACAACAAGCGCGCTAAAGACATTTATAACGTTAAGTGATGAATATAGAAGTTTGATGTCATTACGTATTAATATTTGTAAAAAGCTGTTATTATGAAATTTAATTAATATAATCAATACCTATAATTTTGTAACTGAAACTGTATATATTTTTTGGAAAATCAAATTAAATTATCTTCGAATTCTCATTTGTCTGTCTGTGACCACCTTTATACAAACAAACGTTTTAAAAATTAAGGGGATAGACCTTTGTATCGATAATAATGACTGCTTCAATCAGATTTACCAAAAAATACTTAATGTAGAGATTCGACTGAGATAGATTTTACTATGTGTATGTATAGCTGAGATATCATCGCAACTTTATAGCTTTAAGTGTACGCCGGCTCTATCCCATATTCGTAGTTAAGTTTAGACAGCTTAGGATTCAAAGAAAATAATTCATTTAACAAAACATGTTAAGTAAATCTCTATGTACCTAACAGTAATTGATACATAATATTATATTTCATTGGGTCGTCGCAGAATGGATAAGTCGTGTTAAACGAAAACCAACAACTTAATAGGGTTATATTTGCATTTATTCGATTTATGCATAACCTTTTGTTGTACCTAGCCCATTTAAAAATTATATTCCCTCCTTTTGCCATTTAATATATTTTATGTAAGCGTGTATAGGATAACAATAGAAGAGTTTTGCTCCCTTTGTAACTTTATCACGCAAAAATCGCCTAACGAACTATGGTCGAGTTTTCATTAAAACGTGCTTGTTTTGTGCCTAAACTTTTTATATGTAAAGTTTAAAGAACAAAATTTTAAAGGTTTTTGTTACAAATATTAATAAATATGTTATACAGTTTTAGTAATTTCACTATGATCAGTTTAAATTAACTTGAAGGATCAGGAGACCATGATTACCCACACTTAAATGAATATGAAAATCTTCACAATTTGTAAGGGATATATTATTTTTTCTTGAATCTTATCTTTCTAACGGTAAAAAATAACATTATTCAAAAGGTTCACTCGACTGTTTTGTACCACCTTATAATACATTTTTGTTTTATTTTTACAGTGAAATACAGCTATTTCAAATATAAATGTTACTAAGGTAAGGTACATAATTTCAGAGAGAAGTTTGTACATAACACTATGTGCAAAAATACTCTCAATCTCAAGACTCAATCTAGAATATTAATTTAAGAAACAATTAACGAAAATAAAAGATACGTAGGCTTATGATAATAATATATAAAGATGTAAATTAAGAAGATCGGAAATTCAGTATGAACATCATTAACTTTTCAGAAATTGTATAGATATAATCTGCCATAATAGAATAAATGTAATTATTCCTGTTGGAAGATTCATTTCTATAGAAGCCCTTTATTACGATTAGTGTCTTACTTAAAAATTCAAGTTCAAATATCATTCATGATTAATCATAACGTAGTTAAATTATTGTTAACTAATTTATGATACACTAAAATTCTAGAAACTATTGATTTGGTGTTTGTATCGTTAATAATGACTAAGTTTGAGATTTGTTATATGTTACATACATAGATATAAGAAAAAAAATTTAAAGTATCAGTTTTAAATATGAAAAAAATGAAATTATCAAATTGAATTTCTTATCTTAACACGAAGAAAATGGTTAGCATAAGCTCAAAAACGAAAGATTTGATACAAAAGTATACAATTTTAAGTCAAGCAACGTACATAATTGTAGTATTGTCCGCGGACTTTATTATCTTTATTTCGACGTTGCCCGCTTTAAGTTGAAATTTTATACATAGTGAGGAAAAATATTGAGAGCCGTAAGGCACAATGGAGGCGCTGCCCGAGACCGTAACGACAGTCGAAATTACTTAAGTATATTTCCTTAAGATCTCATCTTTATAAGACGAAAAATAACGCGGAACAAAGCTGTGAGTCTCGGGGCCAAACTTCGGGGGACTTGAGTCCATCTCTCGAGGGAACACGAGCTACTGTGGCTTAATAAATTACGAGAAGGCAAGTGTACGAAATTTTCGCAATAAACTTTTTATTTGGGTATTATTTAAATTTTATCGGCGTAAACAATTTTGAGATGTTATCTGCCATTATGACAACGCACAGATTAAAGGAAGAGACTGAAGATTTACACAATGTGCCTTTTCGCATTTAAATTTGTTTATTTCAACGTTTAAAAGTAGATACATAATTTCTTGTGTTGATTGTACTGGTTGGTGGAGCTACAACAACGTATCGAATTCAAAATGATTATAAATAAAAATTGATTCTTTTAAATATAATTAAAATATAATGAAAATAAAATAGTAGCATGTATATAAGTATAACTTACATAATTATACTATACTTCGTATGTTCACTGGTCAAAGAGACAACTACTTGAGCCGATCGATGATGTATTGTCAATAATTTTGACGTCACGTTTGTCTCAGTTGGTAGTGACCCTACTTTCTGCGCCAGCGGTCGAGCGGTTCGAGTCCCGCTGGGTGCATTCATTTGTTGACCACAAACGTTTGTTCTCCAGTCATGGGTATATTTATATTATGTATGTATTTAAAAATTTATATGTGTAGTAGTATATCAACTATCTGGTATCCATAATACAAGGCTCGTAGCTTACCAAGGAACTAGATGGCGCTGTTGTAAAAATATCAAAATATCCCAACAAAAGAAAATCTATCAACAAACATAAGTAGTGTAGTATATGTAAAAACGTAATTCTTACATTGAACTTATAGTCTTTATAAATACCAAAATATATTTTTTTAAAATAGCTGGTAGTGATATATTAATTTTCCCGGTTACTTATTAATATTTGTGCCCAGATGGCAGACCTGGAAGCCACAGAATAAAGAACATAAATACTTATCTGTGGTTGAAGGCATCTTAGGGCACGTTAAATAAAATAAGGGTAAGGGAGTAAGTAGAGTCACTAGTATAATATATTTTTCTTTCGTGAAAGTTATATTTGGCTGCCTTTGATAAATTTGCAAATCACAAGATTATTACTATACCGATGATCCTTTGTGATATAATATAACCTTTTAAGTAGTTGCCACACTCATGCGGATACGTGTATAAGAGTCTAAATATAAAAAACTTAAATTTTGTAATTTTACAGGCATGGGCCGTGCACTGCTTAATAAGCTTTTAGTTTTCTTAATATTATCTTCTTCTATATTTATGTAAATAAAATTGAATGTTTGTCCTCTATTCGTCCCTAAGCTAATTAGCCGATTGTGATTAAACTCTGGAGTTATTCTGTAAACGACTTGAAAAGTTTCTGACTCTAACAAAGTATTTTCCTGAACCATTCGAGCTCAGGGACGCGGACAAATTAAGCGTGCTTAAGTCACTGGTAAATATTAAAAAAAAATAGTTGGACTATCTAAAATGTCTGCATTTTCGATTACGTCGAATTAAGATTTAGCAAGTTATTAACTTATAATTTCCATACATCGTCTTCTTAAAAAGTATGGCGAATAAATGTGTGTAGTCCCAAGAAAACATCGAGCTAGTCTAGTATACAGGGCGATACGATTTGCAAGTCGAAACAGCCACAGCATAGCTTTGAATATTTTGCGATTCGCGATTTGACTTTAAAATTTGTTGCAACCGCCTATCAAGCGAGCTCTGCTTCACTGGAGATCTCCATTATTTCACTTGGTACTTTGAGCCCTCTTGTGTTTAGCATATTTGCTTTTTTACTTTTGGAAAACTGTTAGTCGATTGAGCTAATCTGTAACAAAAAAAATGTATCTGACTAATAAGCTATACATGCTAGTCCAATTTATGTTAGAAAGGTTTAGAAATGGAATAAAACTACGTAGATTTACAAATTACGAAGATTTTTGTTTTTTCATATGCGTGTTCAAGCCGAGCCGTTTCAAGCGTATAAATGTTAAACACGGATATCTTTTTTTTTTACTATGAAATAGAATATAGGCTATTAAAGCATAGTCTAACTCGCTGGTACATTTCACACGTCTTCACGCCACGAAAACTTTCTAGGTTCTCTCCCATGATGTTTTTCTTCACCAGAAGACGGCAAGTTGTAATCATATTAATAAGTGATTAATTAATAATTATACTATATACACAGATACATTAAATTGAAGTACCTGGTTGTAACATCAACAGCTATTTACGAAATGAATTATATACGTTACTTCAGAAAAACTATTTTTTGAACTTTTTTGTCGGTCTCACTGCTTGTTCCCGCTAATCTCTGAAACTGCTGGACAGATTTCTAAAGGCTTATAAGAAGTAACTTAGACTAACTTTTATAATACAGTATCAAATTGTCATACAATATATAAATTAGGGTTCTGCTTAAATTAATTAAAACATGCCTAAGGACGAGAACCCGAACGAAACGAGAGAGAATGCCTGGAAATTAAACAAAAATAAAGTGCTGTTCATTGGTAAGCCTGGTAATATTTTGACCGGTATGGCTAATTTTGTTTTTATTATTATATGTTAACGTCTGTGGTGAAAGTTATTAAGAGAGGTGAAAGTTGAAAGTTAATTGCTAAACTAAATTTTGTATAGCACAAAGTCAGTCTCGAAAAAAGGGTGGTACTTTTAATGGGAAATCAATAATTTCTCAAGTAGAAGTTTAGATTTTTTTAATGTACTTAAGTTCTTATCTATACCTATGTATGTGCATACATATATACGCTAACAGCATCGGAGATGTAATGGCTACCATTTACAGTTGCAATTCCAAAGATCTTAAGTTCGACTAGCAGGTCGGACTAAGTCACAGGAAGATAGACTCATACTTAGATAGAATAGTTAGAAATTTAGAACACAATAATTCAATTCCTTCTACCTTATAATGCTTTCAAAGTTAAAATAAAATACAACAAAGTCTACGCACTTAATTTAAAACAAACATTATTAATATACCTCGTAATATGTTAGAACTATTTTTATATAGAATGAATCTGTTAGAAAATAAAAATTAAAGTACAAAATCAGAAGTACTTTAAATTAATAACACAAACTATTAATTTAATTAATTTAATTAGTCAAGCTTTACATAATTAAGTAATTAAGGATGTATATTAGGATAAAATTAGGCAGTTAAAGGACAGTGACACGCTCAAAATACTTTAACAGTTTTATAATAAACAAACCTTTCCCCTTAGATATTAGCATCGCAAAACAGGTTCCGACAAAACGTTTCCCGAATATTTAAAGGATTTAGAATTTGACTTTAAAATTACGGAGAGATAAGATAAATAATGACTTTACAAACTCATCGATTTTTGATACTATCCCTAATTAATACAAAACACTCGTATCTAGTTGATAGCGAACCTAGATATTTTCCAATTTTGTTTTTAGATAGGCTGTTATTTTCGTGACAAAACTAGCCTAGGTCCTTTTACAAGGTTCCTTCTATCTCTATTTCAAAATTTATCAAAATTGGTTCAGCGTTTCGGCTCTTAAAACTTAATGGATAAACAAAGTCACTCTCGCATTTAAAAAAATCGTATCACTACATATTAGTATAAAACAAAGTCCTCCACCGCGTCTGTTTATGTTTGCGATAAACTCAATAACTACGCACCTATTTTCATGCAGTTTTCACCAATGGATAGAGTGGTACTTGAGGAAGGTTTTAGTATATCATTTGTAAATTTTTTGTAAACCTTTACTAGCGGAACCCGTGGCTTCGCTTGCGTTAAATCTCGGGACACCCCCATCGATGCGAGGATGAGTTGCTAGTGGATAATAAGCAAACGATTAGCACAATTTTTTGGTTAATTTTATTACTCACAAAGTTTTACTACTAATATAAACGTACAAACAAACAAACCTTTATAAATGTAGAAGTTACGGTTGTGTAAGAAATAGCTGCAAAGCTGTACCTAGTAGCTTTATTAGGCACGTATATATTATTTCATGAATTAAAGATACAATATGATAAGAGGGATATGTTAGGGAAGACGCAAAAGTTGTTTAATACAAAAGTTTGTACGAGGGTTTTTGCAGTAGTAAGTATGCCAATACGGATATCTAGAGAAAATTATTTGAAATTTTTCGCTATATTAGTGGAAAAATCTTAATTTACATATAAAAAACGTTTTCATTAGTTATACAATGAGGCGAATGAAAATGAAATTGTTCTTAAGTAATTGCTAAGTTACATCATTTCAGTTTAATCAAAATGAATATGATGAGGATGCGTATGCCGCAATGTTATAAATGAGTGAAATTGATTAGGGATGTTTAATATTATTTAGCTATAGGTTCGATTTCCGAGTAAATTCAAAGTGAATGTTATTTGAATATGAGTTCTGAGTCTAGTTAATCTTTACATATAATAAAATTCTAACTAAGTCGATTGTACATTAATATTACTAAATATTAATAGTTTTTGAATTTTCGTTTGTTTGTCTGTATGTAACCGCATCACAAGAAACCCACTGGATTGATTTTCATGAAATTTGGTATGGTATAGCTGGTGGTCCGAATTAACTTAAGGATCCTTTTTACTGCGAAAAATATCTAATTTGTCAGAAATCTATACTGGTTGTTAAAGTGTACTTAGGGAGGGCCTCAAACGGATCAAAGGTTAGGTTAGGTTAGGTTAGTCTCTAGTTATAATGTAACACTTTCTTACAATGTTTCACAATATACAAATGTACCTCACAGTATCTACCTGGCATGCAGTTGCATACTTGTAAGAGAACGTCCTTACATCAAAATAGCTTGCCTGAATCATGCTGAATATTTCTCTACATAGTTGTCAACCTACAATAATTCTCGACATATGGAAAAGACGCAACATTTTTCATTTTTAGAAAATAATGATGACACATTTCTAAATTGAAAATATTCTCCCATCTCAACTTATTTAGATTAAGGTAGCAAGTTCAATTTCGATTAGGACAAATGATGATATAGCCTTTATAACTATCAGTAATCCAGTTTAAGTTTGTCTGAGCATTTTAGTGACCAATAGTATTTTTGTGGGGACCGATGACTTTGCTTTGCTGTCTTTGAAAATTGAAAATTTAGTTTTCTAAATTTTCAATGCACAAAATGTGTTTGTATTTTAAAACCACAGCTTATCTTAAAAGCAGTTTTAAGTTTAAATATTTAAATACTTTTGAAAGTTTTCAAAGGACATGAAATTCATAGCTTTTTAGATTTGAATTCATAGCTGCTATTTATTGCTTAGAATAAATTAATATAAAATATATTGTCGAGAAAATTTTAAAACACGCCATTTAAAATTTTTTTGCTACTGACGTTTACTTTTCTTAGATTGTCCAATTTTTTATATCTATATTTAAACAAAAAATCATTCACATTAAAGATATATGATTATATTAGTGAATTATTTTGTCTTTTGTGACTGTATAAATTAACTCCTTGTTTAAAATTAAAAAAAATAATGTGGCAAAAAAATTAAAACTTAAGTACGTTTATGCACTTTGCAACATTTCTCAGGAATTTAGGTTAAATTTATCCTTTGTCGCAAAGCTTAATCTTAACTGCTCTGATCTTGGCTATTCAGCGTTTACTGCGCTATAATCAAGGTTGCCAGATGCCGTATAAAGTACGTATACGACTGAATAAAATTAAGGAATTATATTGGGTTTTAGACTTCTCACGGAAATTGTCAAATGGTTAAGTATAAATCAATGAATAATGATACAAATTATTTTTTTATACTGTATGGTGAAAATAATTCAGCTACTACTCGTATATGGATTAGGAGTTTAATTTCCGCACTAGAATTTTTTAAAGTTATTAAGAAGAATAAAAAAATATTAATTAGCATTAGTAATAAATAAACAAGGGAGTTTTTTCAAAGAAGGTTTTAGTTCCAAACTTGAAACATTTTTCCTTTTTACCAAAAAGTTAAAGTAATTAAAAATGGCAACCCTGACCACAATATAAAATTGCCGTCTATTACCCGACAGGTATTACAGGCTAGACCTTTGCACAGTAATCAGTGTTAATTTGTACATTAGCAATTTGCGTACCACTTATTTCATTTAAACAACCTTTTGATTGTTAATGAAACATCTATGTCTGAAGCATTTAATAACCTCTCTTGAATCTGAAGATTAAGACCGTTGTCGTGTAGTTTGGAGTTAAGAAAAGTTCACAAATTATAATGTTTAATAATATCCTTCTGAGCGGTTTCGGTCACGGTTAATCTCAATACTCAATAAATAAATTATTAAATATGGAACACAGATTGTTTCGGATGCGAGATAGTTCACACATACATAATTTTAAATACATACAATATACATATTAACAATATAAACACACAAGTGAATGTCCCAAGAGGGACTCGAACCCGCAACCGCTGGCACAGAAGGTAAGATTACTACAAACTGAGCCAAACGTATCGTCAAAAGTTACGCAAGTGGCGATGTTATACAAAGAATACAAGTATACTTACGATAGTCTTCGCAGATTTTCAAAAATACTTCTGTTATAATATTTTTAAATATCATTGCATAATATGTATTTAAACTTATATATGTGTAGTATATCAACCATCTAGTATCCATAACACGAGGCTCATACCTTACCGTGGAACTAGATAGTGCTGTGTGTAAATGTCCCAACATATTTATTTATTTATTTATTATTTATTTATTTATACGTTTCTGTATACTTGAAGTAATATTTTTAATTGCTAAATAAAACTTAAGCGCTTTTCTACTTATTTACATAAGCACAGAAACCATACATATTTACTGTAATGAATATTTAAAATGTGTAAACTTTCCTACATTTATACGTACGCTTGAAGAGCTTCGCGAAGCAATCTTTAGTACACGCAGACTCGAGACATACACGTCGTTACGATGAGTGGCGGTGGATTACACTAGCTCTCGTTATAAAGTTCTTTGGCCTGAAATTTTCTTTCTTTTTCAACATTGTTTTTTCTTTGTTTCGTTTCGGGTAATTTCGGGCGTCTCAAAACCTTTGAGTATAGGGCGTGTACATAATATATACTACTGTAGTATATACTTGAGTAGACGCTGTTAGTGTTAAGCCAATATCATGTGGAATAAAGCTTGTTGTGGATTAGATTAGTAACAAGTTCGATCTTATTTGAAACGAATTTTTGTATTTAGCAAGCAAATTTCTTATTAATAGAGTCGGTGGTGTAGTGGCTAGCATGTAGGCTCATACATCGAGAGGTCCTGGGTTCGAGTCCCAGGTCGGGCCAAGTTTAATTATTGAGTCTTTCTGTTTAGTAAGCCACAGCCCGGAGTTGGGAAGTTGGCGGTGAGTAACCCCCGTGCCTCGGAGAGCACGTAAAGCCGCTGGTCCTGTGCCTTACCTCTCACTGGTCGTGTCGAACAGTCGTCCCACCGGAGTATGAGAGTGAATGGAGTGCACTCGTATCTGCGCGTACCCTTGTGCACTATAACATCTCCTGCGCAGTTGGCCAGTCTCAATGAGATTGGCCGCCATGGCCGGAATCGGTCGAAGAAAATTATTATTAGTTAAGCTCGAGCCTTTAAGGATTACTTGCATTAATAATTTGTGTATTTAATGATAAATACAGTACTTTACCATGAGTACGTAACTTCACACAATATTTTACGAAAGCAAAGTGAACAGAATGCTACTAATGATGTTTTTATATTTTTTGTTTGATGTTCTCGCAACATACGTAGGAGTATGTCTTTTGAATTAGGGTACTTAAAGGTTGAAATATTTATTTATAATTGCAATAAGTTTAACTGAACAACATATTGCTGTTGAAAATAATAAATTATCTATACATGTAATAAAAAGGTAACAGTCAAATCCGTACATTTACTTATTATTTTTGGAAATCTTATTGAAATAGTCATTACTATTCATACAGAGGCTGAACTAGAGTTTTAAAAGTTTTTGTATGTCTGTTTGTCTGTGACCGCATCACAAGAAAACTGGACAGATTTTAATAATATTTGCCATGGTGATAGTTATCCAGGTCAACATATATGATAAATTTTATTGCGAATAATATCACATTTATAAGAAACTAGCATTTCCCGCGGCTTGGCACGCGTTCTAAAGAATTTAAACCAAATGTTTTCTGAGTCGCACGGTATGGTACCTCGCAGGACTAACGCCCGTCCTTGCCGTTTTTGCAGCATTCATTGATGCTCCGCTCCTATTGGTCGTAACGTGAGGTAATATAGCGTATAACTTTCCTAGATAGACTTAATATCCAACACAAAAAAGAATTTTTCAATTCGGACCAGTTGTTTCTGAGATTAGCGCGATCAAACAAAAAAAACAAACAAACTCTTCAGCTTTATAATATTAGTATAGATGTATACTTATCGTTAAAACGTTCTTAGAGGTTAAATAACTAGTACCTAACTAATAATTCTTCCCGTTATCTTACAATTAATATGAGTAGTTAAACAAAAGTTTATTATTTATTTTGGGTGTTCTGATTACTTCGTATGCATGTATTGAAGTGTAATGAAAAGAGCCTGAAGGAATTTATTGATTTCGGTAGGGGTTAAGTATAATTTATCCGCACACGGACTGCTAGAGAATACCAAGTAAAGGGTAGGTAAGAAATTGCGGTTATTATAGTATTACAAAATTGTTCTAGGACGGTCATTTTAATACTTTGAATACTTTTCCTTATCAGATTTTTATACATATGTGCGTATATTAATATTGATACTATATTTACTACTAGCGTTTCCCGCAGCTCCGCTCGCGTTCTAAAGCCTGAAAATCAAAGAAATGTTTTCTCCCGTTTTCGCAACATTTTTCATTGATGATCCGCTCTTATTGGTCATAGTGTGATGTAATATAGCCTATAACCTTCCTAGATAAACGCAATATCCAACACAAAAATAATTTTTCAATTCGGACCAGTTATTTCTGAGATTAGCGCGACCAAACAAAAAAAAAACAAACAAACTCTTCAGCTTTATAATAATAGTATAGATTTTAAATGTGAAAATCTGTCTGTGCTGTTACTTTTTCACAATTAAATCGGTGTACACATTTTGGTGAAAGGCAAACAAATATATTTTATTATGGGAGTGTTTTTCAAATCATCATCATCAAATTGCAAAGATGCTGGCACAAACTAGCATAGAAATAGATCGATATAAGAATAAATATACGACTATTACATTATTATACTATAGAGTTATAGACTATACAGATTCTCTTTGGTTTCCTCATAATGTTTTTCTTCATCGACAAATGGCCATTATGTTGGAAAACATTCGCACAAGAAAATATCTGAAGTGTGAGGTTTGGGATTTGAACCCGCTTCGTTCATTTACCCAAGCGACCATGCTTTCATCGGTGCTGTTTGTGCAATAGAAAATTAAAAGTATTATAATATACAACAGGTATATCGAGTGTTCGAACAGAAAGTTAATTTGACAAATAGCAAAACGCGGTGGTAAATGTCAAAGCCTTTCTTGCAATTGCTTTTTTCATAACCAACAGGGGTGAGTCAAATACATTCTACCTTTTGCCGCATAAATGGTGACTTAAATCAATTTAGTATTAAATAATTTATATGTGTCGAGTTTTAAAGGTTACAAACCTTTTAAAAGTAAATATCGTCTTATTACTAACTACCGGTCTATCGGTAGATAGGTTATAGAAACTGGCAGTAAGTCACCTTTCAAACAAAAGTATTAAATTTAAATTGGTTCATCTGTTTTAGCGATGCATCGTACCACATATACGTCAAACATATAATTCCCTTTTTTACAACGGTGGTTAAACATAACGTTTTTAAAAAAGCTCTTGTAAATTATTTATTTTAAAAAATTAGTACATTTTATGCTCGGTTGAATCAGTACTCTTAAGTCTTATTTACTTTGACATTCCCTTTTTATCGTTTCGAGGATGAATTCCCGGAAATCTGGTTCTTACTTTATTTCATGGGCTTTAAAGGATTTTCTTCTTAGGGACTTTTAGGTTAGAAAATGTTTAAACAGTTCATTTTTTTATTATAATATACTAGCTTTTTTCGGTAACTGCGAAAACATCTCAACCTCATTCACTTTACATGTTCCTACTTTTTTATGAATCTTCTAGAAAACCCGCGGCTTCATCCTAGGTCATAACTCACACTACAGAGGAAAAAGCTCTTGGCTTTTTTATATAACTAGCAATAATTTCAGGGCTGTAATGATATTCAATTTTGTTCCGAGTAATTTTCGATCCAAAAACCGCACAATAAAAAAACGCAAATACCGAAAAGTGCGCTTTTCTTGAAACACTTTTGAGATGTTAATTAAAAGTGATAAACAGACAAATTGACGACCAGAATCACAGAAAACGCTAGTATAAAAGGCTTCTAAGGAATGCTTACATTTAAATTTAGAATAATCTCGTTTCAATCCCACGAGACTTGCTACTATTTTGAATATTGCAGCTATTTTATGGTAATGTTTTAATTACAACGGTGTTTACTCGAATCCTGGGCGGAATGCGACTCTCTCTGGTAGTTAGCCCGCCCTAAGCAATCTGTAGTATGTATCTTAACCGTACTTTGCTCTGAAAGAATTTCTTTTGATACAAGTTATAATACTTGTTTCAAAATATGTGCTAAAAATATGTATTTTTTTCTTGTACACGAGCTTAAGAATTTTACTGTAAATGAAGGTGAAAGAGCAAGTATGCAATTTTTTCTGTCAAATTTACTTTATTTTATAATTAGGGGTAGTCCTTCAAAATAAATGTCGAAGTCAAATAATATTATAGCCTTTTAGATTATTAATAATAATAGCCTTTTAGATTATTATTATTGATTTTGCTATTTACAGATCGCTTATCTTCTTAAGTATGACTAGTGACTCACCATCTCACCGCTTTCAGGTTCTGTCCCTAGATACGTTTTAAATGTTAGTATAGATTTGATAGAGATCTGCTATTTTCCTATAATAAAAAGTATCAGAATGTATATTCCCTCTGATAACTAGCTATCATAATACTAAATTTCATTAAAATCTGTCCAATAATTTTCCCACTATGCCTTCACAGATAGACACACAGACAAACAGATAGACAAACAAAACTTCTAATAACTATAGATTGAGCTTCTGTATCTATAATAATGAATATTTTAATATCATTTTCTATAAAATATTTAATGAACATAGTAAATTTAAATTTTAACACAGGTATGTATTGATAGGTATGTATTGATAGGTTAAATAATATAAATGGTAATATTGAATATACAGTAAAAAACAGTACGTACAGTAAAAACGCCGTGCTTTATACATTCGTATATATATAACGCGATTCCAACTTGTGCTTGTTTTAGCGGCTTAAATCTTTTTTAATATTTTCACCCATTTTTCTTATCTTAGGGTTTATACTTAGTTTTCCTATCTACTCAACGTTTACTCCTATTTTCTGGTGCCTTTGAGACTGGATGAAAGATAGTTTGATTATTATTTCTGGGTTTGCTTAAAGCGTAACCAGATTTTCATCTGACTTATAAAAAAATAAGAGAATTTAAAGATTGCATATATAATATACCGGTCATGAGATATTTTTAGAAGAGTAATTGTGAATTATTTATAGTTTAAATATTATTTACAAAAAACCACTAGACACACAGACAGACGAAAATTAAAAAAAAAATGTTTTTTTGTTGTTAGTGCCATATATTTTTTATATGCATTTAGTGAAAAGCTGTTGATTTGAAATTAATAACAGACTCTTCAATCATATTTATATGTTATGTATATGTCTATACTATAGACTATGTTGATTTTAAAGTCAAAGTAATAATTAAAATAAAGTCAAAAAAAAAAAAAAATAAATTTCGTTAATTAAGCACTATGAGATTTGCGATAAATGCTCAATAGAGCTATAGAAATAGACAAAAACAAAACAGTTCTGTAACCTTTACTTTTTTTAAGTAGTTTTTGCATTAAAAAAGAGTTATCAATAAAATATTAGAAATAGCTATTTTATATTTTGTAAGTAAACATACAGAGTATTAGGTACTGTTTATTCTTCATAGTAATTACGGTCCAATCGTGACCTATGGACGATTACTAGCAAATAAAATTGTCCACAATGAAGATTGTTTCTTAATATTTACCAAACAACGTTTACTTAAGAGCCATTAAAATGTATATTTTACTAACTAATAAAAATAAAACCCAATAAAGATTTGAAAGCAGTAGTTAGTGTCGGATGGGTCATTCAATAGATTCGGTTAAGTGGACCGTTAGTCGTTCGCCAATATCCGGGAGGATCCGGAAAAATCAGATTAAAAAGGTTACGTTAATGGCAATGCCTTGAAAAGTGATGCAATTACTTGCTGGTTTTTTAGTTTTTATCATTTAGTATTGTATATATTATGAATGAGAAGAAAATTATTAAAAGCATAAGGTTTATTTTTAAATTTGGTACATGATAAAAATATTGTTACAAATACTGAATGCACTCAGTTAAAACTTTTCAGTGTGAACAAGTAACAAAAATAGTAGCAGGTTTGGAGGATGGTTGATCATATTAAAAAGCTCGTAGGTGAGCTTAATAATATGATCAAAAATTATTTTAATATTAATAAACCCCAAAAATGTCTTCCAAAAAATAAAAACGTTAGTTAGGTTATAATATTTAATTTGTTTTATATATAATAATTTGTGAACTAGTCGTAGACAGGGTGTGGATTAGGCATGGACGAGACACTAGTCTAGATAAAGCTTTCAGTCTTAATGTAAAGTTAAATAACCGTTATCAACTGGTAAAAACTGTTATAAAATTTGAGTGGCCGCTTTTCATACCAATAAACGTCAAAGGTAGGCAATTAAAACGTTCTACAGCTTTACCCCAAGTGCTCGTAATCATTTTAGATTAATGTCAACATGGAAACACTTAAAAAAGACATTATACGCTCTTATTACTTAATTATTTTGTAAAAGAGTATTTCGTGGCAAAGACGGTTTGTATTAAGGAAGGAGGTATTTTTTATTTATAATTAAGGTTAAAAGTCCTACCCAAAGAGGTTTACTTATAAGAGCTATAGCTTATATTTTATGATTTCTTTAATTTCACGAGACAAATCAAGAAAATCAGTCATTTGATGTGTCAAAATAACAGTTTTTATAGGGTAAATTATGAAAAAAACGTTTGTTGGTCTGTTGGTTTGTTTCAAGTACTGGCACAGGCTGGATTGCACAGTACTTTCACTAGCAGTTACTTGATAACACAAGTCAACAAAATAAAACTTTTTTTCTGTGTCTGTTATTTAATGACTATTGTCTGATTGTTTACATTAAAAGATAACAAAAAAACTCATTTTTTTTTAAAAAAGTTTGCTTTTGCACTTTATACGATGATAAATAAAAATATGCAATTTTTGCCAAATGCTTAGAGGTTTCCACTCTTAATAAGCAAGAGAGAGGGGTACGGGCGGATATCCGATGTGGAACGGGAAGTGACAAAGCAGTCACAAAGTATGCGCATGCACTTTTTAGAGAAGCGACCTGTTTGGTTTGTCTGAGCGTTGAAATGTCTTCCAAAATTTGTAAAAATGACGAGGACTCCTTTTGCTACATTTGCGGGGAATTTATTAAACTTTGAGCCAAAAAAATTAGCTTATCTACTAATAAAAGACTTTGTGAAACCTATGAAGCTTTCACAAGAACAATTACAAAGAACTTATTTCTAATATGGTCCATACCTTTAAAATCATGGGTTGCAGAATGTCCCTGAAACTACATATGCTACATGATCACTTAGATAACTTTAAAAATAACTTGGGAGCATTTTTAGGAGATCAAGGGGAGTGCTTTACATAAAGATGTGGTGGATTTCGAGCAACGATATCAAAGACAATACAATGAAAATATGAATTATGATGATGGGAAATTGCGTTTGGGGCTTGATTCAAGAAAATTCATATGCACACAAAAGAAATATCAAAAATATTCATTTTTAAAAGTTAAATCCTATTTTTTTGGTTTTTTTTAATCCGTTATAACTGTCTTTAGTGAATAAAAGTGATATAAATGAATAAATCTATGATTGTTTTCTTTTTATATATAACTGAAAGAAAAAAGCTAGCGATTTTCTTCAAAATTTGAAATTTCATTCTGATAGCTACAAAAGCAAACTTTATGAAATAAAATTATTATTTTATTTATTAATTAGGTATAAGAAATCCAAATCGGGTACACAGAACTCAGGCACAAAATTCGTGTTGACTTGTGTAATATAAGGAGTAAATAAGCTACTTATGTATTGGAAAACGAATTTAAGTTCTGCGCAAAAAATTAAAACACATGAAATTTTCAATATAACAAAAGCTAGAAAACTTCGCTAGGACTCGTATTAATAATATTTTTTTTTTTTTTTATGGTAAAAAGGGGGCAAATGGGCAGGAGGCTCACCTGATGGAAAGCTGCAGATGCGTTGCCGGCCTTTCAGGAAAGGGAGGGATGGAGGAGGGAGGGGGGAACGAAGGCGGAGGATGAAGGGAAGAGGGAGGGGGAAGGAGAGTGGGCCTCCCGGACCCTCACTCACCGGACGAAACGCGACAGCATAGCTGCCACTTCACGCCGGTCTTCTGTGAGAGAGTGGTACTAATGAACTTTACGGGGCGTGCCGGCCCATTCGGTTGCTACCCGAAGGTAACAAGCAATATAATTATGTAAGAATATTACATATGTATAAAATTGATATAAAATTGAGATATCTCTGTTCCAGGACGGCCTTAAAGTATATTATTTGTTACAACACATCTAACAATTGTCGATACTTTAAATAAGTCAGTAAATCTCGAACCAAGAACTTTGTTATTCATAGCACGTCTTGAACGAAGGGAGTGAGAATTTAACCTATCTTATTTGTGCGAACAACACTCGTGTATTTCAAAGCTATATTACAATATATGATAGCATTCTGGGCCCTTAATTTTCCAGTTTTTGCAAGCGCCGATCGTTTCGATTGCGTTAAATAAACATTGCGTAGCTTTTTGTACATACTAACTTTGTTTTAATATTTTGTTTATTTTTAAATGTCTCAAATAAATTGTATATAAATAAGTTTTCTCGAAGAAAAAATATTACTTTCAAGCTTGAAGAAGGTATTTTGTTAAAGTGGCTATTTGGAATATTAAGTGTAGTAGGTACATTAGTATTTTGATGCGTTATATAGTATTTGGACTCCCTTCAACACGATAGGTATCAAACTTTAGTCCACCAATATGACCAAGTGCGAGTTTGTGGACTGCACAATGTTTTTGAAAACATACTAAGTTATATCAGATATGCAGGTTCCTTTGTATGCTTTCCTACACCTTAAGAGAGTTTGTAATTATGTTGGAAATCATTCGCACATGAAAATATCAGAGGTGCAGCATCCTACATTTCAACTCCATTCACTCGGTTTTCCAACCTTACGCGTTATGGTCTAAGAGCCGGTGGTAGATCGACCTTCACCGATCTGATAACCAGATGAGACATATTTTTTATTAAATATAATTTATTAACAAATATGCCTATAATGACTTGCCTATCTGAAAGTGCTCATGGCTATTTTTAATTAAATTAACTTTAATCGATTTTTTTTTTCATCACTTTCATTCTTTTGATAACCAAATGAATTTTATTTCACTGTTAGTTTTTAACACACAGAATATGCCTCAGTAGGTAACCTACTCATTTTTGTGTATGCTACCTGGCAAGCCGATGTGAACAGGTAAGTCAATATAGGTGACTCCATCGTTCTGCTAACTTATCGAAAGTTATATCAAATTTTAGATCATTTTATTACAAAATCAGTCATATAGACTTGCCTGCAAAAAATCATACTTAAAGCACTGTTACCTAGCTAAAAATAGCCATGAAGGTCGATCTACCACGGTCTCCTCTACCATTACCAATAGGCTACCACTGTCTACGTGATATAATATGTTTAGATGTAAATATAAATAAGGAAAGAAAAAACAGTACCTACGTTTTTTTCCTTCCCTTATTTATTACTTCAAGCGCTTATCTTTTATTTTTTATCTTTTTTTTGTATCATAATTTTTGATAAATTCCAACTACTAGATGAACCCTATTTTTTAGCTTAACGGAACATAGATTATAACCACGTTTATTAATTTAAAAGCATAACAATAAATGTCCTACATTCAACAATATATTAATTAAGTTGCATAATTTTACCTAGTTGGGTTTTAAACTAGTTAATAATAACTATAAAACAAAGCCTTAATAGCTTAAAACATTGTATAGAATTTGCTTCATAAAACGTTTAGATAAAAGAATTTTGTGAATGGATGTCAAAATATTCACATTGTATGTAGTTTGTACTCGAATACAAGCGCTGGAGGGAACAACAGCGGCCTTGGGGACGTGATAAAGAAATGGCAATGCATTTTTCCTTATTTTAAACTTGCCTTTTATATTTGTAGCACAAATTAAAGCTATGTAAAATTAAAGTATCTGGAGATTTTTGTATATTGTTGCTGGGTAAGCCTAGAGTCTTTCTGACCATCCCACGGGAAGGAAAACATCATGAGGAAACTATTTTTGTAATTTTGGGAAATGCCTTTACTAATGACAGTGGTAGCCCAGCGGTAACGCGTCGCTTGGATAACTGAGTGATGCGGGTTCAAATCCGGGTCTCGCACCTCTGATATTTTCATGTGCGAATCATTTATATCATGATTACCACTTGTCTTACGGTGAAGGAAGACATCGTGAGGAGAACAAACCTGCATGTCTGAGAAAACCTAACAAGTTTTCGAAAGGCATGTGAAGTCCGCCAACTCGCACTAGGCCAGCGCGGTGGACTATGGCCTGATCCCCCTCGTACTGAGGGAGGCCCGTGCCCAGCAATGGGACGTTAAAAAGGGCTAATGATGATGATGATGATGATGATGCCACGTGAACACATACTGGTGATTAGTGAGACTCAGCGGCTTATAAAACCTGTACTACCTTCTAACACCCCCCGGAACCTGCCTGTCTTAGTAGGTCGTTGCAGGATATACGGCTTTATTTCGACGTCTTGAATCTTGATAGCCGATTTGCCGAAGTAGACGATAGATCACAACAACAAAAATCGAATAGTTCTCTGCTTTCAGTCAAATATCATAAACAACTCGCATGATACACCATCCATCGAGGAGGACTGCTTTTAGTGTATCTCGACTGAAACCTACTCGTCTGAAAAAGTTATCGAAAGACGTATGAAAATCACTAACCTACACTTGGCCAACTTTTAAAAGGTCCAAGCAAGTAATAATAAGTACTTATTAAGCGTTTACTATTAGATTTATATTATTTATTTTGAATATATTTTTCATAAAACCTTCCTTACCCTTCCTACATATGCGTGGATCACGGAGCGCAATATAATATGTATGTTTCAATCCATTCCACCGACTAAAATAGGACAGCTATGTTTTAATTAACAACTACACAATGGAAAAGTTCTATTGAAATCCATTCATTCTTGACTGATGCGTGATCAAACTTAGGGTTGCTGCATCGCTTTCTAGTTTTAGTCTAGCAATATGTGCAAAAGAGTATTAAATAGCTGGTTAATTACAAATAATTTATTGTTATAAATATCATGGCTGGATTGATTTGGATGGCAATAAGTTTACAGATAAGCTGTGAAAATAGCTTAAGAAAAACAAATATTCATTTTTTTTCTAAGAGCGAATTCGAGTGAAGCGGTAGTAAGTCGCTAGTATATAGTAAATAAAAAATCTTATAATAATATGGAAAATTAATGATGTAACATTTTTGTATTGCTATAACGAACCTACGCTAAAGTACGAATATTTATTGATTCCAGTAGGGTTGAGGCTAGGAAGTGTAATTTATCCGCGTTCCTACTGCTCGAGAATACCAATGACGCTGTTACAATGCTATAACACAATATTATAATGCTAATGTGTGTTCTCTTCAGCTCGACTGACATTGTACATGTACATTTTTATATACAATACTCTTTGTAGAATTGTTGTGAGCTTTTAGAATATATTTAAAGATAGAAGTGTCTAATTTTTTACTTTACAGTGTAATACTTTCTTAGGTTTACGCGAATACTTGACATTATAAATGAAACTATCATGCAATTCCTTTCTTACCAAACTTTATCAAAATTTGATCAGTGGTTTAAAAGGACGAAAAGGTAATAGACAGGGTTTCTTAAAAGTTTATAATATTATACTGTAAATTATAAATGAAACTATCTTTTTGGATTTTGTCGCGGATTTATTATGATTTTTGGTTCCCGACGTATCAAATGCTTTACAGCAATCTTGGTCACGGACGGTCAGAGACCATGACCATGATTGCTTGTAAAGCATTCGAAACGTTATTTTTTGACGTTACTGTTAATACCGTTATACTTTCTTATGCAAAGTAAAAAACTGTTAATTTGGAATTAAAATGTCTTCAATGTTATTTATATGTAGATATTCCATTTGTGTTTTGTTTTTCTGTCCTTTCTTATTTTGAACGATTCTTTCCCGCCTACTTTTCGTCAATGTTATGCATCAATAAGAGACTTTGTATTATGAGATTTACAGAACTAACTAAAACATTGCTATTATATTAATACAAAACAAACAAGCTTCAAGTATCATGTACTAATATTATACTAGAGTACGTGTTACTAAGATTATACACGTAGTTAAGTCCTTGTCTCTCCTTCTTCTTAATATTTAATATTGGGTTGGTCATTCAATAGATCCGTGAAGACCGTTAGTCGCCAATATCCGGACGGCAGCGGAAAAAACGGATTAAAAAGGTTCTCTTAATGGCGGTGCCGTGAAAAGTGATGCAGTTACAAGAAATTGATTATTGCCTTTGTTCTTTGTATTTGGTTTTACTTTAGTACCATCGAGTTCTACTTGCTAGTTATTTAGAGCTTTTACTCCATAGGTTTATTTGGCCTTAGATTTAGATAGTTCTATTCTTGGGTATTGGAGAGTGTGTTTTTTTCTTAAAATGGCATGTCTGAAGCAAGCTTAATATATCTTAAGCAGTTGTCAACGTATGACGATTAACGACAAAAATAGTGCGAATAATAATAATAATAATAATAATAAATACTCTTTATTGTACACACAAAGAAAAACAAGTATAAGAAAAATTTGTACAAGGAATGTGTACACTAGGCGGCCTTATCGCTAAACAGCGATCTCTTCCAGGCAACCTTAAGGTGTTGGAACTTGCAAACTGTAATGGAAGAGGTGTGAACAATATAAATCACAAATTAATAATAATAAAATAATAGTTATGGTTTAAAGATTAATAAATATACATAAACTAGAACAATATAAAAACGATTATATATATACATACATAACACGAATATATTATAGAACAAATAAATAAATAAATGAAGAATATAAATAAATAAATATATACTAATAGATGGCAAGAAGATTAAGTTAAAAAGAGTGAAAATGTAGTTTTAAACGTTTTTTAAAAGTATTATAAGATTTAGCATCTCTTACGCTCAATGGAAGAGAGTTCCATAGTCGTGCGGCTTTCACAGTAAATGATTTGTCGTTAAATGAAGTTGAATGAGGAGGTATTTTTAAAATAAAATTTTGACAGGAGCGTAGATTTCTCGAATGAGAAAGCCCCAGAAAATGGAATCGCGCTTTTAAATAGGAAGGAGTTGATGGATCAAACAGAACACGGTAAAGAAGATGAAGAATATGAGTATTCCTGCGAAGGCGAATAGGGAGCCACTTGAGCTTTTTGCGAAAATCAGAAATATGGTCATATTTTCGTAAGCCAAATATAAACCGGATACAAAAATTTTGAAGCCGCTCAAGTTTATTCAATTGCTCCTCTCTTAGGTCTAGATAACATGAATCAGCATAATCAAGAACAGGTAGCAAGAGAGATTGTGCTAGCGCAATTTTAGTAGGAATGGGGAGAAAGTTGCGTAACCGACGAAGTGAGGCTACTGATGCAAACATTTTCCTGCTCATCTCACTTACATGCTGATTCCAAGACATATTCTGGTCCATAATGATACCTAAATTCTTGACAGTGTCGCTATATGGTATAATTGTGCCATTTAACAAAATAGGTGGTAATGACGATGACGCGATCCTGGCAATAAGTTTAGAGCTACCAATAATTATAGTTTGGGTTTTTTCTGGGTTAAGTTGGAGTCCAAAGGATCTACTCCATGAGGCTATACTTTTTAAATCCTCATTCATTTTACTAATAGCTCCCGGTAGTTCAGTAACTTTGGCCTGAACATAAATTTGTAAATCATCTGCATACAGGTGGTAGTGAGAAGAGATGTGGTGACATAATGTATTAATAAATACCGAAAAAAGAAGAGGAGACAACACGCCACCCTGCGGAACACCTGACTTGACTGAAAACCAGTCGGAACACGAATCATGAATCCGTATACGCTGTCGGCGTCCACGCAGGTAACAATGAAACCAGTTGACTACTTTAGGAGATATGCTAAGAGAACTTAATGTAGCAAGTAAGATATCAAAATCAACAGTATTAAAGGCATTACTGAAATCCAACAAGGTAAGTACTGTGACTTCCTGATTATCCATACCATTGCGAATATCATCAGTGATATTAACTAAAGCAGTAGTCGTACTATGCCCAGGACGGAAACCGGATTGTAGTGGACTGAGGAGATGGTGAGTAGAAAGGAAGTGATTCAGCTGGTGGAGAACTAAACGCTCAAGCACTTTCGATAGAAACGGAAGGATTGAAATAGGACGATAGTCTTTATAATGAACGGGGTTGGATTTTTTAGGTAATGGTACAATTTGAGCATCTTTCCAGGACGAAGGAAATTCACAGGAAGTAATAGAGTAATTAAATATATACGTTATTATAGGACATAAAATATCAAGGATGGGTAGGATCATCTTACGACTAATGCTATCAGCACCTACCGCATCAGATGTTATTGTAAGAATGCTTCTCTTAACATCACTTCCAGTAAAGTCACTAAAAAATAATTGTGGAATATTAGGGGAGGATAAAGCCGAAAATTGATTAAGGGTCAGTTGCTTAATAGTACTGTCTATGGTACTTGAAGTAGAGAAATGCTTGTTATGTGCGAATTGTAGTGAGTGAGATAGTAACAATTATTTTCCAGAAAGAGTTTTAAGGGATTGCAAAAAAATCGAAATTTGGGTACTTTGATTACGCATAAAGAGAGCGTAGTCGAGAGTTCATTTGAATGTCAGAGCTAATAGTAGTTTATGAGGAAATACGAAAAAGTAAAAATATACAAAAAGTGGAGATATGTAGACGTATATGTAAGTCTCAGAAAACGCAGGTCATCACTGATTATAATATTTTTATACTGTGCTAAACCACTTAGTATAGGAAATTTAAATACATTTAAATGCATAGTTTTATAAAACTTTGCTTAAACAAATTCACTCACACACGTATTACTATATGAATTCTAACTCTACAAACTATTTTAATAACAAAAACGAAGTTCATATTTAATATAGTACACGTACGAGTACTGTATAATAATCGCGAACTATCTACCTTTTCTATTTTTTAAAGTGCTATATTTCTCAGTCACGGTATCAACAGGTGAAAAATGCAATAAAAATGTAAGTGCTCTTTTTCCCTCTATTAAATGTCAAAGGCAGCAATTAAGCGTCCTTAGTTCGTGAGTGCTTGTAATTATTTGATTCAAATTAACTTCGCAACCTTAATTTGTGATTTAATCGTTTACTTTTAGACTTGTATAAAGAAAAAGATTTGTTTATAATTATAGAATTAATTTAAAAAAAGTTCGTTTGTACCGTCCATCTGTACCATTAAGCTTTGTTCAGCCAAACTAAGTGCTCAAAACATAGACACCTTTTTATATTATCTAGCATAATCGCGAGCGAAGCCGCGGGTTCTGCTAGTGTATTATACATATAAACATTTCTCTTAAATCACACTATTAAAAAAACCGCATCAAAATACGTTGCGAAGTTTTAAAGCATACATAGGGACAGACAGACAGCGAGAAGCGACTTTGTTTTATACTATGTAGTGATATTCCAAAAAAAACTATATTACTCCGTTATTAAATTTAAGAATACATACAATTTTCTTTTTCCTTTTATATTTTCATCCTTCCTGTATTTTTATTGTTTTTGTTTATTTGCTACTTACCTGATCAACAGTGGGTCGTCAAGATGCTGAAGCTTATTTTAAGGGTGTCACCTTTTTCTATTGATAATATTTATTACCTGTAACGTTTCAAAAATTTTTGTGTAAAGTTTTTTCATAGGTATTTTTGAGGATATTAGATTCAACTATGTAAGCAAAAATTCCTATTAAAAATACCAGTTAATAAAAACTAAATATTTTTATATATATACCTAAATAGCGAGAAAAATGGAAAAATAACTACATTTTTGGTTTAACACAAAAATTGATTGCATATTCTTTGATAACAAGCTGATCCCTTCATAAATAACATAAAGCTATAGCTAAAACGATCTGTGAAGAAGAACATGGCTTTCATATAGAACCATATTTCTCGCTTATCACATCCAATGACATTTTAAATCAGTCATACAATTTCGTATGAACAAACTTATTTATTCATAACACGCACGTTTGGGGCAAAGGGAGTGTGAATTTAACCTATCTTATCTGCGCGAACAAAACGGGCATATTTCAAATCTTTATTGCAATGTTAGAAGAAATTTTCATCTAATTTTACTTTTTTTCAGGAGTTGATCGAGTCAATGGTGTTTTCTTTTATATCTATAAGTACTTGAATGTTTTTACGTTGGAAATAAATGTATCGTATCGAAACGTTTTGTAGGTTTACGGATAAAAGTGGGGTTATTTACATAATATAAACATTCTAACTCGCCTATGTTTGGCCCAGGCAATACACCTTGTGTGTTACTAAGTAATACTTAAAATATATGACAAAGTTTACATATTGATGATATTCTTACAGATTTGAGATTGTATTTATTGCGAATAGTTATAAAGTTTTATAAAATAATCATTAAAACTTTAGACGATAAAGATATTTTACTGATTTTCACAATTCCACTGCATAATTTCTTAACTTTTTTACAGTTTTACTTATATACTATTACTTATATACGTAAAGTTGGTATTTGATAACTGCAATTATATACAACGCTAAAAATATAAAATCGTTACTATTCCAACGTATTACAACACTCTTAAAAATAGAAAAAAATCTATTCATTTTGGTTATGCCACAAATTTTGGTATAAAACTAAAGTAAATTTAGTTCAAAAGAATTTTAAAAAATGAATGCAAAATTCGTTTTAAAAAATAGCTTTGATATCAGCTTTGTGAGTCAAAGTCGAAAATTTTGAGACGCATTGTGTGCAATACATAAAAGCCAGAGATAAAATGGAGGCCTTGGGGAAATGCTATGACTAGATAAAAACTAACAATACATTCTGCTTCTGCTATTTTATAGTACCCATTTCACAAACACAATGGACGTTTCGAAATAGAAATTTCAATGTCTACGTATTTTCTTTAATTAACAATTGGATGGTAGCTAATTAATTATTAATTATTTAAAATGTGAAATGGAAATTTAATTAGAGTATATTGTATACTTCAGTTTCATCTTGAATGAGTTGCAAACATTAATATGTGAGTCTTTTTAAACTATACTTAGTTCTGTAAATCTTAGGAGGCTTGAGAAACAAAGCTTTTATAGCTCTTATTTAATTTCAAATTTATGATATTTACATATTTTTATACTAAAATATACTAATGTACTTTATACTAATGTACTTTATACTAAAAGGAATTATAACATGCTTCATACTAAATTATTTTTTATAAAACACTTGTATAAAAAGTAACAGTTATGGTTTGGTTATTATATGAAGAGTTGTGGCTATTCAATGTTGCCATTTATCATTCAAATATGCAATTATTTTGAAAAACTACCAGATTTAAAGTACTTGTGATTTGTTTAATATTATGATTTGAAAAATAATAGAATGTCAAGTTTACTTACTTATAATACAATAAAAATCATATTATAATATAAACTACATATTATTTTTATTTTTTATTTAAATAGATGATGATTTATATGATATGATTTGAGGTTTGTGAAAGACATTTCGCAACGACCTGTCGAGAATAAGTTTAAATAAAAGCTCCGATATCGTAGTTTTCGCTTAGTTACGAGTACTCTTTTCCACGAAATTGTAGGTACAAAAAGAGCGAACCTTATCGGCCACTTTATGTATTTTTTATATATATAAAATTCCGTTGTGCGCTGTTCGTTATTATGAAAGTTTTCATGGCTTCTTGTGAGGTTGCTTGGGGCTTTTAGTTATAGCTGGGACCGGTAGGTGGCGCCCAGTCCCAGTATATTTCTATTTTTGCCATCGAATAAGAGCATCATATTAGTTATAGATTTGCATTGTGTTCTAGTTCATGGGATTTTTTATAGAGATGTGGTTATAAAAAATGAATATTGTATGCAAACTTCAGATTTTATGAACTGTCATAGGGAAAGGCGTAAAATTTTATAGATCGTCATTTTTTGCAGTAAAATATAAAATAAATAATTGGCCTTTTTTTAAAGAAAATAAAATGGCAGTTTTATGTTATACAATAAAATTGAACATTGAACGCGATACACGCGTAGTAGTTGTTATATACTGTAATAAACGAAAATCGAATTCGTTATCTTCGATACAGTAGCTACCTCAATATAATCATTTGCTCTACAGTTAGTCGTAGTACGTTAAATTTCACATATAAAAGTAATTTATTATATATTCTTATTCTTAAATCGTTCTTATGTATCTATTTTATGTCTATATTTTTATCTAGCTTAAACTACTGAGTACATTTCGATATTTTTTTTATGGTAAAAAGGGGGCAAACGGGTAGGAGGCTCACCTGATGGGAAGTGATCACCTCCGCCCATGGACATCTGCAAGCCAGGCTTGCAGATGCGTTGCCGGCCTTTCAGGAAAGGGAGGGATGGAGGAGGGAGGGAAGTGGGAGGGAGGGGGTAACGAAGGCGGAGGATGAAGGGAAGAAGGAGGGGGGAAGGAGAGTGGGCCTCCCGGACTCTCACTCACCGGACGAAACGCGACAGCATAGCTGCCACTTCACGCCGGTCTTCTGTGAGAGAGTGGTACTAATGAACTATACGGGGCGTGCCAGCCCATTCGGCTGCTACCCGAAGGTAATAAGCATGGCACTACCACTTTTATTTATTTAAAAACTAGTTTTCTTCTTTTAAACGTTAGAATACTACTTACCTCATTTGCTAATTCAAGAATAATTTCATACTTTTTATTACTAATACAAATCGGGCTGTGTATTTCCGGAGTTTTCCTTCTATATTCAAACTAAAAAATATTTTACTATTTTTATATGTGAGTGCAAATAAAAAGAAATAGTGGATCACTTAAAATCACACAATCATCGTTTATTTACATAAAATTGACAAGGGACTGAGACTTAGATGTAATAAAACAGAGGACAGTAAACAAAGTCCTCAGGGAAACATTACAGAAGAACTAGCTCGCCTCGATTATACTAGCCTTTAAGGCTATAACACTCTGTTCCGTTCACAGGCGAGATATTGCTACGGCCATTAAATTGTCGTTGTATAAATTCTAATAGTGCTAAATACTAATAAGTTATTCGAAATACGAAAAAGATATTTCTATTCCAAAGAAATTTATACGTATCGAAATATACATATTATGTATCTAATTATTTTTCTAAATTATTCTTAAAAGATAAACGTGTTTAAGTCCATGCTTGTTATTTTTGTTTTATATTAAAATATTTGAAACCAACATAATTATGAGACATATATATAAACAAACAGAACCGAATTATGATTCGTCAATTTTCTCATTCTTATATTATATAACAATTTAATATGAACTACATGATATTTCAATATAACTTACTTATAGAGATTCTCACTGAGTAAACCGAAATTAATGGAATTTCTATAAACTTAGTAAAAAGTAATCGTTTTTCTATGTCAAGATAATTAAGGCATTAAACATGAATAATATAATAAATGTTAGTTTAGAAGTTCGCTCGTCGGTCGTTGCATTTATGATGAACATATTATATTATATATACGAAAAATTCCAAGCAAAGCCTGGTCGAATCACTAGTACTTTATAGATATATTTGTTTCCCCAAGATCATATGTACATAAATAAGTACCCCCATATTGTAACGCGCGTAGCGTATGCTTTTATCAAATGTTTGTCTCACAAGAGCTACGACTTATATTTATCAACTACGAGATAGCTACGTGCGCGTCGTAGACACACTTTACACCGTTACTTTAGATATCAGCGATCACGTCTTACTTCCAATAGCTACGAATATATGTGCCTTTCAATTTAAATTAAGTTACATTATATATTATGTTATATATGATGGGATATTATTACAACAGCACCATCTATTTTCATGGTAAGCTACGAGGCTTTTGTTACGAATACTAGATAGTTGATATACTACACACATACAAATTTTAGATACATACATATTATAAATATAAACACCCATGTCTGGAGTACAAACATTCGTGTCTATGTCATATACTAATATCCTATTTAATAGTTATTTTTATATTAACTTTTTGCTTTTTTGTGACACGTAAAGCTTGATTATGTAGAAAATTGTACTCGTAAAAACTCTTATTCGCAATACATAGTCTTTTAACGTACGAAAAACAACTACATTGTAGTACAATATATTTTAGCTCTAACAAGTGATTCCTATGGGAAAGCTTTATTTTTCTAACAAGCGATAGCGTGATTGCAAAAAAGTTCGCTTTGTGCTACTTTTAACTTGAAATATAGTAGAACGTTGTGTTTAAATTAATTAACTGCGAGAAAATGTATTTAGTACGCTAAATATTTTCCACTAAAACTACGCTGTATATTGACTTACAGCTTCCTTTGCAAGGTTAATAATGATTTTACAATAATAATAACAGTATATTACAATAAGCTCTATTCAAACCAATTGCGCCATGCGGAAATTAAACCCTCTAAACTTTAAGCTTTCGAAAGTCTACAATTGAAGATGCTTATAAAAAAAAGAAACCTTTGATTTGATTTGATTATAAAATGATTCGCACATGAATCCGCACTCGGTTACCCAAGCTAGCGCCTTACTACTGGGCTACCACTGACTAAGACATAATTTTATTATATTTTAGTTAATATGTTATCCAAAATTGCATCATTAATTCAAGTTTAAATAAAACGACTTTCTTAATTTTAAGCTATGAATGAACTTAATCACGTAGTAATAACACCACAAATAAGGATAAAATGGAATGAGAGTAGTCAAGTACATAGATGCACGGATATGCTTCCTTATAATGAGTTTTTAGTCTACGATTGTAAAACATTTGGGACTTAATTTTTTTTAATAGTATATTAAAATTTTATTTTTCAAATAAATGATAATAATGAATTTAATAAATACAAAACTACAGGAGATAATGGGGTAAAACTATGGAAACTAATCGATCAAGACCATGTGTCGTCAAACTAAAACTTTCAAGCAAATATTATTTAAATACTAATTAAAACGAATTTACTAAAATGAAACATTTTTTAAATTTACTCTTACATGATAACAAAAATAACGAAGTGATCTGTAAATAACACTACCGCAGGATATTTGAGAGCAGTCGAGCGTACAAAAGAGCATTTCTAAGCGTACACAAGTACGTGTAATAGCGTGTTTGCTCATGCGGATCGCATTTCTAAATTAGCAACGATATATAACGGTTTTTAAGATATTATTATGCTTATTATGTAAATATTTATATAATATATTTAATTACATATATACTAGCGAGAACGAGAGCTATTTAGAGCGAGCGAAGCCGCGGGCTCGGCTAGTAAATGTTTACATAAATTTGATATCCTATATATAAAATTCTCGTGTCACGGGGTTCGAACTTGAACTCCTCCGAAACGGCTTGACCGATTCTCATGAAATTTTGTGAGCATATTGAGTAGGTCTGACAATCGGCCAACATCTATTTTTCATCCCCCTAAATGTTAAGGGTAGTCCACCCCTAAATTTTTATTTTTTATTTTTTAGACATTTTTTTTTCCTACAGATCAACCCAATGAGGTTGATTAGCAATTAAAAATGAACGCGAGCGAAGCCGCGGGTACAGCTAGTATCATATAAAACTTTCAACAATACAAATTAACTAAAACGAAACGTTCCTCTTGAATCACTCTATCTATTAAAAACCCCATCAAAATCTGTTGCGTAGTTTTTAAGATTTCGAATCACTTGTATCCTTTTTTTCGCATTAACCTTTAACGCCGACGAAACCTTTCAGCCCCTTACAAAATGCAGGTATATGCGTAGTTACGTCAATTACATACAGTGATTTGACCTAGAATAAATATCTTATACATAGCTGTATTTATTAATTATTTATTTATTTATTTGTTTGTCTGCCTATCTATCTATCTATCTATCTATCTATCTATCTATCTATCTATCTATCTATCTATCTATCTACCTATCTATCTATCTATCTATCTATCTATCTATCTATCTATCTATCTATCTATCTATCTATCTATCTATCTATCTATCTATCTATCTATCTATCTATCTATCTATCTATCTATCTATCTATCTATCTATCTATCTATCTATCTATCTATCTATCTATCTATCTATCTATCTATCTATCTATCTATCTATCTATCTATCTATCTATCTATCTATCTATCTATCTATCTATCTATCTATCTATCTATCTATCTATCTATCTATCTATCTATCTATCTATCTATCTATCTATCTATCTATCTATCTATCTATCTATCTATCTATCTATCTATCTATCTATCTATCTATCTATCTATCTATCTATCTATCTATCTATCTATCTATCTATCTATCTATCTATCTATCTATCTATCTATCTATCTATCTATCTATCTATCTATCTATCTATCTATCTATCTATCTATCTATCTATCTATCTATCTATCTATCTATCTATCTATCTATCTATCTATCTATCTATCTATCTATCTATCTATCTATCTATCTATCTATCTATCTATCTATCTATCTATCTATCTATCTATCTATCTATCTATCTATCTATCTATCTATCTATCTATCTATCTATCTATCTATCTATCTATCTATCTATCTATCTATCTATCTATCTATCTATCTATCTATCTATCTATCTATCTATCTATCTATCTATCTATCTATCTATCTATCTATCTATCTATCTATCTATCTATCTATCTATCTATCTATCTATCTATCTATCTATCTATCTATCTATCTATCTATCTATCTATCTATCTATCTATCTATCTATCTATCTATCTATCTATCTATCTATCTATCTATCTATCTATCTATCTATCTATCTATCTATCTATCTATCTATCTATCTATCTATCTATCTATCTATCTATCTATCTATCTATCTATCTATCTATCTATCTATCTATCTATCTATCTATCTATCTATCTATCTATCTATTTATTTATTTATTTATTTATTTATTACATAGGTTGCTAACAGAGCATACATTCATATTTATTACAATTATTTTAATATTATCTTTGTACTTGCCTTTTTAGTATTAGTTTTTTACAAACTTTGATTTTTTTTATTATTAAAATCTTCCGTGTGCCTTAAGAAATATAAAAAAAAATGGCCGAATTGGTCGAGCCATTCTAGAGTTTGGCGCTTAGCAACATTCATTTTTATTTATATATAGATATAGGAGATCTTATATATTACTATACACAATATTATCTTTATATTTTTAAGAGATAGCATTATCTTTTTTTGTTTTATTTTTCGTTTTATCACGAGTGAAGTCTCAGGTGATAGTTGTATATAAAACTACATATTTTATTTTTATAAAGAAAAGCAACAAATAAAACTAGGTGTGACATTTAGCTACAAAACTTATTAAATTAGATGTTTTATTTACTAAAATTAGTTCTAAGTGTTTGTTTTTCTTTAACATCGAACACGAAAAAATAAAGTTCATATAGTAAATGTGATATATAAACTTAGTGACTGTCAATTGAAATTAGACTTAAAAGCGTTAGAATAAAAATCCGAATAGCAATATCAATAGTAAACTCGCTCGAGGAAAGTCGTAAAGTAAGTGTAACTTCAGATGGAAGCGTGCAATTTAGTTTGAGACGTCGTAAAATTAGAATTGCATCCATAAATAGCTGATCCAACGGAGTTCGTCACGTATCAGTGATATAAACTGTTTCTAATAAACCGTTTTACGCGGCGTTTTCATATAAACAATAAATATTTTTACTTGCTATGTACATTATGGTCTCGCAAATATCGTAAGGCGAGAATTGTATATGGTCAACTAAATGTTTAAATAGAAAATTTAATATACTAGATGCTTATTGCGGTTTAAAAATGTTATGCATGGCATCTAGATGCTGTACTCCATTTCAGATCATCAATCAAAAGATTCCTTTCATTAAGTAATTCTATTAATTTTCTTCTTATTAGTAAAATATATTTTCGCCGGTGGTCTAGTAGCTGGCATACAAAGCAGCAGATCCGGAGGTCCTAAGTTCGACCCCCGGGTCAGGAAAAGCTTATACATTGAGTAATTTTATCGAGAAACTCTCAGTCACGAGTTGGGAATTTGGCAGTGTTGTACATATGGTCTGTGCCTTAGTTATCACAGTCTTGAGGTCTTGAGGTTTCCCAGGCAAGTGCGTCATTACTGGGCTATCACTGTCTGTTTTTGTCATTGTTCAATATATATTTTTCAAGATGAGCAGACATCGAATTTGTGTCCCTTTTAACTGAAATAGGCATCTAAATCACTACACCAAACGGTTATAACCCAATATATTTTTACATTAACATCGGTTTATGGAAGTATGTTATTACAGATATTGGCTATTAAGCCGAGATTCTTCAATTTAGAGCTTATTTTATCGTTGTGGGTAAATTGTCTGATTACGTATGCTCTGTGCGTGATACGTGAATGTTTTTTATTTGTGATAAAGAGTGACACTAATCCCTTTTCTTGTTTCGCTTAGAGCTGTCAGTGTCAGCTAGCGTTATGGGATTGGATTAATTTTAGATGTTTTATTTCATACATTATTCTTCTAGAGAAACACATAAAATACATATAATCATCATTACAATATTAATATTAAAATTCTCATGTTATGTAGTAAGTAGGTTAGTAACTTGCTTGGGAAACCGAGAGAAGCGGGTTCAAATCAGGGTCTCGCACATCTGATATTTTCATGCACGAATCATTTTTAACATAGTTACAACTTATCTTAATCTTAAATACCTCGATGGAGTAGTGGCTAGCATGTACGCTCGCACACCGAGAGGTCCTGAGTTCGAGTCACGGGCCGGGCCAAGTTTAGTTATAGAGATTTTCTGTTTTGTAAGCCTCAATTATTAACAGCCCGGTGTTGGGAAGATGGGAAGTCGTTGTTTCACCCCCGTGCCTTGGAGATCACGTAAAGCTGCCGGTAAAACAACCCGAAAAAACCTGCATGTATGAGAGAACATAGCAAGTTTCGGACATGTGTAGTCCGCCAACCCGCATTGCCAGAGTGGTAAACACTGGCCCAGTAGTGTGCCCACTAGTAGGACATTGAGTAAAGTCCTCAAAACAAACATTATCTTGTTTTAAATGATCATATGAAGATTTCAAAATGACAAATTCCTGAAAATATTAGTATGTCAAGAATTAAATGTAAATAGTTAGTGTACCCCATATTTTACAACGTAGCTCGCGTGCTAAATATTTTGAATTTCAATAGCCTTCCACATCATCTTTGGTACATATATTATATAAATTCTCTCGAGCGTGTATTTGAGGTTTATCGAATCGAATATGATTGGTGATTGGGTTTATCAATAGTATGTCTATATCTACGAGTTGTGATTTGTGCTTTATGTGCGTAACATGTGTATGTAATTAGAACACCACCTGTCCTCACATCATTCCAGCTTATTAGTAATTGCCATATTTTACTTTATATTTTAAGGCAGCAGTAGCTTGGGAAACTAGGTTCCACTAGGTTTTCAGAAGCGGGTTCAACTCTCGGATCTTAACGATAAAAGAATCTAGCAAGTTTTCGTATTAAAAGTATAAAATTGCTTTATATTTGAAAAAAAAACTAAGTCTTCATCTTTATATAAAAAAAATTAATTCAATCCCCTTCTTGCCTCTTTTGGCATTGAATTTTGAAAATTCCTTCTTCAACGAATACTTTCTGTCTATAAGGAACTTGAGGCCAAAGGGTTCTCTAATTTCTTTGGAAACACATAACTATTGTATTTCGAATTTTTACTTTAATTTTTATAGTAGTATAACTTACATGTTGGGAAAAATGAATAAAAAATGTTCTGAAATAAACCTAAATAAAATACAACATTTTAAAAACACAACTTCAAATAAATTTCATTTGAAACACTAGCATAAAACTTTCAAGAGTGCAACTACGAGTATAAACTGCTGGCCCTGAGATAGTGCGCAAATTTTTCAAACAGTTAAGTCCGAATGCTCCTTTACTTTTAACTTTTCCTATTACGCTTAAATATTGTAGAGGGAATATTTTAGCCTATCTCTAATAGAATCTGACAACTTGACTAAGATTAAAGTATTTAATACTTTCCTAGTTTTTTAAAAAGTATATGCATGTATATACTATAGACGACACGCATGGCGCAGTTTGTAGTGACCCTACTTGCTGCGCCAGCGGTCGCGGGTTCGAGTCCCGCTGGGGACATACATTTGTTGAGCACGAGTGTTTGTACTCTAGTCATGGGTGTTTATATTTATAATATGTATGTATTTAAACTTATATATGTGTAGTATATCAACCATCTAGTATCCATAACACAAGGTTTGTACCTTACCGTGGAACTAGATAGTGTTGTTTGTAAATGTCCCAACATATTTATGTATTGAAAGGGACCGACAGGTCCCAGGTCCAGGAAGCGACAGGTTCCACAAATTGGTCGTATTATTGTAGAATAACCGAAATCTTCATACCATCAACCTTATTTTCTATTCGACTTTTTAACAATTTAAATAGTTTAATAATTAAAATTGCATGACTTTTATTTTATAAGCATAATTTAATATAAAGCTAAAGTATAAATGCAAAACTCATTCGTAGTTCATATAATAGAAAATATTAGTTGCTAAATCACTTTGATTTAAAAGTCAATTCTTTGATTTATAGCAACATTCATTTCTAAAACTTTATTTGCTACTTAATAGCAAATAAAGTTTAGACTTACTCTGAGTGCCTTAGCTCTTGACGTTTACTTATCTTAATATTTATATATAAAACACTTCTGTGCGTGTGTATGTAATTGAACTCCTCTTTAACGGCTAGACCGATTTTGATGAAATGTTTTGTGTGTGTTCGAGTGAAGTTTCACAATTCGGTCCTCTAATAAATGTATTTTTATAAAAAGTATGATGATAGCAGGTTAATTAGATTAAAATTTTATCTTCGCAGGGACATTTGCTACTTAAGACATGTTTATTATTAATATGTAATTTTAAAAGTCTTTGAAGTTATTTTTGTTTAATTTCTGATAAATTCAATCATATTTATATAAAATAAGATTGTAGGTTATAACCACTATGCATTTTTTCATTTACTAAAATTTTTGAGTATCTATTCTTGAACGGTTTTAAAATGACATCTAGTTTAAGACCCAATAAGTGATTTTTTAAATGCAAATATTAAAAAAGTTCTGAGTTTTGTGTCTTTGAATTTTATACAGAGCAATCAAAGAGACATTTTATAAATAATTTTGTGTTTAAAGAAGAATTTTTACATACTTTACCAAATGAAAAGTAAATATTATACGAAAAAATATATGAAAATAATTACAACTTTATAAAATGAATACTTATTTTTATTTATAAAATATATGTATACAGGAAATGAAGAGGAACTACGTTTAAATATTTTTTTATACTTTAGGCAATGTTATGTAATATGTACATTTGGCAAAAGAAATATTTGCTTGAAGGCGAAATCAAATACACGATTTCCTGTGTAATATAGACTTTTACAAGGAATATTTATTTTTCAAATAAATGTCATTATATGACGTAACACGGAAGTGGTAGTCGTAACGGGTTCGATTGGATAACTGAGTGATGCGGGTTCAAATCCGTATCTGACACCTCTGATTTTCAAGTGCGAATCATTTCTATCATGATTACCACTTGCCTCACGGTGAAGGAAAACATCGTGAGGAAACCTGCATGTTGGAGAGAACCTATCAAGTTTTCAAAACAAATTAATATGCACTAAAAAGTAAAAAAAATAATTGCGTATTATTCTACAACTACTTTTTTAATCAATAAATAAATTTTAATAATCAACAAAATAAATTTTAATAATCAACTTACTTTTTTATTCTATTGAGTTTTCCTAAGTAAAATGAAATGAAATTACAATTATTGTTATTTTTGGAGCTTACTTAATGCTAATTTAAGACTTATATGGTTTTCTCATGGATGTTACTGTCAGAACTGGATAAAATTTAAATAGGACCACAGGAGAAGCACAAGCTTTCAAATAAAAAAATAATCATGAAAATCTGTTCACCCAGTCGAAAGTTCTGAGGTAACAAACATAAAAAATACAGACGAATTGTGAACCTCCTCCTTTTTGAAGTCGGTTGAAAATTTTTCTTCATTATTTTCATCTAAATCAGAAACTTCATGAGGAAACCTGCTTTTCTAAAATAACTTAGCAAGTTTTAGAAAGACGTGAAGTTTGCCAACCCTCACTTGGTCAGCGTTTTTGGTCTGATTTTCTTGGAATCGAAGGAAGGCATTGCCCAGCAATGGATCATTAAAACGGACAGAATACAATAAATTTCAAAGTTAGTCAAAAGTTTGTTAAAACATACAACAAATTGAAGGGAGAACAATCAATCATTCTCACCATAGCTTATGACAGCTTGCGATTATTTACAAAGGCAATATATTAGTTAGAGATTGTTAAAACAAATGTGCGTTGTGAGAATATTGCTCATTGTTGAAATAATGATCTCGACTAGAGTTAGCACTCGATCAAATTGTGTACCAAATTAAAGTTAATATTTAATGCATAAGTATACAATAAAAGTATTGGTATTATATAAGTAAAAGTTCTCCTTTGTTTATCAACCGATTTTCTTTTTACTATATATAAGATTTATCAATATAAATCGAAACGGTTAATATAAATATAAAAGAAAAATTGTAAAAAGTGTTACATATTCACAATCGACAAAAGACTTTTTATCTCAAAAATTACGTTCACATACATGATACATATAAAAACTAAAACCAAATAAACGTAAAGCCGCAAAAAGCAAGTACAAAATCTATATCCAGTTACTAAGCCTGGATATAAATACAGCAAGAAAAAACTACCCCCGGCAAATCCTTTATTACGCATACAAATAAGGACCTCGGGGTTCAACGCGACCGCAAAGGGTTAACACATTTGATCTCTATATAAGTAAATACTATTCAGCAAAAACAAAACGCTATAGCTTTGTTTAGGCGATATATTGCTTGTTATGTTAGTTATATATATGTACGGGTATGTACAAACTACATATATGGTAGATATATAATTAAATATTTGTACCTAATAAGTTACCATTTTTAATGGTTGATTATATTGTATGGTTTCATAAAAAAGTTTTGAAATTAATTTCAAATTGAAAATCACGGGAGAGACCGTAATTCTCGTTATAATGATTGCTGCATCAGTAATGTCTTGAACAAAAATCTAAAAAAATCTGAAAGGGTAGTTTTATTAAATTGTTCAATTATTTTAATTCCCAGTAAGCTGTTGGGGCTTTAGCTACTTACTACATAACTCACATCGGTCGTATGTCCGTTATACGGTTGTAAATGGTAGTGACGAAGGGTGCATACTTTAGTACAAAAATATTTTCTGTGCATTTGCACATGAGATTCATACTATTTACTATTTACTGACTCGTCGTAGTGAGATAAGCAAATTAATTATGAGGTTATAACCATAGGTCATAGATTCGATTCTATCCATTAAAAGTATGTTTACGTAAGACTAATTTATATGATACTGAATATTTAATATATTGTGAACTATTTCAGTTATCTAATGTTTATTAAACCAATTACTGAGCACCAGTCATGATATGACTTCTGGATCACATAGCAAGGTAGCTCTTACATTATGCATGTGAAAGCGTAGTAGCGTATACTGCTACTGTATATATTTGTGAGGTACCTACTTAATTGATATTTAACTGTGTAAAGAGACTCACTGAAATGAATTATTTTTTATTACAGTGAAATTTTTATAAGGATTATTCTCAATGTTATATTCATATTATTACGAGTAAATACAATATTACGTATATATATATTTTTTTAAATATCGAAACACAATTAGTGTTTTTTAGAGTTTTAAGCTTTAATTTTCAATTTAATAGCTCGTTTTGCGAAATTATGTACGTTTATCTATAATCAGAATTTTAAATGTTGAGCTATAGCCAGGAGAAGTGCCTAACAATAACTCGCTTGCTCTACTTACGCCTTTATAATTTTTTTGTCATTTTTAATATTATTACTATTTATAATTTTTGATATCTTATAAATATAAATATAAATTTTATAGATATTAAGATTTCAAACAATAAAAATTCAAAAAGAGAATCAATAAATCCAATAACTTCGCCAAGGTTTTCTATCGTTTCCTAATAAAAAATAATAAATCATCAGAATTGTGCAGCCTAGTAGAGTGTAGTAGTCATAATATAAGGTAATTTCAGCTGTAATTCTGAAAAAAATACAAATTCATTAACAAGAATCGCTTAAGTTAATCATATGTTTATGCGACAGCTCGCTTATATACGTAGTAATTGAAAAGCCATATTTGCCCTTCAGTACGAAATTTCATTGAAAAATAAATTGTTAAGTGCAATTTACGTGTTCAGTGTGACAGCTACCTTATTTATGAAACATTTGACCGAGATTTGACGTGTGCCTTGAGTTATGAGTTGGGTACGCGGTGGGGGCTTAAAGCTGGCATTCACGAACAAAATCGATCGACCGTGCTAAGACTAATCTGTATGTGTAATAAAATGATAAATAGATGAACCATACGCCTAGTAGGTTTAAATTTGGTTTTAATTAAAGGCAATAATAATATCTCTTTAGTTAATAAATAATTGTACGGTAGTTATGGTCTGATCAAGTCAATCAAGTCGAGTCTATCATCGGAGCCACGTTCGCACAGTGAATGTCTCGGTTTATACTTTACGATGGAGTTTATGTTATTATAATACATATTAAATTTTAATATACTTTTCGTTCTAACATTTACTATTTATTTAATTATATATTTATTATTTATTTATTTAATATATAAAATCTCAAAATATAATTAAATATTTGGTTATTATGTAATGATGCGGTTTTAAACCCCGGGTCTTACACTTTTAATATTTTCCGACATGGTTACCACTTGTCATACGGTGAAGATATACATAGTCAAAACCCGTCTGTATCAGAGACACAAAGTGTCTCTGCGGTGACCAGATACCTTTTGTAAGGGGCGGCCCGTGCCTAGAAGATGGGATGTAAAAAAGGGATTGAACACTACAAATATGTACACTAAATTTTACTTCTTATATATCAGTATAGCAACAGCATTATAAAATTACTAGCATTTTCCGCGGCTTCGCACGTGTTCTAAAGCCCAGAACCTAATTAAATAAATAAATAAAATTTCTGAGCTTTTTCTTTCTGAGTCAAGTGAGAGTTTTTGCAACATTTTTCATTGATGCTCCGCTCCTATTAGTCGTAGCGTGATGTAATATAGCTTATAACCTTCCTCAATAAACGGACTATCCAACACAAAAAGAATTTTTAAATCGAACCAGTAGTTCCTGAGATTAGCGCGTTCAACCAAACAAACGAACAAACTCTTCAGCTCTATAATATTAGTATAGATAAATACACCATAACAGTTTAATGTTATAATATAAATGCAACTTAATCTAAAGTGAAAGGCATTTATCTCAATCGACTTGTCAAAAGACAACGGAGCTCGTGCAATGAATTAATTTACTATTGGCATGTGTTCCTGAATTACGACTCGGGTAAGCGGTGGGTATTAAACAGTTTTTATTCGTTTGCAATGCAATTATTTTTTATATATGCTATACTCGAATTTTACAGCTTTTTTAAATATGAATGATATTATGAAAATCTTGATTGATGATGTATTAATTAATTGATTTTTAAAATAACAATATTCATTTATTATTAATTGAAAACCAACCAGCAGGTTCGATAAATGTTAAATTCTAAGATCATGTCTTTCAACTATACCCTTTAATTTTATTTTTATATCGCTTCGAATAGCCAGCCACCGGACCAATCTCATAACTTATTAAGTCATGAAAAATAAAAATAAATCCACGATATAATTCGAAAAGCTACTTTAATTTAGCCAATAAATAAAAAACATATCTTTAACTAATCATGTAGAGGTAAAGTCGATTGTTTTTTCTATATAATTAGAAGTAGCGACTCACCTTCGCTTCGCTCGGGTTCGAGTCTAGATTTAGTCTTTAGTCGATGCCGCGGGTTCAACTAGTTAAAATAAATGAAATTTCTAAAATAAAGGTACTAAAAATTACTCCTATAACATTAGCTACAGCAGACAGACAAACATTTAAAAAAAAGATTTTTGATGTTAGTATCGTATATATATATATATATATATATATATATATATATATATATATATATATATATATATATATATATATATATATACTTTCATTGCATTCATGCATTTCGTGAAAAGCTATTAATTTGAAATTAAAAACAGACACTCCAATTTTATTTATATGTATAGATGTATAGATATAGAAAAGCTTACTTATCAAAAGTACGATAAGGACTAGGATTTCTCCAATAATGACTAGTCCACAAGACCTATATCAAAAGTCCCTAATACCGTAAAACATACTGAAGCAAACACAATCAATCGTTCTCATAGTGACTTTTGACAAGTATTACTTTTGGGTTATAAGTTTGCACGAGGTATTTAACTGATATAGTACCTTTGTTCATTTAATAGTATATTGCCAGCGGGATTTTATTTTACACTAGCGACTACTTAAGCGCGAGCGAAGCTACTAAAGATATACATAAATTTGATATATTATATAAAACTTTCAACAATACAAATTAACTAAAACCTTCCTCTTGAATTATTCTATCTATTAAAAACACGCGTCTAAATTCATTGCGCAGTGTAGGACCGTTTTTTAATGGACTTTTACTCGCAAAAAGCTAATGTTATAAGGAGTAACTTAGGCTACTTTTATTTTATTAGAAAATTATAAAAACCATTTTTTTAAACTTACGTCCAGCTAAGCGCCCGCGTTTGCTAGGCTATACTATAAGAAAAGTATACCAGTGTCTGTTATTACAATAGGCTGTGTTTTTGTTCTAATTATATATTCCACCAGTGAGGACGATATAAAAATAAGGTTTTACAAAATTAGCATAGAGAAAATAGAAACAAATTAAGCGAAACTCATTGCTTAATTAAATGCTTGGCTGTAGCGGTTGTAAAGACTAATTATAAAGTATCCTGTGATTGTGTTTGAATCAACCTTATTGTGAACTAAAACTTTATTTTTTATTATCTATATATAAAAAAAGGGTGAGGTGTTCCCACACGTCATATTCATAGTCCTAAACAGTTAAATAAAATTGGTTTATCTGTTTTTAATTTCAAAATGTCAGTTCTTTACTAAATTCATAATTTACTTTTAAAAAATACACAATTTTTTGTATGTGTGTCAGTTGTTCCCGTCAATCTCCGAAATGGCAGAACCGATTTTGACGGAATTTTCACTGGCACATAGCTGAAGTTATAAGGAGTAACTTAGTTACTTATTAAATTGGGGGGCAAAATGTGTAAGAGAAGAAAAACGAAGATATATTAATTTTTTTTGCAGAAAATGGTAAGCACAGTTAGTAGTGATCGAAATGTAAAAAAACCGTACTGATAGAGCAAGCCACTAGTAATCACTACATAGGTAGTATAAAACAAAGTCGCTTTCTCTGTCCCTATATCCCTATGTATGCTTAAATCTTTAAAACTACGCAACGGATTTTGATGCGGTTTTTTTAATAGATAGAGTGATTCAAGAGAAAGGTTTATACTCAGAACTAGCAGATCCCGCGGCTTTGCCTGTGCTAAATCTAGGGAAGAGCCTGAGTAAAGCGAGGGCGAGTCGCCAGTAAATTATGAAATGATAAATATCAAAGTCATAAAAATACTGCACGAGCATATCGCGATTTTATACTCTCTTCAACTTTTTCAATAAAACTGGTGGGTAACTTTGAAAATAAAACTGCTACCTCTTAAAACTCATTTAAACGACGAAAGTTAATTTACCTTTCCACCATGTCAAGTATGATCGGGAGCGGATGTTACGACATATTTTGAACTTCAATAAATTTTATGAAAAACGATCATGTAATAAATACAGATTTTGTAGTAAACTGGTGAAATTTAAATAGTTTAAGACTAATTATATCCGGTGAAGTTGAAAGTTAGTTGCTTAATTTTTCATCTAAAATATCAAATATACTACTGTCTGCGTGATTTTTTTTTATTCATTGAAAGAACCTTGCTGCGCAGTCCTTGCGTCCCTTGGAAGGTTTTAAGTTTTTTGAGCGGAACACTTATTCTCAAAGCATAAGCTATTAGATAGTGAAAGTCTCGTGTAAATCACTTCGACCGTTTCGAAGATTACTTATAAACAGAGAGATAGACAAATATTGAAAAAAATGTTTTCATTATAAATACCGTATATTTTGACATTACAAACATTTTTATTTTAACTGTATCTCGAAGTTAAAGGACTGCATAGGCTATTGTAAATCGAGTAAATTTTGAAGTTTTTATTCATTCACATTATGTTTATTGCGATCTATAGGTACCTAATTAACATCTTAAAACGCGTGCTTGATACTCAGTCTAATCTTAGAATTTTTAAAAAGAATTTCAACGACAAAACACAATATTAATTTACAACGCTTAAATAATAATTATAGAGCCTTTGTAAGAAAAGTCTTTTCTGAAATGACATTAATAAGCTTTACATTGTGCGTAAAAATGTTAGGAAATAAAGAAATTTGTAGGTATATTTTACTTTTTATAGCAAGCAAAGTTTAGTCGCTTATATTTGCTCGTCGCTTTGCTCGGGTTCGTCCTTGTGTAAGTTTTTTTGAGTGGATACTTAATTTTGAGTCTACGATTAAAGTAGCCTAAGTTACTCTTCATAACATCAGGTATCTGTCAGTGGAAGTCCCGTCAAAATCTGTTCAGCCGTTTTGGAGATTATCTGTAACAAACAGACAGTCAGACAAAAATATTTTTCTTTCTCATAACTATAGTATATAATTACTTATGTGTTTACTTTATGATACCAATCACAAGTTTCGCACGTGTTATTTTCTGTTGGTAATTTAAATTGGTTTGGAAGTCTATAGAATACAAAAATATCTACATTACTTGTTTTGTTATAATATACGAGACTACTAAGAAAAAGAAAAATATATCATATTTTCAATATTAAGTCAACACTGTGCGATACAGTCATAGAAATGAATATGATGAATAATATTATTAAAGGGTTGTTTAATGGGTAGTCATTAGCTAAAAGCTTAACCACCCTTATCCTTATAGGGTGATACTATTGGTGGAGGGATTAAGAAAAATAGCTTAACTGATTTGAATATATACTACTTTTGCTAACTGCAAAGAGTTAGTTTAGAAGGTTTAATTGAGAGCAAAAATGAACATAAAACCTGTTTTAAGTTTCTAGTAATTGATTCATGATCATCTAGTCTTAACAAATTCTTGAATCCTAAGTAAAAGTATATTAATTGCAAATCAAAAACTGTTTGTATTCATTATATTTGAGTCAAAAAATGATTGAAAGTATTTTGATAATATTAAGTACACAAAGTCTAGATCTTTTCTAGATATTTTCTAGGTTACGTACCTTAGGATGCACCAAATGAAGTAAATTTAAGTTTTTCGTAACTAAAACTACTCTAATGAAAATAAAAAGAAACATATAATAAAGTATATCATGGCAAATTTAATTGTACGACCCAAATTATGGATAAGTAATCAGGCAATTTGCCTCGAAGTAATAAAGCGGACCGTAAAATGACAAATCCTGTTCAAATAGCCAATATCTGTGATGGCCTATCTGTAGTGCCTACCCTCGGACATAAAAATATATTGAAATACCACACAAAACGGTTCGATCACAAACAATTTATTTATATCCTTCCACATATCAGTTATACGTGACGAATTTTGTGTTATTGATTTGGTTATCATTTTGTTTAACTGAACGATTTCATATAGGTTATGTACATTGTACTATACATAACATGTCATTTTTTTTTTGTAAGTTTTTCACGTATAGAAAGATGGTGAGTAGTTTATTACATATATATTTTTATATTGTAGTGTTCTTAGCATGCAATTCTGAAGGTCCTGGGTTCGAGTCCTGGTTAGAGCTTAGCTTAGTTATTGTATTTTATTGTCAAAAATATCATTACTAGCCCGGAGCTTGGATGTTGCTGGTTGTAGCCTCGGGTCTCAGTGAATGCGAAAAGCTATCCAACACATGTTCTTTCACCAGGACAGTTTAGTATATTAACTATCTGGTATCCGTAACACAAGCCTGTGTGTAATATACACAATATATTTAGTTATTTTATATTTTTTTTGTTTTAATGTTCTCATCCACATGCGTTAAGTGCACATGCCTTTTGTGTATTAAATTTTGTCTTTTATTTATTTTGCGTTTTATATTTTATATTTATAACAATCTCACTGGAGCAGGATATTGTCTCTAAAGAATATTTTTATTTAAAAAATCTATAAACATTATGTAATATGGCTTTCACATAAAACTAATTTAGTTCACAGCATAGCGTACCCGAAGAATAAAGTACAAGTAGGTACATAAGCGACATGCTCTTTAAATCCGCTTTGTTCCTTGCGCTAAATGTCGCCATATTCTATTTATTTAACGTGTACCTAATCTTCTTTAACAGAAATTGATGTAGAATTGATATAGAATATAAATAATGATCGTATTTGTGGATTACAAGCATTAAGTGGTATGAAACTAGTGATGCACCTTGGCTTTGTTCAGGCTTTACAATAACAAAGCATCGACTTTAGTTTACCGCATCAATCTTTTTCATTGATAAAAATAATTAAAACTCATATAAGCGATTTTTTTATACATTTGCTATTACACACTTGGCTAAGATCCAGGCAAAAAGTTAGAGTACATTTTGAGCGTATAATATAAAAAAAGTAAATAAAAAAATCCATCTATACTAAAATATTTCTGTGTTTAATTGAATTAATTACTTAATGAGGCATGGGGATGTGAATAAAGTATGGGCGGGTGATAGATTATATTCTTGTCATAAACCATCATGTGAACTTTACTTAAAGGTTAACTTTCTAAAAGTATAAAGACATTATTTATTATGTAAATAAATGCTGTTAGGTAAAGTTCTCTTTATATAATGAATAAAAATATTTATTCAAATTATAAGACAGTGGTATTTCGCTCGCTTGGACAACCGAGTGATGCGAGTTCGAATCCGGGCCTCGCACGTCTGAGATTTTCACTTCACGTAAGACAAGTGAAAAGGAAAACATCGTAAACCTGCATGTCTCATGAAAAGGTAACGTGCATGTCTGAGAAAATTTTGCAAGTTTTCGAAAGACATGTGAAGTCCACCAACACGCAATAGGCCAGCGTGGTGGACTATGATCTGATCACCTTCGTATTAAAAAGGGAGGCCCGTGCCCAGTTACCAGTTAGTATGACAGTGATATATAAAGCTGGGTAAGTTACACGATAGTAAGGAAAATCATATTATTTTAACATAAATATATATACACTAGCGCCTCACCCTTGATTCACTTGCGTTCGTCTTTATATTGACTCGGATAACCAGGTAACAACATTCTAAATTTCATCAGAACCTGTCCGGTAATTTTAGAAAAAAATCAAAAATAAAGAAAAAAAGATTTGGCCAATGTATCTATCTATAATAATAACTATTTCAATAACATTTTAGATGTATATTATAAAGAATCCACAAATGTGTATTGTCGTACTAAATAGTATAGTTTGCATAACTTTCTTAAGAAATGAATACTATAGTATTTATACTATAGTTGTATAATATTATTTCAATAATAAAATTCTTAAGTAAAAGTCATCTTAAGACGTTGTTTAATACAAGCACGAAATACGAATTTGCTTCCTATCGATTGTATTCAAGTCATACGATGCTGAGGGTAAATTATGGTCCAATTTCATATTGTGGGAAAGACAAAAAGCGTAGCTTCGCCATTTTCAACAATAATCATGCAAACTAGTATTGCACTCAGCTTCGTTCGCTGAGTTTATATTTTTTGTATTTGATATCAGAATATCTTGTCAATAAAAGTTTTGGGGCATTATTACAACAGCACCATCTAGTTCCGTGGTAAGCTACGGCTTGTGTTACGGATACCAGATAGTTGATATACATACATAAGTTTAAATGCATATATATTATAACTATAAACACATATGACTCGAGATGTTTGTAACATCCGAGTTTAACAAATAAATGCCCCTAGCAGGACTCGAACCCGCGACCGCTGGCGCAAGAAAGTAGGATCACTATAAACTGCGCCAATAATATGTAGTATTTATAAAATATATTGGGACAAAGACACACACTATCCAGTTCCATGGTTAGCAACAAGTCTTGGTTATGGGATACCTGATAGTTCAATTTAATATAAACTTATATTACCTTGCAAGCGGTCGCGGGTTCTATTCCCACTGATGTAATTAATTTGTTAAGCACGAATATTTCTATTTTAGTTATGGGTATTTTTATTTATAAAATGTATAGTGTTGTGTATCTACTATCTGGTTTCCATAACGTAAGCCTCGTAGCTTACCATGAAACTAGATGGCGCTGTGTGTAATGTCCCAATAATATATATATATATATAAATATTTATAAAATATTATCTAAGAGTCAACATCACACGTTAAATATAATGTTGTAATATGATAGCCTAGCACTGTATATTCTTAATTAAAAGTATATTTTATATCTTTAGATTAATTACAGTAATACGAGTAAAGCTTTTTTGTTTATATGATTATGTATGTAATGTTATCTTATAAAACTGATTTATTAACGTTCTACTAAGTTATATATTTGCGGTACGAGAGCCCTCGAGCCTCGCTCTTTCATACACTTCGTTGCGTTAAATAACCCACTCGAGTGCTATTCATGTATTGTTAAAAATGCTACATAAATCTAAGTTATGTAAAAAATTAATTTGTAGATATTTGTTATAGTTTTTACGATACAGATTTATATAAAATCCTTATATTTTCATATTATTGGTAGGTAATAAGAGATATGCAATTAATTGTATTGTAATTTACTATTTATTGCACACATTCATTGTTAATACCATAACGACATAGTTAAATAATAGTTTAATTAAAAATAATTATTAGTAAACAGCGGTAACGCGGTCGCTTGGATATCCGAGTGATGCGGGTTCAAATCCGGGTTTCGCACCTCTGATATTTTCATATGCGAATCATTTATATCATGAAGGAAAGCATCGTGAGGAAACCTGCATGTTTGAGAAAACCTAACAAGTTTTCGAAAGACATGTGAAGTCCGCCAACACGCACTAGGCCAGCGCGGTGGGCTATGGCCTTATCCCCTCGTACTGAGGGAGGCCCGTGCCCAGCAGTGGGACGTTAATAAGGGCTGATGATGATGATGATGATGAAACAGAGCTGAGTTTCTTTCAAAATTTCTTAGATCTGAGGCTTCTTCTTTTCGAACTGTTACTAGGCTCATGAGGTTCAGTAAACTTTTATAAATATTTGTACTTTTATAATATTTTCAATTTGAATTGGATGCATGAGGGATATTTACACTCTTTTATTTGGGTATCTTTGTTTAAATGTCAAACACTTTGAATCACAATTTACGTTTGTTCGTATACGAGTTTCTTCATTTTAAACCCATTATTTTTAAAAAACTTGATTCATATATAAGTATATGTCTATAATCGGTATAACAACATACTAGAAATACTGGCCGCCTTTCGTTCTTCTATTTGATGTAGGTAAAAATGCCTTTGACTTTGAGAGACTCGTGCTCCGCAATGTGACGTTAAAGGATTCTGAAATTACGTAAGTAATTATTATTTTAATATTAACTTGCTGCTTTTGGCTTTAATTAGAACGCTGTCACCAAACGATGGAATTTTCATATTATTATGCAAGTAAAACAATCAAATGAATCTCTTTCATCAATGAAGAGTATTGTAATTTTTTATCATTTTTAAAAGTAGACTTTGAATACATGTCTACGAGAAATTTGCAATGTTGTTCTTAGAATATTTTTGTATAAAATATACAAAGATTGGATAATCCATTTTCCAGATCATCTAAATAAAAAAAGAGAAAGGTCACTCACTCACTCACCAACTGACTCACTCACTCACTCACTTACTCATTCAAATCACGAAATATCGAAAACCGTTTAGGTGTAAAGATTTTTGGCAGGGAGGCAGTGTATAGTTAGACGTCCGCTAAGTACGGATTTTGCGACAGGGCCGGATTAAGGATGTCTAAGGGCTCTCGCAAGTTTGAATGAATCCGTCATTTCTAGTGCTATAAACTTTAAATTTCGTATGGAGCCAAGAACCAAGCGAAGCTAGAGCGAGTCGTTAGTTTTTATTTATAAAATCTAGATTATTTTTTTATGAATCTTCGTTTTTGTTTACATATTATAATTGGTATGCATTATGTATTCCATATACATTACACATACATTAAGTCTGCCTTTATTGAAAATGTTACGAATTCTCGCAACGACAGTGTGGAAACTCGTTGGTTAATTAAAAGCGATGAGGCTTAATCTCTTCACAAAATCATTTGCACAATTTATATACTCTTATTACTTTTATTTCAAGCGAATGTAACAGTGGTATGAAATTTTGTGAAACGACTACTTTTAATTTTTTTCGTACATTGCCATCGTAAATACCAATTACGTAGTCGAATTAATAAACTTTTATTATTATGTCTCGACGCATAGCGGTTGCTGTTTGCTTTTTCAAGTGAAAAGTTTTATAAATTGTTGAGAATATATTAATATCAGGGAACAACTTTTAAAATCATTATTTGTTACAAATCCGTCGTATGTAGCTTAGAATCTAGCAGTTATCTTCATAAGTGTTTAATTCACTTTAGTAAAAACGAAGTACCTGATGAACTTCATGAATAAAGGAAGAGGTAGCCTAGTAGTAACGCACTTGCTTGGGTAACTGAGTAAGTGGTTTCAAATTTGGGTCTCTACCCCCCTGATATTTTTAATCAAATCAAGCAGAATTTAAGCAAATCCTTTCTTAGGTTTACGCGAATGTTTGACATTATAAATAAGACTATCTTTTCGGATTTTTTCGCGGATTTATTTGTAACTTTTGTATCCTGACGTCGAATACTTTACAGCAATCATGGTCACGTGAGAGACCAAGTTATTTGACGTCTCAAGAGCTTTATATACTTGTTATGGATAGTGTCTACCAACTTTACAAAAAATCCAAAATGCCACCATAGTACCTGGATTTTAATCCGGGATAAATTTTCTTAATCCGGCTCTGTCCTTAAAATCCATAGCAGACGTCTTCTATCACTAACCCCTGCTAAATTTCATTTTTATACGTCAAGTGGTTTTCGATATTTCGTGATGAGTGAGTGACCTATCGCTTTTATATATTTAGACTAGCGACTCGCTCATCCTTAGAAGCTGCGGGTTCCGCTTGTAGTATTATAGATATAAACCTTCCTCTTGAATCACTATATCTATTAAAAAACCGCATCAAAATCCGTTGCGTAGTTTTAAAGATCTTAGCATACATATGGACAAACAGACGGCGGGAAGCGACTTTGTTTTATGCTATGTAGTGATTGAAGTAGGTATTATTTTTTATTTGTAGATGATAATAATCTACAATAATAACAATCACGTCACCTTATAGGAAAATAATTTTAACGACTCGTAAACCACTCGTAAATTGTCCGGAGGTAATTAATAATTTATGGCATCTGTTCCATTTAAAGGACATTTTTTAATATTGTACATAAAAGTTACCCATCAAATATATTATGTGCTCTGTTACGTGATAACTATCACGTAACAGAGCACATAATATATAATTAAGCTCTGTTATTGTAATTTTTCTTGTTTATTATTATAATTGAAAAAAAGCATGTTTTTTCACAAGTTGATGATGACGTCCTGAGTTCAAGTTTTGGTACGAACAAAGACCAGAAAGAAGTTGGCGCGGTACTTTGTATTTTTTTATTTCATTATACGTCAAAAAATTGCTCCTCAAATGCTCCAGCAGAATCTGTAATTGCTCCAGCGCTATCATTATTGGTTAATTAATAATACATTTTTTTAGAATCCATTTTTGAAAAATTAAATTTTTCTTAAAAAGCGCGAAAATTCATTATTTCTTCTTCAACTATATCTCAAAAAATTGCTCATCAAATGCTCCAGCAGAATCCGTAATTGCTCCACCGCTACCGTAATTGGTTAATTAATAATTATTTTTTTTAGAATTAATTTCACCAAAAAGAAGTTGGCGCGGTACTTTGTATTTTTTTATTTCATTATACGTCAAAAAATTGCTCCTCAAATGCTCCAGCAGAATCTGTAATTGCTCCAGCGCTATCATTATTGGTTAATTAATAATTAATTTTTTTAGAATCCACTTTTTTAAAATTTAATTTTTCTGTAAAAGCGCGAAAATTCTTTTATTCTTCTTCAATTATATCTCAAAAAATTGCTCCTCAAATGCTCCAACAGAATCTGTTATTGCTCCAGCGCTATCATTATTGGTTAATTAATAATGAATTTTTTTAGAATCCACTTTTTGAAAAATTTAATTTTTCTGTAAAAGCGCGAAAATTCTTTTATTCTTCTTCAATTATATCTCAAAAAATATCTCCTCAAATGCTCCAGCAGAATCCGTTATTGCTCCACCGCTACCATAATTGGTTAATTAATAATTAATTTTTTTAGAATCCATGTTTTGAAAAATTATATTTTCTGTAAAAGCGCGAAAATTCGTTTATTCTTTTTCAACTATATCTCAAAAAATTGCTTTTCAAATGCTCCAGCAGAATCCGTAATTGCTCCATCGCTACCGTAATTGGTTAATTAATAATTATTTTTTTTAGAATCCATGTTTTGAAAAATTATATTTTTCTGTAAAAGCGTGAAAATTCGTTTTTTCATCTTGAACTATATCTCAAAAAATTGCTCCTCAAATGCTTCAGCTGAATCTGTAATTGCTCCAGCGCTACCATAATTGGTTAATTAATAATTAATTTTTCTAGAATCCATTTTTTGAAAAACCCCATGCGTGGGGAGCATTCGTACAAATTCCGCATCGTAGAAAATTGGCTATAACTCTTTAACCTTGTAACATAACAGTTTCAGACTTTTTTATAATTAACTACGATATATTTGTTACAATAAGATGCAGAAACTAGATAATTTTGACGACTAATCATAGAGTAAGAAAATAAAATTTAAAAAATGTACGTGGAGCAAATACTTTCCATTACCTTAAAAGCTTATTGCACTACACAGTATTAAGGCAGTGTTAAGGGCCTATTACACTACGCAGTATCAAGATAGTAACTATTACCAAGTTTTAGCGTAGTGTATTAAGAGTAAGCAAGTTAGTTTGTCTATTTGAACCGATCGACTGGATTAGACCGTGCTTGCTTGCTGAATATCGCGTGGTCTAATAATCGTAAGACTTAGCATGCTTAGACCATTCAGCGCGCAGCAGCGGCAGAGTGAAGTCACGAGTTTGTTTTCTATGGCATGCACAATGGCTTATTCATTAATATTGATGCCATATTTATAGCAGTATCAGAAAGGTTATTTAAATCTATCACTTCGTGTAGAAGGATTCCGGGTCATGTCATAAAGTATGAATGGTAAGGTAAAGTCATATGGTAGACTTTTTCGTAATGAGTCCATGGTTGGGTCCTAATGAGAGATCTCCTCAGCAATCAACAGTACAGACACAAAATATAGTATTAGTATTTAATATTTATAGCCCGTTCCAAGATCTATCATAATTTAAATACATTCACGGTTGACTCCTAACGAAAAGTCTCCTCAGAATTCAACAGCATAAGTATGATTTTTATACAAATACACTTTATACTTGGAATAGGTTATCTTAAGATTTACAGCTGCACCAAGGGTATATGAGATCTCTGCAGTCAACGGCACAACGCATTCACACTTTCGAATACAATGATACGCAAACTAAATAATTAGATTAGTTAATAAGTTAAAATATTTTTTTAGAAGAATTTAGTCTTACTGCATCGGGAAATTAAATTTTAAAAAAGAGAACGCATAAAAGTTTCTTTTTAAAAATATATTATGTATTTAAATTCAATAATAATACATTTTTAAATCATACATACGAATTAAGGATTCTGTTGGAGCATTTAAAAATCAATTTTTTGAGATATAGTTCAAGATGAACAAACGACTTTTCGCGCTTTATCAGAAAAAATATTTTTTTCAAAAAATGGATTCAAAAAAAAAAATTATTAATTACCCAATTATGATAGCGGTGTAGCAATTACGGATTCTGCTTTAGCATTTGAGGAGCATTTTTTTTAGATATAGTTGAAGAAGAAATAATTAATCTTCGCGCTTTTTAAGAAAAATTTAATTTTTTCAAAAAACGAATTCTAAAAAAATCTTTATTAATTAACCAATTACGGTAGCGGTGGAGCAATAACGGATTCTGCTGAAGCATTTGAAAAGCAATTTTTTGAGATATAGTTCAAGATGAACAAACGAATTTTCGCGCTTTTACAGAAAAATATAGTTTTTCAAAATATGGATTCTAAAAAAATTAATTATTCTCAGAAGCAGAAGGAATGAACAATAGCTAGTCGAATTATTACTGTCTGTATAAACACTAGGCACTAGTGGCTACTAGGCACTAATCTGGCTAGTCCCATGATATTGACCGAAAAACCGTTTATAAAAAACGTAACTTACATACCTATTGCATATTCCAAATTTTTATTACATATAATTTAAGGCTTTTATGTCTTGTAAGAGTATGTGATTAAAATAACAGTAAACATCAAAAGATTAAGCGATCTTATATCTATACACTAAACCTATCCTAAGAAATTTCACAACAATACTCGACTCTGAAATATTTATCTTTACTCATAATGGAAGCCAACAATGGGGTGATGTATTTACGAAATAAATGTCAAACCATCACTCAGAGTTCGGGAAGCATGTTTTGAAAATGAGGAATATCTTTGCATGATAAATGCTTACGCATATTTTAAGTATTAATCATCACTTTTTAAATAGAAGTTAAGTGTAATAATTATCTGCTACATTGTTTGACGACACGTTTGGCTCAATTTTAGTGACCCTACTTGCTGCGCCAACTGTCGCGGGTTCCGCTGGGGCATTCATTTGTTGAGCCAGCCAGTCAAGCCACCTAACTAGATATTGATTTAACTTTCTGAATACACATAGTTTTTGGCTCTTTGAGAGTCAAAAGCTATACTTAGTTGTAAAGTTTATTAGTAAAGCGCATGTGATTGCTCTTTTTTGCATAGTTAATAAGCAGAATAAACCAAAGTCTCAATTAAAACCTTTTTCTATTTTTTTGGATTAATTCCATTTATATTTAAAACTACTGGTAAAATTCAGACACCATGGAAATTACATTGTTATAATTGCGTAATAAAATGTGTAGTTTCTAAGGTTTGATACGTACAAAAAATCATAAAATTTCTTCATAGTCAAACAATAAAAAATTGACAAGAAAAATCTCTTAATTTTAAGTGGTGAGACTCCAACAAACGCTCACACCAGTCTGTAATGTCAGCGTTATTCTGAGTACATTTCTGTGTTCAAAGGTTTCGAGAGAATGCCGGAATTAACAAAGACTTTCGACTACTTACAAAAACTTGGAAATATTATCGCTCTGAATAGGACACACGACCAGTGAAATAGCACGATATATATTTTTACTCGCTTTTGACCAATACTTAGTTTGTTATAAACGATATTTTTGGTTCCTGACGTTTCGAATGCTTTACAGCAATCATGGTCACGGGAGAGACTAGGAGCAAGAACCAAAAATCATAATAAATCCGCGACAAAATCCAAAAAGATAGTTTCATTTATTATGTCAAATATTCGCGTAAGCCTAAGAAAGTATTACTTAGTTTGTTTTTACAGCTTTGACTGAAAAGCTTCTATAAACAGTACTACACTACTTGTATTTGTTCTTGTTCTTCTAATTAACTTTACAAATTATACCCTTACATAGTTCATATTCTTAAAAAAAATAAAACCGAGTTACTAAATATAATCTAAATAATTTACAATTTTTTTTATCTATAGGTAATTTGATTTAAATTAAAAATGAATTCGCCATTTATTGATTACATTGTTCAGTAGAATATCGGCCTTTTTCCAATTTTTTCGATAACATAAAGTCCGGATCGAGTTTCGTAAACCGTTTGAAATTTGACAGCACTTTACGATTAGATAAGAAAGTGGGTTCGACCCGATTGAAAACTTTCCGACCGATGTTTTCGCGAAGAGATTAGGCTGTTTTAGAATTTTGTACGAGGGTTTGTCTCCCAAAATAAACATATCGTACTCGACCATTAATAATTGAAATAATGATATAGCTTAGTGGTTTTGAATAACGTTAAAGCCTTAGTTTTTCTTATCGGTGGGCGGTGCATCGACTTGCTTCTGGTACTTCTCTGATAATAGTATGGACTGTGGGGGCAATCTAATTTTTCTTGTAGTCTTACTAGGCATGGCTGCCGTTTGGACATCGTTGTGATCTTGCATCCCCGCATGCGGGGGAGGTTCAATAGGTAGTACCTAGTACTATTGGGTAGTACCAAGGCCATTCTGTGTTTAGTTTTATAGGTTACCTTTTTGTTGTAAAGTATTATAGATATAACTAGCTATAGTGATAATATCTCACGAAATAGAAATTACAGTAATTAAAAAAGTAAGATATTGCAGAAAAACAAGTGTTTTAAAAAAGTCTGACAATATAATTATGATGGTGTGAATAATATTCATCCATTTTCATTATTGCCTATGATAATATTGGCAACCCTGATTTTTATGTTAATAAAGTTTACAAGACTACATGCATATCGATTATTATCGAAAAATAGGCTATAGGTTATTTTTATTTATATATTACAAGAAAAACCTAGTGAGACTGGTTCAAACCTTGGGGCTTGTACTTCTGATATTTTATATGCGAATTATTTCCAACATGATTACCGTTGCCTTCTAACAAAAAATTACGATGAAACCTGCATGTTTGAAAGAACCTAGTATTTTTTTTTAAATGTATGTTTCCATACTGGAAAAAAGGTTTAAAATATATTAATAATTAAAAAAAAACGTCTGAATTGAGAACCTCCTTAGTATGAAATCGGTCAAAAATTAATGAAAGAGATTTTGCTGACCGGATTAGTTGTGGACTAGAAGAAGGCGTGATTAATCACCGGTTGCGGTTGCTTCCAAAGACAAACTACTTGTTATAGATAGCACGATATAATTTCTGAAATCTTTACATAGTAGGTATAAAACAAACTCGCTTTTCGCTCTTGTACTTAAACTCGTGCACCTATCTTTTAAACTACGCAACGGATTTTGATCCAGTTTTCATCAAAAGATAGAATAATTCAAGAGGCAGATTTATATGTAAATATCTATAGTAATAAAAGAAATGTTTCGTAAACGTCTGTTTTATTAAGCATTTTTTATTTCACCCAGGTAAAATAATCTAAAATTAAACAAAAATATATTCTATAAACGCATCTTTTCTGTAAATTTTTCTCTTATGCTATATTTTTCTAAATAAAGTAGGCTCTCTAGACGTTCAATGTAGCCTTATAATATTAAATTCATTAAAATCAGTCATTTACCCGTAAAATTTAAGCAGATGGAGCCAATAAGTATTTTATTAAATATATATGGAATTTCGAGTAGTTGCTTTATTGAAGTTCTACATATAAAGCTTACGTGAAACAAATTGATCATCCTTCGCAGAAATTTTATTTTTTACGAAGTACGTCAATTTTAACAATTTATTTTATAAAATATATTGAGAATATTAAGCATGAAAGCCGTAAAAACAATAAGAACGTCTTACGAGGGATTAGGCAAACACCGGGATGTGCAGTGATTAATGATGGGGGACTGCTAACGTAGCTTTTTAAGCAAATTTTATACCTACTATGCTTTTTTAGTGAATTTAACAAAGAAATTAGTGAATTTAAATAAAATACGTTATTATCTTGGGATTTTTATTTTCTTGTAGTATTTTAGTGGCATGTTCGCCGATAAAATAATATCTACGCCGATAAAAAAGGATTTAGAATTATAAGCTCAAGTATATGTATATTATGATAGAATATTTCTATTACGATATAGCTATATTATCTTTAACAAATCAGTGATTTATTTAATTTTCTTCACCCATTATTATTCTTTGATATAACTATATCCGTCCGCATATCATTATATTTTGGCACATAATATCATCCACGTAACGTGTAGGCTAACCTAACATGTACCGCAAGTGAACGATCTATTTTTATTGATCACTATCGTTCTAAAATTTTTGATATCAACAATGAGTCCCGTGGTGGATTGAACAGAGTCGATAACGGGGAATTGCCATACTAAAAACATAATATAAAAGATGAAGATTACCCTACAAGAGCCTCAAGAAAACATACAAAGTACCGTATTCAAGGCGAAAAGATTTATACGTATTTCTTTAATAATCATGAAATACTACTATATAATATAATTACAAAATGTTTCCATTATTCTCCATAAAATATATTTTCTCTTACAAAAATAATTTCTGAAATAAATGTCGGTATTCTACGAAATAAATTAAGTAATGTTATAATACGTAGAATATTACGTACGTTACAGAAGAGAGATTAGAGATAAACATGAGAATCTTGTAATATTATGCATCTGTAAAAATATGAAGCACATTAAAGTATTCCCTTGATTTTACGTTTCTTCGTAGTGAAATTGTAGAACGGATTCAACATTTAAGAAATTATCATTTTTTGTACAATAGTCTGAAATAAACACAGTGTAGTATAAATGAGTATGAGTGGATATCTATACTAATATTATAAAGAAGTAAAGTTTGTTTATTTGTTAAATTGTAAGGGGTAATCTCGGGATCTACTGAACCGATTTTAAAAATTCTTTCACTAATAGAAAGCCACATTATTGCTGAGTGTCATAGGTTATATAAAAAACCGAAAAATAAAAAGGCTTTTACGTGGTAGTCCGTTTTGCAAAGTGAATCGGAGAAAAAACGGTCGAATGAAAGCGTTTCTTACGAACGCTGCCTTAACTATGAAAGATATATTTTTGAGTTCTAGAGAAAAGATGTGGAGCTTGAAAATGCTTACAAAAAAGTCAACGACAGCATATGTCTAACTTTTATATTTAAGTTACAAAAAGTAGTTTTTTTAATATTAGTATAGATAATTTAATTTTTAATTTTTAATATTAATAAAATAATTTAAATTATTTAAACACTCTGTACTAAAAAGAATTATTAACATTATGGCCAACGAAGTGGGCACGGGTCAGCTAGTATATTATATAGGTCCATTGACAACTATTGTTGTCAGTTGTGAGCTCGGTATATTATTACACTCTTTTAGATATATAAGCAAGTAGTGAATTTAGACACGATCATGCGAATTTAGTTTGGTACGAAATTCGCAGTGAAATATGCGAAAATTTATTTGCAAATGAAGCCTCATTCGTCAAAATCCGCAAAGTTTTTTGTTGAAAGGTAAATTTATCATTACGAGCTCTACCTTCCGGCTGCCCTTTTCTTTGTAAATCGACCCATCATTTTAAGGGTCTTTGGAAGAAAATTGCTTATTGCAATTTGGCTCTTATACTAAGGTGATAAAGTTTATGAATTTTAATATTACGTATAGTACAATAGGGGCGGTTGACGAAATAAATCCGACATCAGTGATTGCTTTTCGAAAAGTATTCTGCACTCGCATCATTATAGGTACCCTTAACTTAGAAGAAAATGTAATGGGCCAAAAACTTAATATTTTTTGCATAATCTTAAAAATAAACGAGAAACTTCAAAAGTTGGCACTATTAGGTGTTTTTATTGTAGCATATATTGTGTTATATTGACATTAACACATTTATATCAAGTAATAAAGTTATTATTACATACATTATAATAATTACGTCTGCATGTTCCAAGTATTCATATTATAATTTGACACAAAAGGAATTATGAAACTTTGAGCTATACTTACGCTGAGATCTACTAGTGCTTGTTGAAATTAAATTGAGCTTGAGATCCAAAGTACTTTATATCACGACAGTGTGTACAAAGCACTACCCTAATGTTGTATACACGGGCATAGGCAAGAAGCCTGAAGCACTATAGCCACTAACAGTTTGGTATACTACGAGTATGTACCTACTTGACTGAACTAAGCTTTGAATTAGAATATTCACAGAAATTAGATGACAAACAAACCTAAAAGCATATTATTTACTTAAAGCCTATGAATATATACATATAATTTTATGTACATTCATAGCTTAATAACCCTATAGACAAAAACATTGACGTACGATTTTTTATCGCACTAAATAATAGTTTATTTACAACTAATTTTATAAGTTCAAATTGGAATAAAAGACAGTTCAAGATCGCACAGTGGCTTTCCCTATTTCTGTAGAGTGCTCAACTTAATGATAAAGAGTATTGCTCAGTCACTTTCTACGTCGATGATACGACCTAAAGGCCATGGAGCATGGAGTCGTGTAAATGTCAACTTATGCAGAAAGTGAAGTTAGTAATAACAGTCATCTAAAATAATATTTTGCTATGCGAATTAAATTTTCATATGTAATATTTTAAAGTTATTTAATAAAAAGTTTCATATTATACTTTCTTAGGTTTACGCGAATATTTGACATTATAAATGAAACTATCTTTTCGGATTTTGTCGCGGATTTATTCACGACGTTTTGAATGCTTTACATCAATCATGGTCACGTGAGAGACTTTACAGCAATCATGGTCACGTGACCACTAGAATAATGAGAATAGATGAACGTTCTGAAACTTGTGTGAACTAGAAAATAGTTGCTAGTCGATCGAATGATGCACTTTATCTTATTTCTCGAACTTAGTAATTATAATATGCTGTTCTAGATACCTGGCATGTTCCTCTGACTTTGCACGTGGAATATTTGACTTAACTTATATGTGAAGTAATTCTCCAGTAATATTATTTGTATAAAACTAGTGAGTTTCAACGTAAGGGGTCAGTTATGAAACGACTTATCCGATTCTAACAATTCATTCACTAATACGAAGTTACATTACCACAGAATGTCATAGAGTATCATTAAGAATTCTTTATAACTTTAATTGAAATTATATAGAATAAAATTTTGTAAAGTTGTTTTTCCCCTGCTACTACTAGGCACCTAGGGTTCGGGTTCGTAACCGAGCGTAACGATGCCAAATATATAGAGAAAGATATTTTCAGTCAGGCTTTGTAAACATCCACATATTAAATAAACACTGTCTTTTACACGTTTAAATTTACGAGATTCAACGTCAGTTTCAGTGGCAAAATAGTGCTAAATTCAAAATTTATTTATACTTATACTATATAAACTTGAGCCCAATGGGGTTTTCCGTTGGCAATGTAAACAGCAGATTATTATTACTATGGTTTTGCGAAATTTGTGTGGAATAAAGTAAATGAATAATTAATTAGTAAAACCATATCCACCTAAATTTAATGATTTTTAGATTCGCGATAATGAAAATTAAAAAATTTACGTTCTATTTCAACAATTTCCGCTACATTTTATTTAATTATTATTATTTTTTTGTACGTAGCTTTCTGATTCAGTCAGTACTACGAATAAGAAAATTATTTTATTGGTTTACTAATACTTTCAAATATCAAAGGATTGACATGAAGTGTTGTACCTGTGTTAGTACGAGTGTATACAATGTACAAAATGACCTGTAAACAATACGTAGTAGTGGTTTAAGAGTCGAAGAATTGAATAGTTTCATACCAGATTCTATTTGCGTGATCCCGAAGGATATATTATAAGAGGAGCTAACGTAGGTGGTATCTGTAGATATCTATCACTAAATATTATAAAACAAAGTACACCACCGCGTCTGTCTGTCTGTCTGTTCGCGATAAACTCAAAAACTACTGCACCGGTTATGATGTTGATTTCATTAATGGATAGAGTGGTTCTAGATGAAGGTTTTAGTATATAATTTGTTAAGTATTTGTATACATTTACTAGCGGAATCCGCGGCTTTGCTCGCTCCAAGTCTAGATACGCACCCGAGCGAAGCGATGGCGAGTCGCTCGTAAATAAATTATAAATAAAAATATTGGGACATTAACAAATAAGCTATCTCCATGGCAAGACTTGTGTTATGGGTACTAGATAGTTTATACGCTACACAATATAACATGAATAGCTGTAAATACTACCTATATATTGAAAGTATGTAAAGATTAAAAGTTAAGTTTTCTCCTTCCATTGTCAACCAATTTTCATTTTTTAAGTACAAATTTAGGCAATGCTTAGCTTAGCTTTTTATATACAAAACGACAAAAATCATAACAGTTTAGTTACTACCTTTTCGCCTCTGCATGGCAACCAATTATCTTCTTATTTTAGTAACTAGTAATGAACTTTAGTGCTATCGATAAAATTAAAAAAATAATTATAGACAAACAACCCTTGGGGGAACAAGTAAAACAAAATAACCCTATAATTATTTCTAATTGAAGCACCCAAAATTAAACCAAACGTCCAAACAATAAACGTCATTAGTCCCCAGTTTTATGTAATTATATAGCGTTTCTATTGAGCTTTGTCCCTGACAGGTAAACAATTAATAAGCAAGGAACTAATTGTGTTATTATGGAACAAACCTTAATCACCGCTATTCTTGATGCTGTAAACTCAAAATGTACAACCGATGACCTTATTTAATATTTTATCTGTTTTGGTACATAATTATATACTACAGTTATTTACTATAAGCATTGCCCTCGTTCAGACTTTCGATTGCTATAAAATTGCATAGTATAATTTAATCGAAATCACTCCAGCCATTTTGGAGTCCATAAGAAACATACACATTTATTTTGTATATTATACAATCCGGAACCACTCGCACAGCAAGTAGGGTATATCAATAGGGGTCACTACAAACTGAGCTAAGGGTGTCGTCAAATCTATTTATCTATATTACTAGCATTTCCCGCGGCTTCGCACGCGTTCGAAAGACCGGAAACCAAATTTTTTCTAAGTCTCGCGGTTTCATACCTCGCAGAACTAACGCCCGTCCTTCCCGTTTTTGCAACATTTTTTTTGCTCCGCTCCTATTGGTCGTAGCGTGATATGATATAGCCTATAGACTCGATAAACGGACTATCCAACACAAAAAGATATTTTCAAATCGAACCAGTAGTTTCTGAGATTATCGCTTTACTCGTTTAACCAAGCAAACCAACTCTTCAGCTTTATAATATTAGTATAGATTATAACGAGATAAAGTTTTTAATTTTATTTGTGATAGATAAATTTAAATAAAGGGTGAGTAGCTAAAAATCGATTAATAAATATTGCCTTAAAAATTATAAAAAAATTGTTTCATCATAGACAAGGATATCGTGTAACATTCACACAAATCAAAATACAATCGAATAGAGAATCTCCATTTTTTTCGAAATCAGTGACAGGCTGAAGGCTCTGTTGAATTTGTTGAGTACATTTCAAAGCTCGAGTAACCCGAACTTTGTGGTCCCATACAAAGCGGAGTGGGTGCTAACGAATCGAAAATACAAGTCACGCAAATTTGTACGTAAAGGAATTAAATATGTTTATATAATTATGAGATTATTCAAAAGAGATAATTACATTTTCTTACATTTTAATTTAACAAATATCGTGTTATTATATTATATGGTATTTATCTATTAAAAATAATTATTACATTTAAGTATTAACTAGTAACTCAACCTTGCTTAGCTCTGGTTCGTCCCCAATTAAAAACTGAAATAAATTTGTCTCACGGAAACCGTACTTATTTCTAGTATAAAAAGTATTCCAGACCATCTTTAGTGGTAGTGCCATGCTTGTTACCTTCGAGTAGCAGCTGAATGGGCCGGCACGCCCCGTATAGTACCACTCTCTCACAGAAGACCGGCGTGAAGTGGCAGCTATGCTGTCGCGTTTCGTTCGGTAAGTGAGAGTCCGGGAGGCCCACTCCCCATCCCTCATCCCTCCCTCCCTCCTCCCTACTCCCTCCCTCCCTCCTTCCTCCTTCCCTCCTCCCTCCCTCCCTTTCCTGAAAGGCCGGCAACGCATCTGCAAGCCCTGCAGTGTTCCAGATATCCATGGGCGAAGGTGATCACTTCCCATCAGGTGAGCCTCCTGCCCGTTTGCCCCCTTTGTGCCATAAAAAATAAAATCTATTTTCTTGCTTAATATCATCTTTCATACGTTTTGGCGTTACAAACATCCACCCATTCAAATGTATAGTTATATTAGTTTATTATATATTTAGTTTTTTTATGTTACAGTTGAACCGGCATTAACATTTTGATTTGCATTAGATGTTCTTTTTTATGTAGTAGTAACTAGAACCGCCCTCGAATCTGTTCGTATAAGCTTATTTAATAAAATTTCTGTACCCTTAAAGTGTCGAAGCGTAAAGCTTAAAATATACGATATTAATGCAAAATATTTTTTTAATTAGACTGGCAGTAACGATAGTACGTTATAACAAATAAACTTCTGGCTTTATATATCAGTAGAGATTATCTTAACCAAGACTACAAGAATCTAATTAACTTTTATTCGACCGGTGCGCCATGTTTGACGGCTCGTATTGCGCTTTGTTAGAGAATATACGAGTACATATAACTGTAAAGATACAGTTCCAGAAAAACTACTACGTTAGAGATCTGAACTTCAGTGTTATATGTGAATTCAGCACTATTTTTAATGTCCCTGGGTACGAACCTTAAAGTACGCGGAAAATCAAACCATAGTCACATGTCTTTGTTCTCGTCTCTCAAACATGCAAAATTCCTCACGAAGTTCCCTTCAGCATTAGACAAGTGGTAATCATGAAAATGAATCGTACATGAAAATAATAAAGATGCTAAACCCGGGATTTAAACTCGTTTAACTCAGTTTCTCCAGCGAATGATGTGTCCACGAAATCGCGTTAGATAAAAATAGTGAAATTATTTTATCATAACATTTCAAACACGATTTAAAAACATTCCTTAATATGATTGAAGACTTGTTATACAAATATTACTTTTTTCTAAGCATTATATTTTATATTCTTGACACAAATTTATTGGAGTTTGTAAGAAACCGAAAAATTAAATCATGTACCGTATGAAGTTACTAAGAAGCTTATAAAATTAGGTTTGCGTTTAATTAAGTGGCCCGGAAAGTCTACACTAGGAGTGCTTGAGGCGTTGTTTGAAGACGAATACGTACAAAAAATCTTGAAAAATAAATCTTGTCTGTTTGTTTTATAATATCAGCTTTTCTTACTGTTTGATATAAGAATAAAATTTTATTAACAAGCAAAAGATATGTTATTTTTTAAATATGTATTCCATTATAGCTAAAAGTCTCAGATGTAGATCCTGGGTCGATGTCTTGGGTTCGAGTTCAGGGTTATAGTATAAGTAGATTATTATTATTTGGTTTCTCGATCAAGAAAATTATAACTACATAATTTTACGACTATAAAATTAATGTAACGATAGTTCGAAATATTGTTAGCATTATATCGAAACAGTTAATTGCATTACTAGACCTAATACAGTAATTATTGAAGAAGTTTTATCCCAATCACATCTATCTTGATTGGAGTCATAAGAGGTATAACCGCAAGTCAAGATCAGAACCTGAGGGAAATCAAACGTCATCGGGCAACGTTGATTCGATCTCGTTACGTATTACTGCCTATTTCGTAATGCTGTTTAAGTTTCGAAGTACTGACGATGAAAAATATGGAAGAATATTCTTTATTATATTATTTTTTTCAGTAAATATGCCCACTTCAGTATTAATATCAACGCCGGAGTTCCTCAAGGGTCTGTTCTCTCAGCTACACTCTTTTTGCTTCACATAAATGACCTGTTGATACCCGGTATCCTGGGATATGCAGATGACAGCACTGTAACTGAGAGATATATGTCCAGTCCGCGCACAAACAGTAGTGAGATCAGCGAACTTAGAGAGGCAATGGTAGAACGCATGAACTCCACCCTTAAAGAAGTCTCTAATTGGGGTATCGCCAACTTGGTGGAGTTTAACACTAAAAAAACACAGGCATGTCTGCTATCCGCCAAACGGAGCCCTTTTATCTTGGCTCCCTCCTTTCGAAATGTATCCATATCGATCACCGACCACATTGACCTCCTAGGTCTCGACATCTCGGGTACTATAAACTTTGGAAGAGCCATTGAAGCCAAGGCCAAGACTGCCGCCAAAAAATTAGGCATCCTTAATAAGGTCAAGCGGTACTTCACGCCTCAACAATTGCTTACACTATACCAAGCTCAGATCAGGTCATGCATGGAGTACTGCAGTCACCTCTTCGATGGCTCCGCCAAGTACCAACTTGCGGCTCTAGATGCTGTAGAACGTCGAGCAAGGAATCTCATTGGTAAAGATTCTCCATTCTTAGCAAAACTCCAGAGCCTCGATCACCGTCGAAAAGTTGCTTGCCTATCGGTGTTTTATAGGATATATTTTGGGGAGTGTGCTCAGGAGCTTTTCGACCTTGTCCCCCCTTCACCCTTTTACCACCGCACTGCAAGACATCGGGAGGGCTTCCATCCCTATATCGTTAATATACCACCCACGCGCACGAAGAGGTTCAAGTCTTCTTTCCTGATTCGCACGGCTAGGGACTGGAATGCTCTTCCGAGATCTGTGTTTCCTGACACGTACAATTTGGGTAGCTTTAAAGCTAAAGTGAATAGGCACCTTCTAGGCATGCGCGTCCCACCTTAGACCGCATCATCACCTTTCATCAGGTGTGATAGTGGTCAAGCGTGTGCCTATAATACATTAAAAAAAAAAAATAATAAGTATAGGATGATAGTGGTAGCCCAGTGGTAACGCACTCGCTTGGATAACCGAGTGATGCGGGTTCGAATCCGGGTCTCGCACCTCTGAGATTTTCATGTGCGAATCTTTTCTATCAAGATTACCACTTGCCTTACGGTGAAGGAAGGCAAGTTTTCGAAAGACATGTGAAGTCCGCCAACACGCACTATGCCAGCGCGGTGGACTATGGCCTGATCTCTCTCTTGTTGAAGGGAGGAAATATAATATATTCATATTTTTGTTACTTTTATTACTTTTTAAGACAACTTCAAAAATTATATTTGTTGTAACATGTAAGATGACGATAATTTATTTATCTTTATATAAGTGATATTTTAAGAATTTTTGTTTTAATATTATTGAGAAAATATGTAATTTATTATTATCAATATTAACATTAAATATTTTTAATAGATTTCGGTACTTTTTTGCCGACAGTACTACCTAACTCCATACAGAATCGTCGAATGTGCAATGAAAGTGTCCAATTTGACGCGGGTCAACCCCAGGGCCAAACTGTAAGGAATTCTGGCTAATATGCCTATTATTTTGAACGGGAATTCGAAGTTAAAGTCATAGCCTTAGATTTAGGTTCCCGTACTAATATAACTACCTTAATTTATTTAAATAAAGCTGGACAGGTAAGATATATTATATTAGACGACGATTGCTGGCAAATCCTAATGAAAAGATGAAGAAATTAATCAATTAATTTTATAAAAATGTGCAAAAAAATAATATCCCACCCTGCACTGCACAATAGTGAGACAAATGAAGCTCAGTGTTACTAATAATAATAATCAATAACTATATCAATATAATACTAATATTCTCGTCAACTTCTTTTTCATAATATAGTAAGAAATTACATTTTTGAGTTTTTTTGCCGATTTTTCGAATAAAAGCTTAATTAAAAGCAAAGAAATGGACTCGAATTTTTAATAGTTTTTGATCATAAAAAAGTAAAAGTAATATACATTTATTAAAAGCTGTTAATTTGAAATTAAAAACAGACACTTCGATTTTATTTATATGTACAGAATTTACTTACTTGCGATATAAAAGTTCGTCTAGTGTTATTTTAAAACAATATTATGAAAATAAATAGAATCATCAATCAAAAATCAAATCCATTATTTTCCGCACATCATTGATCACTGTCATACCGCTATTAAAACATGTCACAATAAACTATATGATCACGTCTAGATATATTTAGTTTTAGATACATCATATACATTAGATTTTCAAGATAGTTCGAGACCTAAACCAGATAAGTATGAGGATTTAAGTACAGTTGTAAGTTATTCCTGTTAAGAAATTTTAAAAGAAGCTTAAAATGAAATAATTCCATGACTAACCTAGAAAATATGTAATTTCTGAGATTATTACACATATTATTATTAATTATTATAACTCGAGCAGAGTGAGGGTGAGTCGCTAGAGAAGATCTACAGCTGAGTATAAGTTATAACTGTGAAAGCAGAGATTAATAGTAAAAAACAGAATTTTGTTTTAACGTGACGTATTCAGCGTTAATTTTTGTGCTTTGTGATGAAAAAAAAATTTTCATTAAATTAAAGTCTTTACTTACATTGTACAAATCTATATGGTATATTGTTTTATAGCTTGCTTTATATAGATACAATACAAAAGTAAGAATGAAGTCATTCGAACAGAGTCAATATGTAAAGTTTTAACTCTGTAGAAAAAGGCAAAGTGATTATCATTCACACTGGCTAGTCACAGGCACAGAGAATAGTCTTAGGGAAATAACGAATAAAAATAAATATGCTATCAAAAAAGTATATCGTTCTAAATTTTATCAATATTAAATAGAATGAAAACTCTTTGTATACCTACCTACATTTTCTTTTAGATACCTTGGAATAAATAATATTAAAGTCTTATATTTAATTGGCGGATAATTGATCGGCGTCTTTTGTTTATCGTATCGTATTAGCTTTTACGCTAAATTGGTCAAACAAGTATTAACTACGCTATAGAAATAATCCTCTGAATTAAATTATTATAATGCTATTAAGTTACAGTGGAGCTGCCTATATATGTATAATGAACGTATATATGTATGTATACTGTATAATATGTGTAAGTTGTTTGATGGATGGTAATTGTAAGAGATAAATAAATAAAAATAAAATAATAATAAATATGTTGGGACATTTACACACAGCACTATCTAGTTCCACGGTAAGGTACGTGCCTTGTGTTATGGATACTAGATGGTTGATATACTACACATATATAAGTTTAAATACATACATAAACACCCATGACTGGAGTACAAACATTCGTGCTCAACAAATGTATGCCCCCAGCGGGACTCGAACCCGCGACCGCTTGCGCAACAACTAGGGTCACTACAAACTGCGCCACGCGTGTCGTCGAAAAAAGAGATATGTATGTCAAAAAAAATAATGTATCAGAAAATTATAATACCTTATTAAATATTCATAAAAAAATGCTAATTGATGCTTAAATTTATGATCTTAACGTCTTCCTACTGACATAAATACTTGAAAATAATATATATTAAGTTATACTTGAAGTACTACTTGTCGATTTAATTAAATTTGTAACATCATTAGCAGTAATTACAGCCTTCCAATTACTTGCTAAGTATTAAGAAGACCTCTCCTACATCTTAGTACGTACAAAATTATTTCTAAGCTATTTTTAGATATCTAAAGGCTTAAATCGAAAATAAAAACTTGTGTGTGTAATCCGTATAAAAAATCCTTTTGTCATAACTCCTCTATGTATCTCTCTAAACAGCCTGAACTTAACTAGCAGACATGCATGTAGTTAATTAAAAAGTGTAATCATTTTGAGGCTGTTTCACGCCAACTTTCCACCCAACGACTGTTTTAATCTAGCGATGCTCATTGTTACGTAAGCATGTTTTAATATACTTTTCACAATATCGCTTTGATGTAGGAGTTTCCTGACAAATCAAAAGCTAGAACGTCAGTGAGCTGCAATTATTTTGATACACTCCGACGAGCGGAATGAAATATTACAAACTCTAACAAAAATAGAACTGAATTTTCTTTAAAACACGAAGGGATAATTTTGTGTGTCTTTTGAAGTTTATTCTTACGATACACTGGTGGCGGTAACTTAAAATATTTCACCGATATATATTACAAAGGCATTCAGCGACCATTTTTGGTTTTAATAATAAAAAGGTCTGGGACTATTTACTTCACTATTCACGGTTTAGAACATAGGCACAATAAATCATAAGTTACACCTTCCACCCTTCATTAAAGGCGTAGCTAGGAGGGGAAGATTAATCGACATTGATTAGAATAAAAATGACTAAATTAAATTATCTGAACTTGATTAGTATAAGTTCTGGGTAGATTCTGTTGTACATAAAAATCTTTCCTTACAAAATGGGAAAACATATCGCAATCACAGCTCAGGCAAAGCGAGGGTGAGTCGATAGTACTCGTATATATAACAAAAAAAAATTACAATGTTATTTCATAAAATATATTTTAAACAAGTGCACTACTATTATTTTTACAATTGACTAAATCACTTTATATAGGTATAGTGCTCTAATAACAGTGCTCATATCTGTCGTCATAACATAACAAGCGAGATGTCCTCGTTAAGGACTTTTAACGACTGCATCCCACCTGTCTATGGCAAGCAAACTATATCTATTTCTGCCATCTCCCTTGATGGATACCTAGAAATCTAATGTATATGATGTATCTAAAACTAAATATATCTAGACGTGATCATATAGTTTATTGTGACATGTTTTAATAGCGGTATGACAGTGATCAATGATGTGCGGAAAATAATGGATTTGATTTTTGATTGATGATTCTGTTTATTTTCATAATATTGTTTTAAAATAACACTAGACAAACTTTTATATCGCAAAGTAAGTAAATTCCGTACATATAAATAAAATTGAAGTGTCTGTTTTTAATTTCAAATTAACAGCTTTTAATAAATGTATATGAAAGTATATACAGGACTTACATCAAAAATCAATTTTTAAACTTTTTATCTGTCTGTCTATCCGTTTGTCTGTCTGTTAGCTCCGGCTAATCTCTGAAACAGCTGGACCGATTTTAACGGGATTTTCACTTGCAGATAGCTAATTTTATAAGGCGGAACTGAGGCTACTTTTTAACCCGAGGGAAGCGATGGTTAGTCTAGTATGATGACTAGTCTATATAAGTAAAAATTAATGTTGGTAAGAGCATAACTCAAGAATGGCTGGACCAATTCGGCAAATTTTTTTCGTATGTTCCTTAAGGTCCACGGAAGGTTTTAAGACTATAACAAAAAAAAAAGTTTCTAAAATAATTTATACAAAAGGGGATATTTAGGGACGAACCCGAGCGAAGCGAGGGTGACTCATGAGTATCAAATATAAATTAACAGATATGACAGTTGTTTTCTTGGTCTTACGTACTATGGAGCCAATTTTGGTTCTGGTAGTATTCAGCCCTTTGTAACGTCCCACTGTTGGGTACGGGCCTCCCTTTAATATAAAGGGCATTAAGCCATAGTCCACCAGTCTACGCTGACCAAGTGCGTTACTTCAGTCGTTTTATTTTTTTGTATATTTCACTATTATTATAAAAGTAAAAACCAGAGATTTACATATAACAGATTATATGTAAATATATTTATTATGCAGCTCTCAATAATAACTTGATGTCCTGGATTAATCGTTAATACTTGGGTCGAGAGGACATCCAATAAACAAGTGTGCTTGAGATCGGACGGGTATAGAATATTCATTTTCAACTGACTGGCTCAAATTATTGGCCAACTACTGTAGTAGTTTTATATAAAATTGTTGATATTTAATGAAGTTACGTTTACGTCTTCGACTTATTTTTGAATGATTGATTGGTATTGTTCTAAGAATAAGATAGATTCAATGCAATTTTTCCTTTCACCCTATATGATAAATATCATTTATATAATATAGTACATAACTTTTATTAAATAAAATTTTTATACGTTGAACGTTTCTAAGAAATGTGTAAGACCCTTTACGTTAACAGAGATTTTTTTTAATTATTTTTTTGCGTTTAATTAAATCTCATTATTTGGTATATAATAATCTCTTTTTACTATGATACTTCTTTTTAGACAAATTATAACGCAATAGTCATTATTATCGATACAAAGGCCGAATAGTTTTTAAAATCTCTATTTGTCTGTAACCGCATCACAAGAAATCACTGCACATATTTTGATGATATTGGTCATGATGATAGCTGGTTATTCGGATCATAGGATACTTTTTACTGCAAAAAAATATATTATTGCTGTAAAATCTATACCAACACGCGCAGAGCGAGAGTAAGTCGCAAGTATGGTATTAATAGTTCAGCAGTAATGTACAAGGATTATGTAAATTCAATGAAGAAACATAACCCTGTAAATTCTTAGATAAAAGTACCATTAAGCTACATTGTAACATTATAATTTGCTATCAGATAAATGATTAAAGCTGAGTCGCGAAGCAACGGAATAAACAAGTGTGCTCTAGAGCGAAGGAATAGAATATTCATGAAGAGATATTTTTAGACGTCACATCAATATTATATGTAATGTTGCTGCCTGCGGTTTCGTCTGCATCTGTATATAAACAAATTAGAAAGTCCTTGCTTTATATAGAAAAGCGACTGAACTGTAGTTTAAACTGTGGTCTAATAAACTATGATCATACAACCTAATACATACTTTCTATGATTCACGCAAGGTTTTAAGGTTTTTATTAAGATACTTTGGTGCCATTTTTATATTTTTGAAAAGAATATTTTGTTAATAAAATAACCATCGAGACGTCTGAAACCTAGTCTCTCCCGTGACCATATTATGTGAAGCTTTTGAAACGTCAGGATCCGGGAATGAAAATAAATCCGCGAAGAATTTAAAAACAATTAGTCAAATAAACAGATATAGAGTGTCGTTAGACAAATATTTAATTTTTGGAGTACTGACTTGTTTTCCCACAAAAAGAAGTAAAGGAAAGTAAATTACTGGAATGGAGAAAAGCGTAGTATAGCGTAGCGCAAATGCAAGTATAGGTACCTAATAATAGCAAGCGCGAGGAAAACTGGAGTAGTAATATTTGAGGGGATCTTTAATCGATAGTCTTTCACAAATAAGTGGCGAAGTTAGATGAAATTAGATACTTGACCTTTTTCCCAATGACTGGCGCTGATTGCTCTTATTTGAACTATTAAATATTTTCCATCTGAGAGCTTTTAATCCCTTGAAAAGAATCTCTGTCGCGATAAACTTAACTCTATAAATTCTAATGCGATTATAAAATTTTATGTTTATAAAAAAGACAGATAAATTTTATTATTATTTCTGTATATTTTATTGTATACTAGCGACACCCTCGCTCTGCTTGTTTGTTCCAGATACGTTTTAAAAATATGATTTTCTGAATTGAGATATTTTCTCACAGTAAAAAGTTTTCTATGATTATGATGATGATGATGATGAAGATGATGATGATGTAGATGATGATGATGACGATGATTCATCCGACTGTTTCCGGCCAAAGCGACCACTTCGACTCCTAGTCAACTTAGCGTTAATGAACAGGAAGATAGCTAATATAGCCGATCTTCTTATTAAACCCACGCGTGACTGAGTGCACGTGGGCTTACCATCGACATAATTGTACTGAATGACTGCAAATGGTCGATAGTTTAAGTCGTCGCGCTTATCGTCGAGGTCAGTTTTGCGCTGATCTTTCAATACGCGAACCTGCCTGAAAACTAATAGAATATTCTTTATATTAAACTGGATTACAAGCTTTCATATGACATATCAAACATAAAATAGAGCAGTAGTTTTCTCGACGTGGGTGAAAATTTAAAACGATAGATTTGGCCTTTGTATAATAATTATGACTACTTCAATAAGGTTTTTCAAATAATATTTCATTTACCGACTCGACTCGATTAGAATTCTATTATACTAGTATGTATATATTTCGCATATGAATTGTACGTGTCGGGGTTTTAGAACAAACTTTAATGTATGAAATGATAAAATATTAGTCAGTCGTGTTAGACTTGCATTGTGCAATTTATACTTTAATAAACTTTCATAGACAAATATGTAGGACAAATATAAAGTGTGCTATGGACTCTGTCCGCGACTACAACTCACACTTGACCGAATTATTTTCCTTTGTAGACACTCGAATAATACTTGCTAGGTGCTTGAGTCTTATTCTTTCCTTAGTTATTCTTGAGTCAAGTTTTACTTAATCTGATGACATAGTTTTATTTGCCTATTATTTCTGTGCCGATTTTAATTCTCTGGTTTAAAAAACAATAAATAATTTTATGAAAATAATTCTTCTATTGTATAGAAATGAAGAATAAAAAAATATAATGAATCATAAAATATTTTTTTTTTAATTCTAATTTTATTTAGAGACTTAATAAGCATTATTGCAAAAATCACATAGTTCTATCGACGTGGGTAGGACAATATGCATTGAAATATTAAAAAAAATTTAAACATTATATTAAAAATCTTAAATTGAAAAATCACATATTGAAAGCATCAATATTTTTAACTGATGGAGACTGAGGAATTTACTGAATCTTTAAAATTATTTATTACGCCCTCATCATATGAATACGAATAGTTATTTTTGAAGACTTCTTATACCATACCTATGTAGGTGATTTGCTAAATCGATTAAACCTATTGCAACCCGAGAACGAAAACTAGTCGTGTTAATTATTTCCATGCGTACGTTTCAATACAAACACCGAGTAAATTGCGATCTAGATCAAAATTGTAATTTACTTGAAAATTGTTCATGGAATTCCATAGTAGCTTTAATGTAATATGTTGTGGGCTTACTGCCATGCGTGACACTTTATGCCTATTGCAAGATGCAAAATTGTAGCTGTCGGAATATGTTTTGAACGGTATGTATATATTGGGAGACTAAACAAAAGGCTTAGAGTACTTTATATTTACATTTTATATTACTCATATTTTAGTTGAAATAAAGTAATTTTTTAGATATTTTATATATTCATTGCAAATACTAGCAATATTAATTATTAATGTGAAGTTTTAGTTTTACTGTTTGGCTGAACGAATTAGGATGAAATTTTTACACAAATTGATTAGGACACGGAGTAACACTTAGGCTAGTCTTAAGTAATGCAAGGGTACATCACTAGTTGTGTCGTATTCTAAGTAAATCATTGAGATTATTGTTGCTCAATGCTTAGTGAAATTAAGATACTCGTAGCACGTAGCAGTACATAGTAATTAATTAATTAATTATAATATAAACTTATGTTTATAATATATTATGCTCCTGACCAATTTTGGCCACTGCGGTTCCTTTCACTGAGACTCACCACAGCTATAACATAGGATATAGGCGTTAGATATGCAAACGCCTATGCAAAACTCAAACCCATGACCTTTAGATGCGCAGCCATATATTCTAGCCAATATATTACACTGCTATACTTAAGAATATGTAAAAAACTGTATTTGACTGACTACTTGATATTTGTTTTTTTTTGTTCGTTTGGTTAAAAGTTGACAACCTAAATACCTATTTTTTTCAACGATGAAACTATTTCGGATATCGAATAAAATTGATACGTTTTTATTTATATTCGTTTTTACCTTTGCTTAGTTTGAAGTAAAAAATATTTCCTTAATTTAAAATCGATACACTAATTAAAAGAAAGACAGACAGTTTGAGGGTATTCAAATTAAAAGCTTCAGTAAACAAAGTGGGGACACAACTTTTATTTTAAAACTTCACCGATGAAAAAAATGACTGCTTCGTTAAAATTCAAAGATAATTGATAAAGGCACGAACTTGTTTAGCATTTTTGAAAGGCTAGTTATTGCTACATGATATTTGTGTGGATATTTCTTTTAAGTTTAAGTAATTAGCTAACGATTACTTATATCGATTACAACATTTTAAGCCTTAGTCTCTCTCGTGACCATGATAGTTGTAAATAACTTTAAATTACGGGTACCAAAAACTAAAAGAAATCAGAGAAAAAATCCGAAATGATAGTTTTTAACCTAATCAGTGAAAAATAAGAGTTTCAATTAGTTTATAAATGACTGATGGCATGAGAAATCATATGACGTACATAACAAAGTATATTATTTGTACATCTGTATACATTCAGTTAATATATATCTATGTAAATATTCTTTATCATATTTTAAGTATGAATAACACTAAATGTAAAATTTATAACAAATAGACATATTTTTCAATAGAAAAAAAAACGCAAAACAAATATACTCGTACCAACATATTATCTCTATTACTATTAGCAAGCGAAAAGTTGCACATGTTTTTATTTAATCATATTGATTGAGGGTTATTAATAAATTAACTTTATTTTCAGTAAAGAAAATAGAATATAAGATTTTAAAGATATGGAGATTTTAACTTTAATAGGTATTAGAATTTCAACTTAATAAAATTTAGAATTATAATATGAAGTAAAAATAACTCACATCAGCGTAGCGGCTGAGTTAATTCGGGACGATTGAGAATCGTATTAAGGAAATCGTATTCTGACAGTGAGGCATAAAGCTCTTCTATTAAATAAACTATCTTTTTGGATTTTTTCGCGGGAATAAAGTGAGACGGCGGATTCCTCTTTTAACTATGAGTGCTTTTATGAATTCGAAACGTAAGTAAACCAAACTATCAATATAATTATCGTTTTAGTTAAAATGTCAGTTATTTCAATTTGCATAAGTTTATAAAATAATAAATTTATGTCCTCCCATTATTACGCAAGCTTTATATTAAGGAATCGAGGGTATAATATTAAAATCGCAAATGCTGTACGTATTTTATTTATTAAACCATAAAATGCGGACCTGTATGTATATAACGTATTGTATAATAGGGCTGTTGGGGACTGCACATGAGGACACACGTCTTTTGTAGCCTGGATTAAAGAGGAAAATATGTAACTATAGCAACCCATTATAAAAAACTTCACTCAGCTAAGTCGATCAAGATCTATGCGCTGCTTGACTTAAATCAAATATTTAAGTATCTTAGAATCAAACCAACAAATATCACAACAATAAATATAACTAATTTCAATGAAGGTGAATTATTTTCTATTGACTCCTACTTCGATTATATGAAATTTCCAAATAATAATATTCCAAACAAAGCTATAACAAATATTACGGTATTTTCAAATTAATACGAGTAGTTATTGTAGAAATGTACACTGAGTATGTCAAAGTCATCTAATAGATTAAGAAGAAACATAAATTGTTACTACAAAGCATATTTCCTACTCTACGTCCTATTTCTCACAAATCGAAAAACGAAGAATGCTTATTCTCTTGCGCTAGATATTCCATTTGAAGTTTGCAGAATTGATGTAGAACTATTGTATTTTGGCACAATCTAGCTTTTGAATAATTAAGAAACTCTTAAACTACTCTAAACACTCTACGCTAAAAACGGCTTTCTTAAATAGTTACTTAAAAATATTTATTTATTACGCAATAGAATTAAATGATTTTTTTAATATCTATCCATATATTATGAAGATGATACTGATTTTAAACTGACGGGTTTAGGAGTAAGCGATGATAAGGGATAGTGTAAGGGAATTAGATATTCGTTGTTTACTACATAAAATTACGAGTATATATAAAAAAGTTTATGACTAATCAAATAAACATTTTACATAATTTATTTAATGACGGATATAGGTTCAGATGTTTCCAATACTATGCAATAAATAGGATTAATGAAACCTTTTTATTACCGATCCCAACTCATCGTGAGATCAGCCGGTCGTACCAGATTAGTACAATACAATTACATGTGTAGTAGAAAATAGTATTTGAATACAATATTACTTTGCAAATTTATTTTTTATTCCGTTCTTAATACTCTTATGTTTAAAAAATATAGGATTATTGAATTTTCAAATAGAAACTAATTAAAAATAGTCTTTCTTTACACATCGTTTAGAAACAACAATAAAAACAAGATTTGATAAAATTAAAACCTACTAAAAGAGATAATTTCATTAGTACGAGTAGCAGTACGCGCGATACTCGACGCGGCAAGTCGCGATGTCGAATTTTTTTTGTTTTACTAACAAAACTCCAAAAAAATTACATAATATAGGCTCTATTCGTAAACAGATAACTTGAAAATTGACTATAGTTTTTAACCATGGACGTATTAACTAATGGACCAGTCATAAAATACAAATGCATGAAAACACGTTCAACCATTTGAAGTATAACGCACACAAAGAATTGACACAATACATCAAAATTCACTCTAATGCTAGTGCTTGAACGTAGTCGATAAAATACATACATCAATGACATTTTAAATATTAATAATAAATATTGTTTGATTTTTCGCCGACAATCAAACCCAGAACGTTCGAATGGGAAAGAAAAGGCGTATCATAAATAAGCTGTAAGGCAAAGAAAATAAAGGGAGAATAAAGGTGGGGTAAGCTTCCGGTATTTATATTTTAATTATACTAAAATAAGCAGGACATTGTTATGAACTTTTTACTCAATTATAGTTATTATAGACAAATTTTTTGTTAAGAATTTTTTTTCTCTTTCGAGAAGGATCCCTAGGAAATCTAAAATTTTGAGTAATTTATGTGTTAAAATAAAATAAAAAATTAAGTACACATACTAATTATAATTTTTGCATTTATAATGTTTTTATTGAATTATAAAAATATTATTATAAATTTATTGTCATCAGATTGTAGGATACTGCGATAAAAGTATTTTATGTTATTGTACTGTAAAAATAACATCCATTATTCGCTTAGTTATTTCGTCAAATATCGATATATTTTTCGACATTGTCAAGCACTATTCGATGTCAAATGGACTTACTCGACAGTTCTGTCATTTGTTTTTAACGGTATAATCCAGCCATTTTATGATGGTTGTCAGATGTCCATGACATAGATATATCGACTATATTTAACATAGTTGAATAATACGAAATTTTATTTTACATTTACTTTAATTTTCTGATAAATAACATTAAATGTAATAAAATATATTACTTACAAGTGAAAAGAAATAGTGCTGCTTCCGCCGCTATAGTTTTTACAGCATCTAATAGAACATTTAGTCATTTTTGGGAGATGTTTTGTTGACAAGTAAGTGCTTGAGACTGACGTAAAAACAAACGGCCAGGCCTAAAATATCCTGATTACTGTCAAGGCCGGTAAAGGTACGTCCGCTTATATGTCTCGTCCGTTAGATTATTCGTTCATGTTTTTAACATATAGGTTTGTATAAATGAATTTCAATCGGCTGGGTGAAGTTTTATACTCCTTCCTAAATTATAAAATAAATCATAATAACTACACAAATAAGCCTTTTTCCTTAGTACAGTAAAACATATCTTGATAAAATTGTATTAGGAGTCGGTTTTATGTTAAGAAAATCACGTATCTTATTACTAAAGTTCTACGAAACAAATCATTCGTGTTTCTTGCATACGAATATAAATTCCTAGTATAAGATACGCTTTTACGTACGCATTAGTAAATTATTTCTTATCAGTCTTATACCAGTTATTATAGTTTACTAAACCTAAAAATTCAGGGTAGATAAAGAACTAAATTCAGGTAAGTTACGCATTTCTTAGATTTACTATTCGGTGGGTGTCTAAGCGAGTTGTTCCCGTTGCTTATTCCTGGTACCTCAAGAGCAACTTGATTATCGTAGATAGTATCGTATAGTTATTTAAACAACTTTACTAAAATACCATAAATCACCAAATCAATTTCAAGGACGGCATTGTAACTATTTCTGATATTTTAAGAAATAAGTTTGTATATATTTTCTTTATTTGAGGTAAAAAATAACTTATGGATTCAGAACAAATTCTAAACCGTTATAATAATATTATACGAGCTTAATATAACCCTTTGAATTACGAGCTGTGACGTGCTACGAAGCGCTACGAGATATTACGCCAGATTACCTACGAGTCTGTCAGAGACGTCTCGTCGGGACCGCTACTTTTAATATATAATGTTGGTTATTGACCTATTTGTATAGATTACTATTAATATAATAATTAGAATTTAAAGAAATAGCTAAATTATAAGATATTCTTAATATATTCAGCCATTTTTAACAGTAGGATTGTTGGGCACTTCCCCTCATTACGATTGGGATCAGACTATTATAGTTCACTATGCTGGCTAAGTGTTCTAGTAAGCCTCGTCACTCTTTCCCAAATTTACCTTTTATAAATATAATAAAATTAGTAGGAAGTTATTCATACTCGAATATCATATAAAATAAACGACAAAATTATCAAATCATATTATCATTCTGTAGGATATCGCTTCTTTAATAATGATAAGTCTAAAAATAAAAATTCTTAATAGAATGTTTTATTACAACTTTTTGTCATAACAATGATTTCTCATATTTTTCAAAGATGTTATCGAAAAAAAATTATCTCACTTCATTTAAAAGTAAAAATTAACGTTATCGTATTTAAAGGCGATCCTGTCGATGTATATTTTTTTACTTTACTTAAAAAAATATATGTTGAGATATTATTACACACAGCGTTCCGTGGTAAGCTACGAAGGAAGCTTGTATTACGGATACCAGATAGTTGGTATACTACATACATAAGTTTTAAATACATACCTACATATTATAAATAGGTATAAACACCCATGACTAGAGTACAATCATCCGAGTTTAACAAACGAATTCCCCCAGTGGGACTCGAACCCGCGACCGCTAGCGCAAGAAAGTAGGGTCACTACAAACTGCGCCAAACGTGCCGTCGTGGAAAGGACAATAGTTCACTTTGTCAGACCCTCAAAGGCCTCGTGAAGTTTATTCTGTAAAAATGGCACTATTAACTAATTGCAGCAATTATTGCAGGCTAATAAAAAGTCTAGACTCAAAAATCTCTTTGAACATCTGCCTTTAAAAGCTAACAAAGAAGACAAAGATTTTAAAAGTTAAATGAATGATAGCAAGAATATTTTTAAGTTTCTCAGTAGCTAATTGTTTGCCTCGTTGTAGTCATTCTTAACTTTAAAAATCGTAACAAAACATTTTTTTATTTGGTTATTTGTTTATTATATTTTGTTTAACCTTTTGAAATAAAAGACATTTATGTGCTTAATAGTTTTTTTATACATTAATTATTTTATTATTTATTTTATTTAATAGAACCAACTTACCCTTATTTTTATTTTTAAAAGTAAAACTAGAACATCAATTTATAATTTATTTTTTAGATTTTTTTATTAACTTTATTGAAAAATACTTAGTCATTATTATCAATACTAAATTTTAGAGTTTTTGACTGTTTTTCTATCTGGGAAGGCATATATCATGAGAAATCCATTGGGAAGATTTTGATAAAATGAAGTATGAAATTAGTTGATTATCAGAGTCAACTCAAACTCAAAACTAATAAACGACGCAACTAACAAAACGTATATAGTAGGACGTATATAAGTGTATATATAAGTAAGGACGTAGGACTGATATTTAAAAGCAATATTAAGTACGTGTACTTTATCTAAAAACACACGAACAAAGCGAGGGCTAGTCGTTAGTGTAATATAGTAAATATTAAAGTACAGACGATACATACTAGATGACTAATGAATTAATATCCTACATTACCTTACCAACTATATGCAACGAGCTAATTTCACAAGTAAATAAACTACGCAAGCGAAGCCACGGGCAAAGACTATATTACATAAATTTCTAAAAGAGGAACAAAATTCTTCAAAGTATACTTAAAAATCCATACAATGTTTCCCCTACCTAATTTGAAATTGAAGAATGTTGTACAAGCGATGTCTACAGGCGTATGATCGTTACACACAATAGCAATCTTATATGGTTGCTTAAAAGAGTACGCTTCCTGCCTCGCAGGAATATATCATGGCTAAGTTATAAGCGACATCCATAGATTGCAAAAATATTTGTTTGTTTATTTTTAATCATTTCATACTGAATTGTTTTCAATGAAATTTAGTACGTATACACACAGCTACTATTATATAAATAGTTTTTTCTTCTACTGTTCTACTGGTGACTCACACTCGCTTCGCTAGGGTTCGTCTCGAGGTTTAATGCAAGTGAAGCCTTCCTAAAGCCTTTTAAGTGAAGGTTCCGGTAGTTAAAATAAATAAAAAATCTAAAATAAAACATCCTCCTTTTTTAAAGTCGGTTTAAAAGTAGCCTTAGTTACGCCTTATAACATTAGCTATCTGCAAGTGAAACTCCCGTCAACATCGTATATACTTTCATATGCATTTAGTGAAAAGCTGTTAATTTGAAATTTAAAACAATTTTATTAATATGTATAGATGTATTATAGATATACAAACTACCTTCCAAGACAAGTTGTCTTAATTAGTAGCTGGTCATAGCTTTTACAGCAATAACTATTTTTTATCAATTTAACTAACTAAATGTATTTAATTTATTCTTGAAATATTAAATATTTAACTGTAGTGTAATTACATAACTAATTTCGAAAGCCTTGTGTAATATTTAAGTTTAAGACTGGTATAGTAAAAGTCCAGTGGTAGGACTTTAAAAAGGGCTGAAAACAATTATTATAATAAACAAAACTATAATCAAAACGTTAACGTAGTAAATTTCATTTTCGTATATTCGCATTACAAAACATTTTCATAACAACATATCTCATAGTTTTACTTGTTAATAATAACGACACGTCACGATCGGACGAAAAAGGTTTTAATAAACGAAAAATTATATAAAAAAACGAAGATTTTAATTCTGCTCGACAGTCAAATCTTCTTCGACATCGTATTAATTAGCACATAAGTAGACAGTCACTTTATTAAGTAAATTATTTTTAATTCAGGCTAAGTTCTTAGGTACTTGAACCTTCGAAATTCTTTTGACCTTTAGTGAAGACCGTCTAGATAAATGTCAACCAATCAATCGATACAGCTAATAGACATTTACCAATATAATAAAAAATAACTCATTGTAACATATTGCTCAAATTTGTTTGTCCCATATATATTCAAATTAAGGGTATCATTAATGTAAATAAGAAAAAGCAATGAAGCAAAAGTTAGTATCATAAGCAATCTGTAATGAGAAAAACGTTCTTCTGATGGATTTCGACCATATTTGAGATACATAGTATAACATTAAAGTGCTTCAGGAATGTGCACAACGACGGTTTATTTGTTATGACACAATAAATTGACACAACTTTACATGATCGGGATGTACTACTGTCACTTTCCAAACTCTAGGCTTTTACTGGGAATACTAAGCAATACTTGATAACTATTAGACCGACACAGGACTCAAACCTACACGCTGCTACAGTACATACTAATAATCTTTTCGCAACTTCGCAATAAAAATTAAAGCAATAAAACATCCAATTACTCGCTTTCATCTATACATTGGATCAATTTTAAAAGAAACAGCTCCACGGTAACTGAACAAAGGGCTCGAGGTCTAACCACTCTACTCGCTTTGTCTCATATACATTGTTTAATTTTACTCCAACCGAGATTTTCCTTGTTCAAAATAGATGCTGATGGATTTCTGACGTTCAACCTCGATTGCTTGATCGGCAGTTAATGTATGCGAAGTTTAAAAACATTGTTTTCCATTTTTTTAAATACCGTAAGCTTTCGTTTCGTTGTATAAGCCATATTATTTGTTTTGGCATAAATTCTTTGCCTCTTAACCCCATTTTGATGTAGAATAAATAAAACAAATACCTACATAGTTTAAAATAAAAGAAATGTTTAGTAAAGAGGGTAGTTTAATTATAAGTGACTTTTTCTGTTTTAATATTACTAGCATGTGTTTGACTTCTAACGTTCTAAAGGACGATTAATATAAAACATTACAAGTTTTAAACTAAAATAGAAAGTTTGAGACATTTTATATTAATATATTAGCCTTTTTATGCAAAAAACAATTGAGCTCTTTTCACTAGAATTCTAACGTATAATAAAGCATTTATTAGAAACTAACATAATGAGTACAGATAATATCTAAGTAGAGTGAAGAAATGTACAAAATAATTACTTAGATATTTCTTAAGCTCGAATAAATACAGCCAGAATCATATTATTTCCACTATATTCATTTTATATCTCAATTTTGTGACAAACCAATTACATCACTAGTAATTGGCAATCTGTTATTCAATTCATCGACACCACATTTAAGGATTCAAATCGATTCGATTTGGAGGAAAATTCCATTTGAATGTTTATAAAGAGTTTCTTCACAAAAATACTGAATAACTTTTACATACAATTTCCATAATTATTAGATTTCTAGGCGCGAATGATAAAAATATAAAGATAGGCGGAAGTGCGATTGCTACGAGAATTCATCCTAAAAATAACTTAAAATATATCTGCAGCTTCACACTTTGTTATCGTTTTATTCATTCAACTTCAAAATAGGAGGTACCTACTCGATTTGAGCGTAAAATTTAAATGCGATATCGATTTAACAAATTGTGTAAACAAAAAATAAAATGCCTAAAGAAATTTGAAGTAATTTTAAAAGTCAGTATGTCTTTGGTTACGAGTTATTATTTAATTGATTTTACTTATAACCCTAATTATTCCTTTTAATCTATTTCTTCCGAAATAATTTAACCACTGATTGCAATGTTAGCGCACAAAAATATATTTCTTAAAACATCACATGCCAAATCTTTGAAATTCGGCTTTTTCTTACAATATGAATGAACTTTACATATAAATCTTCCTTTAGAATCACTATGTCTTTTGATGAACCGTTACGAAGCCTAAAATATCTAAGCGGACAGTCGGCGAGAAGGGACTTTGTTTTATACTATGTATTATATTATATTGGTACATAAATACTACAAAGAGAATATGATAATGATAGTCTTATAAATAAAACATTAAACACTTTGAAAAAAAAAATTTTATTGACTAAATGAAAACAATTACAGTGAATTTAAAGTTAACACGTTAAACTACGAGTACTAAAACTATAAGGGCAGGACGCAATGTTGCTTCCTCGATTTCTAGTGAAACAAAGAGGTTGTCCCACTCCGCTGTCTCCTATTTATAGATGTGGCCGTACTGTGGATGACTTAAGTAGTGTTGCCATCTAACACTATTATGAGTAATTATTATATATTTAACTTCTTCTGCTTTTTGGTAATATATATAAATGCGTTGGGACATTATTACACTTAGCGCTATCTAGTTCCGTGGTTACCAGATAGTTGAAATACAACACAATATATAACTTTTAATAAATACATAATATAAATATTAACATCCATGACTGGTACTACCATACATTTGTTGAGCACGAATCAACAAATGTATGCTCCCAGCGGGACTGGAACCCATGACTGCTGACGAGGCAAGTAGGATAACTACAAACTGAGCCAAACGTATCGTCTAATAAGACTATGTTTAAGGACGTTTTTGTGAATTTATTATGAGGTTTGGCTTAAGTTTCGATAACTACAATACTAACTACAATTGCTGTAAAGCATTTAAAACACATAAATATGCGAAAAAAGGGCGAGACCCATGTTACTTTGTACACCATTAAAACACCGTAACTAAAAATGGTAGATTATATATCAATTTGATAAGAAAAGAATAAGTTATTCTGGGAATATAAAACCTAATTTAACACGCCAAGATCTCTTATATCCTCATACCAATGCACATAAACAGAAATAATCCAATCGATCCAATAGTGGGCACTGGGGGGATCAACTCAGCAAATTATGTAATAGGGTTTCCTCGAGCTAGCGGAAACCCTAAAAATAATATCGTTATCTCTCCTTGAGTGTACTTGCACGGGATTAGAGAATGTTCATAATATGAGAGATGTAGAACACTTCGATGGCGGTATTTGTGAAATACATAATTTCATAGTTTTAGTATGGGTTGGTTGGCACCGCAAATGTCTCCTATATAATAATTTATATTAATACTAGCTTTACCCGCGGCTTCGCCCGCGTTCATTTTTTTAATTGCTAATAAACCTCATTGGGTTGATCTGTAGGATGCCTGAAAGTTTCTTCAAAATTACTCTAGCTATTTCAGAACCCATTGTTAATACTAACATTTTTTTAATTTTTCGTAAAAAATATTTTTTTTTAATAAAAAGTATCCTATGTTACTTCTAATACCTCCAAAAATATGTGTACCAAGTTTCATGATGATCGGTTGAGTAGTTTTCGCGTGAAAGCGTAACAAACAAACTTACATTCACATTTATAATATTAGTAGGGATTTTAAATTTGTTTTTTGTATAGAAAGCGCTTATTGATAGAGGTACTGGTCTGTTTTACTTACTATACTTTCGCATTATAGATTACTTAGCACGTTTTATGGACTTGGGTTTGTCCGTTAAGATCATTTTAACGGTTAGTAATTAGTATGGAATGTATAGTCTATTCCAAGAAAGTTAGCTATTCCTGGCTAATTTATCTCGATACCAATCCAAATTCCTATCCCCTATTTTATAAATAGGGGATGGTAATGGTATGGTAGAAATACCCCTTGTATTTCTATTTTCTGTGCAGTCACCATAGTAGTAAAGTAAGAAGAAAGTATTCTATTCTAAGACTTCATTTGATGAAAATTCAAGCACAATATATGATTTAAACTAATAATATGATTAGTAATTTTAAATTATCTTTTTATTTTATACTCGTAATATTAATGAAATATGTGCTTTATAAAACCTTTTTTAATTACAAGTTGTAATTTTTTTAATTAGTTTTATTTTTACGCTTTTGTATTTCTATGAAACAAAAATTAACCTTCGCTTTTACATTTTACCTAATATTTTACCAAAGACTTGAAAAAACTAACAATATTAATTTATTGAGAAGTCCATTCACCTTATTTTAATATCTTTTACTAATAATAATGTATAAATTTTGTGTTGTCGATATTCCATAAAGTTAATTAAATTATTTAAGGTCTGTTTTAAAAGTCATGAACATTAGTACACATTAAAGTTAGTTTTTGTTCTTCAAAGATTTCTTTATATGAACGTTTTTTTACTTCCATTTCCGCCGTAGGTATATATCACTCTATCAAATATCACGTAAATTATAAAATTAAGTAATTTCGTATTTGATCTAACGAGTTTCACATTCAGCTCAATGCTCAAGGGCTCAAGCCCACACGTCTTAACTATACGAACTACAAGATAATTCATTATAGGCACAACAATAATTATTACTTGAAAACATAAATGGTGCCACTGTTAGGTAGTAGGTACTCGCACATTATGGTCTAAGAGCCGGTGGAAGATCGACCTTCACCGATCTGATAACCAGATGAGACATATTTTTTATCAAATATAATTTGTAAACAAATATGCCTATAATGACTTGCCTATCTGAAAGTGCTCATGGCTATTTTTAGCTAGGCAATAGTGCTTAAAATAACTTTTCCACTGAAAACTAATGAGGCCTTTCAGATATTAATAAATGTAGAGAATACGAGAATACCATTATTTCTATTCATATAGGTATATATAGTACGCTATAATATTATTTTATTTTAAAACAAATGTTAAGTGTGTGATACAGAGTTATAAAATAAATCAAGTTAAGCGCGCAAATATTTTTGATTTCTCTGCTCCTTTACTCGTTCGGATGAAATACGTTCTTTTTTTATGCCCGGATATTAAGTAATATTTCAAAATGAATACATATATTTTTTTGGACAAGCTGTCAGAAGCAGGAAAATTATATTTTAAGAATTCTCTTTAAGATATTCGTATGAGAAAACTATTGAAAGATTCACGCTTTTAGCCTTTAATTTGAAATAGCAAAATTTTTTGATGTTTTAACCGACTCCGAATAAATACGTCTTTACTTGCAACAAAAACCTGTTGCAGACACATAGAACAATAAATAATAAAGAATAAAATTATCATCATCTTCAGCCCTTTTTAACGTCCCACTGCTGGGCACGGGCCTCCCTCAGTACGAAGGGGATAAGGCCATAATCCACCGCGCTGGCCTAGTGCATGTTGGCGCACTTCACATGTCTTTCGAAAACTTGCTCGGTTTTCTCAGACATGCAGGTTTTCTCACGAAGTTTTTCCTTCACCGTAGACAAGTGGTAATGATAGTAGAAATGATTCGCACATGAAAATATCAGAGGTGAGAGACCCAGATTTCAACCCGCATCAAATCTGGGCTACCACTGTAATAAAAAACCATGCATTAAAATAATATCAAATAAATAGTAGTTAAGTTCTATCTTTATAGGACTGTAAAAAGTTCTGAACAGCAGTGTACCATCAGAAAATGGATCGCTCATCTTGTGCTTTACATGACAAGATCACATGCAACGATCCCAACCATTAAGACTCATATTCGGTGATCGCTTTAGAGTTTTATAAGAACTTTTAATATTAATTACTTCATTTATAAGTATGTGTGTTAATTTTAAATCGATTCAAAAATTTTGTAAGGTTTCTTATATATCATGGGTAGTAGGCTTATATTTAGTGAAACTCTAAACATTTTATATCATTGCTTAATTCTCTTTCACGTGTCTCTTAAGAAATCAAAAGGTCGTCCATCACGCTAGGCAAATGTGGGTAACTCAAACTATTAAATCCTGTGAAACACGCATGCTTGCTCATAGTATTTTCCTTTCATATATTGAATTCATATATATCCTTTCATTTATTAACATTTAAGGGTAAAAGCGTACCTACCTGTAATTTAAACCCACTATACTTTGCAAGCAAGCACTTTACCACTGGGCTAACACTGCCTAACCTTTATTTTAATCATATAAATAACTAACTAAATGGTTAAATTACTCTCATGCCTTCTGAGAAAATTGAAGCCTATGTAAAACAATTTCTAAATAAACTTTCACCGGGGACTTGTTGACTTATAAAATTTAGAGTTTTTATCCAAATGTGACGATTTAATGTTACTGCTCCATGAAATGCTGCAGTAATTTTTTTTAATATTTAGTTTTTTGGACAATTTTTGAGTTTTTTGTAACAGAAAATATTATATTTAGCAGAAGTTCTTTCAATAAGGCAAAGATCATTGAAATAAATGTCAAATAAAGTAAATATTAAATCTTAACATATTTAAAACTAGTGACTTACCCTGGGGTAAGCTTGTGATAGTATAATTAAAAATTTGATTCTAACGACGTTCTGTCTGTGTCTACTTATTTCTGCTGTCACAAAAACACACACACATGCTCAGACGCACGCATGTATATACACATATATATCGTATATCTACTAGTAGTTTTTATTTTCATAATATATTGCCATATTTTTTATTTAAATAACTAGACACTCACCCTCGCTTTGCTCGGATTCGTCCCTACATACACCCTTTAGTATAAGTGAACAAATGTTGATTGTTTTTATTAAAACCTTCCGTGTTCCTCAAGGAAAATACGAAAAAAATTGCTGAATTGTTCGACCCATTCTCAAATTTTGCGCTTAACAACATTCATTTTTATTTATATAGACTAGATGCTTTGCGTAGAGTTTTTTATAATATTTTCTAACAAAATTTTAAAATCCTTTGGTCAAAAAATATAATTAGGTTTCTAAATCAATGTACACTGTATAGTGCACTAACAAACTTTACGGTAGAAATCAACGTTTTCCCTTTGCCGTATTTGATGAAGTGGCAAATCTCTAAATTGACTGCGCTGTGGTTCTTCCGCATACATTCTCGTATAAATAACACTAGTCACGAGTCCCGCTTTCTAACTTATGTTTGTTAGAATATATGAACAGTTTTTTTTTGTAATTCTCATAAGATATATATTTTTATTTCATATACTATCGACGTACCCTTGCTTCGCTCAACTGCTTCGGCTACGTTTTAATATTTTTAATGGAACCCTAATTATTTTTCTAAAGTAAATTATTTTTCTAATTTTAGACCTTTAAAGCTAAAGCTAAAGAGCTAAAGGCCTAAGTTAATAAGATTTTAAATTTCTTTTGTATAAGCTATTCTTTTAACTAAATAAATGAGTTGCTAATTAAACAAAAATATAACAAGCTTTATTTCCCTTGAAGCAAAATGTAAGAAGACTATTGAAAGCCTATATTTGAACTGAAGAGAGAAAGCTCTTAATAAGATCAAAAGAGAATTTTAATAAACTTTTATAAAGCGTAAATTGATTCTTAAAACCTAACTTTATTAGGAAATATTTAAAAAATACTTGTAGATATAAAGTTACTCTGTCTGCCTGTCTGTAGAGCTATCACGCCAAAACTAAACCGAATTAAATTAAATTTATTACACAGATAGTGTAGAGCATGAAAAAGGACATAGGTTAATTTTCAAGGCGAAAAAAGGATGTAAGGGGTTGAATAGGGGATGAAAGTTTGTATGGAAATTACGTCATTTTTAAAGCTAAAAACTTGAAACTTATTTTTTATGCTTTTGATAAACAAGACTTTCAAAGTTTGTACAAACCCGAGCGAAGCGAGGGTGAGTCACTAGTCAGTGAGTGAGTGAGCTATACTGATATTATTAATATAAATATAGAAACCCCGTCATACTATTAGTTCATAGAGCGGCAATTAACTTTTTGTTTCATTAAGAATATGAAATACAAATGTTTTCTTTAACATAGATAAAACGGAATACATGTGAAAATAATAATTTTTATATAACTTTAAACTCTCAAATTATTTAAGGACAAACGTAACATAAAAGAACTCTATGATATTTAAAAATATATTGAGTACGTTCATTTATTTTTATAGTAAACTACCGACTCAAATAAATAAAATTTCTACCTCCTCCTGTTTTTAAGTCGGTTAAAAAGTAGCTAAGTTACGCCCTATAACATTAGCTATCTGCGAGTGAAAGTTCAGTCAAAACTTACACTTCAAATTTATTTATATCTATAAATACTTAACGTGGAACAATTTTTACACAGACATTCATATTTACAAATTACAAACAAAGAAATACTCTCTTTCTAAGGTACTTGAGAAAGGATGCTCAATAAATCGATAAGGGGTCGCAAATAATATGCTAACTAATACAAATTTGGAGGTAAAACTTTATACGTAGTCAAACAAAACCCTAAAAAGATCATGCTAAAATTAAGGATGCTACTAAAATAGACTATGAAAGTTATTCTATTGGCGTGTTAAGTTACGAAAGACTTCCAAAAAGAGGGAAGTCTTCGAATTGAACGAAAGTTCTAAACAAGGTCGATGTTATTCCATGAACTATTTTAACGAAACGTTACGTGTAATTTCTACTTGTTTCTTTGAATTAATTGTAAGTTTCGAAGTTTTTGTGAAAATGCTATCATTTCGTTAAGTATTTTGAAGTCGTGTATGACAAATTACTTACTATATAATTAAAATATTTTGACGATTTCCTGTTAATATTTCTTGGCACAGAGTAGCTATGAAATAGAAGTCATATTTAGAGTTTATTAGTGTTCAATTTGGATTAATAGAAGATACCTTCTAATGGGATATTTGACATGAAATTTGTAATATAGGAATGGTTCTGAATTTTGTAAAACTTATAAAAAACTACTTACAATTTATAAATACTGCAAAAAATACAAAAATACACCATATTAGAAAAAGTCTTTGAATTCCAGAATAAATTTTACTAATACTTAAGTTTTTTTATTAATTCTTTACAGAAAGCTGTTCTTACAGAAATCTCAGGTATCAAATTGATATGAATATGTTTAACATACAATTTAAAAAGTACATTATTATAATATAAAAATGTATTAATGTTACATACAGATAGATACATAAAGATCTATAAAAGTTATATTTTAATATTTATTTCGAGTATACGCAAGCACATTTATGATTAAATACGACTTACAGTTCACTGCTCAGATACGTTGATATGATATTTCCACGTTATTCGCTGGTTAAATGAAAATAAATAGACGCTGCTATAAGATACATTTTTGTTCCTCATTTTAAGCAACAACACCAATTCTCTTGAATAAAACGTATATAGTACGTAGAATACGTAGAAGTTCTTCAGTTTACGAGAATGTCCCCGCTTCCTTATGTTACCTTTAAACATTTTGCTAAAACTTAAATTGTTACAATTTTTGTTGTGTTTGTTGAAATCTAGTGTTTAGTACCTGTATGTTAGTCCATACGCAATTTCTATATCTTTTCCAATACTAATATTGAATTAGTTTTAATATCCTAAATAAAAGAAAATTGCCAAATTATTTAATTTACTGATTTTTATTTTGTTTATTTGAACGCGCTAAGAGAGCGGAGCAAGTAATAACAAATGTCAACTAAATACATATATATTATACTACAGACTCACCCTCGCTTCGCTCGGGTCCTTATATGAAGTTTGTTCTTGAATCATTCTATGTTTTAAAAAAACCACATCAAAATCTGTTGCGTAGTTTTAAAGATCTAAGAATACTTAGCGGCAGACAGACGTTATATACTATGTAGTGATTATTTAATATACTATACTTACTAACAATTAAAAAACATCCAGATACGAACCCGAGCGAAGTAAGGGAGAGTTGCAAGTGTTAATTATTATAATAACAAAACTGCAGTAATTCAAATAACAATTTAGTAGCTATATTTAATAATATTATTTCATAAACATCATTAATGAAATAAAAATATATTGTTAATAATATTAAATGTACATTATACGTGTTAATAATATTAAATGTTCATTTTAAAACTTATAGCAAAGTAGTCTGTATGTTGAGAGTTTGGAACGTCTTTATATCGTAATAGCCCGTCTGAAACATGATAATTGTCAAGACAGTTGTCAATCTATAACAAGGACATTTAATAGAAGTTGCGTGGAAATTCGTAATTAGTATCATGCGTAACGGAGATAAGTAGATTCAAAGTACCTACCAAAAGTAATATATGTATGTGACGACACGCGTGACGCAGTTTATAGTGACCCTACTTGCTGCGCCAGCGGTCGCGGGTTCGAGTCCCGTACGAACAAAAACGAATACATTTGTTGAGCACGAATGTTTGTACTCCAGTCATGGATGTTTATATTTATAATATGTATGTATTTAAGCTTATATATGTGTAGTATATCAACCATCTAGTATCCATAACACAAGGCTCGTACCTTATCGTGGAACTAGATAGTGCTGTATGTAAATGTCCCAACATATTTATATTTATTTATTTATATCTTAGAAAATACGTTTTGTTATTAGAAAAACAATGCCTTCGGGTGTCAGGCAGGACAAAATCCATATCAATCTTCGTAATGCTCACGAGTACTCTCTCTCTGGTGAATAAATAAGTGTAAAGAAAATGAAATAAATATCTTTATTGAAACAATCTGAACGTTACATTATAGATTGTACGACAAAGGCTTCAATAGTCGAAAAATGTGTTGTAGCCAACTACGTCCACCTCCATGTTGTTACCTTAAATCGTTGACATTCCTTAAATAAAAAATGATGTGTTAATGCCAGTGTGAATATCAATGCGAGTTTGTGTGTATATGTAGGTTGAGTATCATATATCATTGATTTGTAAGTCTTAACTAACGTGGCTTATGATTGCCATTTAATTAAGGAAATAATAGCAGGTTTAAAGTATCATCGTAAGTATCTATCTATACTGATTTAATATTATAAAGATGAAGAGTTCGTTTGGTTTAATGTACTAATCTCAGGAACTAGTGGTTCGAATGGAAAAAATATTTTAGTGTTAGATAGCCTATTTATCGAGGAAGGCTATATATAACATCACATGGTACTCGTATGCCTAATTGTTAAATCTAAGAATTTGGATTCCGGCCTTTAGAACGCAGGCAGAGCCAAGGGAAATGCAACTATGTACAAGTATAAAGGTGAAAATAAGACATTACCTAGTATCAGAATAGATTTTTAGAGTGCGCTTACGATCAACTTACGAGTAATAACCTGCCCGTCTTTTCATATCTAATAACCTAAAAATAATATTTTATGCAATTTGTAACATAGGTACACTTTAACTCGCAAGCAAGGAAGATTTCATTTCAATATAACATCAGAGAGCCGAGTTATGAGGGAGAGCGAAACTGCGTGGAAACCGGGAATGGGATGCGAGGTGCGAGTTTATGTTACGAAATGAGTTTTATATTATAATAAAATTATAATAAATATCCTGCTCTAAACACTTTTAGGTTCTTTTGAGTTATATAATGTTATGGAATCTGAAAATTATCGATAATAATTTATCTAAAAATATATTTATAATAAAATAGCATGTTAATAAAACAGTATTCAGAGATCAAGGGCTGGACCAACAGCATACCACGATCTTTAATACATGGGGGTTAAACACCGCCACCTACCCAACTTTGATAATGGAACTTGGACAAGCCCAGGATTCGATCCTAGGACCTCCACTTGTGCAATCGTATGTGAAAGCCACTGTACCTATGCAGATATGCTATACCTCTATTTTAGCTTTAAGGAGTGTCAAACATACACGTACATAATATAATGAACATAAATATTTTTCTCTTATAGTACTTAAAACAGCTGAAAATAACCATTAAAGTAGAAAAGTATTCATAACTTACAAATTAAAGTAGAAAGTTCCACTTAGAACTAATATAAACAAACAGTATCTAAAGCCATATCGTCGTTCGCGGTAAATTCCAATTTATTTGCACGTAAAATTGCATTGTGCACCGATCGTAGGCGTTTCAATACGAGTGGAGAGAATATCGTGGCATCCGTCTGCGGTTTAAATTTTAAACAAAGTATTAAAATGTCGATAAAACAAAAATTTTAATTTTGTCGGTAAACTTATATTATTTGTACTACTCATTGCTTTCGGTTCTGCTTGCGTTGTTTATTTATGTATAATTGAATTTGATATTAGATAGCTTTGTTGTAGAGTTTGATTCGTTTATTTTGAAAGCTAAGCCCAGAGATTACTCTAGAATGACAGTTCGTAGTCATTTTTTCTATTTATAGTAACTAATGCGAATAAGTTTAGTTCATGCCTTTTTTGTGGAAGGCTATGACGGTATATTTACTATCTCTCATATAGAGGTAGGTATGTATATCTAATATTGTAAATATTTTTATCCATTTGTAAATGTTTTCGTATATAATATAATAATGCAAAATTGCAAAAAGCTTAAGAAACTGGAAAACTAACTTTTATAGAGTTAGTAAAAGCAAAAGCTCTAGTTGTTAGATAATATTCTTATCGTACAAAGTACTTTACCGGGGTTATTGTTTTAGAACAGAAATATAGTAGGAAGATCAACTTGAGACGGTATCAAGAGCTTTTAGTTAAATTAACGTTAATTAATACTATTATAAATCTGAATACTTTCAGAACCTACAGGTTCGAATTGAATTTTTCAGTATTGAATAGACCTAGCTTCAATTAAAGATACATAGAATTGCAAGTTTCTTTATAATGATTTTCTTTATCTTAAATACATAAAATGTATTCATGTTTGAATAGATTGTGTAAGTGGAAGTCCCAAGATTTGAACCTTTTTCATTCGTTTTTCGTTCATTTTTCAGTCGAGCGTGTGACCACTAAGCTAGCCTTAGCTACAACTAGAAAGTAGAACACATTATTCTATTTAGCTACTTCAACTATCCTTTTTTTTATTTTCAATACAGAAAAAGCCATAAGTTTGGCTTGTATGCATATAATTTGCAAATGTCATATATATTTACCACAGTCGATCCAATGATTTCCAAATTAAATGCGAACAACTGACAGTGGAAATAAAATTTGCATTCCCGACTACAGATTTGCATAAATCATGTTTCGATATCGAATAAAGATTGCTGGGAAACAAGAAATAAATTATTCAAATTACAATTTGACACTCGCCCGCGTTTTGGAAAGCGTTTAACTTTACTCTACTATGGGCTCCTTTAATTTATTTCAGTTTAATACCTTATTTCCCGTGAAAGTAGGAAATGTAGTAAAAACTACATATTAATAAAAAATGCTCGTTAAAAATGTTACATTGAATAAAAATACTAGAGATACGTTTTAACGATTACTATAGATTTCTCAGAAATGTATATCTCATTTAATATCCTCCACTTTTTCTACTATTATATGCATCTGCTAATAAAGACTACATTATAATCTATCCGTGGTTTAAAAGATCTAAGCGTAGGTAGAAACTGTGGGAAGCGAAAGAAATGTATATAAATGGTAATACATAGCTATGCTCATTTTATTACAAAATATTCACTCTTCTTTTGGAGCCTATTTCGAGAGGTTCAATGTATGAAAAAGGTTTGTGTCCAGCAGTGGACGAAATTTAATATGTCTATGACTCTGACCACATCACGAGAAAACCTGGACACATTTTGATCCGAGTCAAGCTACATAGATACTTTTTATTCCAGGAAATTATAACATTTTTGAGAAACCTATGCAAATAATTAAAGAAAAGGGACGAACGGTTTAGTGAAAAGTGGAAAGACTACTAACTAATAAAATAACTGTTTTTTAACATTTTTTGTACGCAGATAAAGTATAAAAGTGTATGCATAAATATATAACTTCAAGCGACGTCCCTTGCCTGGGTAGTTAGCTCCTCTTACATAATGAAATTTGAGTTTTACAATTAAGTACTACGCATCGTAGCTAATAAGAATATAATAAGGTAGATTTTGTTTTACGTGTTCCTACAATTTGCAAATCTCGTATCAATTTTAAATTACAAAAATAAATGTGTTAATTTTGTTTTAAAAAAGCATCTGCGCTTACGTAAAAAGCCACTAATAGAGTAATTAAAGTTGAATAAAGCTTAGAAAGTCGTTACGCGAAAAGGTATTAACGGTTTTAAACCAATGTTCATAAAAAATATACTACACTGTAATAATTCAAGCAGTTATGTTTTTCAAAAGTCTCGGGCCGTTCAATTATACTTAAATTTGTGATTCGTTTATTTGTACTCTTTGTATTTTATAACAATATTTTTTTAATATATTTTTTTATTTTTTTTAATATTTCTGTATGTCAGGTTACTGCGGCTTTACTGATTGTGATGTGATTTCTCAATAATAATGGTCTATGATGAAGACATAGTTTGGGATTTTCAGTAAATCATTTTTTTATTTTCATAGGATAGTAAAATATTAAAATTATTTTCGTTGTAAAAATTTAATAAATTTGTAATCAAGCACACCGTAAGCACACTGTAGCCCCAAGTAATGTAAACCGTAATTCATTTAAAAAATGCGTGAAAAACAAACAGCCTTCTCACATGTTTTGTTTTGGTATATTCCACTTTATTTTATATGTTAATACTTTGTACTTTGTGGTTTTTATTTCTATGGAAAATATTATTAATATAAAAATTATTATATAATAATATAATAAATTATGGCAAAAGGTCAAGTTTTTGAACAAACAGGATTTATTGAAGCACCAGAGGATTTTCATCACTAATTGAAAAGTGCTGTTTAAATGCTGGCTTTACAAATTAAGATAAAATTTAGTACAAAGATGCATAACGGCCTGCAGGTAACAGTAACGGTACATAAATCACCTTGACGTGCCTGAGCGAGGCGAGGGAAAGTTGCTAGTGTTTTAAAAATGTCAGAATTACATAAAAAATATCTATACTAATAAACGGCTACACGTTTTTTTGTTCGCTGTCACTAAAAGAGCAAGAAGCAAATAGACGTAGAGCTTATTTTATATGATGTAGCTTTTTTGGGGAAGGTTTTAGTATATGTAAAAAATAATAAAAACTTGGTTTTCCGTCTTTAGAACGCGAGCGGAGCCGCGCAAAATGCTAGTGATATATAATAGATAATAATTTATTAAACGTATTTTTTACTGCGCATGTTTAGAGGAGAATGCATGTGATGTTCCAAGTTTAAATCCAGTAGCTTACGGACCGTCGTGGTGTATGGACGTGTGCTGTTGTTATAATCAAGTTTGACAATTTCGGTGGACTTTATGTGCGTGTTTAAGCTCTCTTGTGGTTTTGTGGATATGCTACGGTAAGTTTATATTTCTTTACAAATAATTAAACGGAATTTTGATTTATACTTAAATTGTTAGAATTAGTTTTAATATAATTTTAAATAATTTGCCATAAATTTTAATATAGCATCAACTATTTCAATTATATATATTTTTCTTATTTAAATAAAAAATCAAGACATCCAAAGTTACATTTTTCAAAAAAGTTTTGTAATAAATAATAATAGTTACAAATTGATGTGAATTAATTAGTTAAAAAAATAAAAAATATCAGCTAGGCATAAGTTATGTGTGTGTATGTACATGTGTAATATGCATATCTAAGTGGCGTAAAAGATACTACGACAGTCAAACTACAAGTTCAGTGAACATCTACTTAATATTATTTAATGATCAACAAAATTAATTTCAGTTGACTGTCTGAAATATTTATCAGTATAAAGCAAAAAATCCAAGAGTCGCCTTAATCTGAACTTTATAAATTACTATCTATTGTTCGCGACTTCGCTCACTTCTAAAGATGATGTTAGGATATTGATTTATTTTAATTACAATTGGTTCGGCTTCCATCTATGACGAGCATAATGCTACACTTATTCTTTGCGAAAACCAGTATAACTGGATATGAAGAACTCTGGTCTACTATAACCATTTTACTTTTCGCCCTTATACTTAACATAATATAGTCATAATCATGGAGGCAGTTATGTAGTCATATATATAAAAAAAGCTTTCATCCTCTTATTTATCTCTCGAAGCTAACATTCTGAAATCAATAAAATGCCACGTAAATTCAAAACAAACATTTATTAAATTAAATTATCTGTATAGTTATATTACTTTAAGACGAAAGTATTTCGAAAAAAATATGTACATATTATATGATCACTTCTACGGTTGAATTTTTATACATTCTTTCTTAGCGGACCAACGCTATGGGCCAACGCCAACTATTGATGTCTTGGAGATAAGTAATTTTGCGTCTTTGTACTTATTTGAATGTATTAAATCTTCTAAAACCAAGTATTTTGTTCCAAAAGAAAAAAAATGGGTCAATTAGTAAAACCTAAAATATGATAACGATATCATCAAAGGTTCGTAACAAGCACTTTTTAAAATATACGCAACGCTTGTGTGATTAATTGTTTGAGTAGGGAAATCCGATATGTTTTTCATTACAGCTACAATAAATTTTACGTATTTTGGCTCCTTTATGTTAATTAATTTCGAAATTTTAATTTAAATCTTATATGCTTAATTCTAAATTATCACTTTTAATAAGAGCACAGAGTATGCGTTAAATACTTCAGTATAAGCATAGCTTTTGTACTTTGCCTACATTACTCTGTTATTGCTTTTGGGGTTGAAATATTTAATTAGGTCATATTTTACATACAATATAACATGCTTTACGTATGAATTAACGGATCAAGTAAGTTATTTTACATTTTAAACAAAAAAAGATAAGCTTTAATTTTCATGAACTTAGATAATTTTTTTAACTCATCTGTTTTACAAACAAATTTAAAAAAAAACTAATAATATTACGATAATTGAATATTTTTCATTATGTGAAGTACTTTAGATTTTATGCCTTCTAAATTTTACGTGACAAAAGCTGTGCTAAACTGGCACGCCTAAAAACCATTAAGCAGAATTTATGATTTTATTGTACAGGGAATAGCCTACGAAAGCTATGAGTGTGATAGAAGAATTTTCTCATTTTATCCCTAAGAACTATGAAACCCAATAAAATTTTCAGAATCAATTACGTTTGCTATATTGGTTAGCGGATGCTTAATTTTGTATGGTAATTTAATCTGTCAGTCAATAATTAAATTGTATTTGCTTTATTTGATATTAATAACTACCCATATTTAAATGAATAGAAATGAACTACGCTTTCTAAGTTTAAGGCAACTAATTATATTTGTATTACGTAAATGAGTGATAAGCTTCGAGGTTTTCGTAGAAATTGACTGTATTTGATGTGTTTTTAAATGTATAATAGTAAAAACGAATTGATCGCAGTGTGACCTAAAAACACCCAATATTTTGTTTATGGCTTCTCAAGCTGGCTTTTGTAGGAAGAACATGTGAAGTTACTTATTCTTACACTTACATCTATGTTTGCTTCCTCTTTTATTTACAGATGTAATAAAATAAACTATTTTCTTAACTTTCTGGCGAACTTATTTTATTGAAAGCTTTCACTAGGATTAACTGGTATAGGATAATAATAGGATGTCTTTCTATATCTTTTGCTGTAAGTTTATAACACAGCATTCGATAATTTTTTGAATGAGTTTTATATTTATAATATGTATGTATTTAAAACTTATATATGTGTAGTATATCAACCATCTAGATAGTGAACTAGATAGTGCTGTGTGTAAATGTCCCAACATATTTATTTATTTATTTAAATCTAAATATATTTTTTCTAATTTACAATAAATATGTTAGGGTACTATTACTCACAGCACCTAGTTCTGTGGTAAGCTACGAGGCTTGTTTTACGGATACCAGATAGTTGATACTCTACACAAATATAACTTTGAAAACTTCCAAATTATAAATATTAACATCCATAACTGGAGTACAAACATTCGTGCTCTACAAATAAATGCTGACGGGACTCGAACACGCTACCGCTGGCACAGCAAGAATGGTCAGTATACACTAAACCCAAACACGTCATCGAAACAATAGTATGAGTTTTTGGATACTTCGGTACAAAGCAGGTATTATGAGAAATAATAATAACACATAGGTGTTAAGTCTTAGGCGATATTTAGCTCGCAAATAAAGGCCACCTCATGACGTACACACTACACAATACCAAACACTCGTCATTCCGCTTTATACGTTCTGTCAAAGAGATAATAATGCGTGGTAATTTCAAACATTTTCGTCTGACAAAGATAAACTGTTTCGAAATACTCCCTAGAATTCATTTTATGTCATCTCTCATTATAATTGATTAAATAATCAAATAAATACCTACTATATTATTAAAATTGGATATGTAAACTATTAAATCTTTTAAAAAGTTGTCTTATGTTTTTATATTATATCATTAACATTAGATATGTATAGTTAAAGCTCTGAATAGCTTCTAGATTTTTATCGTTGCTTCACTCACGTCCCACGTATGGCAATTAATTATTGTAATATGTATGTATTTATAGTTATATATTTGTGTAGTGTATCAACTATGTGGTCGAACACAAGCCTCGTAGCTTACCACGGTACTAGATGGCGCTGTGTGTCCCTACATATTTATTTATATATTTATTATCGTCATTTTTCATTATCATTGTTTTTAATAATCAAATATCTACCTACTATATTATTAAAGTTGGATGTATAAAACTACAAATTTTATCTTTTAAAAAGTTGATGTTTTTCATATTTTATAATTCACTTAAGATATGTATTGTTAAAGCTCTGAACAGCTTTTAGATTTTATCTAGTTTTGCTTCTGCGCGTCTTCTACGTTTCGCTACGTCAGTTTGCAGTGACCCTACTTACTGTGCCAGTGGTTCGAGTCCCGCTAGGGGCATTTATTTGTTGAGCGAGAACGTTTGTACTCCAGTAATGGACGTTTTATATTAATTGTAATATGTATACGTATTTTAAAGTTATATATTTGTGTAGTGTATCAACTATGTGGTATCCGAAACACAATCGATGTAGCTTACCACGGTACACCGTACTATAGCTACAATGGAACCGCGGAACTAGATGGTGCTGTGTGTTATAATGTACCAACAAAATATATTAACATATTTGTATATTTGACATTTTAAAATTCAACCGAAGAAATTTTAATGAAAAGTATTGTAAAACTATAGAATAATTTGGCTTGAGTAAAGTATTTTCAGATTTTGCTCTGGGGTACACTTTCTGCAAGCTATTAAAAATTTATTAAAATATGTTTAATATGGTAATAGTAAAATAATAACTACTAAATAAGCATTCCACACTGGTCAAGAGCCGGTGGGCGGACTTCACGACCTTTTAAAGATAATAAGGTTCTCACTGACTTGGTTTATTCACGATGTTTTCCTTCGATTTTTCCTTTTGTTAAATTACTATAACAACCATTAAATATAATAGTTGCTTAATGTAATGTTTTCTTTAGCCAAATGACCAAATGCTACATGCAATGAAATGTAGTATTCTAAGATCTGGAAAGCATTAATGTAAATAAAAATTAAATAGAAATGTGTATAAATGATCAGTACGCCTAAAATAGAAACCTTTAAATGGTTTAAATTTAGGCGGTTTAAGTAAAAATTCATTGGCGCTGAGGTAGATACTGCAATCCAATTAAAACAAATAAAAATATAAATATAATATATATCTTTTAATTTTTCATAACAATGACTCTCAATTTAGACACATAAGTATACTAATACAATGACTTAACCCAGTAATGCCTAAAGAAGTTTAACTTTAAAAGTCAATTTTTAAATAAAAATATCTTTAAATGCGCTTAGTTTCAAATCTTCTTCAATTTCTATGCATTAACCTATAAATTGGAAAAGATAGAAGTCGTCCATCGTAAAAGAAAACAGGCACTTAAAATAGAGGAGCATTTTACAAGCTGTAAATATAGTCATTCCAGCTGTCGTACAGGCGTTCGTGAGATTACTAGATGCAGGGGAAAATAGCGCCCAGATGTTTTTGAAGATAGTATTTTATAGAAATCTAGACTTTGTAAGCTTTTTTAACTTTTATCTATTTAAACACAAGGATATTTCCCATAAGGTTAACAAAGTTATATATATTTTAATTAAAGATAATTAATTTGTTTTTCTTTTAATATATATTTTACTATTTTTGTTTATTATAACTAATGATTAATTATTTAAAATATTGAATAAATCGTTAATAATCTAATGCCAATTAGATGGACAAGAGCATAAAAAAGACTTACCAGCGACTATCGAGAAACACCAATAACGAAAATTTGCATTCTAAAACTTTGATTCTTATATGGCCACGGTTCATAGGCCATTAATATACTGGTCCGGCCTAAGTAATAAATTTATCATATTGACCGACGCTCTTGGTCATTATTCATAATAATCCATTCATTATACAGTCCGTTTTATATTAATCAAGTTGCCTGCGCTACTTACTGTTAGTACTAATCTCTTCTTGTATAAGAAGTTGACAAATGTCAAATCGCATGTATCATACATGGTATTTAAATAATTAATCTTATATATAAAAATCTCATGTCACAGTGTTTGTTATCGAACTCCGAAAGGATTTGTGTTTTTTTGTGTATATTTGGTAGGTCTGAGAATAGGTCATAGGCTATTTTTATTTTCCTTTGTGAAAAGGGTGGTCCTGTCCAGATTTTATATTTTTTATTTATAGATCCATTTTTTATTTTTATTAATCATATACCATCCATTACCCACCAATCCCTATTTTTAATGGTGGTTAGAACGCGGGCGGAGCCGCGGGAATTGCTAGTGTCATATAAAAATTAATGTGTTAAATATATATTTAAATTATATTACAAAACATTATTATTACATTTATACAGCAATAGTGGTGAATATTTTACTTTTCTCTTTCTTTTTTGGCAGTTTAAGTTATCCTCTTGAGAGATGGTTAGAAAGAAAGACATTTTAACCTTGACGTTAAAAGGGACAATAAATGATAAACTTAGGCAAGTTAAATACAATTCCCTTAAACGGAAATTGAATTAACGACCTCCTATTTGGTTTGAAAAAGAAAACCAATTTTATTATATTATATTTTTTTGGCTTCCTGCATTATAAATTTAGTAACTTATTAAGTATTAAAAAGCTTAAGCTAAGTACTACTCGTTTAATCTATAAATATATAAACTACATTGAAGTGTATGTTTGTAATGTCAAATTAACAGTATTTTACTCAATGCATATGAAATTATATCGTATACGTATAAGAAAGAACTATTTCCAAATATAAGTTTTTGATGCTGGACTGATTTTGATAGGACTTCCAGCCGATGTTAAGGAGCAAATTAGGCTACATTATTTTTTTTGCAAATAATAAGGTATAAGGTAAATCCACTTTAAATTATTATTATTTAAAGAAGCCGAAGCAACGCTAAGTTGCTAGTAACTAAACTTCAATTTTACAACGTATGGTCTTTACAATAGTCCAGAGGGACAATTGCCACTGGGATAAGTAGTCGTTAATATTTAATACGAAAACATCTTGTAAGAAAAACATGTCGTTCTATGGGACGCGGGTTTCGTGACAGTTGAAAGGCCTTGTACTACAATCGTTTTTTCTTTACAGTATTTTGAATTTATTCTTTGTCTACATTTTCATATGTATCTAACATTATGTTATGTGACATTTGTTTTTTTTTTTGTATAATGGGGTCCTTTCGATAGTTGGATGGCAACAAGAGGGGTTGTGTTCTTAGAACTACTGATTCGATGAACTATTTTGACGTAGCTGACCCTTATAACTAGAAATTTAATTATGTTGGTGATCAAAGTTATGTTTTCCAGTAAAATCGTGCAATATATTCTTTGATTGCATAGTTTATTATCATCATAATCATCATTATCATCATCAGCCCCTTTTAACGTCCCCTGCTGGGCACGGGCCTGCCTCAGTACGAGGAGGATTAGGCCATAGTCCACGGAGCAGACCTAGTGCGTGTTGGCGGACTTCACATGTCTTTTGAAAACTTACTAGGTTTTCTCAGACATGCAGGTTTCGTCATGATGTTTTCTTTCGTTTATTATCATCATCTGTATTTTTTTAAAGCATTTCTACAATAATTAAATTAATATAAGCCGTGTTAAACAAATCTACCCAGATTTTAGTAATTTAGTAAATAAGCGTAGTTTTTTTCTCTTGACTAAATTATCATATCAGTAATGTGGCCCAGACTTGCTTTCTGCGTAATTATTTCATGTTAGAACTATAGTCGAGCCATGCTCGTAGGTCTTACTAACGAGGAGTATTTACTATTACTTACCATTGATACTATCCCTACGTTCGTTACTATCCCTACTTCGATTACTCGGAGATGAGATATTTTAACGCAGTAAAAAGTAATATTATGTTGATCTGGCTATCATATTAACAAACATCATCAAAACCTGTCTAGTGGTCTACTCGTGATGAGGCTACAGACAAAATTCTAAAAATTGTATATTTGAACCGTAGATTATTCAAAAAATATTTAGTTACACGTTCGTTATAATAATTTTATTATATGTATGGATAAATTTTAGAATTACTCCATTATGTTACTGAATTTTTACAAGAAGAGCAAGATGGCAATAAACAAAGCTTGTTATCTTAATTCCTTTCATGTTCTTCGAGATAAAATATTTTGAAACTAATTTCACATCAAAACACACTTAGTGTTTCTTAATAAAAAGGATACTTCAAATATTTTTTGCCCCTAGGCGGGAAAAGTTCAAAGTGAAATAAAGCTTACAAACGGCTAATTGAAAGGCTATTGATTACTGTAGGACTTAAAAAATATACTTTTCAATGAAAATATAAATATTGTGCAAACCTAAGCATCTAAATGTATAAAAGCGAAGCGGTCACTCACTTACTCATCACGAAAACTGACTCTCATATGTTTGTGTGAAAGTTCTTCATTTTTTGTGTTACAAACGTTAAATTTGGCAGGGAGGATATAGTGACAAACCCGAGCAAAGCGAGGGTGACTCACAAGTTAAGTTACAAAATTGCAGTATTAAAAGCATTGCCTTTTTTATACCCAAGACACCGCATATCTTAAATAAGTCTAGTAAATGTAATCTTAATAAAATGTGAGAAACTTTCAAGTCTTATTTATCACTATTATATCATGTTCATATATCATTATTATTACCGCGCGCAACTTCATTTAGTATTGACGTCGATGATAGATGGGTCCCTTGAGGTCGATTCGATAAGAGATTAAAAATTAAACAGTATGGGCATATACAGTGTAATTATTAAACTTGACTGTTTTTGATTGATATAACAGTGTAATGATTTGTTATTATAATTATGTATTGTATCTGTACATATAATAAGCTGTGTCTATTTCCCCGAAGGTCGCGGAATCGATTCTTGTTTATTTACGAGTACCTATGTATTAATTTTTAATCCTTATTCTCAAGCAATCGTAAATATACGAGGACGACTATAAGAAAATTATACAATAAACTGTTACAAAACTTTTAAGGGCCAATTAAGATTTTAGCTATGAGTAAAATTTTAACCACGGTTTCGTCTGCAATTATCTTTTTTTAATAACAATTTCAATGAAAGATACATTTATTATAGGCGTCTCTTCAAATATATTTATTTGAAGCAATATCGGCTTAAAAAATAGAGGTTAATATGTAACAATTAATACATTACCTTTTTTCTGATATCGATGGCTCCTACGTACATAGGCCTAAGTGAAAAAACTAAACTTTACAGGAAGAGAGTTTAAAGATGCCAGAAGTACATTTTGGGTCATATCTTTTTAACTACTAAGCCGATTTTTATGTAATTTCGCAGCAAGTGTTAACGAATGGTGTAGTTTATATGTATATAATTAATTTTTGTGTATTTCTTATATATTTTAAGAATTTGCATATTCGTCTTTTTACTTCGTTAGTTTCTTACGTTTTCGATTTTATTGTTCAACGTAAACAGGCTCAAGTGACTTTCAGCCTTTTTACAAGTATCAACCCTAACTAATGTTTCAATACAATATTGCTTTTATTTTAAATATATATCAAATTCTAAAAATATTTCAAGCTATAAACATTAATGGTCAGTATGAAAATTATATCTAACTTGGCGTGATTTCATTTTAAAGCTTGTACGTCTATATACAGCGTGCAAGTAACTGTTAGGTCTTTTTACCGTCTATCAATGTCAAAAATAAAATATTTAAGAAAAACCAATAGTTTTATGTGAATTTGGTAAATTTAGTATCACAATCATCAATGTTTTCAAAAAATATGTGCGTATATATAACATTTATTTTTATTTTTAAAATAAATAATTATTGTGATTATTATTTGAAACATGGTATAATTTAAACACATTATGTTTCAGTATTAACAAAATAGGGAATAGACTTAAACTTGAAATAAAAATATTTTATGAAGTAAGCTATTCTGATAATATCACAATCAACAATCCAGTGGAATAACAGTAATGTCTCGTATTTTAATCCTTGTAACTTCATCAAAGTCAAAAGCTGCAAAATTGTACAATTTAAATAATTTCATTAAGAAATTAAATAAGTTCAATCTCCTTGGAGACAATATTATAAGATTTAGGGCCGGTTATGATTTTGCACATCGTAACAAGCTCAAAAAATCTTGGTACGGCTAAGTGCAGCTCGTTTTTTATCTTCAGTCTTCAATGAACTTGCTAAATTTTTATTGCTTATATGTATGTTGTATATATCAATTTCATATCTTAAATCGGTTCAGGTTAATTTTTAAAAACATGGCATGTGGCACATAAATCTATTTTTCAAATTTTTTTATAGCGATCTAAGTTAAATCTCATTGACAATGTCTCGATATTGTCGCAACGATCCACGCCTTGTTGGATACTTATTTGGATCAAAACATTTTTTATAAATATCGTACAGAAGCATCAAATGTGTATCCATCCAAATACACTTTGCTGGAATCCTTTCGACAGTAGTGACATTCTACTGGGACATTACTTCACATCCAGCACGCTCTCGATTATAGCGTCAATAGTAACTAGTACGGGGTGATTTTTGTGATGACCTCTATGATTAGTGGATGCCAAAAAAATATTGTTTTACAAACTCGAGTTTTCTTCTCGTTATGAATTTCATATGCAGTGTTATTGTAGCTGTCTAGTACGGGTAAATTAATAAATATCAGTAAATGAACATGCGATGAGAGTGAGAGTAACTGTTGTGTTTTCTGAATATATCTCGTTAAAATACCCTGGGGTATTGTGTGTAGTGCTTTAAATGGTCACCAATAGGCCAAAATTGTGTGATTGCGCCAAGTGATTTTGCATAAGTTTTTCAAGCGTTTACGTTTTATATTATTCCAGTCTTATTCTTCCAATGTCCTTTCTTTCAATAAGTCTTGGATCTGTTTTTTAAAGAAGGTGTAAAACGTCGCTTGATGAATACATGGCTGGTTCAATAACTGATGGAATGGATCGCTAGATACGATAGTATCCAGATTTTTATATTGATTTCCATCAATAGGTTCGGTTAGCTCTGGTGACGGAATTAGTGTAGATGTCCTTAGTTAATGGTCCTTGTTTGCTGTAAATGTGTAATTGCAAAAATATCAAGAAAATAAATTTTCGTGTGCATATTCCGCAGCAGATGGAAGAAGATACACTTCAAAATATATAAAGATATGGGTCCATCATACCAGACCTCTCATCATGGTTACCACTGTCTGAAAATGCCACTATGAACAGAAAAAAGTGCACATTATCTGATCTGAGAAACCCTCACAAAATAACCCAATTAAGACATGAAAGAAGTGTTTACAATGCAAGGCATTAAAAAACTGATCCCTTACAAAACGCCTGTCTGCACTTACGCCATAGTAGGTTATTAAGTCAATAGTAACAATAAACTAATAAAAGAACTGTCAAAATATACAAATCTATAGTTCTAGCCGTTATGATAAAAAAATCTCAATTAGTTCTCATCAGGTACAAAAAATAACATGTTTTAAAATTAGGCGAACACGATTTACGAAAAACCGAATCACGTAAAAAGCCAGATGTGATATTTCGCCTTTATACAAGGTTTTGGGTAAACTAACATTAATAAGAAAATAATTTTACAATAACTAAATAATTATTACTTCGGTAGTGTAATATATAAAGAGATAATAAATACTCGACAAATACCGAGTATAAGGACTGAAGTGGTACCTCCGCCCCATCACCGCGCGCCAGACGCCATCACTCAACGCAGTAAATGAACTAAACGTCGGATCGGGCTTTGTACACGGTCGATTGGTGTACATACGCCTATTTGGAAAATTTTTTATTTTTGATCTATTACAAAAAAAAAATTTTTTCCTTTTTGATGTCATAGAATAGGACACAAGGAACTCATTGCACTAATAATTGGAAAAAGGCTTAAGCGGCAGTTTCGCCCATGTACGTAGGAGCCATCGATATGAGACTAATGTTAGGATAGATGGATGTATATGCTTGATGCCTTACTTAGATTTATGCTGAACCAATATCATTAGCCAGCGTATTGGTTACAAAAATTTACTACTACAAATTATATTATACATACATACGAGTATATGTAAATTTTCAGAGATGTAGATGAATGCGTTCCTCAATAATCACAGTTACGTACTGCGAAATCATTCATGCAACTTGTATTATAATATAATTATTATTTTTAAATTAATATTAAAATTGAACACCCTGCACGCAAATGTTGTATATAAATTATTTAAGTCTTTTTTCAATATGTAGATTTACACAGAAAACAAACACCACATTCTATTCTTATAACACAATATATATGTCAAGAGTGTTAAAACTTGAGGAAACCCAAAATCTTGTTAGTTTTTCTTTCTGTTTTATTCGCCACTTGACATCTGCGACACTAACCGAACTTATTTTAATGATCCCCAAGAGACAGCGAGTTAAAGACGTTTTATAGCTTTAGTTCTATGTATGCGGTCGCACTTGAGAGGATTTTGGCAATAAAATTAAAATATTGTTGCATTAGTAGAAATAAGGGATTCATTCTGGTTCTTACATTACAGTGAAATCTCAAATATTTTTATTATTAATTTTTATATTTGTAAAATATTTTTATATTGACACGTTTGGCGCAGTTTGTAATGACCCTACTTTCTTGTGCCAGCGGTTGCGGGATCGAGTCCCGCTGGGGGCATTCATTTGTTAAACTCGGATGTTTGTACTCCAGTCATGGGTGTTTATATTTATAATATGTATGTATTTAAACTTATACATATATGTAGTATATCAACAATCTGGTATCCGTAACACAAGCTTCCTTTTTAACTTACCACGGATCTAGATGGCGCTGTGTGTAATAATTTCCCAACATATTTATATGTATATATTGTTATAGCCATATATTCTTTATAATAATTCTTTATCTGACTTTTTTGAAATTTTGTATGTTCGTGTTGTGATTGTTTGTAACAGGTTTATAAATAGTATTAGGTAGCTTCAGTTCACAACTTGTTTAAAGCTTTAAAGTAATTTCGTTAGTGACATACGAGAGCGATAGCTAATTAAATTTGCCACCAGCAAGGTTTCAAACCACAACCTTTTTCACGAGTGCGTTTGAAGCAGTAACTAAACACATAATTACTTGAATAATTTGTTGTAAAAAGCATAAATAAAAATTTCAAAGTTCGTGTAAATACAAAAATATACTCGTACGTGAAAGTTTGTTCTTTTGCCACGCAAAAATGTTCAACGTAATTTTTGTGTAGTAACGAGTAGTAGTAGTAGCCTTTATTAGGATTATTCGGATAGATCGAGCATATTCCACAGGATATGAATCTTTCGCAAAAAGGAGTAAAACGTTTCACTAGTTTCTAATATAATGTTCAAATTAATGAAAAATTAACAAGGTTAACTTGGGGTCAAAATAAATCTTGTCACTGGGGTGGGTTTGCATTAAATTCGTTGTATCCCCTCGCATTAATCTTCAACGCAATTGTGTTTAATTCCCGTTTCTTCCTTCTAAGGGTAATAAATCAAGCTAGTATACATAGTATGGCACCCTGCTTTGTTTGAAATACAATTGTTCTACGCTTCCATTGTTTTTGTTTGTGGACATTGCGTTAAACTTTGGCCTTTATTAGCCTTTTGATGTTGTACAAAACGTGTATGTATGTTAATTAATAATTTCATTGTAGCTGTGAATGGTAGTTTTAATTGTTATTTAAAATAACTGTGGTTTAGGTAAATGAAATAATTCCTTGTAAAGACCGCTTGTCTGACAAAAGAATAAATAATAAAGGCTGAGGGAATGGACTTCCTTAGTACACTATTCATACAACACAAAAATATATTATGTTCTTAGAGGAAAACTGATCCTAGGACCTTTGACCTTAGTTGAATAGTATATTGTAATTTTTGTACATAGCTTTGTTAGATTTTCATTAATTAGTTACAAAAATTGTGCTCTCCACATTGTTGCTAAATACGAGTATATGACGGTTTTTATTGAAAAGACAAACTGAGATTGAAAATGAAACAAAAATATTTAATAATCCGTTTCGTCATTTTCATTTTACATTGTCTTCAAAAAGAAAAAGAATTTTATAACATGCATGCCATTATTTTAGAATAACATTCTCGAGATACAATTATGGTCATGTACGAATATAAATATATTTTGTAGAAAAATACTTGTTTTGTAAGAAAAAAAATTAAAAATGTGCTCTGCATTAATTACTATTAAAATAGTCATTGCTTTACATCTGATATAATAATTTCCGATATAATAAAAGCTTGGTGGTTAGAACGCGGGCGGAGCCGCGGGAATTGCTAGTGTCATATAAAAATTAATGTGTTAAATATATATTTAAAAATATATTACAAAACATTATTATTACATTTATACAGCCATAGTGGTGAATATTTTACTTTTCTCTTTCTTTTTTGGCTGTTTAAGTTATCCTCTTGAGAGATGGTTTGAAAGAAAGACATTTTAACCTTGACGTTAAAAGGGACAATAAATGATATATAAATAAATAGTAAATAATTATAAGGTTTATAATAACCAAAACTTTTTCCTACCTTCTCATATAAAAATATTAGAATTAATCATTACTAGAAACGTGATCTATACTCGTACATGTAAATAAAATTCTGTTGTCTATTTGTAACATCAATATAACAGCTTTTTACTACATCAATATGTTATAAGAAGAACATAAATTTTAACTATTTCTCTGTTTGTTTTTTTCGACTAATCTCTGAAACAACTTATTCAACCTTTTTAATCCTTTTCTGAAAGATTTTGACAAGACTTTCACTGGCAGATAATTAATATTATTAGGAGTAACTAAGGACCTTTAATTAAATAAAAATAAGGTTCTGTTTTAAAAAAAAACGTAGCTAGGGACGAAGCCAAACGAAACGTCGCTTGTTTTGCAAATAATTTATGATGCCATCTTATACATTAAAACACGTATTTATAATATAAATCCAAACATTCTTTAGGGCTAATATTTACATGGGCCATATATATGGTCGTTTTAAAGGGATCTGTGCGTCCAATATAAGCTTTTCTAGAGACAAATTGTTTGTAAGCTAAGCAAACTTTGAAAGCTTTATTTCTTATCGCAAAAAGCAAAATAATATTAAAACTTCTACAACTAAAATAATGAAATTAAGTATAAATTACCACATCTGTGACGGAATGAAGTTTGCCCTTACTTTTAATTAAGTTGGGTAATGTTATATAATGAAAGTCGTAAACAAACAGCCGTTGCATCGTTTCTATGTAAATACTGAACTAATAAAGCAGTTAATTGACAGTAGAATTTTTAAAAAGAACCGGATTGTTTAAATGCTGTTTTGTTTGCTTCATGCAGGAGCGAAAATGTACGTCTCGAGAGAAATGGACTGAGGATTGGTGTTGCCATTTTTATTTTGAGCAATTATTTCTAAGTGATAATATTTAATGATCGACATAATATTTTAGCGGTTACTTACCAAAATTAAAAATAATCTTATTAACAACATAAATTAAATATTTTATAAAAATAATAATATAACATAAAATATAATTAAAATTTTTAGTATATAAACGTTGCCTTGATGGTTTCGTGACTGTGTTATTCAATTTCAAATATTAAAGGGTTTAGGTTCGAGTTCAGTTTGAGGCTAAAATTGTTTTTCCTAACAAGAAAACTTCATTAGCTTTGATTGGTGAAGTTGATTGTGTTTTACATTTTCATGCCCCAGAGAGCACGTAAAACCGTTGTATCTGCGCCTGATATCTTTCCTGTCGTGAGGGATTGCCTTTCCATTAGTCTATGAGAGTAAGGGAATAGAGAGTGCATCTGAGTTTGTGCACATATTTGTAGTACGGTAGTATCTCCCACGTAGATGCCTAATCTCTTTGAGAGTTGCTTTGTGCAAAAAATTGTACAAAATATTTTTAAATTTACGAGTAATTAGTATTGTGTTAGTCACATATTCAAGGCTCAAGGTTCGATGCTTGCATGAAGCATATGGATTGCCTATACGACGATATGCATGCGTCACTGTCAAGGAGAAGGGATGTCAAATAATATCGTGTTCTTGTAATTTAATTAATCGTATTACTCTTTTATTTTAAATAATTAAGCTAAAAATAGTATGGTCCATCTATCATATATTGACGACACGTTTGACGTAGTTTGTAGTGACCCTACTTTCTTGCGCCAGCGTTCGCGGGTTCGAGTCCCGCTGGGGGCATTCATTTGTTAAACTCAGATGTTTGTACTCCAGTCATGGGTGTTTATATTTATAATATGTATATATTTAAACTTATATATCAGCTATCTGGTATGCGTAACACAAGCTTCATTCGTAGCTTACCACGGATCTAGATGGCGCTGTGTGTAATATTGTCCCAAAATATTTATTAGGGGGAAAGCTACTGACACTGCAACAAACTACATCATAACGAAAAAAATCGTATGCGTATCATTTTCAACGTAATTAAGATTTGCCTACTTGCAAAGTTAATGGTTTCAGAAGTAAAAGCCATATAATAGGGAAAAACTTAATTTGTTTCAGAAAATCGTTCAAAATAAGCTAATCTGCTTTACCAGGGTCGTAGACTATGGTAAATCAGGTTATTATGGTAATCCCCTTCTCACTAAATTGAGGTCCGTGCCCAGCAGTGGCATTTAAACAGGTCTGAATATTTATACATAGATGTCATTAAATTGATCGTAATTGAGGCATTATATATACAGGAAAAATGTTTGCGCATTTAGGTGTTTTACCGATTTCTTGATAAAGAACAATATTTTACATTTTTAATGTATATAAATAACATTGTAATATGAGTAATAAGTATAGTTTATAATATAAAATAATATTCTTTACTGATATTGGCCTTGCATTGAAAGGGCTAAATCTAAAACATGCATACTTAATTCAAACGGACAGACAAGTGCGAGCTTGACTCGAACTTAAATTATGAGGTTTATAATAAGCCTCATACTAGAAAATTTATATAAATAACGATTTATTAATATAAAAACATTGTCTATATTCCAGAATATCCACAAAATACGTGTAAAATGTAGATTCCTTGTATATTTACAAGGGACTGCGGAAACTATAAGCCTTTCATAAAGAACGGCATGTAAGTATAAAAATACGGTTAGTACTGAAATGCTTGCTACTGAAATGCTTGCTACTTCACTATTATTATTTCTTAAAAGGTATTTAAAATACTTATTATTTTTCATGTTTATTTAAAAATTATATTAAAAATAAAAGCAAATTTATCCCACGGGAACCGTTCAATAAAAAAGTTATTAAAAAGTAACCTAGATGCGCTATTCTACATTTTTACCTATAATTGTCTAAATTTCATCCAAATCCACTCAGCCGTTCTGGCGTGAGTTTTTTTTTTCCAATTTCGATATCTTGCAATCAGTCCTTGGACTATAAGCAGATGTTTTGAGTGAGTGGATGACTGGTATAAGAAGATCCCCATCGGGAGCCTCTCCTCCTTTAAATGTCAACTGTTATTAGTCTTTTTCAGCTTGTCGTTGCTAAGTCCATTATAGCTGGTCTTTTTAGGCGATTTTTATGAGCAGGCTTGGCTAGACTGGTGGCCAGACGATTTGGGTGTCTTTCCAGTCTTTGTTTATAACGTACTGCAAATGAGGCCACTTCCTCTTTTATTGTGTTGATTTTCAGATGTTCGTGGATCTCTGATGTTTTGATAAACCAAGGAGCATTTGAGATGCTTTTTAGTATGGCATTTTGCATTCTCTGCAGGATGTTTATGTTAGAGATGGCACTAGACCCCCAAAGTTGTATGCCGTAGGTCCATACTGGCTTTAAAATTGTTTTATGCACCAGTAATTTGTTGTCAGTGCTGAGTACAGAGTTTCTCCCCACGAGCCACTGTAGTTTCCTCATTTTGAGGTTGACTTGGTCACGTTTGGACTGTATGTGGTGTCTCCAAGTTAGTTTCCGGTCAAGGTGCATGCCCAGATACTTGACTGTGTCTTTTTGGGGCAGTTCTTCTTCACCCAATTTGATAGGTGGGCAATTTCCTTGTCGCAGGGTGAATGTCACTTGTACGGACTTGTTTGTACTGGCTGTTATTCTCCATTTTTTCATCCAACTGTGTATCTCATTGAGGCTGGACTGTACTATTTTAGAGGCCATATTTGGGTTGCTGTGGCTTGCTAGAACCGCTGTGTCGTCAGCGTATGTAGCTGTAGTGATTCCTGGTCTCTCTGGGAGGTCTGCCGTGAAGATCGTGTATAGGACAGGTCCGAGCACAGATCCCTGGGGCACGCCCGCTAGAATGTCATAAAACTTTGATGTACTATCTTCTTCTTTAACTTGAAAGATTCTGTCGGATAGGTATGAGTTGCAGAGTTCAAAGAATGTGTGAGGGAGCCATGCCTTGATTTTATATAATAATCCTCTATGCCACACCTTATCAAAGGCCTGTTTGATGTCAAGGAATGCAGAGCAACAGTACTCTTTGTCTTCTAAGGATCTTCTGATAGTTTCGTATACTCGGTGTACTTGTTCGATTGTGCCGTGTTCTGAACGAAACCCAAACTGATGTTCTGGAATTACGGATTTCTCTGCAAGTATAGGGAGTAGTCTCTGGAGTAATAGTTTCTCAAAGAGCTTCGACACTATTGGTAGGAGGCTAATAGGTCTATAGGAGGCGACGTCGTATGTTGGCTTGCCTTCTTTGTGAACCATAACTATTTGTGATACTTTCCAAAGTTGTGGGTAGTGTTTTGTTCTTAGTATCCCATTAAATAATAATGTAAGAAATGTTACTGCTTTCCTTGGTATTTCTCGGAGTACCTCTTTAGTTATGAGGTCGAATCCAGGTGCTTTCTTATTGTCGAGTTTTGCGATTGACTTTATGATTTCTGAAGGAGTTATGTGTTTAATCGGAAGATCCAATTGGAAATCTTGGTTCAGAACTAGGTCAATGTCTTGGTCGTCAGCACTGGGGTGTCTTTCATTAGGAACAAATACCCCCGACAGGTGCTCGGCAAACAGCTCAGCTTTTTCCTTACTAGTCCGACACCATGTTCCGTCCCTATTTTTTAAGGGAGGTTTTGTTTTTTGCGGCTGGTTCATTTTTCGAGTGGCTTTCCAGAGTGAGTAGTCAGTCGCCAAGGTGGGAGTAAGCGATTCCAGGTTTGCTTGAAAGGCTGCATTTTCAGCTTCAATGAGAGCTTCTCTTACCTCTTGTATGGCCTTATTGAGAGCGGTTTTGTCTGCCTGGCATTGACTTGTATGCCAGACTCTGCGAAGCCTGCGATTCTCTTTTATCAATTCTCTAATTTCGAATGGTGTTCTAAACTTTTTCTCTAAAGGTTTTTTGTCCGGGGTACATTGCCAACAAGCCGATTGAACAACTGTCGTAAAGGTTAGTGCAGCATTGTCAATATCTTCCGATGTTTTTAGACTGATTTTTAAGTCTAGGTTTTGTTCGACAAGTTCTCTAAAACTAGTCCAGTCAGTTTTGTTATTATACAGCGGTGTGAAAGTATCTTTATATAGTAGCGTTGTGCTTAGTGATAAGACAATTGGTACATGATTGGACGAGCCATCCAAGCAGGTTTCTGTTCTGGAGTCCAGTCCTGATAGCCCTCTAGTTATGAAGAAGTCAATTAAATCAGGTTGTTTATTGGGATCTGTGGGCCAGTGCGTAGGTTCTTTTGTTGATAGGGTAGTCAACTTGCCTTTGTCTATGCAGAGTTTGAGTTCGCGACCCTTTGTATTAATAAGCCTAGAACCCCAGTGGGTGTGTTTGGCGTTCCAGTCACCACCCGCTATGAATCGTAGTCCCAGTGTTGCAAAGAATTCCGTGTAGTCAGGTTCTTTAATGTTGTGCTTTGGTGGACAGTATACTGAGGCGATATTGAAGTTGTAGTATTTGCTTTCTACGCTTACTGTTGTAGCTTGTATATGCTTTGTTTTGAAGCACGGTTCTGGCGTGAGTAACTAACAACCCGTTCAAACAATCGTATTCATATGATTTAATAATATGTGATATGGGAATTAAAACAAAAGCTATTTAATATAATATTTTAAAACTTTTACGTCAGTTTTATAAGTTTGATAAAAGAAATGAATTCATTTAATGTCTAGACTTCAGACTGAGTGAGTAGATAGTTTATTTAAAACATTCTGCATTTAAATATACATTTTAACGCTCTCGTGCCTCAACTAGCGGCATCAGATGTTACGTTTCCTACTCGTAGCTTATCGTCGAGCGTCAGATGCTTTTCGATCCCTTTAGCCGAGGAAATAGATTTAAATTTTAAGTAGGTTTTCACACGCTTTTGGTTTTATGAATCTTGCTATTTTTAGTATGTAAGTAAAGTGTAGTGGTAATACATTGTGTTCTTATTTTAGTGCATGGTATAATGGCCAGTGCGAGTGCAGATTCGAAAGTCCTAGGTTCGAGCGAATTGAGAGATTAGTTTCATTTCATGGAAGCAGTTCTGAATTTTATAAAAAAATATGAATTAAGTATGATAATTAATATTAACAGTCTAATAGATCGTGTGTGTCGATACGAGTGGCTTAGAGTAATATTCTGTGTACGTGCCAATTTTATTATGTTTTAGGTTCTATTGTATGTCATAATGTATATTTAATAAGAAGAGAAAACGTACTGAATACTTACTCGTAAGATGATAAAAAAAGTCGCAAATAAAAGTCTTTGTATTTTTTCATTAATACGCAATGTGAAAGGACTGTTATATTTAGTTAAACTTTGTAAATAATTTGATATAGTGTTCTTAAAGTAATTAAATTAAAAAACTCAAAATTTACAAAAAAATCCTTTCTATATACAAAGTTTTAATTTTGTATACCATCCTTTTTTCCATAACAAATATAAATTATAAAACGTATTCAACGCTCTCATATGCTATTTACACCAGCTCTGCGTATAAATTATTTTTTATTATCTAAGAGACAGGATGAGGGAAGTATTTATTATTATAGGTACTTTAAATCTTATATAAATAGCGAAAAGTATCAAAATCCTTTAAAAGTTTTAGTGAAATTTGATTTGGGTCAAGACAGGAAAACAACGCGGTATGACAAACATGCTCTACGCTCATTAACATATTTCTGTCCGTCTATTACTTGGTTATAAAAATAATATTATTTCAGCTGTTATTTGATTTATACATTAATACTTGTAATAATAATAATGTTTTCCAACCGAATCTGGCCATGGCGACCAATTTCATTGAGACATAGTGCACAAGTGTACGCGCAGACACAAGTGCGTTCTCTATTCCTATCACTCTTATACTCCGGTGGGACGACTGTTCGACACGACCAGTGAGAGCGGCGTCGCAGGACCGACGGCTTTACTTGCTGTCCGAGGCACGGGGGTGACTCACCGCCAACTTCCCAATACCGGGCTGTTACTGAGGCTTACTAAACAGAAAAACTCTAAAACTAAGCACAGACCGACCCGGGACTCGAACCCAGAACCTCTCCATGTATGACAGTACATGCCAGCCACTATAATACCGACAGTTAATTAATACTTGTATTCATTCAATATCATAATATCATTATACCAGTATCATTCAGGCAGTTGTGGCCCAGTATCGCGCTCACTTGAGTAACTGAGTGAAGGAGATATAATTTATTTTTTCCAAATTTCGTTTCGAATATAATTACCGCTTGCATATGCATATCCGTTCGACTGTTTTATCGTAATTGAGTAACATACATCCATCCCAACATCTAAACTTTTCCATTATAATGTAAGGAAAAAGTAATATTTATATATTTAATTTAAATAAAATATTTCTGTTTTACCTTCAACGTAAAATACTATTTTTAAACGCTTATGTTAGGTGGTTAACTAACGCTGAAAAATTCGCTTCTTTATACTTGCACACGTTTTAAATGACAAGTCAATAAATTGCATCGGTTCCCGGACATATAGTCTTGTAAAATAGGAACATTGTTAAACTGAATAATGGATACCGCGACCACACAGTGCACTGATGTATACAGCTCGACCGTTCGACTAGTGAATACACGCCAAAAATAAATAAGCTTAGTATCACTTGTATTATGGAATTTGTGAAGAAAGTAGCACAATTGGCTTAAAAAGGACAGACATAAAAATATTAAACTTTACTTTTTTATGAAGTTTTTATATAATAATTCCCAGTCACATGTATAATATTAGTCCAAAACGACGACCTCCAGAAGTTTCGTTCTAGTCATTAGACCAATGAAGCGAAACTGGATAAATACTCACTAGTTCATAAAACATGCGAAAAATCAAGTTTAGTTTGAAATTAAAACAAACCGAACAATCAACAAACGTTACTTTTGACAATATTAGTAAAAAATTCAAAATTCAAATAATATTTATTACATTACAATAAAATTATATTTGAGTGTCTCTTTTGAGAAATAAATAAGCAGATTCAAAACAGTGTTGACTTAATAAATATTAAAGAAAATGGTGTCAAGTTCTAATAAACTCCCTTGTAATAAGAAGCGTATCAAAGAGCTTCTTCAATTTCTTATATTAATAAAGAAAATTTTATATCGATTTCTTACTAATAACGAAGAAAAAATATTACAAGAATGAAGTCGACTGCTAGACACGTGTTTTTCATTATACCGTTGGATAATTTCATCCGTAAGTTTAATTTTTATGATCTTTATATAAGAATCAAATCAAATCAAAATATTCTTTATTCAAATAGACTTTTACAAGCTTACAAATTAAATGTCAGTCTGTAAGTCTGTGAGTAAGCTACCATCGGCTCGGAAAGCTGTTCTGCTGAGAAGAACCGGCGAGAAACTCAACAGTCTCTCGCCGGTCTCTCTTTTCTAAAAAAAATTTGGTAACAATATTGTATTACACTAGAGATTTCTCCTCACTAAGCTCGCATATGTCCTGCCTTTGCTTACCATTTACGTATACCATATTTGTAAATTTTAGCATTAGGAGTCCCACACATCCATTGTAACAAAACTATTACAAATATGCTTATCACAGAGGAATTTTTAGTGAACATTTGAAACCATAGTATGTATATTAGTTGTCGAGTTTTAGTAACTAGTCAGAGACTGACGCTGTCAGTGTGATTTTGTGCTGACCAAAGTTTATCCAGGTCTGGCTGATACAAAGCGCGCTGTAAAGTGCCGAAACCTAAAGCTAATACTAAAAACTAAAATCTAACTACAAACGACAAAACGTAAATCTACACATTTACTTTTATACTTAGTTTAAAATGTGTTGAATATTTATTGTTAATGTATGTGAATATTGTTTGTGTCTCCTTAAGTCTTAAATGGCTGAACGGATTTGGATGAAAATTAGTACAAAGATAGATTATACATTAAATAACATAAAGGCTATTGTTAGGCACATAGAGATGCCTACTAAATTTATATATAAAGACGATTTTTTTTTATTAATTAGTATACATAACAATGTATAGCATAATGTGATGTTTCAAAATCGCGTAGAAAGAAGATAATCCATATTGGGCGGTAAGAATAAGATGTTCTATACAAAAATGATTATTTTGTAAAAAAAACCGTAATAATATCATATTTATAGCTACGAGTAGATCTTTATTTCTTCGTGAAAAAAACATGTCCACACTAAATAACAGGCAAAGTCATGATAAATACCTAATACCATGTTACGTCATACGTACATTAATATTTATATGTAACTGAATAATATGAATAAACAGTAAACACACTTATTAGGTACTGGTGGTCGTTTATTGACCGTCTATTTCGTGTACCTGAGTAGTGGAAGGGGGCGGATCGTTAGCAAGCGATATACAGTTTAGCGAGTGTGATTGATGACCAGAGTCACCTCTTGTTACGTTAAATCAATAACTTATACATAAAGATGTGTTTATTTTGTGCCTTTATTACATACTAACTGTTTTATTCGATTGTACATACGATTATGTACAGTCGAATACATAATAATTCTTATATATTTAACGTTTTGTTTTCCGTTTATTACCTATACTATAATATTATAAAGCTGTAGAGTTTGCTTGTTTGGTTGAACGCGCTAATCTCAGGAACTTTTGGTCCGGATTGAAAAATTCTTTTTGTGATGGATAGTCCGTTTATCGAGGAAGGCTATATTACATCACGCTAGGACCAATGGGACCGGAGTTAGTTCTGCGAGGTACCATACCGCTTGACTCAGAAAGAATTTGATTTCCGGTTTTTAAACGCGTGCGAAGCCACAGGAAATGCTTGTCTTATCTCAAAGTTAAACTTTTTTTAAAATACAGCAACAACCATGTTTAAGTAAAACAATTGTATTTATAAATTATACTATTAAACTACTCTTACAAGCTAAGGTATGACGGCAAAGTTAATCTTTGCCGGTACACCGCAGCTTCTGTGGTTTTCACTCGTACACTTTTTAACTGTTCGTTCCAGTTTACCTGGACAGTTTCACTGTAGAGGCGAAAATCGTCTATCGATTGGCAAAAAAAAAGTGTTTCATACACATTTCAAACATTCTCTATTTGTTTAAAAAAAGGAAATTAATAAGTTAGTATGAAACTAAACTACTCAATTATTAATGTGTGATAAAATAAGCAAAAAAATATCAAGTATACAATCCATTTAAAATAATATAATATAATAAACCTCTTAAAATAAATTTAAAGGAAATATATAACAACGTTGTATGCTGAATTTAAAACAAATAATACTGTGATCTTCGTTTTGCTAAAGTAAATGCATCTTTGAACGTTATCGCTAGAGATTCCTGGAAAATATTCTTTAAAGTCCTTGCCTTGCACTATTCACCTCGTTCTCTTTCCTGGATTAAATTTAAGTGAAAGGTACTGATAACATTGAATATCTTTTTGAAAATAACTTTTATTATTATATTTAAATATAACTTAAAGAATTTAGATTTTAATTGTACAGTGGGTAAATATTTCATCTATACTAATATTATAAAGAAGTAAAGTTTGTTTATTTGTTAAATTGTAAGGGGTAATCTTGGGATCTACTGAACCGATTTTAAAAATTCTTTCACCAATAGAAAGTCACATTATTGCTGAGTGTCATAGGTTATATAAAAAAACGAAAAATAAAAAGGCTTTTACTTGGTAGTCCGTTTCGCAAAGTAAATCGGAGAAAAAACGGTCGAATGAAAGCGTTTCTACGAACGCTGCCTTAACTTTGAAAGATATATTTTTGAGTTCTAGAGAAAAGATGTAGAGCTTGAAAATGCCTACAAAAAAGTCAACGACAGCATATGTCTAACTTAAACACTCTGTACTAAAAAAGGATTATTAAAATTATGCCCAACGAAGTGGGCACGGGTCAGCTAGTTCCTAATAAATATATATAGTAATCGATAAAATATAAGTACCTAGTGACAAACCCAAGCAGAAGGTGGGTGAGTCAGTAGTTAAAAATATTTAAAAAATAATATTATTGAAGACGACTCTTTGGCTCAGTTGGTAGTGACCCTACTTTCTGCAGCAGCGGCTACGGGTTCAAGTCCCGCTGGGGGCATTGCATCATTTGTTAAATACGAATGTTTGTACTCCAGTCATGGGTACGTATTTAGTACCTTACGTACGTATATGTAATTAAAATTATACATTATGTAGTATATCACCTATCTGGTATACGTAACACAAGCATCGTATCTTGCCACGGAACTAGATGGCGCTGTTGTAATAATGTCCCAACACATTTATTTATTATTTATTTTATTTATTTATTTATTTGTATCGTCATACTATGTTCATGTAGAAAAAATAATCCGCATTGTACTAGTCTTCTAAAGGAAGAAAATGTCTAACCAGAAAGTAAAAACTCAGTGAATAAACAAAATAATCATAATTTTAAAGATATCTCGTAGATATTGCGTTTCCTAACTTCCTTATCTGGCACCACAATACTCTTAAAACTTCAGTAAGAACTAAAGAAACTCTTTAGTATATAAAAATTAAAGCTTGACGCTCTTTCCTCTGGGAAATGCAAAATAGACAACTTTAGACATTTCTACGTTCCCGACTTGGCTAAATTCATAAATCAAATCGCTGTTCTACTTATGTGACGTTTTCAGAAATAGTCTTAGTTCGGCGTCGAATTTTAGACTGAAGTTTCTCAACTAATTATGTAAATGTTACCTATTCGTAGGAATATAATGAATTTTGTTATGTACACGCTCATAAGCCATTCGCCACACACGTTTAATTTTCAAGTCAAAGTTTAAGTTAAAATTGATAATGGTTTTTAAAGTTTGGTTAAAATAAAAAAAAGGTTCTTCTAAAAATTTTAATCGGGAAAATTTACTCCCACTGTTTTAAGCACCGTTATACGATTGGTAAAAATAGGATTATCTATATTTATCAATTATCAACCTTCCAGAAAAATATAATTAAAGCCGGTTAAGCTATTTTAGAGATTTATAGTACAAACACATAGAGTATAGACGTGTAGGCTACTTCACAATCTATATATATTTATTTATATATTTAATTATTTATATATTTATATACTTATTTATTTATATATTTATTTGTATAGATATACACACGCCTACACACAACACTAACACATATTACATACTGCCTTACCAGTCGGTCGATAAATTTACCATCGATAGTCGATCGTCACTGAACTATCGACCGACCCGCGTCACTAATTACCAACATCCATATAGCTATACACTGCCGGCTACGGTGACGCGGGCGCAAGCTTTTCACCTTAGTCGACCTCACCAGTCAAGATCGCATCTCGACGCTGAGTGCACGCTTGTCGCCACAATATGATAAAATACTCGTTGCATTGCGTATTAGCTTTTATTTTACTTATATAATTTCATACGTACTTCAATCTCTGTCTATCATTCTTCTGCTTTCGTCCTTCCTCTGTATACTGTGCTTGTGCTTGTGAACATTGTGACTATTTCCCATTGTGCCTTCTAATCTTAGTAATTTGTGTAAAGACTTGTGGACAATATATATATTTTAAATAACGTGAGTTTGCATACTTATTTATACCATCTACACACACTTAACTAAACTGGTGACCCCTGTGAAGAACGTTGGAAATGGAAAGGGATACGTTTAAGGACGCACGAAGCGTGGCAAGGTCACCTCCACCTGGCACTAGTGATGGGGCGATGTCGATAGACCCCAGCAACGTATTTAAAGTTGGCGTACGAGTGCCTCCGTTTTGGGCTGAAGAGCCGGAGATTTGGTTTGCCCAGGTCGAGGGGCAATTTAATATAGCTGGAATAAATAGTGATGTGACTAAATTTAATTACGTCATCGGACATCTGGACAATCAATACTCTAGAGAGATAAAGGATATAATTATTAGCCCGCCTGCCACTAACAAGTATGAAAAACTTAAGACCGAGCTAATCAAGCGACTCACCGCGTCGAAAGAGAAGAAAATCAAACAGTTATTGATGCATGAGGAGCTTGGCGACCGCAAGCCGTCCCAGTTTCTCCGCCACTTGAAAAGCCTGGCAGGTTCAAACGTTCCTGATGACTTCCTGAGGACGATATGGGTTAGTCGGCTTCCACATGGCATCCAGACGGTACTCGCAGGACAATCAGGTACAGCTTCTCTCGAGGATCTAGCTGACTTAGCCGATAGAATAAACGACCTGGCTGCATCAACTCCGAAGGTCGCCGTTGTGAGCGACGCCGTTCCTAGCTCGGTTTTGAGCGAACTAACTAGGGAGATAGCTGAGCTTCGTCGACAGTTCCAGCAGTTATCAACTCGGAACAGCCGTTCACGCTCCCGTTCCACCAGAAACACTCACAGCAGTTCGAGGCAGCGCTCTCAATCGAACTACAGAAAGTTTCCCAATTGTTGGTACCACAACAAATTCGGAGAAAAAGCCAACAAGTGTATCCGGCCCTGCGACTAAAAGTCGGAAAACTCCAAGGGCGGTCGGTAATGGCGACTGACGATTGCCCTCTGCCTGCTTCTGGTCGCCTGTTTGTTACCGACCGATCGTCGAAGACGCAGTTCCTGGTCGACACAGGGAGCGACCTCTGCGTGTTCCCACGGTCAGCGCTTCGTGATCGTCGTGCTCGTACGGACTATAGTTTGTGTGCTGCTAATGGCTCTAGCATAGCCACATATGGTTGTATAAATTTAGATTTAGATTTTGGTTTACGCAGAACTTTTCAATGGCGTTTCATTGTAGCCGATGTTACGAAGCCTATAATAGGCGTAGATTTTTTAAACTTTTATAACCTTATGGTCGACTGTCGTAACAAACGCCTAATTGATAATTTAACTTCAATTTCTACTATTGCTGCTGTAGCTTATTGTAATAATATTTCTTCTGTTAAGGTCGTGACTGGTGAGACTCGGTATCACAAAATTCTCAGTGAGTTTCCGGAAATTACTCGACCAGCTGGTAAGCCACACTCCACACCACACAAAACAGTACACCACATACGCACGACACCAGGCCCTCCAGTTTGCTCCCCACCTCGTCGTTTAGCACCGGACAAGCTTAAGATTGCCCAAAAAGAGTTCCAGTCTATGCTGGCCCTTGGTACAGCTAGGCCTTCCGAGAGCCCGTGGGCGTCACCTCTACACCTAGCGCCAAAGAAAAACAACGGCTGGCGTCCTTGTGGCGATTACCGTAAGTTGAACACCCGTACCGTGCCTGACAGGTATCCGATTAAGCATATTCACGACTTTACCCATAGCATAGCAGGATGTAAAGTCTTCAGCACGCTCGATTTAGAGAAAGCATATAATCAGATACCTGTCAGCCCGGAGGACATTCCTAAGACCGCCATCACAACACCATTTGGGTTATTTGAATTTCCTTTCATGACATTCGGTCTTAGGAATGCGGGCCAAACTTTCCAGCGATTTGTGGACGAAATGATGAGAGGGCTAGACTTCGTATATTGTTACCTAGACGATTTTCTCGTGTTTTCTAGAAGCCCAGAGGAGCACGAGGTTCACTTACGTCAGATCTTCGACAGGCTGCGGGAATATGGCATGTTGGTGAACACTTCGAAATGCGTTTTCGGTGCGGAGGAGGTAACGTTTCTAGGCTACCAGATTAGCGAGAGAGGATCTAAGCCACTTGACGCCAAAGTTCAGGCGGTCAAGGATTTTCCCCCTCCAACCAACGTTCGCCAGCTAAGAGGGTTCCTAGGCATGGTTAATTTTTATAGGAGATATCTTCCTCATGCAGCCGAAATCCAAGCCCCACTTCACGCCTTACTAACAGGCTCCGTTAAAGGTTCACACCCTATTACCTTGACTGGCGATACCCTAGCTGCTTTCGAAGCTTGCAAAGAAAGCTTGGCCAACGCTGCCCTACTAGCTCATCCGGACTGCACCGCTAAACTTGCAGTTGTAACAGACGCCTCCGATAAGGCTATCGGCGCGGTCCTGCAGCAATTTAAGGACAATACGTGGCAGCCCTTAGCGTTTTTCTCAAGGAAATTGAGCCCTTCACAGGTGAACTACTCACCATATGATAGGGAGCTTCTAGCAATTTATGAGGCCATTAAATATTTTAGGCACATGCTAGAAGCTCGCCATTTTATAGTCTACACTGACCATAAGCCTATTAGTTTTGCTTTTAACGAAAGGAAGAACAACTGTTCACCTAGGCAGTTTAGGCATTTAGATTTTATTTCCCAATTCACGACAGATATCCGCCACATTTCTGGTAAGGATAATGTGGTCGCAGATACCTTGTCGCGAATCGAGGAGCTAGCAGACCCTGTTGACCTGGAGACACTTGCTCAAGCTCAGGCTTCTAACCCAGAACTCTGCAAGCTTTTGAGCGAAGGTTCTTCTCTGCAGCTTAAAAAACTCAAGGTCCCTGGAAGCCAAATCCCTCTGTACTGCGACGTCAGTACGCCAGTTTCCAGGCCATACGTACCTAAACCCCTTCGCAAGCAAATCTTTAATAGCCTGCATTCGTTAAGCCACCCTGGTGCCAATGCCTCGGCTAAACTGATAGCTGAGCGATTTGTATGGCCGGGCGTGAGAAAAGACTGTAGGGACTGGGCGCGTGCTTGTATACCATGTCAGAGGACGAAAGTCAACCGTCACGTGACTTCACCTCTCGGCACTTATAACTTACCGCGCGCTCGGTTTAAGCAGATCCATATCGACCTGGTGGGTCCACTTCCATCTTCCCAAGGCTATCGGTACTGCTTAACGGCCGTGGATAGATTTACTCGGTGGCCAGAGGCAGTACCGATACAAGATATTACAGCGGAAACGGTGGCCAAGGCTTTGCTGTCCGTTTGGATATCTCGGTTCGGTTGCCCGACAGACATCGTAACGGACCGTGGTCGCCAGTTCGAATCGGCCTTGTTCCAATGTCTGTCGAAGATAGCCGGATTCGAACACAAACGAACGACAGCCTACCATCCGGCATGCAATGGCTTGGCTGAACGATTTCACCGTCAGCTGAAGGCCGCGATCGTCTGCCACGCAAATGACAGGTGGACGGAATCTTTACCATGGGTTTTATTAGGCGTAAGATCTGCCTTTAAGGAAGACCTCCAAGCCTCTTCGGCGGAACTGCTGTACGGGGAGCCGCTAAGGTTGCCCGGAGAATTTTTTGAGCCTACTATCGACGGTACAGTAGACACAGCTGAATTTACTGCGAGGCTCAGAAACTTTGCCGAGAAATTGCGACCGGTACCAGCTTCCCGCCATTGTAAGCCCAAGGTGTTTGTATACAAAGAGCTAGAAACTTGCAGTCACGTTTTCCTCCGAGAAGACGCTCTGCGAGGTGCTCTCCAGCCTGCTTATTCCGGGCCATATAAAGTTATCTCCCGAGGAAACAAGATATTTAAATTACTTGTTAGAAACAATGAAGTGACAGTGTCCATTGACCGATTAAAGCCTGCCTTCATTTTAGCAGATCAGGTAGAGGAACCCCCACCGGAAGTGCCGCCAAGTTACACAACACGTTCAGGGAGGCGAGTTAAATTCACTGACTTCTATCGCCCTTGACGGTCTCTGGAGGGGGGTGGTGTAGGCTACTTCACAATCTATATATATTTATTTATATATTTAATTATTTATATATTTATATACTTATTTATTTATATATTTATTTGTATAGATATACACACGCCTACACACAACACTAACACATATTACATACTGCCTTACCAGTCGGTCGATAAATTTACCATCGATAGTCGATCGTCACTGAACTATCGACCGACCCGCGTCACTAATTACCAACATCCATATAGCTATACACTGCCGGCTACGGTGACGCGGGCGCAAGCTTTTCACCTTAGTCGACCTCACCAGTCAAGATCGCATCTCGACGCTGAGTGCACGCTTGTCGCCACAATATGATAAAATACTCGTTGCATTGCGTATTAGCTTTTATTTTACTTATATAATTTCATACGTACTTCAATCTCTGTCTATCATTCTTCTGCTTTCGTCCTTCCTCTATATACTGTGCTTGTGCTTGTGAACATTGTGACTATTTCCCATTGTGCCTTCTAATCTTAGTAATTTGTGTAAAGACTTGTGGACAATATATATATTTTAAATAACGTGAGTTTGCATACTTATTTATACCATCTACACACACTTAACTAAAGACGGATAGAAAAAAAACAATAAGTTTTAAAATTATTCATGACCTAATACTCGTTCAATATGATATGATAGTTTAATTCTGTATTGTTCTTAATTAATATCGTAAGTTGACTTAGGTTCTCATTTGTCACGTATAGAGGTCATACAAACAATCGACACAAGAGGTAAATAATATGTGGACCTTAATAATAATTCTATTTATCTGCTGGCTTAAAGCTGGCGTATAATTACTATTTTGTTTATCTAAAATATATACATATAATAAAGTGCTATCTGAGTAACAAATATTCTTTGGAAAATCTTACTGAAGTAGTGATTATTAATGAGTGTAAGATTACGTGGAACCATGACGAAACACTAGCCTAAGGCTAAGTTCCGTAACGGAATAATAGGACAACATTATCATCATCATCATCATCATAAGTATAAGCAATCTTGACTAGAGTTCAAATACGATGGACTCGAACCCGCAACCTGGCACAGCAGATAGGATCACCAAAAACTGAGGCAAACGTATCGTCTAAATAGTATATTTATATTAGCTATAAAGTTTATTATTTAATTAAATTAAAATAGACAAAGCCTAAGATAAGAGACGAAGAAAATAGCCATTAAAATAACATTGAACAAACTTACACAAACGATTTCTGTTATTCTTATAGCTTCAAAACTGAGTATTGTAATATTGTTGCTTTAATATTGGGAATATTAAATATAATTGAATGAAATTTTTATGATTGTTTTTAGCTTTTTGTTTTTAAGAAACTTATTCAATATATTTTCTCATATAGTTGTAATATTCTACAATTTACAATATTATTATTGTTCATTTATACTCCTACCAAAAACTCAAGCGTTATTAAAAATTAATTGGCAGAAATATATTATAACGATCTGACAGTAACTTTGCGAGTTTAGAATTTCTATTTTATAAAGCAAAAATATCAATTTATGATACTTTAAGAAATAGGCTCTATACTTGTAATATTCATTATAATATTATATTATAATGTTATGCCAGCGAGTAAGGGTTCGAATCTCGCGGTGACATTCATTTGTTTTAGTGAGCAGGAAGTTTATACTTCAGCCATGGATTCTTATATTTAAAATATATATGTACAAGAGTGCGCCGTCATATATGTATTTGTAGTTATATGTATATGTAACGGATCAACTATCTGGTATACAATCCTCATAGTTTACCATGGAACTAGATTGTGCTGTTAATATCCCATCGATATTTCTATTACTTATTACTAGTGATTCACCTCCCTTCGCTCGGGTTCGTCCCTAGGTACTCCCAAATTAACGTTCATACAAACTTGCGAGAGCCCTTATACATCCTTAATCCGGCCCTGTCAAAAAATCCGTTCTTAGCGGACGTCTATTAACTATGAACTGCCTCCTTACCAAATTTTATCTTTATACGTAACTAGCGACTCGCCCTCGCTTTGCTCAGGCTCTTCCCTAGATTTAGCACAGGCAAAGCCGCGGGATCTGCTATAGACTACAGGCCCGTGTTGAAAAAATAATGGGTCATTTGAACCACCAGGTGACCACCAGGTACTAGTTATGCATATGAACCTTCCTCTTGAATTACTCTATCTATTAAAAAAACTGCATCAAAATCCGTTGCGTAGTTTTAAAGATTTAAGCATACATAGGGATATAGGGAAAGAGAGGGCGACTTTGTTTTATACTATGTAGTGAAGCGGTTTTCGATATTTTATGATGAGTGAACGACTGAGTTAGTGAGTAAGTGAGTGAGAGTATTAATAAAATATTTAATATTATAACTAAAAGTAGACCTTTTAGAATTTCACTATAAGTTCTTGAATAGATATTGACTTTGTCTGTGTAATTAACGATCCTCACTAAAACAACCACAATGTAACCCGGCTTGATGCCTGATATTTATCTCCAAAGGTTAATGTTAGTGCAAATTTCACATAAATAAGAACCATTGTAGGCGTGTGGTTTTAAAATTATCTAGATCTATTCAGCAAATTTGTTTTAATAACGTATTTTAACGATTTTTGATATTTTTAAGTTTGTTTTGAATAATTAATTATAATTTTATTTACATTATTACAATGTTATATGGGACTACGTATTATTAGAATAATTTGTATGAAATAGATGAAAGATGTACAGAAATGAAATCTTTATAGATTTACTTTAGAGGTTACTTCTAGTGCTTCTAGTAATAAACTTTGACGAGACGAGAAACGTAGTGTTGAAAGTTGTTTGTCAAAGGGGAATACCATGCATATTGTATTATATGCATATTGCATATAGATTAAGAAAAATCGATATTTTTATAACTAACCACAGGGCACATAGATTCATCTGAATAACTGAATTTAACTAAACAGTGTGCTATTTCTTTATTTAAAGTTTGTACATTCAGAATGATTCTACACCAAATAAAAACTGTAATGTCAATTAAAAACAATGTCAAATATTTCTTAGAAAAGTTAGTATATTGTCTGGTTTGAACTTTGTTGTATAATATATAGATTTAATACATTCATATTAATGTGTATATAAACAATACTATGTATGTTTGTATTTAACTCTACTAACGTCACGGTACTGAGCACGGACCACCCTTCAATGCGAGGAAAATCAGGTCCAAGTAGTTCATGCTGACCAAGTGCGGGTGAAGCCATCACATATATTTTAAAAACTATCTGGGTTTTATTAGATATGCAGGTTTCCTCACGGTGTTTTCCTTCACCGTAAGACAAGTGGTAATGATTGTTGAAAACGATTCGCACATGAAAATATCAGAGGTGCAAGACTCGGGATTTGAACTCACTCGGTTTTACGAGCGAGCGCGTTACTCCCAAAGCACGACTTGCTTGTGTCCATACATTATTTATAGGTAAATACTAAAATACCCACAGATGAAAATTATTTTTACGAATAAACAGATAAATTATTTACCTTTATAAAAAAATTCTGGGCCCACCCTAAAAGAGATTTTTAGTTAAATATAAAACAGGCACAAAATATTTTTAAATCGCAGAAAGTAAGTAAACAAAAATGAAAGCTTTTGACCTTAAAAGCTGCCAAAAATACGATAGCGCAATACAACATAGTTTTTCTACCGAACTGAATTATTATTTGCCTTACCTAATAAATGCTGCCTATATTAATCAAAAAATATAGTTCAGTTAAAATATTGGGTTCGGTAAAATTGAAATTTTTGGTATAAAAACCCACCTTAAAATTAATTGGATATTTAATATTTGGTAAAAAGCAACGTATTTCACGGAATGAGGGATCATTAACATTACATACAACTTTCCGACTTCGTCTTTTCGAATATCTATCCATCCAAAAGTATATAAATAAATCAAACAAAAATTTAATAAAGTAGCACTATTACCAATATAATTCATTTATTTTATTTATTTATTTATTTTATTTATGTACCACACAAAAGAAAAAGAAAAATACATAAATATAAAAAGGAAGCGGAGACATTGTGTACAACGGGTGTTACCATCCACCAATTAATTAAAAATAAAAAAATGTATTTATTTTTTGAACTTCACAAATTTTTTTATCTGTTATTAATTAAAATAAATCGTTTAAAATCTATTATTAAAAAAATATTATACCACTAGGCCTGTAATGCAATTCATATAAGAAACTTAAACAATGCGATGTTAAACTAAGTTAGATTTACCTTACATTTGCCGTCACTCGTCTAACCGAGTTTCCTCTAAAAGCAAGCATGCTCCGTAACCAAGTGATAACTTATCGAAAACTTGTTCAATGGATCGATAGTTAGGATGTGCTCCAGACAAAAGCATACCAAAAGTGCTTATAGGACGGAAGTAGTATAAAGTTGCAATACCTGTAATTTATTCTAAATCCATGTAGCAGACTAGTTGTAGCTCGCAGCTTTGCACACATGGTAAGTAAAAGAATATCGCGGTTTATAAATACTCGTATAAGTAGCCGTTCTGAATTTCACTAAAATCGGAAAGATAAAGTAAAGCAGCAACAGATTCACACAACACGGTACTTTATATTATAATACTAGCTGTGCCCGCAACTTCGTTCGCGTGGATGTCGGAACTTAATTAGTATTTTTTAGTGCGAAGCGCTCTTGGAGGATACCGTTACCGATACAAATAATTTTTTTATTTATGCTAGTGCTTCTTTATAAACAACATTAGCTAAGACTCCTACAAAACTCAAATATGGCCGGCAGGCATGGGCGAAGGTCATTCTTTCAAAGAAAATCTTGACACCGCGATTCAGAAAATGACGTTACACGCACAACACCATCTATCGAACAATACTGCACGCAGTTGATCTCTAGTTATAGTCCCGTCTAAGTTCGAATACTCGTAGATGGCACTGTTTTAATATTTTACTTCGGAAACACTATTTTTTTTATTAATTTACATTTTTTATAAGTGGTGAACTGATTACGATGAAACAAAAACCTTAATGTTACTTCAATTTACGCACATATTGTTGTGTATAAAAGTTACGTGAAGTTGTGAGACCAAATGCACATAACCCAAATGTTACTTCTGGAATTTCTCTACTTCTTCACTTTAAGCTCAAATATATTTTGATAGACTGAACCGATTGCAATGAAACAAAAACTAAATGTTACTTCAAGTTACGTTCAATCGTTGTGTATAAAAGTTATCTACATTTCTTTCGTACATTTTACGTGATGCCCGGATAAATAAACAGACAAACAGACAAACAGACAAAAATTCTAAAAATGCTGGAAATGGGTTCTATTGGTTATCCTTTAACACCCTGGCTATTTTTTTTGTAATTTTTTTTGATATACAAAAACGACTTTTCTACAGTTTCATTATATGTATAGATTAGTATTACTAGAAAGTTTGATTATAATAACGAAAATAATCAATATTTAAATAAAAATATGTTTTTAGGATGTTGCTTATTACATATAGTAAATAACAGTTCAGGAGCGATAAATTAAACATTTTTCGGTCTAAGCTCAAAAAACACTGCACAAATTTTCATTTAGTTTTGTCCCCTAAAAAGAGAGATTTTCTAGAGGCACAGTGGAACACCGCCAACTTCCCAAATTCTTACGGAGGCTTATTAAAAAGAAAAACTCAGTAGCGAAACACGTTCCAACAACGGAATCAAACCCATGACTTCCAGATGTGCATCGTACATGCTAGCCACTACACCACCGATACAGTTCAACTATCAATAATATTTACACCCTAAAAGATGCTTTAAATGCCTTATTTCAATTAACTTTTAACTCGTTGTATCATCCGAGTAGTCCATTTGTCGAGTACATTTTTTAATACTCCATTTCCAAGTTAATTGCCACTCGAAATAAAAGTCTATGTTATGAACTCGTTAAAATAGCCCACAAAAAGGAAATATCGTTAACAAACTCGAAACTTTTGTTTGCTTGTAGTAAGTTTAATGGAGAGAAGTTATGCTGTTTCAATTCAATGCTTTCTTTATTTGTTAACTTGGAAAGTTTCTATCCTTAATCCATTGTAAAAATGTAACTTATATTTGATTGTTAAATGAAAATTAATGAATGTTTTTGTAGAATAGTCTTTAAATAATGGATTAAAAAAAAGTAGTAATAATTATTATTGTAGAGTCTAAAAAGTAAGTTTTCGTCAATAGAAAAAGTGTTTCTAAAAATTCAAAGATGGGATAAACGTGCGGTAAAAGCAAAGAAAAAGTTAACAAAAAATATTTTTTAAGCCTGCATAACATTACTACACATTAACAAAATTCTACTTTTTAAAGTTATATTAACGTGAACATTATATGCCCGTAACAGTGCCGAGAGAAAGTTTAGCAGCTTTGGCTAGCAGTTGCGAAAACTAAATGAGAACTAAAATTCACTGTATTTTCATAAATATCATCGAACATTTTTCCGCGTTAAAATTTACTTTTAACAATGCAAATCCCCACTAAACTTTTAATCCGCTTGTGAACTTCCAACAGCGACTTCAGTTAGGAATCCTTTAAGCCGACAATGAAATATATTAGTTTGTCACGGCATAACGTGAAACAAATTAGCTCTAGTTCCTAATCAGGTTAATATGTCTTCATGAAGACAACCATGATTACGTCAACAAAACTATATAATATAATATTAGGGTGGAGCAAAAAAACCGACTACTTTTTTTTGAGTCTCATGTGAAAAAATGTTAGTTTTTGATGTTTTAAGAGCCCTCTCCTACTCTCCAAAGGACAGCTCAAAAAAAAATTTAAGAGGTCGCTCCAATTTTTTAAAATTTCAAAAATCGTCAAAAATAGAATTTTTAATTTCTTTTAATTTTTACTTTAGATTTTTTCGAGCGACCTTATAATATTCAAATTAAAATTCATCTCGTGGTGTGTTTTTATTGATTATTGTACTAAATAAAATATATAATATACAGGTACCAGGTAAATATATAATATAATATAAATATTGAAATGTAAATGTAATATTGTTTTTACTAGGTTTTTGGTACATTCATTTATATTTAATGTTTTTTTCAATCTTATACATAAAATATGATAATATACTGCCAGCTTATAAAACAAACTTTTAAAAATAATTTTGTTTTTTATGAAAAACCATCAATTTCTATATTGATAAATAACTTCGTTCATATTTTTCGTTATTTCGTTGCCACTAAAAATGACACTTTAATGGTTGTCCATAAAAATAAATTATTATTAGCGATTTATTTAGTAGGTTTTTCATAAAATATACTTCGCAGTTTGGAAAAAGAAATTCAGCTTCAATATTCGCGAGCGTTGCGTGATAGTGGAAATTAATAACACTTCATAAATTACGAGTAATGATTAAAGTAATTACATGTTACTTCTTATCAAATGAATATCTGCGTCAATATGACGTGACAAAAAAACTACTTGTAATGAAACAATAATTAATGCGTATAGTTTATACTGCTAAAAATTCTAAAACGCGAATTCAGAACCAGTCTGTATTCGGGTCTGACTACCCTCTTGAATCACTCTGCCTATTGATCAAAACCACATTAAATAAAAATATGTTGCGTAGTACCTATAAAAGATGTAAAACTATATTTTACTAAGCGTACAGACAGCGGGGAGTCACTTTGTTTTAAATTGATGAAACGGGTGAAATTTTATCACCACATTGATAGCCTTTAACATAAACAAAACAAAATTATCTCTAGTTAGCTTAATAAATGACATTTATAAATAAATATACGATAAAAAGACTGAGTGAATAAAAGATATACTCAAATTATTATACCTCACTTACCTAAATTGTATCTACACGCACTTTCATTGCTGGTTAGGAAAAGCGAACGTAGTGGCTCCTAATTCTATTTACTGTCTTTAAGTGACATCAAAGCTTTTTACCAAGGTTGTTCAGCCTATCCGTTCCGAAAGTAGTAAAGACATGACAAGTTAACATGAACATTGATTTATGTATCTACATAAGTAATCTACTTTCATTACTTACACTTAATGTCTATTTTATTACACACTGGCAACTTAAACTTGTTTCGCTCGGATATGTCCGAGGTTTAATATACTTTAAAAAACTTAATAAATATTGTTGTCGATATTTTCGTTACCATACTTAATATTTCCAACCTTACCTTTAAGTTAAAGGCTATAACGTAGCATACTTTATTGTTTCAGATAGTACGAACATTATGGAAGAAATCATAAAGTACCTTATAATTATCGCTTCGGTAATGACTGCGAAGCTGACAGTGACGGAGAGCAAAAACGAGACGAAGCCCAAAATTGACAGACGGCACTACCAAATGCCAATATTCATCAACATCTGCGACATCGTCGATAGAAGATCGAAGGTACACTGCTACTGCGACAGTAATAAGCCTAAAATGGCAACTAGAGCAGATTGCTGGATATTTGGAGGTGGTTTAACCGAAGACGATCCAATATGGCCGAGCTTTTCATCACAATCTGAATTAGAACACCTTATGTTTAACGTGCGTACTGACGATGCATTGTCATTTATACCAGCGAAAGCTATCGTGAGACTCGACAGGCTGAAACATTTGTCAATACAATTTGGAACGATTAAAGTAATTTCCCCTTATGCCTTTACAAATTCCTCGACTATACGACAAATAGTTTTGAAATCCAATAAGATAACGAATTTAGAAAAACATTCGTTTTCGCAAATGATGATGCTTTCTAACTTGAGTTTGGATGATAATCAAATTTCAGAAGTAAAAATTGATGTGTTCTTCAACTTACCTAACCTTCATGTGTTACATTTGTCAAATAATAATTTAAGTCTTCTTCACGAAGGTTGTTTCAAACACTTAAATAACTTGATCGAACTTAAATTGGATTACAACTACATATCAGTGGTAACGAGAGAAATGTTGGAGGGTTTGGAGAATCTTTCTCGATTAAACTTAAGGAATAATAAAATAAATATGATTGGAAACTTGGCTTTCAGTGAGTTGTGGGGTTTGAAAGAATTGATGTTAGATAATAACGCTATAGAATTTATATCGGAGCGGGCGTTCGGGGGACTCACGCAATTGAGAAAGTTGACGCTATCTGGGAACAAGTTAGCAACTTTTTATGAGTATGTACTTGAAGATATAAGAAGTCTCATCGTCTTAGATTTAAGAGACAATCTTTTAACAACGATATCATACGAAACAATAAGGCCCGTGGTTGAAAACGATAAGTCTCTATCCTCTGTGGTTTATTTAGATGGTAAGTACCGAATATTTTGCATGATTAAAATTGCCTGATGTTAGTCTTCTGTACTATAGTTGCGACCTACTTATGAGGCTTGAACTACGATTAATGTCACAATACAATACTTGTCAAGTCTATAAAAGGCATACTTTCTAAAAGTAGGTTATGTGCATTTGCGAAATATAGGATTGTGCTCTAATATTTATATTTATAAAAGATTTATATTCTTTTGTTTTAAGTTGCACTTACGAGAAAACATTTATTTTTGTAATCATATTGGAAACAAACGCGAAGTAGGCGTTTGGTGCTTTGGTTCGTTTAAGCTCCTCAGATTTGTGTTATATTAAGAATTAAAATAGATTATATCGTCCAACAACGGTTTTTACCGATGAACCCATAAGGATCACGCGAGCCGATAGTCCTTCTTCACTTTTTGATGTTTAATGTCACTTTTAATGGTGTGTTAAGTTAGTCAAATATATATTTAGTTAATGGACCATTCATACAACATATTATATAGTATATAAACTTTCAGTCCATTTTGATTACATAACACGCGACTAACCCTCGCTTCGCCACGTTCATCACTAGGTACGTTTTAACGGCTAGTGAAGTAGAACCTATTATACATACGTAGTTGTAGAAAAGTAGGATAGTATTCAAAAAATACCCGTAGTAAAAGGTATCCTAAATGTTGCCTTAAGTAATAAGTTGATAACTTACATAAAACTTACAGCTTACTACATAAAACTTAGTTGAGATCGGCTCAGTAGTTTATGCGTGAAGGGCAAACATAGATTTCGTTAAGTTACTGTTTCTATATGTATAAATTTAGTTTTCTTTAGATATAGTTTTATATTTCTCAATATTTTGTTATTAATTAACTGATAGTATATAAAATAATATTCTCTTTAGTACCAATTACTTTTAATACTTTAATCGAAAAATATGATTTATTGAGTATTTATTCCATTAAACAAAGTAAATAAATCTTCTATGAAATATTCATCATTAACTTTTAAGTAAGCTATTTGCATTACCCTCATTGCAAATAGGATTAAAACTTTGGACGGTCGAGTTTGTTATAAATTTAGTTTTGCCTCAATGTTTCTTTTTATTTCCGTAAACAGAAGTTCATTGTAACTCGGCTCAGTTATGAAAATCAAATTTCTTTGTCTTTTCAATGCAAAAAGTAAGAAAGCTGGTTTGAAAAGAATAGGTGTTAAGGCCACTTTTTTCAATATCTTTCAATTTTATATTGTACTGAACTTAGCTGCAGGCAAGAGTAACTTTGCTTTTTGTTTTTCACCGATATAAACAATAAGGAGGTTTTACGTTCAACACAAATTGTCAAGTACATATACAGTTTTTTTATTAAATATGATTAAGAACTTCATGAAGTCATTTTTTACTTTTCAGTGCCTTTACATTAGTTTATATATATTTCATTTTCATTCACCAACATTGCATTCGATTTCAATCGAACTAAGAATACTCTTTTACAAATTGGTATTTCTATAAACTTGTATTCTTCACTCCAGATTGTATGAGTAAATAGCATAATATTATTTTTTATGTTGGATCAAAATGACGAAACACCACTCACTGTTGTTTACGGTGTATCCTCGATAACGCATTGATGTTACGAATATATCAACAAGATATACGTGTCTTTTGATATACGAATAATTCTTTTATTTTCTTTGTACCATACGCGTAAATCACGTGTCACCTAAACCTATATTTTTAAAAGGGATCCTATAAATTTCGCTGGCTCCCACCCATGTAATGGATTTTATTAGATAACATAGCTCGTTTATTGGATCTGTTATTACTTCATTGTGTGCCATATTGTATATTATTCATGAATATGTTCCAAAGGCTGCTATTGAAAATAAAAATCGTGCCTGTGATGTAGGTAATCTGAACGAAATAGCTTGGGTCTTACGACCTGATTTAGGTCTTTGAACGGGAACGGTATACTAAATTGAATTTTAATATGTAATATGTCAGTACGTACAGTTATTAAGAGGATAGAAGACTCTCTAATTAAATGACATAATATTAGGAAATATTTCATTTTAAAGGTAACAAGAGTTCTTCAATTTGAAAATTAATATGGCCTTTTTATTACTAAGTAACAGGCAGATAACAGGTAACTAAGTATTGAGGGTGCCTATTAGTATACTCCTATGTATATTCTAAAGTGCTGACATTATAATTTAGTTAATGTTTCTGCAGATTTGGTTTCAATCTGATACTATTTTTATTTTCCAAATATTTCTTATTAGGTACATAATAATATTTCTTTTTTTTAATTTCTACATTTTTATGAAGTAATGATACTAAAATTATGGGTTTGGCTTAGAATTAAATTCGCAACTTACTCAATTACTCTTAGAAAACGTCTCTTTCCAAAAAAAAATGCTTCGGTCGAGTCGCTTTAAGAAAACCTGGTAGACGCTGGTTTAACCTTAAGAGATACACGCATGAACATCTTTTCAGTGCTTTATCAGTCTTTTCAGTACATCATAACGAAACGGCCTTAAAAAGACCTACGAAAAAGTTCGAGGTGGCATGTGTTTATATTGCACATATCTAACTTCAAAGACACGTTTTTATTGAATATTTTTATCTTTATAAAACATACTTAAGGACGCCCACAAGCGAAACGAGAATAAGTCGTCACAATATAAAATTCAACATAAATACCAAGATTCTTGTGTACAAAATGTTTTCAACATCTCTATAAATAGATCGAACAAACAACTCCAACATAAGTTACATTTCCTTGCTTGCGAAAGGAAAGCGCCCGAGGTAGCGCTTAAACTGTTCCCTCATTTGTTACCAAAATTTTAAGCTCCATACTAAAGGATATGTGAAGTTTACTTATACAACTTACTCGTATATGTTGGTTCTACAACTTATATTTGGCTAGAAACCTTGTTCTAGTTTCAAATTCAATTGAGCTTGTATCGTTGAATTTATTTACTTACTAGAAACTCGCCTATGAATGAAATCGGTTAAGTCGATGTCAAATTATAGCGTAACCAAAAAAGCATGCAGTCATTATTATATCGTATAGATGATAAATTAATTTCATTATTAAAATATGTTTTCAAATATGGAAAGTGAATAATATTAAGGGAAAATTTCTATAAATAATTACTTTATCTTGTTCTATTCCAAACGTGAGAATGTAAAATAGAGTTATTATATTATGTTTTACCAATGTTATGAATATATTAAAATTGAAAGTATAAAACACAATTATACTAAAACTACATTTATACGTAATCTATATACATAAATATATATGTAAATAAAAATTTATATTGCTAAGCGCAAAACTCGAGAGTGGCTCGACCAATTCAGCTAATTTTTTGTTTGTGCCTTAACACACACGTAAGGTTTATAATAAAAAAAAAAATTAAAAAAAAAAACAAAGTTTGTAAAAAACTTATACTTAAAGGGGGACCTAGGGACTTAGTCCTTAGTAAATAATAATTACTGTACTGTACTAAATAATAACTACTATTTTGGCCTGAATTTACTAGTCAGATGTTTCAGTTAAAATGGAACGTTAAGACGTAAATTTACAAGTTTGTGTATTTGCAATGTTTTTTAAAAAAATTACAACAGTTTTTCTCTAAGCGTGCTTATTAAAAGTGCTTATTAAATATTTATAATTAAAAATTAAAATATCAAATAAAAATTATAAAATCCATAACTGGGCGGATATGTTAGTAAACACTCATTAGCCCGTACCGGAGATCGTAAATTCATTCCGGGAATTAATATTATATTGACCCAACCCAATTTATTAAAAACACAAAATGTTTTTTTAATTTAAATTTTATTCTTTTGAAAAAAAAAGAGAAATATGTTTTGTATTCTATTCCGACACTTTTGAATACTTAGTTAATAGATAGATGTAATAATTTTTACGTGCAACTTCTAGGCTAGATTCATTTCAACATGAAGGATATCAGGCAATTCCACTCCGTTAGCCAAGGGGTTGCCAACTTCATTGTCTTTCGAAAGCTGTTGTGCTCTCTCACACATACATGTCTTTACGATCTTTTGCTTTATTGTGAGGCAGATAATGAATACTAAATATAATTTATACCTAAGAAAAATTAGATGTATTTTATTGAATTACTATTATATTTAGTCATCTATAGATTTGTGAACAAAATGAGTTATATATACGAGTATATCTTTATATTATCACACTCTATTCTATTTATTAGACGCCATCTGTTATAGGTCCCATGTTTTCGATATTCTCATATATCTTTGTTTAAAATAGCTAGAATATTTTACCAGAAATAATAATCTCAATATAATAAGTGAAAATCTATAATACTTCTTTTTGAAGGAAAAATTTCTTAGAGTTATTTTTATAATTGTTATTAGCAAAAGAACAATTTATATTTTTTGTTACTTCTACGCAAACACCTACTTATTTTTTTATAAATTCACAAAATTAAAGAGTCCTCATCTTTGATCGTTTCATATTATTAAATCACAAAAACCATAGCTGAATTATTTGTTTAAAATTATTCTTTGAAGGTCCTATTGACTTCAAAGGAGCTTAAATACCCACATTCATATTTTAATACAACAAGAGAAGAGTCAACACACTAAACGTTCAATACAGTTGCAAAATTGTCCCATTAATATGCGTACGAGGAAACTCTTTTAATCGTATATTAAATGTATAGTGATTGAAGTTTTCTAGGCATATTATAATATCAAAACAAAGTAGGAACCTACATATTATGTTCATAGACTAGCAGACCTTCTATCTAGTTCTTTTAGATTTTTTTTCTAAATATTGATACATAAAAATAATTATATTATTTTTCTTCACATTTTTCTTTTCAAAGTGGTTAGTTTTTTCAGTTCAATAAGGTCCAGATATAAAATCCAGGGTTAGGTCGAAAGAGTTATCACTACATAATATAAAACAAAGTCGCTTTCCGCTGGTTGTCCCTATGTATGTATGCGTAGAGCTTTAAAACTACGTAACGGATTTTGATGCGGTTTTTTTAATAGGTAGAGTGATTCAAGAGGAAGGTTTTAGTGTTTAGTTTGTTAAGTTTATCACGCTAAATCTGATGTAGATTTATATTAGTATGGGTCAAATTGTAAAAAAGTAATTGAGTATACCTTTGAACTCTGAAGAGTATGACCAAGAAGTTCTTGTTCTCGGTGCTACCTGTGGTCTACTTTAAACCATCGAGATAGTAAGATCAATACTTAGCTTGTCTCAATGAGTTTTAAGAATATTTTTTCAAACACAGAAGATTAAGCACGTGAAGTCCTATACAGGCACTCCACTCCTTATAGATGCGTCATATAAACATAATATTATGTGTGTATACTGGGCTCGCATATGATTTGTAGATCCAGTATAACACTGTCTTGTCTAAATATTTACTTCACATTACAGTAAGAGCAATATTATATATTTTAATGCCAATCTAAATCTTGAATTATTATTATAATATCTAACTAAGACAATAGCAATTAAATCAAAAGGAGTTTATATTTTGTACCTAATTATTCAGTTTATTTAGACAAGTTATTTTTTTTAAATTATGTATAATATCAAAATTTTATAGTATAGATATTAAGTAGGTACCAATTATAGTAAACTAGCGATTACCTCTCGCTTCGCTCGGACTCGTCCGTAGCTTTGTGTTAACTGTTATATAGTATAGATTTCTCAGAAATGAGATAGTTCCCGTAAGAAAAAGTTTTTTTATATTGACCCGGATTACAAACTATAATCGTACCAAATATAATCTAAATCTATCCATATTTTCGGTTCGATTCGATTTCGATAGTAGTGAATATTTAATTAACTTTTCAATAAAATATTTACAGTACGGCTCGACTCAGTATTTAAATCATACTATATAGAATTGAGTGATCAATTTATTATAATAAATGGAAATAGAAACTATCATTAAACACACAATCATAATCTAATAATAATCGGGAACATTTAATGATTCATTTCGTAATGGCTTAATATTAGTAATCGCCCGCTTAGTCGTGATAAATGTTTCTCCTTTTGTTCAAAGTAACGATATATTTAACGTAATGATTTAAAGGCTTAACGCAGTTAATGATACCGCCGAGTAGGCAGCGCACTTTTCTCTTTGTTTGATAATGGCACTTCTTAGTTACTACTCCACAAAATAATGAGTCCTCTAGCCGTAATGGGTACGGAAATATATGTAAAAGGAATGCATTTCTAACGAACTACTATAAATGTGCATAAAATTTTAATTAGACGCATTAGAATTAATGGAAGCGATCTCTCGCTGGATTAGAAAAAATATATGAAAATTTAAATTAAATGGAGATCTCGATTCCTGTAATGCATATTAAGTGTCTAAGGATTTTGTGGTTAATGACACAAAGCCTGACTCCTCTAATTGCGGACCTCTGAATTGTTCTCATTTGCAATTGTTCTGGCCGTTAAATGTAATACGCTCTTTTGTTTCAGGTAACCCACTCAACTGTAATTGCCGCCTTTCCTGGATATATGTGCTGCGGAACGAGACTCAAGACAATACTATGAAACATGCCCTTGAAAAAGTATCCTGCGTACCGGAGCCGACCGCTGACAGGCGAAGTGAGTCGAAAGACGACGAAACTGATGGTACTAACGTTTTAACGAGCGACAACTACGAATACTACGATAAAAGCGACGACTATAATGACAAAGATAAAGAAAAACCAAACGCGAATAAATCTATCAAATTGATAGATTATCCTCTTGAGACTTTGCCGTGTCCGAAAGACATAATGCAGTCTATAGAAGAAACGTATGGACATCCCGTGCAAAATGAGATAAGATTGAAAGCGTTTTCGAAAGTACACAGAGTTCTACCCAGCTCCCTTTTAATTGTGACCATTCTAATTTTGTATTGATATAGAAGTTTTTAAAGACAAAATGTTTGTGATATTAGAATAAAGTTTCGCATATCTGTCTAATCGTAATAACGGTGTTTACCCTTGTAAAATATAGTTAAGTGTTGATTAGGCTAAAGCCCTTGTTTCCAAATCATATGTTAGTTGTACAAATTCAAAATTTATTGTAAATATTTACATTTCGAATTGAATGGCATGTAAGAAAATATTCTATTGTATGTTCTAACCAAATGTATAACATATCGTCGTTTTGTGCACTTATTTTAGAATGTTGGTGTAAACTTTCAAATTTCAATGCTCTATAGTCTTCACTTATTTGGATATATGTAAAGATAAAATAATTTAATAATTGCAATAGACTTCGAAAATAACAGTATATGAAAATATTAGAGTTTACAATATTTAAATTGTTCTAAGAAGTTTTATAATTAGGTTTCTTGAAATTTTGTTGTTAAAATCTCGCTGTTTCACATCAATCAAAATGAAGTTTGTTTTGAAACAAGTTATTTTCATTTCATTATAATATATAAATATTAAGTATAGCTATAAGATTAATTCTATAAGTTTGAAAAACGTGTATACTTTTGGTCTTCGAAGGCATTCCAACAACATCACACATATTGGATGAAAAAATTATATAAATATTGCCCAGTTGTCAAAATTAGACTATAAACATTAAAAATTAAGGAAAACACGTGAATTTATAAATTATTATTATAGATACCACGAAAGCTAATCAGTACTACACATAAAAAGCGTTTGACAAACCAAGAAGAGACTTTTTTTGACTGATTTTAAATTGATATAAAAAATCTGCAATATAGTAAACGATAAGATCATAATTTAAATAGTCCAAAGTTTGTGTTGATCGAATTTTTACAGTCTATGTAACTGAAGCATCTACAAGCTTGAATAAAAAATGAAATGTGAAAACTTTTGTCACGATCCCTTATTTAAGTGAAAATATGATCCCTCGTGGATAATATTTTAGAAGATTACGAAATCATAATATATATTTCAGATTTTAAGTTGAAATTATGTATTAGAATTTTATTTAACTTAAGTAAAAAGACTTGTTATTATTTTAATTATATGTACTTTCTCTGTACAATGTAATAATTCCATTTACTGTTGTTGCAAACATAGAAAGGTTTTTTAATAGATTTGTTGATGTTAGCATACATGTCAGCACAATCGGATAAGAACTGTGCTTTTACATATGTTGTGAAGAAAAAATATCCCTGCGTGTTAGTCGGTAAGTGAGAGGTCTATAGTCATCTTTATGACTCAGTATTTACAGCTCAGTAGTAGTAGTAGTAAGCTATCACAAAATAACTTTATTTATAATTAAACTTCTTTTTTCTCGGCGTTTCACGCGACCGTTAGCACTGGGCTACCACTTCTCATATTTCTTTACATACCAAAACTAGATATTCAAGGCTCATAAAAGATATTAATTTAATATCGGTTTAAAGATTTATTTCCATAAACGAAGACAAATGTCACTTACATGGAAACATAAATGAAGTTTAACAATAATATAATATTAATTATACTATCGTATTATTTGATAATAAATAATTAAATCAATATTTTAATTAATTAGGATAGGTAATATCACTACATAGTATAAAACAAAGTCGCCTTTCTGTCCCTATATCCCTATATCCCTATGTGCGCTTAAATCTTTAAAACTACGCAACGGATTTTGATGCGGTTTTTTCCAATAGATAGAGTGATTCAAGAGGAAGGTTTATATGCATAACTAGGCGATCCCGCGGCTTTGCCTGTGCTAAATCTAGGGAAGAGCCCGAGCGAAGCGAGGGCGAGTCGCTAGTTAGAATATAAATTATAAATACAATTCCTTTATAATCTAAAAACTACAATTTTCTGTATAGAAATGGATCTACGATATCAACTTAGATTAACTTCAAAGTAGATAATAGATCATGAAAAATATTGTATAAAGTATAAATGTGAAATTAAAGTTATTTCATTTTTATTATGCATAGTTATTAATTTATGCAACGGATTGTACAAAAGTTTGTAACCAAATAGATTTCATGTACTTACTGGTGTTGTGGATAGCTCAGATTCTGTTGTAATAAATATTTCTACACTTATATTGTTTATTTGTTAACGAACCCACCATACTAACATACCATATTTGCTTCGGTAGTGGGTTCGAATCTCGCGGGGCTTTATGCGATGAGTATAAAGGTTGGTACACAAGTCAACAACAACATATTATTTATAATTTATTTATTTAAGCAAATATATTTAATATTACAGCAAAATATTAACAAAATAAAATAAAGCGTTCTTTGTATATCATATTTAATCTTAGATAGATTTATATTGCCAGACGTTAATCCGACAAACAGGCTGAGCTAATCTCAAAATTCACCTACACGCCGTCACGGGCTTAACCTTTGCAAATAACGAAGGAAAATAGAAACGATGAATCTCGAATTACCTCAAGTGTACTTTGCTTTGTCACGGATTATCGTATTAACGAAATTAAGTAGTATATAGTTCTAATACATTGTTATAAAAATTGTTATATTTGACTGTCTGCTTCATGCTTGTTTTTGTTTTATTCTATTGGGAATTTATAAGTATACTAGTGATTCGACTATAGTTACTTATAAGTATTGATTCCCATTCAAAATATAATTCAATTTTTTTTGATTTCTCAGCGGTCCTTATATTTTGACACTCCAACCTCACCTGACACTACACTTAACGAAAAAAATATTTATTCAAATCGGTTCAGCTAGAGTTTAAGCGAGACTCATGAAGAGCAATTATTGATTTTTAAATATGACAAGTTTATATTATTCTTCTTCAGTATATTATTAGGACTGTATGTGAGTGAGGTATACTTTGTGGTATTTTATTTACCAAACTAAAATAAACAATAATTTAAAAAAACAGCCAAAAACGCACACAAATTAATCAATCAATAAAAACTTTTTCAAGATACCAATTGAAAACGATCTAACTTTTAAAACCTATAAAAAAAGTCGTTTCAAATACTGCTTATGTTAGATACTATATAATTGAATATTATATACTAGAAATATAATACGAATACATAAAGGCACTTCACTTGACTTGAGATACATAGCATGAATATTTAAATTCCCTTGCCTAAGCCTTTTGGATAAAGCTAGTCTTAAATGTTATTTAGAAGGTTCGGTATCTGAGGGATCTCTGGAACTCTGGAACAATTTTGTTTTTAATGCGAGTAATAAAGTATAGTAATCGTTTGTGAGTTCCTTGAGAGCTTCGGAAGTAATGGAAATGAATCTTGGATCTGACTAACGTTAATTTAGAAGAAATCGATTTTTGGAATCGTCTCTATTAAAGAAGGTTTTATGTTTACACGAAGTCAAGTTATAAAGATAAAATTTTAAAATTATATTTGATGAATTTTCTTGACAGTGAAAATGCTAGACAGATTCTGATGGAGTTTTCATTAAACGGGTAGATTTTGAACTGGAGTGATATACGATGACAGCTGTTTGGCGTCTAAAAATATTTTGCAATAATGTAAATAAACATATAATTATTAATTTTCTTTTTACTTAACGTCACATTTGATGACTCAAAGACGCGAAACAATTATTATACTTACATAAATAATACGAGCGAAGCCGCGGACAATAGTTAGATAAGAAAAGTTAACATATCTTATGTTATTTAAAGAAAAGATAAAATTGATGTCATTTCGTTCTCCAGCTAATTACCTTACTTTGTGGTTGAGCGTTGTCTTTATTGAACAATAATAAGCACCTATATTGAATGAAATGAAGCAAAACTTAAAAAAATGCTCCTCATATAGAATCAACCGCAACACCCCAGCTTTTTACTCATACCATTACGCCATAATGAGAAAACATAATATTAGTTAAGCTAGCACTAGCATAGCTCCAATCTAACGCTTTATAAATTTTATTAAACATTCGCAATTTTCTTTCACTAATTGAATGAATAATTATTATAAATCATATTGAATTCTCAGCACTTTTATTCGTAATTTTTATTAAATAATATTTATTACTATAGCAACATCTATTTGACTTTCTTATAAGTTTTTATTGTGTAAGGTAATTTATTCTTTTTCTACTCATTATTTTCCACCATCATAGTAAACGTAGTAATTTTGAAACGTAAAAACCCTTAATCGCTACAGTAACCACGTGATTTGTAAAGCATTCAACACTTCGATGAAAAACAACCACGACAAAAAATAAGAATATGACAAAAATGTTATATTAAAAGTATTAGATACTCGCGTAAATCTGAGAAATTCTTATATAATGTACAAAATATACGGTCAAAATGGTGGCTTTATTGCTCCAGTGGTTTGATCTGGGTCTGAATGAGTCAGAATAGGGCTAAAAAGATTTAGAATATGACCAAACTAGTAAAGCTTCACGCAGTGTGGGCTGAAAACAGTTTGACTGAATATTTCTCTGATTTTTTCCAAAGTATATGTAGTATACCTTCATTTGCGATATGCGATATTTTGTAACTGGTATAGATAAATTTCATTTACATAAATTTTTTTTAAACTCATCATATTAATGATATTTAAATACTAAAATTCGCACGCCTACGAGCACATTAATACAGAAAAGAAGTACTTGCTTTGTTATAAGCATTTCAATGGTACTGGTATTTAGTACGAATATTTGGAAAATAAACGGTATTTTGATAAAATTCAATAAGCTACTAACTTATACGCCTTTTTCCTAAATATTTGTATTACACGTGTATGTCCTCAGTATATTCTGAATAACTTCTCAAATTTCTAAAAGGCTTTATAAATAAGAGCAGTATTTAAACTCGACGAACATGATCTATCTTTATATACTACTACTAGTAGCTTTTGTCAATAAAATAAGTAAAGTATCGTATTATTCTTACTCCAATATCTCAAACAAACACGTACTCAAAAGAAACCCTTATATTGGCTTGTCTAGTGATAGTTCTATCGTCACTTTGAAATATTATTTTGTTATATCAAACGACACGTTTGGCGCAGTTTGTGACCCTACTTTCTTGCGCCAGCGGTCGCGGGTTCGAGTCCCGCTGGGGGCATTCCTTTGTTAAACTCGGATATTTGTATTCCAGTCATAGGTGTTTATATTTATAATATGTATGTATTTAAACTTGTATAATATGTAGTATATTAACTATCTGGTATCCGTAACACAAGCTTCTTACGTAGCTTACCACGGAACTAGATAGCGCTGTGTGTAATAATGTTCCAAAATAATGCCCCAACTATTGAGCTTGAAACATGAATTTTACTGCATTGGCAGTATTACGCGTGTATATACATATTGATATTTACGAGTACCCGTCGTAGTGCAGTGTTGCATATCGGATAGGCATTTAATATCGTAGATTCGGTACTTCACTGTGCAAAATGAAACGTGTCGTATCGTTCTATGAGTCCTGGGGTCGGAAATTAACGTACGTTTTTGCAATACGAGTGTTGAATTGGTTTTCAATTGCAAAGGTCTTTTACGGCGATTCACAAAAATAAGCAGTGTAATTATTATACTGACTTAAGTTTACGCGAATATTTGACATTATAAATAAAACTATCTTTTCGGCACCAAAGTACATTTTACATTTATCAAAAATCAAAATAAATCCGCGACAAAATCCAAAAAAATAGTTTCTTTAAAATCTGTGTGTTACTTTCTACCACTAGTTACAATTGCACTATTACTTAGCTACTATACTTCAATATTTCATCTTTAAATTCAAATATTAAACAAAATTGAATTGAATACATTACGATCCTTGGTAAAATCGTTCTAACTGATATTAATATTTTACTTGCAAATATGTGTTGGCGTGTGGTTCTTCTACATAGAAATACCTACTAGTAATAAATAAATAGTAATTAGATTGTTAGCTAAGTTTGTTGTTCAATATTTGACTTTTAATTAGTATGGACTTATGCTTCTCGCTTCGGATTGCCCGTATCCATCAGTGAGACATTAAAAAGATGCTGAATACTTTTTAAATAATTTAATACAAAATCATTGTTGTCTTGCAAATAAAACTTACAACGCTTTACAGATATTATACACTAGAATGAAATATAATCGAGTGTATGTTTGCTAGGTATATTTTAAACTCACTATTTGCAAGTGCATTTAAGCCAAATCAACAGTTTTTCGATGTGAGAGGTTTTAAGAGCCACCATTCACTTACCAATCCGGCGAATTGGTTTGCGAACGGCCGCGATACGAATAATCCATACATATAAAATATTATACTACATATGTATGTACGTAACTGTAGATTCAACGTGGGTCTGGATTTTCTATATCGGCACAGTCGATAATTGTCAGTCAAACGTAATCTTAGTAAATAAAATTTGACATACTAAAAACACAAACGCTACGATGTCTATTGTAATTTTATTTCTTTAATTGAAAGATTATTTGGGAAAAAGAAAAAAATTGAGAGATTTATTTGCTGAATCTGCGATCTGAACTAACCTAATCGATGTGTGTTTGCAGAATTGTTTGCTTATTATCTTCATATGTATTTGCAGAAGTAAGGCCACTCCGGTGAGGCCAAAACATGCCTCGTTATAAGAGACCAAGCGCAAGCGCGCCGGTAACATGCTCTCAGAAGTTCAGGGTAAAATACTACAAACCTCCCAAATCTGACATAATACTGGGATTTTTGACAGAAAACCCCTATACCTTTATACCCAATAATTATATTTGACCCGATATGAGAGTCAAACCCGCGATCTCCAGATCTGCAGCTGTATATGCTAACCTACGAAACGAATAACGGTCAAAAGGTGTATTCGAATAAAAATTAATGAGATAAAAATAATATAATGAGCAATGCCATCTCTACGAAGATATTTTTTTTTCATAAACGTAAAACATGTTTTAACCTAGGATCATGTATCCTATGGACCATAGAAAATTGTACATGTATTAAAAAATCACTTGTGAGACCGGAAATTACACATATATTATGTGCTAGTACACAGTTATACTTTATAATAGGTTTTGCAATTAATATACGAAAATTTATCATATAATATGCCTTGACGTGAATATTAGTATGAGGTTAACTACTAGTGAATTCTGCCTCACCTCTGAGGTAAATCCGGAATGTGTGATGAAACAACTGGGAAAGGAATGTTAAATGAGAACAAGCCAAAGGACAAATATACAAGTGACATAGGTCATTTACCTGAGAGAGAATTAGGGATTAGTACGTCTGAAATCTACGTGTGACTAGTAAAATAATATGTTTATAATTAGGTTTAGCCCTCTTTTAATGTCCCACTGCTGGGCACAGGCCTCCTTTCAGTACGAATCAGGCCATAGTTCTCCACACTGGACAAGTACGGGTTTGCGGACTTCTTGTATTTTTCGAGAAATTTGTAATGTCCTCTGACCTCTCAGTAATGCAGGTTCCCTCACGTTGATTTCCTTCACCTAAAGACAAGAAGTAATGATGTTAGAAATGATTCACACATAAAAATATCAGAGATGTTAGACTCAACCCGCTCCTCTCAGTTACCCAAGCTAGCGCGTTACCACTGAGCTTTTTCATAAATGCTAAGAAACCTTTGCAAGAGATAGAAAGTTGCACTGAATATAATGTTGAACTATCTGAAAACAAATGCTTTTCAAATATTTACGCATCTATTACTGTGTCATATACAGGTACAGTCGTAAGCAATGACATGTATACATTGACAACTTTTCAAATATATGTAAACATCAATCGTTTCAAAAGAAAGTATACAAGCTTTGTGTCAAAATAAAGTATACGTAAGATGTTTCATAATTATGTATACATTTTTATCAATTCATAGTAAATAACATTAAACGAATATTATTGTATACTTTTCGTAATATAAGTAGTTAGCCATTAGTCTGTGCACAAAAAAGTGCACAGTTTTGCGCTCAAAAGCATAAAATAATATTTTCGTATTTGAAACAAAGTTTTCTAATGCATATATAGTGTGTCTCTTCCATTAACATTTTTAGTTCATATTTTATGACAATATTATGCTATTACTTATAATAATTAAATTCCCATATTTTAAATTTCCGCCACGCTTTTATGTGGGTGGTCCATAGAACCAGTTATTGTATTATCCAGTAAGAATAAACGATTATCCTGTAGTAAACGGTATCCTAAATATTGACCTTAGTAGGTAATAAGCGTTTAGTAGTCGATTAGCGATAATTGTTGCTGATATATTTTATCTGTTTCATAATAAAACTTCCCAATAAAGTAACTGGCAGATAAATTTATATGTATTTAGCCCGTTTAACTCAAACTCAGACTTGAACCCCCATCACATGGATATCGAAGCAAGCGCGTTACCACAGCGCTACTACAAATTACAATGTGTCAAGATAAATTTATATTAGGCCACATGTTATTTGACGGAACGGCAACCGTCGTAAGCTACGCGACGTTGCCGTTTTGCGCATCGATACAAAGACGTTAACTTAAAATCTATTTTGAAAAGTCAAATAATTCACTATCTATCATAAACATATATAATAAAATAATTGTAACTGAGTCAAATCTGTACATAATTTTTTTTTAAATCTAATTAAAATAGATAAAAATGTAATTAAATAGATAGACATTATTATCCATACAATCAAATCTATCGTTTTTAAAATTTTTGTCTGTCTGTCTTTCTGTGACTGCATCACGAGAAAACCTCAGGACAGGTTTTGATGATGATTTTGTAAGAAATATCGACTAACCGTTACAAACCGACTATAAAACGTCACACGGTGTGTGAAATCTAAGTATTTTGTTTCCAGTCTTTAGAACGCGGGCGGGGCCGCGGGAAATGCTAGTTTCTTACATTTTTAAAAAGATACATTTTTTTAAATATTCTTCTAAATAAAATATGAATTAATCATAGTGTGATAAAAATCATAGATAAGTATATTCAACCAGGTGGGGATTTGCGAATTGACCTGGAGTGCAGACTTGTACTCTTCCTCTCTTACCTCTCTTACACTTACTTATATGACCTCCTGGTCCTGTTACCTGCATCTTACAGGAGCTTATGCAATTATTATGGTGGCCGAGTTTTGGGCTTCTTTTTTTTTAAATCTTTATTTTTAAGGGGTTTTGGGCTTTCTTACTTTAACTATTGCCATCGACTCGGCAAGAAGAAGAAGACTCAATGCATAGAAAGTATATACGGTACTTACATCCATACATCAATTGTCTGTCTGTCTGTTAGTTTCGGCTAATCCTCGAAACGGCTACACTGATTTTGACGGGACTTTTGACCTCAGATATCGTAGCTAATGTTTTAAGGAGTAACTTATGCTACTTTTAATTATGAAAACTGTTTTATTTATTTTATCTTACGCCGAGCGGTCCGGGCTCGCTAGTGGTAAATATTAATTATAAAAAAATTAGGTTTACGTTCAAAAATTTGCGTAAATCAATCAAATCAAATCAAAATATTATTCAAATAGACTTTAACAAGCTCTTTTGAATCTTCATTTTTACATTATCAAAATTAAAAGTCAGTCTGTAAGTCTGTGAGTAAACTACCACCGGCTCGGAAAGCAGTTCTGCTGAGAAGAACCGGCGAGAAGCTCAAACTCGGCTCGTATAATAGACACAGATGAACTTACCGTTTAATCACTAGCTATCCAAGGAAAACTCAATACAACCAATTATTATTTTTTCCTGTAAATTAAAATGCTTTTATGTAATGAAAAGTATCCTAAGTCATGGTCCGAGAAATATGTTATAGGTAACTACACAATTTGGTTAAAATCGGCCAAGTACTTTTTGTGTTAAACGAAAACATACTAACAGACAAAAAAATTAAAACATATTTTTTGGGATTTATATTCAATGCACTATACGTTACAGTATTTTTTTTATAAAAACAAAAAAATATATTTCATGTATAGATTTTTTAACTCACTGTTCTATTATAATTATACGTATTATTGTATATTCTTATAAATTCACAAATGTGGAAAACATATACTCAATGATGATGACGAGCCACGTTCATCACGGCTCACTCCTTGTCCCTAAATCGCCATCCAGTATATAATGCATAAATTAAAAGATACGCACGAAACAAAAATTAAAAAAGTTATCCACGCGCGGGATTTGAACCCGCGTCGCAAGGATATTATACGCATACTACAACTACGCCAATTGAGCTATGACAACTTAATATCATTGGGCGAATTCATGAAAAAGTAAGTTTCTCATAACAACGCAAACTAAACAAATAGAGAATTGTCAGTTGTAATTCTAATAATTTCGAATTCTTTTCAATGCTTTGTTACACATTAAAATTTTAAATAAACTGATCTTGTCCTCGAATTGTCAAAAGTTTAAAACTGTCATCCAATGTTGTGAATGTGTTACAAACGCTCTTACACATACACATATGCACAGTCTATTACGCGATAATATTTGTATTATACGTATGATTTAAAAATGTATTATAATATTTAAATTTAAATACATAATAATACATTTTTAAAAGCAAAGTATTATGCTTCATTTTCCGATGCAAGAAGCCTAAGATCTTAAGACATATTTTACTGTTAATTATCTAATTAATAAGTTTACGAATCATGATGTTACAATATTTTAAATCCTGTCTGTGCTGTTGGCTGCAGAAGATATCTCATATACCCTGGGTAAAGCTGTTTAGGAGAGCTTTGCCTAAAGTGAATCCAAGGCGCATCCTAGAGAATCAGGTCGCAATTAGTCGAATTGATTCAATCACTTAACATATAAAAATAAATTAAACTTCTAACGACCAGTTTAAAGAATTCACGTATTTAATGAAAGAGACACAGTATTTGTATTAGAAAACTTTGTTAAATACGAAAATAATATTTAATGCATTATTCTTAGTTCTTAGACTAATGGCTACATAGTTATAACACGAAACTTGTATATAATAATATTCGTTTTATGTTATTTACTATGAATTGATAAAAATGTATACTTAAATATGAAGCAACATACGTATACTTTATTTTGACACAAAGCTTGTATACTTTCTTTTGAAACAATTGATGTTTACATATATTTGAAAAGTTGTCAATGTATACATGTCATTGCTTACGACTGTACGTACATATTATATAGTGGTTTACGCTAACCGGACTTTAAGATATTTTTTTAGATTTTCGGATGGGAAGGTAACAAAGACTTAAACTATCTTAAAGAGGAAAAATAAATTTCTACTCCATTCACATTTCCACAATACTATACCTATTGCATATAATTATTTAATTTTATCATGCAGATAATCTCAATAATCTTTATAAATATATTATAATAATTTAAGTGTATCTTATTAGGGTAAAAAGAAGTGGTAGTAGATTTTTACACATTTTTAAATGCCAAAGTAACAACAATATCGCTACTGCGAATAAATACTGTACATTTACTAATATGATGGCAACTTAAATTAATTTAAAAAATAAATTAAATAAAACAACAAAAGACGTCACGGCTTCACGCTTTTATGACATAACTAGCTAAAGAATAGTGAACGAAATAAATTTGTTTCATAAGTGGGATAAAAAAAAGCTCTATTAAGTGATGAGAGCTAAGTCACATACAGCATTTTCTACGAGCTTATCAAATGAACATAGATAAGTTAGTCATAAAGAAGCTCTCATGTGACCGCATTTCGTACTTTTTATGGCTTTACGTTAAAGCTCACGGCGATATGCTATTTCTAATTCTAACTTTTCAATTGTATTGTAATTTAACGGTATTAATTATAAGAGTTTATTATGTATAAGTTGATAATTTAAATAAAATAATCAAACATCTGAGTTAAAAACACCGAAACAATATTGAAAATAGAAAACAAATTAAAATAAACTGTAAACAAAGTAAACTCTACTTCGGTTAAACAGACTATTTTAGGAGCTGAAAGCCTAAGTTAAGTACCCGCATTAAGTTCAGTTCAGTAGTTTTAGCAGAACCCATTAATTTTCTTCTGGCTTATAATTTGTGATTGGGTCACATATAAGTACACTTCAATCTGATATAACAGCTGGCTAGACTATAGTAATATATTTGGTACTAGTGACTTAGTTCCTAGATTTCGCGAGCAAAGCCGCAGGTTCCGCTAGTTAAAATTAATAAAATTTCTAAAATAAAAGTAAAAGTTACTGCTGTGCGAGTGAAAGTCCAGCCAAAAAAGTCCAGCCGTTTCAGAGATAAGCCGGAACAAACAGATGGGCAGACAGACAAAAAAAAAAGATTTTTGACGTTAATACCATGTATTCTTTCATATACATTTAAAGTGAAAAACTTTTAATTTCAAATGAAAAGAGACACTTCAATGTTTTATATGTATAGATAAAGCGACTATATCATTAAATAATAATGAAAGGCAGAACTCACCAGAGCGAAACAAGGGTAAGCCGTGAGTAAATCATATGAAATAAAGCAAAATACTATTTAATTCTTCGTTAGAATTGCGTCCTACAAATTCTAACACCTAATAAAAAAAATTAGACTCGTAAAGGGAAAGCGAAAGATTAATGATGCGTAAAAAGGATCTACTTTAAATAATGGGAAAAGAACCTGACTTGTATTTTTATATTTTTATTTATCTGTGTCGTTAGAAAATTGATATGTACCTATTTATTTCTTTTTTACTAAACCGTCTTTCTTTTGTGGGCTTAATAAAATAGCTTTTTTGTAATTTTTGTAGTAGTATTAAGTAAAACATAATATATCATATGTTTGGGATACTATTGTAGGAAAATATTATCCCAAATCTCTGATTGTCAATTACTTTTAACTACTCTCGCAAAAGAACTACGCATACCTACTTCTTTTGCGAGTGCTTTGGGTTTATCCCTAGGTACTAATGAACATAGTAAGTTGTTACCACACAAAGTAAATAATTCTGATATGTTTTATTTTGTCTGTTTTTTTGGGGTTTCCCATTTTTTTTCAATAAAGATTTTTTAGAAGATTATTATTTACTATTTTAATAGTGTTCTTGTACACTATTCCATCCTTTAATATACGGTTATTCTAACTGAAGTGAACACACAAAAACCACTTACCTTATAGGAAAAGAAAATCTCATTTGAAGGTTCATTTATCCTTATTTTATACCATACAATTGATAGAATTGAGTAGGAAAAAAACAATAAGTCAATGTGTAAACATTGTTAACGCGAGTCTATCGCGGTGAATTCGGAAAACCATTTGAAATAAAACACTCGTTTCTATTCAAATCGAACAAGCTTTTACAATAGAATATCAGGTGAATGAGGAATAAGTTTTTGAATATTACTTTGCTATTTCTCGTTTTATAGATCGAATATGAATTTATATTATTTGTAACAATTTTATATTTCACACTGTACTTTTTGTGAAAGAAATGAAAGGTCGGAAATCGGCTCTTTATAGTATAAAGGGCTATGCTAACGATCCGCCTATTCAATCTATATAGGACTATTTTTGATATGTCTTCTGAAAAATATAAGCAATAATTTTAAGTTTCTACTTGGGTAGAAAGACAGTGGCAATACGGTTGCTTAGTAAAGCGAAATAGGGATTTTGCATCGAGGGTTGCAACCTTATTTTATATGTAAACTGTTAAAGCATTTGTCTATTTGTAAGATTTATTTCTAAACTATCACACACGGCAACGCGTTGCTGTGACACAGTTACAAATTTTAACTTTAGAGTAGCCATTTCTCAGGTTGTCCCTCCAGAATCTCTTTACAGATGTGAAAATTGGTATTTTTTCCATTAAAAAGAAATAACTTCAATAAAATTTTACAAAAAACATCGAAAAAGACATTAAGATTGGATAAGTAGTTTTGGAGTTCGTCACGCACCAATGTCACGAAACGATTACGTTTTCTATAGTAAGATATTGATAAGGTATATATTTTTTATCTTAAACCACCAGAATTAACATTTACAAGTCATTTCTATACTAAACATTTGTAAATTGGTCGATTGGACAAATAAGTAGAAACGACGTGTCTACTTTTAAATCTGCATTCCCAAATGAAATGACTGTGCTCGAAATCATAGACATACAAATCATGTTTACTTGTTTATCGATACACATGTCATACATGTTCCATGTAGACTTGCTGGTGTGTTGTCCGTCATGGACGAGGTGAAGTTTGATACAAAAATTAAGAGTGAAAGCTATGAAAATGTAAAGTGAAGCTTGCTATGAAAACGTATATGCAAGAAAAACTGTATGACAGAAAAAGACAAAACAGTTAGGCATCCTTTTCTCCTCTGATTGTCAATTACTTTTTTATTTTGGTTAGTAGCTATTGAATAAGATTAGTGATATCAATTAAAAACATAGATAAATTCTATTTATTTATTAAATTTTTGTACATTTCGTACATTTTTTCGCAAAAAATACTACACAAAGAATATACATAATGAAATTTTAAGACTGTAACTTAAAAATTTCACAACAATGAGATAAGAAAAGTCACCGTTTGAAACTACAAAGTTCAAATAAAAATTTGAGAGGCATTGAGGTTTCTGTAGAACACGGAATTTATAGTATATGGCTTTACTCTTATATAGTTTTGAACTTTAAATAAACTTCAAACAAACTTGACTCATCAAAAACTTCTCAGATTATGTTCTTTATTCAAATATAGTAGCAGTCAGTAGCCAACTTTAAATTTTAACAATAAATTGTAAACAAATTGTGGAAAAAGAAAACCCAGTACGATAAGTAGCTTATTTAGTCCATTTTCATGTGTAACTTACAAAAAATCTACTGTAGACTTGACTTAGCGTTAAATATTTCAAAATATTCTAAAACATGGGCTATATAAAATATGGAGGCTTTTTACATTAAGATAATAATAATGCTAATTTGGTCATGAATTTATTTTACATTTGAATAATTTTGCTCTGTTAAGTTTGTTTTATTTACTACTATTTTCCTCTCAATTTCAAGAAAAAATATTAAAAGGCTAATAATATCCTAGATTTACTTTTAAAAATATGCACAGACATGTAGGTACATATAAACATTTAAAAAAATATAAAAAAAAACTAATATGTTATTTAATTTAGTACAAAACTATATTTTTTAATGATTAAAAAAGAACAATGTTATTTAATGAGATAAATATCCGTCAGACATTTCGTTATTTAAATACAAACATAACACGTTCAACGTCTACAATTATTAGTCCACAAAACCTATTCATATTTAGAAAACACTACTGCGTAAATAGTTGATCAAACAATTTTTATTCTTAATACTGAAGTACCTACATATAGTGACTTTTTAAAAATAGTATAAAGTATTTCATACGTAAAATCTTTTAAATAAACATTTGTGCATAACATTTAAAATTATCTACAAGAAGCGAAAATATCGCTGTTACTGAAATTTTTACGAATCTAGTCCAGGACGAAGTATGTATGTAGGCGTGCCATGAAATTCAGGAAACTTAAATAGAACATTACAAAAATGCTTATATTAATTGTTAAAGATGAATTGATTTAAAAATTATCCTTAACCTTTGATATCACCTTAAACCTTAAAAATTGTAAAACAAAATAAAAAGTGTGTGTGTACAAAGTACACATGTCAGAAGTAAAACTTCTTTAGCAAAGTAATTTTTAAATCTCGTTTATATTTATACTAAATAACCCCGTCTAAGCTCGTCGTGAGAGTGAGATGGCGCGAAGGTCACACCCACGAGTTAGACAGAGTTAGAAATGTCACTGACTCGCGGTGGGCGAGATCTAACTAAGGCTAACTCTTCCCCGTCTCTGAGTGCCTGGTACTATGGACTTATTTTTTCGTTTCATCGAGTTTGAAATCAAAACGATTCTCAAGAAGTTTCACTTCAAAAACAAATCATATACCTATTTAATATTTTCAATTTAAATGAATATACCGACGCAAAAACGGGCACAAAATACATTACTCATTCCGAAACCTCCAAAGTCGGGTAAAAATCAACTTTATTGGCTTTGTTACTTGTTTGAAAGGTTAGAATCTAATTTAACTTGTGTATTCCCATAGTGGGTTACGATTAGAGGATTCGATCCCGGTCGATATTTCTAATCCCGGGATTTCGGGATTATCTACAGTCAATCTCGGGATCCCGGGATAGTCCCGGGATTATACTGTTAATGGAAAGTGGTAACAAAAAGATAGTAAAACATCAAAATCTTTTTTATTCATCTTTTAGTTTTGTGAGGACATAGAATATAATTTAAGTTTTAAATCTTCAAAAAGGCGGTTAAACAAAATTATACTTTCTTCTTCTATACTATCTATATCTATACTATCTATATCTATACTATCTATATCTATACTATCTATATCTATACTTAATATTATTAAGAGGAAAGATTAGATTAGAGATGTTACGATTTAACTCAAAAACTACAGAACCGATTTTAAAATTCTTTCACCATTAGAAAGCTACATCCTTACTGAGTAACATAGGCTATAATATATTTTCCAAAAAATATAAATCTCTACATAAAATGGAATAATGTAACTCAAGGTATCACAATTTTGTCTATAAAAGTCATTATTCTGCGTACGCTGTGAAAACTGTTGACGATATATAAAATAATGTTCTATATAAGTATTAATAGTACTCATGATTGCTCAGAAAAAAGTCCGCGATAGCATAGATTTAACTATTATAGTTATACTACAATAACAGTTTTAGTTTGAAATGTTTAGTTTAAATACGGGTGGAATCGAATAGCGGTGATATTTGTATCATGATATTAATCCTTATAATTTTAAATGGTTTGATAAATAAGGTAAATTATATATGTGTTAATTACACTTTAAATAACGCGGATCTGACTTTTCGTTTAGAAGTTATGACGGATATAAAAAATCTCTAGGTAAGAAAAAAGTCGCGGTTTGAACAAACTGTCCTCACGTTCAATCTATTAACAAATAGCTACTAATTTTCGTATTTACGTTTAAAAAAACTTTTATATATTAAACTTTACTCATTAATTATATATTTTTTATATTACTAAAAAGGCTTTATTAAGTAAAATACAGTGGCAAAGTCTACCAAACGCCGCCGTGTCGCGCCGTGTGGCCTGCAATCACGAAAAATGGGTATAAAGAAGGTGGGTGGAGAAGTGTGTAAAGCCGAAGAATTTATCATTTGTAGAACCGCAAGTAAAATTAAGAAATATAAAGTGAAATATTCTTCAAAATATTCCATTTCAAATTTGTACATTATTTTTTTCTAAAAGCAATTACACACTTTTACACATAATCCGGTACCGGTCGGTACCAAAAACAAATGAAATCAGCTGTGTAAACAAAATAGCTGTCAAAACGTCTCATCAAGTTACTGCGTTTCGTTTCAAGCGCATTTTTATTGACTTATTTAAAAAATGTATCAATCCCGAAAATCCCGGGATTTATTGAATTTTATCCCGAAAATTTCGGGACTAAAATATGACCGGGATCCCGGGATCCCGAGATCCGGGATCCCGGGATCGAATCCTCTAGTTACGATACATATTGTTACTTACTACTTATAAGTAATAAGGTTTACATCGTTGTGTCAACGCACAGTTATCCCACCGTCCCACGTAATGATAATGAATTCTGTCAGGTACTAGCCTGTAATTATCTATAATCTTATGTTATAATTATAAATTTGTTATTTTCTAAGGGCTATTAGATATGGAATAACATAAATAATAGGTAATTGAATCAATTTTTAATATTTGGTAATGTGTGTTTTGTTTGTAAATAATGGGCAAGGCACTTTTTATGTACATACAATATTAAAATAGAATATCCATTCATTAAGGTAAGGTTTTATAATAATATGTAACTATTTAAGATACAGGTGTCAGGTACATTATAGATTAATTCATTTGAGCTTAGGTCTTAATTAGGTATATTTAATTCGTCATTTATGTAATGGTAATGCACTCCCTTGAGAAACCGAGTGATGCGCATCTCTAATGTTTTTATGTTGATGTTTCGGTTATTTCCGACATGATTACTACTTATTTTACGGTGAAGAAAACAAATAAGATACCTCATGTGCCAGAGAACCTAACGTCTTTGTGAACTTGACTAATTCGCACTTGTGCAGAGTGGGACTATGTGCTGCCTCCTTTTATTGAAGACAGGTTGCCCAGTAGTGGGATACTAAAAAAATGTTTGAATACATTAAATTCTATAAGGAAAATGTAGGAAAATATAATGTAACACTGTACCACAACAAAAACACCATCATACCTTATTAAGTAAATAATTTCATTCACAACGAATTATTATTAGAAAAAAGTTTCGAAGAAAACAAAGAAAGTTCTATTCTAACAAAGTAAATAATTGATCACATTAGTTTTCTTATTACCGAAACTAGAGAAAAGTTTCTTGGAAGGGATTTTTTAGTTATCCTTAAGCGAGTTGGGCATTCGATTTAACTTATACAATCAGTGACGGCGACATGTGTGATTGTGACGGGGGCCGGAACAACCATGTGGAAACCTATTTAAGGGAGGTATACACATCCAAATATAATTATCAGTAATAATAAATCAAAATAAGAAGGCATTCGTCTTGATTGGAAGGAAAAAAAGTAAGTCCATATCTCTATCAGTTTAGGTCACGGATTAAACATTTTAGTTAGTTATTATAAATACATATTATCTATACCTACATATACATATACACATAAATAAAATTGAAGTGTCTGTTTCTAATTTCAAATTAACGGTTTTCAACTAATATTAATAATGCATATAAAAGTATACAAGGTACAAAATTAAAAAAAAAAACATTTTTTTATCTGTCTGCCTGTTTGTTCCGGCTAATCTCTGAAACGACTGAACCGATTTTGACGGGACTTCCACAGATAGCTTATGTTATAAGGAGTAACTTAGGCTATTTTATTTTAGAAATTTTATTTATTTTAAGTAGCGGTGCTCACGGCTTCGCTAGCGCTTAATCTAGAGACGAACCCAAGCGAGGGTGAGTCGCTAGTGCAAAATATTACACATAGAGTAGGGGACAGATAAATAACTTTAAGATCTCAATTAATTATTATAAATAAGAATTTATTTAAGTTTTGTTTTAGAGGTAATAATATATTATATTTAATACGAAAATTTACATACTGATGTACACATGTCTTTATAACATGTGGCACGTCGATAAATCCGGCTAATAGTTGGAAATCTTAGCCTGATTGAATGAACGACCCTCGCGGCTAATAAGCGCCAATTCAATAGCCAGTAATTTATGTCCCTTCAGACCTTCTATTAAGCTATTATACACGAGTGCTCATTGTATGATAAAACGAATTATGTAAGAAAGAAAGGGAGATTAGATATGATTATGCGAAATTATTTCTTAATAGGTTGATGAAAGTTTAAAATACGTATTTAACGATACTGATCTTACATTTACCTGATATATAAAACCACCTCCCAATCTCTATCTAAAATTTTATTCTTACAATACACTACAATAGTTTAGTTACAATACTTTAGTGTTTTATGAATTAAACTAAAACTGTACGCATGTATCGTATATAAAATCTATATAAGTATAAGCTAGTACTAGTTATTACTAATTAAATACGACATGCCTTGACTTTGCTTACGCAGTCATGTAGACACCTACTTACTACAAAATACAAGGCATTTGTCTCAGACAAAAGGTATACCTATATTGATGGACTATGTATATTTTGAAATAATATGTCTCTAAGTCTATTAAGATAGGTAAAGTAAGGTCAAAAACTTTCGACGAAAATAAATAAAATGTCTTCTATTCTCCTTAGATGACATTAAGCTTTCGTAAGCAAACTATCGTGCTTGAGCTCTTTGTGCTTTTCGTGTTGCTGACCTAAGTTGACTATAACCTTTTTCTCAAAGGTGGATTTAAAAGTTAACTATTATTGACAATAGCAAAGCCAGGGCGAGTCACTAGTATAATATAAAGTATAGTTAAGCTAATTCAGATTCTTGCTGGAATTAACTCAACACCTGAACTTTGACCGCAATTATATATGATAATTACTTACAAGACCAATTTATAGAGAAATATACATCAAAATTACAATCAATTTAAATTATTTAAATAACGTTAATAATATTGACGACAAGTTTGGCTCAATTGGTAGTGACCATACTTTCTGTACCAGCGGTTGTGGGTTCGAGTCCCGCTTGGAGCATTCTTTAATGAGCACGAATGTTTGTATTCCAGTCATGGATGTTTATATTCCGTAACACAAGCCTCGTAGCTTAGCCCGGTACTATATGGTGCGTAATATTGTCCCAACATATTTATTTAAATACAGAAATATTATAAATAACGGTTACGTAAATAAGAATTTAATTTCGTTAACATAACACCACATATATGTAAGTTATTCTCCACCTCAAAGGTCTTGCTGTTATTAATTAAATAATTAAAACGCGACATTACACAAAATGAACAGAAAATTTCCTTAATTTCTCATTTATGTAGATATTTTATATTTCACTTACAACACCAGCTTGCGTGTCATGCATATATTAATGCATGCTATAGCAGGTCATCATTCATGGATTTTATAGTAATTACACTAGAGTTATTTGCATGTGTGTTGTCACCCGTGGCTTTTTTTATTATTAATACAATTTTTCTTTAAGAATCGTGTAAGAATCATACACATTAGTACATAGCATGCGGTCCCTCAAAAGTAATCCGATATGATTGGAAGTGTAAATATATAAAATATAAATATATAATTAATATATTAAAAGGATAACAATTAATAAATAATTCTTAAACTTATATAAGTTTCAGTTATCAATTAATTCAACGAATCGTATATCGCGTTTGCGCCATTACATAAAAACTAAAAAGTATAGTTTTTGTTGTTTTTAAAATTTATCCCCAAAAGGCAAAGGACTATAGTCCATACAGCCTAGTCTAATAAAAAGTATAGTCAAGTTGACAGCTCGGTCACAGATTATCGAATATAGAAATAATGAGTTTATCCTTATTAGGTATATTATAGAATGAATTATAATTATAAATATAGAAATTGTATAAAACATAGTATAATCTCTCCTATAGGCAGCGCAATCCATGTTCTAAGCAGGCTATATGAAGCAGGTGTTGTTTAAATTAAGTCAACCTATTTTGCCCTATTTAGCATTATTTAATTTGTTTACAGTAATTTAATTACAGAGCAAGGTGAAAGAGGTTAAATACTGCGAAATACGCTTATCAACCAACTTCAAATAGGAGGAGGTTCTCAATTCATCTGTATTTTTTTTAATTATAAATTTTTAACATCACTATACCTTCCGTTAATAAAATTTTTATTTACAATTTTCTTTTTTTGCTTTTTTGCAAGTCATATTATCACCAGTCATATTATTATTCACATTTTCATAATACAATACAATACAATGGCATGTACATAATAATCGTAAAATGAAATATTAAATAAACTACTACTACTAAGTACCGCTTAACCATTTAACTTTAACACTATGTTTAAAAATACTTTCCATATTAGGTACATCTTCGTACAACATCTCTCACGGGAAACAGAATCAGAATACATGCGTACCTCTTTCACTTTTTTCAAGTATCGTACACCAGGGACCGATTACTTCTTAACATGGACCAATCTTGAATCCTTGTTTTTTATAAAAAAACTAATTTTCACTTCTATTTCAATACATCTGCTATTGAAGCATCAATTTCGCCCATAAATTATATTTGCTGCCCATATATTGCCTGTATTAAGCTTACAATGTAAGATTGGTATATTACAAGAATTAAATAATTTACTCTAACAGGATACACACGAGTATCTTTTAGTTAATATTATTTTCGAACTTTCCTTCAAATTCTTTTTTCAACTCACTTTTCTTTTAATTTTTTTAAGCAGAACTCATACTTACATAAAAAAATTCTATTGATTGTGATAAACTAATACATATTATGCGCCTTGGTGTCAAAACATTAAGAAACAAACGCAAATATTTATAAAAGCTTCTGTAATGTTATTTCTTTAAGCGAACCGTAGCATGATTAATTTATGAAAATGATATGTAAGTACTTTTGTATTTTGTCTCACATGTCGCCTGTCAGGGTTGCCACCAGGTATCAGACGCTCACACCTCTCAGTACGTAATTAACCGCAACCCGCGGCTTGGTAATTAATTCGCAACACCGCCAGTTACTGCGCTTGTCACATAAATTTCTCAAGTTCATATTATGCCTACCCAAGAATAGGTGTTCCATGCTTTCAGTTTTTATAATAAGGATTTTGCGATAAATCTCGCGTGAGCGAAGCCGCGGGTTCCGCTAGTTATACATATAAACCTTCCTCTCGAATCACTCTATCTATTAAAAAAATCGCATCAAAATCCGTTGCGTAGTTTTAAAGATCTAAGCACACATAGGGACAGACAGACAGCGGGAGTGACTTTGTTTTATACTATGTAGCGAAGACTTAAATCCTTATTTTTTGTTTATTCAATATATTTTACTTATTTTGTCTATACAGAAGAAAATATAAAAATACTTTAATTACACTAGATTTAATATTTTATAACGCCTATTTACGCCATAACACTTTTTAAAGTTTCCTGTTGTAATATAAAATGAACATTTTTTCACTTCACTACTAATCTCTTTATTATTATATTTCGTTAATAATATTATTTTACACAATATTTTAAATGGATTATGGTGTGATTTAATTTTTATTATTTTATAAAATTGTAAAATTTGTATGAAAGCATTCAATCAAATTATTTATATCATATAAAAAGCTCTATCAAATTAAGTTTTTATAACAAAACCTTCTGGCTGGGGACAGTAATTATGTCAACTTTCAGACGAGCTGAGCCTAATTGAAGAATAACAGTTTGAGTTTCACTTGAAACTATTCTTAATTGTTCGTTCAATCTTCTTCAGGAAGTTCAGCACTTTTCTTCTTTAAGTTCTCGTTAAGATTCAGTTTCAAAGGATATGCTAATCGATGCACGAATCTAAAGTATTCGCTATTTTAAATTCTAATGTTAATATTATTATAAAAACACACATCCTTCTATTTGTGTGAAAAAATAGTATTAATACAGGTTATTATTACATTTATTTCACTAACTACTCATGAAACTTATTAGGAACAAGACATATATACATACTTGTATAGTTGACTTCTTGTCTAAAAGATACAGACATAGTGTGCTTGCGAAATTGTTCTTTTCAACAAAAACGTGTCTTTTGTAAAACGTTCAAGAGCATCAAAACTTCGCGGCATTTTTAAATAAACTCTAAAAGAAAACTGTTTTACAAGAGCAACGGCAAAGGCAAAAATGTTGTTTTGTTAAAAAGTGTTTGGTTTTTGCAATGGAATAAAAGTTGAATATTTTATGTAATATAAAAAATACAGAAGTTATTCCATACCAATCTATACTAATATTATAAAGAGGAAATATTTGTATGTAAGTATGTTTGTAACGAATTGGCTCAAAAAGTACTGGACCGATTTAAAAAATTCTTTCACCATTTGAATGCTACATTATCACTTAATAATATAGGTTGTTTTAATTGTAAGAAAAAAATATGGATCCCTACTAAAAGTACAATAACAAGAGAGGAGCAGGAGTGCACGCCGCACATAATATATGAAATAGGTAGCCGCGCGGCTCAGGAGTATATTAAAGCTGGAGTAATTTTGGAGAATTTTCAACATTAAAAAAATTAACACGGACGAAGCCGCGCGTATTGCTAGTATTATATATTTGTAGTAGCTAGCATGTACGGATGCTTATCCAGAGGTTCCGTATTCGAGTCTCCATTCGGGCCATGTTTAGTAATTGAGTCTTTCTGTTTAGTAAGCTCGGGTTACGGGTATCATCGTAATGAATGTGGAATTAATAAGGGTCTTACAAAAGAAGAAAGAAGAAAGAATAGTGTTGTTTTCTTAAGTTTTAGTATGGAAAATTATATGAATTCCACTTAATTAAAAAAAAATTATATATCTTGGTGCTAGGGCCTGTCCTTAGTATGAAAAAAGTCATGGTTAAATGATAAGTGCATGATTTAATATAATTTATGATCATAAATTCCATGAAATAGTATTTATTATTTCTATTATGTGACAAGTTTATGGAAAAAATGAAGAAAAAGTCAAAGTTCCCATCACACTAGGTAAAAATAAGAATAAAATAAAAATATTCGATGTCATAAAATCATAACTTTCTATAGCTTTATATGTCTTAAAACAAACACACCTGATTTAATCGATAAGTTTTCTTTATCAATATTTTATATGAACATCACATGTCTAAAAAATAACAAATAATTGGTCAGCCTACACGACATTACCGGGTTCAAATACATAACGCCTGCCTAAACGATTTTTAAAGTCTTACCCTAATGTAAATAGAGGTTATTTTTCTTTAACATCGACAACGGATAGTCGTAAATAGCAATTTGTCATGTTACATTTGACATTCTCAGACAGTAATGGTAAACGTGTCAACGGGTATGGGAAATTAGGTCGTTCAGTACCAAGAATTAAAAAAATATTTTCGTTAAGTTTCATAACTATAATATATTGTAGTAGGTCAAAAATATATATCACACGTAGAGTTGTGATGATAGTAGTACTAGTAATCCTATAACATCATATTGTCAGATCATGTTATGATACAACTGTATAATAATAATACGTCAGTTAATTGAATGAAAACCTAAACTTATCTAATAAGCTTAATTTGCAAAACCAGCTTTTACTAAATTTCATGAACAAAAAACTCGTGATCCATTTGTCAAAGTTTAAAAAAATCAGGATTTTCTTATTATTCTACGATCACGTAATAATTAGCCGGTTTGTAATTGTTAGTTGAGATTTCTCAGAAATTAGATATTTTCCTGCAGTAAAAATTATCCTATATCCCGGGTCCACCACCTATCATCATTCCAAATTTAATCATTTTTTTTCTCTTTATAACTTATACATTCTTAATACAATCAAAACAATTCTTTATGGCGGGAAAATCATGTTTCTATAATCATGTTTTTTCGGAAAAGATATTTTTAAATTGCGAGTTTACTTAGGATATAGATTTTGAAAACTAAACCTCATTTGGTTAATCAGCTCCATATTTCCAGATGTAGGTACAATATGATATTAACAAGACTTCTACAGTGATGTTATCTTTTCCGTACATGGCAAATAGACTGTACAGTGTACAGTCTTAACAGTCCCTTCACAATTAAAAGATTAAGAGTGCTGATGATGGGATTAAACTTTTATTTTATTAGAAGATTAGAAAAACCGTTTAATTTATTTTTACTCACCCAGCGAAGCGGGCCGGGTTTGCTAGTCAATTATAATTTCCTTATCGCCATAAAATTCAGCCACTATGGAGTAGAGCGTGTAGAAGACAGCAAGTTTTGAAATCGGGTCAGTTGGCACACAGTGGAGCGTTTTCATCTTATAGATCTACGAAGCCCGACTTAGTATTAAATATTCATATTCTAACAAATATTAGTCATTCTTTTGAGTCAAATGACTCATTATTAAAAATTAATATTTTACAATTTACCTATTTATGTTTTTAGGGATCTGTAGCCAAAGCCATTTTTTTTCATGTCTGTCCGTCAGTATATCACATATATACATGGTAATATTAAATAGATGGTTAGATAAAAGAGCTTTCAAGATGCCTTACCGTACCAACAAATTCAAATATGTACAAATTAAACTATCGATCAAAGTTGTTTAAGTTTTAAATTTCAGAACAAATTCCGAAGTAAATATTGAAGAACATGATTGAATGCGTTTACTTACGATTGAAGTAAAATCAAACATAGCAACAAAATAAACAAATACCTACGAATATTCATAATGTTCATTGAAATCGAAAAACTCTGCGATCGAAAATTATTTTAGGGTGCGTATCTCTCGAAAAGTTTTGATGGATTTCTTGACAGCGGCACGATGTATGAAGTTTTTATTAGGTTAATAGATGTTTTGGATGAAAATGGATATACATTGAAAATATTCTAAAAGAAATAGAATAGAAGTTAATAAGAATATCAAAAATAATATTTTTTTGTTTTTAAACTACTACACTACTTTTAGCTACTCATTCTCGCATTGCTCGGATTCGTTTTGAGTAGACTCCTAATTCTTCTCAAAAAAATAGCATTAGTCACTTCTCATATCATAAGCTGTCTAATGTTTCGAAGATTATCCAAAAAAAAACAGACAGATAGACAAACTAAAAAAAATGACAAACCAAAATTAAAAAAAATATATTTTTATACTTTTATGTTTATTTTGTAAAAAGTTATTTTTACATCACATGACACACTTTTTAATTTTATTTACTTGTATATATATTAAAAATCAGGACAACCATCATAATATTTACAGTTTGAACATACCGATCCACTATAAGAATCCTCCAAACCAATATCCACTTTATTTGGCAGCTCTCCAAAGTTCTTTACATTGATCTTTTAAGTCGGGTAAAAGATGTTACTGTTTATCAACGCTTAGTTAAATACCTAGGTTAGAAAAAATAGTACGTAGATGCTGAATTAAGTCCCTAGGTATCAGATAAAAAAGCCTTATCCATCGCTAATGCCCACGTTGTGCCAAATTGGAGATGTTCCAGAGGTGGTTCTTATTAATTTGTAGCGTTGTTTGTTTAAATTAATATGTATTGAAACTTAGTTTGCAATTATGATTTTCAAGTTATATAACTTTAAATTAATCCTGATCTAAATATTATTTGCTTGGTAAAGAATTTAAATTTTCGTTTCAAAATCATATCATTTATTAATTTGTTTATAATTTTCAAAATAAACAACTTATAGTATCAAAAGATAACGAATAGTCTTCCTTATACCTATAATAAAGTTAAACAAACTAATAAAGATTATAAAATCTATTTATATGAATGTTTAATATTTTTACACGTGAAATTATATTTTACACAATACCTAAATAAAAAAAAACAAAGTATGAAAGTATGTATGAAGACTGTTGACTATAAACATAAAAAATCTTTAATATTTCGATTCAAACGGATATTTTTCTATTCATTTTTATAATATTTTTAATCATCCCCTTCGATGATTATCGTAGAATATAAATTAATCGTCGGGAACCAATTAAAATAAGTCCGTGACAATATCTGAAAAGATAGTTTCATTTATAATTTCATTTACAAAATTAATAAATATAAAATAAATAAATATGTTAGGGCATTATTACAACAGCACGATCTAGTTCCGTGGTAAGCTACGAGGTTTGTGTTACGGATACCAGATAGTTGATATACTACACACGTATAAATTTTAAATATATACATATTATAAATAGACACACCCATGACTGGAGTACAAACATCCGAGTTTAACAAATGAATGCCCCCAGCGGGACTCGAAACCGCGACCGCTGGCGTAGAAAGTAGAGTCACTACCAACTGAGCCAAACGTGTCGTCGTCAAAATTACTCGATTAAAAAACAATAGTCAACATAACTTAATTTTAATTTAGATTACGTCTAAAGCATTTTGCTTATTGGTCGTGGATGTTGCTAACAATATCTTTAGGCAACGATTACCTTCAGCAGAGGCTCGGTCACTTAAATACCTTGGCGAGAAGCCAGGACTCTAACCGAGATTGTAAGCGTAGTTACAGGTTACTATAGCGCAGTCGATGCGGAACTATTATTTACAATATAAAGTCAATAAATTTTGTACATAAAGACATCAGTACATATAAGTAAAATTAAAGTGTCTGTTTTTAATTTCAAATTAACAGTTTTATACTAAACGCATGCAAAATGTATATACAGTACCTACTTAAGTACATCAAAAATTAATTTTTAAAATTTATTTCTGTCTGCCACACAGCCTGTCTGTTTGTTCCGAATAATCTCTAAAACAACTAGACCGATTTTGACAGGACTTAACATCGTAGGTAGCTAATGTTATAAGGAGTAACTTATATTACTTTTGTTTTATTAGGAAATTATAAAAACCGTTTAAATTATTTTAACATAATACTATCTTAGGTTTACGCGAATATTTGACATTATAAATGAAACTATCTTTTCGGAATATTTATGTATATAGTGGTAGTGTCATGCTTGTTACCTTCGGGTAGCAACCGAATGGGCCGGCACGCCCCGTATAGTTCATTAGTACCACTCTCTCACAGAAGACCAGCGTGAAGTGGCAGCTATGCTGTCGCGTTTCGTCCGATGAGTGAGAGTCCGGGAGGCCCACTCTCCTTCCCCCCTCCCTCTTCCCTTCATCCTCCGCCTTCGTTCCCCCCTCCCTCCTCCATCCCTCCCTTTCCTGAAAGGCCCATGGACATCTGCAAGCCTGGCTAGCAGATGTCCATGGGCGGAGGTGATCACTTCCCATCAGGTGAGCCTCCTGCCCGTTTGCCCCCTTTTTACCTTAAAAAAAAATGTCGCGGATTTATTATGGTTTTTGGTTCCCGAAGTTTCGAACGCTTTACAGCAATCATGGTCATGGGAGCATTTAATTTTTATTTTAACTTACGCCCAGCGACGAGGGCCGAATTTGCAAGTTTTAAATATATTTATAGCAAGCAACATTTATTAATAACTTCTTTTATGTCGTGTTATTTAAACATGTGAAAATGTAGTCAACACAATTTTCCCTGTCATTTTCGTATATTATTAAGGTTTCAGCAGTAGTGTAATATATATTTTTATTATATTCTGATTGAAGAAGCCTTAGGAAATTACATCGTTTGTAATAACTACAGAATAAAATATAATAAATAATAAATAAATATTTCGGGACATATACACACAGCACTATCTAGTTCCACGGTAAGATACGAGCCTTGTGTTATGGATACTAGATGGTTGATAAACTACATATATATAAGATTTAAATACATACATATTATAAATAGAAACACCCATGACTGAAGTACAAACATTCGTGCTCAATAAATATATGCCCCCAGCGGGACTCGAACCCGCGACCGCTGGCGCAGCAAGTAGGGTCACTACACACTGCGCCACGCGTGTCGTCAAATATTATTTGCAATATATATAATGATTCGTCACTAGATTTTGCGCAAGCGAATCCGCGGGTTCTGCTAATAAAAAAACCCGCATAAAAATCCGTTGCGTAGTTTTAAAGATCTAAGCATACGTGTGGACAGACAGACAGTGGGAAGCTACTTTGTTTTATACTATGTAGTAATAATTCTTGTTTTATAATATGAATCAGCTTTATCATAGTCTATGCATAAATAAGAAGTTCTACTCTTATGAAAAATATTAATCATTCTAGAATAACGATGGTTTCTCATATTTTTCTATTGATACCGTACATAGTATGATATAAAAATATTTTTTTCCAGTGAAGTTTTTGACTATTACAATCTTAATCAGAGAAATAGAATACCAGACGTATACTGTATAAAAAGTCTCGATGGGTCTCTATTATATCGCCCTAATAATAAAATATAATGCCTAGAACATAATATTCATTTTATATGTAGGCTTTTGTTAAGTTCTAAAAAGGTACATTCACAACTTTTTTTCAAAGTTATTTTTCAAAGGAATAATTGTAATTATAGATATTGTTAGTATTTTATAATTTATTTTACAATTATTTCACACTTATCTAGACAAATAGACAGGAACAGGCTTCAAAATCACTTAAAATCAGAAATTTTTATATTAGGTGTGATTTTTATATAATACTAGCATACCTGGCCCGCTTCGCTGGGCGTAAGTTAAAATAAATGGTTTTTATATATATTTTAATAAAATAAAAATACTACTCTACTAGCTAACGCTAATCTATAATCTAGAAATACGGCGCCATATACCGGATATCTGTGCAACTTAGATGTCGAACCGCCATCGATCACAACAATAAACATAAACAATTGACAAAAATATTGCGATACTTTCAAAAAACAAACCTAAATAGCCTTCTTCTTTCCACAGTAGGTAAAATAAAAAATATATTTACTGAATCTGAAAAGTAAATGCAAGTTCGCGTTTTTATTCATTTATTTGATCTATACAGATTTCTACTAAAATCCACACACCTGACCTAAATCACAAAAAAAATTGTAAAAATAAAATGTTTACAATAGGCCGGTGAACTAGTTTTAACAGCGCAATTGTGCGGGATGTGAGGGGCGAGAGGAGGATGGATAAAGCCTGGGTGGAATTTAACGCCATCGTATGCAGTTCTGGCAACACTTTATAGGGCTAGCGCATTTTTGTTTATTTTAAAAAATAATTTAAAGTACCTACCTATATGTATACATAATACATATTATATACAATTATTTAAATAAAAATAAAAATTAAGTTCTATATATAAACATTCATGATTGATATACAAAATTCCTCTAATGCGTTTAATTAGATGAATGCCCCCAGTGGGACTCGAACTCGTGACTGCACAGCAAGAGCTAAACCTAAAAATAAGCTTTTGACGATATGTTGGCTCAGTTTGTAGTGCAACCCTGCTTGCTGCGCCAGCGGTCCCGGGTTCGAGTCCGATTAGGGGCATTCATTTGTTGAACACGAATGTTTATACTCAAATCATGGGTGTATTTATTTATAATATGTATTTAAAGTTATTTATATGTGTAGTCTATCAACTATCTGGTTTTATTTTATTCTAGTTCATAACACAAGCCTCGTAGCTTACCGTGGAACTAGATGGCGCTGTGTGTTAGTGTCCCAACATATTTTAAATGTATTTATAAATATTAAAAAAACGTGTCGTGACTAACTAATTGCAATTATTAGACTACATATAAAAGTTTATAATATGTGTAGTAGGGTATATGTTACTCCTTCATCCTGAAACTTTCATTCGAACTTAAATGCATAAACATACATAAAAAAAAATACATACAACGGAACATATAACCTCCTCCTTTTTTGAAGTCGGTTAAAAAGGACATAGGTCGACTATGACTGGAATAATACAGAAGCTACCATTACGCATCCGCGGACGATCGAACCAAGGAAAGGACTTAAGTCCCTTTTACTAGGAAATTTAATCTAAGAAGTCCCTTGTAATACTAGTAGAAAAATATGTTAAAATAAAATAATTTTTTCTACCGCCCTTAAGGCCTACAGGACACAAGGGTTGTCAGTAACTAAACAACGACTGTCTAGACGCTGCAGGCATTTACATTGTTAGTTAGATTAGGTTGTAAAGCGACCTTTTTATATTCTCAATATACATACAAGCTACTGATGAAAATCCCTTCACGCCCACAAGCTTCAATTTTGAATTATTCTCTTTGTAGCAAAGAAAAGAGAAAGTGACTCTAAGATTTGTAGTTTAATTTTTTTTAAATCTTTTCGGATGTTTTGCGCATATCTTATGATTTCTTTAGTGTTTCGAATCTTTTAAATATATTATGGAGATAAGCATTTAGGCGTAAAGATATTTTTTTCCTAATTTCTATATTTTTGTAAACCTAAGAAAGTAAATTTAAAAAAATAAAAGTAAACTTAATGTAATCGGCCAACTAAATTACATATACGAATATTGATATCTGTATGTATAGTCTTTATAATACACTTTTATCACCGTTGAACGGATGTACGAAATTTAGTGCATAGATATAACACAAAGGTACGTACTTAGGTTTATCTAGGGACCTAAAAGGCACTCGAGTAAAGCGAGACTGAGTCTTTATTAAAAAAATAATATGATCGCAGCGTCGCGTTTAAAGCAACGTAAGGAAAGTGTCCGTTTCAGTGAAATGTGGGCGGCTCAAGTATTTTAGGCCTAGTCCTGACACGTACCGGTGAAGTAACGATTTAGTGAGCGTTGATATAATACATTATACATTTATAGTAACTTTATGCCTCAAAGAGTTATTTTAATTTAAGTTAATAAAGTATGGATGTACGTGTAAAATAAACTTGGAAATAAATCAGACTCAATTAATCTAGTTTTATTATCCACATAAAATTCTGCTATTGGAACTGTTATAACTTATTCTCTTTCGCAGAAATTTTTGCCTATAATTAACATTTAATAGATTTCATTCATTTGTGATTTCAATTAAAGAACTCGAGTATAAATTTATAATGTTCTAGATTCTGAACTGGTTTAAAATAAATAGCGATTTGAAACTACCAACCGATTATTATTTAAGTTTCATGTTACGGTTTTATGAAAATTCGACTTAACCTTGGCCGGCAGTCTCGATATAGTTTATCATCGATATTGTATCGATTTTTGTCGTTAAGCCATAATTATCAATGAAAACGATATGAAAATTATTCATAATTGCAACGTATCGACAGAAATCAAATCAAAACAAAATATTTTATCAGCATAAAAATTGTTACAATTTCTTACTGAACATCATGAGTCTACCACCAGTTCGGAAAGAAGAAACCTCTGACCTGAGAAGAACCGACGAAAGAAACTCAGTGGGACTAATATTATTTTTTTATCTCTTTTTCAAATTTAATTGCAAATTAACGATAATTCTATATGTTGAAATAGCCTGGCGGCGATCACATTATTCCCAAGGCGTACTGTCTTCTTATCTTCTAATCGATACGATATCGATGATAAACTATGTCGAGACTACCAGCCCTGAAGGAAAAACGAGCTTTCGAGGAACAAGGGCACACATCGCCAACTCCAATCTGCTAAGTATTTAGCGAACGAATATTGAACTCAAACTCTCACGTTCTCGATCACACGATCTGAAGCTGTACATGTTAGGCACTAGCTAGATCAACAAACCTGTCAAACATTTACGAAATTTGTGATCAATTTATAAAGAGGTAGTGGTGTAAAATGTATAGTAAAAAGTAGTATATTCAATGAATATTCTAGTTTATTTTATATTATTAGTAACTTACATCTAGAGGCCCTGGGTTCGAGTCCCGAGTCGGGCCAGGTTTAGTTATTGAATCTTTCTGTTTAGTAATTCTCAGTAACAGCACGGAGTTAGGAAGTTGGCGGTGTGTCACCCCCGGGCCTCGGAGAGTACGTAAAACCGTCTCACTGGTCGTGTCGAGTAATCGTCTCACCAGAGTATGAGAGTGATAGGAAGAGAGAGTGCACTTGTGTCTGCTCGTACACTTATGCACTATACCTAATATCTCCTGCGCAATTGACTCGTCTCAACGAGATTGGCTGCCATGGCCGGAATCGGTCGGAAAACATTATTATTATAAGTAGCTTATCATAAAGAGCTAAGTTACCTTAAAATAATTTAATTCTTTTATTAGAGGAATTGTATTCACCATTCATAATACATGTGGAAATAAAACTTAAATGAAAATTGATATTAGAATCGTGCAATCATAAATATAGGACTAAAAATCGTAAAGCCATAACAATTTCAATATTTCAAAGATTTTCGAATTTGAATGTTCAAAAAGGCACGAGGAGGCTTAGCCGAAGGAAATAGCGACTTTAGAAGAAATGATAAAACGTTATTTTTTGATGGCAAGGATTATGTACTAAAGGTATTATTGATAGAAATAATAATGAGACCCAGTAAAATACATTTCGAAAGAATATAAAAAAGATAATCTAACAATTTATATTTCTAATACTTTTATAAAAGGCTCAGGTTAAGCTTTATATAAGTTAAATGGACCAAGTTTTTTACCTAAACATTATATAATGGTGATGAAAAATAATGTGACATAAAAATAAACTAAGACTTTATTATGTGTCCACACATTCATCACGCAAAGAAAAGCAGAAAGAGGGTCAAAAATTGGAAATAGTTTCTAAGAAATATAAAAGAATATAGAAAATATAATATAAAAGAAATAATGTTTTTTCTGGACACTGCCTCAGCGTATTTATCACGAGATAAAAATTGTGTTGGAAATTTTACCTTTGCTTCACAAAATCACAATTACACACTTCACAAGAAACGTTAAGTCTCCAAAATAAGAAGAAATGTAAGGATAAAAACAGCTATTTATAAGAAAAAATTCTGTCTTAACAAAATAAGTACGTGAAATCTCAATAGCCTATTGACATTGTGACGTAACAAAGGTTTTTATTTCGCGTAGGATCTGTATAAATCAAACAGTTCAAGTACTGTTTATACTATTGGAATAAAATTACTGACTTATAAAATTAACTATCAGCGAAATTCAACATCCACTTTGATACTTCAAAGAAAAACAGATAACTTTCTAACAATTTTAATATATTCAAGGATTTTTTAAATAAACCATCGCTTTTTCTTTAGAAGCGAGAAACGCTTTCTGCTTACCTACCATACCAGAATAAAAGTTATTTATTCTCAGATTTATTTTATTTATTTAATAATTCGTTTTATTCACACCAATTTTTTTTCAACTTTTTTCGCAACTCACTTATTACATAATAAAATCTTACATCATTTTATCTACTGTTTTGTCTTGATACAATGCTTTTTAAAATTATTGTATTACTAGCGACTCACCCTTACTTCCCTCGGGTTCGTCTCTAAGTTAAGCGACAGTGAAGCCACGGGTCCCGCCTCGTTAAAATTAATAAAATTTCTAACTCCTCCTTTTTTTGAAGTCGAATAAAAAGTAGCCTAAGTTACGCCTTATAACATTAACTATCTGTGAGTGAAAGTCCCATCAAAATTGGTCCAGCCGTTTCAGAGATTACTCGGAACAAACAGACAGACAAAACTTTAAAAAATTGATTTTTTGATGTAAGTACCGTAACAGGTATGGTATATACTTATAACTTACTCCCAGCGGGCCGATATTACTAGTCATAAATAGAAAGAGAAGTTACTTCAGCAAAATAGGCACTTTAGAGAAATAGGAAGTCATTAGTGTGTAAGTAAATATTAATTTGCCCAAACAGCGCAAATAATGAGAATAGCCTTACCAGAAACTCTCTAATTTTGCACGGCGAGGAGATTAGCATATATTTATGCACACCTATAAGACGTTTTATATGCAGATGAGGTTTTAGAGAATTTAATAAATGTTTTATCATTAACAATGCGATTTCAGATCAAAATTAATAGAAATTCTATGAAAATACCTGGTTTAAAACAGAAAGGTATACGTAAGTATATAAGGTAACCTATATTCGATTCATTTTAGGTATTCAGAGTGTTACTTTTATAAGACTTAGAAAATTATACCATTACTTTTTCAATTATATCGATTCTAAACTAAGTTATGTTAGTAAATGTATGAATGGTGCAAACAACTGCAACAAGTTGTAACGCAAATAAGTTTATAAATAAATAAATATGTTGGGACATTTACACACAGCACTATCTAATCTAGTTCCACGATAAGGTACGAGCCTTGTGTTATGGATACTAGATGGTTGATATACTACACATATATAAGTTTAAATACATACATATTATAAATATAAACATCCATGACTGGAGTACAAACATTCGTGCTCAACAAATGTATGCCCCCAGCGGGACTCGAGCCCGCGACCGCTGGCGCAGAAAGCAGGGTCACTACAAACTGCGCCAAACGTGTCGTCAACTTTAGCCGTCTTTATATCAATTTCACGGTTTACCTAAAAGTGAAATAATAGAAAATGGTATGGAAAACGGTATGAATAATAGAAAAAGCTTCAATACCAGAAAAACACAGAAAAAAGGGATTAAAAATAAAAAGTATACCATCGGCAGTCTTATCGCTACAAACGCAATCTCTTCCATGCAAGCGGCTTAGCAATGGCCATAAAAAAATTAAATTGAATCCAATTATATTATACTAGCTTTTGCCCCAACTCTACCCGCGTAATGTATATACTCATATGTATGATAGCGAGGAATTGTAATATTGAATAGCATATAACTTCCCTCAAGTTATAAGATATTAAATGCCAAAATCATATTTCAAATATGAAACAGAAAGCCTCTTCTACTTCACATAATATAAATTACACTTGACTTTATCTGTCAGTCTATCTTTGAGGGTTTTTCACTTGTTTTTTTTCGTTTTATCACTTTTTACTAGATAGAAGAGCGTTTATATAGCCAAAAACACATTTTTTTTTATTTTGTTTGAATAAAATCTATGGGCATGTTAGTTGTAAATTAAGTCTGAAAAATTATATCTTCTACTGAACCACTCAAATGAAGCATCTCTTATTGTAAGTACAGGTAAGCTTTATATTAATTATATTTTATAAGTAAACCCAGTTGAAATGGTTAGTATTGCATAATTCTTTTAACTGAATTTTTACGTTTCACCTAACGTCCACTCAAACCTCTGGCAAATCGCCAACACCCAATCCGGAGCAACGCGTCAGTGTAAACCGGTGGTGTTACATAAAAATGTTAGCAAAACTTGCCTTATATAGCTACTGAGAGTAAACTTAGGTTCACACCAGTGGATATTTTCGAATGAAATATTAAAAATTTCTTTTTTGCACATTATTGTTTTTCACAATTTACATTATGCAATGAAAATGCTTATCGCCATATTGATAATAAGATTTAGATAAGCAATGAGGCTTGTGTTATGGACACCAGGTAGTTGATACACCGCACATATATGTATAACTGTAAATACTGTATTTCAAACATTTGCTTTCATCATACAAATTAATGCTCTCAGCGAGGCTCGAACCTCGAACCAATCGCTGGCATATTATGTACGAGTAGGTTCACTGCAAACTGTGCCAAACGTGACGTCAATACAATATCGGTATGGCATATGAATATTATTCTATAAAATACATTATGAGGACATTTCCTAAGCTATTTCCAAATTAAATGTTTCTAATATAATCTGAAAATATGATCACAAAAAACCAATAATATGAACAAGCAATAACTTAACCGCTACAATAAATACATTCCCAGAACAGGCTGATTTATTTTATAAATAATTTATCAATAATATTACATAGTGAGGAAACATATCGTACAACATTCTCTTTATCTTTTGGCCGCGTATTTACGCGTATAATCCTTACTTCTTTACTATCCTTGCTAATCCTTACTTCCGTACTAATATTATAATTACCAAAGTAACTCTGCCTGTCTGTCTGTCGCGCTTGCACTCCAAAACTACTGAACCGATTTAAATGAAATTTGGTATACAGATAGTCAAGAGCCTGAGAAAGGACTTAGGCTACTTTTCAAGGAACAAACCCCGAGCGAAGCGAGTGTGAGTAGCTAGTTTCAATATAATTTATTCATGGAAATTATGTAATTTCTCTGAAAGTCTCATTCAAATTCATACAAATATTCTAGTGTTATTTGTGCAAGCAAACTGATTGACAAAAATGCATATATTGATATATATCTTGACGCATCAGTCAAAAATCCATATTATTAGTCCATATCCAGTACTGACTTTGAATTAAATAAGAAATAAATAAATATGTTAGAATTTTATTACACACAGCACCTACCTACCTACAGCTACCATCTAGCTCTGTGGTAAGCTATGAGGCTTGTATTACGGATACCAGATAGTTTATACAGCAGTACATAAATATAAATTTAAATAAATACATATTATAAATATAAACACTCATATAAACACAAATCACTCAACACTCTATTATGTACAAAATAGACTTAAGACCCTCATACCCTGACTACGCCGCCTACGCTTTTCAGTAAATTTTTCCAATATTCTCGAGGAGAATACTATAATATAAAATTTTAATCAGATTTCTTTAGGTATTATAAATATTATTTATTGTGTTGGCACAAGATTTTTTTATGATTTTTATTACAAATTTATAGTAATTAGTAACAAAGGAGGTAGGTAACGCAAAGTGTAGTTTACGCTCCAGTCAATCTTTTTATTCTACTTACATCTTTGTAAAACGGTATGCCGTTTTATTAATATACGAGTAATAGAAAATATTTTTTTTAATATAGCTATAAATAATGTTTTCAATACTTGTCTATTGCTTTTAGGCTTTTAAAAAAAAAATTCTGTGTCAGAAAAATTCTTACTTTTAGTCTTAAGGGAAAGCATGTTAAGTCAAAAACGTTTTTAACCTAACAAAAATATAGTTATAGAAATTATATTTTCACGTCCTTCACCTTCAAATTTTATTGAAATAATAAACTTCCCTTGTCCACTTGTTGATGTTAGGTTAACCTAAACTTGGCGCGCTTTAGCACGTCAGTATCTTCGAGCGTGTTGTTCAAACTGCTTAGCCTTATGCATTCCCTTGACTCAAGCAGATAAAACAAAGCAAGACTAGACTGTAGTGTACAAAATTTTCATACGTATCTCTAGCATTTTGGTAATAGTAAAGATATACCTGTTTCAGTGATGATGTATCTTTACCATTAACATAGACAACTGCCATTTTTATAAATAAACTAGGGACTCGGCCCAGCTTTGCTCGGGTTCGTCTGATGGCACGTTTTAATTTCTCCTTCTGAAATAAAAGTAGCTTTAGTTATTCCTTATAGCACCAGCTATCTACCAATAAAAATCCCATCGAAATCTGTCTAGCCGTTTCATAAATTAGAGGGAACCAAGGGACTGCGAATCATTTTCTTACATAATTACCACTTGTCATGTGAATGAGAATATCGTGAGGTTTCAAAAGACACGTAGAGTCCACCAACTCACACTTATCTAGTCCAGTCCAGCGTGGACTATGGGCTAATCCCCGCACATTAAAGGGAGGGCTTATGCCCAGCAGTGGGACATTAAAAGGGTTAAATACACATATTTTTATAAAAAAAATATATTTTTTAACCTTTGTATAGGACATTTTTATTAATTTTCTTTACTCTTTTCTACGACATCACGACACGACATCAAATAAATACTATACAGTACACTGTATATTGTACATACATATATAAAGAAATTGCTCCATATTTTGCATTAAGTCTCTCAAAACACTTCAAAGGATATAATTAAAGTTAAATAACATTTGGTACATCTAAAGTATACCGCATTAGCTCCCAAATTTAACTCTTAATATACTCGTAGCGGTTTTCACGCGTCGTGCTTTATACGAGTAGAGATTTGCGTAAACTGTTAAATTCACAAACAAATTCGCATTTAAAAAGAAGCTTCCATATACCAAATTATATTGAAATAGAAATAATTATTATGCAATTATGACGACAGTGAATGATGTTATAGGTAGGTTTTATTTTTTTTAATACTCTAATCGTATAAAAATATATTTCACTATAAATAGACTTTTAAAAGTACTTATCTTGTCACTGCTTTTATATATTTAAAAATCAAATCATATGTATGTAGGTCCGTGGTGAATCTACCACTGAATTGGAAGGCAGTTCTGCTGAGATATTTAAATAAAATTCGTTTACAATATAACGATACAATAATTATCTATTTATGCTACGTAAGACACCAACAGACACTAGTCCCACAGATTGACCAGGTATTTTGTGATGATGTAAAGCTTTATACAATAACTAGCGAGTCACCCTCGCTTCGCTCGGGTTCATCTATAAGTCCACCCCCTTTAGGATAAAAATGTTACAAACTTTAAATTTCCTATTTATTTATATCTAATCAAAAGCTTAAAAATAAGTTTCAAGCTTCTAGCTTTAAAAAAGACGTTATTTCCATAAAAACTTTCATCTCCTTTTTGAAACCCTTACAGTCCTTTTTTTGCCTTGAAAAGTAACCTATGTCCTTTCTCGGGCTCTAAACTATCTATGTTCAAAATTTCATCGAAATAAGTTCAGTACTTTTAGCGCGAAAGTGCGACGGATAAACAGACAGAGAGACAGACAGACTGCGTTACTTTCGCAATTATAATATTAGTAAGGAAGTAAGGATAATTAGTAAGGAATGTTAGAGTTATCATTCAATTAATAAGTAACATTTACTAGTGTTTTAACATAGCTTTAACAGATGTTCGTCTAAAACATGATACATATTTTGCAAACGCTTATACAAATCCTAGTTCATATTATTTAAAAAAAAGATAATGGTGATCAACGTACATTTATTTTTAAAATAAGTAAAAAACTATATAGTTTTTTGGATTTTAGTAGTATTAGCTATAGTACGGTAAGATAAATGTTGATATCGACATTCATTATGTATAATTTATACCCCACGCTAAATATCTATTTTAAGCCAAGATTTCTTTTAAACGATGCTGCAATATACCTTTACGAACTCAAAAGTTTTCAAACTCTCGTTAATTCAAGAAAAATATTTTGGACTTAAACTTTCTTTAATCGAGTTTTCGGCTAAGTTATTCAGAATTACACTAACCAGGATTCTAATATGTACGAATATGTAATACCAAATTTTTGAAAAATATCGTTTTAGTTTTATAATATACTACTATTACAAAAAGAAAAGAAATGTTTATTTTATAAATAATAAGAAATTTATTATTTCCACAAAAGAGTTACAATACTATTTTCTAAAACTTTTATATTTGTAATGAATAAACTAAAAATCTACTAAAACGATATAGATGTGTATGAAGATAGTTAGATACCCTTGGAAGGACATATAGTTTTTTTCCCAAATATTCTGTGTGATTAAAAAAATATAATTCAATAAAATTTTGAACCAACTTAGATAAAATTTACTTATAATTCTTAATATTTTCAGATTTTACATAACATCAACAAACAAAGGAAAGATCTAATTTGCCTTGCTCGTCCCACTTTCTATATGAAGCAGCACTGTCTCTGACGTTGTAAAGGGCCGAGTGCTCATCTGATAATCTCTCAAAAGAAGAATTATTTCGAAAGCCATCATTGTCATGAACCAGAGCAAGTCTTTCACGCTCACGCGAACATTGAAACTCGAAAATCCGTGAAATATACAGATTGTTATGCCTTTATCAGTAATCTTTGATGCGATATTTATAAATGCGCGCATGTAGAAATGTAATCGGGTACCTTTTTGGGAAAGCGGTCGAGCGCATTATAATGATAGGATTTCAAAGTAACAATACCTTTTAGGTTTTCGAATTTTGTCCACTTGAAGAAAAATATATAACTTTTTATGAGACTATTTACCAATAAAAAACTTATATTTTTACGACCCGCTTCGCTGGGCGTAAGTTAAAATAAATTAAGCGGTTTTTATAACTTTCTAATAAAATAAAAGTAGTCTCCTCCTTATAACGTTAGCTACTTGTGAGTGAAAGTCCCGTTAAAATCGGTCTATCTGTTTCAGAGATCAGCCGGAACAAATAGACAGACAGACAAAAAATTTAAAAATCGTTTTTTGATGTAAGTACCATTTATATTTTCATATGCATGTATTGAAAAGCTGTAAATTTGAAATTACAATCAGACACTTCAATTTTATTTATATGTACTGCTGTATAATACACTAAATATTTGATTTATTCAGATTCTTTTGTTTCATTCGATTACGTAAAATATACTCGTATATTATAAATATTATACATAGATACATAACATAATCCATTACCATCGTGATAGAAACATTGAATAAATAAGTTGTTACAAGCCGATACGTACATACTTTATTTTTATTTAGGTAAAATTAAGCATAGCAGCATATCGGTTCTGCATTTTCAATATTGAAGTCTCATTCAATGTGAAAAATATCCAGGGACACCCTTTTCGGTCTTTAAATTGTTTAAATTAAATTTTCATTTATGAATCGAGTGGCATGAAACAAACACTAAATGTTAATTGAAGATATTAGTGAAAATCACATCCAAATAAAATAAGTCGTTTCTGATATTAGCGTGCACAAACGCACAGACAAATAGACAGATAAACAGACAAAAAATCTAACAATAATTGTTTTGGGTGCTATTTGCGTTGATAAAGGTCCCAATAATATTCTTTCTTATCTTCCATGCACAGACAGCAATCCGTTACATTATAATTATAGATAAGTATATCAATTATTGCAATTCATTTATTCTAAAGTCTATATACTGCCTTGTCCTATATTGTCCTCCATTGAAACTTCATCATCATCATCATCAGCCCTTATTAACGTCCCACTGCTGGGCACGGGCCTCCCTCAGTACGAAGGGATCAGGCCATAGTCCACCGCGCTGGCCTAGTGCGAGTTGGCGGACTTCACATGTCTTTCGAAAACTTGCTAGGTTTTCTCAGACATGCAGGTTTCCTCACGATGTTTTCCTTCACTGTATTGAAGAAATTCATAGTATTGAAGAAAAAATACCATTGAGACTTAATGGTTTACAATAAATTATTATAGATGATCTTAATGCTAAGAAATCCAAATTCAATAAGAATTTAATACAAAATTTATTCTGGGTAATGCCACGATTAAATCATATTAATGAAATACGGCCGTTATAATCGTATTTCGAGGCTGGGAAATATTTTACAAGCATAAAATTTGCCGGCAAGTACCTATTTGCTTTAGGCTCATTCTACATTTATAAAAATTAAATATTTTATGTAAATTGGTTAATTCAAATAATTTTAGTTCATAACTTTAAGAATTAATTCGAAATTTAATAGAGCACCTATAAAAGCTTATAGAGATATTTTTTTATGTTAAAACTTTTTAAATGATCTTTTGCTTCTTTCAAAATGTTTTAAAAAAGTTAACGCGTGTGAATTATACACGTGTATACTTATGGTCTTATTCATAAAAAAATATAGAAGCTTTATTAGCTTGCTAATAAGCAAATTCTCAAAAACATTATTCATAAACGTTCAATAGTGCTAAAACGCTCCATAAGTGTTCAATAACGGCTCTATAACTTATAGTAGCTTGAAGCCTACTATAAACCTTTAATAAAGAACAAGATGGTCGTCTTGTCTTCAGTGACAGCTGATAATTTAAACTTGAAGTGAGATTATTTTATTATAATAAGTGTATTTTTTTGCTTTCTATTAAAAACAAATTACTATATAATGCAAGCTCTACAAACGATAGCTGCCATTAAATATTTTGAAAACACTCAACGTCGTCAGAAGGTGTATCAGAAAAGATATGACCCGTTTTCTTTGTCGGATCTGGAGTTTAAACGGCGATACCGCTTCAATAAAGATACCGCAAGGTTTATTGTTGATCTGGAAGAGGAAGAGTAGGACACAGTACTTTCCTGCGAGCATTTATCGATGAACATTTTAACTAAGGACAGAAATAACAGTGTACTTAATCCTAACTATCATTACTAATATTATAAATGCGAAAGTAACTCTGTCTGTCTGTCGCGCTATCACGCCTAAACTACTGAACCAATTTAAATGAAATTTAGTACACAGATAGTCTAGAGCTTGAGAAAGGACATAGGCTACTTTTCAAGGCGAAAAAGGCACAGAAAGGGTTGAAATAGGGGATGAAAGTTTGTATGGAAATTGCGTCACTTTTAAAGCTAGAAGCTTGAAACTATTTTTTAGGTTTTTGATTAGATATTATGTATAAGTAAATAAGACCTTGAAAGTTTGTAAAAATGTTATCATAATAGTTTATACAACTATATACCTCTGTTATAATATTGTAAATTAATAAAAGAAATATATATTTTATTTTAAAGCATTTTATTTTTTTTTCTTCATAATATTCAATTTTTTTTTAAATTAATTCCTCCTCCAAGTCTAAATTTCGTGATATTTTTTTTCGTTTTCCATTTGGATAGCATGCAGCTCCTTCCTACAATCTATTTCAACATTTTTTATTTCATTTACAGCAGAAGTAGATGCCTGTAATACAAAATAGTTTTTAATTTTAATGTTTCAATAAATGGGCATCATTTTGTGAAACAACATTATATTTTTAGCCTCAAGATAGTGGGATGAAGTTTGACATTTGTATCTATTGTTATTAATTGTATGTAATTTATATAGCATTTGATATGAGCTCATATGGATAATATTTACCTTGTTCTCATTATCTTCTTTTATTTTCATCTCTTTTTTTTCAATACTTAGAGGTAGGACCTGAAGCAATGGAAGTGGTAAAAATTATCATAATATTATGATAATTTATTATGAGGATGACTATCAAAAATTCATTATCAACCCATGTTGTTAAATATTAATTTTTACCTCTTGTGGAATTTTGTCCTCTTCATTTACCTCCAAGATGATTTGATCTGGTGTAAGCACTTTGACCTGAAACTATATTATTGAATTAATATGGACATAATTAATAATATACTTGTATATATGGATATGAGAGTACAGAATGAAACATTTGTAAATTATTTAATAACAAATGATATCCTGGTCAAGTTGAATTATGCACATGAACAAGCAACTGTGACATAATAATAAAAATGTACAATATGCCTCATAAAAGACATATCACTATAAGGTGCTTCATTCATATGAAATTACCTGTGGCAAGAATGCGCAGAAACTATACCTACACAATATAAAACACTCACCTGATTGATTTGATCAGAATCAAATTCATTAGAGTCAATGGTAAATTCATTGGGCAGCCATGCACTTATATCATCACTGCTTGCAGGGTCCTGCTGTGGCGGTGGACCGCCCCCTGTAGCATTTATTTGCTTCCGCTCTGTAAGCTTTGATTTTTTTTCTTGCATTTTAATGATTCCCCATTGAGACTTCAATTGTTGTATGCTGCCCTTACACATACAGTTAAAATTGTGAACAATATGACATTTTAATGTTTATTTACACTAATAATGCAGTGTATTGATTTAAAAATACTATACCTGTTAAATAAATCTTCCCATGCTGCCTGCTTTTTTGAATTTGTGTTGGTATCCGTATTTTTATTTTCAATTGCGGAAACTCTCTCCCTGACCAACTCCGTCAATAAATGCTACGGAAAGAAATAAGAACGTGGAAATATTAAGGCAACACGTAGAAATACAAAGGAAGTACACCGAATACAAACTTTTGTACTGACCTTGTCTTCGCTTAACCAATTTTCACTTCTGTCTCTCTTTTTAGTTATTTTTATTCCCTTTTCCATGTTCAATAATTAGAAAATTAAGAAAATTCTTAAATAAAGCACTACTACTTTTGGCGGCGGCAAAGTCAAAACAAATGTCACACTGTGATTCACAGAGCATAGAGCCCAGTATTTTTGACATTTTGTCCATGATTAATCAAAACGACAACATAATAAAGCGAAACCAGCTTATAGCGATAATTTAGTTGTGAGAGGTTTATTGAACCGTTATGAATAAAGGAAGTTATGAAACGTTTAATAGCCCTATTGAGCATTTTAGCTAATGAACATTGTAAACCTATATTAAGAGATTTTTATGAATAAGACCATTAGTAGATAAAAATTCATCCATGTATTATAATATAAATATAATTTTAAAGTTTGCAAAGCTCTGCTTATTTTTAACCTTTACAACTACGTTTTGCACCTAAAAACAAGATCATACTAATAATATTTCGCTTTAGGGGTATGCTTTAGGTTTTGCTATAGTTTTTATATAAATTGTTCAGAACACGAAACTTTATAGGTGCTTACGAATTATATTTTGATTCTTATATTATATATACAAATAAGTGCTTTTCATTTAAAATTAGATTAAGGTTATATTAAAAACAATATTTTTTTATATTTTCTCACTATCAATATCAATAATTTATCTTACAAATCACTTAATATAGAGCTAATTATATGCAAGAATATGAAACAAATGTATATCCGCCCTTATGTTGCTAATAGTCTCCTATTGTCTCAATTTGTACGAAGATTAATTTCCTGAGTCTGGAGAATCTGCTGTGAATCATTGGCGAGGATGGAGGGTTGCTAGAAGCGAAAACATTGACATTTAATTAAATTAGCATAATATATAACTTGATTAAATAAAAAAGTACAAAGTATATATAAAAAGTAAAAACCTAAACTAGAAATATTAAAAATATTATAACTTAGTTCTTGTTTAATGACTAGTTAAAAACTTTACCTTCAATTGTTAATTTTGTTATAAGTGTTTTAAGTGATTTTAAAATAAAAATAGTATTATCAAATAAAATATCAATAAAATTTTACGTCTATTTATTTACTTACTTTAATACGTTAAATAACAAGTAGAATTATAAAAATAGAGTACTGAACTTAAAATATCAAACATAAATATATTTCTATCATCTTTATGTGTGTTTTATTAAATATTCATCATTTATAACCTATTAACAGTTATATACATATTCTCGGTTCTCTGCCTCGGTGGTGTAGTGGCTAGAATGTACGGTCATACATCGAGAGGTCCTGGGTTCGAATCCCGGGTTGGGCCAAGTTTAGTTATTGAGGTCTCACCCTCGTGCCTCGGAGAGCACGTAAAGCCATCACTGGTTGTGTCGAACAGTCGTCCCACCGGAGTATGGGAGTGATAGGAATAGAGAGTGCACTTGTGTCTGCGCGTACACTTGTGCACTATAATATCTCTTGCGTAGTTGGCCAGTCTCGATGAGATCGGCCGCCGCGCCGTGGCCGGAATCAGTCGGAGAACATTATTCTCGTAAACTGTCTACATTTGGCAAAGATTATCTTCATATTGGCATTATCTTAATAATTAAAGTCGGTTATGTAAAATCACAAACATTAGTCTTATCTAGTCATATTGTACCGGTGGTATGAGCCTATCAATCTTTTCCGTCAGTTGCACGTCCTGACGCTTTTCAAACGATTATGCTTAGTTAAGTGCATGTTGAACCAAACCTGCCTCATCACAAGTACACCCTAACTTGAAAGTCTAGCACTCTTCTAATTTGCGAATGCGACCTAATTGTAAAGCAAAAGTATTATTTATGTTATTACAATTTTTTAACTATATATGGTGGTCGCAGATGTGAGAAAATGTTAACAACTAAAACTAAAATTTCCATTTAAACCATTCAAAAATGTACAATTTTATTTTAATAAATAAGGAGTTTGATTATGCAATAAAATACATAAAACTGTTTTTTACCTCCCATGAACGAAAAAGTGAAGTTAAACTTTAAATTTAATTAAATATCATACATATACCTAATTATATACGTATGTCACATTGTAGTGCCCAAATAGTTCCATTTCATTAGTAGTTCCATGCGTAAGCATCCGTGAAAGCCTAATTTACATTACGAAGGAGTTTCGGGTGTGGTGTTGTTTGTATTAGTCCATTCCCTTTTAAGGATTTGGTGACATAAATAGGTAATGAAAATAATGTACTGTTTATGAGAAGTAGTTTTCTGAAACTAAATTCTTTAAATTCTGTATACCTAAAACAAGTATTTAACAATAAAGTTGAGTTTCCCTGTTCTATAATCAAACTAATATTTTAAATAAAACTATATTTTCGGATTTTCTAGCCGTTGTTTGGGGTTTCTATATATCTATATTAAGACATCCTGAACCACCAAGAAAAAAAGTATAATTCAAATCAGTCCAGAAGTAACAGTAACGATCGACCAACAATTTTTATGCATTATATTAATGACAAATATTCAAGTAAACCTAGGAAATTAAATTACTTATTCGTAAATATATGTTTTTAAATAACTTACATAATGCTTCTAATATTGTATCCGAGAATACACTCATAAATTAAAAGACAAAGTAAACGGTTGATGAAAAAATAGTTGAATCCCACATATGGAGCTGTCATAAACTTGCATATAGTTTGCAAAATAAACTATAATTTAGGAGCTCCTCCAGACAGAGTCCGTTTATAAATTGCTCAAATTCAAATAGATTTCATATCGGACTGCTAATATAAATGGAAAGTTTGCTACTGCTTCAGGCTGAAATAACTGGACAGATTTGCATGAAACACTTATAACTAATATGACGACACGTTTGGCTCAGATGATAGTGATCCTAGTTTCTGCGCTAGTGGTCGCGGGTTCGAGTTCGCTGAAGCATTCATTTGTTGATCACGTTTGTACAGTCATGGGTATTTATATTTATAATATGTACGTATTTAAAATTTAAATATGTTTAGTATATCAACTATCTAGTGCACGTACACTCTGCAAGTCAAGTACAGTCGAATAAAGCGAGGGCGAGTTATATTGATTGTTGATCGATAAAATGAAAAGTCCTTTAAAATTAAATCATTTTATCATTGCATACAATGAACGTCTTGTTAAAAAGGGATATTCGTAACGACTTCACATGACATGACATGTCACACATACACATATCAACGCTTGACGCTTTGTATAAACGAAAAATACGAAATTAAATTCTCTTTGTCACAAAGGCAGACGGAGCGAACCGAGAATAAAATTTTGTGTTTATCATTAATTACGTTAAGGTCGTAAAGAAAATAAAATTGTATAAGTTTATAATTATACAACAAGTTTTTTTAAGTATTTTTTAACATTAACACGCAGCACCATCTAGTTTTATAGTAAGCTACGAGGCTTTTGCAAAGGAAACCAGGTATACACTACATAAATATATAATTTTAAATATAATCATCCATGGCAACTATAAACATTTTTACTTACCATACGAACGAATGCCCCCAGCGGGACTCGATTCCGCGACCACTGGCATCGCAAGTAGAGTCTAAATAAACCGACAAACCAAACCAATCAAATCACAACCAATGTAAAGTCTAATTGAAATATTGGAAATTTAGTTTTAAAATGAACTATTTTTGCTTAATAATACACTTTGAAATTGTGTTTTTCCTTACAAGGTCAGTACGGTTAGAGCTGTGATAATAACTCTTGTTTTAAAATTAAATAAATGTTATATTAAGGATAATAATATCTTTTATTATATTTACTTAGACCCTTACGCACGTTCTACTCTTGTGACCGTGATGTACTGGGATCAGTCCATACTCTATAATCCACTAAGCTGCGTTAGTACGGGTTGGCGGACTTCATATGGCTGTCTGTCTCATGTCATTCAAAAACTTGATAGGTTCTCTCATACATGCAGGTTTCCTCTTGATGTTTTTCTTCATCGTAAGACAAGTGTTAAACAAATTAAAGTACCAGAGGTGCGAGACCTGGAATTTGAACCCGCTTCACTCGGTTATCAATGGGCTTTTGGAGTACATATATAAGTACCTAACAATAGTACACTTTTAAATTATTATTTAATGTGGCTACTGCGGGCTTAGCCTTAAAACAATAATAATGACATTGCGTATTATGCCATAAAAATGACTTCTAAACTTTTCCCGTTACACCATCAGTTTGCATTAAAGTTAAAAATACTCGGGAAAAGTATTGTCATGCCGACGTCATTCATCACATCCAGTTACTTTTTAACGCCAAAATATCTATTATAATCTTTGTGATTACGTAAAATTCAAGTTAAATATTTTTATCCTTTCTCAATGAAAGGTCACCACTTACCAATTAAATATGATATCTCCAAAACTGCTTGATTTATGAAACTGAAAATTCGATGTCAGTTAAGATAGGATTTTGTGACAGGATAATTAAAGGGATCTTAAAGCACGTATATAAGCTTATTGAAAATTTAAAATATTTTTTGATGACGTGATCGAAGTCGCGGTAGTTGCTAGCATTTAAATGTACTGTATGGAATGCCAAAAAGGTTTTCATTTATTAGAACTTATCCTAACAAAGTAAGTAACATTTTTTATGTTCACGGTCATGATATAAAATTAAATTACTGGTAGATGTTATAAAATAAATGTGGATTATGAATGTGGTATTAAAATTCCATGAGCCTTGTATGAGCCCCTGTGGCCTAATGGATAAGGCATCGGCCTCCTAAGCCGGGGATTGTGGGTTCGAGTCCCACCAGGGGTATATCTTTAATTAAATCATTATTTTTCAATCAATTATTTTTTCTCATCTGTTTCGTTTATTTAACTATAAAATTCAAAGAACAAAAAAACCTTCTTGATATAGCATTTGTTTTAAAATGAAAAAATCTAATTATGCTATTTTATATTCCCTAGATTTAGCTTTTTCATAATTAAACTACTTACATTAAATATATCTAATATTGATTATTATTGATACAATAATAATGTTCTACGATCGAATCCGGCCGCGGCCGCCAATCTTATCGAGACTAGCTAATTGCTCAGGAGATATTATAGTGCAGTCTCTCTCACTCACTCTCTGTTCCTGTCTCTCTCATACTCTCTGTTCATGTCACTCATACTGGGACGACTACTCGACACGACTAAAGAGAGCTATGGCGCAGGACCAACGGTTTTACGGGCTCTTCGAGGCACGGGGTTGACACACCGCCAACTTACAATTAACTAACTACTAACAATTTTAACCCAACCCAGAACTCGAAGCCAATATCTCTCGATGAGCGGTCGTATATGCTAGCCACTACACCACCGAGGCAGTAAATTGATTATTATTGTAGTAATAAGAGACATAAATAATTATTATATTTGCGAAAGTCCTAATTTTGCTCCCCGTGCAACGTCTTATTTATAATATGAATATTTAATATTTTATAGTCTAAATATATAAATAACTAGCTGACCTGTCCCACTTCGTTGGGCATAATGTTATAATTCTTTTTTAGTACAGAGTGTTTAAATAATTTAAATTTTTTTATTAATATTAAAAATTAAAAATTAAATTATCTATACTAATATTAAAAAAACTACTTTTTGTAACTTTAATATAAAAGTTAGACATATACTGTCGTTGACTTTTTTGTAGGCATTTTCAAGCTCCACATCTTTTCTCTAGAACTCAAAAATATATATTTCATAGTTAAGGCAGCGTTCGTAAGAAACGCTTTCATTCGACCGTTTGTTCTCCGATTCACTTTGCAAAACGGACTACCACGTAAAAGCCTTTTTATTTTTCGGTTTTTTATATAGCCTATGACACTCAGCAATAATGTGGCTTTCTATTGGTGAAAGAATTTTTAAAATCGGTTCAGTAGATCCCGAGATTACCCCTTACAATTTAACAAATAAACAAACTTTACTTCTTTATAATATTAGTATAGATTAATTAAAAAACATTTTGTAGTGGACCGAATTGTTAGTATATAGTTTAGATTATTTAAAGAGAGAATGGATGCTTTAGATTCTAAAACATTCCCGAATCCACTTGAACACAAACAAAATGTTTCATCAATATCGATCCAGCCGTTTAGCAGGAATTCAGTGACATACACACGCACAGAAGAATCATCATAATATATATAAAAAAAATCATTATTATTATTATTTTGTTTCGTATTATATTTTATTGTATAATCATTTTTAGTCCAAATATTTCACAAAACGGTCACGTTTAAACGAAAACATCTAAACAAGTTAGACATGACACGAACGAAGTAATTCAGTTAACTACTACAATTGTTCTAAATTTTTAAATAAGAAATATATAATGTTATAACTTATATAAGTAAGTTTATTTTACTAAACATTTTATTTATGTTTATTTATGTACTAATAACGACTACCTCGGCTTATATTTGCTTAGCAATTGATCTGCTTTTAAAGGTTCAACCAAGAGATTCGCCAACTCTTCACTGCAGAATGCAGAAAGATTTTCTTAGTCTTGACTAAATACGAGTATGTTTACCTAAAACTTTATATTAAACTTCATTTTTCATTGAGAAATTCTATAGTTTTCAATACTTTATTTTCTTTTTCTTATTAACTATATTTTAATTTTAAAAATAGTACATAAATATTAAACCGGTGTATTTCTTTTTTAAAATTACGTAATATCATACAATTAATTTAATATGTAATAATTACGCATGCGGAAATGACAGAGGACTTTAAATTTCAATATGGTATGGGTTTTTGAGCTTAAACGTTGACGCGAACGTTAGAGCTGGCTTAAGTGGATTACCAAAACAAATTCTTTATGAATTTCTAATGTTGTTAAAATATTACAGAATTTTTGGGGTCGAAAATTAAAGCTGGTGTTATTATTAAATACTTTGATTTTTTTATGTTTCATCATCATCGTCATCAGCAGCAGTTTTTAACATCCCACTGCTGGGTACGGGCCTCCTTCAGTACGAGGGGGATCAGGCCATAGTCCACTGTCCAACGCGCTCGCCTAGTGCGGGTTGGCGGACTTCACATGTCTTTCGAAAACTTTGCTAGGTTTTATCAGACATGCAGGTTTACTCACGATATTTTCCTTCACCGTAAGACAAGTGGTAATCATGATAGAAATTATTTGCACATGAAAATATCAGAGGTGCGAGACCCGAATTTGAACCCGCATCACTCGGTTATCCAAGCGAGCGCGTTACCGCTGGGCTACCGCTGTCGTATATTTACAGAAACATAAATAAATCAAAGCATTTAATAATAGTTAACATACACACAGTCACTTCAGTCACTAAGCCTTTTTTACCACCAGTTTCTCTTTCACTACTACTTAGTCCTTCTTTATATTTCTTCTTAATTGCTAACAAGTTACGATAATTCAACATGCGACCTTTTTTATAATAAAAAAAAGGGTTTTGACTTTCTCACTTGTATTGGCACTTACTTCACAGTTGTTATTATTCGTAAACTAACGACTTGTCGTCGCTTGCATGCGTCCTTTGTTAGGTACCTTTATATTTTGTTTTTTGAGCGGAGCCTTTTTTTTTTTTTTATTCATTCTGAATAAGTGCTTGACTACGTTCCACCTGATGGTAAGTGGTAACGTAGTCGTAGATGGTAAGTCGCACTAATTCAGTAGCCACCTATTCACTCTTGCCTTGAAGACACCCATATTGTAATCGGACGGAAACACTGATGCAGGCAGGTTGTTCCAATCCTTAGCCGTACGTATAATAAATGACGAAGCGAAACGCTTCGTCCGGACAGGTGTGATGTCCACGACATAAGGATGGAGACCAGCCGTTCGTCGCGTCGTCCGATGATGAAAAGGGGATGGGGGAATTAAATCATGTAATTCCTGCGCACACTCTCCGAAATGCAACCTATAGAATACACAAAGGCTGGCAACCCTACGTCGGTGATCGAGACTTTGTAAGTTAGTTTTTACCAGGGTAGGGTCACCAATAAGCCTCAGCGCACGCCTCTCAATCGAGTCCAAGGCTGAAAGATGGCATTTCGCAGCACCAGCCCATATGTGACTACAGTATTTTACGCACGACCGGACTTGAGCTTTATATAGATTAAGAAGCTGTCCCGGCGTGAAATACTGTCGGACCTTCGCGAGGATGCCGACTTTCTTCGCTGCTACCTTAGCCTTAGACTCGATGAACCGCCCGTAGTTCATGTTGGGGCTAATTTCCATTCCCAACAACTGCAGACGGTCAGTGTATTCCAGAAAATATTAATTGAATATTTTCACTTAAATAGAAGTGAAATTGCTTATTTTTTTATAAATGAACTTATTATTATATAAATGAGCTAGCTTTAGTAATAGTTTGGTTAATTATATATATGACTTTCCCTTATACAAAATTATATTTATGACTTCCCAATATTTACATACATACAAACAAAAGTGTATGTATGATAAAATAATAAGATATCTCTCTTATATCGAAAAGCAGATAAGATTTTTTACTTCGTTTCGAGCGAGCCTTAGAAAATATTTTTTGCATTTCATAACCTATTTATTGAGGAAGGTTATCAGATATCGAATTGAACATCGCGCTCCGGCCCTTAGGAGCGGAAAAATATACATAAATAAAAGACGCGAGCGAGCAAGAGATTGTGAGGTGATAAATACTTTTTATTAATAATAATATGAAATCTGTCTGTAACAAGTATATGACCTTTGAGACGTCTATAACTTTAGCCCCTCACATGTTTGCTGTAAAACGTTCAAAACAACAAAAACAAAATGAATCCGCGGAAACGTCCAAAACATAGTGTATTTAAAATAAAAAGTACTTATTATTAATAATAATAATATTTTATGGTAGGGAAAAAATAATTTTCTATTCATTATACGAATGAGAACACTGTAAAGGTACACTTTTGAAATTATTACGATTCATAGGAGTGGGTTCTCGTCTAAAACTATACGTGTTTAAGTGCGAGACCGGATTTTTTGTTTTACAGTTTTATGCAAAAATCAGCTTTCGTCATCATTTTTCCTTTTTAAGAATTTTTCTTTATGCAATCTATACTAATATAAAAAGCAAACATATTAGTTTTTTTTGTATATTTTATAATATAATATATATGGCTATAATAAATATTATGATTATAATTTTATATTATTAAAATTCTTTTGCATTTTATACTCTATTTAAAAGAAAAACTTATGTGACACAAATGAATTATTATATCACTCTTTTTTTGAGCAGTCGTCGTCGATTATAAATAATCTACGTCTAATACTAATCTAAAGTTGTATTTTAGGTTTTCGGGTTCAATTGTGTCGTATGCAAATTCGTAAACGATAGATCTAAACGCGTCCGCTTCGATGGTATATCATCAAAACTGTATAACGCTACACTGGCTATGAAGTACGCTTCAATAATTTTACTGCATACTTGACAACATTTCAAATGTATGATTTGAAATAGTTATAGAATATCTGTTAGGAAGAAGGCGAATAACCTCTGACTTTTAGATTTTATGTGTTACTCTGTTTTTAAAAATACACCTATATTTAACTTGAGAATGCCATAAACTTTTAATAAAACTTGGCCTAAACGAAGACTCGAACTTAGGCTTTATAGATCTGCCTTATAGATTTGACTACGAAACGACCAATACAGTCCTTAACTTACAAATGTTTCAAAGCATTATTTTCAGAGAGTCAGCGTTGCTTACTTAAAAATATTTATTTTAGTAATTTTAGCATACTCTCTGAATACGGAAAACGTAAGACGGAAAAAGTAGATCTAATCCAAAAAAATAATGAAAAGTGCAGTAAAAATAAAAAGAAATTTCTTATTATTTTAATATTTAGTGATATTTCAAAACTTTTGTTAATTATTTATTGGAATAATGTAAAGTGAAGTTTAAGCTCCTTCAGTTTTCCTGTTTAAAATTCAGTACTTCATAGAAGTTATGTTAATCCGTTTTGCGTTAGAAACTTTGTTGTCCTCTTTATTGTATGCAAACTAGAAAGCTTTTGTTACATCATAAGCTAAAGGATTTAAAGGCTTTGATAGGAATGATATTATAAATTATATTATAACGATACGTTTGGCGCAGTTTGTAGTGATCCTACTTTCTTGCGCCAGCGATCACGGGTTCGAGTCCCGCTGGGGGCATTCATTTGTTAAACTCGGATGTTTGTACTCCAGTCATGGGTGTTAATATTTATAATAATATATTTAAACTTATATAATATGTAGTATATCAACTATCTGTTTTCCGTAACAGAAGCTTCCTTTCGTATCCGTAACTCGGACCAGTCATAGGTGTTTATATTTATAATACGTATATATTTAAACTTATATTATTATGGTAGTATATCGACTATCTGGTATCCATAACACAAGCTTCATTCGTAGCTTACCACGGAACTAGATGGTGCCGTGTGTAATAATGTACTAATGAGATCTATCAATATTTTAATACTAAATATAATTCACGTCATGTAAAAAGAACGCTGACTGTCAAGTTGCGCAGAGGCGATTTATCGGCCAATTTGGTGGTAAGACGTGGGACGCGGGACGTCAAGGCACGCGTCGCTTGCTTTCCGGCTCGCTATTGGTTCAAAATACCATCGAGCACACAAAAGTTATTAATTACGAAATGATTTAATATAAAAAAATAGAGAATTTTTTTTTTTGACGTATTATTGTTATTATTGTTTTATAAAGAAAGAGTCTGATAATAATGCAGTTAATAATTTTAAAAAATATATTAAATTAATTAATTATATTTTTTGTAAATAAATTAAACATTCTACACTGAATCAAACATATTTTATTAATTAGAAGAATTGTATTTAATGACATTCTATCAAATATATTTTTCAATGTACCTGCCAATAACCAATATACGTCGCGAGCGAAAGGCTAGTTCAAAAATAAAAGAATACGCTTAGTAATTTCGTATGCGAATGTCCCCATGCGCAAACACACCCCCACCACTTTCCTCCAGCGTTCTTTTTACGTGACGCGAACTGTACTTAATATAAAATCGTGAGTCAAATTTGTACAGTAGATCAAAGTAAATTTAACTTTAATATTCAATTTCGTTATCTATTATCTTTCGGAAAGAAATTACGCGAAAAAGGTCCGATAAAACAAAATTACGCCCAAGTAAAGAAAAATCTATCTTTCGGTTGTTTGACCTACAAAATAGAAATTTGATGCTTTGTACATAGTATATCAAGTTAAGTGGGCCATTACTGGTTTGGCATCGTTTATCTCTGGTTTAAATTGGCGGTTAACAAAACAATAATGTCCTAAGCAATTTTGGTTACAGCGGCCAATATTGCGATTAGCCAAGTGCATTGACGATATTAAAGTTCACAAGAGTACAGGAGTTGTTACAAGCGCTGTTTAATAAGCGTTTTGTTTTAAAGGGAAAAAGTTTTTCCCCTCTATTTCTTAAGGATGAGACGGAGTTTATAGTTTTGCCATTTTCCTAACTTCGAGTATGTATGTGTATGGCTTGAGTATTTTCTGTAAGAAAATTCACAGAATTAAAACTGAACATGGCCAAATATTTAAACCAGGTAGTGTATAAAAATCTTAACCGCAACCATACCTGCAAACCTAAACGTAGTATCATGTTTCGTAATTAAAATAATGATGATAATGATGATGTCCTCCCAACCAATTACGGCCACGACGGCCAATCTCATTGAGACTAGTCATCTGCGCGGGTGATATTACAGTGCACAAGTGTACGCGCAGACGCAAGTGCACTCTCTATTCCTTATTACACTCGACCCGGAACTCGAACCCAGTTCCGTTGTGCGACCGTAAATGCTAGCCACTATACCACCGAGGAAGTCAAATAAAATACTGAGTGAATAATACAGATTTTCTCATTTTTTTGCACCCTCAAAATAAGAACTAATTAAAAATCGTATTAATTATTTACTAAAGTGAAATTAAATTTTAAGTAAAGTTAACCTTCTTGGTCCCTTTAAAGAAACGCTTATAAGAAAGTTAATTAGAGAACTCGCCTCGCTTTAGGTCAATTTCCAGATAACCGCGAGCAACTAAGTAATTAAATAAGAAATTACGTGGTAGTGAAGTCAGTCGTACCACTATTTGCTAAAGGTGTTTACTGACTGATGTAAAGGGCTTCTAAACGGGCAATACTTTTCTGCTATATTATGTAGTTGCAATACAGTGGTCAACAACATTACAAGTAATACCATATTAAAGTTGACTTTAGCTACTATAATCATAATTATAGTAGCTAAAAATAAGTTAATAATATAGCCATATTTATAATAGAATAAAAATGTTAGATGTTTAGAATTAAAATGTATAATTTTATAAGGCACTTTGATGCCATTTTAAATTTTTGTAAATTGTGGGTAGGCACTGGCTGTAATAAATATATAATCCCCTGAGATCCAAATAAATCCGCGACAAAATGCGAAAAGATAGTTTCATTTATAATGTCAAATATTCGCGTAAACCTAAGAAAGTATTATCTCTCTTCTTATTTAAAATATAATGAAGTTCACGTTTTATTAAACAAATTAGGTACGTTTGTCCAAAATATGTATATACGAGTACATATTTTTGATTTAGCTTCTATATAATTTATAAAAAAATGAATCCAAATACTATGCATGCGTTTATTTCTTTAGAGATATTTTTGATTTTACTTGATATTACGGCTGGCTGGCTAGCCATAACACTTTATTACACTTCATGTTTTCTGCACTTTAAAATAAAACCTTAGATATCTCTTACCTTTAAAAGTCCATGATTTAATTAGACGTAATGAAAGCCACTCAGTATAATTGAGTTTAATTTTTTCAACATCAAAAAGGAAGTTTAAAAAGGTTTTATTTTACATTTCGTAAATAATATTAATGATCTGGTTAATTTAATAAATGAATTTTAGAATTTTAACAGCTGGTTTGAAATAAACATGTGCTTACTTTATTTATTTGTAAATTCACGTAAATGTTCATTAAGCTTTCCTTGATTTTCACCTTTCTTTCTTTAGACTTCTGTAATAGCAACATATTTTTTTTTAAATATGTTGGGACATTTACACACAGCACTATCTAGTTCCACGGTAAGGTACGAGCCTTGTGTTATGGATACTAGATGGTTGATATAATAATAACAATAATACAATAATGTATAAGAATATTAATACTTGTCATGTCTAAATGGAGCAAAGAAGCCATAACGGCCGAAATATGTCAATAAATTGTCTTTACAGACAAAAGAATCGCGTTCCTTCTGCGACATAAAGCTTTGATGTTAATTTATTGATGTGGGCTAGTATAATTAAATGAAGGACCTATGTGAATAAAAATTGAAAACTAAATTTTGGCTGACCCAGGTCTCAAACTAAGGACCTCTCTCACTAGATTACACACTGCTGCTCACGTGGAGTAAAGATAATAATTAATGTAATAAGTATAGTAAATTATTTTGTGATATACTCGTACCTAAAAGGGTTAGTTAAACTTTAGTAATAGTTAATTTCTCATATAAGTGAATTGTAATATTCTTCCTGGGGAATAAATGATCTTGAACCTGAATGTATTAACAAGATAATATTTAGCAAAAAATAATGAAGATCGTGTTTAGCACTTAAGTAAAACAAAAGCATGTCACTAGTATTAAACAAATATGTTGGGACATTAATTCACATAGCGCCATCTAGTGCCGTGGTAAGCTACGAGGCTAGTGTTACGGATATCGTATAGTTGATATACTACACATATATAATTTTAAATATATAAATATAAGCCCATGAATGAAGTACAATCATTCGTGTTCAACAAATAAATGCCCCATTGGGACTCGAACCCGCGACTGTTTCACTGAGCCAAGCGTGTCATCAATTATCTTTTTTCTACTTAAACATATTTAGATAGAGTAGAACTAGCCGTCGCTTTACTTAAATATGTTTTAATATGTTATAAACAATGATAGAACCCGATATTGAAGCGGTGAATAAAATCGTTAATTAATTGGAAGCAGTATCGCGTTTTATGCACCTAGTAGTTATTTTATTTTATATTTCAGCTGAAATGAAAATATGTTTGTAACGACTCGAATCCAGTTCTTTGTGAGCTTGCACTTCATTACTTCCGTAGTAGACTTAATTTGAATGTTGCCATAAAAATAAATAAAAGGTTATTTTGTTAGTTCCGTAAGTATATTACTGGGACACGACTTATTGTTACCTATTTCATTATAAAAAAAAACGCCTATGTATAATTTAGAGAATTTTACGTTTTGGGCTCAGCTCACTTTGCTACTTACTGTGCCAGTGTTCCAACATATTCATTTATTATATTTATTATTAAGATAATAAATGTATCTTGAGCTACTTTTACTGTTCAATTGCTGGGGAGTCTTTGATTATTGCACAACAATGATGATATGATCCCCCTGACCAGGCCATAGTTAAACACAACGGTCAAGCGGGCAAACTGCACATGTCTTTAGAAAGGTAGATTCTCTCAGACATGCAGGTGTCTTCAAGATGTTTTCTTTCACTGTAAAAACTATATTTTTCCGCAGTAAAAAGTATTTTATATGTTGCCGCGGATACCCAGCTACCATTTATCAAATTTTATCAAAATATGTCCAATAGTTTAGGCGCACAGTCAAATATTGTGTTAACTAAGTTAACTAGTTAATATATTTATTATATAGCCTCTCTATCTGTATCTGATACGATTTTCCAATAAATAAAAATTTAATTTTGTTATATAAATACATTATTTCTTCCTTTTTATTTTGTACGAGTGAATGTTATTTAAAGAATGCACTCATATGCATATTTTAAATCAAAATAAAGTAATTTATTGTAGTCTATCCAAAAATTGTATAGCTTGAAACAATGCAATGTTTCAAAAAAAACTATATGTTTACTATAATACTATAATAATATGAGATATTCATAATTATATGGTAACGTTTTGAGAGTTCAGATGTAATATCCGGTTCATGTAACTCCAAACAAAATTTATTATAATATAATATCTTTGGCGATGATTGCTTTATATGAAATTACACCAATTCGCCAGAACAAAAAGTACTACTTAATTAGGTTTATACTTAGCAGTTGTTGAACCAAAAATAGTTTTTCAGAAATATAGAAAATCAGCCTAAGAACTATGTTTCTGATTTTTGTATACCACTCTCAAGTTTTTAAAAATAATATCAATTAAATATACTAACTCACTTCTTTCTAACTATAAAACTTATAAATAGCAGAAACCCAAAAAATATTAGTAATTTCAAATATTAAACCACATATTCAATATATTTATTATTACTATACTTTTATTACATCTATTGTAGTTTAGCTATTATCTACAATAATAAGAGGAATTCATAATGTAATGTTAGGTCGTAGCGTATCTGCGGCATTTCGAGACTTGAGACGTAATATCCGGTCGATGTATCCCCGAAATAAATATTATCATAATATCTTGGGCACTGATTGGCTCTATATTACGATATTCTGACCAAATACCACATAAATTAATAGAAATATTTGGCATATTGAGTAATACCTTATATCGAAATAGTTTCGCTAAATGCGAGTAAATAGTGTTGTTTAACAACTATACTAACTACTAACTATACTAACTATAAAAAAATAGCAATAAATATAAATATAACATAATATAAGATTTCATAATTATTCCGAATAGATTTAATTTATTAATGCGTTCAAAAACAATACGTTTTTATAATATACTAAAGCAAATTATAACAATTAAAAAATTTATTAAAATTAAAATTATGTAATTCTTCCATAATAAATAAAATATGTTAGGACATTACCACACAGCACCATGTCGTATAAATGTATGATAACATAAATAATAAAAATATAAACACCGATAACTGAAGTACAAACGTTCGTGCGCCAGGCAAGACTCGAACTCGCTCCCACTGGTACAGTAAGGTCGCTACAAAGAGAGCCAAACTTGTCGTCAATAATAATTGCACGTTTCTTTCAAAAAAAATGAGTCTATAGTTTAAAACATAATTTTAAAATATGATTTATTTGTATCTACATATATAATAGGTAATGTATGTAAAGTATATACAACTAGCGACTCGCCCTCGCTTCGCTCGGGCTCTTCCCTAGATTTAGCACAGGCAAAGCCGCGGGATCCGCTAGTTATACATATAAACCTTCCTCTTGAATCACTCTATATATTGGAAAAAACCGCATCAAAATCCGTTGCGTAGTTTTAAAGATTTAAGCGCACATAGGGATATAGGGATATAGGGACAGAAAAGGCGACTTTGTTTTATACTATGTAGTGATAGTGATGATACATATACACTAAAGTAAAATAATTTATTTTTGTATTATAAACTTTTGATTTACATCGCAACTTGGCAGAATGAAAGCCTGTCACTTTGCTAGCAGCAATATACACATGCTTGGAAAGAGGACAGTTGTAGAGAACGTGTAGCAAGCCGAATAAAATTACATAAATTGTCCTCTCTCCACATTTCAGTCGTATAAAAATTTCATATGATTTACTGTATTATTATTTACCATTTGGTTATTTTTATTTATAGTAAGTAAATGAAAACACCTTTTTGAAGTGAAACTTCTTTAGAATCGTTGTGATTTCAAACTCGATGAAACGAAAAAATAAGTCCATAGTACCAGGCGCTCAGAGACGGGGAAGTGTTAGCCTTAGTTAGATCTCGCCCACCGCGAGTCAGTGACATTTCTAACTCTGTCTAACTCATGGGTACTCGCGCCATCTCCCTCTCTCAACGAGCTTATACGGGGTATTTAGTATAGATATAAACGAGATTTAAAAATTAGTTTGCCATAGAAGTTTTACTTCTGACATGTGTACTTTGTACACACGCACTTTTTTTCTATTTTCTTACACGTGTGGATAGCACATATAATTTTTATTACATACAATTTTGTGTTTATTGTTTTTTTATGAAACTTTTTCTAATTTCATTTGAGGACGCAAATTCATTTATTTCATTTCCATCTGACATATGTTGTCATTAAATTACATATATAACCGTTTCTCATTATTATATACCTACTGAATATTATATCAAAACATTAAATACAAACAGTCTTTCTTAAAAAAAATCTATCCCATGAGAACCGCAAAGTTTTTTGGAATAAATAGCACCTTATGTGCTGTTCCAGTATCAGTTCTATCTCTATGAATTTCATCTCGAACAGCTTAGCCTCAAAAACTTAACTTAATAAATATGAACAATACTTGTTCTCGTACATTACTAAATTAGCGCATTTCTAAAAATAAATATCTGGGGTTTCGATACTCGGATCTAACTTAAAAATATCAAAGAAAGCTTTAGGCAATTGAAAAGTATTTATAATTTCTTTACTTATTTATGTTATGATTGCCCCGTCTCGTTTTCGTCTCATTAAATCCCCCGCAACTGTGGTTTGGTAGAGATTGCTTTAAGCAATAAGACCGTCTTTGCATACATAATATACTTTCTCTAACAATACCTGTACTTATTATCATTATATTAATAATAATAGGATGTCGGTCACGATTTCAGTTAATCTCAGTCTAACGATAGTTTTAGTAACAATATCAGGAAAATGTTGTTACTAAAACTTCCCAACAAGTATATATTTTAAACGCTATCAGTTATACCATTATATTCATTTTTATTACTAATACTTATTTTATACTAAATTTTATAAATAAATTCATATTTTTAAAAGAAGTTTGTGAAAATTTTCTGCATATTCCGAAGAGCAAGTCTCTATTGAATGGGACATCTTGTCTCAAAAATTTTACACTCTATGCATTTTCAAACATTTAATTCCATAAAGTTTCTCACACTCGGCTTGCAATTTGCTAAGCTTTATGACAATTATCTTCTAAATTTGGCAGATCTTATTTTAAAATATTTTTGAAATATATAGCTTTCACGCTAGGAAAAAAGATATGCTTCCTAACACCGTTGTTGTATCTTTAAAGAGCACGGGTTTTCATATCAATAATAAACAGGTTTTTTTACACAAAAATTAAACATCACTTCAGTGAAGCGTATATTGGTCATACTCAGAAAAAGTGTACATTTGACATTTGTAACTAAACTGATAGGTAACGATATTGAGAATCTTTGTAACAAAACTGATGTCATAAAGCGTAGTATAGAAACAATTGTTTGGTTTAATAAATATTATTTACATTATTGTAATGTATTATTTACATTAAATAAAATAATGTATTTTAAAGTTACAAAAATTATAAACTGATTGTCGTGGACTGTATAAGAGGTTCAAATTCTTTTCTTGCTTGTTCGTTTATTCTTCTTGTTCTCGCCTCTTCGATGGCTGTCTGACGATGAATGTAGAGTGGCTCTACTGGCCTTTACAGCGTGGTGAGGCAGACAGAACGTCCTGCCTAAAAATGGAGCATGAAATTCGGGGGGCTTAGTGGGACTCTGAAGGAGTCGTATACGATTTGGGACCTCTTTCGCGTCGGCGAGAACGGTGATTGTGTGTACGTTGTCGGTGTGTGTTCCTAAAGATAAAGGCTAAATTACGTCTTTTGGTCGTCTGTGCCTATCTGTAATGTCATCTACGGGTTCGTAATTAGCGGCGTTTACTAATAACTCGGCAGTGTGCATTGATATTATTGCAAAGTACCTTGTTAATGAAAGTTGTTTTTATGTAGTCCCTAATGATCTCTAGCTGTAAGTCTTTGTGTAGGTCTACTGTGCACCAGGCTGCCTGTGGCTATGCGTATAAATCGGTTTTAGTTAAAAGTACGCAGCCACTCTTTTCTCAGGGTTCAACTCACTACTCCATTTTCGGAACCAATGCCCCATGATTATGACTGCCTTTTGAAGTCTTGAAACTATTCTATTAGTCCATATTGCTGGGGCATAAATGGCTGTGTCATCCGCATTAAGGGCGTTGGTCGTAGTCTCATGCCTCGGAATGTCGATCGTGTAGAGTGTATAAAGTATCTCTCGTGTCTTAGCTTTGAGCCCTGAGGTACTACTGCCCTTATGGGGTGTGGTGTGGGAAATGTACCATCTACTCTGCAACGGAAGAAACGATTTGACAAATATTCTCGTTTGATGTGAACGAGACCATTTGGTACGCCCATTCGGTAAAGCTTATATAATAAATCGTTGTGCCAGATTTTGTCAAACGCCTTTACTATAGAAAAGAGCACACATGTGCCTACTGATCAATTAAAAATGTTAAAATGTCTATGTATGTGCTGCGTTAAGCGGTGCATTCCGAATTGTTCAGGAAATATGAGAGTTTTGGCCTATGCTATGGCCCTTTGTTTGGCTTATATTATTCTTTCGTTGATTTTACTTATGCGGTTTAGTAGTGTAATCGGTATGTAGCTAAAAAGGAGGTTGCGAGCCTTCCCTGGTTTGTGAATACCTATAACTATAGGTTCTTTCTATTCGTTTAATAATTTTATTAGGGATTCTATCTAAGGTGTCTTTCTAGTCTGAAGTGTCTTGATTATTGTTTAACCTCCTCTACTGAGGTTGGTGTAAGTTGGTGTTGTAAACACCAATTGGGTTTAATTCTACCTAAACAAGCCATTTGTTAGTTTGTTAGTGAGGTGAATGTAGCAGAAATGGCTCCTATTTTCTCATAGAATATAACGCCTTAAATGATGAGACTATTTCATCCAACGTGAGTGTCGTGACTCGTATCTGCCCTGAAGGCACTGTGATATCTGTCTGCAATGAAGGCCTCTTGGGTAGACCCCAGCTTTGGGTACCCATGCGGTTCGCTCATACGTTAGTTGTCGGCACTGGTACCGGTGTATACATTTGGCATTGGCCTTTGTGTAGGGCGCGTACCAGAGTCCTGCCCTTGTGGTGCGTGGGAGCACCCACTATAATTCGCGTGAGTTCCCTGCTCTCCGCAGAGAACTGCTCAAAGAGGCGTCTGGTACGGGTTCCCTACGCGGGCAGTCCGAAGTCCCGTGGTCCCCTAGACACTTTACACAACGGGGGCGGGCAAAACAGTTTCTGACCTAATGGCAATATAACTGCCATCGTTTGTTGTCTCGCTCGATTCCAAGTTTATTTGAGTTTGACTTTGTTGCCGATATTGTAGCGTGAATCCGTCCTAATAGGAGTGCGCTTGCCTAGAAGGTACCTATTCACTCTTGTCTTGAAGGTACTCAAATTAAAATAATAGTGATTGTTTTTATTCGGAACAATATAGGAACCATTTTTTGTTAGTATACACCTTAGATAATACAACTTATACACTAGGGTTAGTAATAAATACAAACAAAACATAACAAAAGTGATTGACAATGGTTCTGCCTGAGATGCCTCAGCACAGGAGCTCTCGTGTCCTCAGCCACGATTTTCAGGATGCTATTTATGCTCCCCCGAATCCTTATCACATGCGAAGCTACCTTTTTCCTGATGATAGCATGGAAACCATCTGTAAGCGATTGGGTAAACATCCCAGAGGCACTACAGAAACGAGGGAGTTTCAACATCATCCTGAAAAGATTATTATATTGGACGCGCAGTGTATTTAGCGCCCCGCGCGAACAGCTGAACCACAGACTTCCCGTGTACAAGCCTTGACAGTACGCTAAATTATAGTTCGCAGGAAACACAGCTGCTGTGAGGTTGCTCCACGCCTTGTCATGTCTAAATCGATGTCAATGTTTCTAGTGCTGCTCTTTTAGCGGCTTAGTGGTAACAAATATTGCGCTGTAGGCGCAGGATGTGGTGAAGGCACTGACACTCTGAAGGAGCAGAGGACGCTGTTGGCAGCGGGTTTACAGAATACACGTGGGTTGCGAAAGGCAGAGTATGCTTCATAGACACGGGTTGTGGCACAGATGGTCCGAGTTTGTCTTTAGATTTCTTTGAGAGCTCTACAAGCTCTTAGTTCACTACAATGTACACTAACACTTCTCTGGCAACGCTAGACTCACTTCACTTATACTGTCTTTCCACTGCTACGCTCTGTAGTACGTCTGCTCAGCTCGATGTTGCTGTCCGGAGTGAATGCATGCCGTACATATTTTTCCTGAATGTAGAGTGCGGTTAGCCCTATTGGCCTTAACTACGTTACCGGGTGTGGAGGCGCACAGGCTAGAAATGGACTATGAAGTTCAAGTGGTGTAGTTTTGTAATGGCACCTCCTGCGAGGTTCGGACCACGGCTTACGAAACTATCGAATGGTATGGAGACGGCTTAGGGGGACTCTAAAGGAGTGCTATATGACTCACACACGCTTAGGTGTTGACAAGTCATTACAAACAAACACCGTAAATAAAATAGGCGTGGCCTATTTCTAACTACACTCAGTAGTTTAACTGTTAACAATCTAATAAAAGGGGCATGGTTTAAAACTAATGTGTTCGGGTACGATCGTGAACGGTCGGCTGCTACCGCTCGTGGTCGGGTGCCGTCGTCGATGACTCGCCGGCGGATGTAGTACTACGTTCTCCCCATAGCGTAGAGCTGCGCGCCTCATTCTTCATCAGCACGATCAGCACAACGCGCTTAGTGACGGGACGATTGAAGCCGCCGCTCTTCGTTCGAACGTCTGCACCTCGTGCGTCACCGTCGAGTAGGCTCGTTTCACGATGCCCATAAGTTACATGTTACGTGACAAGATTGGGTTAACCATCATCACGATGTCTCCCGCTTGCAGAATCTTTGTCTTGTTCGTTGGTCCACCGATAAGAATGAGAGTGGGAGGTACTCTCGCACCCATCTTCGCCAAAAATGATCAGCAAGCGCCTTGCTGGCTCCCCTCACGTGTGTGCATCGGTCGTCGTCTTTCCATGGCCCGGTTGTAGGCAGGCTAGCAGATGACCCCAGCAGGAAGTGGTTAGTGGCCTCCCTGATTCGGGGCACCTCGGGGAATGTAGCACCACTCCATACAATGCAGAAGTCCTTCCTCCTTCACCGCTGGTTTTATTCTTGGTAGACAGCCCGTATGGCAATACAAGTCAGCAGAATGGGATGAGATGCGACACTTTTTTGCATCCTTCACTTGGCGGCAGGTCTGCTTCTCTTCTTCCGATCCGTCGAGTTGTGCGGATGCTATAACTGATATGATGCATCAAGCAATGGAATATTTTATTCTCTGATGAGTCTCTGAGTTCTCTGATGTACCCGTCGGTGGCAAAGCTCGCCCATGGTTTAATGCTGAATACACCTTTGCTGAAAAGCGTAAGCATTCGGCCTACCATGTCTGGGTTGATGCTCGAGACCACAAAACTCCGGATGTAAGATCCAAGAAGAGAGCCTTTAACTTAGCCGCCAGGTCCTACAAAAAGACATTAAAGAAGGGTCGTCTTGACCGAATTACACATTTTGGCACAAAGCTCTCTGCCCAACCATCTGGCAGCAGATCTTTTTAGTCGCTTGCCAAAGCGGTCGAGACGAACTTCTGTCGGTCCTCACTGCCACCGCTGGTAAAATCTGACGGATCCCTGGCTCATACAACAAAAGAGAAGGCGTCTTTACTTGCCTCCCTTTTTGCCCAAAATTCATGTCTAGACTCTGGTAATGCTATTCTTCCACATCTACCTCACTGCGGGATCTCAATGCCTGAAAAAAAGAGGTAAAGAGAGTTTTGTGTCGTCTATATGTGAAAAAAGCAAGTGGTCCTGATGGTATACCAGCGATAGTGCTTAAAACATGTGCTCCCGAGTTGTCTCCGATACTGAAACGTCTGTACCGCCTTTCTCTTAGGACTGGAATAGTACCTAAATCCTGGAAGCTTGCCAACGTGCAACCAGTGCCCAAGAAAGGTAGCCGTGCTGACCCTGCCAATTATCGTTCGATCTCAATCACCTCCATACACTGCAAGATTATGGAGCGTGTATTGAACAATCGACTAATGGCATAGCTTGAACAGAATGATCTCCTCAATGATTGACAATATGGAATTCGCCGGAATCGGTCGACTGGGGACCTTCTAGTGTATGCCAATCACACCTGTGGCGAGGCTCTTGAGCGAAACGGGGAGGCGATCGCGGTCTCCCTCGACGTCTCAAAGGCCTTTGACAGGGTCTGGCACGCTAGCCTCGTAAGCAAGCTTTCAGCCTTTGGTATATCTCCTGGCCTGATCAACTGGATTAAAGATTTCCTGAGGGTTGAGGGTTGTTCATCACAACCCTTAAATACCAACTCAGGGGTTCCTCAGGGGTCTGTTCTCTCTGCTACCTTGTTCCTGCTTCATATCAACGACCTGCTTACACCCGGTATCCATGGGTACGCAGACGACAGCACAGTTGTAGAGAGATACCTGCCAAATCCTCGAGCCAGTAGAGATCAAATTTAGTCCGAAAGAGAGGCCATGGTAGAGCGGTTGAATCTCACACTCAGGACAGCCTCCACTTGGGACGATACCAATCTTGTGAGTTTCAATGCCACCAAAACACAGGCGTGCCTGTTCACCACAAAAAGGAGTCCTTTTAGCTTGACTCCTACTTTCCGAAATGTGCCTCTAGAATACACTGACCGTCTGCAGTTGTTGGGAATGGACATTAGCCTCAACATGAACTACGGGCGGTTCATCGCGTCCAAGGCTAATGTAGCACCGAGGAAAGTTGGCATCCTCGCAAAGGTCCGACAGTATTTCACGCCGAGACAGCTTCTTAATCTATACAAAGCTCAAGTCCGGTCGTGCGTAGAATACTGTAGTCACATATGGGCTGGTGCTGCAAAATGCCATCTGTCAGCCTTGGACTCGATTGAGAGGCGTGCGCTGAGGCTTATTGGTGACCCTACCCTGGTAAAAGCCAACTTACAAAGCCTCGATCACCGACGTAGGGTTGCCAGCCTTTGTGTATTCTATAGGTTGCATTTCGGAGAGTGTGCGCAGGAATTACTCGACTTAATTCCCCCATCCCCTTTCCATCATCGGACGACTCGACGAAAGGCTGGTCTCCATCCTTATGTCGTGGGCATTCCACCAGTCCGGACGAAGCGTTTCGCTTCGTCATTTATTATACGTGCGGCTAAGGATTGGAACAACCTGCCTACGTCAGTGTTTCTGTCCGATTACAATATGGGTGTCTTCAAGGCAAGAGTGAATAGGTGGCTACTGAATTAGTGTGACTTACCATCTCCGACTGCGTTTCCACTTACCATCAGGTGAAACGCAGTCAAGCACTAATTCAGAATAAAAAAAAAGGTTACATTTTGGAGAGTGCGCGCAGGAATTACATGATATTTTAATTTCCCCATCCCCTTTCCATCATCGGACGACGCGATAAATGACTAGTCTCCATCCTTATGTAGTGGACATTCCATCCATCCGGACGAAGCGTTTCGCTTCGTCATATATCATACGTGCGGCTAAGGATTGGAACAACCTGCCTGCGTCCGAGTTTCCGTCCGATTACATTATGGGTGTCTTTAAGGCAAGAGTGAATAGGTGGCTATTGAATTAGTGCGACTTACCATCTACGACTGCATTACCGCTTACCATCAGGTGGAACGTAGTCAAGCACTAATTCAGAGCGTAAAAAAAAGTCCGTTGTCCCCTCCTCTAAAGTTGGTGACGATGTCTGAGTGAATGGTGTTCGGCCGTCCTCTTCTAGCTGCCACTCGTCTCAGCGCCATGATCGCCGAACTCGTGGACAGTGATGGGCGATCTCCAGATGCACGGCACGCGATTTGAGATACGTGAACAGCGCTTCCCACCGCTTCTCTCGATATCTGCCGATCTTCACTATCATCGGTCCGAAGTAGTTCATTCCAAAGTAATTGAATGGTTGTTGGGAAAGTACGAACTACACGTTCTCGATGGGCGCAGCGCAATGTTCTCGTAGTACAAGGAGTATCCTAATGCGTTGGCCTTCATCGAGGATAATAGGTCATTTCATCTGGAGGGGCAAGGTGGCAGATCCTATACGGCCTCTTACACGCAGCACATCATCCTCCAGTACTGGATCCAGTCGAAATAATCTGCTCGTCTTAGGTGGTGGACGATATGCTTTAATCCGTAACATTTCTTCTTTGAAGCTGACCGCGTTCAGCTTCTTCGATGTGACAATGCTTCATCCTGTAGCTCAACGTTGACACTTGTTCTCAAATGTCAATACTCTAGCTGCTCTCACCAATGTCTCCGATTTCGAGAAGAGAAGCGTGCAGGATCCGGTAACCACTCGTTGTCTTGCTTGCTGCTTGTCCTCCTTAGTGACGTGCAGCTTTTTCTCCTCAGTTATGTGCAGCAGACCTTCCTCTTCTGTTAACGATTTTTTAGAAGACAGTATATCTTGAGAGTGATGTGATCGCCGCCAGGCTATTTCAATATATAGAATTATTGTTAATTTGCAATTTCATTTGAAAAAAGAGAGAGAGAGAGATAAACTTAAAATAATAATATTAGTTCCGCCGAGATTCTTTCACAAGTTCTTTTCAATTCAGAGGCTTCTTTTTTCCGAACTGATCGTTCCGTAAGAAATTGCAAGAATTTTTATGCTGAATAAAATATTTAGTTTTGATTTGATTTATCAGATATGCCCCTTCAGCGGGTTATAGTTTTTCTGGCCGCTACAGAAATTCCAGCTCCCGGAACAGTTGGTCATGCAATGGCTTCTGGTGATAACCCCGAGGGCGCGATAATGCGTTTTATTTTGTCATCAGTGGCGAGGTGAATTCATCCAGTCGGTGTCCCACCACACAAACTATCGTGCTGGCTGATCCTCAGGTCGAATCTCACCCGAAGGATTATCTCCTGTATGTCAGCGTGGTATCCACCTGCCCTTCTTGAAAGCCGAACAATATAAGCGACGTTAGCAGATTAGGTCCCTCCAGCAGATGGTCGTAAAGGCTTACACCTCTGCTAAAGGTATCAGCAGACATCACTCGAATGTTCTGTGCCGTCGCACTACACTGCGTATTTCTTCTCCAGCAGGTTGTCTACCTTGACTTGATGCTTGACGTATTCTGGTTGGAGGAGCTTCATATTCTTAACTATTCTTGTGTCTCTTCCCGTCCATCCCCACCAGGTGTACTGTGACCAGCTGACTATCTTCCTCGTGCTGAGACATGGAATCCTCCTATATCTAAATACACACAGTAGTTTAACCGTTAACGAGTTAATAAAAAGGGCGTGGCTTAAAACAAATGCGTGTCGACGACTCGCCGTCGAGTGAATTCGTCTACGTTCGGCCGCCTTCGACTTTTGTCCACAAACTGTACTGATGTTAAATAAATTATACTATTAAAACATATTGAATGAAAGAAGAGCTAGGTAGACAAGGACGCCGAGATACATGAGGTACTCCAGATTAACACAGCCAAACAAAAATATAAACACCGCCTTAAAAAATCTACCAAATTACCTGGCATCTGTGCTGCTGTATATCAGCTACTACACACGCTTGAAGCGATACGATATCAAAGAGCTAGATCTTAGACACTTAAAAAGGTAGCTACCGCTGGTAAGCACCTCTAACAGGCCCACAAGATCCGCTTATAGTCTAAAAGAGACTGATCGCAGATATCGCTAATAAAAAAAAGTAATAATGGTTAAGTGGAATTTTAACAAAAATAATATATAAAGTTGGTTTCAGACGTTCTCTATATTTTTTGTCTCTCGGCGTGTCTACTGAAATAAAATTTCATTTATAAAGTCAAATATTCGCGTAAATTCAAGAAACTATTAAATTAGATATTCTTTGTGATCTCTGCCATCATACATATCACCATTTACCTACAACATGTATTTTAATATTTTTGCTCTGAAAAAAATATTTTATAATACTACATAAAATAATTATTTATTTGTTTTTATGAACTAAGCTTAAAAAAATTTCAGTTTCGTAACGTCACGCAATATAACAAACCTGAGAATCAATTCTGAGAAATTATAACTTTAAAGAGGGTTTTCACGTTAACCGTGTATTACACAAAAAAAACACTGAGAATAGTTATAATAGTTGGATAAAATATAACAAAAGTATTTAGTTATTAAAAGAAAATTATAAAATATTTACCAAAATAATAGTCGTTTATTACCCTGAGACATTTTTTAAAAAATATTTGTTTAAGAAAAAATCATGAGTGAACTATGACAATGAAAATACAAAGGCCGCAGCAATAACAATTTTAACGTTATTACTAGTACAGCCAATACAGAAAAAATATTTCTACTCTTTTAAATAAATTCTTTCTAAATTTTATTCTGCGTAACTCACCCTGAGTAACAAAATGACATAATTTTAGGACATACATTATTTTATTAAAATATTTTTTTCCTTTTATGATTTACGAATAAATTTATTCTAATTTAATTGATTAGTTTAGCAAATATAATATGGGTATACACATTGTTAGATAAATCTATTATTATTCGTAACAACCAGTCTCTGAACAAGTAAAACGGTCATTGAGACATTGAAAAAATGTATAGAGAGATGATTTTTAAGAAAATTAATCTCAAAAAAAAAGTATGGTTTAATGTAAATTATAGATATAATACTAAAGAAATCAGTTTATTAATAGATAAATATAGCAACAAAGGCATTTCTTTTTATTATATTTGTAAAATATGACATTTATAGAAGTATGAAGTAGCGGGACAAGAAAAGATGACAAATGTACACTTTTTCTGAGTATGACCCATATATGTGTTTTGACTTCCTCAAAAAACTAGAAACTCAAAATATTAGTTTCTCCCTTAACGCTTTAAAGATATATTTTTCAATATCTTTCATATCTTATACTTCAAATACACTACGTAAGATATACCAGATAAAAGATAAGATATAAAAAAGATAAGATAAAATTTATATACAAAAATTTCGGATGCCAAATTGGATGGATCTATCAAAGCATGATACATATAAGATCTTACACACTTACGGACTCTCAAGTCTATATGCAGAGTGTTCTCATATTATTAGGGAGTCCATTAGCCCGCAGTACCCTGCGTAGTTTTTGCGCGGTCCACCGAACTCAATAAATCTTTGTAAGTGCCTCGTTAGTTGCTGTTACTCGATTCAGGTTCACTTTTCAGTTCAGTATTTTAAGTGGGCCGGTTTTGGGCAATTTGATTTAAACTTTTAAACGTAAAATAAACATAAATAAACTTTCCTTGTTTACAAAAAATCAGAGAAAGCTTGAATTGCACATTGGAGAACTAAATCTGAATAATAACTATTTCCACCTTTCTGCGTTTGTGTTACACCTAACAACCGACTTTAGTTGCATAGTAGCCTCGGTGGTGTAGTGGCTAGCATGTACGGTCATACATCGAGAGGTCCTAGGTTCGAGTCCCAGGTCGGGCCAAGTTTAATTATTGAGTCTTTCTGTTTAGTAAGCCTCAGTAATAGCCCGGAGTTGGGAAGTTGGCGGTGAGTCACTCCCGTGCCTCGGAGAGCACGTAAAGCCGTCGGTCCTGCGCCTTAGCTCTCACTGGTCGTGTCGAGTAGTCGTCCCACCGGAGTATGAGAGTGATAGGAATAGAGAGTGCACTTGTGTCTGCGCATACACTTGTGCACTATAATATCTCCGGCGCAGTTGGCCAGTCTCAATGAGATTGACCGCCATGGCCGGAATCGGTCGGAGAACATTATTATTATTATTAGACTTATTTAGTAGAATTAAATCATTAACATATATTCCTAGACTGTTAAAATTGATAGTACAGTAGAAAGTACTAAATACCTTAGGCTTTTTAATAAGTGTATGTATTTTTTTTATTTATTGCGTCATGTGTCAAAAATGATTGCTATTCATCCTTATATCAACGCTCAAAGTAAATCTTCAAAACAAAATGTTTTGATTTGCTTTGTTTAGAAGAAAGAAATTGGGAAACAGTATCACCAAGATTTCTCCGGAAAAGATAAAATATAAAGCTATAAATTGTTCTTTTTATCTTCTTATCTCGTGCGAACATTAATTCTTATTCTATAAAAACTAAGCGCTTTAATCGAATTCTTTTACACGCATTTCTTTGAAAGTATAACATAAAGAATCAAAATAAAATTTTGGAAATCTGTTTTTCATTATTTGTAAGTCACAAATTGCTAATTTTCTAAAAATATACTTTTGTTTATTTTAACGGCATATAAATTTAATTATACAAGTAAGTATATAACTTAATTAAAACTTAATTATGTACGTGTTTTTAATATCAACATTAAGCGGGCTTCGGTCACAGGACGACGCATGTATTAGCATAGTATTACAATGATACGCTGTTTACTGAAGCCCAAATGCACTGATTTGCATGTCAATTATTTATATTTATTAATGCCTCACGTGGACCTGTAACGATTAATAGCCAAAATGTACTAGGCAACCACTAACGTGACCACGGTTGCAGTGACAAAGTTTATTTGATGGTCAAATCGCGTGATGGTCGCAATATCCTCAATATATTGAATTGGATTGCCTTGGGAGTGTAGTGGCTATACGTACACCTGCACAGTTGGAGGTACTGGGTTCAAATCTCGAGACGAGCTAAGTTTAATTGTTGAGTCTTCATAGGAAGTCATAGGAAGTTGGCGGTATTTCACCCTCCTAGCCTCGAAGAGCACTTAAAGCCGTTGATGCTGCGTGTTAATTTTCACTGGTCGTGTATATAGTCTTCCAGTTCTTTAGTTCCAGTCCTTTACGTTTCACTAGAGTATGAGGATAAGATAGTGCTATTGTGTTCGCGCGTAAACTTGTGCACTATAATATCTCGAGTGCAGATGGCTGGTCTCATTGAGATTGGCCGCATTAGCTGCAATCGCTATGTAGGTCATTATTATTTATATAGAATTAATAATAATAAATTTTGAACCTGTGTATATACTTCTTACTCCTTCACATTGAAAGAGCTAGATTTGAATATTTTTTTGTGTACAAATAGATTGTGACCTGGAGTAACACAAAGGTTTGTAAGCACAAAATGCATTCGAGCGAAGCGAAGGTAAATCGCAAGTATTACGTACTGCAAATAGCTGACCCCTCACGACTATTGTCTCGGTCGGTTTACTGTATGGGATGGGTAACTGAGCATTATATATTTCACTTTAGAAAATACTGTTTATTACCTTCGGTGTTGCTCATATATATGTATTAAAAATACTACTATGATATTCGACTATTCAACTGTTAGGTGGAGAATTATTTTATGAAATTACAAATATTTTATGAATGTTGGTACGAGTAATATTGTTACGACTTAGGGTTCGTGACAATTAAAACAGCCTTTTGTTCTGCCTTCTGTTCCAATTGTTCTGGAAAGTTCTATCATCGAAGGTTCTGGAACCATCCGAGGCCCCTGTATAAGGCCGGGCATGAGCCGCAACAAGTCAGTATGGAATCGGCGATACAAGCGAAACATCGAAGCAATCTACGAGTGCGACTTAAAGTTTCCTGCTGGCGTTGGTACGGATACCTTACGTGTCGTCCTTGGGTAAAATCGGCATGATTTAATCCCACTTTTGACACCAATTGTTACGACTTAGGGTTCGTGACAATTAAAACAGCCGATTAAACTACTAAAAACAGACACTTTAATTATCCAACACCAATGATAAAACAACACACTAAATTATAAAACACAATCGCACTATGATCACTTTAAGTCGCACTCGTAGATCGCTTCGATGTTTCGCTTGTATCGCTGATTCCATACTGACTAGTCGCGGCTCATGCCCGGCCTTATATAGGAGCCTCGGATGGTTCCAGAAACTTCCAGAATGTTCGAGTACATACCGGCCCCGATTGATCATAGATCGATTGTTCTGGAAAGTTCTATCATCGAAGTTTCTAGAACGATCTTGACTACTAGTTCTCCTACTCGATACTAGATGGCGCTAGTGGTAAGTATACGTAACGTCACCATGTCCCGAGCATTAATCTTTGCGCGCAACAATATATTAGTATCACTGTCTCACTTTAAGTATTATTATAGGTAAAGGCTATCGTCTATAATATACCAATGTTATCAGGTCAGCTGTCTGTTTGTTATTAAACATTTTCTTTATATTATCTATTAACTCTTTTCCTTTTCTTTCTTAATTAAAAAAAAATTTATAATTGTAACGGAAGACTCGGGTTTTGCCGCAGGATTCTAATTGACCATTCTTTAGTCGACTTTATAGAGAATGGTGGAATGTAAATTAGTTAATGCCTTGACTTGAGCAAGTTAAAACTTTCCACATTTAAATTCAGGAAACGTATCACATTCCTTAGTTTTTACAAAAGGAATTTGTTAATTGAAAAATTAAGACTATTTTAGAAAATTAAATATTAAAACTATACTGCTTATTAAATTTATGAATACATAAACATAACGTATCAAACATTTCTTTAAAATATATAGAAGGTACTTGGGCGACCAAGCATCTCTATTAATTACAATTTAATATTTTCGTAAACATGTTACATTCTTATTTTGATATACTCATATTCAATAAAAAGGCGTACCGCTACTTTAAATTCATAAAATTTCTAAAATTAAAGTAGTCTAAGGTACTCCTTATAATATTAGCTCACTGCGAGTGAAAGTCCCGTCAACATCGGTCTAGCCATTTCAGATATTAGTCAGAATAAACAGACAGACAGACAAGAATCTTAAGAATTGGTTTTATGTTACTACTATCTTATATATTTTCATATGAATTTAGTGAAAATCTGTTAATTCGAAATTAAAAACAGATACTCCAATTTTATTTTTATGTATACTATATAGATTATATTCATACATAGTCCTTTAATTTGTATGCAAAAAACGTAAGAAATGTTATAACTTATACAGTAGGTACTAACATAAAAGTATTATCACTTTACTCTTTCTCGCATTTTCAAGAAAAAACCCGTAGAAAAATAAAAATATCCTCGAGTAGAAAAGCTAAACAATATTTTACGCGTATTAAAAGATAGTAAAAAAATCATAAATTAAATCGGTTGGAATGACGAGCAGAATATAAAGGTTTCGGATCGTTTACCCAAATGAACGTGAATTTTTTGCAGCCACATAAAATAGAGAATGTGTGATGTACTAAAAAGCTTTATAAATGGGATATCATAATAGTATAAGATTTTATATCCAAGTCAAGATTAAACTAGTTTTGCTACGATATTTTTATAGACATTCATTAAATCAAGTCGAATCTATACTAATATTATAAAAATGAAGAGATTGTTTGTTTGGTTACTACTGGTCCGAATTGAAAAATTATTTTTGTGTTGGATAGTCCGTTTATCAAAAACGGTATTTTTTCGACATATCAGCTTTTTATTGCACAGTATTGTAGTAAATAAAGGAACTATGTTATTTATTAAAATTTTCATTCGTGAAAAAATTTTAAACAACAATTTTTACCACAAATAGTTATTGCGTTCTTCACCGATTTATGGAATTTATATATCCCATGAATACATCTCCCAATATATTTATGTATAACTTTGTAATATAATGTATAACTTTTAAATATTCCGAATTGTAGATCAATTCGTTATTCTTACTCTGCATTTTACATATTTTAAACAATAATGCATAAATAACCTTACAAAATTATAGAAAGATAAAAATAAACCTTCTTTCAATCACATCCTGCTCTTGTTGGAATGTATTTTTGAAACACACTCGAATTTTCCGTTTTATTCCGCTTATGCTACTTTCGTGAGTAGGAAAATTGCTTCCAGAATTTCCACATGCTCGTAAACTAAAATTGAAAGTGTTGCGATATGGCCTAATCCACTTAGTTGTTAGGGATATTGGATTCTAACTTCGAAAATGACTTTAGTTAATCTAATCGATGTTCTAAATAATTTAAATTAGTAAATTCAATTAGATACTACTTATGTTATGTCAAAGTTCGATACAGTGGAAAATAATTAAATTACATTGTTAGTAGTGACGCGTATACTCTAGTATTCGAATTTCTACGAAAAAGTTTGCTTTTGAGTTTATTTATTACAGCCATTTGTAATATATAAACTCAATAGCAAGCCTACTCTGTAAATTAATTTTTTACTATAAATTCTTTCTTATAATTGGGCTAATATAAATCATAAAATGAAATATCAATCTAAATATTATTTAATATAATTTTGGCTCAGTCAAATCTGTACAATAAATGTGTTTTGGCAAATCATATTGAAATATTCATTATTTCTATACAGAGGCCCAAACTATAATAGTCAAGGATACATGGTACATTTTTGCACTTTTAGCTTGATAGTAATCAATTGCAAAAATATTCCATGTATCCTTGACTATAATGTTATCTGTTTGTCTGTCTATCTGTGACCACATCACGAAAACACTACTATACAGATTTTGACGTTTGTTATAATAATAGCTGGTTATCCGAGTCAATACATACGATACATTAATCGTGGAAAACATATATTTTTTAAATATCTATCAAATCAAATCAAAGCAAAATATTATATTCAGCATATTATTACATATATTATAAAATTGTTACAATTTCTGAATGAACGTCATGAGTCTACCACCAGTTCGGAGAGAAAAAACCTCTGACCTGAGAATAACTGGCGCAAGAAACTCAGCGGGACAAATAGATTTTTTTATCTTAATCTCTTTTTTCAAAATAAGTTGCAAATTAACATTAATTGTATGACATATGTCGAAATAGCCTGGCGGCGATTCCATCATTCCCAAGGCGTACTGTCTTCTAAAAAATTGTTAATCGAATAATATCCTTTAGTACCTACATACACTACACATTTTTTTTAATTTAGCAATAAAGAAATTAATGAAGATTTTTAAACGATTTAATACTAACAGTTAAACAAACAGTACTAACAATTTATTAACTATACTATTACTATACTTATTAACTATACTAACAATTAAAGTGCAAACTTGGGAAAAATACAAGCAAAGCGAGATTGAGTCTTTAGTTAAAAACAGTACATAAATAGAGTAAAAACAAATATAATATGTACATAGGCACTAAAGCGATTAGTACTATGATTTTATAATAGACATACGAGTATATTGTCTTACTAGAGCGAAAGAAGGGATTTCTAAGAGTCCCTTAGAAATGCTCTCTAAGGTTGAAAGGTGGGAAAGGACAGCACGTGGTAAAAAAGATATACTACGCGAATACTCGTGTGAAGGCGGTTTGTAAGCCTATTGAGTCTCTTGCGAAATTCAGAAATGATAATTTTTTCAAAGACAAATATTTTGAAATACATAAAAACACAATACGATGCCTACACAAAAATGTTTAAGCCTCTTAAATCTATTTAGGCGCGACATAATCAAAGTATCGGCATGAAAAAGTAAAAAAATATCTTGAAAATTTAAATTGATTTACATTCATTTAAACATTTTTAAAGTAATTAGAATTAGTTATTTACAATTAAAACCGTGTCACGATTTATCGAGGCCACTCTATATTTTGTAAAAATGTACAATTTACTTGTTATATAGCATTTTAATAATAAAATGGAAGTATAATATTGTTATTAATATAAGGGAAAATATGAAAGTATGATCTAAGAAAATGAAATGCAAGTTCCTTGAAAAGCCAGTTTAAAATCACGCTGAACCTGAAAAGAAATGTTAGAATATTTGAGAGTGTGTTCGCGTTACCTAAATACCGTCTTTGATAACTGGTTTAAAAGGAGAAAATTCTTCAAAGGATACTAACTCTTTATTTTATATTAAAATTACAAAATGAATTTCCTTTCGTAATATAAAAAGGAAATATGCTTTAATTATTATAGTTAAAGATGTCTGACAAATAATATGTGGCTTATACATGAAGTTTAATGAAGAACGGTTAATTATATTGAATATACGTTTAATATTTAAAATTATACCAACTAATATGTGAGTATTACGAGTACTAGGTTCAATTCCTCATTCATTTTTCATAATTACATAGATTCATTTCACAATTTTAACAGATGGTGTGGAAAAGCCAGCCCACACGACTGTAAAAATCGGTAGATGGTATATTATGTCCATCGAAACGGTATTACAGCAAGGTATCACAACATAACATACCATGTCTAAAGCTATTTGAGGTGCCACTAAATATTACTTTGCCATAAAAGCTTTGACACATCTCGGAACACAAACTATAAACTTGCCGCTAGAGTAACGTTACTGTGATGCAGAAAGCTGTGGTTTAACTCAGAAAGTAGAGAAACACTAATTATTTTTTGAAAGTATGTTTCATCAATTATCAAGATTAATCAATCTAAAGAGATATCTGAAGATGAGTAATTCACTAACCTATGTAAAATCCCCTTTAAAAATTATCGATGGAAAATTTATAAAAAAGTTACAGAAATTATTTTGAAACTATAAGTATTCAGTTTTGTTGAATCTGTGTTTTACTAAAAAGACTTAGTTTAACTTTTCAATAATCAGACTTAGCTCTAAAGTATTCGTTATATATTAATTTTGATAGAAATTTTATTATAGTTTTCAAAGAAACGTCATTATAATTGTTATTCTAATTTGTACTACGATTGTTAGAATTTCTATGCCTTTGTGCTTTCAAATTTTATACTTAACTAATAAGTTTCTCGACACACGTAATGTGGTATTTGCTTCATTGTTACGAGCGCAGCCCTAAGATGCTAAGTCTATTAACACAACTTTTAAGTATATAAGAATTTTCATAATCTATATACTTTTCTAATGAGATGAAAACATAATACAAAAAAGTGTTTTGTATAAAACCCATCTTTGACGCCAAGAGAATTAAATTGAAACCCGATATCATAGCTAATAGCTTAAATTCCTGTATTGTTTAGATATTCAATTTTTAAATTATAAAGTAAGTAAGTAAGCCATTACACTAAGTCATAAGAGACGAGAATAAAAAATTCTCAAAAATTATTTAGAAGAAAAATAAAATAGAATCAAATCCGCCATTTTGATTTTAAATTATATCTTTATAGACATATGAATCATTAAACTCAGTTAAGCCGTTTTGTAATTACGAGGGAACATACAATCGGACATGCATACAGGTCAAACCTAATTCTCAATCGCACTTTTCCGATGTCGCGTAAAATTATAGTATGTACTTTAATGTTTTACACAGCTAAGTTATTATTTTTCTATTTTCTCGTCTCGTAAGTGAATTGAAAGCAATAAATTCATGCTACTTTATAATATTAGTAGCGACTCAACCTAGCTTAGCTCTGGTTGGCCTTCCAGCCTTCGTAGCACAGAAAATGAAGAACTTTCATAAAAACTTGCGAGAGCCCTTAGATCTCCTTAATCCGGCCCTGTCGCGAATTCAATCTTAGTGGACATCTACTGACTATAAACTATATAAACTATATCCCTGCAAAATTTGATCTTTATAAGTCAAGCCGTTTCCGATATTACGTAATGAGAAACCTTTCACTTTCGTATATTTAGATATTATTGAGTATTACCAGGTACTTAACATTTATACCTTAACATTAATTAACAATTCCAACTATCAATTCTATTCATTACGAATGTATTACTTAAATGTAAATTCGTATAATTAATGTCTTTATGTACAACGTTACTCTTTGAAAATTAATAATTTAATAACATAGACGTATCGGCTTAATACTTTAGTGGAGCAAATATATTTCAATAGTGTTAATTATAAGGTTTATTTGTATACATTTTACTTGATACTATAAGCTGGTTCGTATTATTAGGTTGCTCGCTATTATTTTAAGGGAATTATTAAATAAGGTAGCGGTAGTTCATTGGTAAGGTGCTTGCTTGCGAAATTAAATGATAATTTGTATTTGTTTTTAATTTTAAATGAACTAATGATACCTAATAAGAAAAATACTTTGTCTACGTGTCTGGATGTTTGCTATTCTCGCTGAAACGTCTATATATCGGTTTAAATACAATTTAGATAGAAGATGACCTTTTTTTACAGCGTCGCACGATCGCTCGCGCATTCAATCAGGACGCCCCGACGGCCCGGCAACTCTGCCGAAGCAGTCCACACAGCCAAGAAGCTCCACAGTCCACTTTGCTATCCAGGAAAGTAACAATAGCCAAGAGTAACTCGCATGACACACCGCCCATCAAAGTAGGCCTTTTCTGCGCGTTTCTTGGCGTCACGCCCGGCTGGCTGCCGGACGCTTCTAAACCCCCCACCCCGATAAGAACGCATATTGGGGGAAGTTTTGTAGGACTTATACGAACTCAACAGAAGTATTTTAATTCACCTAGACATTATAAATGAAACTATCTATTCGGATTTTGTCGCGGATTTATTATGATTTTTGGTTCCCGTAGTCAATCTATGATTAACATTATATTTTCAATTTAATTTTTTAGATTGCAGTAGTGTTGCTTAATATTTAACTTTAAAATAATCAAAATACAAGTTGTTTTTAACTCCTTCATTTAAAACTTATATTCAAATAATTACTTAATTAAATTATGATATATGAAAGTTTAATATTGCTTCAACAATTTATATTTTATACATATTTTAATAATAGCAACACTACATAATATTAATTTAACAAATATTATAAAAAAATGTAATGATTATAAGTTATAGTAGCTAAAAATATGTTAATAATATTGCCATATTTAATTAATTTTGGTCTAATTTTGGTTTAAACTAATAAAGAACCTAAAGGAAGTGCCTAGTATTAAAACTGGTATAAATTATGAGTAATTAATTCAAGGACTCTCAGTTACAAGTTCGTGGTGAATAGTTACGACAATTAGTCTTCAAAATGAAATTAGAGACGTATACTACTAAAGTTTAACTGTTTAATAAACAACTATATTTAGATATTAATTTAAACAGAGTACTGACATTCCTTCTCGCTTCCCCTCTCAAATTTGGAATCCCCAGAAACCTTCCACGGTTAAAGAACGAAATATTTATTTATTTATTTATTTATTTATTTATATAAAGACACACAATTGTTAATGCACTTAAAATAAAAAACAAAAATACAGCAATACAAAAAAAACATAAAATGAAATAAATAAAAAAAAAATATGTATTGATTAAAACTTTTGACAAATCCTAGGTTCGAGTCCTAGGTTGGGTTAGCTTTAGTTTAAGTTTGTATCATCAGGATACTCTATATATCAACCCGAAATTGGAAAGTTAGATAGAGAGCTAGTAAAGCCGTTGGTAAGAAATAATTTTTCCATTAAATATATTTTTTAAAATATTGACCTGGACTTTAATTTAGCGTTTTATTAACTGTATAAAATAATACAAGTAAAAATAGTTATTGTTTGTACATTACTTGATAAGTACCATTACTTGATATAGTTACCACTTTCAGGTGAGGTTTTGCTTTAAAGATGGCATTTTGACATTAATTGATTCAAAAACCATTGCACGTTAAGGGTGGAACTTACATAACTATAAACATAATATTATTAATCCCTTACAGTATCTGAATAAATCAATTAATTATATTCATAGTAATTAAAATGTGTGGCACTCGGGGACTGCCGCGTTACAGCTATTGCATAGCATTTTTTATCAACTTACGCAATTATAATTAGGTATTTCCTTATTTTTTATTTATAATATTTTTTCTTTGATATTAATTCAAGTTACACTTTTTGAGCGTGGTGACCGATAAGGAAACATTTTTTTTACCTTCTATTATCAGATCAACCTAATAGCTTGAAGGAATACAACTATCGGTTGATAAGTACGTATAATATTAAAAAAAAGGTTTAGAAACAGGTTTCGAAAATATATGAAAAACGTAATAAATGCCTGTGAAATTTGAGAGTTGCCCTCGATTTCCCTAGGATCCCATCATCAGATCCTGACTCGGTGATAATGTGAATATCTTGGAAGTATACCCTACCGAACAAAAAATAAATTTGTAATCGGACAACATTTGACGCAGAAATTAATGAACAAACATAAAAAATAACCGTTGAGGAATTGTACCTTCCATCATCAGCTCATCCACATGAGATGATGATTTTCAGACGCAAATGCTTGAACATCTTTAGAAAATATATCAAAAACATAATAGGTGCCTATAAAATTTAAGAGTTGCCCTCGATTTCCCGGGGATCCCATCATCAGATCCTGACTTGGTGACAATGGGACCCCTTCGGACCTATACCGTATCGAACAAAAGAAAAATTTTTGAAACCGGCCCACAGACGGCGGAGAAATCGGGTGGTGTTAGGTTTTTTTTTCGTTACGGTATTTCTTGATTCGGTCGCCGCGCTTTAAGCCCGCGATAAAAGATATGCAATAGCTTAAAAATACAAAGAAAGTGTATATATTTTTTTTATTTTGGGACATTATTACACACAGCGCCATCTAGTTTCTTGGTAAATGACAAAGGAAGCTTGTGTTACGGATGCCAGATAGTTAATATACTACATATATAAGTTTAAATACATACATATTATTATAAAATATATAAACATTTACGACTGAAGTACAAACATCCGAGTTTAACAAATGAATGTCCCCAGCGGGACTCGAACACGTGACTGCTGGCGTAAGAAAGTAGATTCAAATACAAACTGCGCCAATCGCGTCGTCAATTTAACGAAAATACTTCTTTAATTCTTGAAGCTCCTTCTATATGCTGTAAACTAACGCAATTACAAAGATTGCTATAAAAGCTAACTGCGTTAGCGTCCAATAGGAATTCTGGGCTTTTTAATATTTATCTCGAAATATCCACGGCTCGCGAGGCATCTATGATGGAATACTACCGTTGGGAATGACTAATGAAATTCTCCACAAATGGTACCATTCTGTTAATGCGCTATTGTGGGCGACGTGTACATCATATTTTATATGTAAAGCCTTTTCTTTTAGAAATTCCAAATTCGGTAATTTTTTTACTTTGAAAAATTAAGAAGTTTTGGTAGGCGATTTCTTTTTTTTATTCAAAACCAAGGTCGTATTACTGCATTAGCTTTCCTCTTATCTAAATGAATTATACCGTAAATCAAATATTTCTTTTGTGCAGAAACCAAATTGGTGACTATATCTTAGTAAATACACGCAAATACGAGGAGTATTGCTAACTCTATGTATTTTGTGATAGGTATCTTTCTACCCATCCCCAATATGTGCTCACCTTGTCAATGATCTTCAGGTTCAGCCAAGAATACCACTGGGAGGTGGCCAACTTTGGGTCTATACTTTAGGCCTGCTCTACTTTTTTAGAAACAAAGTATTGTGATCTGTGTCAGACACTCCGTTGAGTTAAAGTGGGTACTGACTTGGCTGGTCAGGTAATACCTCATAATTCATAACTTTGTAACGTAAATAAAATTAAAAATTGGTTCTTTATATTTTTCATATCTCTATATACTTATGGCTGCGAAATTTAATAAACCTAATTCCACATAAATCTATCCATACTATATATTATAGTTATCGTTTCCATACATAGGTATTATTAAGAAAGGAGAAATATAAATGAAAATCGCTGGATCTCTCGTATATTCAAAGCTTTACTTACAACTACGCGTCGCTTGTCACGTAGGGAATATTTTCTTACAACAATTTTTAACTACGAACTGAATTAAATAAAAGTTGAGAGAAGCTGTAAAATTTACTGCTTATTAAAAATGCTTTTGCGCTAACTTTATTTTATTTATGTTTACTGAGGATGGAAATTATAAGGTAAATAAAACGTGTTGAACCAAATTCGCCATTTTAAATGTTAAAAAATGTGTTTCTAACTCGTCTCTTTAATGTACACCCGCTTTTGATGACTCTCACTCAAAACAAGAGTAATTGAGGTTGTTATAATTTAATTATATTAACAAAATTAAGCATTTTGAAAACAATTTAAAAGTAATTATGGCTTTCCGGGACGTCGTATTTGGGCGTGCTAGCTATTCTACGATACGCTTTTAAGACAGTATAGCCTTTGCAAATGACTCTCAGCATTTCCCAACGTTAAAAAGTAACATTCAATCAAAAAATCTATGAAACGATCGATGTTTTGATAAAATGAAGTAATGATAATCAACTTGTTCTACTTTAGCGTGCTTAATAAGCGTTACGATGTTGAGTGAGCTTATCCGAGGACACAGCTTCTGCATAATTCATAAGAGTAATTTTAATAAAGTATATTAAAAAATTCTTATTTAATATAAATAACATTGAGTATATAAATAGTTATATAATTTATGTTAATTGGTGTTTTTTTTAATTATTTTATTTCTAGCTACTAGTGAAGAACAAAAACTAATTTACCCCATATACTAGTCAAAAAAAAATTCGTCATGTTAGAGTGAAAGAGTAACAAAAACATCAAATCTAAGTCATTAAAAATTAGTTTATTTGTTACATTTTCCATCCTTTTCTATTTGTACTAGATAAAAAGTAATATATTCTTAGATTATACGTATATTATAAATGCATATGTTTGAATGGGAGCCTTGTAATTACTTTTTCATATGTATAAAATTAAATATGCATGGACATTTTTATACACAGCGCCATCTAGTTTTGTGGTAAGGTACGAGGCTTTTGTTACGGATACCAGATATATACACTAGAAATATATAACTTTAAATACATGCGAATTATAAATAAAACACCCAACTGGAGTTCAAACATTCGTGCTAAATAAATGAACGCTTTGGTTGTTTGATACACAAAGCTTTTGCCTTGAATATGGTTAGAAAGGACATAGTGACTAATCCAGGATATAAAAATGTTAACTGCGAAAATTATTTAAGTGTATAAATAAATTGAGAGCAACCTCAAATATTTGAATGTGAGAAAAGCAAAGGAATTTTCTCTGAATAAAATATGAAGTTTGGAACATTTGATTTGATAGAAACGTCGATAAGCCACATGTTATCATACTTCAGCCAACTTTATAATGTAATTAGTAGTAAATAGTTTTTAAGCTTTAGTAAATATTATTATGAAGAGTTGCACCTTAATAAATTTATTAGAAATAGTTTTCACGCAGTAAAAATGATAACTACTTGACCCAGATAGCTACATAAATAACCGTCATACCAAATTTCAACAAAACTTGTTAAGTAATTTTCATATTATGTGGTCACTGACATACTGACAAAAATCCTTAAAACTATAGAATCGGCCTCTGTACCGATAATAATGACTAAGTGAAAAAGATTTTCCAAAAATTCGACTTAGTTTGTTATTTATGTACTTATAGTTTTCAATCAAATTTAAAGTTAAAAATGTTTTAAATTATCTATTTTTTAATCATTTAATGATTTTTTTTTACTTTACCTGTGCAGTTTCTTTTTTGAATCAGAATCCAAATCTGCCAGAAACTAAGTAGATAGAGCTACATTGCAACACTTTCAATTTTAGTTCACGCTATATGAACATTCTGGAAGCAATTTTCTCACTCATGAAAGTGGCATAAACAGCGAAATGGAAAACTAGAGCAAAGGACTTTAAAATATTACATGCAAAGGGAAGACTGATTGAACGAAATTTGTTTTTACCACGTTTCAGTCCCGAAGTTTTTATTGAATACAAATGATTTTGTGCGCCCAAATGATGTTGGCGTATTCCTTTTAATATCGGTAATTTGTTTTTCATCTAATATTGTATTTCGAGAGCTGTATAAAATAACACACTTTTTTAGAATAATTTTATTTTATGATTTATATTTCGCCAAATGAATAATATAAAACTCTTAACAGAAACAAAAGCTGTTTTAAGTGAAATAACATAAAAAATAAAATATAAAAGTAAATATAGATTAAGGATAGATGTTGTATTTATGTACATACATGAACTGTATACTATACTAGAATGTAGAAAGTGTTTATATTCTACTTACATAAAGGTGTGCAAAACTTAGCTTACTTGTATATATACCGATTTTTTAACAAACGAGTACCGCAAACTTTTACTGCGTTGTTATTGATAAACGTTACAACATAAACTCCTTTTCAAAGATTATTATTTTATTATTTATTATTATTATTTATTTTTATTATTATTTTATTACAAGAATTATATATAATTTTATTTATAAGTTTTTGTACATAATATATTTATACTATCATCATCATCAGCCCTTTTTTAAGTCCCACTGCTGGACACGGGCCTTCCTCAGTACGAGGGGGATTAGGCCATAGTTTATTGTTACTTATTTAGGAAATTATTTATACATAAAAATAATTTAATTTTCTCTACAGAATTTTAGAAGTAATCAATATGAACATTTACATTTTCAAAACAAGAACAAAGGCGTTGGCCCTACTCCTAACAATGACCTATCTCACTCTGTCAATATCCGAAATGTGCGAGAGACAATGTATAATAGCTTTTAATATACAATACTACCTCACATCTTTACTTGTTGGTTAAAATTAAGCTTTAAAACAATTTTTATACAACACTAGTAAATTACTCTAGCTTTGCAATGTTACAGAAAAGGATTGTGGCTGAAGGAACAAGGATTTATACTAGGGATATTAATAAAATGAAAATAGTCTACTGTCGTTACTAAGACTAAAATATACGTGAAATTATTGAAAAATTTAATAATTTGATAGTTTACCACTATGTTCCTAATACATTCGCACTTTTAAGAAAAGTGCTAAGGCAAAATGCCTAAAATTCTAATATGTTTTTTTATATATTTCTATTGAATTAAAAGGCTTAGTATAATAAAAATATATAACGTAATAGACGTCTAAATCCCTTCAAGAGTATGAAAAATCCCCATTTTTTATATTTAAAAAATTTGTCATTTATAAGTATAATGTTCCTCAACCGATTCTGGCTATGGCGGCCAGTTTCATTGAGACTAACAAACTGCGCAGGATGTATTATAGTGCAGAAGTGTATGCGTAGACACAAGTGGACTCTCTATTCCTATCACTCTTATACTCTGGTGGGTCGAATGAGTCGTTTATATTATTATTTTAATGGAATTTAAAAGTACCACATCCATAAGGTTCTTTTTAATACAGCATTCATGTGAACATTGTAACTATAATCCTCTAACACCGCGTATAGTCGAGAAGGCAATAAAAACCCTGTAATCCATACAAAGCTTTATGGATACAGACCATTCGACTAAAATTTCTAATATTTTGCTTAGTTTTTTTAAAGTTATCATATTAGAACTTAAATTTTTTGACGACACGTTTGGCTCAGTTCGTCGCCAGCGGTCGCGGGTTCTAGTCCCGCTGGGGGCATTCATTTGTTGTCCACGAATGTTTGTACTCCAGTTATAAGTGTTTATATTTATAATATATATGTATTTGAATTTATTTATGTGTAGTATATCAACTACAGAAAAATAGAAATTTTAATTGTTTCAGATTAACGCAGCAGGTAAAATATTATTATAGTATTTAGTTTAGTTAGTGCATGCATCATGGAACTGACCACAGCTTGAATCCAATGACCCTGTAACTCGATAAGCTCTGAAGATAACGCTTTGTTAGGGTTTATTGTTATGTTTAAACCTCATTTGATGTATTGTATTACATATTATCAAAGACCACTATTAAATAATAAATAATAAATAAATATGTTGGGACATTATTACAACAGCACCATCTAGTTCCGTAGTAAGCTACGAGGCTTGTGTTACGGATACCAGAGAGTTGATATATTACACACATATAAATTTTAAATACATACGTATTATAATTATAAAAACCCATGACTGGAGAACAAACATTCGTGTTCAACAAATGAATGCCCCCAGCGGGACTCGAACCCGCGACCACTGGCGTAGAAAGTTGGGTCACTATTAACTGAGCCAAACGTGTCATCAAAGGAGATTATTGCCTTAATTATGAAAAATATATCGAACTAGCCTACATAGTTTCAAAAACCTCGTTGGTCTACTCGGAAGATATTATGTAGTTATAGATGATACACGATAGATAGACTGATACGTTCAAGTTTGGTTAAATATAATAAATGATTTTTTTATTAAAAAATGTATGTAAAGAGCTTATTACACTACTCAGTATCAAGACAATCTTACTAAAATTTAGCGTAGTGTAAGCAAGTTAATCTGTCCGTGTGAAATTCCAGTGCATCCCATGACACCGCGACAGCCGACAACGTCACCGGCTACGTACGCCTTGCAAATGAGTTAACATGCAGTATTTCGAGCGGTGTAATAGCGAGCTTTTCTTATTACACTTAGAGGTCTAATAAGACTGTCTTAATGCTGCGTAGTGTAATAGGCTCTTAACAATTTCTTACAGTTGGGAAGTTGACAGAGTTATGTGACCGTACCGGAAAGTACTTAATGTCATCTCTACCAATAAGATTGAATTGTCGTCCCAACGAACTTTGAAAGTGACAGAATAGAGAGTGCACTAGGTATTTTGCTAACGATGCGCTATATTGTAGCTAACCTTATTATTTTTAACTAATATAAGTTAGTTATTGACAAAAGTGGAAAACGCCACACAATATATTACTTGCCAGTAAAATGCCGTAGGGACATAAAATCTAATTCTATTCACTTAGTTCTTGTATTGGCACAAAATAAGTGATAGACTTTTTTTTAAAATCATATTCACCGACAAACATCTTAAGAATTAAAAAAACTTGTAACTTGTACTTGGCCAATTTTAAATTAAAAAAATACTTACAGAAAATTAAGTGAACATTCAGCATCTTGTTTATTTTACTCGACAGTTTAATCATATGCCGTCTAATCTCTGGTATGGAAGCGCAAGCCGGAATGCTTAATGAAAGGAATGTCAAATGAGAGAAGTCAAAGGAAAAAGCAACATAAATATTTTTAAATAGAATACTAGAGATTACTAAGAACTTTGATATTTTCTAAGCTTTTTTATTATAATATACAAGTATTATGCATAAAAAACGTTCCTCTTCAGCATCTAAAATCACTCTACCTTACAAAAATCCGTTACGTAGCTTAAAATATCTAACCATACAGACAGCGGAAAGCGACTTTGTTTTATACTACGTAGATATAATGTAGTATAACGTACTGTAGTTCTATTAAATACGTCTTATCAATGAGGAGAAGTAAGCATTATTTTGTTATATTTGAGTAACCTTTCAAATATATAAGTATCTTTTATACTCGTAGAAAATAGCCGAAGCACCTGCCTTCATATGGGAATTCTCACAAGATAAGTTTTATACTGAGAATATTTATCGCATATTCTATTGTTGTATATTCATATGCTTTATGTACTTTTCTTATAAGCCTCTATCAAAGGATCTTAATGTATTGTGAAAGATGAAACGAAGACATTTTATTTTACACTTAAAGTGTTCAACCTCAATAACATTGCAAAGAAATAATATATAAGCAGCATTGAAGCCGAGATTGAACATAGTCTAACGTACATCCTTTTATTATCCCTCATTTTCGTAGCTTGAAGCTTTTCATCTTTCGTCAAGGTCTAAAGCTTGTCTAGAAAAATTGATATTAATGTAACACAAAGATAACAATGGCGTATGAAATTACAAAAAAATCTTTTAACATGGTCCCATTCATTGTGCTTACTTTGTAGATATTATGGGAGGATTCCTTTTCCTTGGGCTTGAGCTTAAATATTCAGATATAATATTTAACGTTCTTATTCCATGAGCCTATCCGTCGCTCTTGATTTTATGAGTGAGCTTTAAAGTGCTTGCCAAATTAACTTTGGTATGAAGGACGATTTTCAAGAAATGTGTTTTTCATGTGAGTAAAGATAAGTATGTTACAAGTAAAAATATGGTTGTAATGCAACTTTTCTTTCTAGAGTTGTTTGGATTTTGTTTTCGCTTGTCTCTAAAATTATAAACAACCTTTCAAATAACATCACATGTTTAACAATACACATTAATGACCTTCACTTTGCAACTTTATGAAGGTGGTGAAAATTATATCAAATCAAAATATTCTTTATTCATATAGACTTTTACAAGCTCTTTTGAATCGCCATTTTTACATTATTAAAATTAAATGTCAGTCTGTAAGTCTGTGAGTAAACTACCACCGGCTCGGAAAGCTGTAAAATATACATAATATAAGCTGTAATATACATAATATTATACGGAAACAGTTTGAATATGTGAGAAATGATATTATTATAATGGCTATTTCAATCAAAGTTTTAAATTTAATGAGTGTCTACACGTCAGGGTATCAAATTCGTGACCTCGTTATTAAATATAGCTACTAACTAAACACAAATCTTTAGCAAATAAGCTTTCAAGATATACCAAGCTCGGTATTACTAGAGATAAATTGGAAAAAATTCCACCCACCTACGCCCAGGATCGAGATCTTTCAAAGGTCTTTCTTACATAACATACAAGTAGTGGACGTATTTTGCTGTTTTGTATTTTTAACTTTAAGAGGCTTATATCTGAAATCCTATTTTCCTCGAACGATCTACTGAGATAAAATCGTGAACAACAAATATTGCATTTAGCCTTAGCAAGTTGAAACAAACAACAACCTTAATAACAAGCTCTAATAATTTCTATACATAAAATTTTACAATCGAGAAAAAGTTTAAAAAATAAATAAATATGTTGGGACATTATTATACACAGCATTAGCACCTCAAGCTACAAAGCTTGTGATAGTTGATATACTACATATATATAAATTTAAATACATACATATTATAAATAAAACACCCATGATTGGAGTACAAACATCCGAGTTTAACAAATGAATGCCCCCAACGGGACTTGAACCCGCGACCGCTGGCGCAAGAAAGTAGGTACACTACAAACTGCGCCAAACGTGTCGTCTTAAGTATTTTATTTATATATTATGGAAGAATATTTATATAATTCCTAAATATTTCATATATAAGATAATAATAATATATGTAGAGCTTCAAAGCCTCTGAAAACTGGGAGCAGTGCATGCAAAATATAAACAAAAAATTTTAGCCGGATTATCCTACTTCTGCGGGCTCGGCGGGTCATAGGCGGTACAAATTAAAATCGAAAAGACTAATCTACTTTTATACTAACATAAAGGTCGTGAAATGAAATAAAGATATTACACCACCTTTCTAATTAAACTAGCATACCGAAATTGCTTTGCTCTTTGTACTTTTTAACGCAATTTGAAGCAAATGTTTTCAGTACACTAGACTTAAATATTTAATAGAAGTAATACTGAAAGTGTTTTAAAAGTAGTTGAATAATTAATGAAAAAAGTAATACTCTGTTTTGTAAATAAGAATATATTTTTTTAAGATAACCCCAGATTCTCATCATAACGTAGTGCTCTATTTGTACAACTAAATTAGATATATATTGAAGAGTGATTGAAACCGGTTAAATTATTTTTAGTATTTCATAAGTTTGATTTTACATTTTTAACGATAAAATTAATTAAAAAAATAAAAGGCTTTTGCGTACCCTTTTAAATTTTTAATATTTACACAGGATGTGATAGGATAGGATGTACCTAATCTACGAAATAAGAGATAATTTTGAGATATCGACTAATCTATTATTCCTTTAAAAGTAAGATAGCCTAGTTATACTAATAGGGTTCCTTTGACTAAAAACTTTTTCAGCAAAAAACAAACGAGTTATGTACTTTCAATAAAATGTAGTGTAGTTAGTGGGTGCTATACTACTGTACTATACCTACACGTAAGTATAAAATATATATATACTTCATGTGAACTATAGGAAGAGATTTATTTATACAACATATACTAAGGATGATGAAACGTTATTGTAATTATTTTTCTCTGCGCTCCGTAGGCGTTAATCACTGCGAGCTGTTAAGGAAAATGGTGGAAAAAATCCCCGAAGTCGACTAAAGCAATTTATTTGGGGATCGATAAAACAGATTAGTTGGTTTGAAATGTCTATTCTCTTTATAAATGACGCTACGAAGCTTGCCTTGTAAAAGTTGTTAAACCGCTAGATTTAGATAAAAAATGAAAACAAGGGTTTTTTATTTTACTGAGATGAAAAAATTTTTTTGCAATCATCCCTTAAAATGGTCAAAGGGTAAAATAGGTAAAATGAAAATTTATTTTTTGATTATAAAGTAGTAAGATATATTTAAATATAATATTTAATATAATATTTATTTCTTTTGTTGACAAAAACACAATCTTCAATGTTACAAGTTTCACTCTTATGTACTGTATAGATGTATTTTTTTTAATTATAGGGATATTCCGTTTCTTTTGCATTTGCATGCATTTTTTTTAAATTATAGGGATATTCCGTTTTTTTTCAAACTCTGAGCAACTTCATACTCTGAGCAAACAAAGATCACTTGAAGAAGCTAAAATTACATAAAATGGCAATTTTGTTTAAAGTACGTAAATATTTGCTAGTATTACTGTACTTATTATAACGATACATTTAAAATTTAAATCACATATGTTTTAGTCTACATAGTTATTTTAACGTCTATTGAAAAACTCTTATTAGTTTTTCATTAAATCTTGAGTTTCCAGCGTTTCAACATGCACTATAATAATACTGCATCATTTAAAATTCTTTAAGATTTATAAAAAACAACACGATATATACTTACCAAAATATACAAAAACTAAAGGTTACTCACTTATCACGAAAACCGCTTGACATATAAAAATAAAATTTGGCAGGAAGATAGTACATAGTTACATAGAGTAGACGTCCACTAAGAACTAAGATTAAGAAGGTCTAAAGCTCTCGGAAGTTTACATGAAAGTCCCTCATTTTTTGTGCTTAAAGCACTAATTTTAAGCGAAGCGAGGGTGATTCGCTAGTCTTATAAATTTATATGATTTTTAAATAAAATATGAATTTGAAACATATCTTAAAGCTTTCATAATCTAAAAAGTTACCTTTCTTGAGGTCAAATCACATCAGTAACTTCTACTGCATTTTGTGACGTCGCTTAACCCTTTATGGAGTTGGCAGAGAGACCAAGTGTTTCCAACTGATTTAAACTTCGAATATCGTTCAAGTATTGTTATCGCAACTTTGTGATGTTATATAGTATATTATTTATTCAACCACTTATATAATTATAATTTTTTGGTTACCATCCGTCTGTAGATATTATCAATTCCTAAAATATAAAATTATTTTTTAACAAAAATGAAAACCGACTTCAAAACGCTACAAATCGAAATTAAAAAGAAAAAAAAATAATTTTAATTACTTAGTTATTGTTGGAGTCGGTGCCAGCCAAGAAGGACAGTTTTATCCTGCCTTTGCAATGAACTTTCGAACGGATATTTTGATTATATTTACAAATTGATACATTAATTAAATTGTATTAAGATTATTTTGCTTTGGCTGGCACCGACTCCAACAATAACTAAGTAATTAAAATTATTTTTTTTTCTTTTTAATTTCGATTTGTAGCGTTTTGAAGTCGGTTTTCATTTTTGTTAAAAAATAATTTATTTTAAATTTTTTGTGGAAATTATCATGTTTAAATAAAATATTGGAAGGCTAACTAAACTACTGCTCCAATAAGTCAGCGAAGTTTTGAAATAAACGACAATAGTCAATCGAGATTTGTCCACGTAACTCGTAGACGTTAATAAGATTTATTATCAATCCACCTAATATCCTGAAGGAATACGACTATCAGTTCATAAGTACGTATAATATTAAAAGAATTTTCTTTTAACTCCTAACCGTTGAGGATATATACCTTACATCATCACAAATTCTTGAACAGCTTTAGAAAATATATGAAAAAGGTAATCAGTGCCGATAAAATTTAAGGGTTGCCCTCGATTTCTCTAGGATCCCATCATCAGATGCTGACTTGGTGACAATGAAAACATCTTGAATGTATACCCTACCGAACAAAAAAGAAATTTTTAAAATCGGCCCACAATTCACGGAGAAATCGGTGAAAACACATAAAAAACAACTGTTGAGGAATTTTACCTTCCATCATCAGCTCATCCACATGAGATGATGATTTTCATACGTAAAAGCTTTATCGGTTTTAGAAAATATATCAAAAACATAATAGGTGCCTGTAAATTTTGAGAGTTGCCTTCGATTTCCCTGGGATCCCATCATCAGATCCTGACTTGGTGACAATGGGACCACCTCGGAACTATACTCACTCACTCGGATCTCCCACCTCTTATACATATTTTCATTTCTAGAATGATTACCACTCGTCTTACGGTGAAAGATTACCTACCACCCGCAATTGGACCTCTTCCTGGACTATGGCCTGATGAATATGGCCCAACGTTTTGAAAGGCAAGTGCCCAACGGGCATTAAAAAGGGCTGAATACATTATTATATTTATTTATTTTTACCCTATAACGTGTAACATGTTTTTCGTACGAGGTTTTTAATTTTACGAGATATTATTTTACGTAATAACTTTGTTTAAAATATAATATAATTAAATTACTTTATTTATTAATCAAGTATACTTAATAACATTGTTTTTTCCTCAATACTTCCATCAAAAAATTAATATTTAGTTACCCGGTTTAAGACCGTTTTCGTTCCTAATAAGAAGATAATTGTGATGAAGAATATCTCAAGCCGTAAAGATAATGAAGATTAAAGTACCCCGTACTTTTATCAAGAGTAATTTAAGACGTAAATGCAAATCACTTTCTTGAATCAGCTTTTAAGTTTAACTGCAATCTAAGTAAGATCCATTGGTTAAAAAATGAAAAAGGTTAATGTAAAGGAATAATAGAGGAGTTTGTAAGTAACCGATTTCATTCTTAACTGGCTAAACCCAGAGAGTCAAGATGTTTATAAACTAAGTAGAAAGCTACGAGGCTTGTGCTATGAATATCTGAGATATGCTCGTGCCGATCACCCAAATAAAAGCCCCCGGCGAGACTCGAACCCGCGACCGCTGTCACGTGCAAGTAGAGTCAATAGAAATAAAGTCCAAAATGATTGATTTTGAAAATTAATTCATAAAAAAATAAAACACAATTTTTATTAGTAAAAATATTTTTTTTTATATTTATAGCCCCTTAATAAAAATTACTTCTGTATTCTTGACAAGTGTCAAGTTAAAAAAATATAAGTATTATTTTTAATATTTTTTTCTTCATTTGTTAACAAGAATATATTTTTGTAAATTCCTAGTTTAAATATTCTATTGACCAATTTATTATAATTGTTTGCGTTTGACGCAGTTTGTATTGACCCTACTTTCTTGCGCCAGCGGGCGCCGGTTTCGAGTCCCGCTGAGGGCATTCATTTGCTAAACTCGGATGTTTGTACTCCAGTCATGGGTGTTTATATTTATAATATGTATGTATTTAAACTTACATAATATACAGTATATCAACTATCAGGTATACGTAACACTAGCTTATATACCACGGAACTTAGATGATGCGTCGACGCCTAGAAAATGCTATAATACCCGTTTCTTTTTAATATTCTTACTCATTTCAAATTAACTTAATTCCTATTAAAATGTAAATAGCACAGAAGCAATGCAACAGTCTGAGTGTAATTAAAATACGCCATGAAGTGATATTCTATAGAGTAAATAAAAGTAGTTGAAATATACTATTTTGTTATGAAATATTGTTCAATGTGTACCTATGTAATTTGTATGTGTGTATACTGTATATATACATGTACACAATATGTATGTATGCATGTATGTATATTTTATGTTTATGTGTGTATTATTTTTAATCTCCTTATGATTGTTTGCATCCCTTCCTCTTTCTTTCTCGCCAATCAAGCTTCCCTATAATATATCGCTCTCTAGGGATAAGGCTTCCTATTGACTTGACTATTTCTTTTTAATTCATTACAACTATGAAATGTAAAATAATGGTGTTCGATAAAGACTATTTGAAATTAGTCTAAAAATAGTTCCTCTTATTTTTGTGTGATTGTTTAAATCCTTCAAGGACTTAACGGCGCCAAACCAAAATAATAAGTATAACTTAAGATTAAATTGTTATAAATTATATCAATTACTAAATTTCTTCTAAAACTATTTCTATAGATTAATTATGACCGACTTTCAAATATAATGGCAAGACAAATAAAATACATCTGGCTTAATCTAGCATACGGTTTAATCTCTGAATTCAAATTACCCTCCAGTTCAGGCACCTAATTCCGCCTCCTCTGTCCTCCTCAAGTTATTTATGTCATCAAAATAAGTATACCGTATCTACCACAACCAAAATACTTCACGCGAATATCTCCCATATTCCATGTATATACAGGTCTTATTTACATGCAAGTATAAAGGTCTCGTTAGTGGCTTCACTGTGCATCTTATTCCTTAAGCATCTTAAATAAAATACTTTACGTTCTACGTAACTCAGTCCAGCTCTCAAATGCAGCATCATTATGTATAACAAGATACTAAATAAATGTAAAATTTGGCGTAACTTCTAATATTTACATATTTTATTTTTGGTCGAATTTCGAAATGCAATTCGAGTTTATAATATATTTTATTAATGACATACTACTTTTTCTAAAGCTATTATATTATATACGAGTACATCAAAAGGGTGCGCTGAAAAGCTTTAAACTATCACCCACTGTTACACTAGCGGTCTCTGGTTCGAACGCCGCTGGGGGCATTTATATGAGTAAGACTATTCTTATACTCGTATGTAGTAATATTTACAGTGTAAGAAACATCTGGTATCGGCTTTTAAGTCGATACGTCTAAATAAAAAATTGCGAGTCTTTGAGTGCTTTTCCTGACCATATAAATAATAAATATACAGTTTATGTTAATTATATCATGATTTTATTAAATATATATTTTTTACTATGTGAACGTTTCTCTTGTGGTATCCCTTGAAGATTTTTGTGTAGTAGATTTTTGTATAGTATAATGTAAACAAACACACGTTACAATTTACAAAGCTTAAAACATTTCAAAATATAAATATAATAATTTAAATTAAATTACATCTAAGTAGTTTGCATAATAAAGTGGACGATCTTCTTAAATGAAACTCTTAATTTATTTAAAGGACTTATGTCTGACTTTAGCTTAATATATAATTAATAGATTTACTTTTAAGTAGACGAGTGACTTGAGTGATAATTGCTGTCTGCTGCATCGCAGTTTGTGAGCTTAAACTTGACTGGAAATATAGTAATCATGATCATGGTATTTGGTTTTGAAATGTACACATATAAAAAAATTCTAAACTGAACTTGTACATTATTTTTTTTGGAAAATCTTATTATTATTATCTTAGTTTAAAAATGTGTCTGTCTCACACCACAGAGAAGATTAGATGAATTTGTGACTAGGATAACTGTTAAAGTAACTGTTAAATGAACAGCTGGTCATATTATAGTCAACAAATAGGATACTTTTTACTGCGGAAAAATGACCCATCTCTGAGACATGTATACTAGCCGTTAAAACGTACCTACATACATAGTGACGAATCCAAGCAGAGCGAGTATGAGTTGCAAGTTTATATACACAACAGAAACTTAAAAATTAGAATACTAAAATCAGAAATGAACATTTTCTAAAGATATTTTAGTGTTTACACCTGTTTTTTTGATTTCATCATGTCAATAAAGTAATTAATTTGACTATTCTATATAAATTAAAATGAATGTTGTTAAACGAGACACTCGAGAACGGCTACACCAATTCGGCTAATTTCCTTAATACCCACGGAATGTTTTTATAATAAAAAAAAACAGAAAAAGAACAAAAAAAATCAATGTTTGTAAAAACCTTATACTAAAGGGGGTACAACTCGGAACAAACACGAGTGAAGCGAGGGTGAGTCACTAGTTTTCAAATACGTTTAGTTTTCGTTAAATAGAACGTTGTTATGATGCAATGTTAAAACTCAAGTTATTAGTTAATATTTTGCTTTTGAATAATTAATTAAGTAAAAGTTTCCATTTACTTCAATTATTCTACGCAAATTTCTTGGTTAGCCTTGATTATTTATGGGTTAAATATAAATAATAATATTTCAAGCGATATTCCTGTATCTGAAATACAGGAGATATATTATTACTAGTGGAACCCGCAGCTTCGTTCGCGCTAGATCTAGGAACGAACTCGAGCGAAGCGAGGGTGAATCGCTAGTCTATACTATATATGCTATATATACTATATAATATTATAAAGAGGTAAAGTTTGTTTGTTTGTTAAATTGTAAGGGGTAATCTCGGGATCTACTGAACCTATTTTAAAAATTCTTTCACCAATAGAAAGCTACATTATTGCTGAGTGTCATAGGCTATATCAAAAACCGAAAAATAAAAAGGCTTTTACGTGGTAGTCCGTTTTGCAAAGTGAATCGGAGAAAAAACGGTCGAATGAAAGCGTTTCTTACGAACGCTGCCTTAACTATGAAAGATATATTTTTGAGTTCTAGAGAAAAGATGTGGAGCTTGAAAATGCCTACAAAAAAGTCAACGACAGCATATGTCTAACTTTTATATTTAAGTTACAAAAAGTAGTTTTTTTAATATTAGTATAGATAATTTAATTTTTAATATTAATAAAATAATTTAAATTATTTAAACACTCTGTACTAAAAAAGAATTATTAATATTATGCCTAACGAAGTGGGCACGGGTCAGCTAGTCAAATATAAATTAATAATAAATATGTCGATTTAGGTGCTTATATATAATTCATTATATGTACTACAGATTAGAAACATATACTGAACGTAAATATTATTTATATGCACAATTATCTATAAAAATATTATAAAAAGACAGAGGTTGTTTGTTTGATTAAACGCGTGTGTATCAGGAACTACTAATCTACTAATCGATTTGAAATACTTTTATGCATTACATACCCGTTTATTGAGGTTGTAAGTTACATATATCTTTATAAGTAGTTATAGACTATATAATATATTACATAATGATCGTTAAAACCAATTTAGGGAAATGAGTCGCCAGTATTTAGATAAGTAAAATTACATCAAAATCTACAAAGAAAATAATGAATGTATTTTCACGTACAAATATCAGCATTTACGTCCAGCTTAATTAACTTTTAGTGATTCAATATGTACATTGTACTGGAAGAGATTAGTATTTCTTAAGCATACAACAAAATGTTAATTTAGCCTCAATTCCCTTTGCGATTGTTTCTTATATTCTCATAGTCATAAATATTAAATAATTTTCGTTAATATTCTACGTTTATGATGATTGCATACATTTTGTTTTCTTGTTACGATCAAAACTATCCTAATAAAAATGCCTTAGTCGAGCTTTGTTACCCTAATAAAAGATATTAAGAACTATAAGGGATTACAAGTACATAATATTACGTACAATGTACGAGTTAGTGATATTTATAAGTTATATCTCTCGATACAAAAATGTTGGGTTGTAAGTTTTTTATTACAACTTATAGATAATAGTGTTCAATACTAAAGTCAGGTTAGTCTATGGTATGGTATAGTTATGAACGTATAAAAAAGGCACATACGAGTAAAAATAATGTTGTACAAGTATATTTTTTATGGACTCTGAATCGGCTGAAGAGATTTTGATTAAATTTTCAGGCAATCTACAGATCAGCTACGGCTACAGCTACGTAATCCTGTGAAGTTTTGTGGCGATCTAAAATATGAATGCAGGTGAAGCCGCGGGTACTATTAGTAATATATAAACAGGCAAAGAAAACAGTTCTTTTAGTAGCTATTTCTAAGCTTAAGTAAGTTTAGTTCTTTCTAAAAGATCGATAAATTCTGTTTATATTATGTTCTAAATGATCAATATGGTTAATTTACGTCTATTAGGAGAATACAATAATAATAAGACACACATTGTTTCATACTCTACTGTATCGTATCAACAATGTGAACATTTGCTTATGGCAGACGAGGTCATCATAATGTGATATTATAGCTATTATAGTTCCGGAAATAGAGATGTGGAGATTGATGTCCGGGAAATGTGACGAGACGTGACGGGTTACACAATTGATGTTTGATATTATCTTACTTTACTATAGTCGAGAGCTAGTTATAGTAACAATATTATAAACCGGGTGTAACATTCAAATAGGTCAGTATGGGGAAGTCTGAAACTATAAGACATTCGAAGATCTGTTCTTACGTACCATGTCATCAATTTTAGTAACAAGAAAAATTGCATTCATAAATTTAGAAAAACTTTTACTCAGCTTGGGAATCGAACCGGGAAATTTGAAAAAATGAAACTAACACTACTTATTTCTATTAACATATCGATTGTGTAGGTCTTAAACTATAAATATTACTATGAAACATGATGTCTAAAATAAAGAAAATGCATAATGTTACATCCGGTATCCTATTTTTTAAAATATTTTATGTAAAAAATATTTGCAGAACACCATCAATAATATAAAATGAAATTATAATAAAACGTTTTTGTAGCTACAAAAACGTTTTATTATAATTGCCACTAGTATTTCAATGGTACTATACCAATCTGAATCTATTACCCAGCTACATATTATATCTTATCAGATCAGATATTTATTACAATACTGCCCGTTTTGTTGAAGTTTGTGAAGGTTTCAGGCTCAAAACGAATAAGCCTTAGAATAACAAGCAATATAGAAATAGCATATACTCGTGCATCTTCTATCTACATATCTATCTATCTATCTATATAAATAAAAATGAATGTTGCTCTAAAAACAAAACTCGAGAATGGCTCGACTAATTCGGCTTATTTTTTTTGGTATGTTCCTTAAAGCCCAAGAAATGTTTTTATAATAAAAAGTTTGTAAAAAAACTTATACTAAAGGTCCCTAGTTTATTATATAAATGCATACATGGATTGATAATTTAATTTGTTATGTGTTATCAATAAAATGTTGAATTTAATTGTACGCAGCCTTGAAATCAGATATTATCTCGTTTTTTACACTACCTTCTTTTACTCTATTACCTAACAAGAACTTACGTGGTCTTGGATAGAACATTAGATTTTTATATTGTTAAAGACAGAAATTGGACGTATTGGACTACCTGGTGGGTTTTTAAGTCCCGTTTCTACACCAATCACTTTCACACAACACCGGGTGATTTGTTTAAATGTTTCTTATTATTAAATAAGTTAGCTTAATGCCTTTTGCATGATAACTTTGACGCGTGGTCTAGATTTTTGATAGGGAGCATGCTGAGATCGTCCCATCGCCGTACGCGGCCGTAAAGCTATGTATAGTGATGTCAAGTAAAGAACCTAACATATATAAAAAACTAGTAAATACATCAAATAAGACAATGAAAACTTTTTTGGATAAATAATTAAATATCCTCTGACACCAGAATCCGCTCTACTCTATACTACTGCTCTTTGATTCGCGGCCAATACTAACTGAGTTATGTAATTGTTTGGGGCTGCAGTTATATACCCTGTGACGGTTTATTCATTCTACAATTTATTAGGATTTTTATTTCACAACAAAATTATACAATTGGTTTTGGTCAGATAGTGCTATAAACTGAAATTGTTATAGCTATTTCTATTTTAAAAAAGGGTAGATTTTTGGATTTGTGTATTGACATACTATGTTTATGTACAGGTTCGATTCTGATGCAAAGTAAATTGTAAATGAACATGATGGTTCTGGTCTAGTTAGAACAAAGCACGTATTACCCGAATTTTAAAGGTATTTTGTGTTATTTATATTTTCTGTTTACAAGGGAAATGGCAAAGAGATATACGCACCTTAGCTTTTGTATGTGGTTTTAAACGTATAGTATATTAAGTGGGCCAATGTAATTTTTTTGCCTACATAAAAAAGATTGACATCCTTACAATATAATATATGTATATGAAAAAATGCATTATAGTCCAATATCATGGTCAACTTAGTTAAATCCAAACTTTTTTCTAGTGCAATTTGGCAAGAAACTAGCTTATTGGCTGGAGATGGACAAAAATCCTTTTCATCTCAGAAAAGGAAAGTATTCCCAGAGGATAGAAAAAGAAGCTGTAGTGAAATAATGCTGCTATGCGGAACTTGATGGTTCGTTATATTCAGAATTTGCCTTTATTCTTGGGTAAATATGTAAAATACATTGTGTGCCGCACAAACAAAGACAACCCCTTAATAGTGAATAGAACTCCATATGAAAATATCTTGCAATATTTAGACTTCAGAAAGGATTCTTACGAAGCTATCATATGTAACATTACCTATCTCTTTATTTTGTAAACAATACACAATTTTATAAACGTTCCTTGTATTAGAAGATACTCGTATAAAGCTCATTTTTTCGAAAAATTTGTCACGCATTATTTCAAATGCGTACATTAATTAGTCCTTCGATTACATACTATTATTCTAAATAGACTTGAGGCAGGTCGTCAATTTATATAGATATTTTGTCTATCAAGATGAAAACCTCATTGAAAAGTTTCACAAATAAAAAACCACAATAGAAGAGAATTAAGTTCATTCTATCTACGAAATTTCCATTATTTTCCTATATGCAGAAGTTATGATTTTAATTTCAAAGTAAACATTACATCCTTTTACGTTTCCTAACATTTTTGGCATCTAGTACCGATCCCAATAAATAAAGCCTACAAATGCCTATTTTGTACGTTATTACAGTTTTCTCTAAAAAGTTTAGTACACAGCGCCTTTATTTATACAATTTTTATGAAAGCTTGCAAAGCGATTCACCTGAATATTAACAAACTTTTATATGTACTCGTATGTGCGTTATAAACTTTGTAGACATCAAAAGAACAACTCGCATATACACAATTTTATTTACTGTTCAATTAATTTTTTGTTTCATAACTTAATGAAAAATATTTTGAATGTTTTTATGCCTGAAGTGCAGCTTTATTATAAATTGACCCGACTGGAATATTTAAATTAACAAATATAATTTCTTTAGTAAGGTTTACTTACATAGCTTTAAATACATGTATATTAAAAATATAAGTATCCATAGATACATGAATGCCCCCAGGGGGATCGAACTCAGCCAAACGAGTCGTCAACAAAATATATTAAAAGTAGCTATTAGTTTATGAATCTATAAATCTAATCATTAATTTATCTAGTTAAAGTGCTTTTTGAAGTGAAACTTCTTTAGAATTGTAGTGATTTCAAACTCGATGAAACGAAAAAAATAAGTCCATAGTACCAGACGCTCAGAGACGGGGAAGAGTTAGCCTTAATTTAAATTCAAGTTTTACATCTGACATGTGTACTTTGTACACACGCACTTTTTTTTAAGAAAGTTTTTAGAAAGATTTGTATGTACTTCACAGTACAATAAGCTTAATCACTGTCTATTGGATATTCGCTATACTATTTACACCTTAGGTGTTTTCTTTTCGTACAAGAGACAGCTTTCTCTAAGCATTTAATATTATACAGCCGATATTTATTTTTTGAAATACAGAATGCTGTATACTGTATATTGGCTTGATGCAATGATTAATATTAACCTGTTCCAAAAGCCTCTATCAAAAATACTACGATTCTGCTTCGAATAGGCTGTTAATGGCCGCTCGATAAATTATATGAACAGAACAGCTCGAAACCAATTAGATGGAACGATAAATTCGTTCCTCATTTTCGTTATTAGAGCTAATTATCGATAGTTTCGAAAACGAACATTTTCAAATGATGTAAGATCCTTTAATATTTATGTAGATTAATAATAATTGCATTTCACAAATCTAAAGAATTTTGGTTACGCATATAATAATCATTTTCAATTAATGTGTGTTATGTGCATGTATGGCTTTTATTCCGTTATATTATGCATGCATTTGGTTTCTAAATTTCTTTAATTTGAAAATCTAATAAATTTTTAGGTATTATTTTTGTTGTAACATATTTTTTCATGGCAATTTAAAAGGTACGTATTTTTCAATCACCATTATCTTCTTCATCACAAGTGGTAATTACGGTGAAAAATTAACAACAACTGCCTTTTTTTTATTTTAGAATTAAGCAGTAACATTGTTGATCGTAGCTTCGTGAAACTACTGATACGACCATGCCAACATAGTAGGTAACGCATAATAGTTTCAATGAACCAAACTAAGTTATAAGTATATCTGTAATAATAATAATGTATTAAGAAAAAAAGATATTAAAAGTAAACAAAATTTCTAAACTTACTAATAAACACTATCTAAGCCTTAAGAGTGTTGAAACAAAGAAAAAACAAAAACGAATCTACAAGTAATAATTTCAGTATCGATAGGTATTTTCAATAAACGGAAATTTTCAAGTAAATACTTGAGCTGTGAACGGAGAATGTTTTGAATAACGCAAATGACTGAAAGAGGACAAGGGGCGGAATTAGGTGGCCGGAGTGCGAGGATTATTTAAATTCTAGGATTGAACTACATGCTCGATTAATAAAATTATAATAATACTAGCGATTCACCCTCGTTTCGCTCGGGTTCGTCCCTAGATACGTTTTAACGAATAGTACAGATTTTATTTTTATTGGAATAAATTGAATTTGACGACGCGTTTGGCGCAGTTTGTAGTGACCCTACTTTCTTGCGCCAGCGGTCGCGGGTTCGAGTCCCGCTGGGGGCATTCATTTGTTAAACTCGGATGTTTGTACTCCAATCATGGGTGTTTATATTTATAATATGTATGTATTTTAACTTATATGTATATGTAGTATATCAACTATCTGGTATCCGTAAGACAAGCCTCGTAGCTTACCACTGAACTAGATGGTGCTGTGTGTAATAATGTCCCAACATATTATTATTAAGATATTGCATAGGCTTTTTTCGACATTAATTTGTAAGTATTTATTAATATAACATCCGTTGCTTAGCTGAAACTACGAGTATCTAAGTACTATACAAACGGGGGAAGTGACTTTGTTTTTTACTATGTAAAGATGTTTCATTTACGTCAATTATTTGACTGCTAAAGAGTTATTTATTAGAAAATATTACAGTTTTTCAGCTATTATAATATGTATTATGTATATAATATTATGTCCATTGTTACATATTTATTTATTGATTAATTTAATATATAAAGTAGTATAAGTACGTATAATATTATTTACTTTAACATTAACGTATATTTTGCATATTATGTCGTGATGAGCGAATTCATTTTTTTCTTCCTTAAAAGAACATAGACCATAATTTTTTTAACTTAGAAAAGTAACGACCACGTCTATAGAGTATAGACTCTTCTTACTCTCGAAAAGTCGCGAATTACAAAATTATTTGAAGGAAAAAAATATTAGGTAACATGCGTAATTTGAATATCTGAAGATTTTATAGCCTTTTTGAGTTATCAAACAATTCCTATTTTCAGAAAGGAAACCAATATAAATAAATACTCTAATCGAGAGAAAACATGAAGAAAATCACTCGCTTAGAAAAACAGGCTTAAGGGCTTTATATTTTTAAAATTTTTAATTATTTCATATAAAAGTTTTACTACAATACGGTAAATTCCTACACTACCTATTATTACGAGGTAAAACCAAAATTGTAAGATGTAAAAGCACAGTTAAATAAAGTCGTAAATTAATTGTACGTGGTTGGCGGCGCGCGTTTCATGTAGTAATTTTATTTGCCTTTATTCTCTGGCGATATTAAAATGCAAATATTTTCGTTAGTACGACTCGTTTCTATTTCTGCATTCATGTAAATTGTTCTCTTTCAGTTGGCATATGTTTTATTTAGTTATTATTAAGTGTAGAAAAAAGGCAATGTTAGCCCAGCGGTAACGCGCTCGCTTGAATAACCGAGTGATGCGGGTTCAAATCCGGGTCTCGCACCGCTAATATTTTTAAGCGCGAATCATTTTCTATCATGATTGCCACTTGTCTTACGGTGAAGGAAAACATCGTGAGGAAACTTGCGTGCCTTAGAAAAACGTAGCAAGTTTTGCGAAAGACATATGAAGTCCACCAACACGCTCTAGGCCAGCGCGGTGGACTAAGGCCTGATCCCCATCGTACTGAGGGAGGCCCGTGCCCAGCAGTGGGACGATAATAAAGGGCTGATGATGATTAAATGTAGAATACGTACAATGAAAAATGTAGTAAAAACCACATTCAGTCCGCTGTCCTTTATTTTTAACCGTCGCGTACTGTGATACGTAAAATACCCCGTTCACAAAATTTTATATAACTCTTAAACACATTCAAGCCTTTGTCTGGTTTTTTTTTATTTTTATTATTATTATTTTTTATTTTCGATAACTTTGCTTTGATGATTAATATATTAATTTTAGTAATTATTATTCTTTATTTAATAGTTAAGATAAATATTTATTTTTTTTAATTTTAAAATACCTCTGGGGTTATTACAATAGAAATTGATAGTATAAAGCAAATAATTAAGAATAATAAAATAATTTAAAAAGTATTATTAGTTTAATCTATTTTTCAAAGTTAAAACATTTTTATGTAATTAAATAAATTCATTTAAGGAGAAAAAAATGCCAAGTACAGTTTTCGCATTTACTACATTCTTTTGACTATTATTCTAAATATTCCAAATCTACTACATATTGACAAATTTTGCATGTCTTCCACAATCATTTCTTATTTTTATTCAATCTACGAACCATCTAAAGTAACTATTACAAATTACCGTATAATTATTATTGAAATAAATGCTTTCAATAGAGGTCTAATATATTAACGTAGCTAAAACAAAAGAACGAATCAATTTAGTTATCAGATTACCTACAGTCAACTAATGGTTACTAATTGTAGACGAAGTAAATTACACAGCCACATTTAGGCTTAATACTAATTATTTCGTAATTAGCATTAAATCTGTATGTTTTCATACCCAAAAATAATTTTAAAACCTTTATCTCCTTAATTTCTAATCATACTTAGATTAGCAATTTCCTGCATTGCAGATATACTATAATCTGAATTGAATAAAGCATAGACTACTGCTAGTAATAAAATATTAAAATATGGCCAATAGCGTTGATAGTTTAATCAAATATGAATCTTGTACCTATATATTATATAATATTAGATGTATATAATGTATATATCACATGTATATAATATGACCCTAAGTGAATCGCTAGTAGGTATATAAAAAGAAAAATCATAGACGTCATTGCATCAAGTCGCAAAAGAAATCTAGTAATGTTAGATTACGAAATAACTTTATAACATTTTAGCATTTTCTGGTATTAATCTTATCGTTACATAAGTAATGCGTTCTTCAAGAATCACTATCTCTGATAAAATAAACGAGATCTTTTTCTATTTTCACGATAAAACTTAGTTCATCCAGTTGTAGAATAATTTTTAATTGCACAAATGGGAGTTGCGAGCTTTTAAAGTCATAGCAAGAATGGCAATGGAAGTCTTCATTCAACGCGGACGTTCTCTCCGAGACTTTGTGCATGGAGCTTTGCTTCTATTAACTTGCTTAAAGCATTTTTTTTAATTTGAACTTCTTTATTTTAGGTTATATTATCTTGTAAAACAATACTGCATAGTAAATACTATCTTTTATTCTCTCGTTCACTGAACCTCACATTGGCCTAATTAATTGTTATTAATATAATTGTTTTAATATCTATAAATAATTTTTGTTTATTTGAATATAAAATGTGTTAAGTTTTTTCATAGTATATTTATGCAATTTGTATAAGATATTGAACAAAATCTACATTCGTATACGGATTTTTAGGTGCTTCAGTTTATTAGCAAACGTTATTGCATTTGAAATAAGATATATGTCTTATATGTATTTAAGATTTCTCCTTTACTTATTAGCAAGAAGTATACTTTAGATGTAAGTCTCAATTCTCCGGTAGATATGAAGTCAAAAAAAGACTAAATCTAGTGTATAACGACCATTCTCAACTTAAGATAATATTTCCATATAAAACTTTTCTATTTCGCAAAAACAAAGAACTCTAATAGCATTTGTCCCGCTATCGGTGACAAAGCACTTTTGTTAAGAACTAGCAATGTGATATATTAATATCACTAAGTTTCCTAAGTCCCTCCCTTCCCACGAGCACTTTCAGACCAAAGTCCTTAAATAAGTTTGAGAATACTAAAATTATAATTTATGGAGAACTAAATGGTTCAAATGTCACTTGCAGAGGAATAAGACAGAATAGTAATTACTCGTACATATTATACATGAATTTTTAAAGAGATTTTAAACATACTAGAAAGAAGAGTGATAAGTTTAGAAAAAAATATCGTTAAAATGCCTTTAAATATTTAGCCTTAATTATGAAATTGATGAAAAAGTTCTTATAATTTAGGAACATATAAATTAAAAATATATAAATTCAAAAAATATTATGATGTCAGTGACATATTACTACTACTGGAGTAAAAATAGCTGTTTTTTTCTGCTCAATGACCCTAAACCTTATAAATAAAAAATATTGGATCGGTTTAGTGCGAGTTTTAATTCTGTTTTTACTGTATAGTAAAGTAAAAATTAATTATGTACAGTAATAATTATATTATGTATGCTTAGATTCATAGTAGAATTATCAATAGTATATCGTAAAAAATATTATTAAAAGGAGGCTACGAAATTCATTAATATGTCATGCCATATTTCTGACTGATCCTACATTATCTACGCTTTTGTAACTACGAAGTATTGTTCGAGAGCAATGTCAAGATATCTCATACTTGCTATTTGAAGCACATTTTACCATACTATATAAGTAAGTCTTCTGTCATAGATGCAATTTTACCGAGGATTTTAGATTTAGTTCATATAAGTTTAAGAGATTTCCGTCATTTTTCCTTGGAAATGTGGAATTCAGCTTGCTATTTGTGCAGATAAATAAAATTGTAGAAGCTGTTTTTAATATCAAAATAACAGTTATAGTTATGTAACAAAGTATGAATATATAAATTATAGGCGTAGTTATTGAATATTGTAAGATAAACTTTAAAAATCAGAAATTAATTCTTTATGTATACTGCTTCTGCACATCACGAAACTAATTTAGTCCACATTCAAACCTTTATCTTAAAAGATTTTTATATTACAATATTAAGACGACTTCATTAATTTTATTTGTTTATTATTTTTTATTAAAAACAATTTCACCTATCTTGCCTACACCAGAACTCTTTGCGAATCGAAATTTGATTAAATAGGTTTTATGTTCTACTAGAGATTTAGCGCAACCGAAGCTGCGGGTTTCTCTAGTTAATATAAATAAAATTTCTAAAATAAAAGTAGTCTAACTTACTCCTTATAACATAAGCTATCTGTGAGTGAAATTATTATATGATGCATTTAGTGAAAAGCTGTTAATTTGAAATTAAAAACAGATACTTCAATTTTATTAATATGTATAGACAGATCAATGTTGCAGCAACAATCTTCATAAAATATTTCTTCTTAACTGAAAAACTAGATATTAAAAAATAAGATATTTTTTGTACATAAAGAATTTTGTAATTAATATTTGAATTACTATTAACGGTAGAAAGGTCATTGAAAATCTAGTAGGTACATAAGATTGATAAAACAATTTACATAAAGACATGAGTAGATATTGAATCGAGGCTAGGATGCACGTTTCGTAACAAGAGGGATACTTTGTCGGCACTAAATCAAATGACGTAGTGCCAGCGTAGCTTTCTCATACCACTTGGCCGTTTTCAAGTGTATATATTTTGAAGGAACAGTTCGTTCGTTATAAGAAATAATGTTACTATTAAATTTTCAGATTTTTTGAAATCATATTTTTTCTAATGTATACAGTGAAATGAAATTTAAATATCTGTTCATTACATACTCATAATAGCTTTTTACTAAATGAATTTTCCATTTAATTAGGGTACACCTTTAAAAAGTATATTTTCTTACATTTTTGTCTGTCTGTTGATTCCGTAACACAAGCCCCGTCTAACTTACCTAAGGATTAACCCGGGTCAAGTTCAAATTGCTAAGATATAAAATCACATTAAGTGCACTGAAAACCAAAACAATTGTTTGGTGTAATGTTCTTCTATTTCTCACTAAATCATTATATTTTTAAAACAAAGAAATACAGCTAATTGCTTATACATAAAAATTATATATAACAATATTAAGTATTATACGTATATCAAGGTACAAATCAAAGCGACACTAAAAGGCTTTTTGTAACTTGTGGGATCTTATCGACAATATATCAAATGTAACGGTGCCGTAGCGCCTTCGTAGCACTTACGTAGAACTTGACTACTTTGCAATTTAGAAAGCCCTAGTAAGCTTTTATTCATACTTTTCTTTTGTAAATCGTCTAAATTAAATAAAATTATTAAGAATGTAAAAATAATATTTGTAAAAACAATAATGAAATAAATTACTTTAAAAGCAACTCTTATTTCATTCGCAATATTACTATTTATTATTTCTTTTATAATTTCATACTAAGAGCATTTAAAGCTATCTATGCTGGATAACATTGTAAATTCATCCCAATAAATTTCAAATATAAATCTTTTAGCTGAATTAATACCATAATATATTTCAATAACGATGAAAATAGAATGCACGATTTAAACTTCTACTAACTAAAACTGAAATACTACCTACCTAGTTTTCTTTATTTAGCATTCTCAGTAAAATACTTCGAATGTTAAAACTCGTTTCCATTCCACATAACTACATTTATGTTATAAAATAAGAATGAAAAGAACTTGTAAAATAAAGCATATTTATTTTAAGTTTCAAGCATTATTCGTATACCAACTATATGAATATTTAAATATGCTTTATTTTACAATATATAACTATTGAAGTAACATTTGAGAGGAAAACTTAAAAAACTAAAGAATAATGCAACAAAGTTAATTACACGACAGATATTTTAATGAAAAAAAAATCAGCACCATGAAAAGTACACAAATACCTTCTTAATAGTAGTACTATTTTAATAATTTTCCTACATTGAAATCCATTTTAAGAGAGTAGATTTTTGATAATGGGACTGAGAGACAGACAAAAGTTATAAAAACTATAGATTCGGCATCTGTATCGATAATAAATAAATAAATAAATAAATAAATAAATAAATAAATAAATAAATAATGACTACTTCAATGATATTTTTCTTAAGATATTTAATGTACCTACAAATTTTACTACAGAATTTTATTTTATGTATATATATATCAAATACCGCGTTAAACTAGTTAATATTGTAGTATAATAGGTACTGGCAAAATGATTGTTACCTACAAGTTTTTAATATTTTGAAGCCTAAAAAACCTCATTCATAGATATTCAATAGATATTTAAACCTTTTCTATGTGTTATTGGCCAATATTGAAAAAAGCTGAAATATAAGTCTTCTGAAGTAAAATATATTTTATGCAATTCCACTTATTACATTACAATACGACCCGATTGCACCAAAAGTAAGCGATACGTACAGTTGAGGCTATCTCCATTTCAAATGAGCCTTCGCAAAATATGTTAATTGTAGTATAAACGATTTAAATCTAGAGCAGTACTTCTTATATTAAAACGAATTTACACTGATACAAACGTCAAACAAATATTTTAAATATACATAAAATAAATAGTTTCTGTTTGTCTATTTTCCAATAAATTATTGTCTTTCTTTAAAGCTCAGTAAACTTAAACTAAAAATGAAATAAGTTTACACATCATACCCAGTCCGTCGTAGTTTTTGTATATAATGTTTTCTTGAATGAATATTTTGATGTTTTCAATATTTGAGTCTCTTTTCTACGTCCTGTGCGTTTGTTAATTAAAGTCTATATATGTGTAAATTATAAAGTTTCATCATTTTCCCTATAAACGCAATGTTTGTTGTACTGTAGAGCCTTGACTACGTCTTTTTTATTTAGTTCAATTCTCAGTTCAGATAAGCTTATTCAAATATATTAAAAGCAGTTATAATAATGTTTAAAAATAATGTTTTAATAAGTAAGTTTGATATTTGTTACAAAGGTTATAAAATATATAATTTCATTTTATTTTTTAATAATGAGCGACAGGATAAAGAACTCAATTACGAATATTGGAGTAACAATATTATTACAACTTTGTACTAATCGTCTTAACATAATTACAATTACAAAAATCACACCCAAAATGGCTGTCGAATAAATGTACAATGTGCGGCCACTACATTTTGTGGCTTCGAAACAATTACACCGTCCAATTAGTGGTTGAAAGTAGTGGAGATAATGAATCGAAAAAATATAGTAAATCCTTTTATCGTTCGACGACACGTTTGGCTCAGTTGGTTTTGAGCCTACTTTCTGCGCCAACTGTAGCGGGTTCAAGGCCAGCTGGGGGCTTTCATTTGTTTTCCTTTGTTGTTAGTACTTCAGTCATGGATGTTTATATTTATAATAATATGTATGTGTTTAAAATTTATATATGTATGGTATATCAACTACTTAGCTTAGCTTACAACGGAACTAGATGGCGATGTTGTAATAATGTCCCATCATATTTATTTATATAAACGTATAAACATGATAAAACCGCAAAGAGATTTTTTTTTTTTTTATAAATACATTGATATTTACCCTCACGGATTTGTCCCCAGATACGTTTTAACGGTTACTATAGACATCTTAGAAATTATAAATTTTCCCCCGTAAAAAATATCCTATATGACCTGACCCGGTTAACCATTTGATGATGTCCTCCCGACCGATAACGGGAACGGCAGCCAATCTCATTAAGACTATCTGCGTGGGAGATATTATGGTGCAAAGTGTATGCGCAGACACAAATGCACTCTGTATTCCTATCACTCTCATATTCCGGTGGGACGACTGCTCGACGGTATGACCAGTGAGAGTTAAGGCGCTGGACCGACGGCTTTAAGCGCTTTCTTAGGCACGGGGTGGAACATGGCCAACTTCCCAACTCCAGGCTGTTACTGAGGCTTACGAAACAGAAAGACTCAGTAACATAACTTAGCCCGATCCGGGACTCGAACCCAGGACCTCTCAGTGAGTGACCGTACACCGTACCATTTATTATCATACTAATTTTCATCAAAATCACGCAGCCAAAAATTCTTAAAACTAAATTTGGAATCTGTTTTAATAATAATGACTGTTTCAATAAGATAGACAATACAAACTATGCATATTCTTTGATTAATTTACTTCTATTTTTTTTAATAATGAAATAATCTTCTCCTTACAAATTTTGGCTTCGACAGCCAATTGAATTTACAGACTATTAATGGGTATTATCCCGCAGAACATATATTCGAGTATGTCGGTAACTGTCAAATTGAAATACTATACTGTACTTGTAAAAGCATATTATCTTATCCATTCAGCCATTTGGAGCTAAATTGCTGAAATTAAGATTACAAGTGTCACTCGCGATTCTATACAAATATCTGTTGTCGAATTACAAGAAAATAGGGCTGACACGTAGAAGCAACCGTAGAATAAAAAAAATGCTAAAGAATATTTTCTGTCCCTTGAGTTCGGTAAATAATAATACTATAGAAATATAAATACAAAATATAAACTAATTAGTAATTAAATATGTTTTTTTAACATAACAAATTTCGTTAAGTTTCGTTTCGTTCGTAAAATACATGCGCGAGTAGACTCGCAATTGTTAGACTTTTATGTATTATGTTTTAGTATAATGTGGGTCGGGAGATATTACATTATTTCTTGTTATTTAAACTATAAACCAATATTATTCACTTATCGACATTTTTATTGGGATATTCAAAAGTGTGTTAATCTATACTTAAATAAAATTCAAACTAGTTTAAACATAAAGATATTAGTAATATACATATATACCCATATATATTTAATGTGTAAACTCGTAATATTACCGCAAAATCTACTGCTTCAAGTTATTTTTACACTATAAATATTTTAAAAATCTTCTGAATTTCATCCAACAAGTTTATTAATCAAAAAATGGCTTTAATCACAAAAAGTACCGTAAACAAAGTGACATCGGCTTTTAATTCTGCCAACGTTGTCAGTTTTAAACAGCTTTAGACTTCCTCGAACCTTTGAGTATTTGAGTTTTTTAGCTATTAACTTTTACGATATTTATTTATGGCTTTAAAAAAATATATTTATTGAAATATATCAAATATTTATTAATTAAATACTAAACGATCATATCGTGAGGCGTAACTTTTTATGAAGATGCTAATCTCAAAAATTACTAAGATGGTAGGAAAAATCATGTACGTACTATATCCCTAAAATTATCGTAGACTATGAAACATTTGGATAAAAATTATTTGTCGTTTTAATAAGAATAATTAAGATTTAGGTGAATGAAAGCATGTTCTACAAAATTTAGTAACTAAAGCAAGTTAAATTGTCTGCACAGTTTATCCAATGAAATTCTGAGTGAATAGCTCAGTAGTCCAATCAGCATCAATAATAAAGGATATCTGATATTTAATTCTACTGAATCCCGTAACACAGTCACCCACTTCACGATTAAAGCTACGCTATATTTTCTTAGCAATAAAATTTATTGTCCATTTTTAATCATATACACAAAATTTATGAAAAAGTAAATGTTTATATTAACATTATAGTAAACTCATATTCTTAAGACGAAAATCCTATTCGAGATTAAATTGCAGCCCTAAATTTAATAAGCAATAAGCATATCCAAATAAACACTTGCGTATTGTGCCTACATTCATTATAAATAACATGTATTGATAAGATTCTTTTTGGCAGACTCTTTCTATCTAGATAAAATGCCAATATCGTTCACGTTTGTGGACGACGACCCTTACGCTGTAACTATCTGGCCTGGACTGAGATGGAATGGCAAATGAAACAGCTGGTTTTATCTGCGGGCTCGCAGGCGCCGGGTCACAATAGCTAGGGCAAATAATGATCCCCATTTGACAGATCAAATATATTTTATGACTTAACAGCTGTATTTTTTTAATTTCGTATACTTTATATATAATATGCATAAAATTTTAAAAATCACTACACATTATAAATCTGTGGTGCCTTTTATATGCTTAGTATTCTTAATACCAATCTTAATATGCATAGTCTTACATTGTCCTTCTATTCGTCAATCCTTCTAAGTAGAACATAGAATAAACTCATTACAATGGATTTTAAAACAAATAATACAATGTTGGTCAAGTGTGAGTCTGACCGAGTTCGATGGCAATCATATACTCATGATTGATTGTTTAATGCATATGTCTTGATAAAAATATGATTACGAGGTTGAAGAACAAAAGGTACTCCACCAGGTACTTGCAAGCAAAGAACAAAACTAAAAAAAATATATCAAAAGTTTGCCTTAATCTTCAAGTGCATTTATTATTCATTTTTACATACATACGTTTTCTTTTTATAAGAAGTAATTATAGTAAGTACATTTTTTGTATTGTGACTCAGCTTGTAAGAGCTCTTGATTCACGAGATCATTTCAATTTCGTAATGAGGTCGCTGGAATGATACTGTCATTTTTTTGGCCCATATGAGTTGAAACAATAACACGTAACATATTTCTTTTTAATTAAAAACTTAATTATACTCGTGTGGTTGCAAAAGACATTGAAAATACCTTTGTTTTTTGGATTTAAACATTTAAAGTGGGTAATGTAATGAATTTTTAAAGTGGAAGGATTAACTGAGCCCACGAGATCGTACTTTATACCGTTTTACGTTCATTGTACCGCAGCTCAGGCAGGATACATCAAATATGCAAGCACATGTCCACATGACAAAGGAATATTTTTATAATCATAATTTTTCTGAACGCAAAAATCATATAGTGCGAAAAGTTATCTTAATGTTTCTAAATAATTTCAATTTATATTTATAATGCTAAAACGTATATCAGAATATTCAGTTTAAAAATCAATCAGATATAAATGCATGTAGGCTTACACGTAGCTACATAATATTCTTCGATGGAGTCGTATTTTCGCTTCAACCCATGACCTTAACCAACCAAAGGCAAAAAAACTACTGAACTATGTTGCATTTGGCTATTTATATATTGATTTGAATAATAAATAAAAAATGTTTTTCATGGCATAATTCCAAAATAACCCAACACTTGTACTCAATGAACTAAACGTCTTACTAAAAATAGAGAATGAAGCGTTATTTGATTTTTTTTACTTGCAGTAGAATTAATGTTCCCCTTTCACTATTAGCGGTTAGAGTAATTTGCTCACAACATAAACGTAACAGTACAAGATAATGGTGATCTATCAGATAAATGACATCTATACATACAGACAACCTTAAATAATGCTAAGCGGTTGTAAATGATGTCCAAGGACGATTTCAATTTTTTCACTATACAATTTAAGAGAAAATAGAGTAAAACAAGCAATCTTACTTCACTCGGGTGAGTACCAAGGTGCAATTACTTTTTTCTAGGTATAAACAAATATAAACATTTTTTTTTTCATTTATTTTGCTGTATTTTTATATAAATGAAAATATTGTATTGTAAGGTTACGAACCTCTAATGCGATGTCAAACTTGAACTACAACCATTTTTTAATTTATGGAAATTATAAAGGAAATAAATGTTCTAACTCTCATCAGTAAAATGAAATGAATAGCAAATTAAAAAAAAATAATTAAATAAATTAATTTACTTTAAAACAACTGAAATATGAACGAAATATCGTGTTGCAAAATTGAGCGAAAACTGAAAAATTGTTTCAATGCCCTTTTCAGGATAAGGTCATAGTTTCGATTCCTAACATTCCGGATGAAAACAGCAGGCAAATAGTAGCACGGTTATAAATAACATCGTGGTACAAGTTATGACCATTTCGTATTTAATAATTTCTTTTTTAAATAAAAAAGTACGCAGACTAGAAAAATACGTTCAATGAAAATATTCTACTCTTATGAGTGAGAACTTTTCTTAGAACTTAATAGGTGTACTTTAGTAAAACTTATTTATCAATTTGATTTTAATACAAAACTTATTTTTTTAATTAAAATATGAACGAAAATATATACAAAAGTTTCGGTCAATTTTACAGATATCTAAGTGTTTAAATCTTGTAAAAGAAAGCGTGTCTAGTACAGTAAATCTTTTCTCAAGTTAGGAATGAGTCATTGCTCTGCAGTAGTATTTTAGGATTTATAGTATTACATTGCTCACGACAGATTTATATAATATTTTACAAATATTTTTGTAATATGTATTTTATTCGCTTTAAAAGTCATCAGTTATCAATTTTGTTGATGCGAATAAATCATTTAAAGCATATTTAAAACAGCATAGAAATATATATACATAGCTTAAATTATTATAACTTTATTTCTTAATGCAATTAAATTTAAATGAAATGAAATTTCTATGTTTTAGTACATACGATTATTTTGCATATTATCTTTGTAATAAAATGTTCTTCATTATTCAAAAGTATAATTAAAAAAAAATGTTGGGACATTACTATACACAGCGCCATCTAGTTCTATGGTAAGCTACGAAGGAAGCTTACGTTACGGATAACAGATAGTTGATATACTACATAATATATAAGTTTAAATACATACATATTATAAATATCAACACCCGTGACTGGAGTACAAAGTACTCGAGTTTAACAAATGAACGTCCCCAACGGGACTCGATCCCGCGACCGCTAGCGCAAGAAAGTAGGGTCACTACAAACTACGCCAAGCATGTCGTCAAATATAATTATTTTTATGTTTAAGAATTATGAAAAATAAATTCAAATCGGCAACAAAAGGATATCATAAATATAAAAGTACAACTTTTATTTAAAAAACGCTTTTCGCTACGACTGATAACTTGTATCGAATACTAACCTTCTAGAGGCATCAAAGAAAAATCGTAACCATTTATTTGCCGCGGTCGGCCCTGAAATGAATGGAGTGAAATTCGCTGTCCCGCCATTAACATCTGTTTTCACTGGCCTTCTATCTACCTATATATATATACCTATCAGTATTATATTATTATTTTGCTTAGTATAATATTGCCTTCTTATCGAATATCGGTACTGGTATACTAAATTTCAAAAACGTCTTTCGAATAGTTTTAGAGTAAGATGATTATGACGTAGGGACAGACGAACAAACTCCCAGACTAACCGATAGATTATAGAGATAGCGATATAATAAAGGAACAATTTGGCTATGGACTACAGATATTGATAAGTGGAAAAGCATCAGTGTGTCTATTTTTCTTTCCTATTAAAACAGCTGCTCAAACTAGTATGAAATTTAGTAACAGTACAAGTGTACTGAGTCATGGTATCCGGTGGAATAATAGTCTCTTTATTTATCTCATAAAAATATAGGTAGTATGAGTCTAGTTCGGTAAGAAATTGTATCATTTTTATGCTAAATAAAATTTTTGATTTGATTTAATTTGATTTATATTATTTTTAAATACAGGAAAAATATTTTTTAACCTCTGATATTTTCATATGCGAATAATTTCTATCATGGTAACCTCTTGTTTACGTATTAGAAAACCTGCACGTCTGAGAAAGCCTAGCAAGTTTTCGAAAGATATGTGAAGTCCGCCAACACGCACTAGGCCAGCGCGGCGGACTATGGCCTGATCCCCCTCGTACTGAGGGAGGCCCGTGCCCAGCAGGGGGACGTTAAAAAGGGCTGATGATGATTACTAAAATAGCATGAATTTTGTATTGTATGATGATTATATACGCATATACAACTGAAATGATAAATACTTACATTACTTTAATAAATCAACTTGTTTGATAACCTAGGAAGCCACATAACAATTTATATTATTTTACAAATAAATATGTTAAATTAAAACATTCAAGCTTGACACCCAAAATGCAATATTATTCCTTTACTGATTTTAGTAGATAACATAAGTGACAAAAAGCTAGTATTAAAATTTGCCAGAAGGAGCTACCTGTACATATTATCAACACAAAAGGCACCTAGGGACGCTCCAGAGCGAGGGTTTGTAGCTAGAGTCATATAATGGTAATTTACCATGATCCTCAATTTAGTAAGACAACACGGTTTCAGTGTCTCATTTTGTATCTTCAACTAAACCCAACCAATAAAAACAAAATAGTTATATTTTAAGGCAAACTCCAGCAATAAATGTCGCTTTGATATCAAAATCGCAAATAGATAAATAAACAAAATGCTAAAAATTGTTGATGTTTTTAAAAAATATACAATGTATAATATTGTAGTTTGTACAGTCACTAGCATAAATATGTGACCATGAACAAGACATTAACTAATAGTATATGCCTCTAATTGCAAATTACCTATTATAAAAAATAATCTTTATTATGAAATATTATGCAAAATATAATTTTAACAATTATGAGAAGAGTATTTTGTTTATTTTATAAGTAGCATTTCCCACGGCTTCGCACGAAAACAGATTATTTCTGAGTCGCGCGTACCTCGCAGAACTTACGCGTGCCCTTCCCGTTTTACAACATTTTTCATTGATACTCCGCTACTATTAGTAGTAGCGTAATGTAATATAGCCTTCCTCGATAGATGGCCTATCCAACACAAAAAGGAATTTTTCAATTTGGACCAGTAGTGTCTGAGATTAGCGCTTTCAGCCAAACAAATAAACAAACAAACAAACTCTTCAGATTTATTATATTAAGTATAGATATACATACTTTGTATATATAACCTTTGAACTTTGCACCTTCACACACAATCAGACATTTTAAATAATAATTTTTTCATTGAATACATTAATTTTCAATTGCTAGGTTAGGTTTTGAAAACCGCTAATTTAATTTGATGTTCTAAATTTCGCTTAAAATTTCCCTAGAGGTGCTTTCGGCTTTCTGGCTTTTATGTTATTTAAAGAAAATATTTAAATGATCTAGTTGCCTGAGGTGACGCTTTGCAGGTACACGATGAATTTCACACTCTTTTAGCAATAGACTCATTTTTAGAAAGCGTTGAATATGAACGGTTTGCTCCCAACTCGCCTTCAAACTATTCGTGATATTAAAGCATCTGAATGCTAAAGATTTTCAGTTATTTCTAAAGGCAGTGCAACTGTTACTGCATTGAAACTTCCAAATATAAACTCAAAGAAATGTATCTTAAAATATCACTAAAAATATGTATGTAATACTATCCAAGAACAAGACAAAGTAGAGCAACCTACCATTGACGTATATCTGAAATAAAGTCTAATTTAATGATAACGGCAGTAGCAATGATAAAACGCCCACTTAATAACCTCCTCCTTTTTTGAAGCTAGTTAAAACCGAAGTGATGTGGGTTCCAATCCGGGTCACCTGATCATTATTGAATAATTATCAATTGCCATTCTTTAATACGAAGCTAATATTATATATTATTATATATTATATACATCTTAACTAGTTTCCAAAAAACATCTGATACCCACGTGGGGTTGAGCAAGTAAGACCGATATCTTGAAATGGCCTGTCCCTACTTGCAATAAATGGTGGCCGAGAAAAGGTATGTTAAAATTATAATTATACGATAGGGGGTTATAATGCTCAAGTATAATTATAACAGATATCCTTAATAAATTTAAATAAAATTTATTTATATTCTGTATACTTTTAATTTCTCCCTAGTGAAAAATATATCCCTGATGTCAGCAGTTCTCGTAACTAAGGAAAGTAATTTATGTAATAGCTCTAACAATAATTTGTTAATATGGATAGTGGGTACCTACTTTCATTAAATTTAAATAAAATCAAATGATGAGATTTATAATTCGTTTTGATATTCATATTTTTCATGGAAAAGCTATAAAAGTAATTATTCATGTACTAAATAATAAATGAATATTTTAGAAAATCGAAGAATGCGTTTACAATAGTTACTTTACTATTTAACTAATACGTAAAATTACCGAAAGATTCCATGCCATGAAGTAATGATCTTTTGAAATATTTCATGATCCGGAGAGTGCTGTTAGTTCTTTTTAATCTTGCTGAGTAATCAAGTGTAACGTACTGTTATGCGCTTTGTACGCTGTCACTACACTAACAATAACGTAATACATATAATAAATATGTCAGGACATATATTTTGTAAGATTCGAGGCTTGTGTTACATCCGTAACCCAGATAGTTCATATACTGCACACATACAACGTTGAATACTTAGATATGATAAAAAGATACGTTGCTCAACAAATGCTCTCAGCGGAACTCGAACCCGCAACCGCTGGCGCAAGTCACTACAAACTGAGAATATTATTGCTATTTATAAGAAATTAATAAACTCTGAAGATAATCAATCTTTATTATTTTTGTCATCATCACAATGTCAATACTCAATCCCCTTTCCTATTTGTCACAGAGAAGGACAAGTCCCGGACAATAAGCTGCTTAGCTAATTACTGGCAAGCAAGCACATCTGCCGCTGTCGCACCCCCGTCAAACTTGACGCAACACGATATGTTCCGCAAGATTTGGGCGTAAAAATATTTCCCTGACGCCTACGTTTTGACTTTAAGGAGACGATTTTAATATTCTATTTATAAATTTTGACTTATTAGTGGGGAAAATGTACTTCCGAGTAAATATTTCATTTTTCCTGTATAATGTGATGGTTTCCTTCATTTTTCATTTTGATAAATATCATGATTGTTTTTTTAGAATTAAAAAAAAGCACTTTATGACTTTGTGACTTAATTAAAGAGGATGATAAAATAAAAACTAAGCGGAATGTATCAAAGTAATTGTTTTATTTTATATAAAGCGTCTAAATATAAAAGAGAATTCTATGTAAATACATATCTGTAATGTAATATAATTCTATAACCTATCTTAAATATATATAAAATCGTTATTCGTATATTCTTTATGGATCGTTAAAAGGTAACGGTTTTGTAAATTTTTGTAGAAAAAAATTATAGTATCCATTTTAAATTTATAACTATTAAAATGAATAAAATTTAATCTGAGGACAAAATAAGATATGGAACTAACGAGAAAATATTTAAATATTTCAGGTTTAAGAACATTTATTTCTCAAGAAGAATATTACAAGTCTCTAAATATGAGAAATTAACAAATACGAAAGTTTAACTAACATTATTGGGTACATCGCAAATTAGATTTTTTTAAATATTTTATCCTCAGATCCTAGTATCTGCTACTAGTAAAAGCGTATAAAAATTAAAATAGCGCCGTTTTATTTATTTCTCGAAAGTTAAAATCATGATAATAAATCCTAATAGTGGATCGCCAATTACAGAAGCAGTGGAGCATTTAAAGAACTGAATTATTTTTTCTTATTATAGATAAATATTAGTGATTAGATCCATATAAATATTATAATAAAATACTGGATAATGTCACAAAATGTCTTGAAATACAACCTATATAGTAGATATATAATATGGAAGTAATATTAGGCCTCAGGTGATAGAGTGATTGGAAGCTCAGCCAACAAATTGATTGAGCTCTTGAAAGGGGTAATGCAGTTTAGTTTATAGACATCCAGATGTCGATCTAGATGACGAAAATTGGTTATAGTGGCACATAAGCCACACAAACGGCTACATATATTTAAATAATAAACAGTAAGTGTACTACATCTTATACTCCTACATACAAATACAGTAACACTAGCGACTCACCCTTGCTCCTCTCCTTCTTCCCTTGATACGTTTTAATAAGTTAGTAAGGATATTTTTCAGAGCTGAGATATTTTCCCGCAATAAAAATAATTTTATATGTTGAACCGGATAGCTAGCTATCTCTATCATCAAACTTTATCAAAATCTGTACTGTACTTTTCTCGATATACGGTTACAGACAGGCATACATTCTATAAACTATAAATTCTGCCTCTGCATCGATAATAATATATAATGATTATTTCAATAAGATTTTGAAAAACGTATATAATGTACAAAATCGACTTATGAATTGACATAATAACTTACATGTATGGATAGAAACATAAATTTAACCTTAAATAGAATATATTGTAGTACATCTGAATAAATTGATTAAGTTCACCAAAGTTTTATAAAAGAAATCTTGACTTCAGAATTTAGATTTAGTAGATTAGTTATAAATATTCACAACATGTATATATAGTAATATAACTAACTTAACTAATACTCGCATCAGATTTTTTAATATAATTTAAAGAAACTTTAACATAGAAAGTAACAATAACTTTGGATGTAACTTGGTGTGATACATTTTGTACGGTTACCTTTCTGTATTTTCCGCAAACTGTACTCGCTGCGGTAGTTGTTACTTGCCAGTACACAAACGTGGGAGAATTTACAAATGCCGTAATAATTACGTCCAAAGCTACGCTTGCAAAGAATGTCGTTTAATTAAATAACTGTGTTAATGAAGGTTTACATTTGACATTTTTGGCTTAAGACTTTATATAAGCCTTGCTTATCACTTTACGACAGTGAATAATCTGTGGTAGGACAGTGCTCCATTTTATTGACTCTCTTAATTATTAATTAACTGCTTAGGTGCCTAGGCCATGTACGGTTGGTTGCAGATCTGAAATTCCTACCTTCGAGTCACGGGCGGGCTAAGTTTAGTTATTAAGTATTTTTGTTGAGTACTCTACTCAGTAACAGCCTGAAATTGATATGTTGTCGGTATTTACGTCTTCGTACCTCGGTTAGCACGTTAAGCCGTCGGTCCTGCTGCTGATGTCTCGAGTGTCGAATCTTTTACATGTACAATTATTCAAAACGTATATTAAAAATATTTATACTAACAATATAACATGTCGTGAAGACGATTTGTCTCCGTATATAAATCCTGTAACTGTACCTATAATGCTTTTAACATTGCGATTCTCTTTTTTAACCCAAGCTCCGGCACTTTGAGTCCACATCGTCGAGAGTACTATTTTTAATTAAACAAAGTCTAATATAAGTACATAAATAATCAATACGTTCTCAATTACACAAAACTTCAATCAACATATTCCGCCATACAAAATCACAATACGTAAATGTAACGGCAGCATCCATTAATTACCTACATTGCAATTCGTACATTCAATGTTGGCAAAGTGCGCAATTTCGTTGAATCTCATTCATTTAAGTAAATAACTGACCTCTGTACCGCATTTCGACTGTGGAAATGATTCATATTCTTGCTGAAAATCTGGTTTATTCTGTAAATTTTATCGGTCACATTCCCATAGGAATGGAACCATGTATCCATGGAATAATGTATCCGGCCCTTTATAAATGTCACCTCACGGTGCGGGTCTTCCATAAATACGAGGGAGATATTAGGCTATAGTCGACTACTCTACTTAAGTGCGGATTGGCGGACTATACATGTCTTCCAAAAAAACTTACTAGATTCTCTCAGATGCAGAATCGTCATGATGTTTTCCTTCGCCGTAAGAAAAACCACTAGTGGAATGTTGGAGAAGATTCGCATATAAAAATATCCGTAATCCAAGTTGTGCACCGCTTAACTCTGTTTTCCTAGCTACTGCTGAATTTAAAAATAAATTATGCTATAAATGTTAGGTATTTGTTTATTTACACATTTTTAAAACCTGTCCTTTTCAATTTATCAAAAAAACAGTATCAATGCTATTTTTGTCCTGGAAAAGTAATTGCTTCTCTCTATTTATGTCTATGTCAATTAACTACGAGTTACTTAATAGGACTAATGATGTTCTGACAAATTTTAGCTATGGCGGCCAATTGTATTAAGACTAGTCATCTACGCAGGAGATATTATAGATCACTTATATAGTGTATGTGCAGTCACAAATCCACTATATATTTCTGTCTCTCTCTCATACTCCTTGCTGGCTTAACCTAGCCCGACCCGGGACTCAAATTCATTCTGGATGTGCACCACTGAGGCAGTTAGTTTATTGAACTACTATGTTAATGTTTGTTATTCAACTTCAAACTGAAGATGCTGGATATGTCTTAATGAAATTTTGCTAAATGGCTTGCTAACACAATTGACATCAAATACGGCTAGGCCTTAATTGAGTCAATATGGCTGAAAACGGCATCGATACTAATATAAGCCGAATATATGATCGTATTCGTTTGTGTTCGATTAACACACAGAATGAACAACTTGAGAATTATATTTGATTATTTACGGTGCCCCATATACATAAATCTTCATAATTTACGTGAAAACTAAACTTATGTAATGTAATAAAATTATGGGTCAAATAATCACGAAAGTAATACCAAAAAAATATATCTACAACAAAAAAATATGCGCCCAAAGAAATTTTTGAATAACTCAGTGCAATAAAAAAAGATGTCTGTGGGAAAATTCTTTTTTTTACAAACCGAACGTATAAAATATAACATTATAAACAACGTGATTTATTTTGTAATTATATAGTGGATTGTTTACATAGACTACTTCTATATAATAATATGAAGTTCTTTCATGGATTATTTATATTTACATACATATAGCATAAAGTTTATAATAACGGGATTTAAATAGACGAGTAGTTTTGCCCTCAGCGAGTCTCTTTTAAAATCAGATGAAGCCAATAAAAAAATTTAGCTCAAGAGCTTCATTTCTTCAATTTTATTTTCAAGAATCAATCTTAACCTAATTAAATCTATTCTCAGTGGTAATCGTAGATTTCTTGACCTAGTAAGTTTCAGCTATTGCTCATTTAAATGAAGTAATTAATTATTTATATAACAATTATATCAAATACGAAGCTTTTGAAAATTTTTCGTTTTTAATATAAAATACAAAAAAAACGTTTCATATTTAAATATAATATAATGTCATAGGTACTAGCGACTCAGTCACCCGCTAGACTTTGTTTCTAGATACATTTTAACCATTTCAAAAAAGATTTTATATGTTATTAACCAGCTTCGGTAACCAGACTTAATTACACCAAATTTATAATTTATTGTAATGAATTTAATAAATTTCATTAAAATATGACCAGGTTTTCAGTTCAGTTTTTAGACAGATATAAGCAAAAACTCTAAAAACTATAAATTCACCATCTGTATTGATTTTAATGACCTTTTTAATAAGATTTCACTAAGTTATAATTTAATTATATGTATACATTTTCTCTTTACATTGGACAAAACAATGCCAATTCCCGAAAAATATACTAAAACTTCAAATTGAAACCGCAAACGATACATCTCCATAAACACTCAGTAATTTAATTAAGCAAGATTCCTTGCGAGTGGATGGGACAAACTTATCACGCTGTCTGAAAACTCCCATGTGCTTCCTTAACGGCAACTAGCAGTTACCGCAGCGACGCCATTTAGTTATGTTTGTTCATGTAAACTTTAGTTATAACGATAGCTAAACTATTAATCTGATGACATAATTAACTATACAGTTGTGATTATGAAAGAAATTTGTAAAGTTTTAACGATTGTTTTCAAAACTTCTTTACGCCCCTTTTTTTCCTTTAATCAAGTTATAATCTACGATTTTCAAATTAATTTGTATGTCATAAATTTTTCGGCAATGTTCTCTCAATCAAGCAGGTTTCTCATTGTATTTTCCTTCAATTGTAGGTAGTTGATAACTACGTTACCGAATATCAAAGATGTGAAACCCCAGATTTGGACTCACTTACTTCAATTAGTCTCCCAAGCGAGCGCATTGCCAATTGGCTACCACTAACTTAATCAACCTTGTTTATATTCGTAAGCGTAAGGAAGCTTGATTCAATGCTACTGAGCTTGATTTGCGCATTTTATTATATTGTAGACCGTAGGTTCAATCATAACGAGGAAAGCTTTTATATCAATTTTATTCATATATACGAACAAAATTAGCTTGTACGTTGAAAATAATCTCTCATAATGAGCCACGGGCATGCGTACGAGTAAGTATAAGAAGAAAGAGAAAGTAAGTAAGAGAAATATAAGTTATGCATACGCGTAATACTATTTAAATATGATAGTTTGTACTAAGACACTTTGTATCATTAAAACCCGTACATTGAATGCGTTACAAAAAAGAATTCAACTTTGCAAATCTCCAAACTACGAGTATTATTTTGCAATATTTATGTGAATATCATCTGCTACATTTTGACCTAAAAACAAGTTTATTTCTTTAAATGTGAAGGCCGTTAGGGCTATTTCGTAGACTCCGTTGGCAAAAGCATATCTATTTTAAACATCGCTTTATTTGTGAGCTGAATCTAGAGACGACTTTGGATGAATATATTCTATTAACTAGATATCTCGACTAAGATTTGAAAAGCCTAAATCACTATCTCCATGTCTAATAATTTTGAAATAGCTCGGAGTGAAATAACTAAACGTAATGGATTCCTTTAATTAATCTTAGTTTATTCTAGACCTCACTATGAAAATATGTTTTGCCCGACAGCGACGAAACCGAAAGGAATGTTGTGTATTGGTGTGTGTACATAATATGTATGATGTATAATGTATTATATACTAATATTTATTTTTCAGCCTGGATGAAACATGTTTGCTACATACCATGTTTCTTCATCAACTTATTTTCACAGTCTTAGTTTGCGTTTTGCGCCCTGAAAACCACTATTTCGGTTTTTTTATAATATATATATATATATATATATATATATATATATATATATATATATATATATATATATATATATATATATATATATATATATATATATATATATATATATATATATGGCCCACAAGTGACTCACCATGAAGGCCTCGCTCTGCTTGGGTTCTTCCATACTCACGAGATACATTTTATCGCTTAATAAAGATTAGTTCTCAAAGATAAGATAACTTACCAGAGAAAAAAAAATCAATTCTAATATTATAAAGCTGAAGAGTTTGTTTGTTTGGTTGAACGCGCTAATCTCAGGAACTACTGGTCCGATTTGGAAAATTCTTTTGTGTTGGATAGTCCGTCTATCGAGGAAGGCTATATGATACATTACATCACGCTTCGACCAATAAGAGCGGAGCATCAATGAAAAATGTTGCAAAAACGGGAAGGGCGGGCGTTAGTTCTGCGAGGTACAATACCGCGCGACTCAGAAAGAATATGATTTCCGGTCTCTAGAACGCGTGCGAAGCCGAAAGCCGGACATGCTAGTATTTTATATGTTCATACGAATAACCAGCCATTCCATGCTAAATTTCATCAAATTTTGTATAGTTGTGTTGCCGTGATGCATTTCAGACAGACAATCATAACTATAGAATCAGCCTGTCTTTCAAAATTGACAATTACTATACAATTTAAAAAAAACTTTAATCTCAGTTACAACTTTATGATTTGTACAGATGTCAGACGGGCTACATTTCATTTGCTTTAAATTAAAATAATAAAACAAGCGATTCATTTAAAGTTATCCTCTGTGTGTTCGAACCCCAACTATCCTTATAATAAACACTTATGTACACATAACCAATGCGGCATCGGGAAGTCATCTATCGTATAAACTACTGTGAAACCATTCCTGAAATGGTCAAGTAGTTAGCTTCAGATTCATACATTTATCTTCTAAACGGGAACATTCTTTACCGTTATGGTTCTTTAACTGTCTATTGAGTACGGTTTTAAAACAGTGTTTGTATTCTATTTGAGGTTATTTATGTACATATGTATATGCATGTACATATGTATATGCATGTACATATGTATATGCATGTATGTATGTATGTGTGAGAACGTCAATGGTTTAGTCAGAAATGTAATTTCAGTACTTAAGCTTCTTATATATAACTTTGATCAACTATAAATGGGGAAAGGTTTTTTTACCATCGACAAAATAAAATCTAATACTCGTATTTGTCAATGTTAACAATAGTACTCTAGTATTTAAACAAAATTTTATTCTACTGGTATCCTTCTGAAAATGCTGCATTGTAATAATAATATGTCTGCAACTCTCTCACGCCTGTACGGACTTTGTTGGCAACATTAAAAGAATACATAAGTACTACAATACGAGTAAATAATATCAAACTCACCTTTCTTAGTAAATTTACAGTATTAACTTTTAAAAGAATTTAAATAATAACATACTTTCAATAATGATATGAAACGAATTAAATATTTTTGTTTCACATTAAATAATTACATGAAGTAACGTAAGCGGATTTGAACCCGCATCACTAAGCAAGCACGCAACCACTAGGCTACCACTGTCACAAGTATTATATATTTTTTTTTATGGTAAAAAGGGGGCAAACGGGCTCACCTGATGGGAAGTGATCACCTCCGCCCATGGCCATCTGCAAGCCATGCTTGCAGATGCGTTGCCGGCCTTTTAGGAAAGGGAGGGATGGAGGAGGGAGGAAAGTGGGAGGGAGGGGGGAACGAAGGCGGAGGATGAAGGGAAGAGGGAGGGAGGAAGGAGAGTGGGCCTCCCGGACTCTCACTCACCGGACGAAACGCGACAGCATAGCTGCCACTTCACGCCGGTCTTCTGTGAGAGAGTGGTACTAAAACTAAAATAACATAAATATAACTTTAAAAGATATTTTAATTCAGTTTATATATATCGTGGCCTTACACAGACACAAGAGCAAATTTATAAATATAATCAAAGTTTTCTAAACGCAATATTATACCAATTTCTTCTTAGATAAGATAGGCTGCAAAATGAATCATGTATATTTATAACTTGAGTACTAAATACCTAGCACGTTCGAAAGTTCTCGAAATAGAACCTAATTTGTTTCGACATAATTAATTAGTCGTGATTTATTATTCAGCCGTATCGTGTTGTTAGAATATAACTTTGTTTTACGCATTGTTCTTCTTCTGAATTGGAGTTAGCCGACTTAATTGGAGTGTGGCGTTAATATTTGTAGGTATATATGACGTATATTATATACTTTAAATACATTTTAAAGTATATATTGAAGCCTGTAAGAAATGTAAAACATATAATATAATATTTTTAAGCATCCCACCGCTGTCACCATGAAATGAAACACAAGATCGGTTGTCACAGACTGTTTACTTTTTGACATACCTTCCATCAAATCATAATATATTTTACACTACACTATTAACGAGTTATTCACTCGATTTAGGAAAGTAGAAAAAGTTATATGGTCATGCCAGATAATAAAAATAATAAAATAAACAAAATATATTGAAAAAAAAACATCTAAAAACATCTAGGCAAGATTTGCAAAGTCTTTCCTACCTGGAGTTTATACGGATAATGTCCATCCAACAAACCAAAGCAAATAAATATATCCATTCATTTAAGTAGTCTGGCCGACCGCAGACTTGTTTTATCGAAGCTACTGTATTCTAAGCTTGTTGTTAAAAGATAAATGTATATTATGTATATTGTATATAATATATTCGAATGAGTTTTTACAAACTTTAAAGAAAGGAGGTGGTTCCAGTTCGATTTTTAATGCTTATTACTTCTATTATCTTCATTCAACTTTTATACTTAGGTTTTATTCGTATATCTGAGTTTACTACTTCAAAAAGTTTGAGTCTTGAGAGAAATATAAGTATTAATTTAAGTCAGTATACAAACTAATAAAAATATAACTAATTTTATCTGTCAAGATAAATATGAATTTATAACAGTTATAACAAAATCTAATACAGTTTTCGTATATAAAAGCAAAACAGAACTTCTCAGCTGACTTAATTATAATTAAAACACATATTTTACGCATAATGTTCCTCTGTATTATACTTGAAAATATTTAATCATTTTGTATTCTCAAAGCGTATTTTAAGCACCAACAATCCGATCTCGACCTCCTAGCATCCTAATTATTATATTGGACTAAGCCCCTCGGACGTTAAATCCTAAAGCTTTTTCCACTAAACACACCATAAATTACAAAGCTTCATTGCTACCATAATTTTGTTGGGCTAAAAGCTTTAAAATAGGATAAAATTATATTATTATAACTAAATTCCTCTTATGTAATGTAAATACACTTTGTTTTTTGTTTCTATATCTAACAACGTTCATAATATTTATCTAAAAACTAAATTAAAATAGTAAAAATATCACAATGTTGACTTTCAAATTTTTAATCCTTTGCTATATAGAAAGCTTAAATCTGTAAAATTCATGAAATAAAAGACAAAACATATGGCATTAAAAAATAATTAAGTATGAAAAGACACACAAGTTTTGATTTAAATTGGCAAAATTATGTTTAATATACTTAGGTAACGAAATCTTAAAGGTAATAGACTACGTAATTGATGTGACCTCTTTTCAATTTTCTTAGTTAAGCAGGTGAAATATTATATTAAAAGGTTAATTCTTCAACATAATCAGAGGTCATTTACTTACCAACTACATTAACATAAAATAAATAGCGAGTATATTAATGACCTCCATGTCTAAAAATATGACAGACAGCTCTGCAGGTTGCTCGATGATGTTAACGGGGTTTTTATATGAGTTTGTCTATATATAAACCATAGGCTAAATATATCGAGTCACTGTAGTTTAAATTTTATTCAGGGACTGAGTTATTTATAACTTGAAGGATGAATTGGTCGAAGATCAGATCAATCAATAGTGCTGAAAACCTTAGGAATTGACCAATGGTATTTGGTGTCTATATACCAATGTGTGGGTAGGCTTCCCATGAGATGAACCTAATTCCTGATGAACTTTACTGGAACCCACAAAACGCTGTCTTCTAAATAAATTTCCATCTATTTTATTACCGTAAATGAGTGAGGCCCTGGAAAAAAGTAGTATAAATCATTCAGTTATTAAATTAATATGAAATTTTATTCATCAAATGAAATAATCACACGCGAAAACGGACCGCAATAATTGTTAACGCGTGAATGAATAATCAGGTTACTTTAAGAGAATTATCACTGTGTGCAAAATTAATTAATTTCAATGAAACGTCCTAATTGTTGAAACTTTACTCATCTGGAAATCACCGAACCACGTATCACTTCTATACTTCTTAATTATTATATAAACTTAGGGTATATAAATAACTCTTTGTATTTCTCAGATATAAAATATTTTCACGCTGTAAAAACTATACAATAATATTATGTTGAAGCAAATATAATAATTATACCAAATTTTATCAAAATCTATTATGTGTTTTTTTGTGATGAGGTCACAGGCAGATATAGAAACAAAAGTTCTAAAAACTCTACTCTATCTCTGTATCGATAAGAATGTCAATACAAATTTCAATAAATATTCAATGAACAGATTGAATTCAAAATACGTTCAACCTTATATTATTTTATCATACCTATGATTTTAAGGTTAATGATTGTCAGACTTTAACTAAAATATTCTGTCCCAACTGACAACAAAGTAAATCAGTTATTCTTCTAAAAAGATATTTCTATTGTCGTTATGTATGTATAGCTTGCATTGTGTTTAAAGTTATTCTTCAAGAGAAATTGTAACTTATCAGTTTTAATTAAGAGAAACGGGAATTTTATTTATATTATAGTATTCCTTCTAATTTTCTTTTTTTTCGTTTAACATTGAATATGAGCCTGATTTTTATCGCATGTTATTTTCTATGCTTTTGGAACTTTTTGACTTTGAAACTTTGGAACTCAAAAAAAAATACCAGTATAACCGCTTTATAAACATTTAGTATGCAAGATAACATGATGAAATAATGTTAAACTTAAAGAAGCTGTAGCACGAGTGATTAGAGTATATATGAAATTTTTAACAACCTCCTCTAAATTTAGAGGTTGTAAGATTTTACAAAATATCTATTTAATTAAAACTTAAACAGTTGGGCAACACACATTGATGGGATGTCTTTAATATACCCAGATATTATGGTAGTTTTGAAGCATCTTGATGTACTCAGACACAATTTATGAAACTAATATTCGTACGGAAGAAGAGGTAAGGTAGGATCCCTTATTAAATTACTTTATGCTTATTACTTTATGTTTGCAAAGGTTAAATGTGTTTCTTAAAATTTAAAATCCTTTTTCCTGTTTCCGTACTTGTTAAAAATGGTTTCTGCTTATCTCAAAAAATGCATAGATATAAATTAATAACTTCCCTTTGACCCTACCTGTGACTCAAACCCGGTATATGTGAGTCTGTCCAATAGTGTTAATAGAGTAATCGAAATCGAACTATTACTCAGCATAGCAACCTTCAGCCAGACGTATGTAACTGCACCGTATGGTCGCTCCCTCTAAATAAAGAAACGAAATAGTATTTGCGAAGCTTAAATGGTAAACATTAAACATATTTTACATTTGCAAAGCTGTCTTCTCTGTAATACGAAAAGCTTTTCAACATCGCATTCAGTCCAAGTTAGATGGCCAGTTAAGATAGCCTACGTGTCCATTCAGACAACTATGACTGCGTAGACGTATTCAAAGCTTCAAATAAAGCCCGTATAGCTCGACCGTAAGTGTTCCTTTGCCGTGGGGCACGTATGCAAATATGAGGTAATGGCTGACCTTGGTGATAACATCAAAGCCCAATGAATATGCATATGTAAGGGCAAATAGTGCTTTCTGTTTATGTTAAAGACGTATGTATGTAAGGGTGTCGGAGCACCCAAATTATTTAATTATTCTACTACACATAGCGTAGCTTTAGACTGTTTGGGCACCTTAAATTACTTTCACAGTCTCACTTTACTATTAAAATATTGTTATAATGAACCTTTGTCGCAATAGTTAATGACTAACGCTGTGGCTTCGATTCTTGCTTGGAAAATTATTTTCTTTATCATATTTATACATATTTACTGAGTACATATCATTACATATTTAGTTATACTTGGAGTAATTTTTTAAATCTCTGTATTTAAAATATAATCTTACTACTCCTAAAGGCAGCAATCACGATGTATAATAGCAGGAAAATAAACATTCTTTTTCAAAGAGAATGTGGCTTAGCTATTCCTCTTTCACTTTATTTTTCTTATCAAATCAAATCAAATCAATGCTCTATAGTGCACTCTATCAGAGAAGTACCAGGAGTAACCTGCATGACACGCCGCCCGCCGAAGTGGCCCTCCCTGCGTATGTCTTGGCTTCACGCCCGGCCGGATTGCCGGGCGCTACTGAGACTCCAAGTCGAATAATTTAAAAGATTACCAGCAACTGTTCCTAAATATGTTATAGTATATTTTAAAAAATGTGATTATTTTAATAAAGGTTTGCTTATACTAAAACTAATCTAGAAACTTTCAAACTTTTAAGTTATCTATGCTAATGTTGTTTGAACTCCATCCTCACCTTATTTCCATTTAAGTTAGGTAATATTTATTAGGTGTCGAGTAATTGAAAATTTTATCAGAAGATACTAAATTTCTAGCTCGATCATAAAATTGGTTCAATGACATCCAAATTTGTTATAGACTAAGTACTTATAGTTAGTTTATACAAATCGGCACGGTAATAATTAAAAATAGATTAAAATTATTTCCAAGACTTGATTAAAATTATATTATACTAGCGACTTCCCTCGCTTTGCTTGAGTAGGTCCCTAGGTGCTCCCTTCCAAATTTCGTTTGTAGTTTGTACAAAAGATGGACTTCAACAAGCATTTTGCGATAATATTTCGCGATGAGTAAGTAACCTTTCGCTTTTATATATAAATAATAATAAATATAAATAAATATGTTTGGAAATTGCAACAGCACCATCTAGTTCCGTGGTAAGGTTTGTATTAAGGACACCAGAAGTTGAACCACACATCTATAAATTATAAATACATACATATCTATACATATAATAAAACTGTAGAAAAGTCGTTTTTGTACATCAAAAAAAATTACAAAAAAAATAGCCAGGGTGTTAAAGGATAACCAATAGAACCCATTTCCAGCATTTTTAGAATTTTTGTCTGTTTGTCTGTTTATTTATCCGGGCATCACGTAAAATGTACGAAAGCAATGTAGATAACTTTTATACACAACGATTGAACGTAACTTGAAGTAACATTTAGTTTTTGTTTCATTGCAATCGGTTCAGTCTATCAAAAGATATTTGAGTTTAAAGTGAAGAAGTAGAGAAATTCCAGAAGTAAAATTAGGGTTATGTGCATTTGGTCTCACAACTTCACGTAACTTTTATACACAAAAATATGTGCGTAAATTGAAGTAACATTAAGGTTTTTGTTTCATCGTAATCAGTTCACCACTTATAAAAATGTAAATTAATAAAAAAATATAGTGTTTCCGAAGTAAAATATTAAAACAGTGCCATCTACGAGTATTCGAACTTAGACGGGACTATAACTAGAGATCAACTGCGTGCAGTATTGTTCGATAGATAAGCAGATAAGCGCTTCGCACTAAAAAATACTAATTAAGTTCCAACATCCACGCGAACGAAGTTGCGGGGACAGCTAGTTATAAATATAAACACCCATGACTGGAGTACAAACATTTGTACTCAACAAATGAATGCCCCCACTCGGACTCTAGCGCAGAAAGTAGGGTCACTACCAACTGAGCCAAACGTGTCGTTAACACATTATATATTTAGATCAATTATAGAGGAGATAATAAAAACACAGGCAAAGCCACAGAAAACAACTATCAAGTAATAAAATTATCTTTAAGCCTTATACTGTGCACAAAGATATAACTGCGGCATCTGCCAAAGCAAACGTTCGACTGACTGTACTAAAGTTCGAGTAAAGGAAAATATTTATTCATTTCCAGTCGCTCTTCATATGTACAGACGGGTATATAAGAGCATTAGTAATTTACAATCAAAATATTTATTACACTACTACATTCGGAAAATTCTGTGTATGTGTGTTTTGTTTAATCTTTTACGCAAAAATTTTTAAGAACCTGTGGAAAGTTAAGAATGGCGCAATACATACATAACTATGATTTACTGAAATTAAGTTACTCTTAGCAATTAAGCGTCTATTGAACTGCGTTACTTGTCGATTAGTCAATTATTATCATTAATTAAAGTCACAGTTTATTTATTTATTTATTTAGTAAAAATTCGTGTGGTATACAATAAAACAATGGCTACGATGAAACTGTAAAAGTATAAACTGCGTTGCAGACATCAACACCCGCCTCCGTACAATATTTAAACTATGTTAACAAAAAGTAAAATATTAAAAAATATATTTTTCTCTTTTTTTGTTGCATATCATAATTTGTTTATATAATTAATTCGGTTTCTAAGTCTGTAATACATAGTACTTTCGTAAATAAATCTAATATTGTTTTTTTATTTGGTAGGTCATTATAAGTATCGGTAAAGATCAAGAGTGTAATTAAAATGATTCTTCTTTGATCTTCAAATGCGAGATCATTAGTTACAAAAATTGTATAAAGTTACTATAACTTAATATGTTTTACGACTCTCTTGCCGTAGAAGTTCAGGTAGACTTTTTCGTCACGGTTCCCTAAATGATACTATCAAAAGGGCTCTTGCCACCATTGACATTCCTGCTCTCATTGAGCCTTCTGGAATATGTCGAGATGATGGCAAGAGACCTGATGGTCTGTCGCTGGTTCCCTGGGAAAGGGGACGGGCGTTATTGTGGGACGCTACATGCATATTCGATTTTTTTACACATTGGCCCCGTTTCATGTCAGGGAGACGGCGTCTAAAGTGGGGGCCGCGGCGGAGAAGGCTGAGCTTCTCAAGTTGCGTAAATATGTCTTCCTTAGTCAAAATTATATTTTTATACCTTTTGCTGTAGAAACCCTTGGGCCATGGAGTCAAAGTGCTAAGCATTTTTTAAAAGACATAACACCTCGTCTTATCAGGAGTAGAGGTCTACTGGTGACAGGAGAGCTGGCTCATTTTTCGCCCAAAGAATCGGCATTGCCATTCAGCGGGGGAATGCGGCCAGCATTCTTGCCACTATTCCGCGCGGACACGACTTGTACAGTAATAATTAAGTGTATATTTGCTTTGTACAAATAGTTAAGTTTACTTGTAATTTCCTTTATTGTAAATAAATTTTTTCCCTAACATGTTATTCAATGAAAAAAAAAAAAAGTTTATTGATTAATTATTTTTAAATATAGCATAGAAAAAAATGTTGCTTTAAAACTAAATTTTAATATTCTTTCACGTTAACCAAAATCTTCTATTTAATTGAGAATAGACTTACTTTGCACATCTTTTGATATTTCTAAAAAAATATGTTAACTAAAATTTCATATCACTGATATACTATATTATAAACAATTTATGTACCTAACCGAAAAATGAGAAAGCTTAGACTGAAAAAAAACCCTAAGTACCAAAATCTACTCATTACTTATATTATATTTTCTAAACACATACTGTTGTTAATGATCAACAAAACATGATAAGGTTTTTATTTGGTTTCAACTAGAACCAGAACTTCATAACTTTCATAAATTTTAACTACGAAAAATTGCGATAATTTCGAATTTTGCAAATAAAATTACAACAACGCGAACCAGCAGAGTTTGTTTGAATTTTAATTAAAAAACTTGCGTTTCGCCAAATATGATGCATTTTGCGAAAAGTAACGTCTGCTACAGATTACTGTTATTGCTATTACATTAGATATTTGAATCAATACATAAATGAAAACGATACAAAAATTAAAAAATAAGGTAAGTACCTACAACGTAATGTTAAAAGTGCTTATAACTAAAATAAACGGCTATAAATAGTGTATATCTCGTACAAGGGCTGAAAAGTTATTTTGAATCGCAATCAATTAAATTGATTACTTATTTAAGTTTTCATTGTAAAAACTTAATATATTATTAAATTCTAAATAATTTATCTCTATGTAAATCTAATTGAGTGAAATATGTTTTATAACAGGCAGTTGTAACTCATAGGTAACGCGCTTGCTAGGGAAACCGTGCAAAGCAAGCTCAAATCTTGGAACTCGCACCTTTAAAATGTTCATGTGCAAATCATTTTTTCATGATTATCACGTCTCATATTGTATCTACGTGTCTAAACAACCTAACAAGTTTTCAACAGACACGTACATTGTACAGTCCGCCGATCCGTACTTAGCCGGCGTGGTGGACTATGGCTTGATCGCCCTCTTATTAAAGAGAAATCTATATTCCATAGTAGAACGTTAAAAAAGCTACATAATATTAAAAATACAAACGTTACATAATCAGTTAAGTTCCATAACTTTATTTCCACTTCAGATTAAAATGAAAACGTTCATTTTAATGAAGAAATTCATTCTAAAATCCAGCATACGTTATAATTAATTTAAGAAAATTACAAGCAGGTCTGGCGACAAACGTATTAAGACGACATATTTCCTCACGCATACTATTATGAGAAACAGTGTTTCCGTTAACAAGAACAAGTTTAGTGCTAAATAAATGACTTAAATCGCGTACAAAATAGTCTATATAATACTGAAACTATTGTTTCTAATTATGCTAAAGTCAAACTATGAAATTTAGTTTGTTGCGAATAACTTCAAATACATATAACACGTGTTACGTCTAAAACAAATGTTAATATTATCAAATCAAAATGTTCCAAATATTTTGATATTATATACAATAGTGTTTTTGTATTAATCTAACTATTTTTAACGCTGGGAAATTCATTAACGCATACCACCAGATTTTTATGTGGGACTAACCGGCTTAAAATAAGCCATACTACCTACTTAAGCCTTCCTCTGTATTAATGGGGTGTCGCAGGATCGCCTAAATATTCAACTACCCGCCCGACAGCCCAGCAGGTTTGCCAAAGCTGACCACACAGGCAAAGGTTTTACTCTACAGGCCACTCTGCGATCAGAGAAGTACCAACTCGCATCTGGTATCCGTAACACAAGCCTCGTAGCTTAATGGAACTAGATGGCACTGTATGTAATAATGTCCCAACATATTTATTTACACCGCCCTTCCTGCGCATTCTTGGCTTCATGCCCGGCCAGATTGCTGGACGCTACTAACCCCCCACCACGAATAGGTGAACGCACGTTGGACGCTGTGTTAATCGAACTTCTATTATAAATGTAAAAGTAATAATGTTAATGTTAACACTCCCCATGTATTTTATTTATATTATTTCGAAAAGGACGTATCTTATTTGGCCGCATTGCCACATAACAGAGTTAATAAATAGTTATTCTAGCGCGCTCTACAATTACATTCTCTACATTCAGCCATTTAGACAGTCATATAACAAGAGTACTATTACGCTTAAAAGTACATATGAATATATTTACTACTTAAATAGTAAATATGTATTAATTTAATACCAAAATATTTATAAAACTTTGTGTTATAATGTCCGTGTAATGCCATTATGATTAAATACTAATCAAAAATGACACATCCCAAAACATGACGATTAACAAAGAAGAACAGTTTGTTATAAATGTCCGTGTGTAAAAGAGAAATGATTTTTTCCAGAAAGTACTAGAAAACATAGGAAAAGTTTCGTGGTCTCGAATATTAGAATGTCTTTTTAAATGAAAGCGTTATGTAGCGTGTAACTAAGTTATGCATCACCCCTGGTATACATTGAGGTATATGATCTAAATTCGAAAATTTTACCCACCCACGTAAAAATCTATTTTAAGTAATTTTGTGGCTCCTAAGATACTTTAATTAAATAAATGCTTTGTCAAATAAATTACATAGAATATACATATAATTTATATTTTACAGGCTTTATTAAGATTTAAAAAATAATTATATTTTATTTATCTAATGCGCTGGACTGTACCAAAAGCGCAGTGCACATAGTCACAGTTGCATCTCATCGCTTGAATTACTCGTCCACGATCGCGACAGCCGGCGACTGATCAAACTAGACGTATGTACAACATATTACACTGAGAGCGTGTTAATTTCGTTTTGTATCTTATATATCTTGTCTTCTAGATGTAATTGTTTTTAGATAAACATATATTTATTTTATAAATTTTGAAGCGACTATATTTTAATTATACTTTAAATAATCTCTCTTAAATATTCTTTAAATAATCTTAATGGCAGTGGTAAGCTAGTGGTTCCGCAGAGGCTTGGAAACCAAATGAAGCAGGTTCATATACTGGGTCTCACACCTCTGATATTTTCATTTGCGATCATTCTGACATGATTACCACTTGTCTTACTGTGAAGGAAAACATCGTGAGGAAACCTGCGAACGTGTTAACACTGAGCTACCAATGCCTTCCTTTATTGTAATTAAATATCATGTATATTTTTATTAATTAATCACTCACTTGCCTATTAAACTACCAACAAAACGCTAAATCAATCTGTAAGAATTAAAGGTCCATCTTGCGTAAAGGTATTCAAAAAGCGTCCCTACTACGAACATTTTTTAATTTAAATTTAAACGTGAAGGCTGGAATGTTCAATGATTGTGTTCGTAATTAAATCGCGTTCTACTCAGTCCATAATTTTTAAACTTATTTATATTTATATATTTCATATTACATTGTGTATCTTGAATATGTTGACTGGCAACATAAGATTTTCTTTCATTCTTTATTTTCCACTCTCATTGTGCAGTATACATTATTATACGACTTCTTTATAATGATAGAATGAGATAAAAAAAACTGATTTTCCTTTCGTAATATTTGTTTGAAAGAAATAACCCCATCTAATATACAAATCTTTTTTGCACCAAAAAGTTTAAATTAAATAAACTTCTTACTGGTTTTCAAAGTATGTAAAAATTTCTTTTAAAATATTACCAAACTTTACCTTTATGTTTTTCAAAATAAGTTTACACAGTATAAAATACGGTCAACGAGGCATTAAAAAGTCATCCAAGTTTTAACGTGGTCTAAGACGCGTGTTATATGCATACTTGTATGTAAGAAACAGCTGCAGTTTCTGATTAACTCATAAATATGCAGTATGGGTACGAAACCCAACACTAAACCAACTCGTCTGAATAGTTTACGCCTAACATTTTATTAAATCTTTTTGTTGAGGTGCTTTCATAGTTAGCTACGAGCTTTATGAGATTGCAAAGCTTTCAGAACTTAGTCTGGGATTGTAAATGTGTCTTAAATTCTTAATTTTTGTGCAGATACTTTATGGACCATAGTTATATTAAATTAGTATGAAAACTTGAGTAATATATTACATATAAATAAATAAATATAAATAAATATGTTGGGACATTTACACACAGCACTATCTAGTTCCACGGTAAGGTACGAGCCTTGTGTTATGGATACTAGATGGTTGATATACTACACATATATAAGTTTAAATACATACATATTATAAATACATACATATATAGTAGTAAAACACTAATATGGTCAAAAACATGCCATCTTGAAACAGATAAAGTTATTTTTAATACAGTTTTTAGCTACTAACCTGAGGCGAACCCAAGCAGAGTCGCTAGTCTAATATAAGTATTAATATCTACTAAATAAAATAAATATGTATGACAATAAATAGAAATAATAATGCGGACGAAGCCAGAAGCAGTAAATAGCATAAAATAATATAAATCGTTTTAAATTTTAATAAAGATTGTAATATTTCACAGCATTACTTAATATTTAATTTTCAATTTCGAGAGCTTTCAATAAAATCTGTCGTTCGGAAAGTTTGTTAGGCCATTGTAATGTTTAATAGCGTTACGTGTATTGTTAAATTTTAAATTGTGTTAAGCTCTAATTGAAATTTAGTTACTGAGGTAAATATTTGACAGGCGGCAGGTATTTGTATCCGATTCGAAATTAATATATTTGAAGTTAATTTGAATAAATATTAACATTTAACTAAGCTTTTGCCCACGGCTGCTCTCGCATGATTAAACTTGAAAAAGTAGCTTAACTACTTAACTATTACTTACTTGGCAAAAATACTTTAGCACTTATAATATCAATATAAATTGTGTGAAAAAACTGATTTTATTTAATTAAGTATTATTTTTAGTTATCATAATATAATTAACAAATTGTTAAAAACTGATAATCGTACTGACTATATCTTACCCATCATAACAATAACTCTAAAGAGTTATTATTATCCAAAGGAGAATAAAAAATTCATCACAGTTAGGAGACTGATAAAATATGGCCTTATTGCCTTATTACTCAAGCCAGCTTTTCTTTAAGAATAACAAAACTAATGTTATTTTTAATCTATAGTGAATTTATAGTATATAGAAATTGTGTCTGTCTGTTATTGCATTACGAGGTATTATGATAGGGGGTTGTCCTGGACATATAAGATACTTGTACTATGCGAACCTTTGTGTATTTTAAGAAATATATATTATTTCCCGTTAAAACCTATCAATGCAAGAGCCCAAGCGGAGCGAGCTTGACTCACTAGTATTTTAATAATATAATATTAGATGTATTGTATTGATAACTATTATTGCTTATAATAATAAGGTTTACTAGAGCGAATTTCGACCATGGCATTCAATCCCACTTAGACAAGTCATCTATGCGTGAGACAATACAAATGTATTCTCTGTTCCATGCACTATCACAGTCTGATATCTTATATGATGTAGGTGGGAATCTTATATGACCTTTGAAAGATTAAATGCAAGACCGGCTTTAAGTTGTCTAACTCTGGTTGATGCTGAAAATTTCTTGACAAGCAAATTTGGTTTGATCCAGGAATCGAACCAAAACTATAGAATGTGCTACTGGTCATCTAACACGTTACAAAGAGTAGGCAATAAGAATTATTAATTACTTCACGTAGTTCATAATTATTTCCATTCATTTAATATAAAAAACAATTAAGTACAATTGCTTCTCGTCAGCAAATATTATTATTAAAATGAGCTGTCCGAAATTAATTTCATTGTATCTGTTCCTGTAGTAAAATTTTAATATTTCAGCCATGCAATTTAATGATTACTTTGATCAATGAGCATCATTATTATTATTAAAGTAAATATACCGTAATACTAAAAGCCCTCGAAGTCACTGTTTATGGTACGTTATATTAAAGGATACAATATTGCATAAAAATGTTTTAATACTATTTGATTGGTTCTCATTTTTAACGAAAAATTATAAAAATAAGTGGAAAAATGTGAAAATACTGTTAAGGTTATTTTGAATTTGTATTTTTAGACGAAAATTATGATTTATTTTATTGTATATATTTCGTTTATACAATAAAATTAGTACGTACAAATATTATCTTCATATTTTTGCTTTTTTACTCTGCTCTCTGCTGTTTCGATTTATATGAATACAGTGAGTTTTAATAGTTTCTAATTTAACACAATCTACTCGTTGAAGTAAATATTACGAAGACAAATATCAAAAAACGTCAAAGGCAGGTTCGATCGTAGAACCAATCATCTGTTTGAAAAAATATATACAAAACATAAAAATCCTTATTGAATGCTGGTAACATATTGGCAATGGTATTATTCTATATAGGTAACCGTATCGGATAGTACATGGCATAATTAGCTGTCAATTACAAGCAGTCATGCCTTAACTGATGTAACAACACAATTCAAAAGACCATTAAACTTTACTAGTATTCGCCTGTGGTTTCACTTGTGTTGTGCTAAATAACTTTTAGAAAATAACCTTTACAAATAATATTTGAGAAATTGTTCCACAGTTTTTATTATTATTCTCTAGCAACAATATATTATTTTTTTAACTGTGATGGTTTGATTTTCAAAATAAGCCCTTTTTGCAAAATATTATCAATAAAATTGTAAACAATAGCTTGCTGGTTTGCCGGACGTTACTGGGACTAGTTTGACAGTTAGTTGAAGTTGGATATACTGATCCAGCATCAACATCAGAATTTGTAATGCAATCTTTTAGCTGTAGCTATAGTTTAGATAAGATATGACTACTTATGGACGGACAAACAATTCACGAATATATATTATGTATATTATGATCAAATAACAATACTATACAAAATTATAATAATTAAAAAAATACAAAATTTCGGCATTTAAAGTAATGCATTCTTCTTCATTTTAAGCAACACATATTTTGTACATAAACTCGAAAACGCACATAATAATTAAATCATAAGTTAAAGCATGGGGGAAGATTTAGGAGTTAGAGCTAAGGATAGTATTGTCGACTTCAAATAAAACCCAGCGTAATAATTCTAATTACATATAGTTAGACAATTTAGTGTTAATAACTTTGTTAATTACTTCGTACAATATAATTTTTACATTCACACTCAATTCTCTCTTGTTCAATCTGTCAACATTTAAAATCCCTCCTTCTTTTCCCGCCTTTGTTCATTTGTACCTTTTCTTAGTTTGACCATAGACTTCTCAAGTCTATGGTCAAACTAAAATTTGTTTATAACCATATATACCACATTTGTTTATAAAATAATTTTTTGCGGGTGTAGTTGGTAGTGATGAGAGAACACAAATAAAAAGTCTAAATGTCGTCACTTGATAAAATTATATATTGAAAAAGTCAACACACACGCAAAAATAGTTCAGAGGGGAAGTTTAGGGTGACACACAGTTATATAAACGTTACAAGTACAAACACAATAAGCCCACATATAAAAACTAACGAAAACGATTGAATTAAAGAAAACAAGTAATTAGCATCAGCTGGTAAGGCGTCGACTGTAGATAGATACAAAAATCATAAGTTGCCGGTAGGAGAAAAATAAATATCGTTCCGCCGTATACTACGGGTTTCGCGCGGCTATGCTTATGAATTATTTTTATATGAATAAATATTAAATAATAAATATAAATAATTATATAATCATGTTGTGTGTATGTAGGTGTGTGTATATGATATTAATACGTAAATTAAATATTAAATAAATTATAAATAAAATGAAATGTGAAGTTAAATATAAATATGATAAACTACATATATTAATTGTATAAGTCACCTACACAATTACTTAGTTAAACGTGAAGATACAATTAAAATATTTACGTGATTTAGTTCTATGACTTATTAAAACATTGCAAGTTTCTTAATTAAACATTAACAATTTCTAAAGTCGGTAACAATAGCTTTGCCAATATTGGCTTGAATGAGAAAGAATCTCGGAAACATGTATTTCAATTTAAGAGAAACACTATTATTAAATCTCATTTTGAATGATACCATACACTTACGTGGGCTCATTTTTTCATCCTTCAACCCTCACCAAAGTGTGGCGACTTAAAAACTTATATAACACTGTAAAAATCGCTCACCCCGTCTATTTCATACTACTTTACACCAAGGGTTCTAACAAAAATTTAGCTAGAAATAAATAAAATACATTTTCGTATTTAGTATTCCTGCGGCAATGGCTTTCAGAATGCGATATTAAGTAAGCCATTACAGTGTATTGCGATTTTATTCGCAAATTATCTTTTACGGTCGACGCTTACGTTTCACTTATAATTCGTTTTGCCACCTTTTTTAGATAATCTTTATTTCATTATATACTAATTAGAATATGTTTATATTATGCATTGACAAAAGCAATGTATTTTTGTATTAATTTTTAAATAATAAATACTTGCTATATAAATTAGGTACACGAAATGTAAATAAACGATTGCATAACATCTTGCTTTTTACCCAACCACGACAACTATAAAGAAGGGTTCTGGCACATACATACATGTCAAACAAATGTATGTATGTTTTACTAACATACATACAATTGCAAGCATCTGTATAAAAAAACAGGTTATATCATTTTCCTGTGCAAAAAAAAGAAAAGAATAAACTAACAACACGCTTTAGCATAATTGGAGATTTATTATTAATGAGAAGATGACTAATTGATGACGTTGATTAATAACGAATAATACAGAACAATATGAATCTACAGTACTAACAACATTGGTACACAAATAAACACAATCTGAACCTACTCGTTACGTACGTTCTCAAATCTCAGGTATTATTGCATGCTTTAATCCTTTGACTGTTCAGTAAACAATGCTGATTCGTGTGTAGCTGGAGCAGTCAAACGGCTTATTGAACGAAAAGCTTATTGAACGATAATCCCTAGTTGATATTTTAAAATTGTTTAAATTTCTATTCTGCCATATACATATTATAATTGTTGTAACTGAGTGTTTAAATAACAGTATAAGTAACAAAAGAGTAGGTAGTACATGTTCTTAAATTCAAATTTGAATTATTTTATTCAGCATCAAATTATTACAATTTTTTACTAATCGTCATGAGTCTACTGCCAGTTCGGAAAACCTCTGACCTGAGAAGAACTGACGAAAGAAACTCAGTGGAACTAAGTTTCTTTTTGTCGTAGTAATCTACTTCAAATTTCCTTTATTTATTAGGTTATCAGTTACAAACGAATGTATGTATATAATATTATTGGAACTAGGTACCAAATATTCCTTTTGATAGTTTCTTAGCGCTTCTAAACAAATATAAAAAAAATATTACAGCGAGCGAAGCGAACTTAACACTATCCCCACAAGCTGAGCAATTTGTAGTACACTTTACTGAAAAACTAACACGCCTATACTTTCTTCTTGAACATAGTATTTTAACTTCATATCTAGATGTGTTTTCAGTCAAAAATATATAATTTTATAACAATTAAAAATGGACATTAACAATTTTTTGTTCATTGCATAGAATGTTATGGTATTACTAAAGCCGTCTGTTAGAAAACCAAAGAGTTAATATCGCAGTAACATTATTAATTTATTACCCGTTAGAAAAACTACGCGAGCCTTCACAAAGATCAGCTTTTTGCTAGTAAGTCTTTGTAAGCGACTCTATGGCATCTTAAGTTGTTTTTGATTTAAAATAGTAAATATCATATTTTATACTTTCATACTATTGGTTTAAACACGAAAAAGTAAAGTAAAGCAAAACAAAAAAATAGATACTTTTAACCAATACATTTTTCACTCACAAATTCTAGAATTTCATCCACAGAGCGTTTTATATACAGTTTTAGGAAAATGAGAAAATACCTTTTATACAGGATTGTAGAATATACGTACTCGTATCTGTACAAGGGGTGTTGGTTTTATTTCGGCATGGTTTTTCTATATTTTATACAACATCCCTTACTTGATTCGATGGATGGGTATATCGGCTTACCCTATAGCAAAATAAAACTTTTTATTTAGCTGTATCTATGTATGTTTAATAATAGATTAAATATAATTAATGAAGTACTATGATATCATTGTATAAAAGTTAAACTTAAATAATCCTATTAACAAAAGTGAATAATCGTTATATACCTATCATTAATTTAACCTTTGATTACTTTTTTTGATGTTGGGAAAGGCAAGCTAGAAAAGATAGTTACTAAACGATAGGGGTGATGGAAGTCTCAGGTTCCTCAAACTCTGGTATAATAGTCGGCCTATTCATATAATACAATTGAGTTATTGAGTTATAAAGCATAATGGCGAAACCACAAATTTATTGTGACCTTAATAGCTGTAACGTCAATGTATGATATTGCCTAAACGTAATCTGGACACATTTACATATAGATTTGTATTGCATCATTTGCATTCTAACAGGAAGGCTGGCATGTTTAGAAAATACGCCTAATATTGATTCAAACATCATATTTTAGATAGAACAAAATTAAAAGCAAATATTATCCACTTTTAAACTACTAGATAGACAGCGTAAAACGCTCTTAAATTTTATTAACATAATACAGTCAATTATATCTGTACTTAATATTATAAAGCTGAAGAGTTTGTTTGTTTGGTTGATCGCGCTTATCTCAGGAACTACTGGTCCGAATTGAATAATTCTTTTTGTGTTTGATGGTCCGTTTATAGAGGAAGGCTATAAGCTATATAAAATCACGTTACGACTAATAAGAGCAGAGCATCAAGGAAAAATGTTGCGAAAACGGGAGAAAATTATTTCTTTTGATTTTTTTGAAAAGCTAGTATTAATATAGGTATGCTACTTATTCTCGATTCGCATTCATCCCTTCTTTCTTTTGTAATTAGTGTGCAATTGTGAGATAGTTTAACATCCTTGGTATTTTACAATCGTGTCTTTTTCTTACATTTTTGTATAATTAGTGTAGCATATTCATAAGTTCAAAAAAATTTTCTATTGAAATGCTATATTTACTGTATTAACAGGTGGTCGTATACGTTAGAGAGCATAAACCCAACTTCGTCTATTTTTATTCATGAAATCCCGTCGAAATACAATTTCAACGCAGCCAATAATTACCTCCTATTAACCAGAAATCGGCTGTGATTTCCCATATGAGAATTAACACTGTGCATTATGAAAGCGATTGAATTATCAGTAATAAGTTACGTATTTTTGACCACATTATTTGCTTACACACGCTTAGATTTTTAATGTCAGTTGCAGTCAGTCATTGTTATTGATACAGAAGAAATAAATTATAATCTGTCTGTCTGTCTGTTACCGCATGACAAGAAAACGACTGGACCTATTTTGATAAACTTTTGTATGATTTGTTAGTTGGTCATCGAAGTCAATATATAGGATTTTTAATAACGCTTCTCTAAAAAATGGATACTAACTGTTAAAATGTACGTAGGGACGAACCCGAGCAGAGCAAGGATGAGTCGCTAGTGTAATGATTTTTTTATATTATACTAATTAAAATCGTACAAAAATGACCAATGCTTACAACAAAATTATTAAAATACAAAAATCTCCATGTAAATATAAAGCTCTTAAATCATTTCCTTTTTTGATCATGATAATAAAAGGAACAAAGAAAATAAAATAAAAACGCACATTGTAATTATGTGCGTTAATTAGGACTCGGGCCACTTTACGTCACAGCTTTGTCGGATTTGTTTTAAATGTGTCGGAATACTCAGTCCAAAAACGTGCTAATTAAAAGTAAAATATTCTCTTGAAAAAATTACTCTCTTTGTCGATTACTCTAACATTCTAGTATAATTTTATGGTCTGATGAATGGTAATAATAAATCTTGTCTTACCCTCTGATTAAAAATTCCTACTGCCTTTCAAATAGCAATTCAATAATATTATATTTCAGTAAAGAATTTTTTTCATCTGCTAATAAAAACTTATGAGAAATTATTGTTACAGATTTATTGCTTCGGCCACTGAAATCATTTAGTTAGTCAAATAGATACTCAATTATAAAATATGACAAGTGACACACTGATACGTAATGGTAAGCAACGATTATCTCAGCTTTAAATCATTAAAAAAACTACTCCGGGCTTAGTTTTTCTAGATAGGAAACTCAATTACTATAAGCAAGACTCCAACCCACGACCTCTAGATCTACGGCTAACATCTAAACCTTCATGTCTGCATATAAAATTAATCACATACAAAAATAATATCTGTTGAATGTATATTGTAGTACTAAATTAAAAAAATATTTAAGCCAAACCATTACATGTTACAGAAGCTCTAGAAATCGATTTTAGACATTTTATATTCCAAATATAACAGTTAAATATAACTTATACCATATAGCTTAATCGTTGCCAATTCCCGGTACAATTTGATCAAGTCCTTATACTCCATTGTTCATTAGTGCGAGTTTGAGCTAACTACAGCTAATTTGTCTCTCGTACTACCTGTCTAAGCTACATGAATATCTTGGATTAATATGGTAATTCACTAGACTGTGGTCATTTATTACTATATACATATTACAATAATTAATAACTCTTTGACGTGTGTAATTTAAAAAAAAAATGATATACAATCTTCTAAAATTAAGAGGTAAATGAAGAGGCTTTTAATGATTTTAAATTAAAAAAGTCATGATAAATTTAGTGTATACTAACTTAAGGTCCAAAAAATTAAACCAATAATATAAACCTACATAAGAATATAGCGGAATTCAAAAGCGTATCTCTATTATAATACAAGCAACGGGTAAGAAAGCATTCTTTTTAATTAAGCGCTACAACATTGAAAAGTGTTGGCAAAGTTTGTAAGGAAATAACTTTATTCAAAAGTAAACAAAATAGGTCGGCTAAGAATGTTAGTATTTTTTGTATACTTTTAACTTAACAATTACAGAAGTTAGTTAAAAACCAGTTTCAAAGGTGACCTGACCTTCAGTTTTATATTACAAAAACGACATATAAATAAGTTTTACCTCGTCGAGTAAATAATAAAAGTTGATTTGAGCTTTTAATGGAGGTCAAAATAAACTTATAATATATAGTTACAGGGTTGGTTTGATGTTTCATGTTTTTCAAGCACCGTTGATTTATGTTAAGCATATTCATGGCTATTAGCTTGGGAGCTAATTTCCATTAGGAGCTCTTGTTGCTTCGAATAATGGAATTCTTCTCGCGGTCCGGTCAATTAGTCGGGATTACAGAGTACTGTTAAACTTACAGAGTAACTATTTAACTCGTTGATAACAACACTAACATATATATATATACAGCGTCTTAAACCTCAATTAGATTAAACTATGCAGATTGAAGTCTTCGTGAAACTGCTGCTGTTTAAAAGCAAATATTTATAAATTATTCTCAAGTTAGACTTTTTATGTTCATATATATAAAAAAATCATATTATGTTTTTAACTAATTTACGAGGTAGCATCGAAAAATTTTAAAATTGTCACCAAGCCTAGACACCTTGGCTTTTAGAGGACGCCGATGCCCCGGTAAGGCCCAATTTTAGTTTAGTTTTTGAATCATTTGAAATCTATAAAGCATTGTATATACATAATATATCAAATCTCAATCTATTACTAATTTCTAACCTCCACTTACTCTGTGGCAACAGCACTCAGAACACGTAGCAATTACTCCAGTAATTAAAACGAAAATACAAAACACCAATACTAAAAGTAATTTTTAAGCAATCCTTTGTTTACTTTTTGAGCTCAAACGTGAATTTTGTTTATTTTAATCTTGCGAGAGCTCGTCATGAAACAATAAATAAGAAGGGTGTAGGTGAATGTTATTACCCTGTACCTATATTTACATAAATTAATGTGTTTTTTATCTGGTTTTGTTTTAGCATCCTGCATATCAATCGTTTTAGATAAAATTTTAGTAATTTATTCAATATTTAAGCCAAAGAGATTTCATTTGCATTTGTGGATGCAAATTGGTTTTTTTTTCCACCCCTCAGTTACAAAAAGGGCCATAAGTTATAGTATGGATGGCATTATTCCTTTTAGATTTTTTTTTTCATTTATCTTTAAGTACTGAAGTCTAGTAATAGTATAATGATTGTGATATACATAAGGGTTTCGTTTTTGCCTTTTGGCTAAGGAACCCTAGAAAGTAAATTTTCTATTTCAATCGCTCAACATGTTATGTTTAAGAAGTAGGTCTGTCACTATACCTACCCAATACGAATCTAATTACCTTCTTCTATAATAGGTTCATCTATGACGAGGTATTGCATGTTTCTGGACGCTTCTGTAATGAAGAGCTTAGACCTATTTGTATATTCATTTTTAATCTAAATATAATAGTTAATGTTTATATCCTTTATTAATATACTTTGATTTTAAAACTTCTAACTTAACTGTGTGTTTTTAAATGACATAAATGGAATCACCGATAGATAAACTCAATCTCCCAACATGTTAATCAAATTAATTTTGAAATGAAAATTTTATACGTGGAATTCAGTCCACGCCTGAAGCTACTATAAAATATTAATTTTGAAATAATCTATGTACTAACTACTATATTTTTATAGTAAAACTAAAAAATACCGTTTGTATACTGTAAAAAGTAAAATTTAAGATCTTTTTCGGTTCTTTTATTAGTAACTGGTTATCTACAAGAGTTATGTAAGCATTCACCCAATCAAGTAAATAGATGCCTTGTTTAACGAAAATGCCGTATTCACCAAAGTATCTGCTTGGTTATTCACTTCACAGCGTTATTTACGCACGAAGAAAGTTTTCTCTCATAAATTAGGCGGCGACTGAGCGAGTAATCGTAAATCTAGCTCTCTGACACACTCAGTGTTCTGGATTTGGTTTGTTATTAGCTTTTTAAGATAATATTATGTTTTTTGTCACAGTAGTAGATTCAGTATGTTTTTTGAGTAAAAGAAATTAAATAATTATTATAACTAAAACTTTATCAATAAGTAAAATTAAAAATAATTATTTTTGCATAGATTTGTACTTTATTCACTGTAAACTACTTAAATACTACAATATAATATAATTTATAATTTGACAACCAGTTTGGGAACCAAATAAAATCTTGAGAATGTACTGTCATAGGTTCATGGGATATGTGTATACAGCCATTTTTTCCTATTTCACCTACAGCCCTACACGAGAGGAATCAAGGCATGCTCTACCACACTGCCCTAGTGCGACTAGGCCTCTCTTGTTGCTAGGTAACTGTCTAGGTCCTCTCAGAAATGCAGGTTTCTTCACCGTAAAACAAGTGGTAATCGTTACGCGCATGGAAATATAGCGCAGAAGTGAGAAACCTCGGATTTGAACCCGCATCACAAGGTTTCTCAAGCAAACTCGTTACAACTTGGCTTCATGTAGACTACGAGTTGACTAGATCTGGACAACCAGCTATAATTATACCAAATTTCATCACAATTTGATCAGTGGCTTGCTTGTGATTTTTTTCTAGACAGACGGACAAAAATTCTAAAAGCCATAGATTCGCCCTCTATATACTAATGATTACTTCAATAAGATTGTCCAAAAAATATTAATTAATGTACAGATTTAACTTGGTTACAGTTTTACAATATGTAAAGCTCTGCATCAATAGGATTAACTCTAAAAACTAACCGATTATCATAACGATGATATATTTTATCACGTCATTATAATGCATTTCATAATATGAATAGCGAATTTAGTGCTTGATCGCTACGTGTTACAATTAAATTGTAATTAATTACATAATAACTGCATGCAAAAGAGCTCATTAGTCTAAATTTATTCATACACTGATATTATAAAAAAACACATTCTGTACAAACAGTCTGTACATTATGTCGTAGGGGTCATAGATTATATTATCTGAGACAACTGAATCTAAAAATTCTTTCACTAATAGACAACTACATAACCGCCATATCTTATATTATTATTTATTACAAGAAACCCACCCTCGCTTTAGTATAAGTTTTTTACAAATTTCAATTTTTATATTTTTTTTATTTTTAAAACCTTCCGTGTGCCTAGAAAAAAAATGTCGAATTGGTCCAGCCTTTCTCGAGTTTTACGCTTAGCAATATTCATTTTTATTTATATAGATGATATAACTAAATGTACTTATCCAGAGATCGTAACAGCTAAAGCTGTAAATTGAGTTGAAATTAAAAAATTCGCAATTTAAATGTTCAACTCTAAATATTACAAACAACCAAATAATTGGCCATTTCCATACACGAGCGGTCTACCGTGTACTAGCGTTTGATGCACTATTTCTAAACATCTGAAACGTGAAAATTCTACAGAGACAAAAATAGGTACAAAAATTGTGACTCCACTAAATAAAAGCGAAAAACCTCATGTGAAAATAGAGAAAACTGTCGAAATTCCGCGGTGTTTGTTTTGTCATCGACACACACCGAATAAAACTTTAACACAAGAATTTTTTACAAAAATAGTATTTTACTATTTTGTTATACCTATTCGTGAGGTTAACTTTACTTTTTAATAATCTATACAGATAAAGTAAATTAAATTGAACTGTCTGTTTTTAAGACAAAATAAGATTTTTTTACTAAATTGATTACAATTTAAAAAGCTTTTGTTTCTTTTTCTGTCTGTTTGCTCAGGATAATCTCGAAATGACCAGACAGATTTTGGTCGAACTTTCACCGGTATGTAGCTGTCATTTCATTTTAGAAAATGAATTAGGGTTGTTCTCAAAAACCTATATGGATATTACATATTTTTATAAACTTATATTGATAAACCGTATAATACGAGTTCACGTCCACTGCTGAACATAGGCCTCCCACAAGAGAAATTAATACTAACTGTTAAATCGAACCAAACCCGAGCGGAGCGGGGATAAGTCGCTAGTGTTAAAATAATATGCAAATCATGTACGGGAATCTAATCAAGTTGATTAAGTGATAGGATTCCAGTACCATGCTTGTCAATTATAGGTACTTCAATGGACCTTGTGATAGAGAGCAATTAATGCAATTGGATGTAAATAGTCAATATTACTTAAATTGAACTATTACGTCACTGCCCTATAAACCGCATTTCCATATAATGTAACGTTCAGATATTCAATTTATTATAAATTTTCAACGCGTCAAAAAAACAGCAATGAAGCTTTAAAATATAATAATACTAAACAAGCGTTTAAAAATATAATAAATTGAATTGTCAAATATCAAGTACTGGTTTAATAACATGTATAATAATATTTTAAAATCTGTATCTGTATACATTTTATAAAGTTTTTATATCGATTTTGTGTTTCGAGTATGTTTAGAGGCGTTAAACTAATTAAAAGAAATGATTTACTCATTAACCTTTTTTATTTTCTATACCTTTTACCCAATAAGTGGGATGTATTTTAAGAGAATGGATTTTTTTTTGAACATTTTTAAAAGCTCTGCCTTTTTACTATACTCTTTCTCTTTTAAAAAGTAAGAGTTTGTTTTTAAATAACTAATTAAACTTTATTAAAAACACACGCATATTATTAAAAAAATCTTAATATATTAAAGAACAAACTTGTCGTTTTATATAGCTTAACCTAGATTTGAATTACAATAAAAATAAACAAAAACATATAGGTAACTTAAAAACGCAAAATCGGTTTGCTTTATTCGGAGTTTTCATTTCAGGTAATATATGCAATACCTTATATTCAATAAACGCATTCAGCCTTTCCTTCTCGTTTTATTGTATAAATATAGCAGTATATTTATTAACTACCGATTAGCTCACTTGACTATACTTCACCTTCTAATAAAAGTCCAATAGCGAAAATCTTTAGAAATTGGCGAATAGAGGTAATATTTGAAAAGAAATTGCACTTCTGACTGAACTTTCACCATCGAGCTATATTCGTTTTAATTTATTGTAATTTTAAGTGAATTATATCATTTAAAATATTTATACTTGCCTTTTTAGTTATTTAAGGCGACTTTACAAGCGACCACAGCCTTGCTCCGCTCGGGATGGTCCCTAGGTACGTTAATATACCTACATGTAGTATCCGAGAATAGCAAGAAAAGCTTTTATATAGAATCATGTACATTTCTCAAAGATGTGACATTTTCCCGCAATAAAAAGTAACCTAGACCCGGATAACAAGCTATTAAATCATCAAACTACTTTTCAAAATATTTTATTAATAATAACTATTTCCATAAGAATTTTCAAAAATCGACTAAGAATATATATTTTCAATTTGTTTCTAAATATGTTTCATATCTTATTTTTTATTTTGATCAATAGTCAAATGATGGTAGAAAGTCTAATTGTTATTACTGATAGTTTTCTCCGTGGTGAAGAAGGTTCTCCGAAGGTGGTAAAACTAAAGATGCAATGCGGCACACATGGCGGTGGCTGTACTAATAAAGCAGAGTGTCTTCAATCTTTATCGACTATCGGCACCTGGACGAGGTCGTTTTGGCTGAACGCCCAGCTCTTTAATCCATTCGATCCCCTAAAGAAGAGTTTCGGGCGACAACCAGTTAGTAATTTCCGATGTTAGCCTACCCCTTCAATTTACGCTTACATGCGCCATTTCCTGATTTCGGTTTTTACAAAAGCTTTTTAGAACATCAAATTCGATTAATACTTTTGTAACTTTCATTCATTTGTTAATGTACTGTGCAGTGTTAAAGTTACCTACTACGTGTTGTTAAAAAAGAAGAAAAGTACAAAACGTGTTTAATATAAAGCTGTATATACAAACTATGAAACCAGACTTTACGTGTGTAATATATAAACGCTTACAAAAATACAAAAACTTAAAGAAGTTTTGAGTGATAAATCTCAGTTGGTTCCACACAACTCGCACACAATGACAAAAACATTTACCAGCAAGTACGGATCAACTGGCAAGTTAGCGATAAAAAAGACCAATATTAAGGTCTGCGAACGATGTAAATTCACTTATTCTTGGTTGAGATTTGCATTTGTAGAAATCGATACTGAGAAACTACATAAAACTACGATATTAAAATCTTCAGATATTGTAGTAAAGTAGTAGTTAAATAAATTCACAAAACTCTTGAGTGTTCGCTTGTTTCTGTAAAATCGTTCGTTTATCGATACACATTTAATCTTCTAGACGTTTATTACTCTCAGTGCGGGCGTATTTTTATCCATTCATTCGTTCACTCTATCGGTTATAAAATTCCAATATTGTGGAAGATATTCATATTTGGACACAATAGGTTAGAGCACGTTAAGTGATTTAGAGTGCTTATTTTCAGTAACAAATCGGTAGTATCGTAGATACAGTACAAAAACGAAAACCTATAAAGTCATTTATATTTAATCCAATATTCATGTAAATATAAATACATAAATATATAATCTTGAAAAAACTGGCTAACAACACATTTATTTTAATTCTCTTAGCAACAACTGAGCGATTGTATACGTTCTCTTTCAAAGCTTTCAAAACTATAGCTCTAAAAGCACTTCTCGGTATAATCACAGTTCTTATCCCAAACAAACAACCCTCCTAACTTCTGTAAACAATCGTAGACCAAAGCGACAATCTCTACAAACTTATATTTTTATTGGTAACTACGAGTTAGTCCTGCATATACAATGAAAGGCCACTTCGTCCTCGGCCTTTTGCCTTTATAATATTCAATAAAGATTACAATATTTATATATCCGCAAAACTATTACAAACGCGAAAGCTTGTATGTAAGCATGTTTGTAATTTCATCAGGCTGAAGTCGCAGGATGGCTATAGATAAATTATTATAGAACATTCCGAATCCTTTACATTCAGACTACTGGTTGGTAGTATTTATTTCAATAGATCCTTTTAAATTTTTTTTCTAGATCAATTTTTTTTGGACCTAAGTTTTCCTGTCTTTAAATAATATTATATTTTGTATACTTCAATTGCTTGATACTTTATATAGAAGAAAGACTAAGATAAACTAAAAATATTTCATAAGATAAATACCTATTCTAGGACTTAACTTTTCTTAATGGTCTTCTAATGCGATTTCAGTCGCTTTCCATTAAGCTATTTATGTTTGTGCATATTTCCGTGCTATCCAGTTTGAGCTAAAATATTTTCAAGTGAGCTTTGTAAAGTGACATTGATAATAATTTTTTATTCTATTATAGCAAAAACCCAAATAATATGCAGTGGTAATTCAGTGGTAACGCGCTTGAGTGATATGAGTCTCGCATCTGTGATATTTTCACGTGCGAATTATTTTCAATAGTAAACTGCAAATATATAGATCGAGAAAAAACCAATAGACAGTTTTGTTGAATTATGATGATAACTGGTTACTCAAGTCAGCATACAGGATACTTTTTACTGCGGGAAAATTTGTTGAGCTAAACGAGGGTATATAAACGTGTTATATAAACGCTAGTGTTATATAAACGAACAATTTAAATATTAAACCTCAAGAATTTCTACTTTGAAATATAAAATGATCCCTATAATCCACTTGTGATGATTACGTCAACAAGACTTTATCACTTGATGTCCTCAGACACCCAAACTTTGTTCCTTTCACTTCAATCATCTTGTGGACTAAACTACCGCTAACCTTTGTCTTCACTAAATCGATATTACTGTTACTTGGAGCTGCAAATCCTACATTGTAAGACTTATACTTTATTTATAATAAATTTTGTTATATAATACTTTAAATAAAAAGTTTCCAAATCATATTTAATTTAAAACCTAATACAATGTTGTTCAGCTACAATAGTTAATTAGTCAATAAGCATGACCTATTTTGAGTGAATTTTAAATTATTTTAACTTTCAATGTAACAATTTATATAGTGTCAAATCAAATAAAACTTACCGAAATAAAGAATACGACACAAGTGTACAAAAAAAATCTCACTTAGTCGAATATGTAAATTGATTTTTTTTTGGAATATCCCTTTAAATAGCCATAGTTTTCGATACAAAGGCCGAATCTATAGTTTTCAGAATTTTTGTTTATCTGTCTGTGACTGCATCACGAGAAAACCACTGGAATGAAATTCGGTATAATGATAACTAGTTTTCTGGTTTTATACTTTTTACGACTGGAAAATATCTAAATTCTTAGAAATCTCAACTAACAATTACAAACTGGCTATGAAACACCTCACGGTATGTGAAATCTGGTTTCTGGATTTTAGAACGCGGGCGGAGCCGCGGGAAATGCATAAAGAAATATATGCTGGTATTATAAATACAATGCACTCGAACTTAATTTTCGATTAACTGTTCTTAGAAAGTATAAAAAATAGTAAGAAAACTGTTCATAAATGAAATAATAAAAAATGTAAACGTCTTGACAGATTCCGATATTCAGTGGGAATGGTAGCGAATAAAATGATCATAAAACTTTTAATAATGCCAATTATGAGGATTGTTCTGTGCTTCAGTCGACATTGGTGAAACTTTGTAGCCTGAAAATACGCTCAAAAATTCATTTAATTCAGACCCGAAAGCCGTTCAGAAAATTTGATTTCGTTTAAAATTGTGTAGTTAATATTATTTATCAATTATTCCAACAATTTCTTTTACTGTAAAATAAGAATTTTTAATTGCTTTGAAATCATGAAATAGTTTGTCTTTAAATGGCAAACACATAACGTTCTATTGCCGTATATCTATGGGACATGAGGCTTTAAAAACAACTCAAAAAGTTAAACCAACTTTCAAAAATACCTGTTAGTAGTTTCGAAGTACTAAAGGGTAAAAAATAACTGAACGAAGGTTTTCATTTACTATGTATATCTAGTTAGACGTTTTCGAAGCCGACAATGCTTTAATTATGTATTTCTAATAGGTAATTATAACAAGGTATAGTTAAAATGTTATTAATTTGCAATTTATTTATATCGTATCGTATCGAAAAAGATTTGCTTCATCGGCTAGCACTGACTTCAGAAATATCTCAATTGGTATTTATAGTAACTGCAAACTTCCATTCAATTAAAAAAGATATTTTTCACACAATATTACAATACAGTAATAGCGTATTTAATATCCTGTTCCGTTCCTAACTCCATCTGAGATCCGAGTACTAATACGACGAGCTCGACCATTTACATTTTTAATGGATATATATTCAATCTAGGGCGAACAAATATGTAACATGGCTGAGGAAATTAGCTCTTATTTTCTCGTTGAAGCCACATTTTTATTTTTTCAATCTGTCTGCGTCTTTACAACTTTTTTAATAAATACAGTAAAGTTTTTCCATACATCGTGTACAGTATACATCAGTTATAACTTGTACTATTAAAACATTTCAAATGAAGCTGGTTTTTAGTTCCAGTATACAATACCTCGAAATATAATGGATACTAGCGACTCTCCCTCGCTTTGCTCTGGTTCGTCCCCAGGTTTAGCGCCAGTGAAGCCACGGGTTCCGCTAGTTAGAATAAATAAAATTTCTACAATATGACCTCCTCCTTTTTTGTAGTCATTTAAAAAGTTTCACTTACGTGAAACTCCCGTCAAAATCGGTCCAGCCGTTTCAGAGATTAGCCGTAACAAACAGACAGACAAAAATTTTAAAAATTGATTTTTAATGCTAGTATCGTGTATACTTTCATATGCATTTAGTGATAAGCTGTGTATTTGAAATTAAAACTTCAATTTTAGTTATATGTATAGATTGGCTTCCCGTTTTTATACATACTTCATTGAAAATGTAATTCTCGCGCATCAAACAAATCCGATCAATTAATCAATTAGTATGACCATAGTTATGCGAATTATGAGGCACGATTGCATCTAATTGACAAGTATTGGTGCAACCTGATATCGATTACGGCTATCTGTGACTTCTGTAACAAGATGACATTTTAGTATGAACGACACGATGTCGTTGGTATGCATGACGAATATGGTTCTAAGATTTTTCTTTTTATTTATTTATTTATTAATGCCTTTAATCATATTAATTACTAGCAAAGTCAGCCAGCTTCGCTGAGCGTAAGTTAAAAAAATTTAACGGTTTTTATAATTTTCTAATAAAATAAAAGAAGCCTAAGTTACTTCTTTAAAATCGGTCCAATCTTTTCAGAAATTAGCCGAATCAAATAGACGGACACAAAAATTTAAAAATTGTTCTTTTCATGTACTCGTAAGTACCGTAAACACTTTCGAAAAGCTGTTAATTTGTAATTAATACCATACAATTTTATTTATATTTTATATAGTTAAAGTTTCCACAAGACCTTTCATTTTGCATTTTTCGATCCTACATAATATAGGTATAAAGAAAGATTAAAGAAAAATTGAAAAAAGGCTTTTTACTTTATCTTAAAACTTAATGTTTCAATATTATTATAAATTATAAATATTATTATAAATACCATAAAGATACTCACGATATCTCGAATCGTCTCCTAACGTGTGTTTGACTAATGACTATTGACTATTGAACAGAATGGCTAACCGATCCTAAACTCAATATTGGCGTGTGCCTGTAGAATTGAGATTAGCCAATATTTGAGTTGAATTTCCTTTTCCTAGAACCAGACAGGATTTTCATAAATGACTTTGCAAGGTCACATTATAATTCCGCGAGGTTGCTTACGAAATTATTTCCTTCATTGTAATAACAAACAGCGGAAAACGGCGCAGAAAGTTTTTGCTGGCCGTACTTAAACCTTGCAAATAAAATTATTTAAACAGCCTCAATAAGATTTATAACATCTTTGTCTTAGCCTTCTTAAGTCCGATGCGATGGAAATATTAGGAATGAAAGTAAGATTTATTTGTTTAGACTTTGTATTTGTAATAAATAATGGATGACTAGAATCAGCAGTAAATTACTTACAATGTCCAAACGAGCAATATATTCAGTATTTCCATTCAATTATAGGCATCTGTCGCATCCAATAAATCTAAATCAATACTAATGTTGTTAATAGATATTGTGTTATTTATACGATCTATTTCACTACATTCTTAGTATAAAACAAAGTCGGTTCCCGCTGTCCTGTCTGTCCTTATATATGCTTAGATCTTTAAAACTACGCAACAAATTTTGATGCGTATTTTTTAATTGATAGATTAATTGAAAAAAAAGGTTTTAGTATATAATTTGTCAAGTTTATGTATAGTTATGTACATTTATTAGCAGAATCCGCGGCTTCACTCGCGCTAAACCAAGGGGCGAGCCCAAGCGAAGAGAGGGAGAGTCCCTAGTAATGCTATAAAATACTGAGTTAGAGTAAAACAAGAAATAAAACATGAACTTACTATTTATAAAGAACAAAAAATATGCTACAGTCACAGCTCTTTTAAAGCTACCGCTGTGAGAAATAAAGAAAAGTTATGGTACCGAGAAACTTAGCTTATTAAAAGCTTAGTTAATAAAAGTTTCTACAAATTGTCACGGAATAAAATCATGTACCGTAGTTCTTTTCTTTAGCCTTCTCCTAGAATAAAAAGACGGATAATTGAATAAGAAAGTATATACATTTTAATTTTGAACATGGTTTATAATAATTATTTAAAATTAAAAGCTTCACTTAATTTTTAGAAGTAAAAATATTTTATTAGAATTTTAGTTCCTACTTAAATACAATGAAATAAAAGGTATTTGTTTTTAATTTATATAAACATTAAATTGCAATATTATTATAGACTAGTGACTCGCCCTTGACTTACATATAAATCTTCCTCTTGAATCACTCTATGTATTAAAAAAACGCATCAAAATCCATTGCGTAGTTTTAAAAATATAAACATACATAAGGACAGACAACGGGAAGCGACTTTGTTTTGTACTATATAGTAATAAAAATAGTGGTCTACAGTTAAATAACTCATACAAGTATAGAATAGTTCATATAGAATACACATACATTCATATGTATTTATGAAAGACACGCTAAAATATACTCTACATTCTCACTCTGTATCAAAACGTCGATATCTCTTATCCAGAACAAAATTATAATGCAATTTTAACTGCATATACGATGTTACAATAAAACAGTAACGTGTAAAGGCGTTAATGATATAAATAACGCATTCGCTAGCGAATACCGTAAACGTAACTCATGGTAGTCTCAACGGAAGACACTTGGCTGAACGCCCAGCTTTCATTTAACGAATCCCCTAAAGAAGAGTTTCGGTGACAGGCCGTTAATAATTGCCAATGTGAGAATACATTGCAGTTTGGTTTACATGTTAACATATTTTGTCAGTAGATTTGTAATGAATTTGGCTTCGAATGTATCTTTAAATATAAACTTGCCATTTTTTAAACAGTAGTATTTATATTATATGTATTTTTCAAATAGTAATGGTTTTATGTGATAAACAAAACACGATGTAAATTTATCGTATATATGCTTCATCATATTTAAAAAATTATTTAAGTCTTGTTAGCTCCTTAACTTTTAACATATTACTTATGCGTTAAGCATTACTAAACATTTTTAGTAATATATACATTATACATATAACTAACAAAAACAGCATTTTTTTTAAATATAAAAATAGAAGATGAAGACCAAAAGGTAGACAAACAGTTATTATATTATATTTTTAATTAATGATTATTAATAAAGCTTTCATTTTTGTATAATACACAAACCACTTAAGGTCAGAAGCTTTTCAATTTGATAACATTGTAGCCCAGCCAGAATCTAGAGATCGATTCTTGTTCAGGTTGAAGCCATTCTATTACACCTAATATTTATTATTTAGTGCGGAGCTCGGCACATGTATCTTAAAGTCATTATTTTTAATACGATACTAGAAAAGAAAGTATAAAAAGCTCTACATCAGGTTGCTTCTTTTTACTAAGAGATTTTCAAGAAATTATTATTTATAGATAAAGTAAGGAAAATAAAAATGCATGTATTTATAATAAATTTCAAATTTATTTACATAAAAATTCAGTCTGTGAAATAAAAAACAAAGGCGAGTTATCAATTAGTTTACAATATTTTAAATAATGCGAATCTACACCCTGACACCCATCTGACAGTTGAATTTGAGCCAAAATTAGGTCTATTGATCAGTTTTATAAGAAATTGATTACAATAAATGAGAAGTTTAATATACACAAAATATCAAACTTGGCAAAAAGCAATATACTGAGCATTAAATTAACCACTGTCTAGGAAACAGAAAATATGTAAACAGTTACATAAATAATTTTGTATTAGCTATTTTATGTACGTAGATTTCACCATTTACCATTTATCATTTATTTGCCATTATTTGTTCTAATGAGTACAGATACTGAGTGCCTAATTTTTAAATTAATACTTGTGACATAAACACTTTTATTCGTTCCTATGAGCACATTTAATCACTTCAGTTGTCTTACATCTTAAGTTAATCGAGCAATTCATGGAGATCTATGTATGTATAATAATTTAATTGTTATTTTTTAATTCGTTTCATAATATTTTCGTCACAATTAAATTCTCAATTAAAAAAATGTGTCAGGCAATTTTCTTTAATAATAATTTTCATAAATAAGCCTAGACAATCGAGAACGATAAAGACAGTCGAGAACATTTCTAAACGTTTAATCTCTATACCTACATACAGGATATGTTATAATATCATAGTCAAAAAAAAATATCCATTATTTTAACCTTTAAATATTAAAGTTACTAGAATATATGCTCAAACACTATAACATATAGTGTTATTAGTAAGTCTTCACGTAGGTATAGAAGAATGGATAGAACTTAATTCATTAAAAATTAATACCTCAAAGAACATAAAATGCATATTGGGAGCCCTATAAGCATTCCTAATGTGATTATTTGTCAATCAATTAAAATGATATCTGAAATGCTTAGTTATCAAGTTTTGTCACTCACAAAAAAATGGATAGTTCTAAACGCTCAGTCTATTTCACTATAACTTAACTCGCATACATACGAAGAAACATGTATATAAAAATTTAAGTACCTTAGCCGAATTAATTTAGACTTTTTATATTCTAAATATATATTTAAATTACTTTTATTTATTTTTATTTATCAAAAGCAAATGGCAACCCTAAAAACGTTATTAAATATGGAAAGATACTTTTTACACTAGCATACACTGTTAATTATTTTACCGGGAATGCAGCTGAGAGTTAGGTCAGATCTATACACTAAGTTTTTATACAAGTTATAAATACTTAAATTTTATGTTTACTGTAGTAGCCTATCTTTTATTAAAACATCTTAGCCATTCACAAAATTGATTAAAATTTTAGTATACTTTACATTTAGGGGTCTAAGAATTTTGCGTTACATCGCTCTGGCTATTTTCACTTTTAAAAAGCATTTTCCTTTACAATGGCCAACCACTAAGATCAATCTATAAATAAGATAGACTGTTATAGTAACTAATCATAAAATATCGAATCTTAAAGATGTTTTTAAATATTAGTGTCCGCTCGGAGCTATTTTTCAAACAGTTACAAAATCACGTTAGTCTGAAACCTAAACCTTCTTTTAAGGTAATTCTCTTGCATGTTTTTGAGCACCTGCGTATTTTATTGTTTAGGCGCAGTTATTTCGTAGACTAGTAATTAACTCACACTAATATTGTTTATGTAATTTAATGGACATTAGATAAAGTTATTAGGTATGTACTTCAATCAGAAAAATGAACTTTTAATTACCGAATGCTTCCGATGGCTCAAAAGTATTGTAGCTTTTATGGTAGGCTTTCTACCGAAACCGAAACTAAACCGAAGTTGGATCGGACACTATTAAATACCTTATCTAACACTAAGTGCTAATAAACGCAAATAAATGCTTAAGATCGTCTCGTCACTTAAAATCCACTAGTAACTAAATAGCAATAAATATATTTTTGTACTCTCGTGAGTCCACGCGCTGTCAGTCACTATCACAATGAATTTTGATGTTTACCTACCGAAATGGTACTTGTACAGGCAACAGCTGCCATTCTAAAACCTTCTTGCTTACATAATATAGTACATTTAGTCATCGACATATTATTTACAACACATCAGCCTATCAAAGCAAAAATGGCCATCAAAAATCTAATAACAAATGCAGCATTGTAATTATTATATTAGCATTTTATTTTCTTATTGATTGAGTAATAACTTAAGTTTATCACAAAAATATACATATGAGTGTTAGACCAATTTCGTTTTGATAGGCTCGTATATAACACTTGACGTTTAACAATTTAAGTCTTCTTGCCCATACAATAGAGTTTATATTTGATCACAGGGTCATAATTCGTGTCCTATAAAACAATCACACGTACTGTCTGTTCTTCCTCGCGGGCAGGTTGTCGTCGCTGCCGGTCGCATTACCGCAGTTATTGTTGTGAAGGAATGACATCTCTACGCCTCCATCACCTCCCTACATACATAGATAGGCCGAATGAAATATATTTCTTTTGTAAATATAACGCAATTTAAAACGAATGAAAGTTTTTTAGTTTTTTTTTATTTAATTTTTAATTCAAACTCGATATTTAAAATATGTATAAGAGCATAGTTGTGACTAAGACTAATTAATAATAATTAAAATTAACGAAGGTTAATATTAAGAAATGGTAGCAGATTATAAATTAATATTGAACATATTATGAATTTAATTAGGGAAATTATTAGCAAAATTTACATTTACCACGCTCGATTTACGAGAGAAAACAGAAATTGTTAATTAGGCAGGATCAAATTTCATTAAGACATCGCAACTTATCTTCACACTACATGGTACGTGAAGAAGATAGTTATGAAATAATTACAATACATCGCATAATTTTTAAACAGAAACTGGCATTTATAGAAGCACGATACTCAAATCTTTACGTATTTTACTAGAAAGGAGATATTTCTGGGCACTTTAACGTTAATATTAGATGTCTCCATTACATAGGGGTCTACTAAGCTTACACCTTTGCGCATGTGTATGCTACAAATAAAGGCAGCCGTAATGTATGAGTACTTAAACAGGTTTCTCTAGAAATTGAGACCTTTGAACATTACTATCCTACAACAAGATATAAAGAAATTGTACATATATAAATATTTAATATATTTATTACATCCATTATTCATTTTCATTATAAAGTTAGTTTAACATTTACCATGTGTCTCGAAATAATGCAAAACTAACTAAAAATCACATCTAGCTTTTATTTTAAATAACGTTATCCTTTGAACTGCAGCGGTCCCAACGGTGTCGGGTAGTTGCGAATTAAATTTGTATAAGAGCAAGTGAATTCTCTAACTAAAGCATGGAGAAATAATCATCTTAGTTTGAAAATTCACATCTGTGGTTACTTTGGCACAACTAGGAAAACCGGACCAATGTGCGTTACTAATAATATGTAAATATAATATGTATGCCATTATATAAATATACTTAGTATGAAAAATACTTGAATTTGTAAAAGAATATGATTGTTATTATCGGAGTGAAAAGGTTTGTATTTCGTACCTCTCCGTGCATAGGGTTAGCTGTAATGGTGATGGGCACTTTGGCCGGAAGGTATCCATTGGCGCCGCCCTCGGGGGATCCTTTCTCCTCTGAAAATAAATAATTATTTAAGCTACTGTACTAAAATTAGATACACTTCTTAAGATTTCATGAAATTTATAATGTTTCTCTTTAATGTTAAAATAGCGATAGAAGGCTAAAGTGTACAAAATTAATAAAAATCAAGGTACCTATCTAAAGAATGTATAGCATATAAATATTATTAAAAATTAAAATTAAAAATAACAAATATTAACAAGCCTGACTGACACAGACACATGGACAGACAGACAGATAGACAAAGATTCTTAAAACTATAGATTCGGCCTCTGCATATATAATAAAAGAAAAATATTCAATTTTATTACATTAGAATTATTTATATCGACTCACTGAGTCGACGCTAGCGGAAATAAGGTGTCAGAAATCGACAAGGTACTTTTGCCATAATCCTCCAATCCATAAATCCATAAGAGAAAATATGATATAATAAACAAAATTATATTTTCATCCTCTCATTTTTATAGGTATGTATATAAAATTTTGTGTGCCTCGGAAATGACTATTGATTTGGATCAAAGCTTGTTGAATTTTTATTAAATCATGTTGTGTTTTTAAGTATTCTTAGTTAAGTATCTTTTCTGAAAAAAATCAATTTTACACAATTTCCGAAAAAAGCCGAGCGAAGCTTAAATGTGCAATTACCAACTTCATAGACACGTAACGATGTATTTAATTTAAAGCCTTCTAATAAGTTTTAATACAGTATATAAAATTAAATATATTTGAAAACTAAAATAAACCAAGACTGAACTGAATCCAGACTTTATCAGAAAGCAAACCAAGAAATTATAGCTCATCGTATCTATTGTTTATGTTAAGATTTGTTTCACTAGTGCTACAAGATTTGAACATCAAAGTTTTATGTTCTTAAAGATATATAATATAAAACTAGTAAGCTGCCAGATTTTAATTTAAACTGAAATACTTTCATAATTATTTCAAAGTATATTTTTGTAATATTTGCTTCTATATAGTTGTTATTATAACATCTTATAATTGTAGTTCTAATTAGTGTTGATTTAATTCCTAACTGTATTTATTTCTAAACAAATCTCAAACTATATTCCCGAGAGAAACTGGAACGGAGCAATACTCGCTTGAAATGGCTCGAAACTGAATGAGCAAGTCGCGAACACTAAACAAAAGAAGTGAAGCGTGAGAGGTCAATAGCTACAAGAGCGATATCGTCGCCTATAAACCGTTGCCCTCATTGCTCGATACTTGACACTTTATAGCGTCTATTTTGGTTAGCTTTATGACGGATATTTGGTATTTTTACAATATCACACATAAAATTTCCAAGAGGGTTAAAATTTGCATATCTTGATTCTTGATCAACAAAAACCTAAAGTACCACTTTGAGACTCATATACATTTTATCAAGAAGCAATTTGGTCTGGTAAAATTACTCGGTTGCATCCCTACATGCTTGATAATAGTCTATGTGGTAAATTAGTCAAGATAGTATTTTTTTACCATTTTAATAAAATTCCAACCATAAATTAAAAACTCATCTAAAGCAAGATATACTCGAATCCTTCCAACATCTTAATATAACACATCTTCTGTAATAATTAATCAACCTATTTCCTATAACTGTTCACGATATACAGCAGTTTTAAATACAATTGTCGGCATAGATTTCATAATAGAATCCCGAGCGCACCTTCGATTGCGAAATCCTAAATATAAAAAAGCCCCATTTTACATAATTTCACATTTGCAAGAGTAAATAAGTATTAGTAGCAGCAATGTTGAATATTATGTAATTGAATATTAAATTAATTATTAGGTATACTAAATTATCCCAATACTCGTAAAAGTTTGATTCCGATGTGGTCGGACATTTTCATATGAAACCAAAACTAACTCAATTAGTGCTTATTTGTTTACCATCCAATTTCAACACTATTGACAGGCTATCAATAAATATGTCTGCACAAACGTATTATAATATCTAAACAAATTAACAGAAGCGTTCGCTTGTGATCATTTTTGGGTCAAACAACGAATTCTGGAAACAGTATACCTACTCCTACAGTATACTGTATACATTATTTTTAAAGAAATTTATATTATAAGGGAAATTAAATGTTAAAGTGAAAGTACACAAATTTTTCGGAAGAATGATCATCTCGTTACACTTGAAACACATTCGTTTGTTACCGTCCAATTGTTCGTTTATCGATACACATTCGTTCTTCCGGACGTTTATTACTCCCGGCGTCGGTTCTTTATACATTCATTCGTTCGTTCTACCGGTTATGAAATTCCAATATGGCGGGAGATTAATAATTGACACAAAAGCTTCGGGCGCGTAAAGTGATTTACAGCGCTTAAGCGGCAGAGTTATGGATCGGATACAACAGATACGTACAAAATCCAATTGAAACGCTAATAAACTTACGGTGAATGGTTGCGTAGTCTACAGATTTTTATGCGAAACAGTAAACAAATTTCGTAATTTATTAGGTTTGGCTTCACTTTTAAAATTTTAAAACATTTCTTTATGCGGCTTCATTCTGTACAATACTTTCGATTTGGGTAAAAAATGACAAAGACATTGTTTTTAAGAATTCCTTTCTTTTTTATAAATTATAGTTAAACAATTTTTTTTTTAAATTATCTGCTACATATCATAAGCAAATAGTTGAAATTAAGCGTAGCTATTTCTTCTTGAGAGTTACTACAAGTTTCATTATAATGTGATGCCATGTACCTCGAAAGGCGAACTTTCGCCGACTGAACTACTGGTCTAATTTTCTCAGTAACAATACGAATAGCTCTGAAAGTTCGTGCTATGGTCACAGTTTTTATCTCAAGCAAACAATCCTAGCTGGAACAAGCAACAATCCGCAGAAAGTTATATTTTTATTAGCATTTAGTTGGTAATGTTTAGGTACAAATGGGGATCCACAAGAAAAGTTTCGTGCTAGCCAACGACATGGCGCGAGTGAAATGTTTATTTTTGCTACGTTTTTGTTAAGACTATGATGTTTTCGTGCTGTTTGGGCTGACTACTGTGCCAGGAGTACTCTGTGAAGTGCCTAATTACCGCGCACGGTCGCGGCGATAACATAGCTTTACTACTGCGGCTTTAGTTAAATTGGAAAGTTACAAGTGTAATCGTATAACCGTGGATAGAATTTCTGAAATAGAAATGTACATTCTACGTGGTTATGAAGATCTACTGTAAACAATATTACAATTAGTTTTGTTCTGTTTGTTATCATAAATGATAATTAAATTATCTTTAATTTATCGTCGAATTTAAAAACTTTTTGATTATCATTTTTCTAAATTAATAACACATACATACCTAACATTACGGGAGCACTTTTGTAAATTTTTGCAGTATACAAAATCAGTCCAAGGATTTGTCTTTAAACAACAAGTTGATAAATATTTATAACAATCAGTCCTATTTAACATCCCACAGCTGGGCACAGTCATCGCTTCATAATTAATCGCTTTATTTATATAATCCCCATTAAGCCAGAGTCGCTATTACCATAAGACAAATGTACATGAAAATATCAGACGTGTGAAACCTTGGATTTAAACGCGCTTGGTCCCACGCGAGCTCATTACCACTGGGTTACCACTTCTATAAATGCAATAGCCAATAAGGTACTCCCTGTAGTTTACAGAATCACTGGTTTTTCATTATTTTGTTTTTCATTATTGACGACTCGTTTGGCTTAGTTTGTAGTGACCCTGCTTTCTGTGCCAGCAGTCGCGGTCGCGGGGTTCAAGTCCCGCTGGGGGCATTCATTTGTTAAGCACGAATGTTTGTTCTCCAGTCATGGGTGTTTAAATTTATAATATTTATGTATTATATCGACTATCTGGTATCCGTAACACAAGCATCGTAGCTTACCATGGAACTGAATTGCGCTGTTGTAAGAATGTCCCAACATATTTAATTAATTTAATTTAATCTTATTATTCCTTTATTTTAATATCTAAACGATTAATATGTACGTCGTACTCACTTCCAGCAGTCGGCCTCTTAGCACGGCGACACAGTAGCAACGTCACGATAAGGACTAGCAACAAGGCAGCGCCGGCCGCACCGCCCGCTGTAACCAACGTCGGCGACGACCCCCGGTCGTCCTTTGCAGACGCTTCTGTACTTGTAACTGCCGTGTTCACTGCCCGTTGAGTTTTAGCAATCTGGTTATAATTATTATATTAAATAAAAGGTAATGTATGGGATTCGAGAAAGTTAATTAATGAGGTTCAAACATGGTTTCATTAGTCGCTGAATTTTACTATCGACTTACTAGTTTAAATAATAATAGTTAAGAAATAGAAATAAAAATACTTTATTGTTTTTTTTATTTCAACTAAATATCTAACAAAGCTCTACCTAAAGTGGCTCTAAGCTAAGGAAAGGCAACATTATTTAATCGTCATCTGTATTTAAAAAAAATATATTAGTATTTTGTCATGATTCAAAATAATCCCTGAATTCCATTTTATAGTTTTGATTTTCATTTTGTAATAAGTAATAGACGATAATACTAAATTTCAATAGACACTGCTAATTCAGTCTCAAATGGCACTTCTAGAAGCCATTAATCAAAATAATTGAATTGAATTATATTCAGCTATTTTTTATTATAATGGCATTTATGCAAATAAATAAGTAATCGCAAGAACTAGTAGTCTAGATTATATTTTAGGGTTATATTTTTTGTAAACATAAGAATAAAAAATTTGCGTGAAAAGAATGTCTGTTCGTTTTGTTAAAAAGAAACACAATTTTGAGTATCTCAAATGTAATTTCAAAGTCACATTGAGTAATAAACGACGAAACATCATATTTCATAAACGCTGACAACACGCTGTCGTGTATACATCACACGGCTTTTGTCAAACTACGTGTTTGAAATTTTATTTTTATTATTTACCAAAATATATATTTAGTTACGCGACGTGTAAAATAAGTTAAGACATGAACAATTGCTGATAGAAAAGAACATTGACGTAACAATAATAGTGTTAAATGATTAAATAAAATGTCGATCTTTTCCTTATATATTATATATTCTTATATTGAATACTCTTGCAACATAAAATTATTTTTATAACCATCGTAATTTTATGTAAAGTCCCATAATATTCTGACTAAAACATATATTATTTTCAATTTGCATTAATTTTAAAGTTCTGTGACGTTTCTACTTTAGTGGCGGGCGGTAAAAATTAAATATTTAAATAGTCATTTCTAAAGTAGTCATAAAACACACGTGAATGCTACACTATACCTATGCAAATCATTCTTATGGGGTAACTTCTTTTTTAATGTTCATTTACGAATACCATCTGTATTCATTCAGGTGGAACTCATCGGCTTAAAAACAGCCAGTACTACCACCTAAGACACACAAAAATCTCCCAAATCTAAAAGAGGTGTTGCAGGTTCACTTACGCACACTACTACGACGCCCCAACGTCAAGTCTTTCGGATTAGACCACCATGGCCCATGGGATTGCTCAGAGAAGTACCTAGAGCAACTGGCATGGCACACTGCCCACCGAGGCCGCCATCCAGTTTCTTGGCTTCGTTTCCGGCTGGACTGTTGGAAGCTAATGAGCCCTCCCATGCAAAATGAACGCACATAAACTACATAGTATAAAACAAAGTCGCTTTCTCTGTCCCTATATCCCTATGTATGCTTAAATCTTTAAAACTACGCGACGGATTTTGATGCGGTTTTTTTTAATAGATAGAGTGATTCAAGAGGAAGGTTTATATGCATAACTAGCGGATCCCGCGGCTTTGCCTGTACTAAATCTAGGGAAGAGCCCGAGAGAAGCGAGGGCGAGTCGCTAGTCTTATATAATCGGCATAAATATTGTTACTTCTGAACAACACAAAACCAATATTATCTATTTTAATATAAATTGGCATCCCTCACTTTAGTCTCTACGACTTGCTCACACCTGCGCTTTTCTATTTCTGTTTTACATATTCCAAAGTTCAATTCATTCCAATCCCAAGAGTATTGAAACAAAGTTATATTTAAAATAGTCTCTTCTCGACACAAATCCCATTGCAATGGTTTCAAAGTCTTCATTACTTGATCAAAAGCAAGCATCAACAGATTCGAGCCTATACTTTGTATTAGCGTGTTACGAATTTGCAGTGCATTTGATTAACATATCTATCAGTTAATAAGTGCTTGTAAACATTTATTTCAATAAATAATATTTGGGATTTAATGAAAAAAAAATGAGTACGCTCTTAGATATGTTAAATATTTTTATACATTGAATTTTCATAATTTTATGAGTTTTTTAGACTCCTTTAAACAAATAAATTGAGCATAAAGTCACAGCTTTAACTCCCAGCGATTTAATTCTATTGACTATAATCCACCTCCTGCTTCATGATTTCGAAATATTCTATTGTTATTATTCGCATTTCTCTAACAAATTGCTTACCATATATTCAAAATCTATATCGATACGACAGACAGATCTGGGCTAATTAACGTCCAGGCTTTGATAAAATAGTAAATTATTAATTACAAGTGATCCCAATAAAAGTGATTTAAAAATAAAAGTTATTCTCGTATAATTGAGTTAAAAGCTTATTATAAGCTTGTTTAAAGTTTTTAGCTTAAAGCTTTATTTCAGTTACATAAATATCTATATATATACTAATGTAACTTAATCGTTAAATTACTTAATTATTCCTAATTAGCGACTCACTCTCGCGTCGCTTGGGTTCGTAGCTAGATTTAGCGCGAGTGAAGGCACGGGTTAGTTAAAATAAAAAAAATCCAAAATGAAAGTAGCTTAAGTTACTCCTTATAATGTACTCCGTATAATAATAACTAATGTTTAGTTATCTGCGAGTGAAAGTCCCGACAAAATCGGTCCATCCGTTTCAGAGATTACCCGGAACAAACAGACTTGTCAGACTTGTTGACTTTTGAGAGACAAAAATTCTTTAAAATTGATTTTTTATGTAAAGTATTTTATATGCTTTGAAATTAAAAACAGACACTTCAATTTAATTTATATGTATGTATGAATATGAATAGATGAATTCAACACTTACCAAAATAGCACTAAAGTCAGAGGGTGCCTGCGCACTGTAGGCCTGTATCTTGACCTCGTAGGCGGTGTCGGGCGCGAGGTGCGGCAGCGCGAGGCCGCGCGCGCGTCCTCCCGCCGTCACCTTCTCGTACGCGCCCGCAGACGACACCGCGCGGTAGTACACGTAGAAACCCTCCGCTTCTACCCCGCCCTGACTTGACCACTGTTTGGAAAATTTACGTTTAATATTTCATTGTATCTTATAACCGAAACAAATATACTAGCTATATATACTTATATGAGTTTTAGTTAAAAAGAACAATAATTTGTGTGGTTATACTCGTAGTAATTCTAGAGGTTTACTAATTTAATGGAACTTTTACCCGAAAGAAATATAATAGCTATATATACTTATGAGTTTTAATTATAGATAATAATTTGTGTGGTTATAGTAATTCTAGAATTGATTGTATCTTTGTAATGAAGGAAAAATAATATTATAATCGAGTTAAGAGAAATTACACAATAAAAATCGTGTATAGTATGTAGTATAAATGTTCTAATAAGGATTAGTTTGTAGTGTTCTTACTAGCTGTGCCAGGAGTCAGCAATTGTACCAATCTTTGTAGTATAACACATTTATTTATGAAACAGAAACAATCACAAATAGGTACCCTAAAAAAATATTATTTACATTATTATTCTAAAGCCTGTAATAATATTGCACAGTAAAATTTACTATATGCGAATATTGTTACCACATTAACAAAATTCAGATATTGTGTTTGTTTATTTTCACACTTAGTAAATTTAAATTCGTATCATGCACCAATCAGAATTATTTAAAATACATTATACCCGAATAATAAGAGATAAACCTAATTTAATATTTAATTACAATTTGATGTGATTTATACAATACAGCCAGTGGAACGAAGTTGTGAATAATATGAAAACAACAATAATTTATAGATGAAATTATCTTTTCGGATTTTGTCGCGGATTTATTATGATTTTTGCTTCCCGACGTTTCGAATGCTTTACAGCAATCGTGGTCACGAGAGAAACTGCCTCTCATCAACATTTATAATGCGAAATATTCGCGTATAGATAAGAAAGTATTATAATAATAATTTAACTGACTAAAGTGAAACTAGAAGATTATGTCACTATTTTATCTTCGTCTAAAGACCGTATGACCTTAAATGCCTTATTTAGCTTTTTTACATTAAAAAAAGTAGAAGGAAATGTATGAAATATATGTTTTTGAGTGAACGTTTGTTACTTATACGTACTGTAACAACTTTACACTGTACACGTACAGTAATATTGGGACAAAACTACTCGACTATGTCATTTTCTGACTTATACTTCTATTCTATGTTAAAATTATTTTTCGTGAAACAATAACTAATCAAACAAACAATCAAACAAAATCTTTGATTGATATACACACAGGAAATACACCACTATTCACTATTTCTTTTGTTAAGTCGGTCAGCATGTACAAAATAGTGTTCCCATTCTTACCGTCCAATTAATTTGCACGCTGTGTGGTGACAACGCTATTGCTTTGTCGAGGACCGGCGCCCGAGGACTTTGGAAACCTCCTTTTTGTAAGAAGAACTTGTTACTACTTCTACCTAACTTGTTGTCTTGGTTCGAATATACGGCTGCTATGCGGAATCTAAAACAAATTGTATTATTTAAGATGTTTAATAAAATAACAGCTAATTTAGTGTTTAGTTAATTATAACTATTGTTATTTGCACTTGTTGTATTGACTGCAAGTAAGTTCAGGCTTTAATATTTCAGTTTTTTACATTTTTTATTTTAATTTCTTTAGTCAGTCAATGATAAAACATGAATATGTTTGTACATGTGTTATTTCCTGACAAACTATCCAAAAACATATAAGTACTTACATTGTATATTATAATATGAAAAATATTTTTTTATCATACTCCAAAAATATAAAATATGTTAACAAAAACATTTAAGTCTATAATAAAATTAGAATTCAAATGAAACCTTAATATTTTAATTTATTCATTAATATTACGAGCATGATTTATAAAGTAAATAAACATTTATTGCGGACCCAAAAGGTGAATTAGTAGTAAATCTGTAAGCAATTTTAAATTTTTACTAAACACTAAATATTATAGCAATATGATTTAATTACAAAATTTTTAGTTAAACACACTGCATAATTTTAAATATTTTCGTGCAATGAGTTATTCAAATATGAGCAAAACGAATTATAACTATCCGTATTTTGTTGGTATTACATTTAGAATATTGTCAGTTACAAATAAGGAAGTATACAATAATAATTATTATGATTCTATAAATATTGATAGTTTTATTTAAAGCTCATCCTCACCCCGCTTAGATTCGTCATTCGTCATTAGATAAACTTAAATGATCAGTATGCGAGGTACGAGTATATTACTCAAAGCTTATAATTTTTCAATGAGTTAACCAAAAAAAATTATGTACAGATTTGACTCGGAAGTCAAAATTTACATATTAAATTATATTTATAGTATCTTATACGGCATATTGACATATTCTTATCATACTGCCTTTAGTAACACATTTAAACGTATTTTCTTTAAAGTATTATTATAAACATAAAGCTAATATGTATAAAACATATTTCGTTTATTACTTTTTTTGTTCACTAATCATAATTTATTAAATATCCTATATTTTTCATTTTCATGTAAAAATTATGTAATTAACTTTACAAGTGAAGCTATATCAGGCTTGCATTGCCTTTTAATGCACGGCTTTCAATTTACCTAGGTAGTAGATTGCCATGTAGAGTTTAAATATTTTAGTAGAGCATTAAGTAATTTAAATGCATGTATGTACGTAATAGATAATTATTAATTTCGCTATATATATTTTTGTATAAATCTCATTTTATTATTGTATAAAATTAATTTATACTTTTAAATAAATTTTATTAGTGGTAACACTTCATTCAGATTTATAATCTAAGTAAGAATTTAAGATTTGACATTACGAACCGATACTATGTTATAAGGCTGTATGGACTAAAATCATTTGCCATTCCCTATTGGGGATAAATTTTAAAAACAACAACAACAACGATACGATGTTATAAATACCCCCTTGCGAGTTATGGCGACTCACTTTTTTTCTGGACGGCGGCTGAGCAGGACTAAGTTAAGTAATATGTATAGTGTATTTATTTGAATTTCAATTATTGCTGTTATAGTTCCATGTTATATAGATTTCTTTGTCATACTACATTATATTGAAGTTATTAAGTTATATTCTAACTATTTGTGACTGTATTAATTATGTTAATTGTGTTAATATATAATAAACAATATGATAATGGTAAAATTGTCCCGCCGAGTTTCTTTCACCGGTTCTTCTCGGGTCAGAGGCTTATTCTTTCCGAACTGGTAGTAAATATAAACTAATTATTTCAATTTCCTTTGTTTTATTACCTAATCCTAAATTTCTTGATTAACCTAATAATATATAAAGTAATAAAGTAGCAATAAATGTAGTTCCTTTTTAATATTTAAGTAAAAGAGGGTAGTTTGAAGCTTTTATCATCTCTATTATTTCCATCATTCTAACATCAGAAGTGGGATAGTGTCCACCGTTCTAATACATGTTATGCTTTCAGATCGATATTCCGCTCCCGGCTATGTAAGAAGTGTCCCGGTGCGGTGTTATGCTGCAGCAACATGGAGTCCAAAGGAATTCGCTGGAGCAGCACCGCGGTCTCAGACAAAGGAGGTAAGGCCCTTGAAGGGTCTGTATAACTGCGGGTAACTTGGAAACGGTCCTACGAACGACCGTTCATAGGAGAATCTAGGCTTAGAAATATAAGCTTTTAGGTTTACGACATTGTATTGCGAATATACAAAAAAATATATTATGTAATAAGTAAATATATTATTTTCGAAAAGTTCCGGTTAGTTGATTTAGTGTGTGACAGAATAATACTTATGTTTAATTAGCATAACATCGTTTACTTGTAGTAACTACGATAAAACTATCACTGATTTAAATTTCTGTTTTATTTATTTCAAAAGAAAAATCTAAGAAACTACCTTCAGAGCTAAGCGGTAGACATTGTAAGTCTTTTTCTAATTTTAACGTTGCTATAATCAAACTTATATATACTAGTAAGTATATAAGTCATCGCGCGGCGTAAGTTAAAATAAATCAAACGCTTTTTATAATTTTCTAATAAAATAAAATAAAAATAGCGTAAATTACTTCTTATAACATTGACTTTCTGTCGGCGGAAGTCTCGTCAAAATCGGTCCAGTACTTTTTGTGTTAAGTGATAAAAGACAAACTGACCAGAATTTTAATACCTACAAATTATTGCTTGAGTAGCTAATGTAATCAATTTATTATAATATAAATATTGAAATAACTTTATATTTTAATAGTTAAAATTTATTAAATTATTAAATGAATTAATTTTGTTAAAATTTATACATATTTTTACTATTGCAGTTGGTTAGTTATTAATAACAATAATATTGTTTTAGTCGAATTAATCTATAATCATATCTTAATTTGCCATTTGTCAATTTATTTGGTTTTACTTGTCTCTAAGTTATGCAACATATAGTATAACTAGAAACTTTGCTGGTTTGTGTTTTTGTAATATACGTATATAAAAATTCTATGTGATAATACACTGTATGTTTCCCAAATATAAAAAAAAAATAAAGTAATATAGATACACCATACGTTAATAATTGTTTTAAAGAATATTTCATGTGGGTACAGTTTTTACTAAGTTAGTGTTTTATTATATTGTGTACTTACCTAGTAACCTACTGGTAGTGAAAAACTTTGCAAACATAGCATCACCAGGTAAACATTTATGTATTGAGCTATGAAATACTTTTTAATAATTAGTAATGAAATCTGCAATAGCCGCTTAAGTTCTCGTTAAGTAAAAGATCACCATTAAAAGTAAATTCTCTTTTGCTGGGCTTGTCCTCCTTATACAAAAAGGAAACTTATTTATATTATAATATATTTATTATAATAGTGTATACTGTATTTAAACTACAGAGCGGCATGTAAAACCCCCCAGACCTTATTCATTTTCTTAGTAACCAAATGGATAAAATATAGGATCAAGTAGCTTAACTATGTACTTTGAGTGTACCCGCTAGTGTCGGTCGACAGCTAGCGAGGCGAGCGAGGTACTTGGTGCTAAATGAAGTCAAAATAGTATACTGTCTTGATTTACTTATTTCTTGCTGGCTTCTACTCAGCGTTCCGAATCAATGATAGATTCAGACTGACATTAATTTAATTCTATGTTTTAAAAATAATTATAATTTAAAAGAACTTGATAATAGTTATAACTTGATGAAGAGATAGACCCCCATGTAAATAGAGCATAGTTAGATTTGATTAATATTATATTTTTAGTTTGCCCACTGTTGCTTAACATTTCTTAAATAATTTATATTCTAAATACTTTATAACACAATATACATATTTTAATAATAGCAACACTACATAATATTATTTCATGAATATTACAAAAAAAATTGTGATAATTATAATAATTATAGTAGCTAAAAATAAGTTAATATATTATAATCCAATTTTAAAAAGAGAAGTCGAATACACGAACGATATATGCTATTTTTTCCGTTTTATCTTTTAAAATCTTGGCTTTATTTGCTTTGGCCAAGTTAAGGAAAATCTCAATTTTTCGATATTGCTTAAAACGGACATTATAATAATTTGTAAAATGTAAATGTCCATATGAATAAATGCAGGATATAGAGAATTTTTCTTAAAAAAATTTATTATCAATTTATTTACGAATTAATTGCTTTTAGTTTAGAGTATATTTTTGTATAATTTAAGCTCAATTATATTTTTGGATAACCTTAAAAATTAAAACGAAAATCTTTAATCAGTTATTTTTAATGGCAAATAAAAACCTCCTTAGATATAAAATATTTGAATATCTTCCTGACATAATATTTTAATAACCTGACATAATATTTTTTAAAGAATTCCTAATCTCTATAGATAAATTTAAATCATCGTTCTATCTATAATTATATTATGGCATCAAAGTGCAAGTTGTAAGACATTGGGCACTACTCTTATTCTGTATTTGTCTTATTGACGACTAAACATCAATATGCAGTATTTATATAATATAAAAGATCCGCTATAGTATAATAAGTATATTGTATACTTTTGGGATAATGAATAAATACTTTCCATCGTAAGGCAATGGATTGCGTTTCGAACAGTCGGCTTTGTTTTAGTTTAACATATTTAGTACCTATATCAACTGACAGTAGTACCAATTTAAATTATACCTATTGTCTGAACATTTATATTTCTTCATTTTTGTCGTGTCACGACACCTGATAGACAACATAATATATGTACCTACTTATAGTAAAAATTATGAAAGCCCTTTTATAATACATGTTTATTTACTTTGATACTCTGATGTCTCGGTTTAAATCGTAAAAGTTCGTGTTTTCATATAGAGTAGGTATATTCTAAAATCCTAAAATTTACTCGCATAAAACATTTAAATCTGTATAGTAAAATATTTTATTTATAGTTGGCGTTTCTATAATTTCTGATACTTTACATAGATTTAATACAGGTATTTAGTAATAAATTTCAACCTAAGCATAAAAACTTTATATTCTATAACACTTTAAATATACAGGGCCCAAAGTTCTATGAAAATTTGTTTTCTCCTTTAAAATTTAAGATGTTCAGAATTGAAATACATACATATATAAATAATTTTATAAGGTAGGTACTTATGTGCAATTTTAGATTAGCTTGTAAATTGCTGGTAGGCACTGTCTGTAACAAGCATATAAACACCTGAGATGTAAAATACCTTAAAAGTCTCTTCCGTGACCATGATTGCTGCAAGGCAAATCTGCGACGAAATTCGAAATAGTTTTATTTGAAATGTATCTTCTTTAAAGATTATTGAGTATTTGGGTAGACTCTTATTTCGCAGCGGCGTTAGGCATATAGTAGGTAAATCTAAAGCTTTGCTTTAACTAAATTATCTGTGCTTAATATGTAATATCAACCAAGTTCGACAAATTAGGGGTCCCTATGATTTTACTTCACGTAATGCTTGTATTAACTTAAGTTAACACAAAAGTAATTCTACATAAAAAAAAACTCTTGTTATTTGTTCTGAACCTCTTAAAAAGTTGATATGTAATAAAAAAAAAATTCGCTAGTCGGTACACCCTCTTCATTTTTTACTGATGTCGGATACATTTTTGCTTTATACAATTTTAAGGTTGAACATAAAACTACCATTATATAATATTTATAGTTTTTATATAATCCTTTTGTATTTATATACCTATTTATATATTTTTCCCTCTTACTTCTTACTTCAGCCCTTTTAATGTCCCACTGCTGGGCACGGGCCTCCCTCCCTCCGAGGGGCATCAGGCCATATTCTCACCCCTTCCTACAGTTGGTGAATTTCAACACTTTAGACATATACTTATTTCTTTCGCACTTTCTTGTTACGACACACCTACTCGTAGAAGTACTTAGTAATGGTTGAAGTTGTGTCCACATTTATTAATCTACTATTTGAAATAAGTCAGAATAACCGAACGAATTATGGAAGATAAAGCATTAATTAATCATAATAAAATAATGTTCCAACATTTTAAAGTCAAGTCTTTAAGTAAAAATGTAAGCCACATTTTGACATAGTTAAAGGAAACATTTAGGAAAATACATAAAGGATAATGAAGTTAATGTAGTTTTCGTTAGTCTTGATTTTTCGGACTATTAACAATGATCGCTGTGCTCTGAAGGGTAGCTCCAGATAATTTAAGGTATATAATAACTGTCGCAAGTATGTGAAATGGATAGATGAAAATATTTCTTTTGAAAATTCTATTTGGAAATATGATGATGATGTAATAAAAGGTATTATATTCAGTAAATAGTTATTGGCACCTCCGCTGGTCGGCCTACCATTTGGTACCAATCATCTCACAGGCAGCGGGTGAATGTGACTGGTATCAGCCCCGGATCTACGACTTTTTGGAACCGGGGCAAAACCTTGATAGTGGCGCCCCCTCTCTTCAGTGTCAATAATAAGTAAAAATTTTTTGTGACCATTAGTGAAAATAATATTTTTTTAGTATCAAATAACTACTAACTTTCATATTTGTGAGAAATATTATATAAAATATGGCATCGCTGGGGCATTGATGATTTTTCTGGGTTCCTTGATATGTGCTGGTGATCCCTAGTTAATTTCAAGTCCCTGAGTCGACGCGGGCTAGAGCTATGGAGTACCTGGATCGAAGTCAAATACGAAGAAAAACTATCGTTTTTAAATTGAGAAACATTATATAAAATATGGCGTAGCAGGCATTTTGATGATTTCTCTGGGTTCCTTGACATATGCTGGTTATCCCTAGTTAATTCGCAAGTTCCTAAGTTGACGCGCGCTGAAGCTATGGAGTGTCAGCATAGAAGTCAAATACGAACAAAAACTATCGTTTTTGAAGTGAGAAATATTATATAAAATTTGGCGTCGCTGGCGTTTCAATGATTTCTCTGGGTTTCTTGACATATGCCAATCACCAGTAAATTTTGGTTCATTATAAGTCCCTAAGTCGACGCGGGCCAGAGATATTGAATATAAAGTTCGAATTCAAATACGAAGTATAACTATCTCTTTTTAAAGTTTTTTTTAATTCTGAATTAGTGCTTGACTACGTTCCACCTAATGGTAAGTGGTTACGCAGTCGAAGATAGTAAATTACACTAATTCAGTATTCACTCTTGCCTTGAAGACACCCGTATTGTAATCGGACGGAAACAATGACGCAGGCAGGTTGTTCCATTCCTTAGCCGCACGTATAATAATTCGTCCGGACGGATGTAATGTCCAAAACATAAGGATGGAAACCAGCCGTTCGTCGAGTCGTTCGATGATGGAAAGGGGATGGAGGAATTAATTCGTGTAATTCCTGCGCACACTCCCAAATGCAACCTTTAGATTACGCAAAGGCTGGCAGCCCTACGTCGGTGATCGAGGCTTTGTAAGTTAGCTTTTACCAGGGTAGGTTTACCAATAAGCCTCAGCGCTCGCCTCTCAATCGAGTCCAAGGCTGACAGATGGCATTTCGCAGTTATGTGACTTCAGTATTCCACGCACGAACGGGTTTGAGCTTTATATAGATTAACAAGCTGTCCCGGCGTGAAATACTGTCGGACCTTAGCGAGGATGCCAACCAACAACCACTTGCTGCTATATTAGCCTTAGACTCGATGAACCGCCCGTAGTTCATGTTGGGGCTAATGTCCATTCCCAACAACTGCAGACGGTCAGTGTATTCCAGAGGCACATTTCGGAAAGTAGGAGTCAAGATAAAGGGATTCCTTTTTGTCGTGAACAAGCACGCCTGTTTTGGTGGCATTAAAACTCACAAGATTGACATCGCCCCAAGTAGAGACTGTCCTGAGTGTGAGATTCAACCGCTCTACCATGGCCTCTCTTTCGGATTGAATTTGATCTCTACAGGCCCGGGCATTCGGCAGGTATCTCTCTACAATAGTGCTGTCGTCTGCATACTCATAGATACCAGGTATAAGCAGATCGTTAATATGTAGCAGGTTGCAGAGAGAGCAGACCCCTGGGGAACTCCAGAGTTGGTCTTTAAGGGTTGTGATGAATATCCTTCAACCACAACTCTTGAGTGATCGGTCGCTAAGGAAGTCTTTAATCCAGCCGACCAGGCCAGGAGATATGATATGCATAGGCTGAAAGCTTGCTTATAAGGCTAGCGTGCCAAATCCTGTCAAAGGCCTTTGAGACGTCGAGAGAAACGGCAATCGCCTCCCCACTTCGCTCAAGAGCTCCGCCAATGGTGTGATTAACATATACACTCTACTACTAAAAGGTCTCCAGTCGACCGATTCCGGCGAAACCCATATTGTCGATCACTGAGGAGATCATTCTGTTCTAGGTATACCAAAAGACGAGTGATCAATACACGCTCCATAATCTTGCAGAGTATGGAGGTGATTGAAATTGGACGATAATTGGCAGGGTCGGCACGGCTACCTTTCTTGGGCACAAGTTGCACATTGGCAAGCTTCCTGGATTTAGGCTCTATTCCAGTCTTAAGAGAAAGGCGGTACAGAGGTGTCAGTATCGGAGACATCTCGGGAGCACATGTTTTAAGCACTATCGCTGGTATACCACCAGGACCATAAGCTTTATTCACATCTAGACGACACAATGTTCTTCTCTTTACCTCCTTATTAGTGATGGGAATTTCAGGCATCGAAATCCCGCAGTGAGGTGGAGTAGCATTGCCAGAGTGTAGACATGAATTTTGGGCAAAAAGAGAGGTAAGCAAATTCGCCTTCTCCATTACCGTATGAGCCAGGGATCTGTCAGGTTTTACCAACGGTGGGAGTGAGGGCCGACAGAAGTTCGTCTCGACCGCTTCGGCAAGGGACCAAAAAGCTCTGCTGCCAGATGGTTTAGCAGAGAGCTTTGCGCCAATTTGTGTAATTCGGTCAAGGCAAGCCTTCTTTAATGTCTTTTTGTAGGACTTGGCGGCTAAGTTAAAGACTCTCTTCTTGGATCTTACATCCGGAGCTTTGCGGTCTCGAGCATCAATCTTGGTAAAGTAAGCCGAAATTAAACTTTTCAGCAAAGGTGCATTCGGTATTAAACCATGGGCGAGCTTTGCCACCAACGGGTACATCAGAGAATGTGATAAAATATTCCATCACTTGATACACCACATTTATGGCATCCGCTCAGCTCGAACCTGGCGGTGATATGGATGCTGATTATGTCATAGAGGGCTTAGTCTGGAGACTGAAATAGAAAAGTTGGTTTTTCAAACATATTATATTAAGATTACTTAATAAAAACCTATGAGATTCTAGTAAAAGTGTTCGATATTTCGAATTCATGTCTCAAGGATTTGGCGCCCCCATGAATCTGCCGCCCGGGGCAAGTGCCCCGGTTTGCCCCCCCTTAGATCCGGGGCTGACTGGTATGTCTATGTAGTTGGCAAGTGCTCGGGTATATTTTAGTTATCGGCACCTTCGCTGGTCGGCCTTCTATTTGGTACCAATTATCTCACAGGCAGCAGTTGAATGTGATTGGTATGTCTATGTAGTTGGCAAGTGCTCGCTGTAGTAAGCAGCGGTTAAATGAGACTTATGTCTATGCAAGTAGCTGCGATATAATGTGTAAAACATATGTGTATATATTATGTCAATAAGGATAATTCATGTTCTATTACAAATACAATATTGATTATTGCTGTACATGAGAACATTGTTTTTTGTTTTTGATATTATATAGTATCATTACCTTTAAGTGTACGAAATGTATTGCTCTGTATAATTATAACTCTAGATTGTATATTTAAGCTTAGTGTTTTTTAATTGTGTTAATTATACACGACAATCATATGTGCAGTAGGAGTATATATATCGTAGTAGTACTTCGTGGACGAAGTACTGTCAGTATGGCCGTAATAGATAATTATTAATTTCGCTATATATATTTTTGTATAAATCTCATTTTATTATTGTATAAAATTAATTTATACTTTTAAATAAATTTTATTAGTGGTAACACTTCATTCAGATTTATAATCTAAGTAAGAATTTAAGATTTGACATTACGAACCGATACTATGTTATAAGGCTGTATGGACTAAAATCATTTGCCATTCCCTATTGGGGATAAATTTTAAAAACAACAACAACAACGATACGATGTTATAAATACCCCCTTGCGAGTTATGGCGACTCACTTTTTTTCTGGACGGCGGCTGAGCAGGACTAAGTTAAGTAATATGTATAGTGTATTTATTTGAATTTCAATTATTGCTGTTATAGTTCCATGTTATATAGATTTCTTTGTCATACTACATTATATTGAAGTTATTAAGTTATATTCTAACTATTTGTGACTGTATTAATTATGTTAATTGTGTTAATATATAATAAACAATATGATAATGGTAAAATTGTCCCGCCGAGTTTCTTTCACCGGTTCTTCTCGGGTCAGAGGCTTATTCTTTCCGAACTGGTAGTAAATATAAACTAATTATTTCAATTTCCTTTGTTTTATTACCTAATCCTAAATTTCTTGATTAACCTAATAATATATAAAGTAATAAAGTAGCAATAAATGTAGTTCCTTTTTAATATTTAAGTAAAAGAGGGTAGTTTGAAGCTTTTATCATCTCTATTATTTCCATCATTCTAACATACGCATGAAATATTTCTATGATAGAGACATTCACATATTATCATCTGCCGACAAGCGAAGTCCTTGGGCTTGATAAATGTTGTATAAGAAAATCAATTATACGAGTACGTTTAAACACTACATTAAATTTTGTTCATGCAATTCGATACACAAATTCGTTAACTAACCAAACTATAAGCGGCAACAACCTATAATGTGCGGTGGTTCTAATAGAATAGAACGAATATTTGATTATCGATACATTGTATCTCAGTTTGAAAATAATTCTATTTACTTTCAAAATTGCGGTTTCAACAAACATTGGATTGTAATTAAATTTTCTTATTAAGCCTAAATTAAACTAAAATTGATAACAAAATATTCACCAACACACCATTGAACAAATAATTGGAACTTCAAACGAAATAAAAAGAAATATTCATAAATAAAACTACCTTTTAAGTGAGTTAAAACACCTGGTGGTAAAATAAAATTGTAATTTAAAGCATAATAGATGTTGATATAATAAAAATTCAAGATAAAATTTTAGTGAAAAGCTAAATTCAAATGTAGTTGCTATTCCTACATTATTAAGATATTATAATAAAGCTTAACGCATTAATTTTGTACTGTTGCCAGTTAATCCTAGGACGCAGGCAAATATAATAAGTACCTACTTATTTTAATATAGTTTTTTTTAAATATTACAATAGTATTTTGTAGTATTATAGTAATTTGACCAACTTTTAGTGAAGTTCGTAGTAAAAGCTGGTATCTTGCATCCCTACACACAAGTTTAGCCATAAGCAAAAATTAGTCCTTAACAATATTTTACAGAAATGAAGACGATAAGTTTCTACAAAGCAACTTAATATATGTGCCTAGATTTAAACTAAAAACCTTTTCGCTGTAACACTACGTAATAATTTGATAGTTACTTGTAATATTTGTCAGGAACAAGTCCATCGATCTCAAATGAATGTATGTGGGCGGGAATGTCGTAGTTTTCAGTTTGCCACTGAGTGTTTGGAGAAGACATTTCCCTGTACTGAACCTGCAAAATGAAATGAAATATTTAAGCATTTTAAATTTGGACGACACGTTGGATAAGTTTGTATTAACCCTACTTCCTGCGGCAGCAGTCGCGGGTTCGAGTCCCGTTAAGAGCATTTATCTGTTGAACACTGGTATCCATAGCACAAGCCTCGTAGCTTACCACGGAACTAGATGGCACTGTGTATTAATATATTATTTAAACTATTTGATACTCATATTGCAATTCATAAATGTAGCTGACCGCATTTTCGAATATACGAATAAGTATTTATTTTCACGCCACACAATTCGTGTGGATTCTATGACTATTGAATAGGTTAAAATATGTATAGTATCTATTAATTAAAATTACATTAGTAACCGGATAATATAACATACATTTGTTTGTATTTAGAGAAATTATGAATTATTGCTTTAATATTATATTGTTTCGTGGTTTTATATAATTTAACAAACCCACGAACATTGACATTGTTAAACGTATAAAAGACAAATAGACTTTAAATATTTAATGATATGAGGATTATAAAAGCTCTTATATTTATATTCCATATGCACTTGTTTTCTTGGGATATATCACTATTACCTACTGAAGTATTGAAGATGACTTCATGATCATTTGAAAAAAAATCATTTAAGTTTAAAGTAATTGCGGTAGAGATAAAAGTACAGTAGAAAAAATTATTAAGATTTTCATATCTAGCTTACAAAGAAAAACAAAAATAACACACAATGAAAGTGCGAGAATATTATCTTAAATCGTATCGCAATCGTAGCGTTAATTACATTACAAAAAACTTACCTTATAGAATTGTATGGGAAGGCCGTGGTTGGCATGAGACCAGGACACCATAACGCTCTCATCAGATAATCGGGTTACATTCGGCCGAGATGGAGGTATTAAAACCGCTAAAAAATACTATGAATCAGCACTAAAACAATAATAACTTCAAAGAAAGTACAATGCATCATAATACATACCTTTATTTTTTCTAGGATTTTTCTTGTTATGCCGCTTAGGGGGTTGCGAGGGAATGTGTTGGGTCTTTGGTGTTTCGGCTGAGTAATCCTGTAGTAATTGTTGATAAAAATAATAAAGTAATAAAAACTTTAAAATTAAAATCATTATTTATAATTTTTAATTCGAAATCAAGTAGATACATTTTAGTAAGTCAAATTCAAAAAAAAAATATTTTATTATATTGTAACTGAAATACAAGATCGACAACAACTTTCTTGAATTGTAATGCTATATGAAAATTATAATGCTTATAATAGGTACATACCTACTTATTACTTAAGGTAATATTTTTTTTTAAAAAAGATTAAATAAAGTATCCAAAAATTATTCTTACATATACAAATACTAATACTACTCATATAAGTTAAATTTAAATATATTTATATATACCTGATCCTGAGATATCTGCATAGGGACCACCACAAGTAGAGCCGCGTCGTAAGCGCAGCCTAGAGAGTTACAAGCGAAGCATTGCACGATGCCCGCATGCCGTTTTTCCACTCGTTCGATTTGTAACTCTGAATCTGCGATAATTTATTTGTGTATAAAAAATAATGTTTACTTAAGTGACTGTTTATAATGCAATTATTTCCCATTGCGATAAAACTTTTATTAACTTTCAAGTTCCATCCAACCAACCAACCATCTTAGTTAGATGGTTGGTTGATTTTTTGAGTTTGTGAGAGTGAAAATTTTTTTACAGGTATTTTTTTACTAATCTGATTATATATTGTTATTGTTGACCAGGGGGCGTACCATGAACTATTTGAAAACATTCTTATTTCAAGACTGTTTTGTTTCAAGTTAACTATAATCTTACTGTCCTTGCTATAAGGACGTCATGGTACGAAAAGTCAAAGTAAGATTATAGTATTCATGCTATAAGAGTTCATAGTACGGCCCCTGTTGTCTAATAAAACAATACACATAAAATAAATTTTACATAAAATTAAAAGAGAATTTAAAACAAGACCTTGACCCAAAAAACGTGGAATATTTCATGTATCCTTCGTATCAGTAGTGCTTATTTTGTAATTTTTTGTTTGTTTAACCTCACTAATCACTGGAACTGTCAAACATTTTATAGCCTTTTTATTGAGGGAGGTTATAGGCTATCTATTATCATGCCAAGATGCTTAGGAGCGGAAAAAATATACAAAATTAAAGCAATGAAACAAATAAAATAAAAAATAAAAATTATTTACATTATTTATTTATAAAGTAATTAAACTTAAACAAACTCGAGCAAAGCCGCGGGCGACAGCTGACATGTAATCAATACTTAAAACATGATTTGATTGGATTAATTTATAGAGGCGGATTTACATAAAATTATAAATTGGGTAAGCTGTACATAGGATTTGATTACAGCTTATAAATATGTTGGTATAACATCGTGTAATATCAAAATTTTATCAATTTATTTATACTTTATACTTTGTTTTCATTGTGTGACAGAAAAGTATATAATACTTTAAAGTATCGATTCAAAACAGATTTGAGTTATAATCGTTAATGAAAAAAAAATCTATGATTTTTTTTTTGTAACGTTGATTGAATTATTTAATTCGCTAAAACTTTGCATCAGATTCGGATTTTAGTATTTATTTAAACTAAATTACTTTTGGTATTACTTTTTTGTGATTCATTGTTGAGATTTAAATTTTGTTCATCTTACACATATTAACTTCATCTACTGTCATAATTACTTTAAGCATACTCAGTAAAGAATTTTACCCCTGAAACCTCCCAGTGCGGGGGCTGTAGATTTGAATCTATAGTCGAGCAACTTGGGCCTGACCTTTTTTTCCTACAAAAACAAATTTTATCGCCGTTAATTCCTATTTTTATTGAAATTTTTGATATCATTATATTATAAAGAACCTAAATTATCATAATGAATATATCATACTAAATTTCCAGAAATAAACTTATACAATATGATGGTCTAGAAATCCTCAGTATTTCCCAAAGTTGGCAAGAATCCTAATGAAGACGTACAACCGGTCAAGTGAGCGATTCTAACAAGTTCCGCAGTACTCTCTAGATTATTAATGTTGAGTATATTATTTTTTAAGAAATCATGACAATTTGCACAATTTTCAATAAAAAAAACCATAACTCAGATTTGGTACTTTAAATGCGTTATAATATACCTGTGTATTTTTTTAGTTCTATTTAAATAATATATTATTACGCGCCCTTTTTCTTTATTTCTTTCTGCCTCTCTCTCTTCCTATCTCTCTCTCTCTCTATCTATCTATCTATCTCGCTCTATCTTTCTTCCTCTCTTCCCATATCTCATAATATCGTTCTAATTAAGTAATAAAGTTACCATTATTCCCTGGTCGATTCTATCCTAATCAACGTAAGTCTCACTCAATATAGTTAAAATACAGTGTTACTTTCACATGCCTCGTAATTTAATATTTTAAAGCTATAAATCTACACAATACCTGTGGCTTTAATTCCCTTGCCGCTTTTAACCAGTTTAGCGTTAAACACCCAATGTACTTTAGGGGCAGGGTGTCCATGTGGGGTTCCACAGACGATCTTTGCCTCAGAGCCTTCGATAACATTAACACTGCCGACGGAACCCTCCCAGTGCGGGGGCTGTAGGGCTATCGCCTTCCACGATCGACGGATTCCGTTACTTGTGCAAGAGTAGATACCCTGTAATGTACTTTTGTTTTAATATTTACAAGAAATATGTTAGCTAGAAATTAGTCTGATATCAATTTAAAATGTGTCATGCACATTAGAAAACTGAATAAAGTATTCTACAGTATTGAGTATATTATTATCACACGGTAGTAAAGATCATTTCATTTCGACTGTGCCACTTTATTTATTTATTGATTTATTAAAAAGTCGTTAAGAATAATCTGTTTTCAAGATATTTTATATTTTTAATTTTAATTATATTATGGCATTTTATTTCCCTTAGTTTAATGTAGGTTTCAACTTTATGCAGAACCCTACTAAATTTCGGGTATATGACTGTGACCTAAACTTTAAAATGGGTCTCAGGCGAAAATAACATTAAGAATAAAATATTATAATATCTAATCTCCTTACTAACCTCATGTTCTGCTGTAAACGGTTGTACGAGCAGATATTGAGATTGTTCCGTCAAGTTGATGTCTGTACCCTTACTCCAAGTAACCCGCGGCGGGGGAGTCCCCACGAGGCCGCACCACAAACGCAATGCGCCGTCTGGCATTACCGGAACTGTTAACACACCATCCTTGTCTATCGTTCCCACGAAATCGTCTGTTTCTAGGAATCTGTATAAATTGTTGTATTTATCATTACTTTTTTATTTAAGTAGGTATTTAAGACATAATTGAAAAGTTTATACGTAATAACTAATATTTTTGAGTAAGAATTGGACTTAAAATTTATATTCGTGTAGTGATCCTGAATATTATGAGGTAAAACCCCTGTGGTGTAATCAATGAAAACTTAGTTTTCAGTTACAGAAAGTAGTTCACAGTTCGCGAAGATATAACTCCGTAAGAAACAGACACAAATGTATAACCCGAATTCAGCACATTTATAGTCACACAATAATAAACCATTTCTCAAAAAGCATATGCATATAAATTTCTTATATATAAGCGACTATTTACATTTTTCTCTGTCTATGTATTTAGATCGAGTTCGACACAACTTTGCATAATATCCTCTTCGTATCATATTTTGCAGAGCAAAGAGATCACGCCGTAGGCAAATGACAAGAAAATTTCTTTTTAGGTCAGGCTATTGCCTATCAAAGAAAGTATTATTGACGTCTGTCTAGCCATTCTCAAGTAAAAGTCGCAGACAAATATTCTACGTTGTAGATTTGGTTTTTATTCGATTCGAAATACATTTTTCGAGCCTTTTAGGCTGTTAAAATATTTACATATTTTTACTAACAAGTACCTACTTTAATTTAAATTTAAAATTATCCAAACTAAGCCTAATGTGCTATTTTTACAAGTATAGGTTTATTACAAAACTCGACCAGCTCTCACACTGCATGACCATCTCATTCAACATTTCACCAGTTCTAAGTACTCATAGTTGGTAATCTCGTGGTGTTCAGTCAAAAATATAATTAATAATTATGTATTTATCACTGAATAAAATATTCTGGCGCTTTGAGTGTAATCGTAACTAAAACGCGTAAAACGCTGGTTCTTTTCTTTGGTCATGTGCTTATATGATAGTCTGTGATATTTATTTATAAATAAAAGTAAATAAATATGTTGGGACATTATTACACACAGCGCCGTCTAGTTCCGGGGTAAGCTGCGAAGGAAGCTTGTGTTACGGATACCAGATAGTTGATATATTACATAATATATAGAATATATTATATAAGTTTATATACATATATATTATAAATATAAACAGTAAACACCCATGACTGGAGCACAAACATCCAAGTTTAACAAATGAATAACCCCAGCGGGCCTCGAACCCGCGACCGCTGGCGCAAGAAAGGAGGGTCACTACCAACTCACTCGTCACTACAAGCTGCGCCAAACGTGTCAAAATAAGGACTTTTAATTTTATCAAATTGAATTCATTGTTGAGAAATCTCCAGTCAGTAAATACGTTTTGCATAATTACTTCATTCAATAATTCTGATAAATTGTGTATTTTAAGCTCACCTAATACCTCCGTGACCCTCGTGCTGTATCTTAAGATAAGTCCTCTCCGGCAAGTCGACAGATCGCTCGCTAATATCGTTGGTAGCCGTACAGCCATATGTCCCGCTGTCTTCTACTGTCGCATTTTTGATTACAAGTACTCCATTTGGAGTGTCTAAAATCTTTTTTGTACCCTGAAAATATTCACTTATGAAATACGTGGATGTTCCTCCATAAATGGAAGTATCTCTTTGGCAGTTTTTTTACAGATAATATATAAAAAAAGCATAATCAATATCTCATTTAAGTTACTCGGTCAAAGGCATCTGCGTAATAGTTGTCGCAAGCGATGATAGGTAAGCAATCTTATAAAGTTTAATTGGTATTTATGGTTATATTATTTTAACACCTAAAAATATAACATCATCGAAGCTAAAAAGTTCCGGATTCGATAGTCACATAACAAAAGTTGGTGTCAAGCAAAATTACAGGCTGGGCTGTGCTGTCCGAGACGCATCTACATTAAAAGCAATTTAAAAAAGCTCAGTCCCTACTTTGACGTTACAAAAATTTTATAAAAAGCTTTATTTTTAATTTTTAAACCACAATACATATTTGCTAATTAGTTTACCTTAATCTCTTTCCACCAGTTCAATCTTGCTGCTGGTTCTGATAGAGGTTCTTTACAATGTAACGCCACAGTATTATACACCGGAGCGGTGATTACCCGCCTTTCTTGAGTGTTTCTGCTAAGATCAACCTTAGCTATGGCAAGGCGGGCGGGTATCGAAACTAAACTGATAGCCCCATACCAAACGACACACTATAAAAATAAATGTTATTCAAAAACTAAAACACTAAACAATATTTTTAAGATAATAACTTAAAAACAAAGAAGAGAATAAGAAATAAAAATGTCGTTATCAAAAAATAACTAACAATTCTAACCATAATTATTAATGCATTACAATGTACGACTACATATAAAATAACAATCTCAATATACCTTTTTTTCTCCTTTGATCTTTTGTTTTACAAAACATTTATGTATCATTCATTTCTCGCATACATTCGATCAATTAAGATAATTATCAGACTATGCAACTAACTTATCAATGTCAACATTTTTTACTCAAAATTAGAACAGTCTTCAATTATTTGTTGTTTTTATAAGGATTCCTACGGGAAATATTTTGCAACGAAAGATCGATTCCAGCCGGACATTCTTTTCGTCTTATATTGATTCGATAGTATTGAAAGTCTTTCTTGGAATCGATTGTGACTTGTGGTAACATTGATTGGCTTCTTGTCACACACTAACAAAGCGGTCATTCAATCAAAACATGTACATTTATACACGTTAAGCAATTAATTAGTACCAAATTTACCCAAATAAATAAAATATATTATGTTGTTAATTGGACATTAACACAAAGTGCCATCTAGTTCCATCTTACAAGCCTTGTGTTATGGAAACTAGATAGTCGATTTACTACATAAATATTACTTTAAATACATACATATTATAAAGACTAAAGCACAATTTTTTTTGCCTATGACACAAATTAATGTCTTCAGCAGGACTCGATCCCACGACGATAGGAGCAGCAAGTAGATTTCGAAGTACTAACAAGTAACAACTGAGCCGACCATGTCATCAAATAAATTTGAATATAAAACTTATATTGATCAAAAGATGTGGTTTTTATTGTATTCTATATAAATATTTAAAAAATATTGCTTTCTAAAATTTAACAAGCGTTAACATCACCTGATAAAAAGCGGTAACAGTATCCACTTCCACCTGGACGACCAGCCGCGTTGATGATGAATTTTCCTTTTCACTAGTACCATTGATAGTGTGCCAGTCAGCCCAGTTATCATTATCTGGTTTCCATCTCCAGGTCAGTCTCTCACCGGGAACTCTCACAGCGCATTCGAAGGTTACTTCATCACCGACAGGAGCAGTCACCGATTCAGGATATTTAGTAAACTCCATTTCGATTTCTGTAAATTACATTTTTTGTGAGATAACAATTTTTTTAAGCTTGATATTGATTAATTAACATCGCCTAAAGTGAACTTGTCTGCAATTTACATCTAATACAGAATTTTATCCTAACAGATAAAAATTATTAGCAAAAATGAATTAGCCTATATAGGGCGCTTTTTAACCTAGATTCGTCACGGTTCGGAATAATAGACAATAAACAACTGATATTTGAGATTCATTTATATCCCATTAAGATATTTGGTATAGCGTAGTTTAATAAAACAAGCAAGAAATGCTATAAACATTTTTTTATTTGTTTGAGATATAATCAATAACTTTAAAACTTTAATGGTGAATAACATAATATGAATCCTTAATCTTAGTTTTTGTTACTCTCATTTTAAGAGCTGAGTCACTTCGGTGACTTTGTTACTCTGGTGGGTTACACAAAAATTCTTACGTATGTACATTATATTGTATTTACCTATATTATACATAATTTTGGCTAATTTTGAAGTAGTAGGTTGTATGATATTAATTACATATTCTAATTAATCTATCTGCTAATTGTAATAAAAAGTATTCGCTACGAGCACACTCCGTTAAAATGTAGTGAGGATATCCTCAATCTTTAAATTATAAAACTATAATAATATTTAGTTTATCAAATATCAAAACAAATCCAATTCAAAACCAATAAACAAGTAGATTTAATATAAAACTAGAATCAATTTAAATCTAAATTAATTGGAACATTTAAAAAACCAGTTAAGCTTTTTACAGCATGTAATTACGTAATACAAGCCATCTAAACAACATAAATGGATACAAAAAATGAAATCCTATGCTTTTTATTTGCATTCCTACAGCCTTCGTACAGTCAGTGAAACATATCTTGGCGTCCTTGAACACATAACACACGTTTTGATCTTGAAACGTGAATGACGCATACCATCTTGATCAATATTGTATATTCCTTGGTATTAAAGACAAAAAATTCTTGTCTTACGTCGTTTTAAGCACATTAAAAGAATTTATTAGATTCTTTTTGAGTAATAAATAGCAACAACTAATGTATCTAGTTAAGAATTCAAAGCATCTTATATCTTTATCTTTAAGTTGAATCATCAACCATGAATAATTTGATGTAGTTATGAGATGCAAAACGGCCTATAAATATCTTTAGCTTTATCAAATTCTTATATTATATCGTATAGTAAATGCATCGGTAAACGAGTGTGGCTCTTATTTCTTAATCAGTTTTAGTTAAATAATTTGAATTAGATAAGTTATGAATTTCGTTTAAAAAATTATTGTTTTTTTATGATTTTCAACTAACTAGTTAATTTAATATATATAATAAGAATTTCAACATTTTATTATCCCTTTATTCATCACGAATAAGTGACTGAACCTATTTTAGTAAAATTGTATTTCAATAAGTACCTACTATAATACCTGTTGTAAATTTTAATATTATGAATTAGTTTAAAACCCATGGAATATTCTCAAATATTCCTAGACGTAATATTTAATGAAGAAATTTAAGAAGAGTTCCTTCCAAAAGATCTCATCCTGATAAAATAATTTTTATAATAGTAAAACTCAGTTACTCTAACAAGTGCCCGCTCTGCATACTTGATAAGTTTTATCTCTACCACATTAATACCTCTCGCACGCCAAATCATCGTTTTCAAAGTCACAACTAATTACGTAGACCGTACTTTTTATACAATTAAAACAGACCAGACCCTATTTTAATTTCAATTACTTCAACTATTAAGGCACTTGGATATTTGTTTCTCAATTTGGGAATAATACGAGGCTATAACAATAAATGGATTGAATTGAAATGAAAAAACACAACAGACGCTAAGGCATACGCCGTTTGCAATAAAATAAACATTAAAGAAAACAGACGGCAATTCATTCTCTTCAAAAGCTTATTTTATTTCGTAATATTATTTTACACCGCGTTTTATAATAAAGATGGAATAAAAAATCATCTTTTAGAAAAATTACGAGTATTTTTAATTAGACTAAACGATTATGTTCATCAATTTGGAGATGGTAGGTATTAGGGTCAACAGACAACACTACGTACATAAAAATATCAACGTGGGTGATTTTGTTATTACTTATTCAATAGCTTTTAACGAGATTATTATTATACGTCGTGTGTGTTTTAAATAAAGTTAATATTTTGCTTACAGATAGTATAAATCTTTTTATATACATTTTTTATTATAAATTTATATAAAGATTTTTTGAATTAATGTACATTATAAACAACAAGGCACTGTCAAAGGATAATAATATGTAAAAGTAGATGCATATTAATCATAATTTCAATTTTGTTTTGATATAATTTCCGATTTAAAAATTTTAAGTCAATATTACGTTCTTATCTCTCGCTTTTCCTCCTCCTCTCTCTCTCTCTTTACCACTCTATCTCTCTCTCCCTCACACTCTCAACCTCACTTCTTTCAATATGATAAATTGCTGAAATCATTATCAAAATGTGTGTAAAATATACATAGTCATCTCCTTCTAGGATTCACCGACAGTTACTAATGACAAATCTTTAAAGTCGAGAACGTAATGACGAGTTACCGTGAAATTGCTGGACAAGAAAACAAAAACATACATAATTATATGCTTACTCCACAACCTACCTATAAATATCTATAGCTCAGAGACACGCACCCATTAGAGGTTTCAAAGTCCCTTGCATCCACAGCTTTTATTTGAGATCCGTAAATAGCTTAACAAATAATCCTCGCACCTTTTATATGGTATTTCATTTGAATTTACGATTTATGGAAGCGAGACAAGTTCTATGTAGGTTCTATTTGTAAACTAGAGTTCATCTTGTTCAGTTACTTATGACAATATTTAATTCGTAAATAGATAATTTTACGCCTTTATCTCTAAAGTTTTCTTTTTATATGTATATTAAATCGTTATATATTTCGCGTTGAATCGTGTGATAAAATTGGAATGTAATTTACTATACAGATAAGCTATGAACAAAAGTAACCCATAAATTATTGTAAGCAAACCAGGTAACTCGAGTGAAACGAGTATGTCTCTAGTATTAAAGAAATCAAAGAATAATCATATTGCATAGTTAGAACTACTAGAAGAAACTTCATATTTAGTACAGACGTTATTAATACATCAGCCGCAGTTAAAACAGGTTTAAAAAGACTAACAAGTAAAGTATATCTTCGTATTTATCTACGGAACCTGCTACCGTATTAGTGCTTTTTATTTGCCCGACAATAAACGAGCTGTCAATGTGTGCGCGCTACCTGCCGCATCCGCCGGGAGCGTCACGGACCAATTCAAATACAAAAAATCTGGACAAGTGCGAGCTCTTATATGAATTACTTTTAAAACTATAATTACATAGCTAAAGTTTTAACTATTTTTACACTAAATAGTAAATTAAGTTTAATAAATAAATGTTTTTAAAAATAATTTTCATTTTTTTTTATCTGTAACAAATTATAGTTGAAGTTAAGTCTGTTATTAATAGAATGATCTGAATGATCAAAAATACGTCCTATTTAAACCTCCAGCACCCTAAACTAACAAATTATATCAATTTACTACTTCAGTATCCATAGCGTTTTTTATTACTAACAAAGAGGAATTTTTCCACGTTTACGCGACGTTGGACGACGAACCAATTAAAAGTCACAAATCAACATGTCGACCGTACACACTCTCATCAATATAGGATTAAAAACGATTGTGTTGGCAATTAATTTTAATGCGTAAACAAATCGAGCTAACGTGAATTACTAAGCTTTATGTGTAATGGACTTTTGTATGGGTAACAGTTTACAATTAATTTTCTGACTTTAAAAATATGAGGTATTCAATTCGAGTGCTTTTTATTTTGTGTTATTTTTTTTTGTTTCGTGATAAAATAAATGATTCTTATGTTCTAGTATAATAAAGCGCATATATATTTTTTTCACACATTACCTTTATTATTTATCTTGTACTAATTAACTATATATGTAATTAATTTTAATTTGAAAATAATAATTAAATAATTTTATGTGAAACTCTAATGAAAATGTGACGATTGGCTGTAATCGAAGTAGATCTGATAGCAAAGTCAGTAAGTCGACGTTATGGCTCTTCAGTAGGCATTAGTAAAACATTTGACGCTGTTTGTAATTAAATTTGCTCTACATCAAAAAATAATAATAATAAGTAATAACAACATATTCGAAATTTATTTTAATTAAGTGATCATTACTTTTTTATTTGAATACTCTACAAAGAGCACTTTAACTTTCTTGCTAACACTTACTTGTTAACACGTAATATGAAAGTCATTGACATTGGCCAGAGGATTCTAAAAGAACAAAAAGGTCTTTATCGTTATAATTAAATTTCAGACTACCTCAGCAAATTTACTGATTTCATTTCAGTTTTAATCCAAAAGTCTAATCACAAAGCTTTCACAAGATTCGTCAAGATTTTGAATTACACTGCTCAAGACTTAAAATCTAATTAAATTCATTATTTCAGTGAGTTTTATTAGTTGATAACTAAGAAAGTACTAATTACTGTTTTACATAAGTAAATTATATGATGATGACTCGCTATTCAATAGAAAATTGTTTACATTATCTCACAAATCTTGTATCTTTTCTTTATTTTATACCAGATATTCTATTTCAATTTATAATCACATCTAAACGTATAGTTTTGTGTAGAAGTAATTTATATTTGTTTACATCTGTTTAACTTGATCCAGCCGTTATAGTTCAATATATGTCCATGCCTTATTTCACCATTTGTTAAGCGATTATAGTGTGAAAATGTAAGCAGATACGCAGAATACTTTTCTCATTTATTAGTAAAGGTTAATTACCAGTGGGAAAACTAATTTATATTTTATAGAACATACCTGCTATCACGGGCACAATTATCCCCACAGCCACGTGAAATAGCAACGTCAGGGCCATGTTGGTTTCTGCAAAGAGAAAAACAATTTAAGAAATCTAATACTATTAGAGTATTGTCGGCTAATTAAGGGTCTCCGATTTAATCGAATATGGAACATTGATCATACAGATGTTTGCCCACATGTTCGATCTATTTATAAAAATTGAAACTCTAGTATGTAGAATAAAACTAATGTAACATCGGCAAAACAAAAAACGGACTAAAAAGCTTCTATTGACTCTTATCTCAAAGAAATTATTAGATAGGAGAATATATATATATATATATATATATATATACTTTATATTTTATAGAACTCAAATCAAAGTAAATCCTAATGTTGAGGACCCGAATTTTATATTTGTAGTTTATACTGTCTTTTTAAAAAAAGACAAATATGCATACAGATACACTTGAGTATAACAAAAACGGCGCATTAGACAGTTGACACCCGAAAAACATTATTATTCATTCAAAAATTCGTTCTAGAGAACTTTACTCTAACGATAAGGTCAAGGTATTAATGTAAAGCTTACTTGAATACCTTAAAATTTGTAAATGCCCAATTAATGCGAGCATTATAAAATTAGTTCCATTTAGCTTATATTGGCGAAACAGTATATTTTCAGGTTAATTGATGCTGAGTTTAAAGAGCTTCAATGTATAATGAAGAAGATATTTACGGCACTTAGCGTTCCGAAATATTTATAGAAAGTCTTATAGTTTCATATAGATTACAAAATAAATTTTCTAACACTAACTTAAGAATTATTGTGATATTTTTAAAATCTATATCTTCATTCAAAGTTTGTATTTTGTCTCAGCTTACAAGATGGATAGTTTTTATCCTGATAATCTTCTTTTAAATTAACGATCACCTTGGATTCCGGGGGGCTACTCTAAGCTACAAATTCTACCCCCAAGCTAGGGGGAAATAAAATAAGTGTGCCACAATAAGGCGTGGCCAAATCTGCTGGTGTTATAAAAAATATTGATAATAAAGTTATATAAATACAAATAACTTTTTAAACTTTCTTCCTTTTGTTTATCAATATTTACTTAGTACATTTTATAAACAGAAAATTGTAAACATTCGCATACAAGTTTTTTCATTTCGAAACCATTAATTTTTTCAATGCTGCGAATTTTTAAAACGCATTTCAGTTTTCACCGGGTTCGGATTTTAAAGCATTTCTACATTTTACAAAAACATTCCGAGAATAACGTAACAGGCATATCTTTCAGTACTTCCGGGAAATAAAATTATACATTTAGTAAAAACTTTGTGTATAGCTCCGTGGTCAATCTTGTTCATAGAAGACAAATATCCTAAAGAACTTTTAACTTCATCCACCTAGTTTTATTTTATTATATTGTTGTACTAGCGACTCGCCCTCGCTTCGATCAGGCTTGTCCCTAGATTTAGCGTGGGTGAAGCCGCGGGTTCCACTAGTTATACATATAAACCTTCCTCTTGAATCAGTCTATCTATTAAAAAATCTGCATCAAAATCCGTTGCGTAGTTTTAAAGATCTAAGCATACATAGGGGCAAACCGAAAGCGGGAAGCGACTACACTAATCACTGTAGAACTAATAGAATATAATATGCACATTTGTATCTCATTCTCGAACCAACAATGGCATATGCTATTTTATTGTGATATAGATGAATTCTAAATATAATTAAATATTTAAACATTATATACTTTATTATGTAGATATACTTTTTTGAATTTTCATCTGTCTTTCTGTCTGTGTGACCGCTTCATGAGAAAACCACTTTATACTATTTGGTATGACGGTGGCTACATAATTTATTTTACATTTATATTATAAATAATAGGATGATTTTACAACGGAAAAATATTTATTTCTCAAAAATATCACATTTTTGAGAAATCTAAACTAACCTTTAAAACGTACCTATATCTAGTTAAGACTTATCCTAAATAATAATAATCAATTGCATTTGTATTTCATTCATAGTTAATATATAATAGAACCGATTCTATCGAACACCGATATTAATTATTAAGTTTATTTTAGAACATATAAGCCTACATTAGCACTTAGCTGCACCATTAATTCAGTTCTAAATCATAACGTATCATTATCACATGTTCTGTTAATTAAATGCATAATTGATAATTTAGTTATTTATTTGTATAAAATAAATGTTAATGGACTAATTAATAACTAGTTAAGATAACTACTCGTTTTCTTGAAATCGTCTTCTCGTTTACTAATAATAAATTAAAAAGTTTGTCCGAATAAAACACAATTTAATAAGTTTCTTCTTAATCAACAACAATCAACAATCTTTGTTTAAATGTTTATTTACTTGTACTAGTGACAACCTTCTTACAAAATTAATTACTTGTAAAGTAATAAATGTACATATTAGGTACACCGTATAGTATACTTAAATTATACCTAAATTAGTTAAACTTTTAACTATAATTATATACTATTTTTAAAACATATCCTTAGCACTTTATATGTATTGAAATAAATCAAAGTTTAGAACTGTACGTTGCAAAATAAATTCACGTACTGCTATAAGAAAATCACTTACATAGTTAAAGGAAGGGAAGTAGAAAATACATTACTCATCACAAAAACATAAATATATGGAATTATAGCTTGGAATGTTTCACAGATGTGTTCCGCAAAAACTTGTACTGTAAATTATATATTATGCGGACATTAATTTAAAGGCAATAACGAAATAGCCCGTTATTTACAGGCCATTACATTAATCGACATTATCGTTTTAGATCTAAGAAAACTAAGCTAAGCTAAAGGGCAATTTGTATTTAAATCAGAAGTAAATTAATACAGGAGAGACGTGTTCAACTGTGAGCACCGAGCGGCGATAATTTCTGAATCGTTTTATGTTGTACCTCATTATTTATACATTTTGTAACTATTAAGTGTTAGTGAAAGTGTTGATTCTTTTTTTTAATATACTTTTTTTGTCTCTTACATTTTCCACTGAATGTGTTATAATAGGGCTAATAAAATGAAATTAAAATATAAGACTGGCTTTTGTCACACTGTCAGTACGTATATACGTAGGTACTAATAGTGTTCAAATTGTATGTTTTAAAGTAGTAAACACGTAGAGGGTTGTATAAAGTTTGGTGCACATGTAGGAGGATTTCAATAAGAAAGTTTTAAAATTATAACGAAGCACCCTCGTTTTTCGCTCTATAATAGAAAAGCTTACAAGTTGCCATTAAAGAGATCCACCTGTGTCTAATATCAGATTATCTTAGCTTATCTATTAGATCACTAATGGTAGGTATAGTATCATTCTTTTTAGCATTATTATCCACTTTACAATACAAACTATCCATCGAAACTGTTCGGCATACTTATTTATGACTTGTTGTACAATTATCAATTCAATAACATATTTTTATTTATTGAAAGTACAAAATATATTCATTTTCTGATACAGTTGCCTAGTGAGTTATCTACACCTATCTACACCTTTTTTTATAAATATATCATAGTTGATATTTGATTTAATTTCAATATACTGAGTTTTTGTTCGAAAGAAAATAATATTAACAATACAGCAGATGAATAAAGTATATATTTTTAAGTTTACAAAAGAAATCTAAGACTATCTTCTAAGGAAAATCAAAGGAAGCATTGCATCAGCAATTGGGGTGGCCAAATACTGTACAATATTCCGGCGAGGCGAGCTTTACAGTGGAAAAAAAAAGGAAAAGCACTGTATTTTGTGAAATTCAGTGTAAAATACGTAAAATACGTAGCTGTGTAATCAACCCATCTACATTGTATTTTGAAACTCCTCGAGCGTAGGAAATGAGGCCGTTTCACTTAATTTTTAAATCATTGATATTTTTCATTTAATTTGATCCACTTTTTTCTATAAAACGTAATACAAAATTCGAATAAATTCTGATAAAACTTCATTTATACATATTTAAAAAATACTCATTTGAGACAAAATTTCATTTAAACAAGTGAAAATTAAAACAAGTTTTGCATCAAAATGAAATACTACTATTTTTTTATATGGTTTTGTATAGGATACAATTTTCCGCATTATCAAACTTCAATTCCAAATAAAGTTGCTATTAGTTATTTCAAAATACAAAAGTTAAAGTCAACTTCGACGGAGAGGATTTTAAATTCCGTATGGAGTTTGTATCTAGACAAGAAATAAGGCGAGAAAAACTTGGCTAAAGCGGAACAACAGTTGCTCTACATACAACGCTTTTGTGTTGGTTTGTCAATTTGTCTTATGCTGTGTTAAGTTCTGTATTAATTAAATATGCCGCGATGTAGCTTGAAGAAACATTTATTTTATAATACTTAAAATTACGTTTTTATACAAAAACCTGCAATCGAACTGTAGCTAAAATTTAATTTATATAAAAAAAATGTTCGCAAGCAAATAAAATTGTAGCTACAAATTATTTTATAGAACAACTTAATAAATATTATTTTATTTACGTGAAAAAAATGACTACCTACTCTACTACAAGTATTTTACTTAAAATAACACACTAATCACTGTGTAAATACTATGATAGGTTACGAAATACAAATAAAAATTATTTTTCTACTAATATACGTAGATTAAAAAACAATAAAATCACTGACTTATAAAACACGCTTTTAGTTTCCATTTTAAACTCCCATATTCAATTTATTTCCACATTCCCGATATAGCCCATTCTGCACAATGGGGGAGAATGATGCCGATTTAAGCATTAGGAAATTGAACAATTTATATGATATCTGATCTAACAATTCAGTTTGCAACATTTATCGAACGAAACCAGGAGCAGATTCAGTATTTGTATAGAGTAGTTTTTAATTACTAACTTTTCAGAGCAAGTTGTCGGAGCATCGGACGTGATATGGGTTGCTAATACTTATTCAATGTTTTCAGATCGTACTTGATTTTCCAAATTAGCTGTTGTTTATCTTCAGTAAGTATAAGGCATTGCTTTAGCCTAGAAGTGGCGACACACAGTCTATAAAAATTGTGAATGAACTGCCTATCAAAAATATCATATCAACGCTTACATAAGTATGTATATAATATACTCTAAAAATATACGTGGTTGATGTCAGTCAGTCAGCCAAATTAAGTACTCGTAATTATCAATACAAATGTAACGCATACGTCAAAGGTTATCACACAATATGTTCCAATAACTTTAGTGATAGCAGAAATTTAAGGTGACATCATAATATTGGTAATTGTATTGTATTCAGCCCTTTATAATGTTCCACTGGGCACGGGATTCCCTTCAAACGCTCTCGTTTGCGGATTGGTAGACTGTACATATCTTTCGTAAACTTGCTAGGTTCTTTCAGACATGAATGTCTTCGTGATGTTTTCTTTCAACGTAAGACAAGTAGAATTATGATAGAAATAATTCGCACATGAAAAACCCGCTTCCCTCGGTTAACCAAGCGAGCGTGTTATCGCTGGACTACCACTGCTAGTAATAATAAAATAAATAATCTAACAAAGAAATTAATGACATAATAAAAATATATATATACAGTGGAACATATAACCTCCTCCATTTTTTAAGTCGGTTAAAAACCAAAATAACAACGTAGATAAAATTAAGATTTAATAAGCGTTAAACTTCATTGCCATTGTATAAAACACGTTTTGAAAACTAATTGTGTTCTAATCGTCGACCATTCTTCAATGACCATTCATAAAACATGCATTTTTTCAACGAGAGCTCATTGTTTATTATTCAGCATTCGGAACGACGCGGTAATAAAGCAATTTAATATTCCTGCCGCGGTGTCGGAACTGAACGTAATTCACACTCGTATTGACGTATCCTCGCTAATCCTAACAGTTTAGGTACGGCTTAATTTAATGTATCCTTGAACACTGAGTCATGGTTACGTCGGATGCGTGCTTTATTGGGTGATCGGATGTTTTTATTGACGGACAGTTGTTCTTTATCTGATATCCTTACACAGGTTTGCGATTACCTTATAATTATGCCTTAATTATTTTAAATATATCAATATTCATAGCTTTCAGTAGGTTACGATGAATGAAGTTCCTTCAGGAATATAAATTTGTGAAATAGAATTTCAGGTTTTTGGTTGCTTAATTATATATTATGTATTAGTGACTCACCTTCGTTTAGCTCGGTTTTGTTTCATAGGTACGTAAATGATTCGTATAGATTTCTTAGAGATGTGATATTTTTCAGCAGTAAAATGTTCGACTATGTTAACTCTGACTACCACCTATAATCATAGCAAACTTATCAAAATCTGTCAAGTGGTTTTCTTGTGATGCAGTTACGCACAGACAAACAAAAATTCTACATACTTCAGATTCGACCTTGGTAACAATAATAACAGTCAATAAGATTTTCCATAAATATTTAATGTACTTATATAGATTCAACTAAGTAAGAATTTTATTTTAATATTATTTAAGATACCATATGTTAAATGAAAATCAAGTTATTATTATTTTATAATTATAATAAAACATATCAAATATGTATGACGATGACTAAACAATAAATCTAGCTAATTTGACGAAAACAACTAACGCGAATCGATAACCCTCTTTATAAGCAACAACCAATTACTCTGTCATATCATTTATGCAGAATTAGTGAATAAAGTCGCTTAATTTCATCATAAATATTAATAATTATTTTATTAGCATTCCACAATTCAAATTTATACCTTGTAAATAAACAAATAGGATGTAGCTTTGACATCACAAATCATAATGTATTAGTTTCAAATGCGTCTACAATATGCAACGCTACTGCACTGCGAAACAATGTTAATAACATGCAAAACAAATCAGGCAGTAATCAAACAATAGTGCCACGCGCCAACCAATGTAAGGCTTGCACTTCTGAATTAAAATTTGTATCGAGTTCATTATAATATTATTATGTAGATCCGTATACTTATAATTACATATTATGAAATTAAATTCCCCAGCTCGTCTGTCTGTTTAAACGTAAATTAAAGTTTTGTGTAAATTAACTGAAATATCACGACAATTGCTAAAAATTGCGGAAAAAATCCGACTGAAAGCTTTATTAGCGTACGCCGCATTAACTAATAAAGTTATATGAAATGAAAAAATGTATTACAGAATTATTCCTGTTAAACAGATCATCCAATTTAACCATAGTTACGCTATGTGCAGGACACATACGAGCGAGGCAAGGATAAGTAACTTGTATAAAATAAAACCGTGACGAAGAAAAGTTTGTTGGTTACAATAGTGTTGTAACTGTTCGTTTCACTGAACTATATGGACAAGAATTAAGAAATACGGGGATATAAAGTCACATAATAAGTTCTTAAAGGGCTAGTAGTTGAATTTAATTAAATAATAAATATAAAGAGAAGGTTATTTTCAGATACGACGATATTAATCGTAAAAGTGGATTTAAAAATGAAATCGTTAAACGTAAAAGACTCTATTGTCGCCGCCACAGACGTTATTTTTACAGCAGTTATTTGAGACTATAAAAAGAGTTGAAACTGTGTATATGATTTTAAATCTATAGTAGGTATGTATGTATATTTTTTTTATTTTTTTTTATGGTAAAAAGGGGGCAAACGGGCAGGAGGTTCACCTGATTGGAAGTGATCACCTCCGCCCATGGACATCTGCAAGCCTGGCTTGCAGATGCGTTGCCGGCCTTTCAGGAAAGGGAGGGATGGAGGAGGGAGGGAAGTGGGAGGGAGGGGGGAACGAAGGCGGAGGATGAAGGGAAGAGGGAGGGGGGAAGGAGAGTGGGCCTCCCGGACTCTCACTCACCGGATGAAACGCGACAGCATAGCTGCCACTTCACGCCGGTCTTCTGTGAGAGAGTGGTACTAATGAACTACACGGGGCGTGCCGGCCCATTCGGTTGCTACCCGAAGGTAACAAGCATGGCACTACCACTTAAAAGTATATATAAGTATAATATATGTAACATTTTAAGTGGGAATTAATGTGTGTGAATTAATGTGTGATCATCTAGTTAAGAATATTGTTATAAAATGTAACTATTTATATTAGTCAAACAGTTAAGAGTCCGACTCCGAGAGAAACCAAGTCGTTTGCTAGTTCAAAGTGTATCCATTATAAGCGTCGTAACCCCCCTCTTTAAAAATTACATAAAGCAATCTTTATATATAATTTTACTTTATTTAACGCAAAAAAATATAACTTTGTAGGTATTTACTATAATATGTAAAGTGCATACACCTTTGAAGGTTTTATGAAGCTGTCCGCCAATAGATGACATCTCAACAATTGTACGCCCGCATATGTTCTTTAAGATCAGTAATTATATTTTTATTAAGTTGGCATAAAGAGGTTGAAAGCATTTTAAATTCCTTAAGAGCATCTTAAGCATAATAGTCTCATTGTTCTCAATTTCAAAGAACACACTCTGGTTTAATCCAATTGAAGGTTGACAATCTCTTAGACATCTTTAAAGTAGAAATTAAAAGACTTTTCTTTATGCGAATCTTGCGCGAATAAAATGTTGTGAAGAATGTCGTCTTTGCTAGAATTTCAAGAAAATATATTGATAAAAGGAACTTCAGCGAAATAAGCTGATAATTTTATTTACAATAAACTTGGTAATTTTAAAAAGAATGCCACTGCTACATTTTATAAATATAGCTAGTATAGTAAATAGTTTATTAAACTAGTAAACTATTATATGATAACTATAAACCTTTATGTTAATGGACGAATGTATGTATGTTTGTGTAAATTTTTGATACTCGTTCACACATAAACATCTGGATGGTTTTGGATGAAATTAAGAATATAGATAGATTAAACTCCTAGAGTAACATATAGCAACTGATAGCATTAATTATATAAGCATTAAACGATTACTTAGCAACAAACTGAGTGACTGCAAGTTTGTATGTAAGAGATATGCCAAAGCAATTGATCAAATCAACTTGCTTGATTGAAAACAAATTGAAATTGCTTGCAAACAGTTTAGAAATGAACTTCAACTGATAATATTGACTGTCTGTGGTCTTTTTTTAAATACCAAAGTATAATTTACTAGCTGACCCGTGCCCACTTCGTAGGGCATAATTTTAATAATCCTTTTTAGTACATAGTGTTTTTAAGTTAGACATATGCTGTCGTTGACTTTTTTGTAGGCATTTTCAAGCTCCACATCTTTTCTCTAGAACTCAAAAATATATCTTTCATAGTTAAGGCAGCGTTCGTAGAAACGCTTTCATTCGACCATTTTTTCTCCGATTCTCTTTGCAAAACGGACGTAAAAGCCTTTTTATTTTTCGGTATTTTATATAGCCTATGACACTCAGCAATAATGTGGCTTTCTATTGGTGAAAGAATTTTTAAAATCGGTTCAGTAGATCCCGAGATTACCCCTTACAATTTAACAAATAAACAAACTTTACTTCTTTATAATATTAGTATAGATAAATTTAAACTCGAGGATGTTGACTTTCAATTTTAAATGTTTATTTGTAATAAGTTTGTCCGAATATTCTTTATTCAAGAATTATTTTAAAATGTTTTTTTTATGGTAAAAAGGGGGGCAAACGGGCAGGAAGCTCACCTGATGGGAAGTGATCACCTCCGCCCATGGACATCTGCAAGCCAGGCTTGCAGATGCTTGCCGGCCTTTCAGGAAAGGGAGGGAGGGAAGAGGGAGGAGGGAACGAAGGAGGAGGAGGGAACGAAGACGGCCTCCCGGACTCTCACTCACCGGACGAAACGCGATAGCATATCTGCCACTTCATGCCGGTCTTCTGTGAGAGAGTGGTACTATACGGGGCGTGCCGGCCCATTCGGCTGCTACCCGAAGGTAACAATGTTTATACATGATGAGAATAAAAGTAAATTTAATGCATTACATAATTGACGCCTATACATATGTATTGATGTCAGAAGATATAATTCTAACTTAGTGCACTCTGTATGTATCTAAAGTTTTCTGAATTTCTGTCTACCTGTTTGTGGCCACAGTTATGTATGATCATAGTATATATATAGAGATAGTATATAGAGTATTTATGTCTTACGGATACCCCACAGCAACTATTATATTATATAATAGAATTTTTATGAGTGAGAGTGTTTGAGCAACATAGCTTATATTTAGTTAGATGTAATCGAGTCGCCTGGTGGCGACGCCAATATTGAATTGGGAAATTCAATAATTTTAAATGTTAATAAGATCTATTGAAAAATCCACGATAGCATGAGTTACTTCCTAAGGTTCCCTAAACAAAGACTACACTTATTTATTTAAAACATACTCGTACCTACCTAGTGACGAAACCGAGCGAAGTAAGGGTTATTAGAACTGTATGAAAATTAATTAACTGCCAGAACCATTAAGCCAAACGGTCTAATATGTATCCTCTCGAATTAATCTTATCAAATCGCTTATCATGACGGGGTCATATTAGATCGAATCTTTTTAAAACCAAACAAAAGGATTAAAAAATAGAATTTTCAATTTTCATATATCTTCTATTTCATAAAAACACACATTTTACCAAAAAATCTTTTATTTATTACTTTCAAGCCAAAAACCAGTACAAATAAATATAAAATGTTATATCTTCATTATTAAGCCTTCCGATTAAAGGGAAGCTCGACCGTACTACATTATATTTAGTACCTACTACAAACCTTATTACACGATTGCTTCCGTTAAACATTTCTCAGTATAACGGCCCTTAGTTTACTTTACAAATAAATACTACGATCAGATTGCACAAGATTGTACGGAGCGTGCCTCCAACGTGTTTATTTCTGTTAACAATAAAACATACAATTGTTGCGACTTAAATATCAAATCAAACTTCCTTGCAACAATGATGCACTGTTTCGTATACATTTACACTAAACTTGGCACATAATATGGATAAGACTAATAAATTGTATTATAGTTATGAGAATTTTAACAAGTTTACTCTTTTCTTAGGTTCTTCTCTTCATCATCCCCAATGTGTGTTCACCTTGTCGTGGTAGGGGGCTGAGTATCGTCCGGCAATCCAGCCGGCCGCGAAGCTAGAAAACGGTGCAGGGAAGGCTCACTTTAGTGGTCAGTGTGTCATGCGGGTTGCTCCTGGTACTTCTCTGGATAGAATAATGGACTGTGGGGCAACCCCGTAGCTGTGTGGTCTGTTTTGGCAGACCTGCCGGGCCATCGGCGCGTCGTGGTTGAATGAAGCGATCCTGCCACACCCCATTGCATTGAGACGGATGATGGGTACTTGGGTTTTAGTGGGTAGTAGGTACTGGCTTGCCGGTGAGTCCCACGTAACCATGGTGGTATATCCTCCTACATGTGGTACGCGTCAATGCATTTCCCAAGGATAAAAAAGGTTCGTCTTTATATCTTCCCTAATGTGCGTTCATCTTCTGGTGGTGGGAGAGTTCATTAGCAATCGACATTTCAACCGGGCGCGAAGCTAGGAAATGCACTGGGAGGTAGCCCACTTCGGTGGGCGGTGTGTGCCCAAGTCAGTCATGAAAAAGTTTTTATACCCATATAAACGTATAAAATACTAATAATTCTATTTCAACAGCATAATTATTTGAAATTATTAAATAATACGTACATAATAAAAATACATAATTCAGAAAACTATGTACTTACAGCAAACCAATCATCGATTGACTCGTAACTTGAATACCCGGAACTGGAACCGGGACAAAATAAGTAGGTATCTTGTATCTCAAAAGAAACCCTGAAATTCTATCATTGATTTATAATAGGCTTGCTTTACTTCATTAAGGCCTTATAATAATTAAAATATAATAGTAATTAGAGTTTATTGTCCTGTCCTGCCCTCATGTGTTGTATTATAAACCCATGTGAGATATGGTATGTCAACTTTGAAAAATTATCTAATTCGAACTGTTAAGGTATACGTAAACGAACTGATAGATGAATACCCCTGTGTTTTATTAATTATAATAATATAAGCAGTAAGCTTGCTAAAGTTTAACATTTACAATATTATTCACTTTATCTTTAGTATCTAATTCTATAATATTTATTTATTACGACTTAGCAAATAATTCCTTTATTACCTTGACCTTGTACAGTTGAAAATCGTAACTTAAGACTAGAAGAACTTTTCAATGATCTTAAATAGAAAGCAAGATCGTTACTTGAAGCTACTCCGAGTAAATACTATAAAATACATTTCTTATTTGCTTATTTTCTTTACAAATAAATCACAATGCATATATAAATCAAAATGCAACAACAAAATAAATGATAATTTGAACAAAATAAAAAATATTTCAATTTATAAATATCGAAACTATTTACATTTTAGATATTGTAAAATATATAAGTTCAGAACGTTCAAAAGCAATAAGTATAATTCGAGTAGCAATGTAAATGGAATCATCGTAAATGCATTTTATCGTGCTTAATGACTCTTAATAAAAGCTTAGCTAGGCCGCGGAGCTTAAAAGCTCCTTAAGAGGTATCAAGTAGGCAATACAATGTAAATAACACTAGGAAAGCACACGGAACAATGTGTAGAGTGATAATTACATTTGCATAGAAACCATCACTTTAGTTAAATACGACGTTTGTCAGTCGTAAAATGTTTTAAGTAACGCTTAATATATTTGCATATTCAATTGAGTAAAGTCTGCTTGTGTTTACTTGACGAATTGTGTTAGTACCGTTCAGTTTAATACAGTAATTTTTGTTGAATGTCTTTTTATTTCGCCTTTATTCCTTAATTTAATTTTCTATCTACATTGTACATATAATGTATATTTGATAGATGTCTCGATTTTCTTTTTATTGATTGAAATATAATTGATATTTTAGTCATTCGTCATGTCTTTAAACAATATTTTTAACACACAGATCTTACAGAAACTTTTTTATATATTTTAAACAATAATAGTAAGCAAATATTGTTATGTAATTAGGTTATTTTAATACACCGGCCGTTGGCCCGCCCAAGCAACTGTTTTGTAGTAAAACTTGGGCTAATTTTGTTCAGGAAACGACAGCAAAATACCGCAGTCTTGTAACAATGAACACGTATTTTAAATTTTACGTGCTTTTGCTTGCTACCAACTGGCCTTTCAAATGCAGAATATTACAGATGAAAAATTCTAGAAAACTTCGACCATTGTAAGTCAATGTCGACTGAAACCAAGTTATTGAGAAATTGGAATGTAAAATAAAAATTATATTAAGTTACTAAAATGATGTACATTGTTAACGAGAAACTACGTTAATGTTATGTAAAGTAGAAAGTTTAAGAAAAAAGAATATTACAAAATTATTAAAAATGCATTTTATATTTACAACAAGTTTACTCGCCACCTTTTAAAAATTATGGTCCTGACCATAATATTCAATCTGACTACTAATAGTATCTAAGTAAACATTACAAAAACTGTTAGTAGGTTCAGTTGAGATATGACACTCGAACCCAGAGTCCTTTGGATCTACAGCCGTATATAATATATAGAAGAACTTTTCAATGATCTTAAATAGAAAGCAAGATCGTTACTTGAAGCTACTCCGAGTAAATACTATAAAATACATTTCTTATTTGCTTATTTTCTTTACAAATAAATCACAATGCATATATAAATCAAAATGCAACAACAAAATAAATGATAATTTGAACAAAATAAAAAATATTTCAATTTATAAATATCGAAACTATTTACATTTTAGATATTGTAAAATATATAAGTTCAGAACGTTCAAAAGCAATAAGTATAATTCGAGTAGCAATGTAAATGGAATCATCGTAAATGCATTTTATCGTGCTTAATGACTCTTAATAAAAGCTTAGCTAGGCCGCGGAGCTTAAAAGCTCCTTAAGAGGTATCAAGTAGGCAATACAATGTAAATAACACTAGGAAAGCACACGGAACAATGTGTAGAGTGATAATTACATTTGCATAGAAACCATCACTTTAGTTAAATACGACGTTTGTCAGTCGTAAAATGTTTTAAGTAACGCTTAATATATTTGCATATTCAATTGAGTAAAGTCTGCTTGTGTTTACTTGACGAATTGTGTTAGTACCGTTCAGTTTAATACAGTAATTTTTGTTGAATGTCTTTTTATTTCGCCTTTATTCCTTAATTTAATTTTCTATCTACATTGTACATATAATGTATATTTGATAGATGTCTCGATTTTCTTTTTATTGATTGAAATATAATTGATATTTTAGTCATTCGTCATGTCTTTAAACAATATTTTTAACACACAGATCTTACAGAAACTTTTTTATATATTTTAAACAATAATAGTAAGCAAATATTGTTATGTAATTAGGTTATTTTAATACACCGGCCGTTGGCCCGCCCAAGCAACTGTTTTGTAGTAAAACTTGGGCTAATTTTGTTCAGGAAACGACAGCAAAATACCGCAGTCTTGTAACAATGAACACGTATTTTAAATTTTACGTGCTTTTGCTTGCTACCAACTGGCCTTTCAAATGCAGAATATTACAGATGAAAAATTCTAGAAAACTTCGACCATTGTAAGTCAACGTCGACTGAAACCAAGTTATTGAGAAATTGGAATGTAAAATAAAAATTATATTAAGTTACTAAAATGATGTACATTGTTAACGAGAAACTACGTTAATGTTATGTAAAGTAGAAAGTTTAAGAAAAAAGAATATTACAAAATTATTAAAAATGCATTTTATATTTACAACAAGTTTACTCGCCACCTTTTAAAAATTATGGTCCTGACCATAATATTCAATCTGACTACTAATAGTATCTAAGTAAACATTACAAAAACTGTTAGTAGGTTCAGTTGAGATATGACACTCGAACCCAGAGTCCTTTGGATCTACAGCCGTATATAATAGCAAAAGGACTATGTAAACAATTACCTATTGTACCTATATAAACATATTATTATTTAATAAAGCGAAAGAATACTGTTTTTATGATGTACAATGAACATTCTCATACATTTTTTATAAAAATGTTGTACTTACGTACAATGTATTATGAAAGAAGAGCATTACACAAGAATTTTGGTATGAAACATTAGTCAAAAAATTCTCTAAATATTCCAAAGGTTCCATGTTGATGTTACGCTAAATTAACCACAAACGCGGCAAACCCTCATTGAATACGTAGAAAAAACATTAGTGGGAAATAATTCATGAACTGCTCGAAATGCGATCCGACCTAAGAAGACCTTTTCTGCTGCGTAATAAATGTAATTTGTTGTTTTTTTAAATAGATTTAAAAACAATAAGTTAGTGGTTAGAATTGTAAAATATTTAATCTATTCTTTCAAAACATTTATTTAAGAGTATTTTAATGAATTTATTTTAAACTAGCAACTAGTAGCGACTCTTGGGTTTGTCCGGTCACTGTGTAAATAATGCTATAGAACTATAGCTATGTAATAGTAGTATTATTTCAGAAAACATTGTTTCCCCACGCCAATTTTTATCTCCCTTTTCATCAGTAGTATAGATAAAAAAGGGTTTAATTATTCTCTAATAAACTTATAAAATATAAATTGTCAGCAAAATAGGTTTATTATAGATACTTACACCACTCTTGAAGATAATTATATTCAAGTAAAACGGAAGCACAGGTATCTACTTTTTGTACTTAATTGAAAAAAGCACATCTCATTTCCCGACCTACCGCGGTGCATCTATCAGACTATCATTAAGCACTTCTTCCCTTTCAAAACCAACCACTTTCGACTTTTCCTCGTTTAAAAAGGCCACCGTGAAACAGGAACTGACAAATCTTCTGCTTGTACACGTAGAGTTGAAATTGCGCCATCCGTTCTAATATTAGCAAAGTTTTTTTCAGCACGTGCTTAAGTACCATCCACACGTGCGGCTTTTGAGGCGTTAGGCTTCATACACATGGACAGATTGAAATTATTTTTAATGGTTAATTTAGAGATTACTTCACAATTAATATAATTATTAGTAATGATAGTTGATATTATTGTTCTCAACATGCTTGCTTAAAAGTGTTTATTAGATGGATAGGAAAACTTTAGTAAAAGTAAAATATTATGATAGTGTGGCGCGTTCCTAAAGCTCATAAACTCGCCGATTCGTGGTAACGTGTGAAGTTCAATTAATCCGAATAGGCATGTTTTGAAACCTGAATAGTATCGAGGCCTTTCAATTGAGGTTTTTAATTTATTCCCAGATCCAACCATTTCGATTTAAAACTGCAGCCGTGATCGATGTGAATGGTTGTAATATGCTTTTAATGAATATTTCATATTAAATTTAAATTTTGCATTACATTAATACGTAATTTCATAGCAAAATTTATGTGAGCTTAAGCTGTGATGTTAATATTTTAATAGAAATGGCATTAATATAGGCAAGTTTTTATTTATGAAATATTTAATTTATAAAACGAACTGGAATGTTTTTTGATATGCATACTTTTAAATAATGATTTATTAACAGAAAAAAAGATTTTTAAATGCTATTTAATAGTTTTCAGAGATGTAATATCGATAAAAAAATTAATTAGTATCCAAAAGTAGTTGAAGAAAAATAATTAATTTGTAAGTAAGTTTTACGTAGTTCTATTCGGTTCTTTTAGTGCTTATATATAACTATCATATAAACGTGTAATATCCATTATCCTGCAAAAGCACCTTCGCATTCGCGCGTGGGTACTAATAAACAGTTTTTTTTTCATATTATGTATCGATTTTAGTTTAAAATCCAGTGGTGTAATCTACCTTTTTATTAGAATCTACCTATTAACATTTCTCTAGAAGGTACTGTCACTAAACTCTTAAATTTAAAACAAGATTTACTTTGTATTGTGACTTTGTAATTTTGAGTTATTGAGCCACTAAAAATACAACTTTTAATTCAACAAAAATAATTTGCATTTGTTCATATTGTAAGAATCATTAATTTATGTGCTATTCCACTGTGCTTGTCTGTATCATAAATATTCATGAATTATATTTGGTTGAGGACCGGATTCAGATAGTCTAGTCGATTTTTAACAGCGCTCCTAAAAACTGAGAATGAATTAAGTGCTTATACATATTATAATGCTGAATTATCCACCTTTTAGTAATATACAGCTTTTTATTACTTAGTTTTTTTTCTGCTTAATTCATTTTATTAAACATTTTGCTTTGTATTATTGGGTTTTCTTCCCGTGGGTCGGTACTTTTTTTAATGGAAGAGTGCTAGATGTAAGTGGCACTAAGTAATATTTAAAATAGATAAGCTTACTTACTTTGTAAGCCGATATTTTTTTAATTTTCATAAATTGCGACCAGCAGAACATTGAATCTGTGAACACGATTCATACCTATATGTATAGGTATATCAATCGTATGAAGTAGTTATAATCGCGGATTCAGCAGTCGTATTGCATTAAAGTTTTTACAGAATAGCACTACAGATCGCAGAAGATTCTTTCCATCTGGCTTCAGTCCAATTCTATGTTTATAGTCTCAAGAAATAAAATTATAAATTCACCAAAATTTACGATCTTTCTTTGATAGTTTATTATTTTTGACTGATGTATATATGAGATTTTATATTGCGGCGATATTTATAATATTAATTTTCATTATATAAAAATATATTCTTTCTAACGTGACCATTTTCTGTGCTTATTGCATGCGATACATAAAATTTTTTAATTGTTTTAAAACCGTTATTATATTAAAAGCCTACACAAAACATATGGCAGTACTGTACAACATTGTATAGACTGTGGAGTATCTAATAAATAGCAGTAGATAAAGTAGAAATCTGATATCGTTGGCGGACATTCCTCTGCACCATGATTAATAGCTAGCCTTGTCAAAGATATTATGACAAATAAAAAATACACATATTTTGATGTTATTATGCTAAACTTCTCGTTTTCCGTCATAGATATCCTAGGAGATCTCAGATTGCTTTTCCGAATTCACACGTTAAAAGTTTTAGTGAATTTATATATCTGCTTATTATAGAAGAAACTAACAAATCTAGGAAGTATATTGTAGAGATTTTCCTAGAGTTGAAAACATAGGACATTTGGTATTACTTCTTTAACTGGCTGTTCTGCTTCTAAACCCTGGCTTTTAATGCCCCATGTAATATACATTCTGTTGAAATTTATACGTAGTCGGTTCATAAAAATATTAAATTTTACGGCTTTCAAATCTTATCTCCTAGCCCAAAAATACAAAAAAGAATTGTAAAATAACTGTATTGTAGAAATTATGCAAAAGGAGTCAACGATCAGAATAATGAAGAGAACAATGTAAAATTGTTAACTAGAATTCAGGTGTTAATCAACAGTTCCGCACGTAACATCGAATACTATGCCATTGACTGAACCTGCTAATTTACCTATACAGGACTAAATTAAAATGAAATTGTGTTAATTACTATATCTACATATGTTGTGAATAGAATAATGTTATTATTGCTCTTTAGACAGTGTGCCCAGTGTGCATAGCCCAGTAATAACACATTTGGTTGGGAAACAGTAATGCGGGTTCAAATCTCAGGTCTCACCTCTTATATTTTCAGTAAATCATTTCTAACATGATTACTTGTCTTACGGTGAAGGAAGAACATCGTTAGGAAACCTGCATGTCTGAGAGAACCTAGCAATTTTCGAAAGCCATGTGAAGTCCGACAACCCGTACTTGACCAGCTTGATCACCTTAAACCTGATGTCCCTCGAATTTAAAGAAAGGTCCAGAAAATCAGCAGTGGGACATAAATAGGGCTGAATATTATTATTGCACTTTAACTATGAAAGTAGATACGCCGAATACAAATAAAATGTTAAAACTTTATGTTAACCCTTCTCGTATAATTTAATTTTCACTCTTAAGTAAATCCGTACCCACTTATTCATTTATATAATTAACTATTTAAGAACAGTTGATTAAAACACACATGATAGAATTGGCTCATACGAAAATATAATCTTTAAAATGAAAAGAGTTAACGATACCCCATTATTTATTTCTTCCAAAAATAATGCTAGTTTAGCTACAATATAGATTTGATGAACGATATAAAAAGTTAACGGTAACTTGGAGGTGATATTTTGGATTGGTACTTTAAATTCCTATAAAAATACTTCGAGAGCGGTCACCATCGTATATCTTTATCCGCAGGTGCAGTGCAAACAGGTAACAGGGATTACCATAGTAATTTATCGGCTGTTCCCAGTTATTACCAGATTAATTGAAATATACGGTGCCATAGCATACAATTAGCAGCAAACATTTCAACAATTACCGTTGATTCAATTATTTTATGTTTTATTTTCGGAGACCAGCTTGCCGATTTTACGTCCAGAAACCATATTAAAATGCTATTGGTAACATTTAAAAATGTTAATAAATGCTATGATATTCTTCTTAAATTCAAGAAATTTTAGTAATGTTAACTAAATATCATAATAAAATGTTTCCGAACTTAATTAATGTACACATAACATTGTGTTGTGGGAAATGTACGCTTAAAGGTATGAAATTTAAAATATTTCAATTTCATAAGATTACTGATTAAACATATTGTTTAAAATACTGATCTGATCCGCTTGTTGAAAAAATTATGTTTTCATCATTATTACAATTTACAAACAAGGTGCTTCTGAATCATTAAGTTTAAAGCTCGCGTTTTTTAATAATTTAATTGCCCATTCAAGAATTAACCATAAATTGTTTTAAGACGAAATAATAATTAATAATAACAAACTGTATATTTTGATAATTATATTATAATGTTGCCAAGAGTCTATGTCTCACAAATCACGTAGGCATCTTCTTATCTGAGTTATATTGTGTATATAATCTTTATGTCTATATATTGAACTTAACTTCTTAACACCATTAGCAAAACAACAGCTAATTCGCAGCTGTATTTGCAAACAGATATGACCCCAAACTCGAATTTACCGAGTAGGTATGTGGCAAATAAGGATAGGCTAGTTGGCTTAGTGGGTTGTTATCACTGACGAAAATGTATATCAAACAGCAGTGAATTAGAAATAACTTTAATAACATCTTAAATAATGACTAATTGTACTGCCTACTTTGTACTGCAAAGACTAGGTTTGGTAACTATATGACAAAAATATAATGGTTTACACTCACTTATAAAATGTAAACGAACATCAGTATAATTAAATATATTAAAAATTCAAAAGTTAAATGAAGAAATAAACGAGAAATGAAAAGAAAATACAATATAGCCAATATATGTATATATCGAAGTTCGTTAGATTCGACTATCCAATTACAAAGATAGTGTGTAGCAACGAATGACGTGAGATCAAAATGGTGGTTATAATAATATGTTCAATTCAACCAGTTGTATCAACGAATAGGTTATTCAGATAACTTGTTCCGGATTATTGGATTACGTAATCCCAATCCAGCTAAAGCTCGCTCAATGTATCAAAATTACTTTTTTTAATTTAAGATTGTAACATTCCCAATTTGGGCATGCAAAACATTTCGCACGATATCCCATTGTAGCAAGCCACATTGTTTTGACCGATCAGTCAAATTAATTCAAGCAACTCTCGACAATGTTTACCATACAATAGAGCTTATAACCGAAAGCAAGTATTAGCGGTACTGAAATGTTTGTATACTTTACTTTCGTAATTTATCGCCTGGACGCGTTCCGAAAATGGTTTGAAAACAAAGAATAGCCGGATGGTGTCGGCGTTCCGTTCAACATTCCACAATGAATATTCGCTAAATTGACTGGCAATTAAAGTTATATTATTAAACAATACATGTAGTGAATGTTTAAAGTTTAAAAATCTGTTTTTATAATAATATTTTTTGGTGTTAAAACCATTATAATTGTGAATTCTATTCTTCCCTTTTTTACATCCCACTGCTGGGTACGGGTTTCCCTTCCATACGAAGGGGATCGGGGGATCAGGCCATAGTCCACCACGCTGGCTAAGTGCGGGTTGGTTATCATAATTATGGGAAACAAATACAACGATTACAGATACAAAACATAAAACATGTGATATGATCCAAATAGCATACTATGTACATATCATACAAAAATATTTTAAAACCGATATCGTTTAATAAATCGACATTCTACAGTCTAACGCTAATATAAATCCAATATCCATCCACTTTTGAAGACTCAATTTCGGTTTTAAATGAAGTTGCAAGCCCTAATTCTTTTTTTTTTTTCATATGTAAACCAACTACTTGGAAACATCGAGATCGGATTCCGTCGTTCTTCTTTTTTATGAAAGATGATATTATAGAATTACTCTCCACTTAAATTTGAAGTAACTTTATAAAATTTGGAGATTTCTTAAATAACGTTGATGTTTTGATCTGTTTTTATTAAACTCTTACGTATAACTTTGATATTTTTATCTCAATCTTAGTGATTTAGATTTTTTCTGTTTAATATGAAATGTTTTTAGTCCTAGCACTAAAAACTTCGTTTTGCTCCTAGAACTTCTTCGCCACAAAGAAAGAGTGGTGGTAATTATTAGTTTGGCTTATCCTATATATTTACATTGGAATATTTTACGCCACATGCATTTGGTAATATGCATTCAAGCCCAGTTCTTAAATAACACAAATTAGGATTGTTGGGTTTGGGGGCATTCGATTAATCTCAATGAATAAGTGGCACATACATGAGTGGGAAGTCAGATGACAAATGAAACGTAGATGACAGATAATAATAAATGTTATTAAAAGGAATTCAGCATCATTAATGGAAATTCCGCGTAGATTGAACTTATCAATTATTGATTGACAGATAGTTAGCTTTTTAATTATCTCTATTACATTGATATGTATCGACGCTAAATTGGCCAGCAGTTTAATAAATCTAGACAGACGTCAACTTAGACCAATAACGGCGGCCCTGACTGGTCATGGGCCATATAATAAACATCTATTTAATTTAGGAATTACTGACAGTCCCCTGTGCAGAGCCTGCATGGGTACATCTTGTGAACATCTTGGCACGCCAAGGGCACTTCCAGAGGTATTCAAGAAGCCGAAGAAGCTTCTGAAGTTCCTCGAAGAGCTGGGGTGGCAGGAATAACTAAGGAATATTCCCACACACGCAAAATAGGCGCAAAGTCGTCGAGTTGCGGTTAATAGCCCCCGTGTACCATACCATACCATACCATACCATACATTGATATGTATTTATATACGAACAAGTTACAATAAATATTTAAATTAAAAGGGTTACTATTATAAATCAATAATAAATATCATTTGCGATTAAATATTATATCGTTTCGTAAACGAAATATTTTGATAATCTCATATTGTTCTGTATAAAAACTTTAAAATGTTTCGAGTCATCCAGTCCGGAACAGACTTTCGGAGTATTCAGACGATGTAAGGTCAACCGCTTAAAAGATAACAATGTGTCTCACGTTCTTATCCACCTCTCAAACTGTAGGTACACTAGTTGACTTACTAGTATTACTAGGTAATCACCTACATGTATTATGTACGAGCTTCAACAGTTTTATTTAATTCAATTCACTACGCACATATAATTAATTGCCAAATTATTGGGTACGTATTGAATGCCTTTTCGTAGTGAATAATAATGGCAGTACCTAGAACGTTTATTCATGACAATTTGAATTATAAATCTTCTAATAAGTCACTTGAGTCTCATAAAATTATATAGAAATATAATTTATTAACATTTATTTAACATTAGTCATTTCATGTATCAAAACACAAAGTCGTGACCTCTGTCCTTTATACGGTTGCTAGGTAATTAAAATTGAAGAGAAAAATTATATTATGTAGAAATATTAAAGAAGCTATTAATAATCGCAATATTAAATATTAGTTTTCGTAATCAAATTTTTAATTAAATCGTACTATAGAATTAAATTAACTATTTTTAAAATGAAATATAGATAATGTTTATGTATTGTAGGTAGGTAATTATACCTACTTTTAATAAATAGAAGTTCGTATTTCTTACAAATATTAATCAATTTTAATAAGTCTTAAATATTGTGTATCAATACTTAACCAATTTCAAGTTTACATATTTTATTTGTATGTCAGGTTGATGGCTGTTTTGTATACAAATTACAAAGTTATGCTTGAACTTGACATAACGCACAGTAGCTTTGTTATGTAAAAGCTCCGAACAAACTGAGTATTTCATTGTGATTTATTATTATTAACTTAGCATATTATATATTATGCATTTAAGTTATATTTCATAGGGCTTTCAAGTACATAATATAGTATTGACTCATATATAAAATTACTTAAAATTAAGACGCTTTTATTAGTTAAAAAAAAGCTCCGACATACAAAATGTTTACAAGATTATAGAGCTTTAATATAATTTTTTTTCTAAATACGAGTTTCGATTTCACACTAAAATGCGATTATCACTGCCATTTAGTGAAAAAGTTTAGTGTAATAATTAATGGTTATAATTATATGACATTAAATTATAAAAAGTATAAAATATGTTTACTATAGTATTTATATTTATTGTTTATCGTGGAGGTTAACGTTCCGACTTAAAGTGAACCCGAGCCGACCTGTACTTGTAACAATCGATTTAGGGAGTAATTTTATTGATTCACTAGTTTCGGGTACGCAAGGTGCGCCCGAGACGAACACAGTGCACGGTGCACTACATTCTTCCAAGAGGGACGGGAGGGCTTTGTTGCATTCTTATTCTTACCTTTTTCCACAGAACATATATAAAATAACAATTAGCAGCCACTCAACACATCTTTTTGTCACAACTTTAACTCTTTTCAAATACACACGAATTGCCTTTTGTTTTACATCACTACCGAATTTAACTACCGAAATACACAAGCGTGTGACTTGAGTATACCAAGCAAACTGGATTGGCTTGTCTGTCCGACGCGGAATGCTATTGTTTTTTTCTCGGTCGCACTAATGTAATAATTAGTGCCGTCTCGCTCGTATAGAAAGGCGCCAATGCGCGGGCGCCGACTTCTTCCTTTGGGATGAGATTCAACAAAACAAAAGCTCTATTGAAACAAGTTACTGGTAATGTGGCCTCAGGTGGCTGTCAAGAAACCATGATTTTAAGCTTACAACAAATAACAATTTTATCTTCCGTAGATAAATACCATATTTTTAGTGAAGACAGATCTTCCATACCATTTTGAGTAAAAATAAATAAAATTATAATATAAAAGTTCGTAAAAGCTCTTTACAGTTTTTACTGATTCTTTTTCTCTTTAAAATATACTCACATGTAAAAAGCACTGGACTACTAAACTTTGATATTGACATAATTTTATAAAACAAGTATGTACTTTAAAAGCCAGTTACGACAGAGCTTTCAAACTGCCTTTTTTAAGCATAACGCGCGGAGGCGTATAAAAGGCTGCAACTTGTATTTATTTTAATAACGTCAGGCTAAAGCTCCGAATTCCAATTAACTTTAAATATTTTACTTTAACTTTCTGTTATTCATACAATACTAATTATTATTTACATATAATAAATGAAATAAAAGTTTCATAATTACATGTTAATTATCGATTTTAATATTCAATTATTCCAGTGATTTCAAACAAACTGTTTTAGGCAGAAAAACGTACACATGTTTGGAGTTATATGGTAATCAAATACTGAATGAAATTACAGCAAAAAATTCTTGCACCTTTAATGACAGTCCATCTTTAGTGGACCGGAATTTATTTCTCGAATTGAAGCCGCATGTTTTTCAAACGAGTTATTTAGTTTTAAAAGAATTTTGATTACTCTCACTGGAAAACTCATTTCAAGACCAATAATTTTACATGTGTTAAGCAAAAGCAATTCTGTTTTACTAGTGTAATTCATATTTAATTAAATGCTTTGGATTATTATAATTAGGTACAGTGTTAGTAATGTTAATCCTGTTGTAAGTCATAATGGAATTTGCTTTTAATTGTATATATGAAACTGTGTAAGTCAGTGTGTTTTATAGCTTATAGCTTTCCTGAGCTTTTATGCGATAATATAATTAAGTATTTTGCTTTGGAGATATGTAGAAATAATAAAAAATATAACATACCTACTACTTAATTCATCAGTGTGAATTTACAAATAGGTAGTATAGACTCGTAGTGTAGAGCTTCCTTTATAAAAGTTTCAAGCTCGCTTCTTTTAGTAAGGGGGCAAGTGAAATTGTGATGGTAATATGTTATGCGTGTACCTTGAATAAAAAATTGAAGATATAAATTGTAAAATAATATTCAAACAAATATATATTTGTTTAACGAAAGAAAAAAGCTTAGAAAGGGGACTCTCCTTACCCTATTCTACTTTGCTGATCCTTATATGCGTCCTTATGTACGCTGATGACCCAATGATATCGCGAATCGCGATAGATTGCGTAAATCTTTTTTTTCAAAGCATACATACTTTTTTATTTAAAACAAATTATGTATACGAGTATATTGATAGTCTCATGATCATAATATCTAGAGATAAACAATGGAACTCCCTTAACGATGGAAATAAATCAAATATGATTCAAGATATTAGTTTATTTTCTACTTTGCATAATAATTGAACAACCGACCAGATAAGGCTTGATGATAGATTCTAGGTCCCAATCTATACTCTCTTTAAAAATGTTTATTAAACAATAAAAACTATAACAGTTTATATTGAATTGTCGCTAAAACTCTATATTATGTTCATATATTTAATCTTATTTTAGAAATATTATTTTAATATATGTAGGTATATAAGTATGTATGTATACTATGTAGCTATTATATTTACTTTAATATTGAAATGCAATGTTTTTGTAGAATACCTAACATAAAAATAATATTTCGGATTTATACACAGGCAATAGCAGCCCAGCGATAACGCGCTTGCCTGGGAAACCAACTAGGTTCCAATCTCGTATCTCGTTATTTTTATGTGCAAATCATTTTCAACATTATAACAACTTGATTTATGATAAAGGGAACGTCGTCAGTAGTTGAGAGTATAATGCAAGCTTACGAAAGACAAATGAAGTCCGTCAACCCGCTAGTCTTGACTTGGCGTGGTGGATTATGGCTGAACAGATATAGTTGAAATTTGGCATAGAGATAGATTATATTCTGGACTAGCGCAAAAGCTATAACATTTTATCTCGAAAAATAAACGGTTTCTGTGGGATAACGAATAATCGTCCTCGTTCGCTAGTAATGTATTAAACACATACTTATAAAAGTTTATGTGCTCATCAGTAACTTTTTATACTAAGTAATATACAATACAGGATTTTTAAAAAAATATGGCACTATGATTACCGAGCCGCGAGCGTCGCCAACATATTTCTAAGAAAATAATCGATCATATCGTAATGAATAAATACAGTGCAATTATTTCATCGACTTCCGGAGCAATATTTTTTGTATGATTTATGACATTCTCCGTTGTAGATACAATCTTGCTCTAATATTCATCTCACATTTAATGTAGCTCGAGTCGAGTTGCATTCCAAGCGGGATGAACGGAAACTGGAGTTCAATTGCTCCGATAAATTAAAAAAAAAGTTATGAATTATTTCAACTATGGCTGTAAAGCCTTTGCTTTTACTATGTTGTGTGTGTTTATTCTTTCTTAGAAAAAAAATAAAACTCGAGATTAATAAAATTTAAATAAGCTCACTCAGTAAGCTTTTTTATAGCGAGAGCTTTCTTTACGAAGTTGCATATATATTGCGGAATGCCGTAGTTATTACGTTTGATTGGGATATTATTCAAGACAACAGAAGTAAACGCATTGTATTGATACACAGGACTTTTAAATAACTTTAAATGTAGGTTTTTATGGTTCCACCTGCACATAACTCCCAATTACTGTTACAATTTTAATTTCTGAACAATTTAAATACAAAGGAAGGATACCTTTTTTATCCTTGTTAAATGCATTGACGCATACCATTTGTAGGAAACAGGTGGTTATGTAGGACTCACCGGTAAGACAGTACTACCCACTAAAACCCAAGCACCCATCACGTCTAAATGGGGCGTCGCAGAATCGCTTGCGCATTCTACTACGGCGCCCCGATGGTCCGGCAGGTCTGCCGAAGCAGACGACACAGCCAAGAGGGTTGCTCCACAATCCACTCTGCTATCTAGGAGTACCAGGAACAACCCGCCAGACACATCACCCATCGTAGTGGGCCCCCCTTGCACCGCCCACCGAAGTGGACCATCTCTGCACGTTTCTTGGCTTCGCGTCCCCACCACGACAAGGTGAACGCATGTTGAGGGGGAAAGGAAGAATAAATAAAGGAAAATTGAAACCACTTAATCGTAAATAACATACCAGATTGGTTGTGATATTGCAACACTTGCAATATCCAAACCGAACTTTATCTTTTGGTACGAAACTTTGATAGGTACCTAATAATTTCTTAAGAATCTTCAAAACTAATTATTTATGATTCCACTATTCCTGCAGCATCTTGGCTGAAAAGTTGGATCCTAAGATTACACCGTTATATTACACATTAAGTACTTACTTACTTACTTACTTTTTTTATATAATATGATCGGCTTTCGTAGACGCGGGATCCTACACTAAGAACTAATATGATGGAGGTACCGACCCAATAGAATGTGTTATCATTCAGCTTATGTTATTCTGCCACGCTTGAGTAAGACCAAATTTGCTCATTTAAGACATTGGTAGCACACTGGTAACGCGCTCGCTTGGATATTCGAGTGATACGGGTTCAAATCCGGGTCTCACACCTATGATATGTTCACGTGCAAATCTTTCCTAACATGATTACCTTATATCTTACGGTGAAGGAAAACATTTATTTCAACAATTTAGCAAGTTTTCGAAAGACATGTGAAGTACGCCAACCCGCACTAGGCCAGCGCGATTAGCTATGGCCTGATCCCCCTCGTATTGAAGGGAGGCCTGGGAAGAGTGCCCACCAGTGGGACGTTAATAAGGGCTGAATACAATACTCATTTGGCCACCCCTACTAAAAATATTTAGTATACAGTAGTCAACAAGTGTCTTTATGGTCAATTTTTTTCAGCAAAACTACATACTACAGTTCTCGAGGCATAAGCTCAGCTTTGCATTTGTGTGAGTGATAGCTAAAAGCCAATAGCCGCGAATGAAAAACCAGTTAAAACGGGTTTAAGCCAATCTCGCAACGTTTATCCGTATCGTCGTGCTTATCCGTACACTGCACTGACACAAATGCAAAGCTGAGCTTATGCCTCGAGAACTGTACAACAGCGAAAATATTAATCAAGGTTTCATTCAGAATAGTATGTAGATGATTTTTGAGTAATAAATAAAGTTATAAACAACTGACTAAAAATTAATTGAGATTTTTAAAATCTATAAAAAGACTCAAATACAGGATATTTCCTAAACATCAAAGAAAAGAAAATGCATCTTATAGACATAACCTTCCATCAGGTGTGATATTGGTCAAGCGTGTGTCTATAGTGAACTAAAAAAAGCGAAGGACAATATTTATTTTTCCAGACTAGATTCATAAGATTTAAAAGTGTAGTAAATTCGCCTATGTATTTTAATATGTTTAGTATATCTATCAATAGATAGAAATAACAAATAGAGAAAAACCGCTCAATTTTAAAGAATTAATCGCAATACATCTGACTTTTAAAGTAAAGGTTACGAAAATTCCATTTATAAAATATAAAATTCATATGAAATAAAAAAGAATATAATTAATAAAAATCATGGAATAAAAAAACAAAGATTTGTACATTCAATAATTTATTTTTCTTCATTAGCGACTGGGTACTGAATATTATACCTTACATAAACTTTACATAATGCCAAACAGACCGTTTCCTTGGTACACATTTATTACACACCTAATGCTATTACAAGACAAATATACAGATAATACATACATTGTATTGAACCCATATTAATATTTAAATTAATTTATCTCCTTCAAACATGTGGCCACTACCAGAAAAATTAAAAAAACTCTACATAAAAATACATTACATATCACATAAAATTTACAATACACTGTAATCTCGCGTGTTCATTGTTTGGGGTCACTGCATTTTGAATTAGAAGCCGCCTTCATAACAACCAGATTAACAAACTTAGACCATAAAAATTTAAAACTTTTACTTTAACAAAAAACAAAACTTTTACTTTACAAACCAAAATTTTAAATTTCATTTGTAAAAAATTTTAAAATTTATACAAAATTTAAAATATAAAAGTAAATAAAAAAACTCATTTTTTGTTACTGAGAAGGGAAATTAAATACATACAATAATAGAAAATGAACTGAGCAATATCCATAATATGAAATTGACCACTCTCTAGAAAGAGAGAAAGTGATCGTGCGGCCAATACCTATCTCTGTTTTGTAGGTTTGCAGTAATATAAGCGTAGTAGTACCCCACATGGACGTGAACCAATCAAAATTGTAGACAAAGACAACTACAAGCCGCACACTCGTTTCGTCTCTCTTACACTTTCCTGCCTGTATTAACTTTTATAGTTGGATAGGGAACGCTCAGTCCATTCTTTAAGTCTATGCATAGAATCAACAATAATGAAATGAATATACAGATATACACATTATTTTTAACATAAAGAATGAAAAAAATAAATGAAATGCATTGCGGCTAATTGAGATTTTATTGGAAAATCAAAATGACGCGTTCGCTTTTTGCACTAATTTATCACTATTATACTTTACATTAGTACTGAGAGCATTGGAATTCTAAATATATATGGGACATCAACACGCATACAAACTTACACTGTTATCTTAATTATAGTTAAGCCTCCTTTAATAATAAAATAGGGTATGTGACTTGTTAGAAACTATTTCAATGTGAGAGTATTTTAGTAGTTAGATGGCAATATTTTTTACTAAAAAAAGAAACAAAAATACTTATTAAGTGTTTCTCTAAGTATTATATTATTAAATAGTAATCAATAATACCTAAATAAAAATTAGAAGTCAATTACAACCCTACTGTTCCATATTTAAGAGGTTCATATTTAATTATACTTGTGCTTTGAATTCAGTACAAAAAGGGAACACACCACACTTATATTGAAAGTAAAAAATAAATTAGACTAAATAAATTAATTTACTCCGTACATCACTATTATAATTCGGAATGTTCAACGTTTTCTTCTAGCTGTGGGGTTTCTGTTGTTTCTGCTGTTTCAACGGTTTTGGCCTTCTCATTCTCATTTTCTTCTTCAACCTCTTCAATGACCGGCTTCACTTCTTCTTCTTTTTCTTCTATAGTTTCCGTTTTGTTTTCTTCTTTTTTAACCGGCTTCTTAGGCTTCCAAATTTTCATTTTATTTAACAAATATTTAACCTCTCTATCCAAATTCGTTATTTTTTCCCTAATACTGTCCACTGTAAGTTTGATATCTTCATTCTTTTTCAATGCATCCTGTTCTTCAATAGACTTATCTAACCACGACTGAGTTTCCTCGATTTTCTTTTCGAGCACAGTTATCTCCACTTCAGTAAAAACATCTCTTTCCGAATTTGCTTCTTTAGTGTAATTTTTGGACATTTTCAAGAACTCCCGAGAACTATTGAGGAGGTTTCGTACGGCTTTTATAGCGTCTGGTCGTTCTTTATGCTCCCAGTGCTTGTAAAATATAGGGTTAGACTTTTCTGTGAGCAACTTCAACTTCTCTTCATACATTTCTGTCTCTGCATCATACCCATCTTCATAGAGCCAGTCGGATATTTCAGAGCAAATCTTTAGGATTTCTTCAATTTGCTCTGGTGTTCCACACTCCGCATATTCGTCCATGTTAATTTTCATTTGGGCATCAACTACGAAAGCTTCTAGATTATTCAACGCCGTCTCCCTCTCCACTCGTTTCTTATCAATATTATTTAATTTGGTTATCTTTGTCTTGGAGGCCTTGAATTCTTCAGGAGTCAGTGGTAAAAGTGTTAATATCTGTTCGTCTGTTTGTATTGGTTCTTTCAACACAACTATTTTTGGCTTTGGCTTAGTTTCAGTTTCAGTTGCATTTTGCTTTTCGGTAGTTGTGTCATTTTTGGAAGTTTCATTCTTAACTGCCTCTTTTGATTTTTCTTCTGCCTTCTCTTCTGGCTTATCAGGTAATTCAGAATCTGAACTGAATAATTTGCTGATAGTGCTACCTATTTTTGATAGAGTACTGTCTTTATCTTCATCTTCTTCCGTGACTGTCTTTTCGGCGACAAATTCCACATTAACCAAATGGAGAAGACCAGAGTCGTCCATGTTGAAGTGGGCTTTAATGCCTTTATGTTCAATATTTTCTCCTGAGTTCTTCACTAAGGCTTCACTAACTCCAGATAACACTACTTGTGTTAGGTTTAAGGATCCAATGCTCAATATTTCGTATGACGGAATATGATCTAACTCAGCATAATTGACGTTAAAACTGAAATCATCTGTGTGTTTGTTGAATGTGATAACTTTCTTTTGCGGGTAAGGGTTCATTGGTCCAAAGAGAGTTCTCTTAATCTGAAAAAAAATGGAAAGTTATTAAGTATTACTGCATATAAGGTTTATTTTACTTAGTTAAATTCTATAGTTGGAAAATTAAACAAATTACAAAACAGAAGTAGGATAATAAATAAGTAATTATTGCCAAAAACTTACAGAGTCCTGAAACAAAGAAGAACCAATGTAATGTATTTGTTACTCTCTCTCTACATTTAGATAATAAATAAAAAAAACAGTATTGAAATGATATGAGTTATTAGTGTTTGTTTCGGTCAAAACTTACAACTGATTTTAAAACACTATTCTCAACCATTTGAGCTGAACTTTACTTATATTTTTAGTTGGAATGAAATCATAAACTAAGTGACTTTATTCTAAATACAATATGACGGACTTTAAAAGACGGCAGACAATGTACTATTTACTATGAAAAAATCATAGTATGTACCTATAATAAGACAATATGCAACTTAAGCATATTAAAGCTTGTTTTTAATTTTTTGTTTATAATTATTTTTACTAACCAATTTATCAGTTCCATCGACATGCCGAGTGAATACAACTTGTATGGGGAGCACGACCGCGTCGCGAACATTGAGTGCTGCAACTTTGTAGCCGGTAGCCAGAGACGCCGCCCTAGTATCATAGCATTATTTAATTCATTTATTTTAATGAAAAAATTACATTCACCAAGAGCTTACATAAGTAACACAACATAATATTACATTCAGCAAAAGTTTGACGGAAATTAATGCCTCGAGCGAGACTCGAACGAACTTGTGCCAACTGTACTTACGCACCAGAATACTAACGCACCAAATTGGAAAATATAATCATTTTAGAAATTTGTTAATATTTATAATAATATGTATTTAATTTTAAATTAATATATGTAATGTATCAACTATCTGGTATCCTTATCATAAGCCTTGCAGCTTTTCACTGAACTAGATGGCAACGTGTATAATAATGTCCCAGCATATTTACACCACTACATACCTATAAGCAGCTCCCATAGTAGCAGCCTCATCAGCATTGATACACCAGGCCAGTTCCAGGCCGCTGATCATCTTCACAAGGATCACAAGGATTGACACTACTTGACAAAGCAGACGATCAAGTTCCAGGCCGCTGTTCGCCTTCGTACAAGGATCCTTGACAAAGCAGACGATCAAAATACACCACTACATACCTATAAGCGGCTCCCATAGTAGCAGCCTCATCAGCATTGATAGACCGGGACAGTTCCAGGCCGCTGGTCGTCTTCAGCACATCCTGTACAGCGGGCACGCGCGACGCGCCGCCTGCCACTACGAGGCGAGCGCCCACGCCTGCGCCCGCTGCAGCTGCTACTGCGCGCTCGATTACTCGCACTACTCGAGGGAACAGGTCCGAGCAGAGGGCTTCTAGCTCAGCACGGGTTACCTGTTTAGTGTTTAATTATACTATATAGTATACAAGCTATTCACGCGGCTTCGCACGCGTTCTAAAGACCGGAAACCAATTTTAAACTACATATCCCGCAGAACTAACACCCGCCCTTCCCGTTTTTGCAACATTTTTCATTGAACAATCCGCTCATATTGGTCGTAGCGTGATATAATATAGCCTATAGCCTTCCTCGATAAACGGACTATCCAACACAAAAAGAATTTTTTAAATCAAACCAATACTTTCTGAGATTAGCGCGTTCAATCAAACAAACAAACGTTTCTGCTTTATAATATTATATTAGTATAGATTACTTGTCTTAGTGGTGTAGTGGCTAGCATGTACGGTCATACATCGAGAGATTTTTTAACTAGAGAAATATACACCAACTCAATAACTAAAACATTGAAAAAAAAACTTTTTTGTATATACCTCTAACTTAAAGGCATCCACAACATTTAATAAGTGACGTACATACTATGCAGTTAGTTACATACATTGAACTCCATTTAAATGATAACTTATATTCAAAAACAAAAAACTAAATCTAAATTCAAATCTAAATGCTTTTTTTAAGCTTTTAGATCTTTATATCTTATATTCATATAATTTGTTAGCAAATTTATTTAATTACGATTCTTTACTAAATACAATGTTAGGCGAGTCTACCAAATTATTCAATTTTTTTTAAAGAAATATTAATCCAAGAAGTTTTTGGTGCTTTAATAAGGTTTCAGGTCGGGGCAAGTTTAGTTATTAAGTTTTTTTGTTTAGTAAGCCTCAGTAACAGCCCGGAGTTGGAAAGTTGGCGGTGTGTCACCCCCGTGAGAACACGTAAAGCCGTCGGTCCTGCGCCTTAGCTCTCACTGGTCGTGTCGAACAGTGGTCCCACCGGAGTATGAGTGTGATAGGAACAGAGAGTGCACTTGTGTCTGCGCGTACACTTGTGCACTATAATATCTCCTGCGCAGTTGGCCAGTCTCAATGAGGCCGCCGTGGCCGGAATCGGTTGGAGATCATTTCTTTTATTTATAGTACAGTTCGCGTCACGTAAAAAGAACGCTGGAGGAAAGTGGTGGGGGGTGTGTTTGCGCATATTCTTTTATTTTTGAACTATCCTTTCGCTCGCGAAAGTTATTATTCTCGCGAACCTTATATTGGTTATTGTTAGGTATATTGAAAAATATATTAGATAGAATTCTATTAATTCATAAAATATGTTAGATTCAATGTAGAATGTTTAATCTACTTACAAAAATGAAATTAATTCGGTTAATATATATTTTAACTGCATTATTACCAGACTCCCTCTTCATAAAACAATATACGTCAAAAATATTTTTCTCTATTTTTTATATAAAACCATTTCGTAATTAATAACTTTTATGTGCACGATGGTATTTTGAACTGACGAACCAATAGCGAGTCCTCTCGCCGTCCCGCGCCCCGCGTCTTTCCACCAAATTGTCCGATAAATTGCATCTGTGCAACTTGACAGCCAGCGTTCTTTTTACATGACGCGAATTATATATTCTATAGGTATGTTTTTTTAACTAATAGTATAGTATACATTTTTAATGCTCAGATGGGCGGGGGGTGTAACTCGAATTGATAAAGTACGAAATGAATATGTCAGAGGATCATTTAAGGTAGCACTTATAACTGAAAAGCTAAAAGAAAGCCGAATGCGCTGGTATGGCCATATTCTTAGACGGAACGACGACCATCCGATTCACAAAGTTCTAAATATCCCTGACCGATCGCGAGGAAGAGGACGACCACGCGCCACCTGGTGGTCAAATATGCAAAAAGAGATCCAGAGAGAGAACCTGAGTGCAGAGACAAGCCAGATTAGAATTCTTTGGCGCAACCGTACAAGGAGACCCGACCCCAGCTAAACTGGGAAGAGGGTTGGACAAAGAAGAAGAGTATAGTATACATTTTTCAGTTATGTGATGATTTTCTACAATAAGTACTATATTGTGTTGAAAGCAAAATAACTTACTAAGTGTTTGAAGTCTTTATCATCAAGCAAGCTTTCTATCTGTGCGTAGTGTTCTGTGTTGGCAGACAAAACTATTTTCACTCTCTCAGCTTCTCGGAGCAATTTCTCCATAGCACGGGGCGAGGACCTTACATCACCACCTCCATTGGCCTCCCAAGCTTTAATAAGATGTTCTCTAAGACGTAATGTCATTTCTAATCCTCCAAGAGTCCTGTAAAACAATAATATTTTTAACTAGCGAATCGCCCTCGCTTCGCTTGGGCTCTTCCCTAGATTTAGCACAGGCAAAGCCGCGGAATCCGCTAGTTATGCATATAAACCTTCCTCTTGAATCACTCTATCTATTAAAAAAAACCGCATCAAAATCCGTTGCGTAGTTTTAAAGATTTAAGCATACATAGGGATATAGGGACAGAGAAAGCGACTTTGTTTTATACTATGTAGTGATAATAGTTTATTATCAAGTTATTTTTCAACAGAATTAAACCTACTACAGTAATATGTGATGCGTACCGGTCATATCCAACACCAATAACCTGCAGCTGTGGAACTGTCTCAACATAACCCTTATCCTTTATCTTGACTGTTTTGTATTCAACAAGGGCTGCCTTTGTGGAAACTGCACCCATGTCGAAGAAAACAGTGTACCAAGGTGTGTCGTTGATTTCCTATAAGAAATATTTAATTTTTGTATCATACATATACTAATTTTCTCTTGTATTTTATTATTATTTTCATTAATGTAATACACTATATGGAATTTGAATATTTTTTATTTATTTACAATATAATACATTGTTATATTGGAAAAAATATCTAGCAACAAAAGACACAAAATATAGTTTTAACAATTAATATAAATCTTTATGCAGATAATGTTTAGATTGCTAGTACAAATCGCAAATACTATACAACCGCACTATATTATTTGACAATACACTCAGTCCTATGATGTTGCACTTCTACTTTCAAATTTAATATATTTGCTATATTTTTTCAATAATTATTTTCTTATTAAAAAAGAAAGAAAATAAAAAAATATTTCTCTTAATTCAGAAGCAAAAATGATATAAAAATATTTTACTTTTATTAAAATCACATATTCCTATAGTAAAGCAAAAATATCATTTTCAAGTAAATTCTAAAATTAGTTATATTTTTATTATGTAGTCAACATATAATTAAAACAATTTACCTTTCTCCTGAATATGCCATAATTTATTGCAATAGCTGTATAATCATTGATCAATTGTAGCACATTAAGACCAGCTAGTGCTGCAGCCTCCTTCATAGCTCTGCGCTCAACTTGGTTGAAATAACCAGGAATTGTGATCACACATTCAGTTATTTGTTGACCTGGCAGAAAATAATACATCTCAAGTATTTATTTATAATATTAACATTAATCATGAAAATCAATGATTCAATTTAACACATTAAGAAATGTATATTGTATATTAAACCTTTTTCCCACTGTTGGGCACTGGAGGCCTTTCAATAAGAGGGTTATCAGGCCACTATGCTGGCCAAGTGTAGGTCGGAAGACTAAACATATCTTTTGAAAAATTGCTAGATTCTTTCAGATTATCAGGTTTGTTCACAATATTCACCATAATAAAAGTGATAATCATGTTATGATTTATACATGATAATATCAGAGACCTTTAGACCTGAAATTTGATCCCGCTTCACTTTCCCAAGCAAGCACTTCACCATTGCTTTATGTTATTTGAATGTGTAAGTAATTACTATTAATATGGATTTAACATACAATCATACCAAAAGAACATTTTCAAATTTAATATTTAAAATAAATATGCACACAAGATTTAAAAAATATAAAATGATGTAGTTGGACATACCATGACTAATCTCTGCAAACTCTTTAGCTTTAGCCAATAATTGTGCAACAAGCTCTTCAGGTGTGTACTTAGTATTATCATCATGCACAAACTCTGGAGTACCTCTGTCTGTTGGCAGTATTTCATAATATGGGAATCTCTCCCTAAAATAAAATTCTATTTTGAGTAAAAAGCATGGCAAAAATTGAAGAAAACATTCTATTTATGTGAATCAAGTATATTTAGGCCTGTTAAATTCACTTGATAAATAAATAAATATGTTGGGACGTAGGGTCACTACAAACTGAGCCAAACTTAATTATATTTGATATTCAGTTAGACAAATAGTGTTTTACTTTGTTTAATAATTGATTAAATAATATTTTGTCAATTTAGTCATAATTTTTAACACATTAGTTTTTGTGTAGTATTATAGTGATTAATCCACCACTGCTAATCTTAACCATACACAAAAGAATATGAATACATCATATCATGCAGGTACATTTGTTTGTGTCATTCAGTATAGTGTAGGTAATGTCTAATTTAATAAATTTAATGCATTTTATATAAAAATTCTACATTCTTCTCCATACTAATCTTAAATGCATCAAATTCACATTTCTCTTTCTGCATATTTTTTAAAAAAGGTGTATGAAGTTGGTGAAATAAAAACTATTGGCAGATAATTATAAAATAAAATAAATCAGGGTAAAATAAAAAAAAATCCAACATCATTGTTTAAAAGTTGTTTGTTAAGCTATAAAGTGTGAAAGGAGGCAAAACTCAATACATAAATTCTACTAAACTTATAACTGATAACAATTTACAATTTTACTAAAGATTTTTAATAATCACTTATTATAAAATTAAATATTGTGAAATTCTATAGTAATCTCATAGTATTATAACTTTTAGAAAGTACTCTCTCCATAATACTTTAATTATCATAATAGCTCATACTTAATCAATTCATTCATTTCAAAATAATTTCTATGCATTTTAAAAATAACTATACTTATAAATTACACTTACTTGAAAGCTTGTACTAGAGGATGATCATATGGCTTGCCTAGAAGGTCCAACAGATATTTATAAGAATTCTTCGGGAATCGCACACCTACTGTAACAGCATCTTCTCCAAATGTCCTCACATCATCTCTGAACGCAACTACAGCTGGAGTTTTTCTTTTTGACTCTTTGTTAAGCACAATCTCCATCGGAACCCCAGGTGACACAATACCGATCTTCATCCATTCTGATCCTAAATCAATGGATATAACTGCTGCTGCATCTACATTCTGAGTTACAAGTAACGATAACAATGCCAAGCATATTACACTATACATTTTCTGTAAAAAGAAAGAAAATTCTTGTAACACATCATACGCCGAAAATGATTTTGTAAATTGCGGACTGTCAATGCGGTCTCTTGTTTTTATAATATTATGTGTGAACTTACGATAAGAAGAGCCATTTTCTCTTGAAGATTCGCATCCACTCACTCAAACTCTAATATTTCTTATGTTTTAATGCTTTAACATTTAAAATGTCTTGTACATTATTATTTTACAAAGTGGGCCAGCTACTTTAGTCCACGTCAAGTTTAACGTGTTTTTTTCTTTTTGGTTGATGACGTTGTTGCCAGAACTTTCGTCGATAAACAATAACAGAATACTTTCTACTTAGGTATAACAATTAATTTATGTGTTAAATGTATTTATGATAATTGGTTGTAATATATTATACAATAAAACGTAAAAATATATACATATTTACTTTTTCAATATTTTTTACACGTGAATTTGATTTCTAATAAGTAATAACTATAAGTTAACACAATCTTCTTTGTTAAAATATAAGGTTAGCGATTTTTCTATCTAGTATTGAAGTTAAATTATTAATTAAGTGAGTTAAAATAAAAATACATTCACTGACATGAAAAAAGTGAATGTACGTATTATTAACTCTCATCTCTCATATACCTTATTTGCTAAATTTCAAGCATGATAATTGATAATTAAGCACCAATCATTTATTTCGTGTTGACCTAATTGGCTACCTTGATGAAAGCTGATTAAAGATTTAATATTCATAATATTTCAATTAGTGTTCATTTTATTAAAGTGTGAATCCACCTTAATAATGAACTGTCAACAAAGTCATAGTAAAGACAAGTATAGATCATATGTTTATTTATGTAGGTTACTCTTTAGTTTATGGTTTGATTGGGTGTTTAAGGTGTTTGTTGAGTGTTGATTTCAAGTACGGAGGCCGCGTAATGCTGTTTATTGTTATTAATTTCTAATTCGTGCATTAAACAAACATCTCATCTTGAAGGTGAGTTTATTTGTATTGTAACTCTCTACAAATCTATTAATTTCTCGGTATGTAAAAGGTCCTGTAAGTTTTGAAAATAAATTCATTTATAAAAAGACGACGCATATCTATGTGCGCATTTTGGTATTTGCTCCCTGAATAACAACTAATGGATATCACGTTGCGCCAGTTCAATATACGAAAAGCGTTCGGTGTCATTTACGTGCGATTCTAAAAATGTGACGGGACGCATGAGGAGCGCAGAGAAGCGGACGCTGGCGGCGCTCCTTCTAAAAATGGATCTAATGGTACTTGAAACGTGCTTGCAATATCTTCTGTGCTGTAGTGGTAGTATAGTGTCCCTCTAATTATGTAATGGCCCTTCATATTGGTCGTCGGCACGTGCATACGGCGTTGCACGCGGCGTTCCACGTAGGAGGTTCAGCGCGCATCGCGCACGCGGTCACACTCCGAAATCCAGTTTCCTAGCAACACGCTGTTGACGCCACTGCTGACCCAATGAATACAAAAACACATGGTAATCATTGTTACATCACACAGACCACGCGTCAGTATTTTCGCGTGTTACGTACTGATAGGTATTTATAATTATCAAGACCACATTTACAATACAATCAATTTCGTCAGTTACTATTTTGTAAATTTTGTGCCACTCCTTGTAAGTATTCTTAGGTATTAAGAAAAAAAATGGAGCATTTCTGACCTTCATTTTAAATCTCTATTACACAACTTCATTATTTATTTAATGATAATTGTAAAGCAATTCAAGCTGGTGGGCCCATCAGCGTTTGACCTAATTTATCTCTTCAAAATTCTTTAAGGAATCCTAAATATAACTGTCACCTAGAAACAATGTTGTCCCATTTATAAATTTAGGTATATTTATCTCTAGCATTTTTCTCAATCTTTATCAATTTGACTTATATTTGACTTGAACAAAACAGTATATAAAGCTGTATCAATATCAGTGATACCAAGGCCACATAATCTTATATTATGATAACTAGATGCCTAGATACAAATTTAAATAATTATTAAACATTTTTATATTCAATAATAAATACATTATATCTAAATTTTATAATACAAGCAATATTCTTAATAATACATACACTGGATATTCTTTAATATAGTATTGTTAGATATATTCTACTAGCGACTCGCCCTCGCTTCGCTCGGGCTCTTCCCTAGATTTAGCACAGGTAAAGCCGCGGGATCTGCTAGTTATGCATATAACCCTTCCTCTTGAATCACTATCTATTAAAAAAAACCGCATCAAAATCCGTTGCGTAGTTTTAAAGATTTAAGCGCACATAGGGATATAGGGACAGAAAAGGCGACTTTGTTTTATACTATGTAGTGATTTGGCTAACACCCAAGTCAATTTAGTGTTAACAATTTAATCAATAATTAATGTCGTTATTCAATTTTCAGCTTGAGAAACTTAATATCTTTATAGGATTAAATTATTGAATAACAGAATTTTTAGGGTTTCACCATCAATAAACATTTTATTAGTTTGTTTTACATTATTGATTTGATTTGTCAGCTCTATTGATAAATTAAATTAAAATAACTTATTCTCTATATACATGATGGCTTAGTCATTTTGGTAGAGATCATTTATAATATATATTGAAAAAAAAATATTTGATATGCATATTTATACTTAAAATAAATGTTTAATTTTACTGAATATTCAAGTTGTGATTGAGTTTGTAAGAAAATAATTAAAATTAATAAATTGAACATTAAAACTATTTTATTTGGCATTAAATTATTACAATAACATTATTACATTTTAATGAATGTCATGAGTCTACTACTAGTCAGAAATAAAAACCTTTAGACCTGACAACAACTGGGGAAAGAATATATTTACATTTATAATACATACACTATACATACATTACATGTGTTAAGTACAGATTTTAATACAAGGATATGCATTTGATTGAAAACCATTGCTTTTTACATTTATTTCTTAAAAATATAAGTGAAAAGCAGATATTTGGATTTACAAATTTACATTATTTTGAAATTTTTGGCATTGCGAATGGTAATAATAAAGAACTGTTAAAAAAATAATACCTATTTAAAACTTCTCTCATTGTCTGTGTTTAAGAAAAAATAAGGGCATAAAGAATAGACATACACTTATCTTGGTAAAGGTATTGATTTGTCACCCAAATTATATATTTGGATTCTTTTTTTGTTATGTATAAGAGGTTGAATTGAAAACCTCTTAAATCTTAAAATGTATCCAGGTTGCTTAAGATAATGCATATCATGTACAAAATCTTTGATGTTGGTCATAAAGAAAACACATTTTTCAATGTAGGCGGAAGTGATGATTTTACAAGTATCATTAAATGCATTCTGCTGCTACACATAGCTCTACGTAACATTGGATACATGCCATGTCACTTTCTTACCAGTACCACCTTTGATGTGCGTTTATAACTGCTAATAGATTGTTTTTTATATTTTCTATGATCTATTGTTATATTGTGCAAAAAACAGAAAAATAAAGCACATAGAAAAGTATAAATGTAAATCATAGGTATTGAAGTACATCAGAAGATTATGTACATAAATTCTATTTTTGTAATATGACAAATAATTACTTGTGTTTACTTATATTACATTGTAGACAGGGAAACTCGTATTTTGCTGGTATCGTACGAACAAATTCAGAACAGGAAAAGGGTCTGTGGTACTCTTCCTATTAGCCCAGTTCTAGCTGGCACGGGAAGCACGTCGTAATTACTATCAAATGTCAGCAGTCCGGCGTTGAGAAAAGATTTTTTTCGTATTTATTATACTTTAACTTAATATTATTGAATTAATTTGTAAATGAACTGTATCCAAATATTTTTTTTTTTTTTTTTTTATTTTTATTTAATAAATTGTACAATGTAGTTACAATCGAGTGGGTGAAGTTCTGTACTCCTTGCTAGGTTATAAAATAATCTGTATTAAGGAGTAACAGTCCCGTTCCCCTTTGGATATTTAACAAAATTTAGGTACAATATATTCTTATATAAAAATTTCCACTGCTTACAATGCTACAATATAATATTAACTTCTATCTTAATTAATTATAAAGTTTGTTTAGGTGTGTGCGTGTGTGTGCGTGTGTGTGTGTGTGTGTGTGTGTGTGTGTGTGTGTGTGTGTGTGTGTGTGTGTGTGTGTGTGTGTGTGCGTGTGCGCATGTTGTGTCAGTTTACACGTCTAGGTAAAGAAATTTTCTGTTTCGTTGTATGTTTTGTTTTGTAAGAAAGAACGTACACTTTTCTTGCAATTATAATAAGATAAACCAAATACAGGACATTTTTGGTTTATCTTATTATACAAAAACGGCCCTAGGTAATGGAAAAACCTCTTAGAGAAAGCTGAATGTGTTCTTGGAAGTATACAAATTTTGTCTTTTCGACGTTTGTTAGTTTTTTTGTAGGGAGTCTTACGGTGCTGCAGGAGAATCGTTTGTAAAATAAAATGCTGACGTACGTTAAGAACGTTGCACTCCTCATACAACTGTTTAGTTGGATAAAATATTGTGCGGAAGGTACTTACTTTCAATACGGCTTTATGTGCGACTTCTAGTGGTTTTAAAGTGGTTTTGGGTACTCCACCCCAACTAGCAATAGAGTATGTAATAATAGAAAGACACAATGCAAAATAAACATTTCGTATAATTTTTTGGTTTGCAATACTTCTTAGAGTTTTAAAAATATATATTAGTTTGCGAACTCTGGCTGTAATTAGATTAATATGGTCTTTAAAATTTAGGTTCCTATCTATTATTATACCAAGATACTTTATACTTTTAACTGAACTGATGTTGGGACATTGGCAAGAGGTTGATGTTTGTGTATAGCAAGTATGAGCTTTGAGGGTCATTGGAAAATTTGGTTGGGAAGCTGAGGTGATTGAGTATGTAATGAAACTAGTTTTTGCGATATTGACTGTTAAAGTGTGAGAATGTAGCCAGTTTAAGGCTAAGTTTATTCCACGTTGTGCTATATGCTCAAGTTCAGACCAGGTATCTGCAACAAAAGTTATAGCGGTATCGTCAGCATACGATACAACCTTAGCATTTGGGATTTTAAGGTCACACAGATCGTTAATAAAAACCAGAAATAGGGTAGGACCTAAAATACTTCCTTGTGGGACCCCATAATAGATGGGGAGCTCATCGCTATTGTGGTTTTCGATCCGGACTATCTGAGAACGATTTGTAAGGTAATCTCGAAATAGATCCAACTGTAACCCCCTGACACCTATTTTTTCAAGTTTGCGCAAAAGAGTGGTGACGGGAATGGTGTCAAATGCCTTTGTGAGATCGATAAACATAGTAAGAACCTTCTTATTTTCATTAAGGTTTTGTACGACATGATCAGTCAAGTTTAAAACAGCGTCATTAGTTGATTTATTTTTGCGAAATCCAAATTGTTGTTGTGAAATTATATTGAAATGCTCGAGGTAGTGGGATAGTCTTTTGTTAATTAATCGTTCTAGTATCTTAGATAAGGCATTCAAAACTGCTATCGGTCGATAATTATTTGGAAGGGTTCCGTCACCAGCCTTGAGGATTGGATGAATGATCGCCTTTTTAAGTGAGATGGGAAAGACAGCGGTTTCAAAGCAGAGGTTAAACGTGTGGCTTAAAATAGGTGCCAGAATGGTCGAGTATTTCTTTAGGAATGAGGGTGATATGCCATCCCAGCCAGTAGCAGCATTTGATCGTAAGGAATTTATAACTGTTATAATCTCATTAGCATCTGTAGGTTCAAGAACAAATGAAGATTTCGATGATGTATCATCTGAGTATGTTGTTTGTGGACCGGTTGAAGTATGTGGGTTGCTTTTGTAATCCTTAATTAAATTATTAGCCAGGTTTTGCCCAATGTTTACAAAATATGAGTTTACTATATTACACGACTCAGTTGGTGAGGGAGACAATGTAAGTAATGGTGTAGGGGAGTGTTTAGTATTAGATGAGTTCGTTAATCGTTTTAGTGTATCCCAAAGTGCTTTTGGATTATTGCTAGCTTTACTAATTTCTTGTGTGTCATGAGCTCTTTTCGCTTTTTTAAGAATACTATTACAAAAGTTTCTATATCTCTTGTAGGTAATTTTTAAGACTTCATTATCTGGAGACTTACTTACCTTCCTATGTAAGGAATCTCTGTTTCTTATACACCTTAATAAGCCAGGAGTAATCCAAGGCTTAAGAATTTTCTTTTTAGAGGGAACTCTCTTAGTTGTTGAATTGTCATAAATTGCGGTATTAAGCAGTTGTACAAGTTTATCAATAACTATGTTTGCGTCCTTTAGGAGAAAAAGATGATTAAAATCAAGTTGTAACATTGATTTGTGAAGTCCTTCATTGTCTATTTTCATATGTGTAGAAGTAGGAGAAATTCGCTTAATTTTTTTGTGAATGCAGAGTAATGTGGAGTAGTGATCAGTTACAGTTGTTTTATAGACAAATGTGTAAGATGGAAGCTTAGTTCTTAGAATTGTGTGATCCAAGCAGTTTTCACCCCTAGTTGGAAGGGTATGTGCAGGTAGGTAGCCATGGAAGGCAAGACAATCTAGGTATTCGTGTGAGCTTGTGTCAAGTGAGGTAGACTTAATGTCAATGTTTAAATCCCCTGTAATAACAACTGTTTTGAAATTAATTAGTGAAGTAAGGATCTTGTTAAGAGCTAACAGAAAACTATTTATATTGTGTATTGATGGTGAACGATAAATGCATAAGATTGCAACATCAAAGTTAATTTTTATTATAAGGCCAGAGGCTGATTGGTTAAAATCAGGCTCTTCGCTAGTAGCAATTATATTAGATTTTAAATAAACAACGACACCATCATTTTGATTTATATGTTTAGTACTCTTGAATATGGTGTAGTCCTGCAGAATCGGAACATTAGAATTACTCAAACATGGCAACCAACATTCAGTTAAGGCGATAAGATCACAGCCAACCGTTATACGGTGTAACAGAGTTTGCAGACTTAGGAAATTACAATTGATAGATCTGATATTATGAGATAGTATTGTCAGGAAGTTATTTGGTTCGTGTATTACAGTATGAGTCTCTTCTGGCAAGCATGTGTTAGTTATAGATATAGAAAGTTGATCAATATTGCTGTTCACATAGTTAATTGTGTTAGTCATTTTTTCGAATTTGTATGGGTAAATGGGAGTGATGAATTATGTTTGTTTTTCTTACATTTAAATGGTATTTACTTCGAAAAGAGCAAATAAGTAAGCAATTGTTAATGCGATTTGTAATATTTAGTGTATTCAAGGTTGTATAGCAGTTAAAGAATTTTTGTATATATGATAATTGATGTTTGTTATAGTGTAATGGTAAATGAAGTAGGCGTGTAGAGGTTTGCGTATTGAGAGTGTGTGTGGTAGTAGTGTAAGATATGTGTATAAGTGTGTTAACACAATTTAAAGAAATTAAATTCAAAAACAATTTAAAATAAGCACTATAGGCAGACAAATTATCATGCAAAAATAGTCATGCATTTTTGGTTGAGGACAATTGTTGAAGATGTTGTTCATTTTTAATTGCTATTGATTGGCTTTCAGAGTTCTTTTTTAATAGCACGCGCCCATTCGACGTCCAACAAAAACTATATTCGTGTGTCTTCGCGTAATTTCTAGTCAAGTAGAAAAGCCTTTTAGTGTACGAGGTCAGTTGTTCTGCGATATAAATGGGTTTTACCTGTGCCACTGCTATATTTAAATGAGTAGAGTTCAATTTATCTTTAGGATTTCGTTTGTTAAATTCCTTTACAGCAGTCAGAAACTTCGTTTTCATAAGTGTGTTCTCAAATTCAACGGTAACATTTGAAGTGGAGTTTTCTTTCTTAGAGGGCTGTCTTACAACATCCCGAATTGTAATATGCTCTGTTACAGTACCCAACTGATTAGAAAGATGAGAAATCATATCATATAACATACTTTTAGTTTCATGGACTCTCTTGGGTACATTACGGAGTTCAATGGAAGTTTTAATGAGGTTGCGGTCAAACGATTCTACTTTTTCTTCCAGCGTGGACAGCTTTATTGCCATAGAACTACGCTCTTTTTCAAGACCAGTAATTTTAAGTTCGAGTGATAGTAATTGGTCTGACACAGTTGTCATTGTTTTCTCAAGCTCAATATTCGTTGTCTTTATCTCGGAATAATGATTTTTTATTTCCATAATATGGCTTTCCAGTTTATCCAGTCGGGAATTTTGGGTGGTAATCATTTCAGATATCATTTTTTTTATTTCATTTTTGAAGAATTCCATGTCATCCTGCATAACCTCTTCGGATAAGCACCTGCGCTTGGCTCTTTTGGTAATATTTACTTGTGAGCCATCTTCTGCACGTAACTTTTGAAGATCAGTTTCCGATCGTGATGGGTATTGACTTGGGGGAGTCTTAGGTGGTGTTTTGAACATATTGAGTCAGCCTTAATTTTGTTTTATTTCAATTTTATAATTTAAGTCTTGTGACGAAATTTTGCAACTATAAATAGCACACTGTCGTTATTGCTATTAAATTATAACAGGCGTTGAGTTTTGCTTGAACATATGGATGTGGTACTACGTAAGTGATTTGACTCCGCCTACTTACTCCGTCTCAAATGTTGTTGTCCTCTTTGCTCCGACACTTCGCGATCACTATTGCTTTCTGTGCTCCTGGTACTTCATCGTGACAATATTTCTATTTATTTTTAAATTTTAACATTTTTAAATAAAAACTTGTACGGAATGCACGTCTATACGCTTTCGCGGTCCGAGGGGAAGGGGATAATATAGATAGGGAAATAGTATCTTGCAATTTTATAATGATTTATAGTCTATTTAATATTGTACAGTGCATTACATACTTCGTTCTCTTCCGGTTCTACTAATCTCTGGTTATACTTTACTACTTTTTAAGATATTTAAAAATACTATAGGGTTCTTTTTTTTCATATTTATTTCGAAATTTTATCTCATTCCTTAACTTGTTTACCTTAAAAGTGACGTAATCATTGTATATTCTTGTGATTCGAACGTAGCGTTTAGATCCGCAAGAATGTTGACGTAATACTATGTACCTTTATAAATCTTTCGTACTGATTCACTTTTTGTCATCTGACAGTAAAACTACTTTATCTCATGTTCTTCAGTAAAGAAGAAGTAAACTGACCCACGAAGTAATTATTATGTCCTCAGTCTCTACGTTGGTTATCATTGGCGATACGTATTGAGTTTGTGACGGATTTACTTAGAAGACTTTACTCTGCATTCCGGTACTTCCCAGCGTTTTAATTACAATTAATGCATCAATGTTGATCGTGTTTTTATTCTAGCTGTCTTAATATATAAAATTCCCGTGTCGCGTTTTTTTATTTGAGTGTTCAAGATTGGCATAAGTGTTCAAGATTGGCAATCTCCAGAGAAGAGTGGAGGCGTATAGTCGAGCGGGTCATAAGATCTACATGATGACCACGACCAGTCTGTCAAGACTGTACCGACCAAGAAGAAGAAAGAATCTTATTTTTCTACTAAATTATAAGCTATTCTTTTTATTTTACAAACGAGAAACGCCAGTCGTATCTCGTCTATTCCGAGACGCCACACATCGTTTAATTTTATCAAGCTCCACGCACGAGTACTGCAGATTGTAATGCTGCAATATCTTATAGCAGTATCGAGCGACTCTTGCTTTGATTCTTTGAGTTATGACATGTCTCCAATGCATTATCTTAGTCTGATTTACCAAGTTTCGTAATTTAATAATTAGGTATTTAATTATTTATTTTGTTTACGATAATTATAACTAATTGTTATTATAAACCGAATTTATTTAAATTTGGCATAGGTATAATACTCACACTGAAGCGATCGAGACTTTTCTAGCCTTTACTTCATATAGTAAAAGTATCTACCAAATAGAAATATATGTACGTTATTCATGTTACTAAGCGGAAATTATTCTCTATTATGTTTATCTTTATTTGTTTCAACACGATCGAAGTATCGGGTTTTCGCGAGTAGGCTATTGTAGTACCCATTGACAAGTAACCTATTTATGATTGCTTCACTTCAATTGTATGATGGGGGAACTAGATCCTATGTGTGTTCATCATAAGATCAATTGATCTGACACTCGCATTCAATGAAACATGTATTTATCTTTTCTATTTTTTTATATTATTAATTTATCATTATATAAAACTCTAACGGAGCTCTGGCTTTCTAGGCTAAATCTATAATTTTAAGAATTTTTGTCTGACTGTCTGTGATCATATCACGAGGAAGTCACTGGACATATTTTGTTGACATCAAATATGATGATAACTTGCTATCCAGTTCAACATAAATGATACTTTTTACGTCGGAAAAATATACACCAAAAAGAGCCACAGAGCATACTTTCAGGCGCCAAGATAACATTAAATCTAGTCTTCGGCATGAAAATATTAGTAGTGATTATTTATTATCAATGTACTTAAACATATTATATAACATCGAAAATATCTAACAGATCTCGACGTAAAAATTGTTTTATCAAAACGTTCTACAATTTGTGCCAACAACAAGGAATGTCAGTTAGTCGGTCAGTGTGCCGTAAATATAGATAGTTGAAAAATAAATAGTAAATGAAAATGCTCTTTTAACAGGGACTTATATTTAGGAATTCATTGATTTATTTCAACACAGTAACTCAAGGTGAGGTATGCACTATTGTAATTTGGTATCACCGAGTTGAGTTATTGTGTTTGCGTCTGTCTGGAACTGTGCGGTTTGTTTATATTATATATCGCACCACTGCTTCATACATTTTTCTTTAAACATTTAAGAACATTTAAGCAGATTTATCATGTAACATTTTCTTCATTTTACCCTAAAATTATATAAGTACATATATATATTTTTCGTAGGCCTCGTAAATATTCGCTAAAGACTAGCATGTGACTTTATTTGTAGGGAGTGAACAGCATTTATTTTTAACTGCCAATTATTGCTGGTGTCCGGTTTACTAATAGTTTTGCTTAACAATACGCTTCACGGATACGTGATTGTGAAGTGACGAATACTAGGTAGGTAGGTACTTTATAAGGACAATGATACAATACTCATTAGTGCAATAAAATATCGTTCATTTATTTTAGGAGAAAGTAAAAAATCGGAGTTGATAATATACATGAAATAATCTGAGAATAATATTTAATAATATTTTTTATGATATGTTATTTATTTGTATTTTTTGTGTAGTAAATAAATAAATTATGTCATAATTAGATGGCGCCGATGCGCGGCGAACGTGGTGGTTCACCAGCTCGTGGGGCCCGGGCTTCCTTGCCGTTGCCCCGACGTCTCATACGACAGATCGCGAGGCACGTGGCTTCCAGCGGAAGGTCTCTCCGACGCCTGGAAGTGTCAGGCAGAATCATAGACAACTTCGATGACTTGGATGACGTATCAGATGAATCTGATATGGATACATCACAGCCTGCGTAAGTAATAAATATATTTTTTATGATAGAGGATTTATACTTATTTTAGAGGATAAACCTAATTTGTGTAACTTGCTATTTATTATTATTTATTACGTCTGTCCATTTTGCGATAATTTTAATTGTCTTATAATTTAAATTGTAAATATTTGTAACTGTATTAAATTAATATGCTCTTCGAATTTTTCACGTGTTCAAACAATTTATTGTAATTTCACTATCATTACATTCATACGGTGATAGTACGCCGTTTTATCTAGTTTTACGCGATTCGTCGCATTATGCCATCGATCAATGACAAGTGGGTAAATTGCGTTAAGATAACATTTTTATCAAATTTTAAGTAACCCGTAAGACAAAACCTTGATAAGATGAAAGTGCGTGATTGATGTCTTTTAAAACGGATTTGTAGAATGAAAGAGTAGACTTGTAGGCCGTAGTATGACCTATATATTAATGTAATGAACTTTTGCCGTTATCGCCTATCGGAGTCAAATTTCACAACTTGTATCAAACAAACAAATATATATTTCAAAGTACAGATTCAACTTCCAGATTTAATAAATGTGAAAAGAAGCTACTGATTAGGAAACCGATAGCGTTTAATGTTCCACGTTTTAGCACTGCAAAACTAACGCAGACATGCAATTTGTGTCTACGAAAAAATCTATACTGCTCGTCCAGGCTGACTCAACTACCTAGAGCTAAATTTGGCTAACTTTATACTTTTATAGGTACTCTATCTTTATTTAATTTATCAATTTCGCAATAATAATTTACTTTGTTTTCGGTAAAACATTTTGTCAGTTAGTCTCTCATATCACAAGTGTAATACTTTAAGAGTGAAAGTTCATCGTGCAACAAACGTTTCGACAGTTGCACCGTTCGTTTGAATATTATCTTTCACTTGGGTTTATGGAAAGTAATTTTTATTTCATATATGAAAACTGATAGTTCGATATGACGATTTTGTTACGCAAAATGTACAAGAAACTCTAATGATCAAAAATATGTATTTTATATGTATATATCTATTTTCTTTTTTATTTCTTTCTAAGTTTATCTTTACATATTTTTATATAGTATTTAAATTAAAAAAGTAAACTATACAATGGTATAATTCGCGTCATGTAAAAAGAACGCTGGCTGTCAAGTTGCGCAGAGGCGATTTATCGGCCAATTTGGTGGTAAGACGCGGGGCGCGGGACGGCGAGACAAGGCTCGCATGCTTTCCGGCTCGCTATTGGTTTGTCAGTTGAAAATACCATCGCGCACACAAAAGTTATAAATTACGAAATGATTTTATATAAAAGATAGTGAAAAAGTATTTTTGACGTATATTGTTTTATAAAGAGAGAGAGTCAGATAATAATGCAGTTAATAATTAAAAAAATATATTAAGCGAATTAATTAATTTGTTTGTAAGTAGATTAAATATTCTACGATGAATCAAACATATTTTATTAATTAATTTCAATGTACCTACCAATACTCAATATACATCGTGAGCAAAAGGCTAGTTGAAAAATAAAAGAATAGGCTTAGGAATTTCGTATGCGAATGTACCCATGCGCAAACACACCCCCCACCACTTTCTTCCAGCGTTCTTTTTACGTGACGCGAACTGTATCTTAGTATATATATGTTTATAATTTATATAATAGTGTGGCATGCGGCGGCAACGCTGGTAACTTACCACCGGCGGACCACGACGACGATCTGACCAGTCTCAGTTGGTTACAAGACAGAAATTTACTTAGAGGTATGTAATTAATAAACGGTGAAGATAATAATAATAATCTTAAGTTAAATACAAATTTGCCTTACGAGTTACGAAATCATAAAGTCAATGAGTACATTTAAATTTTAAATGATTTACATTGTTTTGCGGATAATTAGTATTGTTTTTGTGTAACTTGTAATTTATTAAACAAAATGAACAGTCTGACTAACTGTGCCAAGAAAATAAAGAGTATCCTGCAAAGGAAATGAAGGAGCGCATGAGTCACCACTTAACTTATCGCCATAAAGAGAATAGCATGTGCAAGGCGGTGTTAAACAGATTGGAGCGCAGGGCCAATAAAAATAATAATAGATTGGAGCTTGACAGACAATAAGTATAAACATTTGCCTCGTCCGGGAATTGAACCGATGTTCACTGACATAGTAACAGTCGCAAACAACTCAGATTGCTATAACAATAAAGTGTTTTTAAATTAGTGTTACTTTCATTCATATTGTTGATTATTATTATTTAATTAGATTTAGCAGCTTCAACACAAACAATCCTTAGTTTAGGGTAATAGTTTCGCCAACTTTGAACATTACCTGTTCTATGCAGTTTCAGTCAACTGATTATCTAATGTATGGCATTAACCTATTTTCAAGTGGAAATTCGCGTAATTTCACACGGTCATGTTATAATGGTCACGAGTCACAAGTAGTCGGTCACGCGAGCTTTTATTGTGACACGTTTAAACGTCGCGTCATTTGCTTGCAGTAATATATCATTGGTTACGAAAGATAAAGAAAAATATAAATCGTTTGGCAAATGTATTAGAATATCAATTTGGTAAGCAGGAAGGATCTTTAAAAAGAACTTTATTCTCTATAAGTGCACTATCAGGTTTTTTTTTGCGATTTTATTAAATAATCTTTACTATTGTAATAAAATACTAATTAAAAATTTTGTGGAATATTTTGTGTCTATCTGTTGTGACCGCATCATGAGAAAACTAGACAAATTTTGATAAAATTTGGTATGATGATAGCTGGTTATCAGGATCAAAACATATAGGATATTTTTACTATGGGAAATATTCTCATCTCGGAGAAATCTAACCTAACCTAACCATTAAAACGTACCTAGAGACGGAACTGCAAGGGCGAGTTACAAATAAACGTTTGTGTGCAAAATTGTTACATGATGATATTGTATTCTTGCAGGTATAAATTTGACTAAAGGTGATATAGAGGACAGCAAAATAATAAGCAGTCAACCTCTAGTTAAGGTGAGTCAAGTTAATTAATTAAGTTTCAATGTTCATTTTTCTAACAAGAAAAACTAACTCATTTGTTTAAAATGAGATGAATAATGAGTAGATTAAAACTAGCGCAATCCCGCGACTCCTATAGCGTAGTTTATAAAGATTTAAATAAATTATCTGTTCCAAAGACTCGTAGCGAGATGTTAGTTTGTTTATACGAGAGCTATTTTAACCTTCAACAAAAAGGTTACTAAATAGTAAGAGATTTTTTCATACAGGTTTGGTAGGTACATAGATTAGTTTAACCAAAGTTATTTATTCATAAAGTACATAACGTAATGTGTAATGTTAGTCAATTTTAATAATAAGGATAATATTAAATATTACTAAAGATAATTATAAAATATCCATGGTTTTTGTTTTGTAAATCATCCTTCAAATGTCAGCACCTACCCATCAGCTACCAGTACTGATTGAAATGTAATTGTTCTTTAAATTATACACTCTTATACGTTTAAATATATATTAACTATACCGAAGTAATTGATAGTCTAATAATATAAATGAATATGTTGGGACAATAACACAAAGCACCATCTAGTTCCATGGTATGCTACGAGGCTTGTGTTATGGATACCAGATAGTTGATAGTTTATATATAATATTATGTAATTTTGAATACATACATATTATAAATATAAACACCTAGATGTAAGTCATCCTACGATTTAGATAGATTCTATTGAGTTTTTATATGTGGTACTGGATTTCTAGCGCATGACTCCAACATAACACCATATGCAGGTGATATGCCTAAATGCAATTCCCAACATTAAATAGTATGTCGAAAAACCTAAAATATAGTTATATACGAACCAACTGTTAATTTAATTGTAAATGTTTCATTATTAATCCCATTACTACCTCTACATCATTATGTAGGTTTTCATAGAAGCTATAGCAGTTAGACAGAGATCATTAACGACAGAAATGCTTAATTATGTTAATTTGATAATTCAAACGAAAAACAACCACGAACCCAAATAAAGTGCGTCTTAAAATATATAACACACGTTTTATTTATTTACTTATCTTATAATGTATACGTGTATATTTATATTAAATATTATGTAAGAAATTGTTATTGCTGTGTCATTGTTATATACAATTTGTGATAAAATGTGAGTCGCGAATCTAATATTGATAACGTAATGTATTAAATACCGATTTTTAATTTTACGATGATTAACATTCGCATTAAAGAGATTACATTTAATAATTATATCTGTCTAAAGTTAGAATAGGACAGAAAATGTTTGATTTTACTATATCTAAACATTTCTATCTATATCTAAACATTATATCTTCATTTCATTTCTATTAAAAAAAAGAATCCTGCAAGTCCCAATAGTAAATCTTCAAAGTTTGAATAGGTACCATATAAAGCAAAAATAAATCTATACTAATATTATAAAGAAGTAAAGTTTGTTTATTTGTTAAATTGTAAGGGGTAATCTCGGGATCTACTGAACCAATTTTAAAAATTCTTTCACCAATAGAAATCCACATTATTGCTGAGTGTATAGTGTATAAAAAACCGAAAAATAAAAAGGCTTTTACGTGGTAGTCCGTTTTGCAAAGTGAATCGGAGAAAAAACGGTCGAATGAAAGCGTTTCTTATGAACGCTGCCTTAACTATGAAAGATATATTTTTGAGTTCTAGAGAAAAGATGTAGGGCTTGAAAATGCCTACAAAAAAGTCAACGACAGCATATGTCTAACTTTTATATTTAAGTTACAAAAAGTAGTTTTTTTAATATTAGTATAGATAATTTAATTTTTAATTTTTAATATTAATAAAATAATTTAAATTATTTAAACACTCTGTACTAAAAAAGGATTATTAACATTATGCCCAACGAAGTGGGCACGGGTCAGCTAGTACTTAATAAATTTAGTAACCTTCGAAATATATTCGTATAATAGTATCTGATCAGTTTTGTCTCAATTTGTATGAAACTTGCAAAGTAACGCTAGTTTCAATAGGAATATCGGTCGCAGACGGTTTGTTAAATCAATATGACATACTGCGAACTAATGCTCCGCAAAAACATGTGACCGAACTAAGATTGTAAGATGTATTTCACATGAGACCTTCAAAGTGTCTATCTGTAGGAAATAATAAATAATAATAATATATTCAATACTGTATAAATGCTACGTTTTTGTATATAGGTAGTTATTTTAGCGTAAGTTATTTTTAATGTTAGTGACTTGGCAACATAGTTTTCTTCATTTCTTTTTAACTTCCCACTGGTGGGCACGAGTCTCCTCCTTAGACTAAGATGGAGATAGGGCCATGCACTGCACATGTCATTCGAAAACTTAGTATGTTCTCACATAAATGTAGGTTACCCAACTATGTTTTCCTTTATCGTATACAAGTGATAATGATGTTAGCAATAATTCGCACATGAAAATATCAGAGATGCGAGACCCGGGATTTGAACCCGTTTTACTCGGTAAGCTTAGCGAGCACGTTTCCACTGCACTACCACTGCCATGCCCTTTTTATTTCTTTACTTCAATATAATTCTTTTAAAATATAAGAAATAAAACCCAATAGGGGCCATTCATTTATTACGTAAGACTATTTTCGGTAGTTTTTGACCCCCTCCCCCCCTATTATAAGAATAAATAAGAATAGGCCGACTCCCTCCCCCCTGTTTAATATTTATTACGTAAGAGTCTAAAAGAAAAAATGAATGTACGTTTGGTTCATTTTAATGTTTATTATTCAAAGTAACAATTTTTTGAAATGTTTATTTGTAATTTTAAAGGTCACCTTTCGCTCAGTTGCCCGCGCTTTTTCAAACTATATTTTTAACTTTTCGCATTTTTTTGATCTTACGTAAAAACTATCGAGACTCCCGGGAACCCCCGTGTAAGAAAACATAAGACATGGTCGACCCCCCTCCCCCCTTAAATTGTCTTACGTAATAAATGAATGGCCCCTTAATACTTATTATACGTATTACAAAGTACTAATTATAATATAAAATTATAAAATATAAATTTATGACAATAACTTTACATTGCGAAACAAAAATGCTTTCATCGCCTTACCTAAGTTTGTACATTTTATACAAATTATTTACTATTTATATTTATCTTATAATGTTACGTAAAATCGTTGTTCAACTCAAAGTGTCCTAGAAGCTTTGTCTACACTTATTATCAGTTTCCTCTACGATTTATCTTATGCTGGCACTGCGCAATAAATATCAAAATCATGGTTGGACATTTCTTGCCGATTAAATGCTTTTGATAAAAATGTTATTTATATTGTATAATGTATTTATCACAACAAATAACGATTGTGTTGATATTTTACTAGACTTTTGGCTCACATTGTTGTTCTGCGCTACTGTTTATGTTCTGGAATAGCAAATTCCAGTCGTCACGGGTTCGAGTCTCGCTGGAGAGCATTCATTCGTGTGTTAAGCACAAATGCTTATACTCTAGTCATATGGGTGTTCATATTTATATTATATTTAAAATTATATATGTATCTACTATCTGGTATTCGTAACTCTATCTCGTAGCTTACCATGTAACTAGATGATGCTATTGATATTTATTTGATAGTTCCAAACTTTTTAAGATAAACGTCTTAGTACCGCGTTTGGCAATAACACGAAAATGACACAAATGTCTGCAAAATTCGATACGCTATCGACCTGACCGTTATCAATCTAAATGAACTTTGCTCGTTAAACTGTGACAAAAACGTGACTACGAATAAACATAACTAAGACTACAAAACGATCTAAATATATAAATATTGTTTACAGACCGAGTCTAAAACCCCACCACCGATTTGTCGCGTCCCGTCTCCACCCCGCACCCCCTGCAAAGCCCCTCCCTCACCACCAGTAAAGACCCACACAAAACCCCCATATTCCTTTTCTTGTCTCATCTTCATGGCAATAGAAGCGGCGCCGGCTCGAGCGTTACCCGTGAAAGAAATATATGCTTGGATCGTTCGACACTTCCCATATTTCAAACACGCGCCACAGGGTTGGAAAAATAGTGTTCGACATAATTTGTCGTTAAATAAATGTTTTCACAAGGTACGTTATAAGGATTTTTTTTTGTATTATTGGTTTATTTTGTATGGCTTAAACTTGTACGATGATTTTAACAATACTTTAAGGTACTACTTATAAGCATTCCTGCATTGACTAATTTTGAAACTTAATTATAATTCATTAATGTAGCATCTGGTCAAAGCAGTTATGTTCAAGAGTCGACAATAATTGCTCTCTTAGACATTGAGTTATAGAATTTACAATAGCAATTATCAGTATCACAATCTATTTGACTGGTTAACACAAGGTGACATCGATATTTCTATCGATATATTTTAAACGCGAGAAAGATGTCAATCCCATCCCTAATAATTTTTTTCGTTCCACAAATATTGCATGAGTAAATACTTTTAACTTATTTGTAGTCAAATACAACTTTTAACAAATGTGAGATAATTTAAATTTGTCTTCAGGTTGCAGCTGCTCCAGGCTTAGGCAAAGGCTCGTTATGGACAGTTGATCCTCAACATCGTTCAACATTATTACAGGTTAGTTTCGAATTTCATTTTTTCCAATTATTATTATTATTATTATAACTAGTATCTATATGTACTTGTTTAGTAAATTTTCAAATATCACAAAATAAAATTATCAAGTAGAGACGCATTTTCAATGCATATGCGATACCCACTGCTGAGACTGTGCGAAGAATCCTTTCATTTATATCTCTTTTTATTTTATATCATTCATCCTATAGAAGAAATAATTAAACATTATCTAAATAAAAATAATTTTTAATGTTGCCTGTTACAAAATTTAAAGTGATAGGTCGCTGGTTCGAGTCCCGCTGGGGGCATTCATTTGTTAAACTCTGATGTTTGTACTCCTGTCATGGATGTATGTATTTATAATATGTATGTATTTAAACTTATATATGTAGTATACCAACTATCAGGTATCCGTAACACAAGCTTACCACGGAACTAGATGGCGCTGTGTGTTATAATGTCCCAACATATTTATTTGTTCTTGTATAATATGCAAATATAATATCATCTTCATGAATAAATATTTATTTTAATTTAACAAAATAACTACAAAGCGTTGTCCACAGGCGTTTGGCCGACAGCCGGTGCCGCCAATAGAGGCCGACGCAGAGTCGGCCAGTACGGAGGTGGGCGAAGTCGGCAAAAACGCGCCCGACCCGCAACTGTTCCCGTACCTGGCTCGCCGACTGGCCGACACGCGCTCGCCGCCCGCGCCCGGTGCGGACGAGTACCTCGCCGCCGCGACCGTCCTAGCGATGAAGTATGGACCGGCGGTGATGGACCAGGTTGGTCTTATATTTCGAATTTTTTTTATTCTAATAGACTTTAACAAGCTCTTTTGAATAGTCATTTTAACATTGTTAAAATATTGAATTTAAATTAAATGTCAGTCTGTTATGAAGCTACCACCGGCTGGCAAGGTTGTTCGGCTGAGAAAAGCCGGCGAGAAAATCAACAGTTACTCTTATTACTAGATATTTTATAATTAAAAAAATTGTTGTTGTTTGTTTGTTTATGCTTATCTCAGAGCTACTGGAATGGTTTTTTACGGTTTTCGCCGATAGAAAAATTATTTTTTGGGACGGTGATGTCATCACCCAAAATACCTTCCGGGGGTGTAGCTTGTTATGAAATATTACTTTAGTGTTTTTACTTCGAAATTTTCTATTATTATATACTCGAATTTTTTAACTGCCCTTTTATTTATTAGTCACTAAAACTTTGCTAGTCATTTTGTAAGTGCGGCAATATTTGATGTTTTTTAAGAAAACTAACTTTTGTGTTTGTTTTTTTTAAATTTATTTTTGGTTTCGACTTCTCAAATGCGTAACAGTAATCATATCTGTTCCGTTGTCGGGAACTAAAAATAAAAAAATTAAAAGTGCGTGTGTACAAAGTACACATGTCAGGAGTAAAAATTCTTTAGCAAACTAATTTTTAAATCTTGTTTATATTTATACTAAATAACCCCGTCTAAGCTCGTCGAGAGAGGGAGATGGCGCGAAGGTCACACCCACGAGTTAGACGGAGTTAGAAATGTCACTGACTCGCGGTGGGCGAGATCTAACTGAGGCTAACTCTTCCCCGTCTCTGAGTGCCTGGTACTATGGACTTATTTTTTCGTTTCATCGAGTTTGAAATCACAACGATTCTAAAGAAGTTTCACTTCAAAAATAAATTTGTGTTGTGTCGGTCAGCTGCCCCCCGAAGCGCACCTGGTGATCTCGCGGTGCGCGCGCGACGAGCACTCGTACAGCGGCGGCGAGGAGCGGCGCACGGCCGAGGCGCTGCTCAACCTGGCCGGCGTCACGCCCGCGCCGCACGCACACAGCTAGCACGCACAGGTACACACACACACATACATACACACAACACACACACACACATACGGTTACAGAGGTATTGAAATCATAAGCACGTGCACAAACGCATGATTATCACACACACGCGCATGATTATACAATATATGTACATATGAAGATGATAAGTGAATATACCGAATGCAACATTTAAAAGGGTCAGTATGGAGAAGCCTGAAACTTTAAAACATAAAGATCTGTTCTTAGGTTACCATATCATCAATTTTAGTTACAAGAAAAACTGCATTTCAACTTCATAACTTTAAAAAAGCTTGTACTCTGCTCTGGAATCTAACCCAGAACCAGAAAATAAAAATAATCTTTGAAAAAAAAATATATTATTTCTATTTAAATATTGATTGTGTATGTCTTATGCAGTAAATGTTATTATTAAACATGATGACTAAAAATAATAGCATAAAATGCCTAAGCATGCATATATTTAAACGCTTTTTAAACTAACTACCGTTTTTAGAATATAATATGTACTTATAAAATATTACTTATGTCTATTATTAACTTTACGTTAATAAACTTGTTTGCAATGCTTTAATGCTAGAAGTGGAATAAAAGTATGTCTATCACTTAAACAGTCACATATTTTTATTTATAAAAGATATTAAAATTTAAGATCTAATATTATTAGAGATGCCCTGATACTTATACGATACTTCTAGTATTGCCAAACCGAGTATTCGGCCGAATAACTCCATCTCTGAATATTATCATACCTAGGATACTGATAAAAACATAAATAACAAATACCTATTTAACATCAAGTATTTCTCCAAAAGTTTATTTTTAATTTAACTATTGTATTACAGGTAATCACTGATGGTTGCTGACATTACAGGCTTTACCCGGTAGTGAGGGTCGGGTACGCGCTGGGTAACGTAACATCAAATGTAAGTCTTCCTAAGTGAAATGCTTCTCACAAAACCTAAACACTTCACCGATTAGTACTAAATGTACGTGATTTTAATTTACAACTACCCTATTATTTATTCCTATCGAGATATGCTAATATATTATATTATATAATGGCATTACGTTTTGCGTGTACTGCTCAAATATTTAATTTAAATTTTAATTTATGTATGTATATACTATACATAGTGGATCCAGCGGGCAAAGCCCAATTGACATTTGTGCGTTCATAGAACAAAAAACGTTCGATATTTAAACTTGCTCGAAATCGTCTATGGTATAGGAATAGACAAAAGTTTACCATTCTCTAGTCCAATAAAGACAACCTTTCAGTACACAGATGTTTAATGTTATATTTAAATTATATAAATTAAACAAATATCACGCTATTATAGTGAATAAGGCTCACTTGTTAGTTAAGACATGACTATTTCCATTCTATTTTTATAATACATCACAAAATCTATCCTTCTATTAGTCTGTTTGTTCGTCTGTTATTCGAAAACTACAAAAACTCTTTCATACGAATTTAATATTTCTCTTTGATATAGCTTAGATTTTCTGAAATATAACCTCTATTGAGTACAGGCAAAGCCACAGGCTGAGCCTACTCTCTTTATAAATAAATACTATATAGTAAAATGTAGACAAATTCTTTAATATTTAAATAAACAAATTAACTGAATAAACTAAAGTGAATAATACTAGAAAATATTAGTGATAGACGTGACATATACGCGATATACAAAGAATGGAATAGTTAAATAAAAATCCCTGCATTTAGGTTCCCAATAACTATAGAACATTCATTATATTAAGAAAACTACTTGTGGTAAGGGATATTGTTGTATTTCCGTGTATTTGAATATAGAATGCCGATCATTGCCAGTAAATATGTGTGAGAGTTGCCAGCGGGCAAAATATATCGGAAATATAACATAGGTTTAAGTTAAAATAATTTATATCGCTTATTAAATAATTTTGAATAGAAAAATATTCTAAAGTGAGCAATAATTTTGAAACTGCGTGTAATTCTGTGATCTGAACGCATCCATTACTATGCAGATATGTATACAGGGCAGAATAAAATATATTTTATATATGTATTACAATTACATATTTAAGTGATCTATTTGTATCAGTAAAATTGTATTGTACCCTTTATAATTTAATGATGAAAAAACAAGTTTTTATTTACTATGGCAATAAATATACATAATATATTAAAATAACATAATTTGTTAAGATATATAACAAATTACAATATTTGTTGTCATAGTAAGTAAAGAACAAACATCTAAAATACTCAACTACAGACAAAAAAACTTATAGGAATTGATCTGACAGTTTTAAGAATATTAAGGTTTCAACAGATAAAATATGTATATTGTTTAATGTATATATTACGAAAATTTTCGTATCAACTTTTTACTTTTTCATATATAGTGACAATTTATAGTAAATATTGAGGAAATTATATATTTATTTTACTAACTCAGATCTTTTCCTATAACAATTTGAAGTTTCATAGTAAAACACTCATCATAGTAACAGTTTTTATTTCAAAAGTGATTGAATAGGTTATATTATATATAATAAAGTATAAGATACATAATATTAGCTATAAGCGAGCGGTGTTTGTGTTCATGACTTGTGATCTTTAACTATCGCTTAAAACTAAGGAACTAAGATTTCTTTAATGTCTTGCATATATATGAAAATATAACACCAATTAAAATTAATTTATTTTATATGTTACAACAGTACAATTATAATACTATATAATTTTAATTTTTATAATAATTAAGCTTTATTTTATGAAAGACTCAGTCGATTTTGAATTTTAAACTTCAATTGAATTTTTTTCCTTTTGAATTTTTTTTAATATGTTCATAAAATGCCTATTATTTATGTGTTGCCAGTTTTAATTAGAATAATATTGTTCATGTCACATAAAAATATATTAAATTACTATTTCGTTTACACTCACGAAAGAAAAACATTAAATATTTAAAATAATTTAATAAATTATAATAATATAATAATATATTTAATTTAAACAAAGTATATAAATATCAACAAATTTTAATTTTCAGTTTTAAGAAGTAATATTTAAAAAAATGAATTATTACAAATTTTCTACTGTCATTCTCTCATTAATCGCTTCGTTTCGATGTAGTGTTTATTGTAAGGGTAATGGTAGAATGTTCTCTAGACTGAGCCATGACTGATTTGTAAAGCAATATTATTTATTAGTAAATTAAAAATTGCGTTTTAATTAAAATGCAATATAGAAAATTTTATCCTTTTATTGTTTCAATGTATAATCAATTGCAAGACATTACATCGTATTTCGTATATGAATAGTGTTACACTAATCAATTCGCTGCGTGCCAAATTATAAAAATAAACTAAACCATAAACGACAAATCCAAATACAAATAGGTACCAGAAATATGAGTGTATTTATGAAAAAGAATATATAACACATTAATTAGACTAGGCGATAAGTGATATTATAGTTATAATTAATGCTAAACTAATTAAATACAAACTTTTTTGCTGTATTTAGAAGCGTCTTCCATCTTACTCATTCTATTAGATAGGTGCAGTCGCAGAGATGCCAGTGATTCGAATGAACTATGGATTTTTGAATGTAAATCGATAAAAATTTTCCTCGCTGTTTTGTTACGGGTTTCTATCGCGGACGTCCCCGCGACTGTCACCTCACTAGCCTTTCTTTTGGTGGTATAAATGTGTAGATAAAATTTTACAGCAATAATTAGTACCTAATGTAGGACTTCGCTGGTAGATGCTACGTGTATAAATGTGTGATACATTACGATTTATTTACTAAGTGCTATATATCAAGTTTGAATACAATAACATCTAGTTTATTTAATAAACAAAGTTTGTACCGTGAATGCGCTGTCATTCTACTGTCAAACTCAGTATTGGTGTAGTGAATGTGATCAAATTTACCGAAAAAGTTATATCGATATGATATTAAAATTGTTGCGGCTCATACTTTATCGGAAATAATTTATCGATTAATTTATTATAATTAGTTTGTAAGTTGTTATTGATTTTTGTAATAATTGGATTGTAAAACGATTCTTTCCAACTATATTTGGTATTGGTTTGTTTTGTTTGAGATAATCGTTTTAGATATGTTTTTATTTATGGCGTTACCCTTGTACTTTGTAAACAATGAAATATATTATTATTAAAAATAATATAAATATTTATAATACATAAGATTGAATTTTTCTCGTTAACTTTTTTAGAAGTAAATCAATCAAAATTTACAAAATACTTTTCCTAATATTTATTTTATGAAATTTTCCAAATGAGGCAACGTTTTGTACACTTTTTGTTATTTGGGTGACGTCATTTTTATCTGTCAATACCTGTTGGTAAGTCCGTAAGTGTAAATCATTGTTGTTGTTGATATTTAGTGCGGCTTGCAAACATTATTATTGCTATTGTTGAAAGTTATGCCAAAATTTTTATTTGTCCTAAAATCTTATGTCTGTACATATCCATTTAATAAATTATGTACTGAGGATCATTTAGTGTTTCATTTAATATTTCCCTTATAGATAAATTATTAATAACAAAACTCACTTCAGTCTAGTGAAGAAAAATTATGTTTTAGGTACATAATGAGAGTTGTGTAAAAGTAAGGTACTTACTTTTTTTTTTGTTCCGTCATTGTTGTGAATGCTTTTTAACCGACTTCAAAAAAGGAGGAGGTTATATGTTCCGTTGTATGTATTTTTTTTTTATGTATGTTCACCGATTACTCCGCCGTCTGTGGGCCGATTTCAAAAATTTTTCTTTTGATTGGTAGGGTATAGTTCCGAGGTGGTCCCATTGTCACCAAGTCAGGATCTGATGATGGGATCCCAGGGAAATCGAAGGCAACTCTCAAAATTTACAGGCACCTATTATGTTTTTGATATATTTTCTAAGCCCGATAAAGCTTTTACGTATGCAAATCATCATCTCATGTGGATGAGCTGATGATGGAAGGTAAAACTCCTCAACAGTTGTTTTTTATGTGTTTTCACCGATTTCTCCGTGAATTGTGGGCCGATTTTAAGAATTTATTTTTTGTTCGGTAGGGTATACATTCAAGATGTTCTCATTGTCACCAAGTCAGCATCTGATGATGGGATCCTAGAGAAATCTAGGGCAACCCTTAAATTTTATCGGCACTGATTACCTTTTTCATATATTTTCTAAAGCTGTTCAAGAATTTGTGATGATGTAAGGTATATATCCTCAACGGTTAGGAGTTGAAAGAAAATTCTTTTAATATTATACGTACTTATGAACTGATAGTCGTATTCCTTCAGGATATTAGGTGGATTGATAATAGAAGGTAAATCTTATTAACGTCTACGAGTTACGTGGAAAAATAGACGTGGACAAATCTCGATTGACTATTGTCGTTCATTTCAAAACTTCGCTGACTTATTGGAGCAGTAGTTTAGTTAGCCTTCCAATATTTTATTTAAACATAATAATTTCCACAAAAAAATTTAAAATAAATTATTTTTTAACAAAAATGAAAACCGACTTCAAAACGCTACAAATCGAAACTAAAAAGAAAAAAAATAATTTTAATTACTTAGTTATTGTTGGAGTCGGTGCCAGCCAAAGCAAAATAATCTTAATACAATTTCATTAATGTATCAATTTGTAAATGTAATCAAAATATCCGTTCGAAAGTTCATTGCAAAGGCAGGATAAAACTGTCCTTCTTGGCTGGCACCGACTCCAACAATAACTAAGTAATTAAAATTATTTTTTTTTCTTTTTAGTTTCGATTTGTAGCGTTTTGAAGTCGGTTTTCATTTTTGTTAATGGTTGAAACGTTTTAGGTTTATGGCTGACCCATATTTTGTAACTATATACTCTCCTTAAAAGCTTAAGTTGTTCTTATTAAAGAAAATTTTTGAGATATTCAAATTCGGGGAAAAATGGACGAAGGCTAATAAAAGAAAATTGTACTTAAATATATTTTATTAAAAAAATCTATACAAACTTATTTAACAATGCTAACTCAAGTTACTTCTATGTTCCACATTCTTGAAACGTTTTCATTGTACAAGAATTTCTGAAGCTTGTAACATTAGAAGTACATTTTAATAAACTTCTAACTACATTATTTGTATGTACTTTTTTTTACTTATAGAAAGGTTTCAAGAGGCTTTTTATATAAAAATATTATTGGCAAGAATTTCTTGGGATGTTAATGAAAAATGTCATACTAGCTCTATTGCTGTGTATATTATATTAACAATACTAATATGTAGAGGTAATTCATATCGTACATAACAAAATTTTTTAAATTTTAATAAAAATAATTCAGTTCAACTTAACATAAACTGTACTTGTTATACTTGGCGGACCACTCGGTGCGCCATCTGGAGGTTTTGGTAAGCTTATCGGATTAGATACATACTTATAACTTTCAGTAACTGATTTGCATCATTATTAGTCATTTATTTTTAATTAAAATATTGTGGCAGTTGAAAATGGCCTTAGTCATTAATTAGTAGTATTAAATGAACTTTTAACAGGTAACCTCATATTGAAATCATTTTTTGGAATAAATTTATTACTGTAACAAAATAGTATACACAAAGAATTACAATAATTACATTTGTGACCAGTTTTGGCTAAAATAAGGTATATATAGGGATATCAAGTTTTACTCACCCCGACGACTTTCACTAAAACATGATCCTTTACACATAGCGTTTTATAAACGCAAAAACGCCACACGTTTATTTAAAATAAATAAATTATCAGTGTTCGGATACAATCTAGTTGAAGTGTAAAATGAAAATGTTCAAACACGAGGGGAGGGTATAGAGGAGTTAGACGAAATGTCATTCGACAATCGTTTGAGTAGAAAGTTCGAACCTTTTCTTATGAGAGTTAAACTCACGCACTGAAGTGAAATGGGATCATGAGGGAGGTTAATTTGTATAATAATATAAATTCGCTGGAATAAAAATAATTTTGTCAAACATGTCGGATAAAGTCAAGCTTTATTGGCGTGCTTATAAAGCTAAATAGAAAAAAAAATTAAGATGAAACCCATTGGAAATTGGAGGACATTGTAGGGGTGGGTTTTTAAGAGTAAAAAAACTTTATTTCGATATCCGACAAAACTAAAAGTCCTATGGAAAAAACTTAAATAGCAAAGTTGTAGGTAAGTCGAGAACAGACACACAGACGCGGCTGGTAATGGTCGTCGTAAATAAAACTTTTTAATCAGCTTTTTTGTAGGTTTATTTCAAATGCTTACTTTATTTATAATATACATTTTTTAAGATTTCTATTCTTGAAAAATTGTAGTATGACATCTTTTCTCAATGCCTAGATTTTATAGCTCGTTTTTCCACTTCTTCGGAGAGAAACTATCCTGGTAAAAAGGTACCTAAAGACTAGAATTAGGATCTGAATGCGTGTTACTCGCTTTACTTTTAGTTGCCTAATAGTTGAAATTCTAGAAATTAGCTAGTTTACTTCCTATACACACATATCAAGTTAAAAGCGTATGTACATAAATATGTATGAACTAAAATATGACGTTATTGAAATAATACAAAACCATGTGTTGACTTTATTTTATTTCTTTTATATTTTCTTTATTTTTTATATTTTTTGGATAATTAAAATAAAATAATAATGTCCACAGAATACTCTTGTATCCAAAGTTGGAGCTAGCTTTTTTATTTACTACGTTTTACTATTTTAAAATACATAGTAAAAATGCTAAGAATATTATTGAAATTGTGAAATTATGTTAATAATTATTGAGTATTTTCGGCTTCGGAGTCTAAGAGAAATATATTTGGCGCGCCTCAGATGGTGACTGCTCCATGGGACAGTAGGGACATTTCAACCTGCAAAAAGGCATAGACAATCTTTGTAGAAAACTTCATCTTATTCGTTATTCATTATTCAATATAATATTCTTACAAACTAGCGATGGGAATAAGATTGGTTCCCACAAAATTTTAATGCATGCACTAAATATCCTTTTTTTTTTTAATTTTAAGTTTTGAATAAAACAGTGAAATGAAAATAATTTTATTCAGTCAGGCTTAATCCTACTTATATTACAAATGTGAAAGGCTGATTACTGATTTAGATGAAATTTGTAAAATTTTATTTTAATGTAATAAAATAAAATTTTAACTTATAAAAACTTACTTTATAGATTGTGATAATTAGTGATAACAGAATGTCGAATCCATATCTAGTTTTTACAATTTTTGTTTGTGTTTCTGTCTGTCTGCACATCACAATATACCTTTTATTGCAGCAAAACATTTCATTTCCGAGAAATCTATACAACAGTTAAATCATATTCTCCAGTAGAATTAGTTTTCGGTGTTTATAACGCAGGGGCTACTTATAAACCTTGAGAAATGCTAGTTACTTGTAAATTAGAGTGAGTAGACCGCAATGATGACTATGACCAGTCTGTTAAGACTGAACCGACCAAGAAGAAAGAGAAGTAAATAGAGATAATATAGATAGTAAATAGTAGAGATGACTGAGTAGATATAAATGATGACTACGATCAGTATTAGACTGAACCGACCAAGAAGTAAAAGTAAATGGAGTACACACTTGAGCCCCATAGCGAGCTTGTTGAGGGCGTCTCGCGAGATGACGTGTCCGCAGAGCAGGCGCATGGGCGGGTTGTGGTCGGACGCCTGCTGGCGCAGGATGGGGCACGCGAACACCGAGTGGTAGCCGCCGCCCTCCTCGCCGAGCTCCACCTGCCCCGGGTACACACACTTGGTACAGTTTGTAGTTTTTATATTTACTAGATATAATTGATGCAATGATTTTGTGATGATTATTAATAATTGGTAATTGAAGACAAGGCATTATCTAACAAAATTATATACAAGAACATATAAAAATATTTTTGATGTATCAGATAAAAGATAAAGATAAAGAAAATCGATTAAATTTTTTTTCGTTTCATGAAAAATAAAATCTTCCAGTTGTGCTACTCTTTATCCGTGTGCAATATATTGCATAATCATTTTGAATATAAAGGTTAAGACACAACTAAATGTTATTTACTAACTAACTAAAAATTAAGCATAATGTCATGAGTAGCTATATCTATACTAATATTATAAACGCGAAAGTTTGTAAGTATGTACCTATGCTTGTTACTCTTTCACGTAAAAGCTACAAAATGGATTTTAATAAAATTTTACAATAATATAGCTTATACCTCAGAACCCTTTTTTATATTAATTAATTGTTTTAAAATAATTTATTTTATTTAAAAAAAATATTATTTTGATTTTAGAATGAGAGATTATTTCTCTTAATTCAGTTATAATTGTTATATCTATTTTATTTGTATTGAATATCTTTATTATTAATAATATTTGTTTTTATAAGTTCGTTGTTGCGAACATGCGTGCCTGTGTGCGTGCGTGTGTGTGCATGCGTGTGTATGTGTGCGTGTACCTCGAGGGGCAGCTCGTCGTCGGCCCAGGCGGCGAGCACGTGCGGGTGCGACATCTTGGCGCGCACGTCGAGCAGCGCGGGCAGCACGCGCGCGCCCGCCAGCACGGCGCCCGCCAGCGGCGAGTGCGGCGCCAGGCGCAGCAGCGCGCACGCCTCGCGCACGAACAGCTCGCCCGCCTCCGCGCCTGCACACACACATACAGTTCTCGAGGCGTAAGCTCAGCTTTGCATTTGTGTGAGTGATAGCTAAAAGCCAATAGCCGCGCATCAAAAACCAGTTAAAACAGGTTTAAACCAATCTCGCAACGTTTATCCGTATCGTCGTGCTTATCCGTACACTGCACTCACACAAATGCAAAGCTGAGCTTATGCCTCGAGAACTGTACCTCACGTACATCACATTTATCTAACTCATTAATGTATCTAAAGAAAATTGTATTAAAAACTTTATTGATATTCGGTTCTTTCTATAATAAAAAAAAAAATTATCGTTAAAAATCAAAAAATCAAAAAAAGTGTCGTTACAACTTTTGGTTTTAATTTTTTCCGTCTAGCCCCCTTTCGCAACGCGCGATAAGGAACTTCATTCCAATACATTTTTTATTTTTGTGCCGTAAAACCGCCAAGCTTATACTTGGTGCCTGACTTGGAGAGCAACATGTTATATGGGTTGCTCCTAGTACTATACACAACTATGATTCACTCTGACAGCAGAGATCAAACCAGCTGTCGGAACATCACGATTAATGACTGCGACGCCCCATTAAAACAGGGAAGATTCTGCTACGTTTAAGTAGTAATGTAGTATGCACTATGCTGGTTAAAAAAAACTACAGTGTGTTGGGACATTATCACACACAGCGCCATCTAGTTCCATGGTAAGGAGGCGTCCATAAATTATGTGAGATATTTAAGGGGGGGTCGATTCAAATCTCATCTAATTATCACGCAATTTTTTTTTGTGATTGAAACAAAAAAAAATTATACTATTTTGGTTCATTTAATCCAGATTGTACATGCTTAAGATTTAATCTTAAGAGTAATCGTAATACGATTAAGATCAATCACTAATTCGTTCGGAAAAAAATAATTTCATTCATACTTCGACGTTATAAATCTACAGACTGTCAAACCACCATATTTGTTTCATACCAAATAGCTAAATTTAATCTGACTTTACGGTACAGTGTAGCCGTAAGTCGTAGTAAATTTTTATTACACTCAAACTCTCAGGAATATTGATTACTAGTCTTAACTAGTCGTAAATAAAAGCACAATTTTTTTTTTCTTTTTACTTCGTAAGAAACTCACATTCTGAAAAATCTCACGTGAGATTGGCGGATGGGGGAGGGGGTTAAATAAAATCTCACAACATCTCATCAGGGGGGGACTCTGAAAATTTAAAAAAACACCTCACGTAATTTATGGAAGCCCCCTAAGCTATAAAGGAAGCTTGTGTTACGGATACCAGATGGTTGATTTACTATATATGTATGTAAGTTTAAATACATACACATTAACATTATAACTACAGTATAACCTATACAAAGTGGTACAACAAATACCTAACGCCTTCGCGTCGAGCAGGTGCGCGTACTGCGGCGGCGGCGCGGGCGCGTCGCGCGTGCACCACGCCAGCGCGCACACCGCCGCCTGCAGCGCGCGCTCGTGCCGCGCCGCGTGCGCCGGGAACTGCGACCGCGCGTACTCTATCGCCGCCGTCACGCCGTGCGTGCGCGCCAGCTGTATCACTACATTGTATAAAACAAAGCCGCTTTCTCTGTCCCTATATCCCTATGTACGCTTAAATCTTTAAAACTACGCAACTGATTTTGATGCGGTTTTTTTTTAATAGATAGAGTGATTCAAGAGGAAGGTTTATATGCATAACTAGCGGATCCCGCGGCTTTGCCTGTGCTAAGTCTAGTTTCAACATATAAAATTATAAATGAAATGAATTTTTGGTTCCCGACGTTTCGAATGCTTTACAGCAATCATGATCACGGGATCATAATAAATCCTTATAATGTCAAGTATTCGCGTAACTAAGAAAGTATTATATAAAATTATGTTGATCAATGGCAGCACCTAACCGTTTAGTCGATGAGAATGTCTTGTCTCTTTTCAAAGTAATTAGTTTGCGATAGAAATTATTTTAAAAAGTGCGTGTGTACAAAGTACACATGTCGGAAGTAAAACTTCTTTGGCAAACTAATTTTTAAATCTCATTTATATTTATAATAAATAACCACGTCTAAGCTCGTTGAAAGAGGAAGATGGCGCGACGGTCACACCCACGATTTAGACAGAGTTAGAAATGTCACTGACTCGCGGTGGGCGAGATCTAACTAAGGCTAACTCTTCCCCGTCTCTGAGCGCCTGGTACTATGGACTTATTTTTCGTTTCAGTTTGAAATCACAACGATTCTAAAGAAGTTTCACTTCAAAAATTATTCCATAAAATTGAGACAAAGACAAGTGGCAGCCCAGCGGTTAAGCTTCGCTTGGATAACCGAGTTATGCGGGTTCAAATCCGGGTCTTGCACCTCTGATTTTTCATGTGCGAATCATTTATATCATGATTACCACTTGTCTTACGGTGAAGGAAAACATCGTGAGGAAACCTAACAAGTTTTCGAAAGACATGTGACGTCCGCCAACTCGCACTAGGCCAGCGCGGTGGACTATGGCCTGATCCCCTCGTACTGAAGGAGGCACGTGCCCAGCAGTGGGACGTTAAAAAGGACTGATGATGGTATGGTATGTTATGGTATAGAATGTCTAGAGTCTGAGAAATCTATACTCATGGCTTTGAAATTGAGCATAAAAAATTAATGTTAACAATATTAAAACGCCTAGTTTTGTATTTTATATCATCATAATAAATATTACTATAGTAATAAAGTACAATAAAAATAAATAAAACAACCTTTAGAGCTTGCATCCTGTGCAATGTGAAAGGCAGTGGAGAATGCATCAGCTCATGTTCCCTTGCTGCGACCCAAGCTAGTGCGGGGGTGGGATCACCGGCTGCCAGTGATGCCGCACATCTCTGTAGGTGGGCAAATGTACTGCCACGCTCTGCTGTCACACCTGCTTCTGCTACTAGCGAGTCTCCAACTTCATCTAGACCCTGGACAAGGAATTTTACAGTAAGCTGAAATATGAGTTGGAATAAAGAACTAAAACTAGCATAATAGAAATCATAATTTTGCTTCAATTGGAAATAGAACATGCAAGCTATAAAAGTATTAAAAACAGTATTCTGTTGATAAGAAATATTACTGTAGTTTCATCAAAATTTTGTACTTTAGTAGTCCAATCTAAAGTCAAATGTAACATAACTAAGTAGGAAAGGATTTATGAAGACTACAGAATTTAAAAAATTGTACTCTAGAATTATTGATCTTAAATAATGAGAGATATTATTTTCTTATTAATTATTCATTATATGCTTTCTGATCAGTTATAAAGGCAGTACATTGATTATTTTTAAAATACATCAGTTTTATATGTGCCATTTTGAAAAAGCACTAGAACATACAATTTATATTTGCAATGTTGCTTCTAATTATTTACATGGACTTCATTAACTTTTTAACTTAAAATATATGTATATTATTATTATCACTTATCTTCTAATAGTAAGAATTAAGTTTTAAGTGTAAATAAAAATTAATAAGGACTTACTTGTCTATATAAATGCTGAGCAATTGCTTGCTCCATTATGGGTCTGTTAGTATCAGAGCAAAATGACTCTGCTTTTGGTGCAACAGCTGCATAGTCAGCTATAAAATGCCTGTCAATAGATTTACCTACTCTTGAGACTGTGGCATGAAGTTCACGGTGATCTAAAAATAGTATAACAAAATTCAAAGGATAGGATTCAAAAAACTACCATCAATAATTACTAAATTATTCTTTACACTTGCTATTTTTATTTAAAATACACATTTTGGTTGTCAATCTATAGAATTTACACAAGTCTATTTAATGAATGTATTGTTGACAATTTTGATATAGTTTTCACTATTATAATTACACAATTTTAAACTTTTATACTACCTGTAGATAACTGAAACACTGTTTGTTTAACTGAAGCTGCCAAATCATTTACAATGTTTGTTTGGCTTTGTGATAATGGTGAATTAGGAGATTCTGTAAATTTTAACACAAAATTAAACATCAATTATTATGTATAATTTGGCATGACACTAGGTACCCAAGAGACAAAGCTTTATTCAACAAATGTTCAGAAGAATTAAAGCGCCTCATTGTAACATTTACTAACAATAACCTACGGAACTACCTGTCTACACTATCACATACGATAGATTCGAACTATTCGCTGTGGAAAGCAACTAAGACCTTAAAGAGACCTAAAACTCATATAACTCCTATCAAAAATAACTTAGGAGGCTGGGCAAGATCGGATAAAGAGAAAGCCAATGTATTCGCTAATCACCTAAACGCTGTCTTCCATCCTTTTGTGGAGTCTGACCGAGAACACACAATAGAAACAAAAGAGTATCTAAATTCACCTCTGCAAATGTGCCTACCATTAAAAAGCGTAAAACCGAAAGAGATCCTGAGAGAAATAAAAAACCTCAAGGAAGGAAAAGCACCAGGTTACGATCTTGTCGACGCTACTCTCTTGAAACATCTGCCACGCAAGGGTATCATGAGCCTTGTCAAAATCTTCAATGCCTGCATCAGACTTGAATACTTTCCAGGACAATGGAAAATTGCCCAAGTCGTTATGGTGCCGAAACCAGGCAAACCACCGCAAGAAAAGACCTCGTATAGACCTATAAGCCTTCTACCGGTTATTGGTAAGCTAATGGAAAAAGTTATTTTAAGCAGAATGAAAAAGCACTTAAAGAATATAATCCCCAGCCACCAATTTGGATTCCGAGATGAACACGGTACGATTGAACAGGTACATCGCACTGTAGATGTGATTAGTGGATGCCTAGAAAATCGTTTGTACTGCTCTGCCGCCTTTTTAGACATAAGTCAAGCCTTTGACAAGGTCTGGCATGACGGATTAGCATATAAACTAAAAAAGTCTCTTCCGCATTCATTCTACCACATACTCTTATCCTATCTCAACCGAAGAAGCTTTCAAGTTAAATTTAATAGCGAATATTCCGACCTATTCGAGATACACTCTGGTGTCCCTCAGGGCAGCATTCTGGGACCGGTTCTTTATCTGATTTACACTTCCGATCTTCCAACCAGCGAGGACGTAATAACTGCGACCTATGCCGACGACACAGCTGTACTTTCAGTTCATGCAAACCCCATAACTGCTTCAGCCCAACTACAAATTCATCTGAATGAAATGGAGAAATGGTTCAACCGGTGGAGAATAAAAGCAAATCAAAGTAAGTCCGCTCATGTAACTTTTACACTCAGAAACGAAACATGCCCGCCAGTCAAACTATACAACGAAGATATTCCTCAAGAAGAACATGCAAAATACTTGGGCCTATATTTGGACAGAAGATTGACTTGGCGGAAGCACATATGGACCAAGCGTAAGCAACTTGACAGCAAACTCCGCAGTATAGATTGGCTAACAGGTCGCCACTCCCAACTAAGCAACGAGAGCAAAATGATGGTTTACAAAGCTATCATTAAACCAATCTGGACATACGGTATCCAACTGTGGGGCACAGCAAGCAATAGCAATATAGACATTTTGGAAAGATTTCAGAACAAAGCAATGAGAAACATTTTTAATATACCTCAAAGTATAAGTAACAAATACATGTACCTAGACCTCAATATACCAACAGTAAAACAAGAAATAAGTCACCATAGTGTAAGATATCAGAAAAGACTTGCGCAACACGTTAATGAGCTAGCACTAGCACTAAGTGGAGTAGGAGGACAACAACACACGAGGCTGAAGAGATATGACATCCCTAATTTAAAGGATAGATTCAGATAGAGAGATGAGAGCTATGCCACATATATGTAAACTCTCATAATAATTAACCCTAACCCTAACAGACTAGAAGTTGGTCAACCTAGTGGCTTATTGTCCTAGGACAGATTGCCATGTTACAGAAAGGATCACAAAAAAAAAAAAAAAAAATTATTATGTAGTTGAAAAATGAGAAGGCATTTTGCTGTTTACAACAAAAATAATATAAATTTTTTAGTTAATCATTTTTTTTCTTTTTGGATCATCTATCTCATTAGCGATATTACTTCTTTGTGAGTAAAACAAATCAAACACATATTATTTGACATAGGAACAAAAAAATATGTATACTTTTAATTACATTCTAAAGTGAAAGTAAAAAATGCTAAATCATTCATTACAGGGAAATAATTTGACTTAATACGTACGTTTAGCGATTTCATTTCTCAATTCTTCAACTTGATTTATTAAGTCCTCTAATTTTTTATTTGCATGGTCACTAAGTGCAGTAAATTTAGATGTAGCTTTGTCCAAATCTAGTTCAACTCCCAGACACGAATCCATTGCTTTTAAATCTTATACAAAGTCTTAACGTTTTAGTAATCAGTTCAATGTACGCATTTAAAAATATAGACAAGTTATTTACTATTTATTTATGATAAATATTACGTCTGTCTGCTAAACAAAAGGTTTAACTTTCCACCCAAATATTTTTGACAAATCACAAATATATAGCAAAAGCAATATACTCTATGTCACAAAGTACAAACTCAAAAGTCAAAGTTCCCTATATACTTAAGGGCCCCATAGACGGGGCAATTATCGCAACGATCTGTCGTATAATGTTAAAATCGAACGACAGATTGTACGTGTGTGGCAATATCGCATCCAATTTTGTAGTCGTTCGATCGATCGCAGATTGCAACAAGCAACCCCGAAAATATCGTTTGCGATCTCAACATCGTTCGATATATCGCACGTGTATGGCGTGATCGGGTGCGATCATTGTCAGTCTGCCTTCCGTTTATTAGTATTGCCTCATATTGGTATCTTTTTTATTATTCTGGCAGATATTTTATGCAAGAGCTATAAATATGTTTCCTCTGACATCCTACGGTAGTTATGCCAATCTTTAGGATGAAAACCTAATTCCTCCAGAAGGTGGATATGGGAATATTGATGCCTTTTCAGGAGCCATCTCTTAGTCCATTCTCTCCTAGTCGTCCTTTTCGTTATTGTTGTAAGTTTTTTTAAACAAAGTAGTTGCGACTCCATCGTGCACACACTGAGAATCGTTCGATCGAATCGTTTGTGTGTGAGCGGACGAAAATTGAAAGATGGATCGTACGATTTGCTTGACGATCAATCGAATCGACTGATTGCCCCGTCTATGGGGCCCCTTACAGTTACTTACTTTTATACTATACTCTATGACTCAAAGACAAAAAGATATTTTCTTCATTTCCTTTTACGTTCTGGCCCTCTACTTCTAGACAAGTGGCAAACGCTCCGTGTCTATTCTATTTCGATAAACGCTAACGCCTTGCCGTACGCTAATAGCTGTCAAAAGTGACACTTCTGTATGGGGAATTATGTACTAATCTGACGTTTCGTTACATTTGGCTACCAATTACAAATTCGATATAGCATTAATATTAAGCATCCGTGTACATTCTACCATTTGGCATGCAAATATAATTTTTCAACTTAAAATTTACAAACTAAGTAACATAATATTTATATATTAGGTTTAAGTTTAGTAGTACAAAAATATAAGCTAATACCTAATTAAAACTATGACTTATCTATCAGGAACTCATTGACCGAATAATAGCATTTATTAATTAGAAAATTTGTTAATTGTTTTTTGAATTTAGAGATCGGTAGCTCTTTGAGTGATATAGGTAATCTGTTATATATAACCGGGGCCATGCTTAAAACACTCTTTTTCAATAGTGCAGTTTTGAAGCTGCCTGTAAACAATAAATTTTTATATTGAGATCTTGGGCTTACTTTGCGTTTTCTACTGTCCTCTAAAGTCAGAAATAGATGTTTGTTTCTGTGTACAAATAAAGATATTTCTAGTATATATATGCAGGAAAATGTGAAAAGTTTATGTTTTTTGAAAATTGGTACACATCTATCAATAACTTTTAGATTGAAAATAGATCTCAGGCATCTTTTTTGTCCCTTAAAAATATTTTCCCTTTCACTATACGGCAAGGCGTTAGCGTTTATCGAAATAGAATCGACACGGAGCGTTTGCCATTTGTCTAGAGGGCACGGAGTGGTTGCCACTTGTCTAGAGGGCAGCAGTGAGCAGACAGAAATTACGATTTGTGTGATAAGTGATAACTTCCAAGCTTCGCGTCAACGGCGCTGCTATCGACTAGAGCTGCTCAGTGCGCACTTCGCACTCTGTTTAAGTGAGAATTAAATGGTATTTATGAATACGAAAAAAATTCGAGTAAGATAATGAGAGCTTAGTACGCTTGCATTACCTGGGATAAAAAAAGAGGCAATAATATTCTATCTTAGTTGCACCGCACCCGAGTCTATCGTCAAACCACGGCCGTTAATGGGAACTATTGTCACGATAAGCCGGGGGTACTACTCTTGATGCTAGACCTTCTTTCTAGACCATGGTTACAACTTCATATTGCCATAGAACTATTTCTTGAGAAAATAGGTAGCCTTCGACTACGAAGGCTATTTTCTCAAGAAATATGCATTACTTACACAGACATATAACTACTAGATTTCTGTGATTACTTAGTAATGGGAGTGCTATGGGGATAACAGGGAGCGAAGAATGTACACTAAAAAAATATTAGAAATGAAGATGTGTGCAATAAGTATAAAGAACAGCTGTTTCTGATTTCTTGTAATTAAATAAAACATTCTTTTAAAAATAATTGAATTTTGGGAAATGTTTAAGGCGTTTCTTCTGCTCCTAAAAATAACAAAATATTATTAGTATCTTGCAACTTTTAAACACTAAACATTAAACATCTACTCGACAAATTAAAGACTTCGGTCGAAGAAACTTGTTTAAAGCATGACAAACATGTTTATTTTCGTTCTTGTGATCCGACAATGAAGCATTACAAATCACAGCTCGTTAAATCTATGAAAAACAACGTATTGTTTTTATTCTAATTGTGGTGAATTCTAACTGACCGTTTTACGAAGAACTTTGTTTTATTTTGTCATATTGTCACATATCGACATTTGTCATTGTTATGAAATAACAATTACCTTTATAATAGAATTTGGCTTTATTCTGCTAAAAACTTTACATAAATATGACAAATGTCGATATGTGACAACATGACAAAATATAACAAAGTTCTTCGTAAAACGGCCAGTAAGAATTCACCACATTCTCCCCCGCTCTAGTGAGACAACTCGTAGTCTTCTAAATGAGCAGGTAGCCTTTGAGTCCGGCTGCTCTGTCGCGTAGGCGCGACGGCGGCGGGTGTGAAATCGTTAGGTTCATTATCTTGTCCAGAACCAGCACTTTCATAGTTTTCTTCAAGCTCAGGCTCAGATTCGTCATCTCTCCCTATCGGGGCTAAATGTCGGTTCGATACCGTCGTTTCTCGGCCATCGCTTAATCTGACGAACGAGTAATCAGGGTTAGACTCTATCAGCTCTGCTTCTTCCACCATAGGACAGTACTTGTTACTTCGGTTATGTTTCTTCAACAGAATAGGGCCCGGAGATAGGAGCCAGGTAGGTACAGAGTGGCCATTGTTAGATTTCCGGTTATGCATAAACATCCTCTCATGAGGCGTTTGGTTTGTCGAAGTACACAGCAATGATCTTATGGAGTGTAGAGCCTGGTTGAGCACCTTTTCCCAATCCTTAATGTCTAATCCATGAGATTTGAGAGCTAACTGAACAGTTTTCCAAATGGTTCCATTTGCACGCTCTATTTGGCCATTTCCTTGTGGGTTATAAGGCGTAGTTCGACTTGTGGCTATGCCTCTGCTATGCAAGTATGTCTTAACTTCTTGTGACATAAAAGCTGAGCCACGATCAGAATGAATATACGCCGGCATCCCGAAAGTACTGAAAAGTGTGGATAAGTGTTTGATTACAGTCGCAGCAGAGATATCTTGACATGGAAATGCAAATGGAAATCGTGAATATTCGTCGATAACAGTCAAGATGTATCTATTGGATGTTGAAGTCGGTACTGGACCTTTGAAGTCTACGTTCAGCCTTTCAAATGGTGACGTTGCCTTAATGAGAACGCTGTTATTTCTGAAGAATCTTGGTTTTACAAACGCACAGACGGAGCAATCATTCGTGATTTTCTTTACATCATCCATCGAATATGGTAGGTTTTTACTTCGAACCCAGTGAAACATACGTGTTGTGCCTGGATGACATAAATCGTTATGTATTTCTTTAAGTTTTGATTCTGTGTGAATACTGGCACATACGCGTGATAGTGTATCAGCTGCATTATTCTCTTTGCCGGGTCGATAGATGATGTCATATCTGAAACAAGACAGTTCTAAGCGCCATCTCTCAATCTTTTCGTTTTTAATCTTGCTCGTATGCGTCCGATCAAACATAAAAGATACTGATCTCTGGTCAGTAATAAGCCGAAAATGCCTTCCGATTAAGTAATGGCGCCACTTTCGAAGGGCTTCGACTATAGCATAGGCTTCTTTTTCAATAGATGGATGTCGTCTCTCTATCACGGATAGAGTTCGTGAAAAGAAAGCCACAGGACGTCCCTCTTGTGACAGTGTAGCAGCTATGGCGTTATCAGATGCGTCAGTCTCTACCGTAAAGATCTTGTTCTCGTCTATTGCAAAGATTGTAGATTTTGCTATACAGTTCTTTATGTCTTCAAAATCTGATTTTGCTTCCACGCATAAAGGAAAACTTGGATTCACAAGACGATGAATTTTCTCCGAAAATCTTGGTATCCATTGCGAATAGTGAGAAAACATTCCAAGAGCTCTTTTCAATGAAGAATTGTCAGTGGGCATGGGCAAATTGATCAGAGGTTGAAGTCGATCAGGATCTGGCGTGATAGACTTCTTTGAAATTCTATATCCGAGAATGTTAATAGTGTCTATGGAAAACTGTGATTTATCTTTATTAACAGTCAGCTTATATGTATCAACAGCATCCATGAATTTCTTCAGATTACGGTCATGCTCCTCCTTGTCTTTCCCGCAGATTGTGACGTCATCGAGATATGCATAGGTATCCTTCAGTTTCTCTTTAGTTATTAGCCAGTCCATTACTCTTTGAAAGCAACTTACTCCATTAGTCACTCCGAATGGAATTCTGGTAAATTGGTATAACTTACCACAAGCTTCAAATGCTGTATATAGTTTTTCAGTTTCTAAAATTGGTACTTGATGGTAAGCACTTTTCAAATCGATTTTTGAATAGATTTCATACTTAGAGATGACATTTACCATCTTTTCCATACTAGGCAGTGGGTAAGCATCCAAATCCGTATACTTGTTGATAGTTTGAGAGTAATCTATAACCAATCTCTTTCGGTGATTTTCATTTTTTGTAATTAGAACTTGAGCGCGCCATGGAGATCTACTCTCTTCGATAACACCATCAGCCAAGAGTTGGTCTATTTCGTCTTGTATAAATTTCAAGTCATCATTCGAATACTTGCGTGATTTTATAGCGATGGGCTTGCAGTTAGCAGATAGGTTAGAAAATAGTGGTACTGGAGGGATATCAGCTGCGAGAACGCTACAGATTTGTAATGTCTTTCTAGGTCCTCCGAAAAATATTTCTAATTTCGAGTGTTCTCTCAGTATGTCATGTCCAATGATGACGTCAGCGCAAAGATGTTTTACTATATATTAAATATTGTCGTCTAGTGTAATCCTTGCTCGGAACAGGCCTTCACAATCAATGGTACGTGTTGTTTGTGCCATAGTTATAGACTCTCTAGTATTTTCTCTGGTGAACGAGTATTTTGTGAAGAAGTCGTGATTGATAAAACTTTTTGAGCTTCCAGAGTCAATTAGGGCTTTAGCATTTCTACCGTTTACCTTAATGATGACTACAGACTTCTTGAGACTAGCAGGAGCTGCAGCAGTGATGATAAGACTGTTTAAGTTATTCTCAGTAGTTTCAGCAGGTTCATTAGTAGCGGCGGCATTGACATTGGGCTTCTTGCTCCTGCAAACATTTGCGAAATGGCCTTTTTTATGACAAATCTGGCAGTTGGCATTCAGTGCTGTGCAATTTTGCCGTTTATGAACTTTCTCCCCACAAAAGAAACATTTCCTCATGTCTGTATTAGTTTTGTTCGATTTTGGTAGTGCTACCGCAAAAGAAGAAGATTGTTCAGCATCATAGGTCGACTTATAAGACTGAGCGTTCTTTTCTGCTGTCTCCATAGTCTGTGCTAGATTAAAGGCTTCATCTAAATCTAATTTTGAGCATTCTAGCAACCTTTGTCGGATCTTATTAGAAGTGATACCCGATATGAACGCATCTCTGATATATTCATTTTTATTACTCTCTGCGTCGACCTTTTTAAATTGACAGTCCTTACTTAACAGGTGTAGTTGTTGTAGATACTGATTTACACATTCGTTGCTTTGTTGCTTCCTAGTGGCTAGCACGTGTCGAGCATGGATCTCATTTTTCGGTTTAACGAAAATGTTAGTGAGCGTTTCTATAGCAGTTTCATAACTTTGACTGTCGCTGATGTATTGGAAAACCTTCGGCGATACATGGTTAATAAGCAGTTGCGTCTGTAACTTATCTGAAATGTCCTTGTCTCCATCTTTGTTGGCTGCTAGGAAGTTCTTGAATGTATAAAGCCAGTGATTCCATTCTTGAGCAGCAGTTGGTGACGTCGGGTCGAGGTCTAACACGACTGGTCGGAGATATTTGTCCATAATCGTAATTAGGGCATTACTTGCACAACGTTATAGTTTGAGATACCTACATTTATTTTAGCAGAATAAATTGTTATGAAATAACAATTACCTTTATAATAGAATTTGGCTTTATTCTGCTAAAAACTTTACATAAATATGACAAATGTCGATATGTGACAACATGACAAAATATAACAAAGTTCTTCGTAAAACGGTCAGTAAGAATTCACCACAGTCAGAACGCGTTTTTCACGTTCGTGGCGGTGTGGCGTGGCGCGGTGATTGGTAAATAGTAGGTACTGGATTAACGATTAACGGACTTGTGAAAATGTAACGGAAGTTAACGATTCCGTTAACATTTTTTTAAGTTAACTTAAAAGTTAATCGTTAATCGAAATGTTAACTCCGTTAATTAACGATTAACGGATTAACGAGTTAATGCCCAGCTATGCACAGCACTGAATGCCAACTGCCAGATTTGTCATAAAAAAGGCCATTTCCCTGTGGGTTATAAGGCGTAGTTCGACTTGTGGCTATGCCTCTGCTATGCAAGTATGTCTTAACTTCTTGTGACATAAAAGCTGAGCCACGATCAGAATGAATATACGCCGGCATCCCGAAAGTACTGAAAAGTGTGGATAAGTGTTTGATTCAGTCGCAGCAGAGATATCTTTGACATGGAAATGCAAATGGAAATCGTGAATATTCATCGATAACAGTCAAGATGTATCTATTGGATGTTGAAGTCGGTACTGGACCTTTGAAGTCGACGTTCAGCCTCCACGCTGTTATTTCTGAAGAATCTTGGTTTTACAAACGCACAGACGCACAGTGGGCTGAAAATCGATCTTCATAGAAATAGGAATTTTATTTCTTGAGGGCTGGTTTTTTTTATGGATATGGGTAGGGTAGTGTTTATCTTTACTATACTGAAATATGTTATTAAAGTCATTTTGGCATAAAAACAAGCCCGTTATAATTTTTTTTCAAAATAATTGTATGGAGCTCGTATGAAAAATCCGCTTATTTTTTGATCTGCAAGGAAAACCGTAATATCCTCTCAGGTGTTTTTAGCAGTGATTATTTGTGATTTATTCACATACTTGGCATAACGGTTACAGCTGCGCAATTTTTATTAAAAATATTGAAAATTTAAAAATATTTATTTTTATTTATTCGATTTATTTTAATAACAAAGGTACTATAGAAGATATTAAGACTTTATTTTAAGTCACATTATAATGTATCTACCTAAATAAGGAAAATAGTAATCTATATATATATATATAAAAGAGATTTCCACGTGTCACTCATCACGATATCTCTGGAACCATAAGACCTAAAGACTTGAAATTTGGTAGAAATATTCTTTTCACCGAGTAGAGGTCAGCTAAGAACGGATTTTACGAAACTCCACTCCTAAGGGGGTAAAACGGGGGTTGGAAAATTTTATGAAAGTCCTATGTTTTTGAAGTAACAGACTTGAAATGTGGTAGGAATATTCTTTTCACCGAGTAGAGGTCAGCCTAAGAACGTATTTTACGATACTCCACTCCTAAGGGGGTAAAACGGGGGTTGGAAGTTTGTATGAAAGTCCTATGTTTTTGAAGTAAGAGACTTGAAATGTGGTAGGAATATTCTTTTCACCGAGTAGAGGTCAGCTAAGAACGGATTTTACGAAACTCCACCTCTAAGGGGGTAAAACGGGGGTTGGAAGTTTGTATGAAAGTCCTATGTTTTTGAAGTAAGAGACTTGCAGTGTGGTAGGAATATTCTTTTCATCGAGTAGAGGTCAGTTAAGAACGGATTTTACGAAATTCCACCTCTAAGGGGGTAAACGGGGGTTGGAAGTTTGTATGAAAGTCCTATGTTTTTGAAGTAAGAGACTTGAAATTTAACAACAAGGAATTCTGTAGAAGATTTACACGAGCGGTGAAACAAAGGTGGCAGAAATCAGAACTCAAACTACCATACCCTGTTTTAACCCCAAAAGGGGGTTGATTTCTAAGAATATATTATTAATACACCTCCACACCAATACTCTTAGCTGTGAGAAAATATGTTATATTTGAAAAATTTGCAACAAAAATTAAATCTATGTGGTAACGACCCCCAGCGGATCGAGGGTGAGATGCTAATGTACTATAAAAATGATTTCTTATGAAAATTGAAATCAAAAAGTGAGCGACGAGTTAAAATAATAACACCAAACGTTTATTGAGTAAATTAAATCAACTTTTTTATGCCATTGTTCTCATTTCATAATAATATTTTTTTATTTGTCCTATAATTAAACACTTTTTTAAATTTTATTACAAGTATCGATAAATTATTCTTATAATTTTCGATAATACTAATATGAAATATGCTAAAGTTTTATCTGTAGCTTTTTCCTATTGAAAGATTTTTGTTATCTGTTTGAAATCGTTCACTCGATTCGATATTGCACAATAGCAAGAGATCACCGAATAGGTTAGAATTTTACCTAATCGTGTACTATATTTTGTGTTCCGTAGCATTTCAAATAATGGCTCAAAGTAAACTAAATGACATGGCCGGCAAATTTGCTAAAGGTGGACCGCCTGGCCTTGGTATTGGTTTAAAAGTAGCTGCTGTACTTGGTGCCGGAGTCTATGGAATTTCACAGTCCCTATTTACTGTTGAGGCTGGTCACCGTGCGATTATGTTTAATAGAATAGGAGGGGTGCAAAATGACGTTATGTCTGAAGGTCTACATTTTCGTGTTCCATGGTTCCAGTATCCTATCATCTATGATATCAGATCACGACCTCGCAAAATTTCTTCTCCAACTGGCTCCAAGGATTTGCAAATGGTTAATATTTCTTTAAGAGTATTGTCTCGCCCCGACTCTAATAACCTGACTACCATGTATAGACAATTAGGTACTGATTATGATGAAAAAGTCCTTCCTTCTATTTGCAATGAAGTTTTAAAATCAGTGGTAGCTAAATTTAATGCATCTCAGCTCATCACCCAACGTCAACAAGTTTCATTGTTAATTAGAAGAGAGTTGGTTGAGAGAGCAGCTGACTTTAATATTATACTAGATGATGTTTCATTAACAGAATTAAGTTTTGGTAAGGAATATACAGCAGCTGTTGAGGCTAAACAAGTAGCCCAACAAGAAGCTCAGCGTGCTGCTTTCGTGGTGGAAAGGGCCAAGCAAGAGCGTCAACAGAAAATTGTGCAAGCTGAAGGAGAAGCTGAAGCTGCAGAAATGTTAGGTAAAGCAATGGGTATGAATCCTGGATACCTAAAACTTCGTAAGATTCGTGCTGCACAGAGTATTTCCAGAATGATTGCACAATCACAAAATAGAGTCTTCCTGCCTGGCAATAGTTTAATGATTAATCTTCAGGATCCATCCTTTGATGATTTGTCAGAAAAACTTACTAAGAAGAAGTAACATACGGCAGAGAAAGAGTATGAAACAAGCCTGGAGCCAGTCACTACTCTTTCTGACAATGATGAAACTGCAATTATTATTAGTGGGGCTACTTCAGTTGCTGTATAAATTATATTTCTCTTTAAGCATTTTGCAGTGTATAAAGTTAATAATTTTTTCTTCATATAATGCATTTTACATTACATAGTTTTTAGGATTACTAGTTATGTATGAAGATCAGTTGCAATAAAAGTAGAAAACAATGATATATTTTATTTGTTTTATTTTCTTCAAAATTATTGTAATTTAACCTTAGTTTCTCTTTTTTATTAACATAGTACAGAAAATATTAATTATTTGCAGACAATATCAAATAATATAAGGCAGTAAAATATGATTCCAATATAAACGAAATAATATGATTTCTTAAATGGAAAAAACATAAAACAGAAATCTAACTAAATAATGTCCCAATGTGTCTGTTTATTTATATTGAGAATATCCAGCTTCTTTTTGGATTCAGTCCTTTTAATGTTCCACTACTGGGCACTCCCTTCTCTTGATGTTGGCAGACTTCACGTCTTTCGAAAACTTGCTAGATTCTCTAATATATACAGGTTTCCTCACAATGATTTTCTCCCCATAAGGCAAGTGTTAATCACGGAAAGGAGACATACATGAAAATATCAGAGGTGTGAAACCCAGATTTGAAATCACTTCACTTGGTTACTCTAAGGCTACTACTACTTGCTTCACTTTTTTTACATCTTACTTATCATAAAAAAATTTTTAAAAACAATGACTAACATATCATACCCCAAAACAATAGATAATAAAAATTTGTCTGTTTGTATGTTGTGATTTAACTCAAAAAATACTGCACAGATTTTTACCAAAATTGTGTAATGATTACTTATTAGTTATTACTAGGTTCATGACTTCGGATACTTTTTATTGCATATAAATATTTCATTTTCATAGGAAAACAAAATAATAGCTTTCATTGAGTTGTCCTCAAAAAGCTGGTAATGGCTAATTCTTAGTAGATCAATCAAAACTATTTAGTAGGAAATTGTAAGTATCTAAAAGCCCTACAGAAAAATCTATAACATCAAATACATCTCCTAAGTTACACTTGCAATACATATTTTTATAAGTACATATAAAAACAGTAGCTTATTGTATTGATGTGCACATTTCATGCAAATAATACTGTACCGATTTTAATAACTATTGTTTTTATTCAATAGGTATACAAGGTAAGTCAATTTTTGTATATTTCTTGTTCAGATTTCTCAATGTTACTGTTTCTTTATATTATGTATAGATGATATTTTAAAATTGTAGATAGAATGAGAATACAATTGAAATAAATTTTGTTTCAATTTTTGTAATAGTTGATGTTTTTTTCTTTTTAAGGATTACACTTGTAAGTCGTAACTAATTTTATCAGGTGTGAAAATTGAAAAAGTATTGACATTTTGATATATGTATTCATATCAGTAGTAATATAACTTTTACAAGGGTTACTATGTTATTTTTAATTGTCTATTCTTTTAAACATAATATATTTAATATAACATAAGTTTATAAAAAAAAAACCTTAAATTTGACATATTTTATTAATTATTAACATACATTCATTGCTTGACTAGTCTAAATTCGGTAATATTCCAATTTTTACTTCTTTACAGCTGATGGTTGAGGTAGTCTGAATTTCGCCATTTCGATTTCAGCTTCAAAGTAACTCATGTTGTCATAACAAAAATATTCAGGCACCTTATATGGGCCACATTTATTGGGATCCACACCAGGACCTAGAGGCTCACAAGCTTTATGAATAACTGCACTACTTAGACCAGGAACATTATCATTAACACTGGCTTGTGTTGGCGGGGCTGAAGATGAAGAAGTGCCGCCTTGATTTTGACCTGAAATTTCACTGTAAAATCTGGGACAGTACTTAAAAACATTACTTCTCAACATATTTCTCGATAGCATTTTGAATTTTGATCCTATTAGCTATTACACAATCATAGATTATACATATAAAAAAGAGAATTGACTATTGAGTATTGACAAATGACAATTACGAAAGATGAAAAATAATTCTGTCTACGAAAAATATACCTACTGGTACTGACTATACTGAGTAGTGCACACGTTTATTATTCGTCTATGATACACATTATTATACACTGAACACTCCTAATACATTTCAAATATTTATATTCAAAAAATTATTAAAAATTAAATAATAGTTAATTGAAAATAAAATAGTGCCCTAATTTATAGAAAAATTATACTTAATACTTTCGGTGTAAAGGAAATAGCACTTTTTAATCCTTTTATACTGTTTTTAAAACCATTAATAATATAAAAAGTTTCTTTTACAAATTACAATGATCAAAATCATCATATTTTAATGTAGGTAAATACTTTATATCGATTTTAGTTCGAAATACTTATTCATTATTTTAATTATTGATATGGATAGTTTGTACATGTATAATAGGTAAATCTTCCATCTCTGTTTATTCTGTAAATCTTGCTTTCGCACAGAGTGTCTGCATTGTCTATGGATCTTTTTCACGACTGTTTTGGATAGTTTACCTACCTTGCTTATTTCGCCGATTTTTAAGATTAAGAGTGAAAAATGTGTATGATTTAACATTTGTTCTGTACGCTTAAGTACAATAATGTGTTCAGATTATAGTTAAGTCTAGTTACTTGAATATAGCCCCGTAAAACCTTAGATCAGCCATTTACATGAAAGGTAAGTACAAAAAATTTGTTTCACTGTATTTTTTGTTTTGGTGTAAAAAGATAGTTTCGCCTTCATAATTTAGGCGTTTAGATTTATTAGCGTTGCTTTAGAGTCAATTCGCGTCTTACTTTATGTTACCAGAATATTGTCACAAATTATGCATGAATCGTTGTATATAATATTAGTCTTATGTATAACATTGCCGCTATTTTGTCGTATATTTGTATATAGTTATACTCGTAACCCGACCAAGTTGAAGAGGGCTTGTGGAAGCATACGTTCCAATTTATGCAATGTAGTATGTGCATTTATATTGAGAGATTGTTTCTGTATAATTTACTAGTAGATTCCCTCTCACGGCTTCGTTTAACGCTGGGAAGATAAATTGTGCGTCAAAATCAATATTTTCATAACATCAAATTTTTAAACATATATGAATTTTGATGTATGTAAAGAATTGAATAATTTAGTAGGTACTCTATATAGGCTGAATAACGTTATGTCAATGCTTGCATTTTATAAATTCCGTTTTTTACTCTGTGGGTTTATTTCTTTTTGGTTATTGATATCGCGCTAAAATGGTCGCAAACAATTTTTCTAATTGTTATATGATCTTAGAAGAATCTGTGTAATAAATGTATAATATATATTTAAAAATATAGACTAAAGTGACTTGCGTTTTATAACCGTGATTAGTGAATAAACAGAGGTATGTGAAATGGCGGATACGGTGCCAGTTTCTGATGTCTTACTTGAAGCAATAGATTATTTGTCCAAGCTTGGATCCAATTTACGTTTGCGATCTGAAAATTTTAAGGAGAGAAGATTACGGAAAGATAAACTACGAAATACTCATGCGGTGCAAAAAGCAGCTAACAAAGTACTCTTGATATGTGAATTGTCAAAAAAGTCAATACTGAATGTCGAGACCGGTGTTAAAAATGTACTTAGTCAAATTGATGCGTCCCAAGGTTCTTTAAATACATATCTAGATAAGTCACATTACTTTATATATGAATCGCAGAAATTGAGAATTCGTCGAAAAGTAAATCTAAAACATTTTACGTCTGTCAAAGTTCTAGCTAAAGCGACGCCTTTGTCAACACTAGATAAATATCCTATATATTACCACTGTAAATTGTACCAAACCAGAAAGGAAAAAGAGAAAGAGAAGAAAAAAGAAGAATGTACTAAAGATATACTAGAAGACAGAGTAAATGATAACCATTCTTTATCTTTTAGTAATTTAACAGAAAAAGATGTTGACCAGTTGACTACTCCTAGTAATAAAATGAGAGAGGAACATAAAGGTTATGAGGAGCCAGATACTGCTGCAGGAGATCAAACGGATAAAATAGAAAAAAATGAAATCATAAAGAAATCTTCAGATACAAAAAAAAGAAAGAAATGTAGAATAATCATTGATAGTACTGATAGTGACAGTGATACCAGAGAGAACTTACAATCAAAAGGAGAATGTGAAAACGAGCCTGTTGCTCCTATGACAGTTTGTGAAGTTGTGTATAATAAAGAAGCAGATATTGACAAAGTGAGAGAGGATTCATTGCAGCATATTAATAAGGATGTTAATTCATGTGATGATAATTGTCAAATTCCTATATTGAATAAAGAAATTTCTAATGATATGTCAGCTCAAAGTTCAAATTGTGAAACTGTGGCTAAACATGTAGATGAAAACTTAATAAATTTAGAATGGGTGCAAGAGCAACCAGAAGTAGAAACCATAAAAGCTAACAATGAATGTGAGCGAGATATTAATACAGAAAAGACAAAAATACCTGATTCAGACAGTGATAAACTTAATTCTAATAATATTCAAATAGCTGAAAAAAAATGTAATGATAATATAGAGATGGATCCGCACACAGAGAGCAATGATGCTTGTATTACGGATACTGTTTCTAAAGGAACAGGACATGAAAAAATATCTCTTTTTGATAATGATAATAGCCAAGGCTCAACACATTCGAGACCCTTCATAAAATGTGTAAATATTAACAAATTGCTTAGAGAAGATAAATTACCAAAAGAGATAGGGCCTTGTATTGAAATTGATAGTGATACTGATGAGGAAACAGTAAATGTGATAAAAAAAATTGAAAAGAAGCACAAGCAGAATGACAAACATAGGAGTAAATTAAGTAATAGAAAAAAAATATCAAAAAAACGTGCAAACACACAGTCACATATAACAAGGAGAACCTCATCAGAATCTAGTCAAATTGATGATGAAGATTATTGGATACAAAAGAGAAAAGAAGTTAAAGATTTTAAACCCAAAAGCTTTAATATTAATGTCTCTAGAATACCTAAATTGACAGAAATGTTTTTGCGTGAAAACCATTTAAAAAGAATAACTCAAAGTGGTTCTATTGTTTGTGAATTATCAGTTCTAAATGACAAAGAACAAGACTTAAATGTACCTTTGGAAAAGGAAGTAATAGACACAAATGAATCATCATCAGCAAAAGATAATATAAATGATGCCAAAAATGCTTTGCTGAACTTGGACTCAGACTCAGATTGTGATGTAGGGGCAGAAAAAATAAATAAAATAAAACAGGCTCTTTTACAAGACTCAGACACAGAAAATGAAGAGATAGAAAATCAAAATGCACAATTATCCAATGCAATTGATATAAGCAATGAAACAAATAATTCTGCTTGTTCTAATAATAATAGTAAAAAGAATTCTAACGCTGAACTAGAAACCAATAAGATTGATGAAGAAATTGGTAAGAATGAAAAATGCACTAATGGTAATAGTCAAGGTCCTGACAAAAACAAAGTAATAAGTGATAATGAACCTGGGGGCAAGAAGAAAGACAATAATAGTGAAAAATCTACATTAAATTCTAATTCATCAGATGAAAATGAGGCAAATAGAACTTTAAATGGTAAAAGAAGGAGAAAAAGTTGTTCCTCTTCATCATCTAAGCGAAGAAAAATTATGGATAGTATAGAGGCAAAAAAAATGTTACTAAATTGTTCATCAAGTTCTGAAACAGAAGAAGAACATTTAAAAAATGTAATTAATAACATACAAGACACTTTACTCAAAGAATATTCTGATGAAGAGGATGAAACAAAAAAAAAGACTGATTCTGATGTCAGTTCTTCAAAAGGGAGAAAAAGAAAGACCAGTGAAGATAGTAAACATAGTATAAGAGAGTGTGATTCATCCACTAAAGACTCTAATAGCATAGTTGAAGAAAACTCCAGTACTAAAAAGGTTAGGATTTAGTTTGTCAGAATACATTTAAAACATTTGTTTTGTTGTTGAATGGGCTTGTTTGTATATGTGATACTTATTTTTGGTCCTTTGAACAATATTTTTGAAATACTGTCTAATATAAACTAATTTACTTTACACTTGTGTTTTTTTTAAATGCACAAAATGGTTGCTAGTTATTAAATAAAACAAAATGATTTTATTAAATTTAAAAAGAGGTACATTTATTTCAAAAGGGGCTTTAAAAAAGGTGTAATTAGAAAATATTGAGATTCATTAATAATTTATTTTTCATCAAAAGTTTTTTGGTGTATGTAATTTGTATAGAAGTTGATACCTACCATGGGTTAATGTTACTGATTTAAGTATTGATATTGGCATATTTTTTATTTTTCATTTTGAAATACTGTCTAATGTATTTAAGTCACAAAATATTGTTTATTATTACAGTAGTACACAACATAGATAAAACAATGTAATTAAAAGCAAATCTTTCCTAAAGATTTTTTAAAATTAAAATAATATAGCATTCCTTTAAATTGGATTACACTTGTGTATTTCTACTGGAAATATGTTGATAATATGTTGTTAATCCATATGATATAGTCCATATAGTATAAATTTAATATTAAATTGAATTTTCATTCAAAGTTTGGTCTTTCATTTTTGCTAATTACGTCATACGTATGTAAACACAAATTTAAATAATAGTTATAATTATTGCAGATGGGCCGCTCTAAAACTAAGCCACCTGGTAGCAGCAGTCAAAATACAGATTCGCAAGAATCATTAGATAAAACTATAAATTGGTAAATATCAATTGGAAAGTAGACCAGCGCCAAACCGCTGAAAATATCGTAATAAAATCTTAGCAGTATACGAGTGGTCGGGAAAATTTAGTTGAGTAACGATGGAAAAATAGTTAGTGAGATAATATAAACGTTTTTAGGTGTTCTTATTCGTTTTTTGCCATTTGTGGCTAAACCATCCTATCGAAAAAAGTTAAATGTAAAAGTAAGTAAGGTATAACTCTTTATTCTACATCCGAAAACAGAAGAAAATAACCAGAAACACAGAAAAAAGTAGCAAAAAGTACAACAGGCGGCCTTATCGCTAAAAGAGCGATTTCTTCCAGGCAACCTTTAGGTGTAGGAAATTGATATTAGAAAGAGGGGGCGCGAAATATAAATAAAGAGAAAAGTTTATAAAATGTACTTATTAGACAAATATATATATAGAAATATATAATCAACCAATAAATAAAATACTACATATTATGTAATATATATAGACATATATATAAAATATAAGAAGACAAGATTTATTACTAATAGAGTTAAAACAGAAAATAACATTTCAATAAGAGTTTATGTAGTATTCAAAGTTGTAGATAATATCATCATCAGCCCTTTTTTTTTTTAACGTCCCACTGCTGGGCACGGGCCTCCCTCAGTACGAGGGGGATCAGGCCATAGTCCACCGCGCTGGCCTAGTGCGAGTTGGCGAACTTCACGTGCCTTTCGAAAACTTGCTAGGTTTTCTCAGACATGCAGGTTTCCTCACGATGTTTTCCTTCACCGTAAGACAAGTGGTAATCATGATATAAATGATTCGCACATGAAAATATCAGAGGTGCGAGACCCGGATTTGAACCCGCATCACTCGGTTATCCAAGCGACGCGTTACCGCTGGGCTACCACTGTCTTATTTTTGTAGATAATCAACTATACCAAAAATTTCTTTTATTTCATTTCATCAGAATTAGTGATTAAATGTCAATTTATTTTATCTCATTTCATCAAAATTAGTGAAAATGTCCTTTTATGTTTGGAAGATTAGCCCATATTTTTTAAAGCGGAATATTTATTTTTCAGAAATTACAAAAAAATATCTCATAATCAATCGAAAAATTTGTCATTTAATTTTAGATTAATGACCATTACCAGTGCTTATTTTTTATGTTATTATGTGCAAATATATCGTTAAAAAAGCGAACAACTGAAAATACTATCTTTCAAAAATCGATGTTTCGGCTACTGCCAAATAGTCATTTTATTTGAAGAAAATACTTGCAGTAAAGAAACATTGTTTCAGGATCTATTTTCAAATACAAAATTGGTATAGTTATCAATTACAGCTACAGATTGGGGATGCAAACATCACGTTAATGGCATCGTACCTTTATTGTTGAAAAGTGAAAAAGAAAATTTTCACAATTTTTCATGAAAAGAAAGAAATTTTTGGTATATTTATGAATTAAAACCAAAAGTACGTTTCTTTGAGTTTTTCTCGATAATTATTTTGGCCGCTAATGTATGAAAGAAAGTTAGATTTTTTTATTATTTGCGACCTTTACGTTTAACTTTTTTCGATAGGATACATAGTTTAGCCGCAAATCGAACCCCTAAAATCGTATATAATACCCACCCCCTTCTTGAACTCAGCCCCGGATCTAAGGGGGGGCACTCGCCCCGGCCGGCAGGTTCATGGGGGCGCCAAATCCTAAAGAGACATGAATTCGAAATATCGAACAAATAAGGCCTCTTTTCCTAGAATCTCATAGCTTTTTATTAAGTACTTTTAATATAATATTTTTGAAAAACCAACTTTTCTATTTCAGTCTCCAGACTAAGCCCTTTATGACATAATCAGGCTCGAGCTGTGCGGATGCCATAACTGATGGTGTGCAAGTGATGGAATATTTTATCACATTCTCTGTTGTACCCGTTGGTGGCAAAGCTCGCCCATGGTTTAATACCGAATGCACCTTTGCTGAAAAGCGTAATTTCGGCTTACTATGCCTGGGTTGATGCTCGAGACCGCAAAGCTCCGGATGTAAGATCCAAGAAGAGAGCCTTTAACTTAGCCGTCAAGTCCTACAAAAAGACATTAAAGAAGGCTCGTCTTGACCGAATTACACATATTGGCGCAAAGCTCTCTGCTAAACCATCTGGCAGAGAGCTTTTTGGTCCCTTGCCAAAGCGGTCGAGACGAACTTCTGTCGGCCCTCACTCCCACCGTTGGTAGAACCTGACAGATCCCTGGCTCATACGGCAATGGAGAAGGCGAATTTGCTTACCTCTCTTTTTGCCCAAAATTCATGTCTAAACTCGGGCAATGCTACTCCACCTTACTGCGGGATTTCGATGCCTGAAATTCCCATCACTAATAAGGAGGTAAAGAGAGTATTGTGTCGTCTAGATGTGAATAAAGCTGTGGTCCTGGTGAAATACCAGCGATAGTGTTTATAACATGTGCTCCCGAGATGTCTCCGATACTGACACCTCTGTACCGCCTCTCTCTTAAGGCTGGAATAGTGCCTAAACCATGGAAGCTTGCCAATGTGCAACCTGTGCCCAAGAAAGGTAGCCGTGCCGACCCTGCCAATTATCTTCCAATTTCAATCACCTCCATACTCGGGGCACCCAGTAATACAGGTTCACACCTAGTACAGGGGCCCTTGCGACTAGTTTTTATGTAAAAATTTTGAGTCAATAAAAGTATTTTTTTATTATACTCTGCAAGATTATGGAGCGTGTATTGATCACTCGTCTTTTGGTATACCTAGAACAGAATGATCTCCTCAGTGATTGACAATATGGGTTTCGCCGGCGATTCCGGATAGATAGGTTATAGAAACTGGCCGTTAGTAGTAGAGTGTATGCTAACTACACCATTGGCGGAGCTCTTGATCGAAGTGGGGAGGCGATTGCCGTCTCCCTCGACGTCTCAAAGGCCTTTGACAGGGTTTGGCACGGTAGCCTTATAAGCAAGCTTTCAGCCTAAGGCATATCTCCTGGTCTGGTCGGCTGGATTAAAGATTTCTTGAGCGACCGATCGCTCAAGAGTTGTGGTTGAAGGATATCACAACCCTTAAAGACCAACTCTGGAGTTCCTCAAAGGTCTGTTCTCTCTGCAACCTGCTGCATATTAACGATCTGCTTATACCTGGTATTTATGGGTACGCAGACGACAGCACTATTGTAGAGAGATACCTGCCGAATGCCCGGGCCTGTAGAGATCAAATTCAATCCGAAGGAGAGGCCATGGTAGAGCGGTTGAATCTCACACTCAGGACAGTCTCTACTTGGGGCGATGTCAATCTTGTGAGTTTCAATGCCACCAAAACAGGCGTGCTTGTTTACGACAAAAAGGAGTTCCTTTATCTTGACTCCTACTTTCCGAAATGTGCCTCTGGAATACACTGACCGTCTGCAGTTGTTGGGAATGGACATTAGCCCCACCATGAACTAAGGGGGGTTCATCGAGTAATAAATTAAGGCTAATGTAGCAGCAAAGGGTTGTTGGTTGGCATCCTCGCTAAGGTCCGACAGTATTTCACGCTGGGACAGCTTCTTAATTTATATAACGCTCAAGTCCGTTCGTGCGTGGAGTACTGTAGTCACATATGGGCTGTGACTGCGAAATGCCATCTGTCAGCCTTGGACTCGATTGAGAGGCGTGCGCTGAGGCTTATTAGTAAACCTACCCTGGTAAAAGCTAACTTACAAAGCCTCGATCACCGACGTAGGGTTGCCAGCATTTGCGTAATCTAAAGGTTGCATTTCGGACAGTGTGCGCAGGAATTACACGAATTAATTCCCCCATCCCCTTTCCATCATCGGACGACTCGACGAACGGCTGGTTTCCATCCTTATGTTGTGGACATTCCATCCGTCCGGACGAATTATTATACGTGCGGCTAAGGACTGGAACAACCTGCCTGCGTCATTGTTTGTTACAATACGGGTATCTTCAAGGCAAGAGTGAATAGGTGGCTACTGAATTAGTGTGACTTACCATCTTCGACTGCGTAACTTACCATTAGGTGAAACGAAGTCAAGCACTAATTCAGAATAAAAAAAAATATCTTTGGGCCGCGTCGACTTAGAGACTTATAATTAACTAGGGATCTTTGGAAGACATCATGACTCAGGGACTTAAAATTGACTGGTGATTGGCATATGTCAAGAAACCCAGAGAAATCATTGAAACGCCACCGACGCCAAATTTTATGTAATATTTCTCACTTCAAAAACGATAGTTTTTCTTCGTATTTGACTTCTATGCTGATACTCCATAGCTCCAGCCCGCGTCAACTTAGGGACTTGCGAATTAACAAGGGATAAACAGCATATGTCAAGGAATCCAGAGGAGTCATTAAAACGCCAGCGATGCCATATTTTATATAATATTTCTCACAAAAATGAATGTTAGTAATTATTTGATACTAAAAAAATATTATTTTCACTAATGGTCACAAAAAATTTTTACTTATTATTGACACTGAAGAGAGGGGGCGCAACTATCAAGGTTTTGCCCCGGTTCCAAAAATTCGTAGATCCGGGGGCTGAACTTTTTCGAGTCTGGACTATTTTTCCTTCGTTATTTACATCAAAGTGGTATTTTCAAAGTTGTAGTGCCATGCTTGTTACCTTCGGGTAGCAACCGAATGGGCCGGCACGCCCCGTATAGTTCATTAGTACCACTCTCTCACAGAAGACCGGCGTGAAGTGGCAGCTATGCTGTCGCGTTTCGACCGGTGAGTGAGAGTCCGGGAGGCCCACTCTCCTTCCCCCCTCCCTCTTCCCATCATCCTCCGCCTTCGTTCCCCCTCCCTCCCACTTCCCTCCCTCCTCCATCCCTCCCTTTCCTGAAAGGCCGGCAACGCATCTGCAAGCCTGGCTTGCAGATGTCCATGGGCGGAGGTGATCACTTCCCATCAGGTGAGCCTCCTGCCCGTTTGCCCCCTTTTTACCATAAAAAAAAACTAAATTTTCAGCCACTCTTAACCTGCTAAGAATTTTTTTTCCTCTAACTGGATTAGTACTGGTCTAAAAGGATACTAAAATCGTACACATGCTTGAAATTAAGCTGTACTCGTACGGTACTCAACAGGCACCTGCATGTAATAATTATTCGTATTATATAAGTTTGTAAGTATGACAAAATTGTTAAAATAATCCTGGCATGGTGTGTTGTAATTTATTACAAGTAAAATTATTGTCAAGTGCGAGTAATATTCTTGTAGAACTTTGAAGGTACTCTATTTTCATAAATAAATTTGATGTATGGGAAAGTGTTTGCCCCACGTACACTTTTTAATTTTATTTTATTTACTCTATGATTAAATGTCAAAATTATCTAGTTTCTGCACCTTTTTGTAACAACTATATTGTAGTAAGTTTCAAAAAAGTTTGAAACTATTATGTCACAATGTATGGGTGCATTCGTACAGCGAGCAGGATACTTTCGCATTCAATGGGGTGGATTCATACAGGGTAATTAAAAAGCCTATTAAACTTGTTAACTTTTATTAAATAATAAAGAATATTTATATATCATAAAACTAACTATAATTGTTAACATACTAAGGTCCGATTTCACCAAAGTAGAATAAATTTTATTCCTAGGATGAAACTGTTATTTACTCTCAGATAACCATGTCTTCATTTCACCAACTACTTATCCTGAGTATAACAAAGTTATACGAGAGTAACTCTTATACCGCCAATTTTCAAGGAATAACCGGCTTATTCCTCAGATAAAATCAAAATGGTGTCAAATTTTATGTCAGTAAACTGTTGTCATAATTTTGCACATTGAATTGTAATTAGGAGAAAATATTATTAAAATGCAGCGTTTGAGAAGAATGTTATCGGACAGTGAAAGCGATAGTGAAGATAACTATTTTATTTTGAGACGTCCAAGGTGGTTTAAAAAAAGAAATTAGCATTTTTACAACTACGATGAAAAGGATTTCATGATTGATTTAGATTCAGTTGGCACTTCGTTTCCTTCCAGACATTTAAAAAAAACACAAAGCAAACTAAACGAAATTAATAACTATGTTTTGAGCACACAGCGCGACTAACGACTTTACAGATACAGTTGTTTTGAAAAATATCACTGACACATTGACATTAGTTCAAAGTGACTACTAAATTAAAAATGTCCTGTTATGCTATACTGTAATGAGATAATGACAAGTCTATTTAATTTGACTGCATTTACATTCAATTCTCATTCAGGTGTGCCACAGGTAAAAAAAAAACATTAATCTAAGAATAGTTATACTAGGATTAACTTTTTGTCTTAACAAAGTGGTGAAACGTACTACGAGTTATTCTGAGAGTAAATGCAGCAAATAATTTTATACCTGGCATAGTTATTCTTGGATAACGACACCATTGGTGAAATCGGACCTTAATACATTGTTTTAGGAACAGACAAAAATAAAATATAAAACTATACTATCAATCTATATGAAATATTTGTAATTAATCCTTTACAATTTACGTTTCATTAGGTAAACTAAAGCTCGATGTTTCCTTTCCTTGTTTATTTTCTAATTTCTTCAATTCTTTCTGTTTATAGGTATATCATTTCTAATTAGTAGATGTTTTTCAGGCGTATCTGTAGAACCTATCGGTTTATAAACCGTCTTTGAATCAAATGATTAATCGCCAAATTCATAGAAGTACGGTTCGTCCCCATTTTATTTTTATAAAAACCGCACCTTGATTCTACAACTAGTAAAAACAAAGTAAACTATGAATAGTTTCACATTAATATGAACAAAAAATGTCTTAATAATAGTAGGTGCTTCAAAAACATAGAAATGTAGGTATTCAATTTAGTTATAAAGTAAAGATAAATCGACATTTGTCGTAAAAAAATCAAAGGCGGAGCATTCGTACGCGTACCCCTCGACCTGCAGTATAGGTACCTACTGTACGAATGTGCCTCACCCTCCGCACAAAAGTAAATTACATCTTTATATATTCTAAGTTAGTATGAGAAATATTACTATGAAAGCTTTGTTTTCGCTGTAAGTAATCGCTGCAAAATACAAAGAATGCAAAATAAATTAATAAAAGTGCATTTTCATTACAACTATTTGACTCCTACAGAAACACTGTTTAAAGAAACTAAATTCATGAGGATACAATAAACATAATATGTGTATAATATTTCAATTTTAATATATAAAATCATAAACGAATTAATATATACAAATATATGTTTTACAAAGAAATCACACACAATAAAATATTCACTAAGAAGTTCAAATCAAATAAATCTAATTAAACCAAGAATTTAATATAATGTATGAAGGCATTCAAATATGTAATAGGTACATTACTATCACATTTAATTGAAATTAAACCATTTTATAAATTCAAAAAAATTTTAAAAGATCATGTTTTAAACAACATACCTATAATTTAACAAATAATAACGAGTAAATATAAAAATATATAAATGTAATAAAAAAAAAGAAGTTGATAATTAAATGATATACTAATACAAGCTAAACAAAATATATCTATGTATAACTTAAAATGTATTTAGGTATTCATTTTATATAAATATAATATACATAACACATTTCATCACGAAGTTCTATTCGTGCCTCTTCTAGTAACAAGCTCTTTATATCCTTGTATTTACAAATTACGAACGTAAAAATTTCTAGTTGAAATACCCTTCTATCCGCAAAATTTTATAAAAATGATAAAAAAATAAGTTGTAGTCATAATAAGTAGGTTATATTAGATGTTTGTATAACATAATATATTTGTTTCAAGTTTGTATTAAGTTTTAGTACCTATATTAGTTGTTACTTAAAAATCACGATGTACCTAAATAATTTTCATCTACCGTTTGTAAAATTTCTTATTAAGTAAATGTAATTCTTTTGAAAAATAAAGCATATTAAAACCGAAAGCGCAAAATAAACAATTTTAACATTAGTTGCTTAGAACATGTATGATCAAATGAATGAATCAAAGATTAGTTGATTATGACTATACTTATTGTAAAAATAATAATATTTACAATTACCAACTAAACTTCAGTAAAAAATTTACTTAACGCGCGCGAAAACTAATAAAAATAAACACTTATTTTATGTATAATAACACTACATTATTATTAACCAATTTTTAGATACTAAGTTAAAATAAACTTAAAAAACATGAAATATACCCACAGACTAAAAAACACGGCTGTTTATGTATCTTTTGAGGATTAATATATAATTTATGCAGGTATCGCATTTTCATTAACCACTGAAGACTTATAAGATACAGGAAGTTCATCAAAGGATATTGTGTTGACTTCAGAACGTGAGATAATATGGTAATATTTTCTTGGCGCAGGCTAACAAATTTAAAAACTCTCACTAAGAAGCGACGGCGACGGCGACTGCGACGGCGGCAGCGGCAGCGGCGGTCCACTTCAACTGAAAGTTCCAGCTCAAGAAGCCAACAGAAAATGCCTAAAACGCCCCATATCAGTGAAGAAGGCTTCTTGAAAGCCGAAAGCAGTTCCGATGCCGCTTCTCTTGCTGACAGCGATGTTGGCGAAGGTATATTATGTTGAAATACACATGTAGGTATATATATTTCTTTATTTAAAATCATTTAAAATCATTTAAACAGTACTGCTGTTAGAGAAGTACCAGGAGTAACCAACACAAAAGAAGTGAATTAGTATTAGTACTGAACTTCAGTTATTGCGTTTCAACAGTAATTATTTATTTGCCTATAGTAAGCCGATCTACATTATTTACTTATATAGTAAAAAGCACTCGTAGTATGTTGTTTTTTTAATACGTTTTATATGTTTACAGAAGTAGAGATACCAGCAGTATCCTTGCCAGGACTCAACGGTGATTCTTTAGTTCAACTTGCCAAGAATGATCTACTAGAAGAGAGTAATTCGTCCAGTTCACCTGAAAAAAGTTCAGAGGTGCGACAGAATTATTATAATTTTATGTTATTAATCTATAAATATAAACATATAATAAAATCTGAGTGGAATATGGACATTAAATATTCTTTGTAAAACTGTATCGAAATAGTCATTATCATTATTATTGATACAGAGGCTGAATCTATTATAGTTTTTATAATGTTTGTCTGTCTGGGAAAGCATAACGAAAACTACTTTACAAATTTTGATTTAGCTGATTATAGTGGGTCAACTACAAATACAGGACACTTATTACTGCGGGAGATATCATATATCTACTGTAACCGTTAAAACTTACTTAGATACGAACCCTAGTAAGGTATATTTTTTAAAATTATATGTATGTGTGCTATGTATAACAATTTTTTTTTTATTTAATTGTTTTTGTTTTAGGATGTTAAAAAAGAAGATGAGTCTGAAGAAGAAAAGTAAGTTCTTTTATTTGTTAACCGTCGTTTGTGTTATATACCATATAGGTCTAAACGATTATAGATTCCTGTTTCTTATACAAATTTTCTCTTAGATTCCTATAATATACTTTGTTATATTGAAGAAGAATAGAAAGAAACGATTAAGAGATAAACAGTAGTTTTTTACATTCTAAATTTCATAGGTTTATAAAATATCAAAGAAAAATAAAAGAATCGAATCTTGATCCTATGTTAGTATAAAATAGCAAAAATTGCTTAAAAACATTTATTCATAGATTGTTTTTCAACGACCCTTTTTTAAATCGACACATATAAATAAAATTGGAGTGTCTGTTTTTATTTTCAAATTAACATGAAGGAACTTTCCACTAAGAGAGCAAGAATATACGGTACTTACATCAGGTAAATAATCAGTTTTTAAAAATGTTGTCTCTCTGTCTGTTTCTACCAGCTTAATCTCTGAAACGTCTGGACCGATTTTGACGGGACTTTACTTGCAGATAGCTCATGTTACAAGAAGTAACTTAGGCTACGTTTATATAATTAGAAAATTATAAAAATTGTTTAATTTATTTTAACTTAACCCTAGCGAAGCGGGCTGGGTTTTCTATTACTAAATAAAAATGATTCTATGTACTCAGTGTAAAATCAAGACGTCGCAAAGCGAACGCGATATCATCAGACTCGGAAGTGGGAGGATCTCACAAAAAGGAAAGGGTGGTAAAGACCAGTGACTTCGAGGACTCCGATGATGACTCCGAACCAGCGAAGAAGTCCAAGCGGAAGAAGAAAGGCAGTGAGAGTGATGCATCATCCTCATCTGGTGATGGGAGGTATTGTTAAACTATTTAAAGTTTTATGGCTTTTTAAATAGAACTATTTTTTTGGTAACCATATATTGATTTTTGAACAGACATATTGATTTGAACAATAAATGTTTGTCTTTTAAAAATGCGAAAAAAAAGTTTTTCGAACAGCTCTAAATTAACATTTTCCTTTTTTGTGATATAAAAAATATAAATAACATAAATTATGCAACATAAAAACGCACTGGTACCAAATATTTTTTTGACAGTAAAAAGAAACGACGTCGAATAAAACATATAGACGACAGTGATGAAGCATCTGGTTCAGAGTCAGAAACAGAAGGCAGAAATAAACATGGCAGGAAGAATATTCGAAAGGTATTTATTAATTTAAATAACTTAACAACTATATATTAATATGAGAAATACTTTTTTATGTTTCGTGCATTTATTTTCACATAATTTTAATTAATTATTTTCTTTTATAAAATTTAAAGCAAAAATACAATTTTAGTTAATTGATGTGTAACATTTGTTTTCTGTGAAAGGTTATGGGTAAGAATCAACTGGAAGAAGCAACCAAGAAAGCAGCGCGTGAAGAGAAAGAGAGAATCGCTCGAATCGCTGAAAGGCAGAAGTTGGTAAGTATTTTTTAAGTAAATTGTAATTAATAATAAGTGATATGCCATTAATATATAACGTTTTTATTTATTAAAGTATAAATCACTAGCATATAGCCCTATCTGCCCGCGTTTTAAAGACTGCAAACTAATAAACATAATATACTAAAACCTTCACTCAAACACGCTGCATTCTACGAAATAAGTTCCATGTCTATCCGTTTTGTTGTTTTAGCAGTTAGAACGAACAAAAATCACGTCTCGCCATTTATTAACATGGTGAAGAGATTATAATTAAATTTTGTATTTCCAGTACAACAATCTGCAATTTGACGAATCTGGCAAACCAGACGAGGTTGTTTTGGACAAAGTGGTGCTTGACTTCGACCCAGAGACAAAAGAGCCATTAATAGAGGTCGATAAAGGATTGGTTAAGAAGTTGAAACCTCATCAGGTTTTTACCATTATAATTAAAATTTAACTTAATATATGAGTTAATGTATATAATAATAATATAAAAAATAACTTTTTTCAGGCTAACGGTATAAAATTCATGTGGGATGCGTGCTTTGAGAGTGTGAAGCGAATCAAAAAAGACAAGGGCTCAGGTTGCATATTGGCGCATTGTATGGGTCTCGGGAAGACGCTACAGGCTAGTATTATAATATTATTTATAAAAATTACCATCATTATCACCCTTTGAATGTTTGAAAAGTAAAAGTAAAAAGAATGGTTTCTTTTATTATAAAAATTAAAAAGTGCATTGTGATTTGATTATCGAGGTCAATATGAACGAATAAATATTTTAAATCACCTTAAATTATTAAAACAAAAACTTTATTGTGCGACATTTACAGTAATTGTTTTTATTAATATCTTATGTGATATGCACAACACCCTCCCGAGCTTATCAGAAAAATTAATAGATACCTTTATAGGCCGAATCGTACATCAATTAAATCAAAAACGGACGAATTTCAGAGTCGCAATAAAAAGTAATCGTATTTAAATTGTATTTCAAACTATTCGTGATTTTATATGTACATATATGAGCCTGTAAATACGGTCAGAGGACTTTATCAACCACTGTAACCAAATCAAATCATTGGAGAGAAATACCGATTCGTAATTAAATAAGCCGTATGGAAAGACCAAAGATTGACGCGTGTGTGACATGACGCGTGACGTGACGCATGTCGTGACGTGACCATGTCTTGACGTGACGCGTGTGTGACGTGACATGGCTCGTGCCGCAGGTGGTGTCGCTGACGCACACGCTGCTGACGCACAGCGCGCTGACGCGCGTGCGCCGCGTGCTGGTGGTGTGCCCGCTGTCCACGGTGCTCAACTGGGTGAACGAGTTCCGCATATGGCTGAAGCACGCGCACGCCGACTACGATGTGGATGTGTACGAGCTGTCTAGGTGAGATTCTTATGCTATTATGATTTATATATAATAACATCATCATCATCAGCCCTTATTAACTTCCCACTGCTGGGCATGGGCCTCCCTCAGTACGAGGGGATCAGACCATAGTCCACCGCGCTGGCCTAGTGCGAGTTGGCGGACTTCACATTCTCATTCGTTTTCTCAGACATGCAGGTTTCCTCAAGATGTAAGACAAGTGGTAATCATGATATAAATGATTCGCACATGAAAATATCAGAGATGAATGTATCGTGATAAAATTGTTAGTATAAGTAAGCGAATATATCTTTCAAATATTTTTTATTCTTAGATGTCGCGTTTGTTAATTGAACATTTATAGTAATTTTGATTTATTTTTAATAATGTTTAATGTTAAAAATGTACAAAACGGGTATAAATAAGTATTTGAATTTAATGGGGTTTGTTCATGATTTTTTTGTTATCGCTTAATATTATTCAAGTAAGTTCATTAAAAATGAAACTGTCTCTTCGGATTTTGTCGCGGAGAGACTGCCTCTCCCGTGACCATGATTGCTGTAAAGCATTCGAAACATTGGGAACCAAAAATCATAATACATCCGCGACTAAATCCGAAAAGATAGTTTTATTTATAATGTCAAATATTCGCGTAAACCTAAGAAAAGTATTAAGTTCATTAATTTTTTTATAATCTTCAAAATGAAATCATGATTATTTTAAAAGCATTGAATAAGAACAGTCTCAAAATAATTGAGAAATAGTTTTTGTCCATAATCGGTCCTGAAAGTATAGTCATAGTTTAACACGCGTTTATTATTCCAGGCACAAGCAGAACTCTGAGCGGGCGTGGCAGCTGGAGCAGTGGGTGAGCGGCGGCGGCGTGTGCGTGCTCGGCTACGAGATGTTCCGCAACCTCTCCGCAGACAACTCCAAGAAGTTCAAGAAGAAGATGCTGAAGAGCTTCCAGGAGAGTCTGGTAGATCCAGGTGAGGATATATAGCTTGTGTGTTGTTATATGAAGTTATAGCCCGTAGTGATATGCTTTCTTTGAAACGTACATGGAGGAGTTTTAATCTAATAATAAGTAATTTCATTTGTATGTAATATAATTAAGTATAATACGTATCATGTAAAAAGAACGCTGGCTGTCAAGTTGCGCAGAGGCGATTTATCGGCCAATTTGGTGGTAAGACGCGGGGCGCGGGACGGCGAGGCACGCGCCGCATGCTTTCCGGCTCGCTATTGGTTCGTCAGTTCAAAATACTATCGCGCACACAAAAGTTATGAATTACGAAATGATTTTATATAAAAAAATAGTGAAAAAATATATTTGACGTATATTGTTTTATAAAGAGAGTCTGATGATAATGCAGTTAATAATTAAAAAAATATATATTAAACGAATTAATTTAATTTTTTGTAAGTAGATTAAGCATTCTACACTGAATCAAGCATATTTTATTAATTAATAGAATTCTATTTAATGACATTCTATCAAATATATTTTTCAATGTACCTACCAATAACCAATATACATCGTGAGCGAAAGGCTAGTTCAAAAAAAAGAATAAGTTTAGTAATTTCGTATGCGAATGTACCCATGCGCAAACACACCCCCCACCACCTTCTTCCAGCGTTCTTTTTACGTGACACGAACTGTATAAGTAAATATAAGTATTCAAAACTTATATATGTAGTATATCTACTATCTGGTATCCATAACATAAGCTTCGTAGCTTACCACGGAACTGGATGGTGCTGTGTGTAATTATGTCCCAACATATTAAAAAAAATCCCAACATCATATATAATTATCATTTACAATAAAACATTCTGAGTAAATCTGCATGTATGGAAATTACTCGTTCCCTAAATACTTTTAGAGTCAGCCCAAATTGATTTATACTCCACCCACTGTGTGGTATGAAGTGGCTCAGCTACTAAAAATACTTATATGCATTAAATATGTTTTCATAAATATAAATGTCAAGATGTGGATTGTAATTATTCATTATATTTAATTTTTATTTAAAATCCAGTGAAATATGACGATCATATAATATGAATTTTAATCATTATAATAATATAATCTATTGTCCTCAGGTCCCGACTTAGTGGTATGCGACGAAGGCCACCTGCTGAAGAACGAAAAGACCAGTCTGTCGCAAGCCATGAACCGCGTGAAGACGCTGCGCCGCATCGTACTTACAGGAACTCCTTTGCAGAATAATCTCAAAGAATGTAAGATTATTACATACTTATTGATATTAGGAACTATTTATTTATATATTTACTTAATTATTATATACTTTAATGCTGATTGTTATTACATTTATACAAAAATATCGTTATAGTATAAAAAAGTCTTCCCGCTGTCTGTCTGACTCTATGTATGCTTTGATATTTAAAACTACGCAACGGATTATAATGCGGTTTTGTAATTGATGGAGTGAATCAATAGGAAGGTTTATATGTATAATACACTAGGTGAACCCGCGGCTTCGCTCGCATTAGTTTCATATGTAAATTAGTTTGAAAATCAATTAAAACTTGTTTATTATAATGATATAAAGATATTATAAACTATGTTCAGACAATATGTAAAAATATTGAAAATTTACTCTATTTAGTTGATATTTAAATACATTTTTTTTATTTAAAATTAAGTAGAGTTTTGTTTTTATTCCATTACCTTCACTATTTATCAATTGTTTTACACATATTTTCTTAAAATCCTACCCTGCTAAGCCTAACCTGTAATAATTATAATATCGATTCTATTCTGAGAATTGAATCAGAAGAAAAATTGTATAATCTTTCAAATTGGTGTGTTATTGTAATATCTTTAATTTCCACTTCATTCATTTTGATGAGCGCCATATAAATAAATCTTATACATAATATAAAGTTGGTCAAAAGCTATTTTTTCTACAATTTAAAACTATAATTACTTATATACCAACAGATTACTGCATGGTACAGTTCGTGAAACCAAATCTCCTCGGCAAATACAATGAGTATCTCAATCGTTTCGTGAACCCCATCACCAACGGACAGTACACGGATTCAACGGAACACGACATCAAGATTATGAAGAGACGCTCCCATGTGTTGCATAAAATGCTCGATGGGGCTGTTCAGGTCAGATTTTGTTCAATTTGTTATCTTTTTAGTTATTTTTGTCCTATATTTTATTGCTTTTTTTTTAAAACAACTTATCTGCCGCGTTTCTTCCCATTGTAATTGAAGTTATTTATTTTTTTACAGTAAACCCATTTTTATCTGAATCAAAAAATAGCCTTATAGCAATTTTAGCGGTAATGTAGATTTCCTTTAGTGATAGAACTTCCATCATAGTAGTTTCAGAGATTATGCCTTACATACAAACTTTGCTTTATAAAATTCAAGTTAAAAATAATTTACAGAGGAGAGACTACGGGGTGCTGGCGCCCTTCTTGCCTCCAAAGCATGAATACGTCCTCTTCATAACCCTCACTGAAGTACAGATCAAACTCTACCAACATTACTTGGATAATTACTCTAGAAGGTAACTAAAAAAATTATACTTATCATAGTTCACCACGCTGCCTAAGTGCGGGGCGGACTTCGAAAACTTGCTAGGTTCTCTTAGACATGCAGGTTTCCTCACCGTAAAATAAGTTGTTGTGGAAATAATACGCGAGAATATCAAAGGTGTGAGACCCGGGATTTGAACCTGCTTCACTCAATTTGCCAAGCGAACGTGTTACCGCTACACTATCACTGTCTTAACTCTTTTTGTAGAGTTATGATGAATATATAATCGTTGTGATGTTATTGTTTAATTCTACAAATTGTGTTTATTTTTTTTCTTATTATTTATTATATTATATGAATAAAAGAGAAGTATTATATAGATAAAAATATATTATAAAAATTTTGCAGACCATTACCAGGGAAATCTTCAGGGTTTCTATTCCCAGACTTCCAGTCATTGCAGAGGATATGGACGCATCCGCTTGTATTGAAATACAACTCGGAGAGATATGAAATTATGCAACAAAAGAAAGTAAGATTTAATGATTTACTTGAGTTTATTACAAGTTTTTTTTTACATTTTGAAAGTATAATTCCTATGAAAAGTATATAAAAAATCGTTTTAAGTATTAAAATCATAATAATTATTCTAATTAATAAATGTAATAATATTGATCATAGAAAATATTTATGTTATTCATTTCCTCTACATGGATGGCTGAATTAAATAAAAAAAATAATTTACTATTGAATAAAATACTGGTTTTCAAGTTGTAGTCAAACTGATCTATTTTTGGCATTTCAGTAAGCATTTTACATTTTGCTTAAGAAATTGGTCTGTTAAACATGTTACATTATATCTTTGGATAATGCCGTATATGAAAACGTATTCACTGAATAATGATACATATAAAGTAAAACAACATAAATTTATTAAAAATATTTTACGTAAATTTTCTTTATGTAAATTTAGTGTTAAAAATGTTTAATTCAGTATTTTCATTTTATATACTAATATAGTATTCGATCGATTTGTTTAGCGTGAGAGAGAAGAAGAAGAAGATTCAGAGGGCTCTCTGGCTGATTTCATCGACGATAACTCTTCGCCTGATGTAAGTACATACATGAAAAATCAATAAAATAAAATTATAAAAAATACAATGTGGTATGGTTAACCCATTTTACTTAATATGTATGGAATATGGGAATTTAATATGATATAAAAATTAAATATTTAAGTATGTCACAGCTAAATTGTGCAATGTGCCTCGTAGGAGACTTCAACAGAGGAGTCGTCTGATAGTTCATCAGATGTGAGTGATGACAGTCGAAAGAAGAGCAAGAAAAAGAAATCTGCTAAAAAGAGCAAAGGAAAAGACTCTAAAGTGGCACCGAGACGTGGAACAAGGGCTAATCCAAGTAAGAACTTTATGGAAATATGTTTTTTTTAAAGTTATAAGTTTATTTTATTCAGTGAAGCTTATATCCTAAATTTTGATTTTCTTTTTGAAATATATTATTTTTAAAAATTTAATTTCATTTATACTACTTGAAAATATGTGTTTGTATTATTAGAAGTCATTTATGAGCTTTAAAATCTTTCTATTTCACGGAAACTGCAACTATCAAAAGTCTTTACACTTGCGATTTCGAATCTTATCAAAACCCTAATAAGAAAATGTATGTAAAAATAATTAAAAAAATTTTGATAAATATAGAATATATATTTTAAGTTTTAATAATGTAATATAAACATTCCAGTCGAAATAGATGACGACGACGTGGTGCTAGAAGAGGAGGTGAAGACGGAGAACCCCACGGAGTGGTGGATGCAGCTGGTGCCCGAGGAGGAGCTGGACGACCTGCGCCACTCCCACAAGCTGGTGCTGCTGTTCAACATACTGCGGGAGTGCGAGGCCATTGGCGATAAGTTGTTAGTCATTAATTTGCTTATTCATATTGTACGCTAGAAAAGTAAGTTTTGGGCGAGTTGATTGATCATTTTTGTAACACCCACGCCGCATAGTTAATTTTAATAAGCATTTTCATATCTTGTCCTGTTTCACAAATATATCCAAAAATGGAAATATTATAATAAATAATGGCATTACAAAATGGTAAAAAATACGTTGACGTATAAAAAATAACTCTAAATAGTAGAAGAAAAATAATTATTTTTCTATAATCAACTCAACATATTTGTTGAAAAACCGATAAACCGATCACAAATCATTGTTATTGATTTATTCAATAACTATGATTTGTGATTAGTTAAGTGTTTAATAATTTATAGAAAATAAGTTATCTCTGTTACTGAAATTGGAAGAAAAAAGATCAGTAAATCACGATTGTCAATACACAAAATATAATATTAAAACATAAAAGTTAACTAGCAGTACCCGCGGCTTCATACGCGTTCAAACTCCTACCCAATTTCACACGGCACTCACTGGACTAATCTCAAAAAGTCCATAGGAATTATACACATCTGTTTTTATGTAAATGGATTTGGGATGATTGTTTTAAATAGAAATAGTTTATCTGTGAAGTGTAAACGAAAGAAAGAATGAGTGAAAGAGATAGAGTGTGTTCGGCCATGATTGATATATCCAAGATGGTGGATAGTTAAGAAAGAGGGAACGAGCGTGTGCATAGAAAATAAATGAAATAAAAGCGTAAGGTGATACATTTTTTATTTGCTGGTATTCTCAATCCCACATAGATATATTTTTTATTATATATTTTTTTTCAGATTGGTGTTCTCACAGTCCCTATATTCGTTAGATCTAATAGAGCACTTCCTAGGTAAAGTTGATGAGGCGACGCAAGAAGGGCGTGTCGATGAAAAACTAAATGGACACGTTGGTAAGTCATACTAAATGGTAAAATTATTACTGAAGCCACCAAAACTCAAAAATTGCAGTAAACCAATAACTAGCAAATAAATAATATTAAAACGAATTTATTATTTAATTTGTTTGATGTTAATTAAAAAAAAGTATGTAAAATATAGCAATACATTAAAATTAATGCCTTATTAAATAAATTCTTTCTATTTTTGCAAAAAATATTATACGCATATTTTTGAAGTGAAACTTCTTTAGAATTGTTGTGATTTCAAACTCGATGAAACGAAAAAATAAGTCCATAGTACCAGGCGCTCAGAGATTAGCCTTAGTTAGATCTCGCCCGCCGCGAGTCAGTGACATTTCTAACTCTGTCTAACTCGTGGGTGTGACCTTCGCGCCATCTCCCTCTCTCAACGAGCTTAGACGGGGTTATTTAGTATAAATATAAACGAGATTTAAAAATTAGTTTGCCAAAGAAGTTTTACTTCTGACATGTGTACTTTGTACACACGCACTTTTTTTATTGCGTAATTTGTTTATTAGGTTCGTGGTCGCCGGGAATAGATTACTTCAGGCTAGACGGCTCTACGTCGTGTGAGAATCGCTCCATCTGGTGCAAAAATTTTAATAAAGAAGACAATCCTAGAGCCAGGTAATGTAAACAATTTTTAAAAACATTTTTTTTCTTGTTTTGTACCTAAATATTAATAATAACCAATATAATAAACATAGAGTAATTCCAAGTTTTATAGAGTCGAGAGTTTAAAGGAAAAATCATTTAAATTTGTTTACATCAAATACAGCAATATACTATTTTGTTCTGTAACATAAGCTAAAAAAAATTTGCAATCTTTTAAAACTTTAAACTCGTTTTTTAAAGTTAGTCAATAACTTATTGTAATTGCGAGTTTGTATATTTGTATATACATATTTCTTTAGAGAAGTGCTGAGAAAGACGTGTGAGACCTGGATTTAAACCCACTTTACACGATTTAACAAGCGAGCTCGTTACCACTGTGTGATGACTGCCTAAATAATTTTAATTAATATTAATTATGACGATCGTGGGCTCAGATTATTCCTGATCTCGACGCGCGCGGGCGGGCTCGGCATCAACCTGGTGGCCGCCAACCGCGTCGTCATCTTCGACGTGTCCTGGAACCCCTCGCACGACGTGCAGAGCATATTCAGAGTGTACCGCTTCGGGCAGAAGAAACCCTGCTACGTTTACAGGTTTTTGGCTATGGTTAGTATTTTTGTATTTTTATTTATACTATTGTAGGTGACTTATAAGTTATACGTAATGTATGTAGTTTATCATATTTATTTATTAAAACTTCACATTAATTATAGAAGTCACAGTCAGAGGATGCGAATGAAATGTAACTCTACTTATAAAATACTTTAATAAAACTAATTTTACAAACTAATTATCCTAAAGTGATTACACCGTCGAAGTTTGACGAATGGAATGATCAAAAAAAGTCTTTACCAGTTTTAAAAAGGGAATATTACAACACTGTCACTTCACAAAAGTTATGTCGAAATATGAAAACTCGGTGCAGGTGCGGGATGCGACGTTGATGGTCGCGCGAGGTGGTCCCCAGACATTAGGGTTGCGTAACACATTTCATAATATTTATAATTTATTTAATATTTAATTTACTTATTTACTATCATATTACACACACCTGCATACATATAACACGAATATATAATTATTTATATTTATTAGTTAATATTTATTCATGTAAAATTAATTCACAAGCATAGCCGCGCGAAACCTGTAGTATACGGCGGAACGGAATTTATTTGTCTCCTACTGGCCACTTGTGATTTTTCTAACTATCGACAGTCGAGGCCTTAACAGCTGATGCTAATAATTACTTGTTTTATATAATTTATTCGTTACTAGTTTTTGTATGTGGACTTCTTGTGTTTGTACCTGTAACGTGTATATTACTGTGTATCTCCCTAAACTTTTTCTTCTGATATATTTTTACGTGTGAGTTGAGTTTTCCAATATATTATTTTATTGAGTGATCATTCGTCATGATCAACAACATACACTAAACGATATAGATTACAATCTAACGGTTTTTACAATTTTACGGGGGAGATAATACATACCCTTTATGTCAATACATATATGTTTAAGTTTGTATACATTATATGATATACTTATTGCAAAGCTATGAATGTATGCTTGCTTTATTCTTTTTACTATCAAAGTACAGTTCTCGAGGTATAAGCTCAGCTTTGCATTTGTGTGAGTGCAGTGTACGGATAGGCACGACGATACGGATAAACGTTGCGAGATTGGTTTAAACCTGTTTTAACTGCTTTTTGATGCGCGGCTATTGGCTATTAGCTATCACTCACACAAATGCAAAGCTGAGCTTATGCCTCAAGAACTGTACAATAGTGTGAAATTTAGACACTTGCCTTAAAAGATTATGTGAATGTATTTGTTAATAGAAACATCATTTGATAATCAATAAATTATCCTTTAAGTACTAACTAAAGTTTTTAGAAGACAGTACGCCTTGGGAATGATGTGATCGCCGCCAGGCTATTTCAACATATAGAATTATTGTTAATCTGCAATTTAATTTAAAAAAGAGAGTATCTTAAATAAAAAAATAATATTAATCCCGCTGAATTTCTTTTGCCAGTTCTTCTCAGGTCAGAGGTTTCTTCTTTCCGAACTGGTGGTAGACTTACGTTCAGTAAGAAATTATACCAATTTTTATGCTGAATAAAATATTTTGATTTAATAATGCACTAACAGGGCACAATGGAGGAGAAGATCTACGAGCGTCAAGTGACAAAGCAGGCGATATCCAAGCGCGTGATCGACGAGCAGCAGATCGACCGGCACTACGCGGAGAACGACCTCGCCGAGCTGTACAAGTTCGAGCCGCGGCCGCCCAACCCGCGCGAGCTGCCGCCGCTGCCCAAGGACCGCCTGTTCGCTGAGATGCTCAAAGAGCATGAGGCTCAGGTATTCATCATCATCATCATCATCAGACCTTTTTAACGTCCCACTACTGGGCACGGGCCTCCCTCAGTACGAGGGGTATCAGGCCATAGTCCATCGCGCTGGCCTAGTGCGTGTTGGCGAACTTCACATCTCTCGTCATCATCGTCTTTCGAAAACTAGCTAGGTTTTCTCAGACATGCAGGTTTCCTCACGATGTTTTCTTTCACCTTAAGACAAGTGGTAATCATGATAGAAATGATTCGCATATGAAACTATCAGAGGTGCGAGACCCGGATTTGAACCCGTTATCCAAGCGAGCGCGTTACCGCTGGGCTACCACTGTCTTAGGTATCCATAGTTATATACAATAACTAGCATTTCCCGCGGCTTCGCACGCGTTGTAAAGATCGAAAACCAAAATCTTTCTGAGTCGCGAGATACGGTACCTCATAGAAGCTGCCCTTCCCGTTTTTGCAACATTTTTCATTGATGCGCCGCTCCTATTGGTCGTAGCGTGATGTAATATAGCCTATAGGCTTCTTCGATAAACGGACTATCCAACACAAAAATAATATTTTAATTCGGACCAGTAGTTCCTGAGATTAGCGCGTTCAACCATACAAATAAACAAACAAACAAACTCTTCTGCTTTATAATATTAGTATAGATATAGATAATAATAAAAATATTCCCCCCAACGTGTTAACACCTTGTCGTGTCCGTTTTACATTTTGACAGTTTCACTGTGATAGATTATAATCTACCGAAATTGAACACGTTAAATTGTAAGTAGTATATTTCGGTTCTGCTGTTCACAATCTCGCAGGAGATATAATAATCTATCGGTATTTACAATTTTACGATGAAATATTATACATAATATTTCAAAAGTTAATAATTTTATTATAAGCAAAAAAAGATAGCATAGGAACATATTTTAGTGTAGTTTAAGTAAAATATAAGTAAGTATATACTTGTAAATAACAAACATTAAAAAACCTATTCTTCTAGATCTACAAATACCACGAGCATGACTCTCTCCTGGAGAACAAGGAGGAGGAGACGCTGACGGAGGAGGAGCGCAAGGCGGCGTGGGAGGACTTCGAGAACGAGAAGACGCGTCCGCCGCCCGCGCCGTTCTCTGCCTACATGCACAACGGAATGAGTATGTGTTATTTTTTTTTATGGTAAAAAGGGGGCAAACGGGCAGGAGGCTCACCTGATGGGAAGTGATTACCTCCGCCCATGGACATCTGCAAGCCTGTGCAGACGCGTTGCCGGCCTTTCAGGAAAGGGAGGGATTGAGGAGGGAGGGGGGAACGAAGACGGAGGATGAAGGGAAGAGGGAGGGGGGAAGGAGAGTGGGCCTTTCAGGAAAGGGAGGGAGGGAAAATGGAGGAAAGAGGGAGGGAGGAGCGAAGACGGAGGGGAGGGAGGAGGGAGCGAAGGCGGAGGGGGAGGGAGGAGGAAAGGGGAGTGGGCCTCCCGGATTCATTTACCGGACGAAACGCGACAGCAAAGCTGCCACTTCACGTTGGTCTCCTGTGAGAAAGTGGTACTATACGGGGCGTGCCGGCCCATTCGGCTGCTACCCGAAGGTCTCTCTTTTTCCCACTCCTGGGCATGGATCTCGCTTCAGTACGAGGGGGATAACTCATAGTCTTATTACCATCTATGAACCATCTTGCAAAGTTGCCTTTGATGAAGTTTACATGTTTTTCGAAAACTTGAGGTTCTCTCAGACATGCGGGTGCGGTTCCTTCATGATGATTTCCTTTACCGTAGGAAAATTGGAAATCACTAGTAATGGATGTATACAACACTTTTAAATTTCCCACTGCTGAACACTGGTTATGATTCGCATATGAAAATATCGTAGGTGTGAAGCTCGGACTCGAACCCGCATCATTCGGTGTCGGTGACTGTCTTTAATATAAAAAATATAACGTGTGGTGTCGTGGGAATCATCACGTAGATTATCACATTAGATACTCTATAGCTATCATACATAGACTATACATAAAAATCTTACGTTACGGACGTTTTTTCCCGGTTAGGGTACCCCTCCGCATCGTCCCATAACGTATATTACATAACGTTCCAATTTTTGAAGTGAAACTTCTTTAAAATCGTTGTGATTTCAAACTCGATGAAACGAAAAAATAAGTCCATAGTACCAGGCACTCAGAGATGGGAAAGAGTTAGCCTTAGTTAGATCTCGCCCACCGCGAGTCAGTGACATTACTAACTCGGTCTAACTCGTGGGTGTGACCTTCGCGCCATCTCCCTCTCTCGACGAGCTTAGACGGGGTTATTTAGTATAAATATAAACGAGATTTAAAAATTAGTTTGCCAAAGAAGTTTTACTCTGACATGTGTACTTTGTACACAAGCACTTTTTAATTATTTTAAATAAATGATATGTTTCGTCGCCAGTGCCCAGTCTAATACAGCAGCAGACGCAGATGGCGTACGCGACGCTGATGACGCTACTGCAGAAGGAGATGCCCAACGCCACCGACGCGCAGATACGCGATGTGCTGTACCGCACCAACCCCGCGGTAAGACTCGTTTCTTCTTCTTAATCTTCCTCTTGACCTTCTTTAATCCTCCTCATCCTCTGATCTCTGACCTCTAATCCTCCTCCTTATAACATTAGCTATCTGCGAGTGAAAGTCCCGTCAAAATCGGTCCAGCCGTTTCAGAGATTACCCGGAACAAACAAACAGACAAAAATTTTAAAAATTGATTTTTTTTGCTACTATTGTATATACTTTCATATGCATTTAGTGTAAAGCTGTTTATTTAATTAGTTGTAATTAAACACAGACACCAACCCACCACCAATTTATTTACATGTATAGACAAATGCATTTTATTATATTGAAGACTTCTTTACCTTTTGAAGACTAAGCTAAACTAAAACTAAACTAAAGCTATTATTACTTTATTTATTTCTTGTAATAATGGTGTCTTATCAATGTTTCTTAAGTAACAATGGATGATTTGCAGAACGAATAATATTACAATATTCCATAATGTCATTTTAAAACATAATCCTTACAACACAGAACTCTCACTACTTTTTATAATGTCTTTTTATTATAGAAAATACACTTTGTTCACGGCTATTGTACTTATTAATGTTTTGGTATCTGAAAAGATATTATTAATTATGTTTGAATTAGAAAAATACTAATAGAATCGTGAACCAATATAAAAATTGCATGAGACTTTTTTTGAATTTTTTTTTCTGTCTCTAAAAAACTCATAAATTGCTACAAGGTAGTCCAAACGACGAGACGTTGGCGCAGTTTGTACTGACCCTACTTTCTTGCGCCAGCGGTCGCGGGTTCGAGTCCCGCTGGGGGCATTCGTTTGTTAGACTCGGATGTTTGTACTCCAGTCATGGGTGTTTATATTTATATTATGTATGTATTTAAACTTATTTAATAAATTATGTAGTATATCAACTATCTGATATTCGTAATACAAGCTTCGTAGCTTACCACGGAACCTGGTTGGCGCTGTGTGTAATAACGTCCCAACATATTTAATATTAATTATTATTTAAAATATAACCTCATCCTCTTTTGTAAGTCGGTTAAAAATTAGCAATAGCTAGTACATATTGTTTTACATAATCATGAAAAGGCATCATGAGTACATTTTTCATAAGTATGAAGATATGACCATTCGTAATTTGGGTGTAGGACTTTTAAAACTCTTCACACTATGAAATTATTTACTTTATTTTTTTAATTTGTTGAAATGATTTTTTAAACTTAATAATAATTAATTTTTATATATTTATTTAAAACAAACAATTTAAGTTTCATATAGAAAATACAATATAATGAAACTTATCAGTATACGTTTATTTGTTTAGATGTTCGGTGGATACGACTACGGCGTAAGTTGATATAGATACTATTTAGAACATTTTTTTTTCGTTCATGTACGCCATGTCCATATCATAAATATAATATTATTTTCTCTTGAGCATGTTATTATTTATTATTACTTTATAATTATTGTTGTTTTTTATCGATAATTTGTTTATGTACAACTTGAATGATGTGTGTGTTTTTTTGACAGTTTTTGCAGAAAATGGGTGAACTTTACAAATATTCGCAGCCGGGGATGATGAATCCTGGCATGATGAACCCTGCCATGAATCCAGGTATATTTTCTCTTAAATATTGCCTTGTAAATATTTTATTATTTAAATATTGTTACTGTGTTATTGAATATGAAATAGTTAATTTTTAACTGCTAAGGTTCATTTTGATGTAAATAAAATTAATTTTGAAAATTAACTTAAAAGCCATTTGATTGTTTTTGATGTCATCAATAGTGAAATTAATATTATTTATTATATAATCGTAAATAGCCAAGAGTTATAGAATTATACAATTAGGCGGTTATAAAATTAATATTATTAATTTTCCATTAATTCAAAGTAATAATAGACTTATTTTTCTGTATTTAAAATAAGAATTCATATTTTCTAATAATCTATTAATAAATTTGGTATCAAATAATAAAGTATTACATAAAATTGTGATACTTATTGATAGAAAAGAGAAAAATCAATATTAAAATGACATTTCTTACTACTTAGCTTACAATGTTTCAAAGGAAATGTAAAGAATTAGCTCAATCGAATCAAATGTGAAAATTGTAGGTTGAATAAAAGTTGGTAAAAATAAGTTTTTTTTAATCTCCGTGTAAAGAGCTTAGTCGTTACATTTAAATTAAGGTAAATTGGACATAGTTATTCAAACCAGAACCAACCCACAGAATGAAAAGTCATTCTATGATCTGATATGATAGATTTTCAACAACTGTATACAAAGTTTGTATAAACCTCTTTCCCAAAAATACCTTCATAATATATATTATAGAATATGTAAATAGCTTTGATCTTTTAAGCATATATAAATCACGTAATTTTGGACCTATCTGTGTACTTAACTCAATTTAACCACCATTGTTTGCATAAACATGACTGTATGTCCAATTGTGAAATTTGTTTGTGTCAGCAGTGGGCGGCATGTCGCTGGGCGGCAGCAGCGGGCTGCAGTACGAGCCGCCGTGGCAGCGGCAGCAGCAGCAGAACATGCTGCGCATGCAGCAGATGATGCAGCAGCAGAATGTGAGTGTTGCCAACCTTATGCTCTCTCTGATTAAGAATATTTAACATTGTAAATTAATTATGTATTTTTTTATTTTTTGGGGATTTATTTGGATTTTTATTTTTTTGTATTATATATACAGTTTTATTTTTATTTTAAAATGTCAAATATTCGCGTTGAGGCGAGATTGTGTACTGTTGCAGCTAGTTAGCAATTTCTTACATTCTCCATATGAAATCCTTCTCAAGACTCAAGATATAATCAACTAAAACGTAATTGTTTATTTTACAATAAATTTAAAAAATCATTGGGACAAAAACTATTATATTCTTGAAATTTGAAACAAATGACAATAATAATCCTTTAAGATCGGTTAAGTAGTTACGTAGTTCTTCACTTACCATCGTTACACGAGAATTTTATTTATTTATTTTTAGTCCCGCTGAGTTTCTTTCGCCAGTTCTTCTCAGGTCAGAGGTTTCTTCTTTCCGAACTGGTGGTAGACTTGACGTTCAGTGAGAAATTGTAATAAATTTTATGCTGAATAAAATATTTTGATTTAATTAATATAATCTATACAATATGTATACTAAGGTGGCGCAAAAAAAACGGATTATTTTTTTATGAGTCTCGTTTGAAAAAATGTTAGTTTTTGATATTAAAGGAGCCCTCTCCAAAGGACAGCTCAAAAAAATTTTAAGAGGTCGCTCCGAATTTTTAAAATTTTTAAAATCGTAGAAAATCGAATTTTTATTTTATTTAATTGTTACTTTAGATTTTTTTAGAGCGAACTTTTGATATATAAAGTTAAAATTCATCTCGTGGTGTATTGTTATCGATTATTATTGTACTAAATAAAAAAAATTATGGAATTTTAATTTGAATATTAAAAGGTCGTTCGAAAAATTCTAAAGTAATGTAATAACTAATAAATATTAAAAAGTTATGAGGGACCTTTCAAAATTTAAATTTTGAACTGAAACTTTCAGAATGTTTTTTTGGTCTATAAAATTATACCGTAACGAGAAAAAAAAAACAATTTTTGACGATTTTTGAAATTTAAAAATTCGGAGCGACTTAAAAATATTTTGAGCTGTCCTTCGAGAGGGCTCCTTAAACATCAAAAACTAATATTCGCACGAGACTCAAAAAAAAATGGTCAATTTTTTTGCGCCACCCTAACGTATACATACTAACAGTCAATGGGCACGAAGCTGTACGCGGGCGGGCTGGGCAGCCGCGACCCGGTGGCGATGGCGCTGCAGCAGCAGCGCGCGCGCGACCTCATGCTGGGCGAGCGCGCGCGCCCCCGCGGCCGCCCGCCGCGCCAGCACCCGCCGCCGCCCGCCGGCGACGTCGTCAACCTCGACTCCGACTAGTGTCACTCTAGGTATCTTATTTTTTATTATTATTGAAGTGAAACTTCTTTAGAATCGTTGTCTCCGACTAGTGTCACTCATATACATATGTAGGTTTATTTTAATTTTTATGTTATATTTCTTCTGTGTGAAGTCCGCCAACTCTCACTAGGCCAGCGCGGTGGACTATGGCCTAACCCCCCTCGTACTGAGGGAGGCCCGTGCCCAGCAGTGGGACGTTAAAAAGGGCTGATGATGATGATGATGATGATGATTTCTTCTGTTGATGTATAATAAAGTGTATTATTATTATTATTATTATTCTCTTTTTTTATTATTATTGAAGTGAAACTTCTTTAGAATCGATGTGATTTCAACTCGATGAAACGAAAAAATAAGCCCATAGTACCAGGCGCTCAGAGACGGGGAAGAGTTCGCCTTAATTTAAATTCAAGTTTTACTTCTGACATGTGTACTTTGTACACAGGCACTTTTTTTTTTATTATTGAAGTGAAACTTCTTTAGAATCGTTGTGATTTCAAACTCGATGAAACGAAAAAATAAGTCCATAGAGACACAAATGTATAGGATTCAGCCGGCCGGCATACAAGCCTCATAGCTTACCACGGAACTAGATGGGCGATGGCGCTGTTGTAAAAATATCCGAACATATTTATATTTATTGCTATATATATTTAGTGCTTCACCTAAACAATACAAGCCAAGCCAGTAGTCGCTTATCTGTAGAACTGGCGCAACACACTGGTTTCATAAAACCATCTGTTACTCTTTTACGCAATTACTGAACGAAAATTAGATGTAATTTTCTTACGATGCTTCCATTAGTTGCTTTCCTAAGTACCAAAGTTTTTTCACATTTTAATGGGTTTTAATTTCTGTGCGCAGAATCTTAATTATTTATCCATATAGACATTGAGTAATAAGCTTATATTAAAATAAAATTAATTCTTATTTATAATATAATATTGTAAGGCATTAGTGTACTTTACCATATATATCAATCATTATTGTTTCAGATTTCTGATGAATATTATACAAAGGTGTACAGTGAATGTTATAAGGTGCTAAGTATAAGCGAGGTTGGCTAGGTAGGGGCAGTGCGACGTCGAGGGCCGGCTCCGGCACATCTCCCGGGCTCTAGTTAACCAACATACATATTTCCCTCTCACATTTATGTATTTGCCTACTTCCTTGCGTATCACTGAATGAATCTCATTTACATTACTTTCCAATCTATCCTCTAAAGGCTATTTATAGACAATGTCAAAAGATTAAGGGCTAAAGAAGGGAGTGGCAAACATAAAAACGTCGTAGTTTATCTATGTGACTCTTGCATAATGTAATTTATATATAACACCTATATCTCAAATGAATAACAAAAGCCGCGGGCGGTCTATAACTACAACAGATGGTCTGGTTCAGGAAATGTACGTACAAATATTTTATTTCATATTGTTGTGGTCGCAAGCACATATCAAAAATTCTCTTTCTCAGCCTGTATAAGACAATTTTATCTGCACAACAAAATCTTATATAACAAAGACATTTACTTCTGTGAATAAAATTATAGTTGCACTGTAACCAGTGCTCTTTGATGTTAGAAAAATAAGGCGATATAACTAATTTAGATGAGCATTAGGCAATTATATACATAATAATTAATATGTAGATGACATAAATACCCACAAAAGTAATTTCAAAACAATAGATGTAAATATTTTATTGTAAGGATGTCGTTCATTTAATTTTTTACTCTAAATTGATATGTACAGCATCGGAACCTGTGGGTTATATGTTATATACATTCTTAGAAGCACCTCATTGGCATACAAGTGGAATATTAATGATCCATAGAAAACATGTCGTTGGGAGGCTTTAGTATTGGCTTGAAAATTTTAACTATATCTCTCAGTACAGGAAATTAGTATTAAGCTATATAATAATAATATATCAGTAGCTAGTATCTGTGTGTTGACCATCTCCATGTTGATTGATAAGTGACAGGTGTGTAGCACCAATATGATGATGCTCGCCTTACACAATAAAATTAGACATTGGCTATGTGCAGTAATAAAATAGAAATTTGTGTAAAATAACTGATTATTTATGTAACAAATAATTAAATAAACAATTTTTAATCAAAACAATCTAAACATTTTTTCTTTTTGCCATTTAAACGACTTTGCCCATATTTTGTTTCTAAATATTACTGTAACCTTCCAGACATAGTAAAATTGTGTATACTTTTTTAATATTTTATTTGATTTTGAATTAGAGCTCTCTTTATTCATTGTATGTTGAATTGAATATTTTAATAAAACTCTTAATATATTCTGCTCGTACATTTAAATGTATCTGTTAATCTGCAAATATTCTGACTACATTAATGTTATCATTCCAAAATTATAACAATGGTAGTTCATTAATTAAATATTCCTTATTGATATTTTATATTCATTTAGACATTATATAGGTATTCATTTCGCACAATGTTATTGTGCTATATAATATTTGAACTAATAAAAACATACTGGTCCTAGAAATAAACTGAGGTATGTATTCAACATACATGCTACTAATTATGTTAAGATCAGTATACTTAATATTTCATATCTTTTAATTTTAAACCTAATAATATACATTAAAATGGTTGGTTGTACTCTGCTCTTTATTGTTCTCTAATATAAACAAGTACTTTATTTATTAGCCTGTGTCTCTGGCGTTTTAGTTGTGATATTGCCTAATCTTAAATTTTTGTATACGTTTATTTTAATAAGTCACCATTGTGACGTTAATGTTAGAATCAGCAATTTTATTCTAATTATTTTTAGATGATAAATAGTAGTATAACAGATTTGTCTTGTTTACTTTTAAGTGATGTTATAAGATTTTTTAAGGAACATTTTAAATGTTGATTTTTTTACAACTTCTTAAATTTTATGCTTACTCTATGTTATTTATAGTTTTACACAAAGTATAATAAATAAAACAGTATTTCATCTAGAGTATAAGATTATTCTCTATCCAATATATTAACTGGATGATTGTTTGTAAAAGGAAGCACTTGCTAATATGAGATTTCTACATCTATGTGAGGACTGGTATATTATGTAATGTAATGATTTTCTTATTATGTAATATATAATTGTAACTGTAGAAAACTTCCTATTATTTTGTAGTACAATTGGAGTATAAATAAATGATTTGGAAATGTGTAGTTAAAAGTTTTTATTTATCATTAACAGTTTTTATACATTTACTATGGCTTAGGAATTATTTATAAATAAAAGTAATTTAAATTTAAGTCAAATGTTTAGATTAGGAATACCTGATTCCAAACCTACAGACACTTCTATATACTTCAGTATCCTCCGTGACACAAACTGTGCATCATCAGTTTTAGATATGTTTGCATTCAACATTTCTATTCTGTTTTCAGAACAGAATGTTATTATATCACTTGCATTCACAGCCATCGTATTTACTGGCAAACCACTCGCATTCACCATAACAACACGACGAATTCTAAGATCCGGATGAACTTGTTCTATTACTTTTTTTGCCCATTCTATACAAAATATTCTACTAGTATCCATAGCAATAATCACAAAATCTATTGCCACTTTTCCTGTTATGTCTGCTTGTCTCACTATGTCTTCTAAACTGTAGGAACGTAGCACGATCAGTTTCCATCTATAATTACCTTTTGCGTGAATATCTATTATGGCCTCTGATAAATTTTCAATAAAATCGCCATTAGTTGAAAGCACTGCTACGCTTAAACAATTTTTATGACTGTTAAGGCCGACCCAAGGCACACTAATAAAATCTTCCTCAATTGATGACATAATATTTATAATACAAATACAATTATTGATTTCAATAAAATTAAAACAATATTTTTTGACTTATAGGGCAGTTGTTTTGATATTTTAAATTTTATTACAAACAAATGACAATTGACAACTGTAACTTGTCAGTTGACAGATCACAAAAATGAATAAAAGTACAGACTAAATATAAACCTAGAAAAAAAATGTAAGGCATCATGTACATATGAGAATTGATTTTAAAACCATCTACATTCTGACAGAGTTCGTAACTAACAAATAACAATAGTCTACTTAATCTGTGATAACAATTTATCTAATATCTATTATCTATGGACTGGTTCATAACAATCTGCTAAGTTTTGAAATTTAAATCTTGATGTTAAAATTGTCAATAGTTTCATTTAGACATGCGCAAAACAGTGCTCTATGAAGTAATGAAATATGGCATTACATTACGCACCGAGTAATATCACATCACTTCATTACTCGAAACATTACTTGCCATGTGTGATGCGAAGAAGTAATATTACTCGCGTACTGTCATAATAGTATTACTGATCTATCTCATGTAATAATATGATGAATATCACACACGTTTTTATTGATTTTAATTTAAAACTAAAATGTTAACTTTTTATGAGTAAGATTATTGTTATATTTTTATTACTTTTTATATTTAAATATTGTATTTAAAATTTTACCGTCGTAACCCAATTTACTTATATTATTTTTATATAGCTATGTTTACAATAATATATGCAGCAAACAGTAACAGCGTGTACTAGCAGTACCCGCGGCTCCGTCCACATTCTGTCACACGTCACACTGTATTATATCTGCTTTATAAAGTAAATTTTATGTAATTTTAATAATCTTTTATCTTAGCCATATAGCGTACACAGGAGAAGTATAACATTGACCGCAAAGTGCAAAAGTTATACTAAATTACTAATTAGTAAATATTAAAAGTAAACAAAAGGCGAACAGTCGATGCTTTCATACTTCTACTGCCGATTGCCGAAACATTCCCCGAACGCTTGAGTGCTGTTGAGTTAACCCGAGCGATGAAATAGCACGCTCGCGTCATGACTAAAGTAATGAGTAATGTTTGAGGTGATACGTAATGTTTGGTTTGGTCGAGAGATGTGTGATGCTACAGTACAGTAATACTCTAAACATCACCTTGCTAAGCGTAATGAATGTAAATCGCGTTATCATTATATATTTGGATACAATTAATTTTTAAATTTAAAATGTTAAATTTTTATTTGATATGATTAAGATTATTATTTATGTATAGAATTTTTTAAATATTGTATTTATAATTTTACTGTCGTAAGTTAACCAATATAAATTATTATTATTTTTTCGTCGAAAAAGAAACAAAAACTAATTTACAACATACTTTTATACTAGCAGTATCCGCGGCTCCGACCGTGTTCTAAGGACTGCGACTTTGGGTCCACTGTATTATATACATTATACATATACATAATAAAGTTCATTATAATATTAAAATATAAAATGAATAATTAAAGTTTTATTAATTTTTAATTTTGACCCTTTGTGATCAATATTAACAATAACATAAAGTTGATTTGCCTTCATACTTATAGTCTTACGGGATATCTAGATCGAAATAAAATTAAAGACTATAATTTTGGCGTATTTAAAAATCATTTTTCTAACAACTATAACTTTTTTTTATTAAACTATTTGTATTTTTATTAAAAATATATTTTGTGTTAATTATTGCTTTTTAAAATATATACATTTCGAATTGCTTTGCTATTTCAAAATTCGTAAAACGTGATGCCAAGTTAAACCATAGCACGCTCGCGTCATGTTTGAAGTAATACGTAATGTTTGGTTCGGTCGAGTAATGAGTGATGCTACAGTACTCGCTCGGGTAATATTACGCGTAATGCATTACTCGCATTTAGAGGTGGGCGAAACTGCTTCTTTTCGGCTATTTTTAGGGGTGCTCGTTATTCTAGATAGCTGCTAAAAATAACCTGCTATTTATAAAAATAGCATGCTATTTATAATAACCAAATCGCCTATTATTTATAAGCAGAGGCAAGCGCTATAGCTATTTTTTAAATTTATTTTTATTACATATAATATGACCACAACAAAGAGAATATAATCACTATGGTATGGACTCATAGACAACTGCCGTGCTTGACACTTCGTGCTAGCCGTATAATATTTTTGTCGTGCGCTAAATTATGCTCTAAGGCAATAGTATTTAAAACTATATTGAAATGAAATAAATACCTTATTTTTTCTTAATATATTTGTGCGCCAAATTATGCTCTAAGACAATTGAATTTAAAACTATATTCGCTATATTTTTGTTTGAATATCTCTTAGCTGTGTAATATTTTAGTCATTTGCGCCAAATTATGCTCTAAGACAACTGCATATGAACTATATTGAAATAGTAATGAAATGAAGTACGGATTACTTGCTTCATGTTTGTTTTTGTATGACGTATTATTTAAATATTAATTAATAATTATTATTGATACGCGATTATCGTTGCGTGTCGATTTGTTTGCAAATAAAAGTTAGTTTTAGGTGAGTGTAAATAAAATGTCAAACCTTAATAACAACGAAAAGGTTCATAATTGAAGAAATATGTAACTTAATTAGTAAGGATAACCTAATCGCAATCGAAAAAGCTGTGAACCGGAATTAACATTGTGGAATGTGATAGATCAAAAAATATCTGCATCAGAACAACCCCGTTCCACTTATACTAAAGTTTTAGAAGAAGTCGAAATGTACATGAAACAAGTTGTGATAAGCAGAGAAAGTTGCCCTCTTGAGTGGTGGCGTGGCCACAAGACTATTTACCCCTCTTTATTTTTTTCGAGGGCGAAATAATTAATATAATCATAACGGAAATAATTAACGACCGAGGCGACGTACAAGGCTCACGTCGAGTAAAGTGGCACAATTAATGTTCGTACATGGGAACAAAAACTTTTAATAATCATAAAATTTATTATTCTCTGTTTAAAAAACTAAAAAAAAGATTATATATATTATTATAAATAGTTCTACGGCTAAATAAAATCAGTGTAAATATCAGTATAAAATCAATGAACTTTTAAGTACGCCTGACTATATATTTCCTATGTAGAGTAATTGGTAGTATATAATATTTATATTTCTTAAATAATACTTAATTGATATATTATAAATAATACCTTCAGTCAGACAGTCCTAAGCCTGTTAAAAGTACGAAGGAAAGTTCAATGGATTTATTTAAAGAATTAATTTGTTTTTTCATTTATCTATATAATATTTTTTTAAATAAATAATATAATATTCATTACAAAGTACATATTGTCCCCTAATTGCTTAAACAGATATTATGTTGAATTATTTGGTTGGTTCCCTATTGTGAAAAATAATAAACTAGCTTTTTAATGACAACAAGTTTATTTTCTTGCATCTCCAGAGGGGCAGCAATTTTTCTGATATAGTCATAGAAAATAAAAAACATACAATGTTAACTTATCTATCGTACAATGTACACTTCTTTATGGATAAATATTTGTTGTCTTTTAACACCTCAACAAATATTTATTTACATTTTACAATACTTACCTAAATACCTAGGTACTATGAAATTCTACAAACTTAAACAAACCCATCTGTGACTGTAGTTACACTATAACAAACTTGAGACTATTAATAATCTAAACTCACTTAATTACAAACATTACATATTATGTAATCTTATTACTTAACATCCTATTGATCTAACAATTAATAAAAACAATTTAGCAGAACACAGTGTTAATATGTATTAGTATTTACCTACTTTAACAATTCATCCCTAAGTTTTTCAAACATTGTTTTACCCAATGGTTTAGTGAAAATGTCTGCAATGTTTTCAGAAGTATTTATATATTTCAATGATATTAAACCTTTATTCACTTGTTCAACTATGTACTTGTATCTTATATCAATGTTTCAATCTTTTGATATTTTCTGACTTATAGGCTAACTAAATTACAGATTGATTATCTTCATAAATTGTTATGTTATTACATTTAATATTAAACTCAGTTAATAGATTTTTCAACCAATTTGCTTCAACAATACATAAACTCAAAGCAATATACTCAGATTCAGTTGAAGAAAGACTTACACAAATTTGCTTCTTGCTGTACCACAAGATTGTACATCCAAATAATTTAAATATATATCCTGATGTAGATTTCCTATCATGCATGTCACCAGCCCAGTCTGCATCAACATATCGTTCTACTAATGCACTACTACAGTTGTAAACTAAGGAAAGTGTATTGTACCTTTGATATATCTTAATATTCTTTTCAGACACTTGTATAACATCTGACTGGCACAATGCTGAAACCTACTCAAGAAACTGACTGCAACACATATATCTGGTCTTGCACCGCAAGCTGCATATAATAAAGAAAAGCTGCATAAATAGATAAATTGTAATACAATATTGTTACCAAATGTTTTTTTGAAAAGATCAACTGTTGAGTTTCTCGCCGGTTCTTCTCAGCAGAACAGCTTTCCGAGCCGGTGGTAGTTTACTCACAGACTTACAGACTGACTTTTAATTTTGATAATGTAAAAATGACGATTCAAAAGAGCTTGTAAAAGTCTATTTGAATAAAGAATAATTTGATTTGATTTGAAAGAGCCTATCAATTGCCTACATTTTGTTTCTATTTCATTACTTTCAAACTGTTCTCTCTGTAAGATCTGAAAATTAAAATTTTGATCCATACATCCATGGGTTCAAACAGGATTACAATTTAACATTTGGTACTTCTTTAATAATGAAATTAAATATTATTCTTGATTAAGAGTTGTTATACCGTCTTTCTGTTTAATTTTTTTACCTAAATATGTTGATGCTAAACCTAGATCTTTCATTTTAAAATTTTGGGTTAATTGAACCTTAAAACTTTGTATTTCCTGTTGATCTGATCCAAAACATAGAATATCATCTACATACAATAAAACATACATATATTTACCTTCCGCTCTTTTAAAATATAGACATGACATTATTTTTAGATCTTGTAAATCCCAGTTTTGTAATGAAATTATAAAACTTCCATTTCAATATTTTGGAGCTTTCTTTAATCCGCACAGAGATTTGTTAAGCTTACATATCTCTCCTGTATGCAATTTAATGTACACTATTTCTTTTATATTCCCATGTAGAAAAGCACTCACTACATCCATTTGATAAACTGATTGTTTTAACTTATTTGCCAAAGCCATAAAAAACCTAAATGTTCCTAACTTTGCAACACATCTGAAATACCATCTCTTTGTTCAGAGCCATGTGCTACTAACCTAGCCTTATATAATTTCCCCTCATCAGTATCTTTAATTTTGAAAACCCATTTGGTAGATATAATATTTGTTCCTTTTGGTATTTTATTCACCACTGTAAAAGTATTATTGGCATTTAATGTGTCCATTTCCCTATTAATTGCTTCTTTCCATTTATCTTTATCATCCCTTGTCATGGCCTCCTCATACGTTATAATTCATTATATGTTACAAAACCTGTTTCATATTGATCAAGCCACTGTGGCATTACCTTCTTCCTGGATGGCCTATTAATTTCTTGTTCCTTCTGAACACTTTCTTCTATTTCATGCTTTAGGCAATGGAAAACTTTAGTAATCTGTAAAACACTTAATATTATGATACATATGTTCTGAAGCACTACTATCTATAATCCATGTATTCCTACTTTGACATGTTTATGCATTCAGGGCTGGTAACATACTTCACTAGACTACTATCATTTAATATGATAGTAGTCTAGAATTTTTAGACTAATGTTTAGACCAACATTCACTAGTACTATGATTTGACTTTTTATAAAAATTACAAAACTTATTTTTCTTTGAGGTAAATTGACCTTTACCACATTCAAATTTATAATGACCTTCTAAACCACACTTGAAACACTGACGTCCCTTCTTTACTGCTTTAAATGCCTATGAGGTTGAGCTCGCTCCATTCTTCATCCGCAATTCCTCGACCAATAGCCTAGAAGATAATTCTTCATAGGTCTGCTTTTCTGCCGGAACGGATTCCCATGCAAAAACAAAGTGTTTATATGACGTTGGAAGTGAAGAAGTTATTTTAGTGAGCGCCATGCTTGTAGAGATTTAACACCTAGAGACTCTAATGTAGCTAAAGTCTCCTCGAATCTTCCCAGGAAATTTGCTACAGTATCATTTTCATTTAATTTCAGGTTATAGAACTTTTCGTGAGGGGTAGCAATTTTTCTTATAATAGAGTCATAGTCATAGATAGTAAAAAAACGTACAATGTTAACTTATCTATGGTACAATGTACACTTCTTTATGGATAAATATAAGGAAATATAATAAAGGATAAATTAATTATACTTGAGTTCATAGCTATTAATTAATTATTATAGGTGATGTGATCTGTGTTTTAACTTATATTATAGTATGGTAATCAAAACGCATCTTTCTACGTAGCGAAAATATATAACGTATAAATATAAAGCGTTTTACGCTATAATATATAATAGCATAAAAAATAATAGGCATTTTAAAAATAGCGTTTTTTATAACTCTTTATCAATATATAGCCGTTTCGTCCACCTCTACAGCGATAGCAGGTTATCAACCGATAGCAGTTTCGCGCACCTCTACTCGCATAACGCATTACTTACACATGTCTAGTTTCATTTTTAATACATAAAAAAGCTTAAAGAAGAATATTTATTTTATTTTGGAATTTCTTTATACCATTTTCTTCGGTTAAACAAACAGTACTCAGAGAGCAGAGTTTCGTACAGAGAAATGTTTGTTAATAGGTACGTTTGTTGCAAATGAATTAAAGAAAACGATTATTAAAAGTTTTATTAATAATGCGGCGGCGAGATGAACAATTTCCAGATAACGGTTTCGAGGCTTGGGGTGGATATATGCATGCGAAAGTTGCGAAGTTAGAAGAACAATTTGCTTCTGGAGCTGTAAAAGAGAACAAATTGTCAGATATATTCAATGGAATTAGTATTTATGTCAACGGCTTTACGATTCCTTCAGCAGATGAATTAAAAGAATTAATGGCCAGGCATGGTGGTGTTTATCATACTTATCAAAGAAAAGAAGATTTCTTAATAGCTTCTAATTTACCAGATACTAAAGTAAAGAACATGTCCTTAGGAAGAGTAGTTAAGCCTGAATGGATAACAGATAGTATAGCAGCTAAGCACTTATTAGATTATAAACAATACTTACTCTACAGGAATTCTAAATCTCAAGGAATAATAAATTTTGATCAGAAAACTAAAGTTGAAGTAAAAGTAACAGATGAGGAAAAAAGTTCCAGCAACATTCTAATTAATAATTTATCTGAGGTAGCAAAACCCTGTCTTCAGATAATAAAGAATAATCTGCCGGAGAGCTCCAACAATAAATCCACTACAAATCTAATAAGATGTGATCAAGTTGTTAAAACAGCAAGTGATCCTAACTTTATTACTGAATTTTATAATAATTCCAGATTACATCACATTTCACAACTCGGTGCTTGCTTTAAACAACATGTAAATGATCTTAGAGAAAATAGCAATTTCAAATTCCCAGCTAGGGCTCATTTAAAGAAAGGAATAATACAATTAAAAAGTATAAATAAGAGCATAACTAAATTAAATTTTACTAATGATAAGACTATTATGCACATAGATATGGACTGTTTTTTTGTATCAGTTGGGTTGCGTAAGAGGCCCGAGCTTAGAGGCAAACCTGTGGCTGTAACCCATTCAAAAGGTGGTCAAGGTCGGTCAAAAAGATCAGGAGTAGATAGAGAAGCTGAATTTAACTTGTATAAACAAAAACAAACTAAAAAGGTGTGTCAAGCTACTGGAATGACTGAAGATGATGTAAAAATTGAAACAAGAGTGGATAATATAACTGATGAGGATGATAAATTTGGATCTATGAGTGAAATTGCATCTTGTTCATATGAAGCTAGAGCTAAGGGTATCAATAATGGAATGTTTATGGGGGCAGCTTTAAGGCTTTGTCCTGATTTAACAACTATACCATATGACTTTGAAGAATATAAAGAAGTTGCTTATACATTATATAATACTATAGCACAGTATACATTAGATATAGAGGCTGTTTCTTGTGATGAAATGTATGTTGATTGTTCAGGAATATTAGAAGAGCTTCAAGTAAGTGTTGATGACTTTGCAACTGCCATAAGACAAGAAATTAAAGATAAAACTGGATGTCCTTGTTCTACAGGATTTGGAGGAAACAGGCTTCAAGCTAGACTAGCAACCAAAAAAGCAAAGCCAGATGGACAATTTTTTCTCACATCTGATTTAGTTGATGATTTTATGTTTAGTATTAAGCTGAGGGATCTTCCAGGGGTTGGTAGACAAATAGCTCAGAAGTTGGAATCTCTTGGCCACCAAACTTGTGGATCACTTCAAAGTTTATCATTATTTAATCTTCAGCAACAATTGGGCAATAAAACTGGTGAGCAACTATATAACCAATGTCGTGGCCTTGATCCTAACCCTTTAACATATCATACTGTAAGAAAATCAGTATCAGCTGAAGTTAATTATGGGATTCGTTTTCAAAATAATGATCAATGTGAGGAATTTTTGAAACAACTAGCAGTTGAAGTTAATACTAGGATGCAACAGTTCAAAGTTATAGGAAAGTGTATCACTTTGAAACTGATGATAAGAGCAAAAGAGGCGCCAGTGGAAACTGCCAAATTTATGGGACATGGTTTCTGTGATATTGTCAACAAATCAACAAACTTACCTACTGCAACTAGTGATGTAAACATTATTACTAAGGAAGTTATTTATTTATGTAAGAAATTAAATATAGACCCAAAAGAAATGCGAGGAGTAGGAATTCAGATAACAAAGTTAGAATCAACAAATGCAAAGCAAGTTGTTGGGTCTATTAATAAGTTTTTAAAAACAAAACCTGTGTTAAAAGCAGAAAGTGTTAAACCACAAAATAGCATTGTCCTCAAATCAAAAACATTTCCCACTACACCGAAAAAACAAAATCCCAGTATTTTGGCTGAAAAAACATCTCCAATAATAGGAACTATTAAATCTCCCACCGGAAAAAGAAGAGGTAGACCATCAAAAAACACTAAGAGTCATGTTTCTACTTCACAAAACCTTTTAAACAAATTTCTACAAGGACAAAGTACATTTAGAGAAATCAGCATTAAAAAGCAGGATGTTTCTGAGGAAAAAGTGAAAGATATCAAACCAATCAAGGAAAAAGAAACCAAACGAGATGGTTTGCTTGGATTGCCGTGGGATAAAGTTAGGGAATTACTCAGAGCATGGTTTGATAGCGGACAGGCACCAAAGCATTGTGATGTTAATTTAATTTCACAATACATGAGAGAAATGGTGATTGACAAACATATAGACAAATTGTATATTTTACTAAACTTTATGAAAAGGCGAATCAATGAAATGAATAATGAAATCTGGAATGGAGTTGAACTTTATATCTTAGAAGTAGTACAAAGTGCTATGTTGGCAGTTTATGGGAAAAGGCTATGGATAAATGAGGAATACTAAGCCTAATCCCAATTTAATATTTTTAAACATTACAAGATATATCTCAATCAATCCTGTTAAAGATATTTTGCTTGAAAATCCCATATTTTTATTTTATAAAAGGCTAATTGTGTGATTCTTAGGTCTCCAAAATAAAGAAACGATATAATATTCCCATTGATTTATTTTGTAATTTGCTTCTATTAAGTCTAAAACAGTTGTGTCAAATTAAAATATAACATTTGAACATGTAGCAAACTGCCTAACTTAAAACAATTGGCTATCAAACTACAATTACGTTTGGCAGATACTTTGTTCTTCGCAAAACAATGTTAAACTAAAACATATTATGTAGTGAAAATCCATGTCCCATTGTATGAAAAAAAAATCCACATTAAAATTGTGGCCAAATCTTATTGTATTTATACCTAAGTTTGCAAAATGGCAGTTAGTATCACTTTTGTTAATAAGCAATGTATTTAATGGCCAATGACTCGTTCATAATAAATTACACGCATTAGATACTTTTTAATACATCAAAATACATACATGTTATTGATATTTGATCTCGGATTTAGTAATCTAAAATTTATTATCACAGATGCTTATTGCGAAAAAAATACATTTCATTTTCAAATTGTGTTGAATTCGTAAAGAAGTTAAAACTTGCAAAAAAATAATCTTATAAAGCTTTTAGCTTAGAAAATAACTTAAAACTAAATATTTTGCGACAACCATTTATTTGTTATACACATAACAAGTGTTAACGGTACATTTTACAATACAAATAAAAATTGCTAAAATACTATCAGGTTAGTAGGTACAAGGTTTATGTTACATTACAACGGCCGACATTACTAACAACAGTTCGTACAACTACCGTCAAATATTACTTCATCTATTATAAAATAAAATTTAAGTTAGACGAGATATCTATCGGCATTTCTAGAAGCTATTGAATATAGGACTTCTGGTGTTTATCTATAATAATTTAAATATATTGATAGTAACAATAAAAATATGATACAATATACACATTTAAAATCACATTAAAATAATTTTTAATTTCTTTTTGTCTAAATATTTTATAGAACAACATTTTATTTGATTGTTCTTGATTATCTGTTAAAATTAATTTTCTTAAACAACCAATTAGCATTTTTGGCACAATTCAAATTACAAACACAAAATACTTAAGTCAGTATAAAACAAGTAATTAAAATATAAGTCCAAATATAACTAAATAAAAGTTTCGTTCAAATTATTAAAATAAAAATGACGGTAGTTACACATACAATTCGTCGCCCATTACGCCGAGGATCCCACGGAGATAGAGTGCTTCAGTTTGGAGTCAATGATGATTTCGTCTCCGGAGCGAATATTGTATGAGTAGAGCTGCTTAGTGGGATACTTCATCTCCTCAGGACCCTGGAAAAGCTCAACATGTACGTTTATAAATTAATATATTGCTTTATATATAAAATGTCTGTTAAGGACCTAAATATTTTTTTTTAAACCAATTATTTATCGTAGACACATTTGGAATTTTTGAGGTGCTTCTAAACGGGCAATATTTTTCTGCAATGCAGTGGCCGGCAATATTGCAAGCAACACCAGCAACATTTCCCGGCCATATCGGCAATCATGTTTTGGCCGCGTATGGCCAATATATATAATTGCCCGGCCATATATTGCTCGACCATTGTTGCTATTTTTGTGATGGCCCTGCAAATAGTTGCCAATATTGCAGCCATAAATATTGCCCGTTTATGAGCACCCTTATTTATATACCAAATAATTATATCATAAATTGTTCCCTTAAATATAATTATTATCAAAGGTTTTAAAAACAGTATATTTTTAAAGGTATATATTAGAAGAATTTAATTCAGTATATTTAGTTTAATAAAAAATTAAATAGTATAACACTCACCTGCGTATCTCTGAGCTCCTGGTCCACATAGAACAGTCTCATCTTGGAGGCGGGGAATCCCGCGAGCCGTTCCAGTCGCAATTTTAAATCTGACACGGTCCTAAAGGAAAATTTGAATGAAAATGGATACTTAATGATTTACGGATTACGTAAATATTAGTTACAATAATATAAAATATTATAAATCAATATGACTGAAACTAAAACAAATTACATTGAGAAAATCTATCATAACGTAACGCATTACAATCTGGATATTACTACTAATATGCTAATATATAGATATAGTTAAATAAAGTACCATTTTGTAATGTTAAGGTATCTAAAAGATCTCATTAGACATACATAATAATAATGTACTTTGTATTCTACTAAAAGCAATTAAGGTACCAGTTGTGTATGTGGCGCAGTAACTTGATTAGCATAAATTATTGTTAATTATTTCATCCGATTCCCTAAAAATCATTTCAATAATGCATTATTAATTGATTTATATTTTGTTCTACATTAGCGCTTAGCGTCAGTGATGCCACGGATGCCACTAGTTAAAATAAATAAAATTTCTACCTTCCTCCTTTTTTGAAGTCGGTTAAAAAGTAGCCTAAGTTACGCCTTATAAAAACTTCAAAATCGGTCCAGCCGTTTCAGATATTAGCCCAAACAAACAGACAGACAAAAATTTTAAAAATTGTTTCATTGTACTTTCATGTATATTTAGTGAAAGGCTGTTAATTTGAAATTAAAAACAAACACTCCAATTTTAATTATATGTATAAACTAGCCTTTCCCGCGGCTCCACTGGCGTTCTAAAGGCGGAAAATCAAAATAAATATTTTTCCATTTTTCATTGATGCTCCGCTCCTATTAGTCGTAGCGTGATGTATTATAATTTATAGCCAATAGAGTATAGCCTTCTCTATAAACGGACTATCTGACACAAAAAGAATTTTGCAATTGGGACCAGTAGTTCCTGAGATTAGCGCGTTCAACCAAACAAACAAACAAATTCTTCAGCTTTATAATATTAGTATAGATTTTTTGTAGTTTAAAACGTATCTAGGGACGAACCCGAGCTGTGGGGTGAGTCGCCAGTACCAGTTACGCCAGGTCACACTCCCACTCTAACCCATCAAAGCATAAATGCGTAACAAATAGATACACACATTTTTTTCTTATTTCCATACTATCCCTTATCCAATTTAATACAACTAATGGCAAACCATCGCTAACCTGTATACGTCGACAGTGCGCACCTCGCTGTTGTCACCGCACGTGAACGTGATCTGTACGCGCTTCTCGGGGCGCAGGTCGACCGACACCAGCGGGTCGAGCTTGCCGTGCACTCCCACTAGCTCCCAGTACCTGCAAAGGACAAATGAATATACATCTTATAATCTTAGATATTATATGCCAATATTTGACATATTTTGTACCTACTGTTACCACGTTTACTGCATGAAAAGCCATACATAAGGGAGGTTTCAAATACATTAAAATAGACAGATTAAGACGCTACATTAATACACGATTCGTATTATAAGGTCTTAGGTAGCCAACGTCCGCTAAATTACGTTTTATCTTTACATATATAAAAAGCAGTAACCAAAATAAAGTAGGAAAAAAATCATAATAATATAAATAGTAAGTCATATTTAGTCTAGATTAGATAGAAGGTTAGTAAAATGAGAGCAATCTTTGAAATATAGTCTATTAATTTAAAAAAAATAGTTCGTAGGAATGACGGATACATGAGTATTTAACAGAATTAACTATCAACGGAACGCGGCGACTCATTTGCGTACATTTAAAAATTAAGGTTAATTAAATTTCGCATCACTCGCTGTCGCCACCTACGATTTTCCTTATAAATTAGACCTTCGAGCCACTTTCCTAATGGAGATGTGTCCTTACATATCTTTCTCGGACTATTGTCCGAGAATTTGCGTCATAATACTCGTAAATTATACTTCAACTGGGTCAATCTGCGATTTGTTCATTTTTTATATTTTGCCCAATACGCCTAATTTTTACAAAGCATTACAACAAAACTTTATTTATGCTTATTGCTTAGGTGTATTGCATACCTAATGTTTGTGAACACATTGGCTTAAATATTAAAATTTGATTGAAGAACTTCTATGTAGGTATACGCTTCCTCAATTTAATTCCGTTTCCTTATTTATATTTCCAGTTTCTAAGTGCAAGTAAGCTGTTTATACCACCTTTGCATTAATTAGCATACATTTGGATAATAATTAGGTAATTGGTATTAATAGAACTATGCAGCGTTTTGTAAACAGTAAAATTTATATATTGTTAGTAGTGTTTCTAAGAAATATCTCTTTTATTTAGTAATTCGTATCTAAGCTGCAATCTTATCAGTCCTCGATACTCTTGAACTCGTTGAATGAATGAATGAAATCGTTATTATTAGCATATTTTTATTAATTTTCTTACCTATCAGGCCTATCAGATTCCGGTTTCTCCATATAGTATCTGATGAAGGCGCGCTCTGCCGCATCTCGTTCTTCAGGAGGGACTGCCCCGCCACCGTTGAGTGTTCTCACGTGTGGTAGCCTCGCCACTAGGAGCAGTCGTCGTTCGTGTTCCGTCGATTCGAACCGCTCCCACAGTGGCCAACCCTGAAAATATGATACGTTATGTGTTTACCTATATTTTATTTGCATACATATATCTACATAGTACTTATGTATATTAGTACAATGTTTTATTATTGATTATCTAGATTAGAGCCAAATAGTTTGCAAGTAGAATTGATGTTAGAAAGGTCAAATCATAAGTCATGTTTTATTCAAATATGGTTAAGTTTAATATAGGTAGGCCATCTTTTGTATGTCTGAATGATCTATGCTCAACTAACAAATATGTATCTACTAGCGACTCGCCCTCGCTTCGCTCGGGCTCTTCCCTAGATTTAGCACAGGCAAAGCCGCGGGATCCGCTAGTTATGCATATAAACCTTCCTCTTGAATCACTCTATCTATTAAAAAAAACCGCATCAAAATCCGTTGCGTAGTTTTAAAGATTTAAGCGTACAAAGGGATATAGGGACAGAGAAAGCGACTTTGTTTTATACTATGTAGTGATAATCTAAATATAACTAAAACACTTATACAATTATAAATATTTTAAATTAAAATGCAATCTTAAGTTTTAATAACTTGTATTTGAACCCGCTACATTCAGTTTTCAAAGCGCGCGCGTTATCGATGGGCTACGTTACCACAGCTGCCTTCGAAATATTAAGAAATACTAAATTATAATACTAAACAGGAATTCTTAAATTTAACATATGCATTGGTTTCTTTAAAAATAACTCTTTCATCTATAATCCAATATTATTTGCATAAAATAAACATGAGAAAATGCACTCTCATAAATAGTTTGTGAGACAGAAACTAAATAAGTGTTAACAATGTTGACTACTGAATTAAAGAGTCACGACTTTTCTGCCTCGAAGCGGCGATATCCATCCAACATGTAATCGTTAAAATAAAAAGTAGCAGATGCCTCATTGAATAGGTTTTTGTAATTGTTCATCTCAAGGCCCGTAGCTGCTAGTTTCCTTGTAAAGCCAAAGATTAATATATGTAGTAGATTCTTCCTATGACTATAAATGAATTTAGTAGTATGCTACATTTTTTTTGTATTTCTGAATTGAATTGAATTTATCCATAATATAATAAACGTACTAGTGAGTCATCCTTGGCCTCGCTGTGAACAGTTTCGTTTCTAGGTATGTATATTTACACGGTGATTCCCACACAAAATAAAAGGTTCTGCACATTTATCATTTTCCAGCATTCTTTTGCGTTAAATACTAAAACTATTTTGTATACTTAACCTACCCTTGACCTACCCCAATCAAACTAAAAAAAGGATTTCTCAATTCGGTTCAGCCAATTTTGTGTTTTAGCGAGGCTACCGAATAGCTAGTGATTTTTGATTTTTCGGCTAAGTATTTAAAACGTTCTTTGAGACTTTGATAAAATATTATATAGTAATAAAGTATAATTAAATATTCAATTACAATAACTATTATAAAGTAGCAATTCTTTCACTTTGAGAAAATATAATAAGTATATACTTAGTCTAATAAATAATAATGAAAGAAATTAAAAGATAAAATCAAAAATGTGAATGAATTTGTTTCATTGTTATAAGTTTGACATTGAGAAAAAATACCGTAGGAACTGAATAATGTAGAATGTAGATACATATATACGAAATAGATAATCCGATACTCATATTCTACTCATTTCATTTGTGATTTGATTGCCTCTATTTGGTGCACTTCAGTTACAAAAATAGCATCGTTGCAAAGACCGGCAACGCTAATTGAAATCAATTCATTGGCACTCGCATGACGTGACAAATGTTTGACATCAATTCTTAAAAATAGCACAACAATTGGCTTAGTGACTTATCTTGTTTTATATCGAATTTGTAAATAAACTAATAAAATTCCCTTATGATAAACAATAGGTACACATTTATGTCCACAGTGACCTAAAATTTTCTTTTACTCGGTACTTTTCTTAAAATTTAGACAAAGTAAAAAACCTAAAAAAAATACAATATAAGAATTTAACGAATTTATATTGTGTTTCAAATAAAAAAAGACTTTTAAAACGTTAAATGTTATACGAGAATTAACGTAAAACTAATAAAATCAAATCAACATCGGCATTATATGCGAATTGCGAGGCTTTACTTCATCGAAACGTGGTTCATAAAATAGACAATAACCACAAAACATATAATTTTTATGATTCAACTTTCAAGATACGTCATTAGAGCGAAAATAGTAATAAAATCTCCCTTTGTTATATTGTGTCTACTGTGTACGCTTGCGCCCAGCCTTGCAAGCTTGTTTTGCCCGAAAATGGAACGCGGAAAACGTACGTTATGCATGCATTAGACGTAGGAATCTAAGATTGCCGCATATACAAATAAAAATCTAATTGGCATTTAACAAATTAGATACTTCAAGGATATACATAATATATTATGTATTATTTTTAATTAAGCTTGGACTTATATTTTTAAAGCGAGACATCGGTGGAGAAGCGGAGAAAAATGTTTTGCTAGATCAATTTTTTTAGGTATTTACTACTAAATATTGGTCTTGCAAAAAATAGGCGATATACTTAAGGATATTGTCTAAGTAATGTGCTAAATTGTTACACGATAACGTGTACTTTACTCGATCATAAAAAATCCCAAAAACAGCCCTATCTAAAAGTCTAAATCGAATAACTTAATACAAAAATTTCTAACTTTGCACATCATTTTTATAGAGAAATATTTGTCTTTAAAAACTGCAGAGAACCTGCTTAAATTTGGGTTTCAACTGAAGTCCTACATTTTTGAATTAATTAATTTGTCCTAAAACTTGAATATTTCCCAGCGGTTTGACAAGACGCCGCGCCGCCCACTACCCCGTCAGTCGCAATCAGGCGACTGCCTGCCCACTACTGGGCACCGGCCTCCCTTCAATTCAAGGGGGATCAGGCCACCACGATGGCCTAGTACGGTTTGGCGGATTTCACATGTCTTTCAAAAATTTGCTAGGTTCTCTCAGACACGCAGGTTTCCTCACGATGTTTTCCTTCATCGTAAGACAAGTGGTAATCATGATAGAAAAGATTAGCACATGAAAATATCAGAGGTGCGAGATTCGAACCCGCATCACTCGGGTATCCAAGTCAGCGCATTAAACATCTAGTATATAATAATTTAACTAACCAGTTTAGTGTTACTGTGTACTAATGAATTGATATTAGGAAACCACAGTCCGAACCTGCGCTACTGTGAAACTGTATTTAGTAACACAACTCAATAGACGTTATATAACCGCAAATGTTAGGCACATTTACTATAAAATATACTTTTTGTAAACGTATACATACTGAAATTAATTTTTGTGGGAAATAACAAAAGTATGAAGTAGACAGCAAATGTTGAAAACGTTTAAATTACGGAGTAGGCTACCTTGGCGTAGAAAATCTCAGTTGGTGGCACCGAGAAATTTCAATGGTAGAAGGTACATTTTGCTTAAAATCGCGTGAATAGGCGCAACATTAAATATGTGTGGGTGAATCAAACTGAGGCTTACAAAAATAGATTTTTTTTTCTTAGCGACAACCTTTTACTCTCATTAAATCTCAAAAACAGCTGACCCAATTTGAAAATTAATTTTGTTTTGTAATGATTAAACTGTATAAAAATAGGGAAAACTCAAAAAACAACTACAAAATCGAGAAGAATCAGTACTGTTTATTTTGTATGGAAATCCTGTAAAACGTACCTAAAGCTAACGCTAACGCAAACCCAAATAAAGCAAGGGCTATGAATGACTAGTTATTTATACCTACAAATAAATTGGAATATAAACCGATGCAAAATTACGTATGGGGAAATTGTTTATAATTAAATCGGAAACATCTGCAGTGAACGCGTCCATGCATTACGTACCCTACAGGATGTATCGCGCACACGCAGACCAACCCCAATTTATTGGTGTTCCGTGAAATGGCTAGTGTATTTGGGCAAATCTGAATTTGAACAGTGTGTGCCGTACCACGCTGGAATGGAGCCGTTCTGAATCATTAATTATCATATCGATTGCATGTCAGCTGCATAAACCAAGGATAAATATTTTAAATGTTAGTGCAAAGCTTATTTTTTTGAAATGAAAAAAGTTCTATATATTGTAATAAATAAATTGTCGTAAAGTTACAATTAACATACCTAATTTAAACGTTTGTAGTAGTCAAAACAAGCGTAAAATAAATAAATATTATATACCCAAAGCATTTAATGTTAACGCAGATGCGCGGAATGTAAGCATAATTAATATTAATTCTTTTTCAATTGTATAATTATTATACAATTACATAAATATTACTTGAAACAGTGACCTATAAAATACATAATAGAATGCAAGAAACAGTTTATCTTTTGTCATAATGAAAGTGCACATAAGTTGCAACCGTGTGTTTCTATGAATATGCGCAAACAAAGACCAGTTGACCTAACCGCTGCACTGTTACCGTAATGCATGTATAGGTCACTCGTTGAAAGGAACGCCAACGGAAACTAACTGGACTGACTTAGTAGAAATGGTGGTTTAACTAAATTCAAAATAAATAAACACTGTGAAAACATTAGGTAATGTTTTATAGTTACTTGTAGTTTTAATTTTAAATCTTCTTATAAAATATATAAAGATACGAATATAGAATATAAGTTATAACTGTAATACCTACTACACTCCCCTACAATCTCCTACGTCTAGCAGTCTAATTAACTTTGATGCAATAAGCAACGCTTACGGTGAGTCTGGAAATGTAGTACTGTACCACTTAGAACGTGAAAACAATTCTGTAGTAGAAGACAAAAGACGAGAGTGTGTATCGCCGAGTACAATGTAGGGGTCGACGGGTTTCAACACAGATTTGAGCGGTGACGAACAACTAACAGGCACCGCACCTTAGAATTATGACTTATATTCGTATTTCATTTATACATACTTTTACGTCTTACATATTATAAAATTCTAACTAAGGCGAATTAGTACATTAAATACTTTTTAAAAAATTATGGAAATAATCATATTATTTATACAAAGGCCGAATTTAGTTTGTAGTTTTTTTTTTCTGTGTTCATATCACGAGAAAACTGCAGATAAAACAATATTCCGCCACTTCCGCAATTTCAACGTAGTTTTCTTTTATATGTATTTTAATAATATATTTCTGACAAAAGTATATTTTATCGATATTTTGTAATTAAGCTCACAAGCCTGATTGCAGACCACGGGTGGGAAAATTAAACGATACGAAAAAATTTTAGAACTGAAAAAACCTACCAAAACTAAATCTATACATTATTTCTCTTAAATCCGTCGACGTCGAATACGCGGGGACTTTTTGGGTCAAGACACTCTACAACCGTAGCGTTCCTTGATTTGCTTTTGATAAAATTTACTGCCTTGCGCAATCACGCCATTTTGTTTATGATGGTTGCAGTCCTTTTGTCTTTATAATAATTATTTTACTATTTATTGAAAATGCTTGAAGTAAGTTATTTTAATATCACTTTTATATTAAATATTATATAATGTTCCATTTTTCAGAATCTACTTGTATAAATTATATGAATATAATGTAATATATGCATTTTATGTGACTCAAAACACAACTTGTTGCAACATACTTTATTTACTGACTTTATCATACTCAGTGATCCCTGGTACACTGCCAAATCTAGATTAGGTTAGGAAGTCATTTTCTTCTATAACGGCGAACTATAACTTGGTTGATATTGTTTAAAAAGACTAGACAAAATAGTAATCTTTACCTACATAATATAATGAAACAGTTACTTAGCGAAATTTGTACTGCCTACTGAAGATAGATCCCAAAAAATAGTTACTAAGATTTTTTGTCTTTGTCTGTTTGTGTGCGCGCGTGTTCTTTCTGATACGAATGTTTCCTGAACGACGCGAGATAAGTCGTCGTATGTTTTAGGTAACCTAAATGAAAATAAAGTCGATATTAAAAGTTAATTATAGTTTGTTTCAGGCTAATTTTTAAAATAAAAAAGATGGTTTGGAATATCTTAATAATGGTTTCAAAACAGCGATTAACCTGCATACAAATTGTTTAATTTTAAACTTGAGAGCGTTGTCTGAATTATCGCCTTACTAAATGAGGCAACTGAACTTTAGATATTGATTTTAAGTATAGGATAAATATGTTGGGACATTATTACACACAGCACCATCTAGTTCCGTGATAAGCTATAAGGCTTGTGTTTCGGATACCAGTTACATAGTTGATACATTACACATAGTTATATAACTATAAATACATACATACTATAAATATAAATACCTATGACTGAAGAACAAACATTCGTGCTCAACAAATGAATGGCCCCTGCGGGACTCGAACCCCCGACAAACTGAGCTGAACGTGTCGTGAAATAGGAATAGGAAATAGAAAGAGATACGAAATAAAATAAATACGCAATATTTTCCATTAAAATGCAAATTTTATCAATATACAATGTATGATAATTAAGCGATAATATGAGTAAAAAATTACCTACTTGGTACTTACATACGTACATATAATATGACAATTAATAAATTAAAAAAGTAAGTTAATAAATTCTACATAAAATATACACTTTAATAATAAAAAAAAACAAAGACAGTGACAAAATGTTAATAAAATAACGTTATAAGAGTCATCCCAGTACCTTAGACGTGTGTAGGTGGTGTGGAATTAACACGACCGTTGGCTGGTCAATGTGATTCACGTGTAAAACCGGTTATTTTGAACCTAAGTAATCTTTCAATTTACTAAAGCGTAGTTTAGATTTAACGGATTTATTGTATTTCCGATAAAACGTATTACAATATAAATAAATTGACGTTAATGAAATAGGTTATTTTTTATTGTGGTAGGCCACAATAAAAAATAACCTATTATAATACAATGTCTTCTTAATATAGAATGAGCCTCTGTGCTCGATTGTGCATTCCCGTGGCTCTGTTTCCCAAACGTCTGTCGATAAGGGCCAAGGATAACATTACGTCATTGTAATTTGTAAGAGCTTTTTAAGAGCACACTACATCTGAAATATTTTTCATATATTTTCCTTTATATATGTGTTTCAGAGAGTATTTCATTACTTAAAAATATTTATGCTGCATATTTTGATGGAAAATGAAATAACTTAGTTTCCTTTCATGATTGTTATAATATTCTCAAAATATCAAATACATACGAGTATGCGCGAGCGAGATTAAAATAAATAATAATGTATTTAGGGAAAAGCTGTTAGTTTGAAATTAAAAACAGACAATTTATTTATAGTATTCATAGATCTATAGATAAATAAATAAAAAATAAAAAGATGGAGGTTTAGCTATATATCCTTAAATAATAATATTGGAACAAGGACAACAGTTTATTTTATAGCTAGTAATAAAAATGGCTGCAGTGCTAGTATATATAGGTCAAGTGCGGTTTAAAATGGGAACGTAACGTAATGGAAAATTCTTCGTAAAAGTTGCAAATAGACAAAAATTTTATAAACAAGTATAGTGAAGTTAGACATACAATTCTAAAACAAGGAAAAAGTACTTAATTATTATTATAATATCTATTTCTACGTAAGTATAAAATTTTATTAGATCCTATAAGATAAAGATTACATCTTTAAATGTAAGAGGATTTGGTTAACAAATTGAGGCAACGCAGATTTGCAATTACAGTGGGTTGCGGCCACTCACAAGCAAAGCAATTACTCGAACGGCCGAGTAAATTTTATTCCAATAACTTTCAACAATACTTATTTTGCGTATTCAAGTAAAAATATACAAAATCTACATCAAAGCGCAAATAATAGTTAAACTCTATTTAGAAGTTTTAATCCAATAGTAACTTTATAACAGAATACCGGTCGCGGTATAGAGCTTTACCCACATGTGAATTTCTACAAATAAACATTGTTCATAGCGAGTCATCTGTACACGACTCTTACTACCAAATATTATGCATTCTAAATATATATTACTTAATATCCATCTTAATATATGAACTTGAATACACGCGTTATTTTCCACTCCATTAAATAAATTGGCTAATTCACGGATTTTTAAATAACGCGAGTGTGGAAACGATGAATAACAAAATAGAATCTTTTGTTGGTTTATTTTTACGACCGGTTCTAGCGCAATTACAAAATGCATCTAATCTTTGTAATTCCGAGTTGCAGTTCTTCCTTCTCGAGATGAGCATATATTGTGAAAGGCAATGCAATACACGGAAGGTCAGCAAGTGGCAATATAAATTGCAAGTGAACGAACTGCATAGTGACGCATAATTTTATTTTTGCATGAATCACCCACCGGTCGAACCCCTTTTCATAATTTTGTTTTTCTCTCCAATTCACTGAAACAATGCCTACATCTTGCCATTTTATAGAACAGGTAACAGGAACAGGTCACGTAAGTTTAAATTTATTGTATTTCATTTATATACAGAATTTTTTGTAGGCATCCAAAATATTTAATGCTTAATTTCGATAGAGGTAACAGCATTTTTTGAGATTTCTAAACTTTTACATTTTGAGTTTTGGTATAAAGATAAGTTTAATAATATTTTGTATGTTATAAGCGGTAAAAAATAGACATAGAGAAAGACAGACGAAAACCTTAAAATTGCGTTTTTCTTGTAAGTACCGTATATAATTACAGATACACTTCAATTTTATTTATCTGTTTTCTACTATACATGTATAGATAATTGAAACAAATTTAAAATTAAATGTTACAAAACACTTCAATATTTATTAGGCAGGCGATAAATATAATTACGTAACGCACGTGCGTTAACAACGTATGTCATTTAGAGCGAATATGATAAAACACACAATGCTGCCTACAAACAGAAACACTTTCACGTCCTCTCTAGCGTGAAGCGGTCAGCCCTGACGAAATGGCGTGAACAAAACTTTAATTTTTAACATAATGAATTGAGTGTACAGGAAACACACAGTAATCTACTACAATATGATAAAAGGGAAAAATTTTAAGTCCTGCTGTGGTGTCATATTATAAATCGGTATCTATCTATCTATTCATTATACCAATAAATTCTTATACCTATCTAAATGCGCATATTATGATGATTATTATAAATTTTCATTCCATTAATCAACGTGTGAACACAATCAAGTAGGTAAGTTGGCGCATCTCCATAACCGGATTGATAATAAGCTATACGTAAATCGGTTTATGAATAGACGTATTACTTTTATCCTATTGATTATCAAACAAGCGGCTAACCCTTGCTTCGCTCGGGTTTGTTCCTAACGAGTGAAAAAAAAACAAATCTATCCGATGTACTAATCCAGACTATCATCTAATTCTGGTAACAAATTTTCATCCATATCCGTTCAGCTCAGTCGTGATAAAGTAACAAATATCCTTCAAAATATTAGTACTTTATAAACAGTAAAAATCTTTACATAAATGAAGAAGTGAGATTATCCTTATGTCATATAAATAAAAAATATATACTGGCTCTTCATTTTTTTCTCGCTTGTTTAGGACGGAAACTATGCTGGCAATGTTTACTGCAACTAAATTTAGTAAATTAATCGTACAACTGAATGGCAAACGTTTTGTGTTTGAAGACAAATTCTACATAGATTGTATTAGTATTTACCAATGTAAAAAACTACATCTAGATTCTAGATATAGAAGGGAAAGTATCTAGATACACAAAAATCTTATTGAAGGTTATTTCACGTTCTTCGTATTACAAAATTTAATGATAGATCGCCAGCAAATGCATTACAATCTAGCATATAATATTCTTAACGATTTACTCTGTTGAATATGAAAGGGAGTCAGTTTCGGCGAGGTTACGAAACTGAGCTAGCACTAAGTGGAACGGCGCTATATGCAGAAGACCTTCACCTATATGATTTCGTGCTCCCGAGGGACGATACGCGCGTTACGTTATACAATGTTTTAATGTCTATTCGCAGTGTACAGTCGCCTCTAAAATAAAATTTGAACATTTTTGGCTTTTTTATTTTATATTCAGCCCTTTGTATCGTCCCACAGCTGGGATTCATCTTCCGAAACCTTGTAAGGTTTTCTCGGACATACGGTTTCTGATAGGATAGGAAAATATCTGATACCACTTTCATTTTTATTTTATTAGTTAAAATTTTATCATGGACAGTATACTTTTTCTTTCCTTTTTTAAATGTTTTATTAACTAACAAAGAAGTAAGTAAGCTACTGTTATTCGAATTATGTTACAAATGCACATTTCCAGCATAAGTAGTTGATATTCATATCTATGTAACTAACCTGTTAACTGACCTTCACGTTAGTCGCGCACGTGAGACTTATAAACATTGCTTATTTATAATTATTTACGCAATATATAAAAATTACTTTGTAGATTTTAAAATTACTTATTAAATTTATATTATAAATAATAACATTAAACAAAATTATAGAAGCAAAACAAACCGAAACGATAAGCAAAAAATACTCAATTGTTTACGATGACTGTACCGGAGACGTTCTAAGCGCATAATGATGATGTAATGATTGGCGCGAGTGATCGAGTGTGCAATTGCAATAATGGATGCCAGATAATTATATAGCCTATTGCTACGAGAAACTACGGCATATTACAATTTAAAAGTATAAATATTTAGTGTAGTTTAAATTTAAATTTGTTATGACTAAAAATAATCCTAAAATAAAATTATCATCGCGAAAGAAAGGAAGTTGTTCGGTATAAATTACTTAACGAATTTTGATGAAACTGTATTGTTACATAAGCTACCTATATATTAGAGTAACACATAGGCTATAATTAATAGTATAAATAATAATTATTTAGGTCAGAATAGTATGTATTTAAACGAAAAAAAAGGTCAGTACGTCTAGACTAGATTGCTTAACACATTATTAAAAGACGATGGTATTAGGTGTAACGGAATGCTTACGAGTAAGCATCATGGCATTTCGTATTTCCATTACCATAGTAATGTAATGTACATCACTGAACTAATAAAAGAGATAAAAAAATCTTCATAAAATAAACGAGTTCAATATTTTAGTATACGATGCTGTTTCACGATGTAAAATCCTGCAAGGTTCATTAGTATAAACATCCCAGACTCTATGCGGAAGCTTCTCAATGAAATTAATTAATGTATAATTATATATTATTTTAATAAAATTCTAACTTAGTCGAATCTGCACATCGAATATTTTTTTTGGAAATCATAATCTTATTGTAATAGTCATTATTAACAATACAGATGCCGAATCTACAGTTTTTAGAATTTTTGTCTGGCTGTGACCGGATCATGAAAAAAACAACTGGACCCATTAAAGGAGTTTGATGAAAATTTGGTATGACGATAGCTGGTATTTACTGCAGAAAAATATTTCACTTCAGAGAAATCTTTACTAACAGTTAAAACATGTACGTTTATGTTAAAATTCTATGCGCATTTTGCTTTTACGACTGAAGGACGATACACCTATACAATTAATTGTTAGTTCTACTTTCCCACAACGCGGAATAGATGCTAATAACAACATGTCTACCTCATAAAGATAAGATGTACGTAAGAGAAATCACTTACTTGCACTCGTAAACTCTTGAGAGCAGGAAACTTGGCAAGCCTGTCCACTTCATCCCACGTCTCGAGACCGGTGTTATTTAAATTTAAAAATCGAAGGTGCCTGAAAATATTTAAATTACCTCAACTTAACACAATTTTCTGCAACGTAAACAAAACGAGGTCGTTTCTTACTAAAAATAATTAAAAATTATACAATTAATATGTACTATTATTATTATTATTATCTTTACAGAGTCCAAATCTAAATTTTTTAGAACTTTTCTTTGTTGCAAACGCATCTGAAGAATTAACTACTGTACTTATTTTGATGCAAATTAATATGATAGCGAATCAACAATATAGGTAGGATAAGGAGGAAAATATCTTATCTCTGAGAAATCCGTAGTAATCCTTAAAACTTATCTAGGGAACGAGCGGAGCACGGATGAGTTGGCATATTTTTGTAATAGAAATAGCTATTTTTTGTATTTTTTACATTATAAACTGCACATGTCGTATCAGAGCCATAGGTCCAGTGGGTCAATGATGATTATGAAATAAATTTACCACGCGCTGATAAATATGACATTGAATTTTAGATAGGCGTCATGTAATATAGTTAAAATTATTGTTTAGGCTAAATAGATAGATGATTACATTAATTGGTTTAAAATAATTAGGTCATACTAAGTTTGTTACATATTTAAGCCATAAAGAAAAATCTAGACTAAGTACACATTTTGTTGAGAAAATATTATAAGTAGACTCAATGTTATACAGGAATACTTACGGGAAGGCATCATGGCATTTTTTATTTCCATTACTATCGTCGCATTTCTCACACGGATCTGGCTCTAGCGTCGTTAAGGGACAGTCATTGACCAAAAGTGTTTCCAAATTCGGAAAAGCATAACCTAACTTCGAAATTTCTCGCCAGCTACTAATGGGGTTTCCGGAGAAATGGAGCTGCTTTAACTGCTTGTGGACTGGTTCAGTTGAGTCTAAGTCTAAATTAAGTCGTGAGCATCCCTCGCAAATATCTTTTTCATCGACCTCCTTCCCATTCAAGTTCACATATGAATACTCATTAAGACTCAAATGCAGTTCTTCAAGAGCTGGTAGAGTCTTCAGTAATCCGAGCACACTTGGCCAACCGACATAAGTGGAGTTCAGTACGAGATGACTGAGACTGTCCCAGCGAGGGTTAAGCGCTTGCGCGGCTTGAATTTGTGCGGAAAGCCGGTTGAAGCTTAAATTGAGGAACCGGACACGTGGAGTCTGCTCTAACACTGCAAATACCTAAAATAAGGAAAACATTAGGAACCTGCTTTACATATTAATTTTTATCATAAAGAGTAGCTGTCATTGTTCCGGTTTTGTGGAGGAAGTTTTGTCTAATGACAACATAATTACCATTCAATTACAAGGCTGACTACTGTTTAGCAATTGCTATTTTAAATAATTTGTTACAAATAAATAGAATTAATTTAGCGTGCCTTGAAGGTTAAGGGCATAAAGCAATTATAATATATTAATATTCAACATAATGCTTTGTTTCTTGCTTTTGACTTTAATTGTATACAATTCTACTCTAAAACATATGAGTACATGGTCATTTATATACAAATGATTTACCTCATCCCAATCAGTCAGTTTATTATGGGCAAGATCTAGCTCGACTACATCTGCACACTTATCGGCTAAGGCACTAGCGTCTCCCGCGCAGTCAATATCGCAGTCATTCAATACCAGTAACGTGGGCACGCTTAGTCTGGGCGATCGTTTCGGCACAAATATTGCAACTGGCATGTCATCTATAGAAGGGTTCACTTCGCCCTTAGCGCCATACTTGCGCTCGAGTGCCTCTAAGAGCGAAGGCATTTTTACCTGCAAATAAAGACGTTGTTTAACGCATTGTTTTATATTAGTTTTTATGCGTTCTTTTATTTTTCATCTTATGCCATGTTTAATATTTCTATACATAAAGTAGGTATCGTAAATAGTTAAAAAAATACCTCAATGAATTGATACATTTAATACGACTAATCCCTGACAGGCGAGTAGGTACTGTTATTGAGTCTAAAATTAATAAGAATAACGATTAAGAATTCTGTAATTAGCTATTGCAATTGTTTCCTTACAAAACTATTGCAAACGCAATACAGCAACACTGTAGCAATCAGTGCTATAGTTGCCAGGAACATTTTTGTTGTGAACTGCATTTTCTAATCTTATATGTTAAAAAAAGGTCATAAATAAAGATTAAGACAAATAAAATAATTCAAAGTATTTTTTGAATGGAAAGAACATGACTATAAATAATATATCAACCTAAGAATATTTACAACTACCACTACGATAATTACGAATTTGCTTTTATTCAAACTTTGTCATCGTTCATAAATATGCAATTACGTAGAAATTACCACGTTTATTATACATAGGTCAAGTGAAATGAGGTCCTGAGTGGAAGTGAGTATTTATAATTTGTAGATGGAACTAAATTAAGTACACATTTTAAGCTTTACTTTCATAACGTAAAAGTTTAACTAAATCACTATAATATTAATGCAGCATAGTAAAAGCTTGTCTCACTATATCGCGACATTTCAATTATAGTTTGCCAGGTACTGATTGCCACCATTTCTGAGCAGAACTCCAGCCATTGCTATAACATTCAATTTCAATTTCAGACAATAATTGTATTTTGACTATAAATAGTAAAAGACTATTGCAATATCTTGGCTGAATGATTAATGGTTTTGCTAACAAGGCAATAGTAGTTTGTGAAGCTTAAATCATTATGGTGCGTCTTCACCACATTTTACTCATAGAAATTAAACGAATCTTAATGAGTTAATAACTACCACTTAATGTATATCATATTGAATGGTATTATTAGACTTATGCAAAATGTTTGAAAACTCAATTAGTAACAATTTAGATAACACATATAATTGCATATCTTAACACAGTTTTCTTTAAGTGAATGAGTATTGTTTATAATTTTATTTAATTCAACTAATGTTGTTCTAATAATTGAAAATAAATTTAACTTTTTTTTAAAAGTAGGTATATAAGCTCAGTTATTAACATTTATACCTAATTACATTATAAGTACCTACCTACTATGTACAAAAACTTGTTTTAATTAATTACTTTTTTTATATAACTGCAAAATTGCATCATAAGTGATTTATGATTAGGTAGTTGAATTAGGTATCGTTCGTAATAAACAAAATAAGGCTTACTTGATATATCTGAAATATCGCAAAACAATTAATTATATTCTTCGTTACAAAATAGAGCGAAAATCTAGGTTTATTTTTTTATATTCCTGCTGGTTTTAATAAAATATAGAATAATTTAACATATATAAAACAAAGTCAGTTTGTTGGAACACTACTCGAGAATGGCTGTACTGATTTTCATGGTTTTTGGTTTGTTGTACTTATTTGTCTCCTTCTCGAAAGCAGAATAACTCCATTGATACGGTAGGTAAACTCTCCGTTCAAAATATAGATCGTATTTAAATACGATAATGATGCTTATATTATTAACGAACTTCTATTACAAATGTAGACGTACTAATGTAAAATGTCCCTTAACTTATAATGGCTAAACAAGTTTAGCTAAAATTTAGTACACAAATAAATTTCTTGGAGTAACAACTATTTTAGAGACCTAGGGATGAACTTGATAGATGCGAGGGTAGATCACTAGTAAAAATATAAATGATAATAATTTAATAGAAGGGTTTTTAATGTAATTGTGAGCAAGCGTGGAGGCTGCTTCGTGACTTGAGTGAAGGTTATATTTTCGGGCTGTATACTATGTTCAATTAGCCATTGATTATTTACGAGCTCATTTGACAGGAAAGGTGACCTTTTAACAATGTGCTGTTGTACTTGGCATTTTGTTTTAATTCAATCAAACTTTTCCAAGTACACATTAAAGTAAGTAAAGATAATAGGTATAGTATATAAAGTCTCTACATTTTAATTAAAAAAAAAAGATATGATTTTAAAAATAAATCAGTTAAAATCATTTTTATATTTACCGAATGGCATTACCTTGACCTTTAAATAAAAAATACAATTTATAAAACTATATTCATAAGTTGATTCAATTAAATATTATATTGATAAGTTGTTGGCAGATATACAGTAGGTATTATAAGTGGATCCCAAAAAATGAATGCAAAATCACATTGCTCATAATTCAGCTAACACTAAAAATATTAATTTTACCATTTGAATAATCGTTTGTCTCAGAAATGCTAGACAACGCTTAAGAATTCAATTAGTTGGCTCAGCGCGAGCAAAACAATGGATTTGGTTTATAAGAGATAATAATCTTATTAAGGAGTTGCACGGACCTTGACATGCAATTTATGTGCGAATAACTTACATATATTATAAATTTAATGTATATTTTAATATGAGAATTTCTTCCACGTATTACGTTACGCAATGTTAATAATTTAATTACGTAAAAATGAAAATCTCCTTTCATTTAAGATGTATGCATTCTTCATTTTTAGGCTTGCGATTATTTTTTATAAAAAAGCAACTAAATAAAAGTTATATTCATTATAATATCTATTAAGTACCTAAACTAAATTAGGTGTCGATGCATCCAGCATGGGTCATATGGTCATAATGCATATGAACTTTAATTTAACGTCAGGCAAGATATCATTCAATTACACTTACTTTAGTTTACACATGTATCCGAGTGTTACGAATTCGTAGCATATTTTATTGTTCATAGGCTACCCGCCCTCGCTTCATTCGATCCCAACGGGAACTACTCCATCAATTGGAATAAAAACAGTAAGTATGTACTTCCACGAGCTATAGTTTAACTTTATTAGTGAGTACGATAGGATTTCCTTACAGAACTAAAGCTTAGATAAACACTTATTCTTCTCACTTCACAACTTATGGAAAATTCAATAAATAGAGGAAGAATCCCTTATTCATTGAATTTTCAATTTTTTTTTGGCAGTTAAGTTTCAATATTATGAGAAAGTTAAGAGCTAGAATTAAACTTAAAATTATTGTTTCAGTAGCATTCTGAAACTATAAATTTAAGTTCTGCGTTGTTGTGCAAATGAGTGAATTCGACAAAATAATCTACGCTCATCTGGTACGTTTGAAGCCAAATTGAATTGAATATAGTGACTAATATTTTTATTAAGTAGAATACGAGATATATTACTTTATTTATAATACAGTAAGCATTTCTAGTAAGAATATAATAAATTATGTAACCTATATCCAAATTATCTTAGAAGTTATAAAACACCAAAGTATAATTCACAGAGGGCATTCAAAAAAAGGATGCAAAAAGTATAAGTTCAAGTCAATATAGTATAGCGAATAGTGTTTCTACATTTAGTACATACTACATAGTAGGAATAGCACCTTTTTGAGACACAAAGCAAAAGTCACCGACTCTACTGAATGGAGCTCTTAGCGAGATGTCGCGCGAGGGATACAAAACTGGAATAAATGTTTGTTTTGCTTTTGTTTGACATCGTATATTGCATGGAAAAACAAATAGTGTGAAAACACTAAGTGAAAATTAAAATAAAGAGTTGGTCGTGTTGGGAAAATCCTGCTGTTTACAAAATATGTAATAAATTGTTGATCAAAAAAATATTTCCATATTATTATAACATTTAAAATATGACAAAAAGGATGGTACAATTTTTCAGTATTAGTAAAAACTAATACTATAAACGGAATGAAATATCAAGCGCCAAGTAAATACCTGTATGATTTATTCAATATGAACCCTAAAAAACGAAATTTGATTACAATTTATAACTTGAGATATAAAGCAGATTCATAAGTTACTTTTTATTCAATTTATACTTTCTATATGATGATACTTTACGCGTTTTGTGTTTATATATACCGTTGAGTTTGTTCTGTAAGAACGCAAAAGATATTATGATACATTTTATTATCTTATCTATGCGTTAAAGTAGACACAACAACTTCACAACACAACATGACGTTTCCATTACTTCAATATAGCAAAAGATTAGTTAAACCGGCTACGTTCTTAGAAACCATTTTTTTTTATGGTAAAAAGGGGGCAAACGGGCAGGAGGCTCACCTGATGGGAAGTGATCACCTCCGCCCATGGACATCTGCAAGCCAGGCTTGCAGATGCGTTGCCGGCCTTTCAGGAAAGGGAGGGATGGAAGAGGGAGGGAAGTGGGAGGGTGGGGGGAACGAAGGCGGAGGATGATGGGAAGAGGGAGGGGGGAAGGAGAGTGGGCCTCCCGGACTCTCACTCACCGGTCGAAACGCGACAGCATAGCTGCCACTTCTTGCCGGTCTTCTGTGAGAGAGTGGTACTAATGAACTATACGGGGCGTGCCGGCCCATTCGGTTGCTACCCGAAGGTAACAAGCGTGGCACTACCACTTTAAAAAGCTCGCACAAATAAACACCTAACGTGTATTTAATATTTAACATTTTATATATATTTAGATGTAATACATGTGTGGTAATATAGTATTTAGCCGATTTTAACTTCCCGCTAGTGACGGGTTATCAATAAATACACGGTGATCCGACCAATGTCCACCACCGAGGTCTCTTCATGTAAATATCAAAGGCGCGGGACCCGAGATTTGAACGCCTCATTCGGTTTCCCAAGCGAGATTGTTACCATTAGGATACCAGTTCCACAGTCTTTTTTTATGTCATGTGTACAAACTTACAACATATAATAAACTAGGCTTTTCCGCAGCTTCGCGCGCGTTCTAAAGGTTAGAAACCAAATACTTCCGTTTTTGCAACATTTTTCATTAATTCTCTTGACCGTATTGGTCGTAGCGTGATGTAATATGTAATATAGCCTATAGCCTTCTTTGATAAACGGACTATCCAACAAAAAAAGATTTTTTCAATTCGGACTGGTCATTCCTGAGATTAGCGCGTTCGACCAACCAAACAAACAAACTCTTCGGCTTTATAATATTAGTATTAATATAAAATTACTAAAATATGTAACAAATGAATATAAAACTATAATGTTTGATAGAGGACTCTACAATTTCTTAGGAAAGCATTCCTGTTTTATGTTACAGTGTAACATTTAAATTCGAAAGCATCGACCTCAATTCGTTATTTAGTTTATGCAAGGTCTTAATAAGTTTTATAATTTATCTTACGCTACGGAAACCATTATTAGTACATAATGAAGTAAAATGAGTTTTGTTTATAATTTACTTATTACTAAGTAGTAAGTACTTGCCTATATTAAAAATTGTATATTGTCTAGTACAAGATCTGTTAAGACATTATTAATCTATACTAATATTATAAAGCTGAAGAGTTTGTTTGTTTGGTTGAACGTGCTAATCTCAGGAACTACTGGTCCGTATTGAAAAATTCTTTTTGTGTTGGATAGTCCGTTTATCGAGGAAGGCTATAGGCTATATTACATAACGCTACGACCAATAGGAGCGGAGCATCAATGAAAAATGTTGCAAACACGGGAGAAAAATATTTCTATGGATTTTCAGCCTTTAGAAAGTGAGCAGAGCCGCGTAAGGCTAGTATTATTATAAAGCATGGTAAATATTGGATTAAGAAACATGATATCACTTTCAATTTAATATAAGAATATGGTGGTATTACAACGAAATCTCGTCTACCGCACCCTGTCGCGACGGCGGAGGGCGGCGAACTTCACCGTCTCGTTCGTAGTCTGGACCTTTGTTCTATGCTCTTGGCCTTTAATATAACTGCATGATTTTGGATAGCTGATCCTTAATTTTTACTACCGTTCCCATAAACATTTTTGTATGATGGGAAAATAATTATTATACCGCTAATACCTATGAGATTTAAATAATACAGACGATTGGTATTTTTAATTACCTACTTACTCGCTTGTTTTATTTTTTAAGGATCTGTGGCAATAAGGAAATTATTGTTGTTCAATCGATATAAAATGGAATGTAGTACATTACCTACCTATTCTAATGATAGGATCAACGATGAAAAAATCTTATATATTCCAGTTGCCAAAAATTTAATCTTTAAAATCCACATAAATTACTAGCATAAATACTACATTAATATACAAACCCGGCCATACGTTGCTGTGGCACGTATCTGAAAATCGTTAATTTTGAAACAATACGTTAATATTGGATAAGTAGTTCCGTTTTATCGTTGGCCGACATCGTGACACAGGTATTTTATATAATAACAATTATTAAGAAGATTGTTAGAAACAAAAAAATATAATGGACACATACAGTTACTAACATCGTTTAAATACGCAGAAACAAGACGGATTTGAATAAAAGGATAAAAAATACGATACAAAAAACTAATTTTGCACAATAATATAAACATTCGCTAATCGCACGTGCTTAGCTGTGACGAGGCGTGACCAAATCGTCCTAGTGTCCTTCACCGAAGCTATTAAAAAACTGTTTGCGAACACCATTGCGATAAACTTATATTGCGCAGCAAATAGTAAATTATAATTATAGACGTATTGTTTATTTCTTTAATATATTTTAAAGTACTCTTTGTAGTAAAATACATAAAATCTGTGGTTCAGAAACGTTAAGTTTAATAAAATCGCCGAATTACCGAAGTACTTACTTACAAAGTAAATACAAAATATTGCTTTTCATTTTCTTTTCAAGCACTGGAACTAAGTTTTGAGCGAGCTCGGAAATCCTAACAAAAAGTTGCGATAACGCGAGCGGCGAGACCTACGATTCCGTGCATAAAAAATATTTTCACATTTGCTGCAGTATATTTTGATTATTTGTTTCTTATTACGACTATAGCTTCACGATTTTAAAATGATATGATTTTGAACGTACTCTACGTAGAGTCCTTTGCTATTACTAATACAGAGTTAGTAATTAACTACACACACATTTTCTTATATAATAGGGACCCAAGATAGACCCCAGATAACCAATACTCCAGCTCGTGTTCGTCTGTAGGTACCTGTCAAACACGCGAAAATAGAACACTCATTAAGTTTTTCAATTTCCTGCATAACATGCTTAATTTTTTCGTTTCGTATGAATTTTCTACAAAGTATTGCAAAACCTAAACCAAAGATAAATGTAAACGGTAGTCTATAGATAGATGAACTGTTACAAATGTTTGAATGTCTTTAATGCATGCTTAACATTAAAATGTGTTAGCTAACAAATTACAATGGAGAACCAGGGTCACTCGTCTAATTATTGCCACATTACGGGAAGTTAAGTTGTAACTTCTGTCTACTAAATTACTTTAAATTAATAATCATCGTCATAAGCCAAGTTTATTTTGGCGTATAATTTTAGAATAATTGATTTTAATTTGCGTTTATTCGCGTAGTTACATAAACGAGTTTCCAATTTTAAGCTCTATTTTATTCATTAAACTAGCGACTCACCCTCGCTTCGCTCAGGCTCTTCCCTAGATTTACCACAGGCAAGGTCGCGGGATTTGCTAGTTATGCATATAAACCTTCCTTTTGAATCACTCTATCTATTAAAGAAACCGCATTAAAATCCGTTGCGTAGTTTTAAAGATTTAAGCATACATAGGGATATAGGGACAGAGAAAGCGACTTTGTTTTATGCTATGTAGTGATAGTGAAGATATAGGTGTACCTATTTGGGATCGAGTTTTAATAAATAGCTTTAATATTAATCTTACTGATAGTTAAAAAAGTCAGGGGAACATCGCCATTAAAGATACATCATCAACAGAAATTATTTTATAAAACAGGGTTTGTAATTCAAAAATAAATCCTTTTCGTAATTAATAACCGCGTAACCTGAGCTTGATCGGCTTTAAACAATGAGATCATAACGATTAATTAAAATAACGATTATTGAGCGCCTTGTGGACTGTGGTAGACCGAGTTTCGCTCAAGCCTCGGAACGATAGCAAGGACGGCTCTCTATTTCTGAACGAGAATGATGAAATGCGCGGGAATTTACGTTCTACGCTTTTTAATTTCCAAGCATTAAATGCAAGTTTTGTTAATCTTTTTATGTTATCTACAAAAGTGTTTAAAATAATATTTGTTTAGGAAGTAACTTGTATACTGATAACTAGGTCACGGTCAAAATCGATATCGCATGGCAAGCTTATAGCTTTGCTTAGTTAAGTGAACAAGAATCTTTATTTTTAGCTATATTTAAATTTTAATTCACATCAAAATAATTAAATGTCATATTGTCACATAATGCAATTACAATTATGCGAGGTCATGTTTGTGAAAAAAAACTCGTAGATACTTTTATTTTCACCCCATTTCAGACTTCAGTTATGGGTTTGAAACCAAAAATTATTTTACTGCGTAAATAATCTATAGAGAAATCAGTATTAAATTGAAACAGAATTTCTGTCATTATATTGAAAACTAAGAGATACTAAAAATTAAATCTTTAATTTTATCTGTTGAGCCGATGTACCTATACCATTTTTTAAATGGTAGAAATATTGCCTATAAATTATAATGCTAGCGAGCACGGAGCAGATCCTATTAGATACCTATAGTAAACACAAAGGTGTTGAGTGTTTCGCTATCAAGAAATTACGCATCAAATGATAACATAATTCGAAACTACCACGTTCTGAAGTATATTGCATATCTAAAGCAATTATATTAAAATAGATAAATGCACATATCATTAAAATGTAATACATAATAAATATATGAAATATCAAAATTTATTTACTTACACCAAGTGTAGTAGGTACCAACGAGGAAGTTGTTTTATTATTACTACGTTGTTGATGTTGCTTATTACTATGACGATCGACATTAATAACTTGTTTTATTAGAAAACTAACTACATCATAATAAATATAATAATCTCTTTGAACTATCTATGTTATAAGTATAAAACAATAAATATACTCACGATTTTATTCTCAGCGTTGTTTTTTATGCATTTAAGAGATGATTTTCCAGTGTGGAGTGAAAATTATAACTATTTACAATTCGCGTAACAATGGAATAGCGACGAATAAAGTTTATCGTAAATACTTTATAACAAAACCCGAAGCACTCATAAACAGAGAATATTGCACCAAAAATTGCTGCCCAAATAAGTAAAAAATAAGAACTTTGATCACAAATCACTAACAAAAACGAACATCGATCTGATTTACTCTATCAGCTGTTTACATGTTTTCCAGATGCGCGTCTCAAAGATTACCATACGTTCCTCTAAACGCTCTGAAATGTGACAAGAGAATGTTTACAATTTTGAATTTACATCAATACATTGAACAAATGAACATTGCACAGACGCGATACCAGTTCTCACTCACACTAGCATAGTCACTTAGCCGTGTGTGTGGAAGCAAAATATTGACTTGTAGGAGGGGGTGAAAGAGGTCAATGACGTTACCAGATGAAAAATGCAGAAGAAAAAGTGTTTTTTTTTTATCAAATAGTATTAATATTATTGTAGGGTGTATTAACTCAATATTTATTAATATTTATATTATACTATGTCAAAAGCAATGCTAGGATATTTTTAGCAGCTTATGCTTACCAATTTTGATCTTGAACACGAGTTTACTTGAAATTTTTAAAGAAATCACTATTTTTCACTATAATTTAAATATTTTTGCATTTTAACTGTCAATTTAATTCAAAATATTTTATATACCTTATGTCATATTAGTTATTTCCAGCCAGTTACTCTGTAGGATTTAATTTTAAAATTAATGAATAAATTAGCTTACTATAAAAAAAATATCATAATGAATGTGTTTTTATTTCAAAATTTTTATATCCTGTTAATTATATTTTATGATGTTAAAGAATATAATTTAGTTTGTGTCAATAAAAGGTTATGAACGGAATCTAACAGAGTACTCTGCCATAATTATGCGTAAACTATAACGTCAATGTCGCAATTTGACACAATATGTCGATTGTCGATGTCGACTGTCAGTGTCAAGTGTCAATATATTTTTTTTGATTCAAAAATCAAAACTTGTAAATAAATATTATGACTTATGAGCAATTAGCAAACCAAAATAAATATAGAATTCAGAGTTCCAGTTGTAATAGTGTTAATATTATTTACAGTATAATTAAATAAGAAATTTGGGTTGGGTTTACAATCGCTTGGCAGGAGTTATTGGGTGAAACTTATATATATGGTAGGTGTTTATTCACTGATCACAATAATAACACTCACGACACAAGGTAATTCATATTTTTAGAGAAAATTAATAAAAACTTAATGTGCGAGAGAAGGATAACGATAGGATTTTGTATATGTGAGACAAAGACGTAAGATCATTATGTCAAAAATATGTCGAATTACTTAAATGTCATTGTCAACTATCCTAACGCCGCCATATTTAGTCTGCGTTTCTATGGACATGTGTGAAAGTGCTTTCATCGTAAATAACATTTTTGTTCGACTTGGATAACATAGGTTCAGAAGGTTTATCTTAATTTTTTTTTGTTCTTTCTAGGTAGGTTAGGTTAGGTTAGATATATGACCACAACACACGCGAGCGAAGCGAGCGTGACGCGGCGGCGGCCGGTGAGTGCTACATTCAAAATTTATTTTCTCATGAAGTATGAATTACCTTGTAATGGGAGTAGTACAGGGATAATAGGGAGCATCTCCCCTACCAATCCACTCCCTACCATTGTTATCGTCCTGCCAAGCGATTGTAAACTGCTACCAGAAATTTTAATTGTATCTATATCATATTAAAGATAAGACAATAATTTATGTTATTTTTATGCATATTTTGTTCTTTATAGACAAAACTTATTTTAATTTATCATGATAAGTTATCAAATTGCTGATAACTGATGTGCCACACATGAATAGTTAAATATAGTCAAGTAAGTATTTCATTACAAATATTGTTTTATATGCATTATATATTAAATTAAGGTGCTACGTTAATATATATGAAGTACAAATAGTATAGTAGTATACAAATAGATGTATAAATAACTGAACTAACAATGAACATTATCAGTCATCTTTGTAAACAGCTACAGCTGGTCTGTTGATACAAGTTAGAACTAAATATTGTGAAATAATTTATTTAACAGAATGATCCCAAAGATAACACTCCATACATTGAAAATGACTGCTTTGGCTAACACCACAGGAAAAGTATGTTTTCTGTCTACAGGGATTCAGAAAGGGTCAGGTTTATTTTTTAGACAGGTAAGAGTTTATAATAGATAGGTCATTCACCTACCTACTCAAGATGATATTTGGACAGTTAATTTATATAAACATACCATTCTTTTTTACTAGTACCATTCATGTTACTTCTAGTTATATAACAGAACTATACTTGGCACTGAATTTATTATTTCTCTATAGTATTTAAATTTACATGTAAGAACATTGAAGAAGAACAAACTACCTTGGAGAATGCATTGATTTATGTTTGAGATATTTTGGCTTATTTATTTTAGTTTTTGTAAAAAATCTTGTGGTCACAATATTTTTTATTTGTGATTTTAGTTGTTTGACACAGTGAGCAGTACATATACTTATTTATTGGGAGATATGAAGTCAAGGGAAGCAGTACTAATAGATCCAGTGTTAGAACATGCAGAGAGAGATGCAACATTAATCAAAGAGCTGGGTTTTAATTTGATTTATGCAAGTGAGTTTGTATTCAATTATTTGCAAAGGGTATTTACTAAATAGATTAAAGGTGGTGACTATCTATTTAGTATTTTATCTTTTTTTCCAATAACATGTATTAATTTCTAACAATTATGTAATAGTGAAAACTATTAAATATATACTTTTAAACTTTTAATTTAATACTCAATATTTGATTGGATATATTTTTTGTGTTCTCTGTTAGCTTTTTTTATTTTGGGGTTTAGTTTATAGTTGGAATAATTTGTTTATTTAAAAAAAATTAAGATGTGTGCAACAAAGTACTAACTTGCCTCAAGCCCATGAACAATTTTTATAGGAAGCATACAACTTCCATAAATCTACTGAAACAATAATTTGGATTAATTGATTACACATAGTGTATAGTACTGTTTATGTACCAGCATACTCGGTGTTTAAATGCATATAGTTTGAATTGAAAACAATAGATCATTTAAATTATTTATTGTTGTAGTAAAATGAAATAGTGTACAGAAACATAATAGTCTTACTAATAAAACTATTTTGTCAGTGAATTTGAAATAATGTGTTTCTTGAGTGATTATGGTTTTTTATTACAATCCCTGAATTACAAAGAAATAGAATGTTTCTTTATAACTCCATTAATTTTCTGTTAAAGAATTTTCTATATGTTCAAATAAATGTTTAAAGTGAAGTAAAACTAAATAAAATTTGCATAATTTTACTTTAATTTAAATAAATGTCTGCAGATAGTTATTAAGAGAGTTAAACTATTTGCGACTCAACAACTTCTATTATCTATTCAACCTAATAAAAATATCCCAAAAATAGCATGAATTACTACTGTTCAATTTCTTTATATGGGATGAGGCATCTGTAATATATAGTATTGTATTGTGTGACTTATCATTTACTTAATACTTATACTTCTAATTTCAGTGAATACCCACATGCATGCAGACCATATAACTGGTACAGGGAAACTGAAATCTCTTATTCCCAGTACAAAAAGTGTAATAGGAAAAGCTTCGGGTGCTAAGGCCGATTTGCACTTAGTCGATGGAGATGTGATACACTTTGGCTCCCAACAGCTCTTAGCGTCAGCTACCCCTGGACATACAAACGGTTGTTTGACATATATTTGTCATGAACAAGTAAGTTATTTTGTTATTGCTTTATTTTTATATGAGCGTTTAGATATATAATAAATAAAAAGTGTCAAAATCAATTAAAGAATGAAAGTTAAATGTATGTACACATATTTGAAGTAACATGAAAATGCTTATATTTCATCTTCATGAATAGAGCTTTATTTTATGTAACGTGTTGTTATAACCTGGTTAAGTATGGCCATACATATATTGAAATTGTTTTCGTTTTTGCATTTTGCTGTATTGCCAACATTTACATGATAAATCAGTCTGGCGGTTTTCGGATTAGTGCCATCTATCGTCACTTTAAGTAAAACAAAATGGCGCCGTTCCGTTTTTTTACATGAGGCCCCCACCTCTACAGGGTACTTACAATATTATCACAAATAACCGAAGTAAGTTAGGGCACAAGCATTGAACCTCAGCTAGCGCTTTTTAAAGCCATTGTAAAAAATAACATATACCAAAATGTAGTATTTTATAATCTCACATAGTTTTCAGAGTTATCTCATAGACAAACATACAAATTTGTGATATAGACTCGTATTTATTAAACTATTTTTTATTCCAGGGTATTGCATTTACAGGTGATACACTATTAATAAGAGGGTGTGGTCGGACAGATTTTCAGGAAGGTTCATCGGAGACTTTATACAATTCAGTGCATAGTAAAATATTTACGTTGCCAGACTTCTATACATTGTACCCGGCACACGATTATAAAGGTCAGACTGCGACGACGGTAGCTGAAGAAAAGAAATATAACCCAAGATTGACAAAATCCTTAAAGGAGTTTATTGAAATCATGGATAATTTAAACCTGCCGTATCCTAAAATGATTGGTATGTTTTAATATTTTTGAGTCGAATCTATACTTAATATTTTGGGAAATCTTATTGAAATAGTCATTATAATCGATGGAAAGACAATCTATAGTATTTTTTGTATAATTGTTTGCCTGAATGTGATCGTGATGACGAGAACGACTGGACAGATTTTATTAAAGTTTGTTATAATGATAGCTATAGTTATCCGTGTCAATATTATAGGATACTTTTTACCGCCGGAGAATATCTCTTAAAAAAATAAATAAATGTATAACAAAATTGATTTGAATTGTTAAAGTAAATTGTGATATCATTGTGATAATCACTACATAGTATAAAACAAAGTCGCTTTCTCTGTCCCTATATCCTTTGTACGCTTAAATCTTTAAAACTACGCAACGGATTTTGATGCGGTTTTTTTAATAGATAGAGAGAATCAAGAGGAAGGTTTATATGTATAACTAGCGGATCCTGCTGCTTTGCCTGTGCTAAATCTAGGAAAAAGCCCAAGCGAAGCGAGGGCGAGTCGCTAGTTATTCATAAAATAATTATAATATGTATTCTTATGAATAATTGATAGGCGGCTGAACAAATAATATATAAAGAAAGATAAATTATTAATGTATAAATGTTATTTACTATAAAAAAGCAGATTATTATTCTAAACGAAAATTATTTCAGAGGTTGTATTATAATATTTTATTTCCAGATAAAGCTGTCCCTGCAAATAGAGTTTGTGGATTATACTAAATAGCATACAAATAAATTCAACTATGACTTATAAGATAAAAAAGCAAATTGTTAATTAATATTAAAGATCATACTGTGCAAGTTTTTATAAACAAAAATTAAAAAAAATATTGTGAAAATAATAAAAAAAAACATATAACATGAAGCCTAAATGGCTTATGTGGGAGGAAGAAAATGCCTTTATGGCTATGGCTTTAATATATTTATGGCGTTCCAACAACGTCCCAACAACCTTCCAACTGTTTTAGGATAGTGGGATAGAACAAGTTACTATGACATCGGAGATTTCCTCTCTCTTTCGGAGTCTGAATTCTTCTAAACGCTCAAGAATTTCTGTGCAGCATAAAATTGATCAAAATATACTGTCAACGGATGTACCGTTCTAACAAACATTATAGATGACACAACAAATATTAAGGTTTGGAATAAAATATGACGGTTATTTTCATTTTTATTATAATGTTAAAAATGTATTTCAAATGTTTATATAGGCCCTTATTTTGTATGAATATTTACATAGCGTGAATGTAATAGCGTGAAATGGATGTATATGCGGGTGAAGGGATATTTATATACACTCGTTATTTAAATAATTAAGAGCAATCTACGATATTGTATGCTAGCTTTAAAATAATTTATTTATTATTTATAAGGGACAAGGACAACTATCAAATACAGTTAGGCATCCATATAAGATCCTTAGAAGAATATAGATTTTTTTTGTTATTAATAGTAATATATTAATTAGAAAAAACTTAGCTTTCCTTAAGCTTAGTTTATGTTATCAATTGTTGCCCTCAAAGTATCACTGAGGACGTCTTCTCTAAAGAAAGTTTCCTCACGATGTGTAATGTTAGATGATCGCACATGAAAATATCAGAGGTACGGAACCCAGATTTGAACTTGCCTCACTCAGTTATCCAAGCAAGCGCGTTACCACTGCGCTACAATTGTACTACCTTTTATAATACCAACGTTATTATTTTAAAGTCTATCATTATATTTTTGTTTAAATAATGGAAAAATTATATCAATCTTGTTGCTACTTTTATATTTGTCTACTTAAAAATGTATTTAGTATAAATATGAATTGTAAATAATTGCGATTATATTATTCTTTTTAATACTTAGTATCGGGAGATATTCATATATATTTTTATTTATTACTTATAATAAAAAAGCAACATAATGTATTGTTTTATTTACTATCATAATACACCTTTTATAAACCTTGTTCAACCCCAAAGTACATTTCGTGACTACAGTTTGTTCTATTGTAAAAGTATTACAAAAGTTTAATTTTTAATTTACATAACGGTTTAATTTATTGTCCAGATATGTTTTAAATAGATGGTTATGTGCATCGAATTGTTACTGATCTTTAAGTAAAATTATCAAACGGAAATTATGAAACCCGATAAAATATTCATAATAAAAAATGAATGACGGGTTCCTCCTGTAATCATCCCTTAATTAAATAATAAAATGTACTTTGTAAGATTTGTAAGATGGGTGGGTACTGGGTACTCATCTCAAATAAGAATTAGTTCAAATAAATTTCAAAAGATGACGTTACATGTATCGATTTATTAGACTGAAATACATATTTAGAAATAAATATTAGATACCCAATTGTCTTAAAAATGCGCTTAAGTGAATGGAAACGTTGTTATGCGTAAATATTAAATTTGCGTAATTTTGATGAATATTAAAATTTAAAATAGTAGCTATATTTATTTCTTAACTTTTTAAATAGTGACACCTGTAGTAAAAGCTTTACTTTAGAAGAACTTTTACGTTTGTTTTTGCTTAGTAGTGAAATGTTTGGTGATTGTGTTCCATGTTTATTATTCAAAGATGGCGCTATAGGGTGAATTTGGTAAAACATTTCACTTCATCGAATATCGATGTAGAAATATATTATGTATATAAGTATAACCAAATGGGGTTTTCATCCATATATTTTAATAATAATTCTAACGAATTAATATAAAATAAATATTCGTTGGAAAATTTTATTAAAGTAGTCATTATTATCGATACAGTGCCGAATGTATAGTTTTTAGAATTTTTGTCAAAGGTTTTCTCGTATTGCGGTTACATTGTCTGTGACCACTGGACAAATTTTGATGAAATTTAGTATGTTATAGCTGGTTATTCTGGTCCACATATACTTTTTACTGTGGGAAAATAGTAAAATACCATATTTCTGAAAATCAATACTCACCGTCAAAACGTACTCTAGTAAGCGAATCTAAGTGGAGTGGAGTGGAGTCACTATAAGTTTAATACTTTCTTAGGTTTACGCGAATGTTTGACATTATAAATGAAACTATATTTTCGGATTTTGTCGCGGATTTATTATGATTTTTGGTTCCCGACGTTTCGAATGCTTTACAGCAATCATGGTCACGGGTCCCGTGACCATGATTCAAATCCGAAAATATAGTTTCATTCAAAATCCGAAAATATAGTTTCATTTATAACACTATAAGTTTCTTAAAAATACTTATAGGCTATAGTACCTAAATAGATAAAGTTCGATTAGAAAATGCGGGTTGCTTCTGATACTTTCTTGATAGCAGAGTGGACCGTGAAGCAACCCCTTGGCTGTGTGATCTGCTAGGTTTATTTACAATAAACAATAAAAAATACTAATGTCGTAATTAAAATATACATATAAATTAATACATATTTTACTCATAATATTATGTAACTTAAATATTTAATAATTTTTCCGTCTTATACAATCTACCTACCATTAAATTAAGAAGACAAAACTTCCTTGAAAACAGTTACTTAGAAGCGTTGTATCTATGTACGAGTAAGGTCACCGCTAACTTCTGGTTGACATTTTGCCAACTCCAGTTCGTCATATCCCCTGGGCCCGAGTGAGGAGCCGGCATAAACACTGGCGCAAACAAAGGCATTATTAATGTCTGCCTTGAGCGTTCGTTAGAATTAGATATTTAAGCTTAGTTTGTATAACTCTTCAATTACAGATATTAATTATTTCCTTAAAATTCGCGTTAACACTAAATATTTTCCCTGAAAAACATTTCCTTAATTCATTAGCAGTATTTCTAAGGTCGCAGTGAAATTTTGATCGTAAGTTTTGACATTTTGCCAACTTTGTTTCGTCATGTCCCTTGTGCCCCGGGAGGAGCTGACATTCACAGTGGCGCAAACACAAAATTATTAATGGCCGCCTCAAGCGCTTATTAATTCTGCACCCGAATCGATTAACGAGGACCAGATTTTACTTGCACTGAATTCGAACCTAATACATAATAGATATCCAATAGAGGAATAATAAAATAGTCAAATTCTCTGTAAATATTTTATTCTGTAAATTATCGTGTATGTTTTGATGACAAGGACATATGAACTGTTCTGACTAAAAGAAACATCAAGGACTTTTGTAAAGTAGGTTAAGGTACACTGCATGTGCAGATAAAATCAATAGTAGCTTAGAGTTGAAATCTTGAACTTACACTATATAAAAATATTATATTTAAACCAAATTTAAGGTCTATGTAGAGAAGATAATTGAGTAATACTTATACAAGACTAAGAGTTTGTTTTTAATTTGAAAAGTAATGTCAGCTTTTTACTGATATTTAATATGAAAGGAATGAAAAATGACACTTAGGTATAAGAGAAACACACGTTTTCTAATCTTGTCTTTTTGTCTGTCCATCTTTTTGTTTCGACTTATCATCAGTATAATATTACTTTTCTCTATGCTTATCATTAAAGAAGTAGCTAAAGCTTATCGGGTACGTCCAAGCCCGATAATCCAATTTAACGGCAAACAGATCCTGTTTTTAAGCCACTGTTATTTAAAATTAAATTTATTGTAAATAACCAGCCCTATTTGAATAGATCGTGTCGTTTGTACTTACATTAACTTAAATGTCTTGTACCGTAGTAAATTTATGTAACAAGCGTATAAATTGCACTACGTTCATTTACTAATTAGTAAGAGATCTTATCCGAAATGTTCAAATAACTTGCTCTCAGGGACATGAATATAGCGATATTTTATGTTGGAAAATGTGAGAGAAACTAAGATAGGGTTAATATCATAATTAAAGAAATGAATTTAACCATTTCAGTATGCTAATATTTTTGTGAAACTGTCTTTCAGCCGTAGCTCCATGTAGTATGTGTTATGTGTAAAAACTCTAAACTTCTTCGCTTCCGTAATATTCGTTTTATAATTTATTCGTAATAAATAATTATTTTTCGACCACAATAAGTTTACTGAAAACCGTTGCAGTTTATGTGGGGGTAGGTATGATTGGTAGGTTGGGAGTAAATAGTTATGCGTCAATATACCTAATTATGATTACTAACTTGATGTAAAAAAATAACAGTAAAATTCTAAAATCAACAGCAGTAGACAGTTTTTATTTGATTTTATTTGCGATATTAAGGTTTGGTTTCTTTTTTTATACTAACTTTCCTCCACGACTTCCATTGCGTGTTTCGGTAACACGCACCAGTGTATAAAAATAGCAATTTAATTCTTATACGAACCCTCTACAGACCACAAGCTAGTGAAAGTCTCCTTGCGGTTGCCTTAGCCTTTTTTCATCTTTTTTCAAGTGAAGTCGCTAGTTTTACTCCTTTTGTTTTTTTACATAACGCAATAACTTTATTTCGTAAGGTTTTATGTATTGTCATAAAATACTTCATACCTACAATAAAATAACTTGATATTTTGATGAGATACACTGCTTATATAAAGTCTTAAAAATACTTTCTAGAATTTATACTTATAAAGTCATATTTACATAAATAATTCAATGTGGGTCCTAAAAAGATAGGTAAACGAGTTACGAGAAAGTCCGCATCATAATACGTTTAACAATAAACAAAATGCTACTAAAATTCCGTAAAGGCTACAAAAAGGATGCGGATTAGTATACAGGTTTTTAAAGTAAAATGGATTTTGGTATTAGTGCGTTTATTTTATACTTTTAAAATTGTTAAATTAAATTTGTATTTTTTATGTCCCACTGCTGAGCACGGATCTCCCTTCAATATGTGGAGGGTTAGGCCATAGTCCACCAGGCTGGTCAAGTGCAGTGAAGTTGGCTGTCTAAGCGTGTCTTTTGAAAACTTGCTAGGTTCTCTCACACATGTTTCGCAAAGAGCATATCAGAGTTGCGAGATCTAGAATTTAAACCCGCATCACTTGGTCACCCGGGTGAAATGTGCTCACTCACTGAGTCTAGCCCACTGGGGACCATTGCCCAAATTGTAATAACATTAAGTCTGCCAGTAAATGTTAGCGCGTTTCTCGACTTGGGACAATTCTAGGACTTGGACCGTCACTTGTCTGAAAAACTTTATAAGTAGAGTGTCTTTCAAAGTTTGAGCTGTTCTTAAGGATTTCAGTAGTTATATTAATCATTTAATTTGAATACGATAATTAAACTAGTCGAGATTTAATTTTACGCCTAAAAATAATAATGTGTTAAGTAACCCTCGTATTTCACATGAATGAATATTTGAATGAAACGAAATTAACTTTAATATCCTACCCAAAGTAGGTTATTTATAAAAAAATACAGTAATACTGCTCAATAATACATGCAGCCTGTCGTCTGGTTAGTTCGACGCGGTTGTTGGAAGTTATTCGTTAATTGCGGTTTTATTGATTCGCCGCTGGTGACTTATACATTTACTTTTTCTGTACTCTTTGTGTAAAATTATGACAGCTCTATTTGTAAACTAGGCGGATTAATATTATATAGTATTTTTAGACTTTTTACGTCTGAATTTTTATGAAAATTATGCATTATTGCTTTGAGCTTTCATGTTATACTAGCGACTCGTCCTATACATTAAAACCTTCCCCTAGAACCACTCTCCATTGGTGAAAAGTGGAAACAGTATGAAAATCTGTGCCGTAGTTTTTAAGTTTACCGCGAACAGACAGACGAGGCGGAGGACTTTGTTTTATAATAGGAAGTGATAGTTACTTAGTTAGTAATTAGGTACTATTTATTTATTTAATAAGTCCAACCCATTGAAAGAAAGAAAATTTCTGTTAAGTTAGGTAGCTTTTCATCGTAATGATGTTTACTTTTTATGCATTACGTTATATTGTTTATTTTAATTTATTATTAATAATATTTGCTTTTAATATTGCGGGAAACGTTTTATGTGCTGGATATAACAAACATACGTCATGTAAATTCACCGGTCCATGTGTCATTTCGCTTTTTTTTCACGCAACTACTAAGTCATAAATTCAACGTTTATATACCTACTTTCTTTTATTTTTTGCGCATAAAAATTGTTTAGGGGTATAGTAAAAGCATGTTTTGTAATGAAAATGATTATTTTAATATTGTTTTAGTTTATAAAGCTTATGTTTACAAGTCATGGTGTTTCCAATCCATGGTGTGTCATGTGATGTATGTAAATCGTAATTGACTGCTTATAACAAACTTCATGTCTGTGACTTTAATTGCGAAGGATAATGTACAGCAGGCAGGAAGCGATGAACTTTAAAAAGGACTATTATAAAAGAAAAACGGTGATTGAAATATAACCGTTGTTTAGTTTGACTAAATAGATCTAAACCTAGATTTAATTTCCGTACAATTTCAATACTGTAATATTATTCACTTCTTATAAAGCAAATGTAATGTAAAAAAAATCCGCAAGATTGACAAATACTACAGTTTATGTAATAACTTAGGTACATATAAAACTTATATTGTTACCAAAGGCGGCGAAATAATGACGTCTATAGCATAGGCACTGGCAGCCTGCCCGCGGCCCGCGTCTTCACCCGTACATTGCGGAACTACCGAATCTGTGTCAATAGCCCATGTACTTAACTTTAAGATAAATGTTCCCGGGATGCGCTGTAAAAATGCTATTATACACGAAATAGGCATTAAAATGAAAATTTGGACATATAACTCACGTTTATTATTTTATATTATTAGGTATGAACTGTAGGTTCTAATACTATATCCATGTGGCTCCGCTAAGTAAGTGCGCGAGTAAAAAAGCCAATAATAAATAAATTTATTTTTTGTTATTATAAAAATCTTGCTCTACTAACAATCTCACTCAAGCTCGTCAATACAAACTTTTTTTATTATGATATTAGAGCCTTGCTTGCTCGCTAGGTACTATTACTAATACTATGTACTAATCTGTAGTCTAAAGTATATACAAGTAGAAGTAATATATTGAAATATAGTTAAAAGTGTTTTACATAGTTATTTTAAAGTAAATAAGTTAAGTACTTAGGTCTAATCTATTCATCTAAACATATAATAAAATTGTAACAGAGTCAATACAAAAAGTACATTAAGTAGTTTTTGGAAAATCTAATAGAAAAAGACACGACGTCCGACAATCCACGAAACAGCAGCTTTGATACATACTTTATCCATTTAACAATCAATAAACCATTCTTGTGTAAAATAAAAGAAAAAGAATTTGATATTCATATTACCGTTAACATGACATTTATACATAAAACAGTAAAATGATAATATCTAATCTTAAAATCTTATAGCTAAGGCATTGAAATATAGGTATTATACAACCTAGGTATACTACTAGTCAGTACACGACAAATCAATATAACTAAGCTGGGAGTTCGATATAGACGTGCACTAGATCAAATATATACAGTACGAGTACGTTAAATGTAATTGAATTGCAAATAACTGAATTTTGAAGTTTTAACTACAATTAGTGAATTCGTATTGTTGTATTATTTCGATACAATTATTTTGTTAACTTTGCAGTTTTTTAGATTTTTTAGGCAGTGATGTATAAAATATAAATATAAAAAAGCATATTTAAACTATCTTACATTAATTTCTGAAATAAATATGATAAATAATGCTATTTTTTGGAAAGTAAATATTATAATCATATATATTATATAAACTATACTCAAATAAGGTATTGTTGTTACTTGTTACATTATTTAGTCTTTAACTTTAGCATTATATACCAATATGGATAAACTCATTAACTATTTTTTCCATTAAGATCGAATTAATTGTAGCAATATCTTAAACTGCAATCTAAATTGTATCTCAGCACTGTATTGACACTATAATCTGTCAATGTTTCACTAAACGCAACGCGGATCAATCATCGGTAACAGCCGCGCTCTAACTTACATTCTAGACGTTCAACTATGTACAAGGCACAAGCTGGTGATAGTCGATCGGGTTTCTATAGAACTCGCATGAGGCATCCTGTACTATGCAGCCTCAATAATAAAGCACTTAGAACGGACGCAGACTTAAGACTAAACGTTAAAGGATAATATTTTTTCTAAATTTCCGATTTTATGTACTGACTAGCCATGGTAGAGATGCTGTTCGATCAGAAGTATCCAACATTTAAACATTTTCGGTTTCTGAAGAAGATACTTTATTGTTATACCAAATATATTTTATTTACTACTAGCGACTCGCCCTCGCTTCGCTCGGGCTCTTCCCTAGATTTAGCACAGGCAAAGCCGCGGGATCCGCTAGCTATGCATATAAACCTTCCTCTTGAATCACTCTATCTATTGGAAAAAACCGCATCAAAATCCGTTGCGTAGTTTTAAAGATTTAAGCGCACATAGGGATATAGGGACAGAAAAGGCGACTTTGCTTTATACTATGTAGTGATTACTACCACAGTGTACAGTAAAATTAAACATGGCTTTTGTTAAACTGTTCGTGTTTTGATTTGTGTAAAAAAATAAATAAATAAAAAAGTATTTTTTTTTCAATCTTTGTCTCTTCACTGTACATAAAATTGAAATGAAAAATTTTGTCACGGATATTTCGAATGTTTGGCTCACGACGTTTCGATGCTTTACAGCATCACTCCCGTGAATATGATTAATTTCATCATTAAACTAAAAGCGCAAAAAATCCATAAAGATAGTTTAATTTAAAATATCATAATTTATACTTAGCTAAAATCTAAGAAATCTAAGAAATTATTATTGCCTCTTTACGTTAATATATTGGTAATATATGGTGCTATCTATACTATGTAATAATCATGCATTTCTTTTCATATGTTTATAAACGTAGGCACAGAGGCTATGAATGTAATTGTAAATTAACCTGGAGACTGAAGTTAAATAACCGGAAAGAGTAACGTAATTCAGTATTATAGATCACATATTTTAACTTCAACAACGCATAATTTTTGATGTGTTATTTAGTTTTTGCGATAATAGTTTTAGTGTCAAAAAGTTTCTGTAATATTCTTGTTTTTCTTCGTACTATTTTCCTAGTCAGCCAGTAACTTGTCGAGTCAGTAATATTTCGTTTTATTGTCTGCTTCCTGTCATTTTAAAGGCATAAATGGAATTTAGACGCATAATGTATGATTTCTTACCTTTGCATAGTACGTTAACAATTGCTATTAATATTATCATAGTATAAAGAATGATTAAATTAATTATAAAGTTCTCTTTATAATATTATTGTACGTTCGTTGAAATTCGAATTCGCGGTCTCCGGCTTTTTAATACGATTTAAGGTCATATGAAATGTATGAAAACAGTAAGTACGTGCTTACTTAGTACAGTACGCGCGTGCTATGTTTCAACGTTTACTCCTTTAGTAAGGGTCTGTAATGCAATCTGCTAAAAATTCTTACCCGTATCTCGACAATATATTTCCTTTCTTTTGGGATAAAAAGTATTCTTTTTTGTTCGAACAGTCTTTATCCCCTAAGAGTTTCCCATTAGGATCAATTAAATCGTTCTTGTTTAATTATATATTTATTGGCAATTATTTTCTTTTTCTGAATAAGACGTAGCTTCATGAAGCTTTCATTAAAGTTTCATTAAATATTTAAATTGGATTAATCTTTAGACATAATAAATAGTAATATAAAAAAACATAGCTTACTACTATTATTTTATATGTATTATGTAGTATCGTGTTTTTCTTTTATTGAATTATTGATAATATTCAATGTCTTTATTTAATTTATTATGTCATGGTGTGTATTTTAGTCAACTGATTCATATCAGATTTGAATTCGTTTATACAAAATTTTCTGAATGTGACGTTGACTGCTGAGAAGATCTCGTCTATTTTGGATGCGGCAACCATGCTCTGGTGGACTTTAACACGATAATATAATTAAATACGTATCTATTTATTCAAAATTTCATTTCTGCGCTGTTGTTCGCAACAGATATTTTTGGTATCAACCCTCAATTCATTATATAATAATAATAATTTTATTGAATCTGAAGTAATATTTTAAAATTGAATTCTGTAGAATAAGTGGAAGTGATTCTAATTCAGCGTCAAAAATTTGACCCATCCAAACATACATACGTACATAAATAATACACATTTGACATAGCTTTAATATCTTGTAACAACCGCGTTACCGCTCTCAGCAGTATTTACGCTTACAGAATCTTGATAAAATACGAGTAAATGTAAAAGTGCGATGGCTTTTAGTTAAGCTTGTCGATTTAATGGAAATGACATGTATTTTAAAAATATATTGATAGTCTACACTTAGGTCTAAACATGGAATACCGGCTCGTCGGGCGAGCGTATGACGTCACTCGCCGCATATGCAAATATCTGGAACGTTCTAAACAAGATGCTTCTAACTGCAGTAGATCTTGGCGACATATGGATATGTTTTAGGAAAATGTAATAGATATTTTTTAGTCTATACCTGTAAATATCTATATATGTATAATATTTGGAAAACCTGTTCAAGAAAAAATGCTGAAAAGTATAATTTTCATTTACACAAAACAAAAATATTTTTAAAAGTGCGTTTCATTTATTTCTAAGAGTCTATTTTTTATTGATTCCGTCTCTAGTTAAAGCTCTATGAACTTAAATTAAAAATAAAGTGAAAATACTATAAAGCCGCATGCACAACATACATAATATATTTAGTGACTGGACTAAGTCTGATATAGACAATCTAGACTTGATGGCAATTTCAAATACCTACCTACACATAGTCAGAGTTGATAATGTTTAAATCTAAAATCTTTCGTTTTTAAATTGATTAATTATTGCAAAAGTTCTATGCTGTGACTTCAATTAGAGTTTAGCACTTTGAATGAACTTTCTAGAATTCTATTCATCCATAAAAACGTGTTCCACACTAAATAACAACATAATATAAAAATCAGTTAAGGAATTGATCGTAAAAAGGTAATAAGTAATAGTCCTACGCATTTTTGTATTGGTAATACTAATGAAAAATTTATATAAAAAATTTTATATCTTTTTGCCATTTCGTTAAAATTTTCCATGTTAATTTAACTTCAAAAAAGAAAATGTTATTTAAGTTATCTAAAGAGAATCTAGATATAAATCTTTGACCTCATTTAAGAGGCTTTCGTTTTCATATTTTTTTTAATTAATCAGAACTTTTAAAAGGTCAGTCTACACTTTTTACTCTATTCATCAAAACGCCTTACTCTGTCTGTCGTCTGAATGATTTATAACCAATTTAAAAGTTTGTATTCTAAAGTTAATTAGTGCTGAATGATCGATATTTAGTTGTTTTTATTTAGTATAAGGACACTTCGCTCTAGTTTTACAAAAAAGTAATACAACAATCATTTTATGTATAGAAGTATAGAACTAAGTTCAAGCAGACTATAACGTATTGTATGATATAAAACACACTAACATTATATTTATAATAAACTAGCCTTTCCCGCGGCTACGCTCGCGCTCTAAAGGCTGAAAATCATAGGAAATATTTTACTACCGTTTTTGCAACATTTTTCATTGATGCTCCGCTTCTATTGGTCGTAGTGTAATGTTATATAGTCTATAGCCTTTCTCGATAAACAGACTATCCAACACAAAAAGAATTTTTCAATTCGGACCAGTACTTTCTAAGATTAGCGCGTTCAACCAAACAATCAAACAATCTCTTAAGCTTTATAATATTAGTATAGATTTAATATAATGACAGAAGATTTTATGGATAATAAAGGATGTGCCTTTCTATATGGTAGAAAAATTTAAATAACCGAATCGAATCGAGCGACAGCATGATTAAGTATTAAAAAAAAAACAAAGATCAATTTCGGTCAAGCTATTTAGGATAAGAGTTACGAATAAATTATAAAGGTAGCTGTGATAAATATAACATCAATGTATCGCTCTGATGCTAGGCAAGTAAAGTAAAACCACATTTATATTATTCATACTATCCCCTTACTTATACAGAAAGGTTTCCAAACTGAAGTGGTACAAAGAGGCCCAAACACCTTCTTGTTTACTTCCTTTCCGCTAAAAGAGCATTTTATTTTTTAGTAATAAGTTTGTATCTTAGATAAATACTTTTGATATCAAATATATAAAGGTACGTTGTTATTATATACAAACAAACCAACCGCTTCGTTGGGCGTAAGTTAAAATAAACTATACGGTTTTTATAATTTTCTAATGAAATAAAAGTAGCCTACGCTATACTCCTTATAACATTAGCTACCTATACCGAGTGAAAGTCCCCTCAAAATCTGTCCAACCGTTTCAGAGATTTGCCTGAACAAACAGACAGATAGACAGACAGACAGATAGACAGAAAAAATTCTAAAAGTTGATTTTTTATATAAGTACCGAAACTTCAATTTTATTTATATGTTCTGACTTCTGATGTACAGAATTGTCGTAATCATAAATTAAGCTGTGGCATGTGTAATAAAAACGACAAATACCTCCATAGTCTATAAAAATACATGTTGTCTAAAGATTTTATTGTACTATTATATTATTCTATTTATATAATAAAAAAGTTAATATGTATAAATGTGTATATTCTTCTGAAATGGCGAATATTTTCAGCTACTAGTAAGAAATGAAATAAATATAAATATATAGCGCTATATCATAAAATATGTACTCGCAAGTGACTATAAAAATCAAAATTCATTCATTCATTGCGTTATGCAACAATTTGAGGACATTATATAAGACTAGAGCTCTCGTAACATACAGTTTTCCAGTAAAACTTATTTTTATACAAAAAAAGGTAATTAATGCATTTGCATATCAGGAACTTTAGTAACTTTTTCATGCACATTAAGATAGTAATTAACTTAATAATTAAGTATTAAGTTACGAGGCTAGACGCGGTTATCAAGACGACAATAACTTAGCAAACTGCTTTAGTGCAGATTTATGTAGCTTTCTTTCAGGAATACGCGCAGGATAATAATAGGTTTCAATTTCCAAGGAAATGACCTGAGTGGATACAAAGCGACGAGCAAGGAGATAGCAGTGACTAGACTACACTAGCCCTACAACAGTCCCCGGGCTTTGTGCCAGCCTCGAGCACTATTCCTCTTTAAAAGACCTTTCCATAATCTTTATCTAATACCTACGTCGTACACACAAGCTTTAAACTTCCTTTGCCGCTATTGAATAAGTTAGGGATAACATCAATAGTGTTCTTGATACGCTCTACGCTTTATTCCTTGAAATTGGAAATCTGGGAGCACTTATTACGAGAACAAGATTGTCAGATCGATATTACCTGAGACGTTTCCGATATTACTTTTTTAATTAAATTCAAAACTTATGACAATGACTCATCGAGCGCATGCCTTTTTGAAAATAGGGACGAAAATTGGAAACAATGTAAATCAAGCTGTGTTTGTGATATGTCCAATTAACTGTTATTCCAATTGCATTAAGGATGAAATTTGCTTGACATAATATTGAAAAACTGATGCCTCATCATCGGGAAACCCAGACAGGGGCAGACGAAGACGGTATTCGTGATTCGCTTCGTTATAGGCGAAGTCCTTTGCGTTAACAGCACTACGCATGCGTTGTTCACCCTCGGTCCTCCCTGTCTAGCGCATGCAGTTCTATCCCTGTCCCGCTCACTCCCGGGAGGGTCGATATATACGACGCTAGGTACGCGTACAGTGTCATACCCACCAACTAGTACGCAGGTTTCTGGCGTCTTGTACAAACGTCAGTAGCGAAACGGGACCCGAGAGCTTCACCGCGGCCGCAATCATGTCGCGTGCCGTGCTTTATATTAGTGTTTTTACTATATTTTTGGACGTCCTGCTAGCTAGCCAGGTAAGTTTAGTTTCTATAGAAGGAATTTTTAGAGTATATTCTCCACTGAAGCAATGCGGCGTGATGCCGGGGCCATTAAGTCTAAAATCGATTAACGCGTTCAGAAATGTTTTCGAGTGAGGCGTTAAATAGCATAACCGGCTGTTTTCAGCTTCGGATGCCATAAAAGTTTTTTTTATATAAAACGTAGCTTGTATGGTATTTTTTAAGCGTAGGTGCGATTGCGTAACATTTACGGTATGACTCTAAAGTCTTTTAATTCCTAGCGATGTCGCAGTAATTGGAAGTGTAGTCTTGAAGTATAGTTTTCAGGAAAATAATATACTGAAAAATAGTTTTATATTCATATACAGTAGATTTATTAATAAAATAATATCTTATTAACAGCATTATGTCATTACAATAAAAAATGATTTGTAAAGTGGAATAGTAGCGAAAATGTAATAAAATTATAGAAAAATGTGGGAAAGAGGTATTTTATTCATTTTGTCTAATAATTTATAAAAATATTTATAGAAGTTCAAGTAACATGGTACATATGCAGTAAATACCCATATTATAGGTAAGAAGTGAAGCCTGTAAATTACTTTATAAACAGGTGTATAAAATTATAGTTACTGCGTGGGCTGAGCTAGATTAATTACAACTAAACTATTTAAAATAAGTTTTGTTTGTTTAAAATAAGTTAAACACTTTTGTCACATAAGCTGGACTTCATATCTATTAATTTGCAGTCATATTAAAATGATCATTGAAAGGCGGCGGCTTATTAGTAGTTCACTCACGATCTCGGCCCGGCCTCGTTGATCCTTTTTCAAAGGGAGAAGAGATCAGTATTATAAGATGAAAAAGATCTTTTCATATCAAAAGATAAGATTATAAGAAATCGGAAAAAGCAATATGTACCTATTGAATAATATACAAGGGAAAGAAGTAATGGTGTTCTGTTACATTTGATGGGTCACCAATTTAGGCTATTTGGGATATAAGTAAAATAAATTAAAAAAAATCTTAACAAACAAACGAACGAGGATAAAAGTGGAAGAATAAATATATTTTTTAATATATTTGATTCAGAAAAATCTTATAGGAACGCAAACGCTTAAAATATAAATTAACTCCTTTACAATTTTATAGTCTTCTAAAGTTTCTGAGAATAGCTGATTTGATTTTGGTTCATTATTGAAGTTTACGAAACAATTAGAAACGAAACCCAACAATTAAGTTCTCAACATTCAGGGCGTTCTCTACGTAGGTTCTTATTGATCACGTTCTCGAAGGTTCTATTGACTAATCACGCAGTTGGTGAGAATTTTAAGCTTTGTATCTTTTCAATTAAAAAGGGTTGATCGATTCTCTTGATATATACGATTTTAATTGTATTTAATTAAAGTAAAGAGTATTGAGTAAATTATTTTATGTCAAAAGACCATCAATTTCTTAATTAATAAGTTTCTGCAAAACACTTGTTGTTGTCTACGGCTAAAGCTCCGGGTTTAGTAAAAGCATGATTTTCATCCTATCTTTCTTCGGTTACTTCTACCTTTTTGGGAATATTATATTAGTACCTGCTTGTTCTTTTATAATATTCACTGGGTTAAAGAGAAGCCTGTATTATCAACTCAAATCCAACTGAACCTCCCCCGTCTTAATGGGGTGTCGCAGGATCGCTTACGCATTCAACCACGATGCGCAAACGGAAGGTCCGCCGAAGCAGGCCACGTTATAACCATTAAGAATGAAAAACACAATGGTCTTTTTAAACTGTTCTATACTAAAGAGTCAGGTTTTAAAAAAAGTTACCACTTTTAATAAATTTAGCAAAGTTTTGAATACTTTAGTAATTTATATTTCATTTTTAAAAGTATAATTACTTAGTACCTATAGTAGGTACGCTTAATAAGTTTTAATAAAGTACAAGTCGTCCCGAAAAATAGTATTGACTATTGAAATAAGGTCTGATATATCAAAAGGAAATAGAACAAGAGCTGGAGTTGATTTGAAGTCGCCTCACGCGCGTATGCTAAGTTCTTATTGATTACGTTTCTCTAAACTCGAACTATATTCGAATCGTATATAGAATAAGAAGTACTGCTATGTAAGAACATAAGAAAATTCATTTAACGCGAATAACACTGAATATTGATTCCTACTATACATTTTCAGGAGAGTTACTGAGGAAAATAAGATAGCTTTATGTTTCGTGGAGAATTGTTTGTATTGAACTTTCTTTTAATTTCCTACTTCTGGGCACGAGCTAATACAAGTGGGATCAGGTTATAGTCCATCTATACATATATATAGTCCATCATGCTGGCCAAGTGCGGGGCAAGAATTGTTTAATTATTATGATTTACTTGAGCAGAGTATATATGAGTCGTTGTTTTGCGCAAGCCTGAAATAACATTGCGATCTTCAGTATTTTTCGCGTTAATACAGTCATATAAACCTAATATATAGTAGACATATATCAAGATAATAAGTAACCTATGATTTTTTAAGCTTCTTACTTGTAGAAGCATTTTCGGAATAAGTTCAGTCTGTGAAGGGCTTACTATACCCTTTTCAAAAGCTGTCTTATAATTTAAGTAGATATTTATTATTTCCATACGAACTATACATATGTATAATATATGTGCTCAAAATATTATAAATAAAAGCATATATAAACTTTATTTTAAACAAAGGATTTAAGATAGTTTGTAATAATATGAATCAATTAATTAAATGATATAGATTTTAAAATCAGTATATCATATACACATATTTATTTAATAAGAAATAAAAAATCGTTTTAAAGTAAAATACACATTTTATAGTAATATTTCATTTCTCAAATACTTCGCGCATCAACTTTACGCGGCGCCTGTCATTGCCGACGGATAAGAGCTTTCGGGGCTTTCGGTTTAGAGCGTCCGTGTAAAACCTACATATATACGAGTATAAGCGTTTGTAAGGGAACGAAAACTGATTTAGCAAAACTTTTCAGTTACAGTAATTTAGGTTGATTTTAAAATTCAATATACATTCTTCTTCTTTCGAGAGTTCTTTCAAAAAAACTGTAAATTTAATGAACTTTAAAGAAAATTACGGGGTTTAATGAAAATTAATGGAATTGAGGAAAATTACAGGGGTTTTAGTCGTTTTTATATCTATACTACCTTAAAACTAATATCATTACTATTTTGTAAGAATGGACGTTATATTCTTTATGGGATAGTCACAGGTATTTTTTGAAGAATATACAGATACAAAAGCTTTATTTCGTAAAAAAATCTTTAGCTAGATTGCTTATATTTTTTTAAAAGTTCAAATACAATTGATAAGGTATATAAATAGTACCTCAGATAATTTCATAGTGCATTCAATTACAGTGTTATATTAAGTCATTACGTAAGAGGATAATAGTCAAACAGTGTGTCATGAGCCTAAACTTCGAAGTTTAGTGCTCATTTACGAGCAACTGTTTGCCTAGCAGTAACAGCAGTTGGGTTTAATTATATACTACTGAACGTTTGCGGTTTTACTCCTACACACCATTAAAGCACTGATAAAGAAGATAAATTGTCTTTTGTAACTAGATGGTTTATCAGAGCCGCTGTAATGTCTTGGGTTATTTAGTGCTCTACAACCGAGTAGGCTCTAAAAGTAACCACTTTTACTGACTTTTTTAAGGTTTAATTTCGCTTATAAAAATATTTTTTTGTATTTAGTATGTATAATATGTATAGTTATACTGATGAATCGTGTTAAAATATTTTAAATGTATGATTTCGCACATGACTGCTGTTTCTGTATGAAGTAACATAGAAAAATACATAGCATTCCTGAAATACAAAGAAAATTTATAAAATATGCTTTAGAGAATTTAAATCAAATTATTTGGAAGGTTTTAAAAATAATTTTACAAAAAACTAATAGTAAAAATAAGTTATATTAAAGTATTATCTCGACAAGCAACTTGGAAGTCAGCTACCGTCTAGACGCGTCGTAACACGAAAAGCTCATATTGAATAGGGTGGAAAGAACGAAGCGAAACATGTTTCCTTACTTTGCAATATCGCTGCAACATAACTTAAATTTGTAAATTTATAAAAAATTTTTTTTTCATTTCTGAACAAAAAACTTTAATCTAAAATATAAAATATTACTAAGCCAAAGAAATAAATAAATTGATTTCAACATAAAACGCAGAATATAATTAGTAAATGAAATAATTTGTAGAGCAGTATTTTCTAGTTACTTAATGGATGTTAAGCTTGAAGGCTTCGAAAAAAACTCTTATTAAACAAGTATTCACGATATAAGATTTTATGAATACAAGTTAGTTGTTTACTTCGGAATAATAAATGTAGAGTCACTTAGATTAATTACAATATATCTGCGTAGGATAAGTCATGTCAAGGAAATTAGTACTTGTACGCTTGTAATCTAGTGCTTTTACTATTTTGAACGTTAAATATATGAGTACCTACCTCATGCAAAGAACTTAATAAATAAATGTTAGAATTAATATTATTAGTGCAGTAGTCAGACTATAGGAAGCCACACTCCCTAAGTTTTAGTCGTCACTTCGAAGCTTTGTGTATCTAAAGCTAACAGTACGCTGAAGTTAAATATAAATAAAGCTTGTGTTGAAACGTAGGCGTAACTTGAAATATCCACTCGAGCGTTGGTCCAAGGCGTAACATAGGCGACAATGTCTAGAAATTTCGATTATTATCTTCACTTAATATTTTAATATCGTCTTATGTGAATAGAACAAAAGCGAAAAACAATAACAATTCTTTCCCACGAAAACTTTACATTTTTCTAGGACGAAAATAAGCCCTGTGCTATTCTAGACAATCATGAACGAATAAACCACTATTCTAACTCACATCTTAATTCAATAAAAATTGGTTCAGGCGTTCTGGTGTGATTCAGTAATAAATATCCATCCATCCTTTACAAACTTTCACATTTATAATATTCACTTTTTTATACCATAATATTTGCTAAAAACCTCAACTATCTTAAATCAATGATATAAAATATTTACATACATTCTAATCATTCAAGTGAAGCTTATAAACAAGATACAAACATATTCGCAAAAATTGATCGATACCAAATACATAGCTTTATAAGTAAAATTTCCATATTTTAGTGCTCTTTTATGAGCTAAAGCTTTTACGCTTTACTATTAATATTTAATTAAACGTAATAGATTCTGATAATTTTACACAATTTTACATTTATTGCCTAAGTATCGTCAGGTTTCATAAAATATTTAATGATTTTTAAGTGGCATGTATAAAAATACTAGACAGTATTTACTTATGTATTATAATCGTCTCAACCTCGTTTATCTCGGGTTCGTTTGTAGGTGTCTTTCAACACTTAGTAGAATGTACTTTAAATATTTTGTTGACATTTTTAATTATTGCTCCACTCCCTTGGGTAGTAATATGATGATATATTGTCTACATCGTTAGTCAATTAACGGGCTATCTAATGCAAAAATAATTTTTCAAATCAGATTAGTAGTTTCTGAGAACAAACAAACAAAATTTGCCTCTGTATAATGTTAATATAGATATGTATATCAATTGGGTCTTTCAATACACATAAAACGTTTACCGCTGTCCATCATTTAAAAGTCGGTGTTGAAGGAATACATTAAAATACGTGAACATTTTTTAACCATTTCACACGAATTTATTTAATTAGTTTACTTTAGCTTTAAAGTTAAATCCGCTCAATATAATTAATTATCATACTTTACGTGTCAAGCACATCGGGCTTAACGAAGGTGGGTAAAACGCTCCTTTGTTTGGAACCGGGAGTCGGTGGGATTTTAATAAATACAGAGGATTCTCTTCATAATAGTACGGAAAATACAAAAAGCTCTTTAAATATTTCTCATATAATATGTGAGTTTGACTGCTAAACGAGGTCTTTATTAACATCGAATATTATTTCCATAAATATGTATATAATATATTCTGTACATATATGATTTTTTAGTTTAAACCCAATTATTACTATGTATATACCAATTAATATTATTAAATTGAAAGTGTAGAAAGTAATTTGTTCTTCATTCATGCTACCATAAACGAGTATGTAGGCATGAATCGATGAGATTTATTGCGCAGTTAATGGATCAGAGAAAGATACGGTATTTTTATACTTAGGGCGGTTTATTTACTTATGGATTTTTTTTTATTTTAAAAGTTACATTAAAAATGCTATAAAGTAGAGTTAGCCATCTGTCAATTTTTGAATATTAATCTATTCAATAAATATACTCATTCAGGTAATTCTACCAGTAAAAATACGTTTTTAAAGTCTAAAATTTGTTTATTTTATTTTAAATGCACGTTTTTCAGATTAATTAACAGTAAATACACTAAAAATTAGACCTATTATGTAGCGTTTTTTTTGTTTTACGTTTATAGTTTATGCAATATATAATTTATTAAACTTACTCGTAATACACCATTAAAAACAAAAAGAAGACAATAATTTATAAAAGAATATCATATAGGGTTATGTTATCTGTTTTTATAATATTTTGGACATTTATTCAGAAATAATTAAACTGTAGAGGACGGGAAAGTAATCTTGTTTTCCAATATCAAAAAGCCGATTTAGCGAAATTAAACAAAGAAGGCATTTTTAGTCTACTGACATTGTTAACTAAAAGTCAGTTTTGACAAGATTCGTAGACAGTTGAATGTTTTTTCGACGGTTACTTTGTAAGGATTTGGATGGCTTATGGAGGCTCAAAATATAATTACCTTTTGAGCCATTATTACAAGCATTGTTTTAATATTCCGCTTTTGTTCTGTATTGATGGAACTGAAGCTTTGTTTTCTTAGCTTTGAGAGAGATTTAACTTACAAGAACGTTTTGCCATTCTTAATATTAATTAATTATGATTGAAATGAAATTATTGAATATTCAATTTATTTATTGTCTTTTTGTATAATCCTATCCTACTTATATTATTTAAATTTTGGGCTCAATGGCAACCAATTATGAGCGAATTGTGAGAGGCAAGTTACTTATGAAAATTTTTTTCATTAACTAATTACTCTAGATAATAATATATATAATGTAACATATTATATTAATACATATAGGTAAATATCAACTACATTTTTCTTTACTTATATAATAGTGAATGTTTTGCCGCACCTCATTATCATTATTATTATTTTTTCTCTCACTCGAGGGTTTCTTGTAGAGATCTCTTAAGAAGATGAGTCATCCTTTGTACACATTATATCTGTTTTCTGTTTTTTATGTGTTACATAAATAAATAAAAGGTTTTTCCAACAAATACTTTTTCCAACAACACGTTCTTATTAGCGTGAAGTTAAAGGCAAGGAGAGCGTGTGGAAACAAAATTCAAAGTTCTCTCATTAAAACTACTTTTTGCATAGCACCTGCAAGTACCTGGTGTTAGCTCTAAGCTTTGTAGTTATAAGGTAATAAGGAAGTTATGAAACTTATGTTCAAAACTACAAATCAAAGTAAGCAAAGTAAATTCCCTTTTGCATAAATTTGAATTTAATTTATTCATTAAAAATTTAAACCGTAAGTATTAAAGAAACATTGTTATTAATATTATTAGTTAAAGCAATATACTATATTATATCTTATTTGTTATTAGATTTGGAAAAAGCAGCTTAATGTTGATATATATAACAATTTGCCACCAATTCAGTTAGTTAGTTTACAAGTTCGATCTCCTCTGAGAAAAAGAGAGATAAAGATCAGTATTTTTTTCTTAGTGAACTAGTTCTAGCCCGCTTTTTGTGCACCTGCAATGCGCTTAATTTGACCTCTTGGCGAGATGAGCTGGCGATAAAGCGTCCATACTAACATGTGAGAGCATGCTGGGCTTATGTAAGTTTGCCTATGTTTTAAATTCAGACCGTGTGTGCGATCTATCGAATTTTATATAACATTTACTTTGTTTCATCCTCGTTTCCGCGTTTATTTGTGAGTTTAAGAATTTAACGAGTTGATTTTACTGCGCTATCGATGATTTTTGAATTTTTGAATTCTTGAATGATTCTTTGAAGAAATTTTAAAATCAACAAGTAGTATGTTATTATTTGAAACAGTTCACAAAATAAGTAAGTTTTTAATACCTATCTTGCTATAAGTGATGTAACATAGCACTTTAACTTAACTTTTTTGAGCCTCTTTTAAATAATTGACTGGGTTGCTTAGTTTTTAACGAAATATGTACATACATACATATTAATTATACTATTTAAAATTTATCTCTTACATTAAATACAAGATATTTTTTTGCAGTTTCAATATTGTGAACTTAGAATATAATGTGATGATATGTCGTGGAATATTACTTGTATCAAACTGACTCAGCAGCACCGACTACTGACAGTTTATCGTATTACTATATATTTCAAAAGGTATAGTTGTGAATTTTTCATTTACGTTTTATTGTCATGAGAACCACAAGTATAAGTGAGGTTTGAGAGAGTAAAGCCACAAAATAAGCGATCAAGAAAGTTTATCTGTTTTTTATGAATGTTAATATAAGATGACTTGAATTTATGAATAGAAAAAAGTCTATAAATAAATATACATACTTAATGTATTCATGCTTTGTACTTTATGATAATACAGAAGAAAAATGCTTTAGTCTAGGAAAAAGTTTAATGTTATTTTTAGAGACTATAAATGAATTCACATAATTATAACTTATAAATAATAAAGATTCAAACGATAAAGTTTTATTATCTTTGTGAGCTGAATGCTCAAAGAAAATTTAAAGATTTTCTTACAACTTAAAAATTAAATAATGAAAGTTGTCTTAATACCCCATACTATTTTGCATATTTTCCATTATGGTATCGATCAAGTACCAACTGTCTGATGCAAACGCGAAGACGAAAGTCCGCTAAAAGTATTTAAATAACTCGCCGGTTTCAAGCCCGGATCCTCCTTGAGACGTATTCAGCGGAACTTCACGGTAGTTTGCATGTAGTCTTTTGTTCGCAAAGAACGCTCGAGGAGATACGTATGCCGCTATGAGTTGGGCGTAGGAACTATTTTAAGTCCCCACCCATTCTACTGGCGACAATGATATCACAATTTACCTACGAGATGGTCGCATTTTCCACGGACTTGTAATTGCTTCTTTTTAGGTTTTTTACATCTTCACGTTCCTATTGTGTCGAAACGTTATCTGTAGATATAAATATCGCTTTTAATTACCTCAATTCCTGTTAAGACTTTTCTTGTAAGACCATTACTTGCTTTTAAATGAAATTTTCAGTGCAATTGTGCTAGTTTCGTACCAGTTACATGTTATAGTAATATAAGTCTTAAGGTTAAAGTCTTATCAATGTTAGTTCATTTCGATATATTTAATAACAATGATTTTTAATAAATAAAGATATTATTAGTATAAAAAAAAGAATAAAATATATCAGATTTCCATATCAACTATTCCACCAACGTGAAATCCTTTAAAATATTCACATGAGGATAGTACGTAATACTTTTCTCCACATGTAGGGCGCACTATTGTGCTCTAAGAGGATTACATACTTCTGAAACGTGGCGGACATTTAAAAGGATTTTTCATAATTTCTCTTCACGTGTTGGCACATGAGCTGAAACTACTTATGTGTAAAATGCCTATTTTATTTGAAACTATTTTGTTCATTTTAGAGACATAATTTTATAGAGGTTATGTATAATAACATGTACCTTACTTTGGTTAGCCTTCGTTGTAGTATGTTAGTTTGTTAACATTTTTTATTCAGTTTTAGATGTAGTTAAAACATTTGTTTGCAACAGACCGTATATTTGGTTTTTCCAGAGTAAAACTGTAGATAGATCGATTCGTTATCCAGCCTGCTTTTTCTTTTTGTTTCTTTCTTAACTGTTACCCGACTAATGCCCGGGCTGAACTATATTTCTATTGTTCGTATAGGATATAAATAGGTAGGTGTTTTACTTTTAATTTGTTTTTTTAATATTGTATTATAAAGTACGTAACCACTTTTTACTCTCTCTCTCTCTAAGTAGAGAAGTATTTCCAATTTTCGCTGTGGCTTATACTCAATTTAATTATTACTACAGTAATTCTTTTTTAATATATAAAAGATGAATTTTATGATATTTTTTTACTTAAATTACTTTTTAGCTCTAAATATTTGAAAGCTATTGCCAGAACTATTTTTTCAAATAAAATATTATTTGTGACAGCTTTTCAAAAGCTTAAATTTTAAAATGACATTTCTTTATATGGCTTATACAAGCAACAGTTACTATACACTTTTCTTATTATATTAATATAAACTGTCCTTACTATATACATAGTCATAACGAAGCTGTAGATTTAATTTAATTTAATCAACGCTTATTCACTAATTCATTGAAATTCTAAGCGTTCCTTAATCGATTAAACTTCCCACAAGGACAGCGGTACACAATTATCTAGATTCTAGACCAACCCATCCTTGTTCTTATATTACTATTGAGTTTTTTTTTAATTGAAAGGAATAACTCAATTATAAACTTTATCGTCTTTAATATAAAACTCACTTTAGTTATATCTTTGCGTTTACTGTTTATCTGTTCAATTTAATGAAAACTACGACTATGTACAAAGCATGCCAGTGTACTATGAGAAATAGCAAAAAGATGGATCAATAGTAAAAGGTGTGCTGTTTTTGCGCTGGTTCCCAGGCTCCAGACGGCACCTGTAAAACAAGAATTACCGGCATGATTTGATCTTATTTTATCGATTACGCTGTAAATTTATTTAAGTAATTATCATATTGGCGTGTTTTCGATTAGATTTCGATTTTTTTATTCAAAATCATAACGCCGTATTGCGTAGGAAAGAGATTGTCGAATCGAGGGTCAAACAGAATTCATATATAATGGGTTCAAGCATCTGTTAGTCAGTATTTACAAGATTTACAAACATGTTTAAGTACTACCTAGATACACATCGTTTAAAAATACACCCGAATCGAATAATTGACTGTATCTAAAAACAATAGGATTCCTGAGAAATTGAAAGACTATATATCAAAAAACTTTAAGTGAGTGTATTATACAGCTTAGACGTACTCAAAATAAATAGATCGTATTCAAGCTTTCCACACTCGCTGCAAAAGCTTCGTAGCAAAAAAACAAAATATACTTGTTGATATGCAGTAAAATCACAACCGAAACTAAGACGCCAGCCTCCATAACCTTGTTATAGCATAATACGTTGTAGCGGTTAATTGCATCAGTGCGGCACAAAATGCCCAATGGGGCTGCAAATAGGCCTTCTGCTCTACTTGACGACCTAACATTGATAGCCACAGGACAAACTAATCCTCTCAATTTTATTCCACGCCGAGGCCAGTGAAAAATGAATTTTAAGGTTATTCCCCGCCCAAGGAGGGTAAATTGAGGTTGAATAATTTACTTTCGGCTGCTTCTTATTGCGTGCTTATTTGCCTTAAGAGTAACGAATTTATTTTTGACGAGATTCTACGTGGCGTTGTTTGGAGATTATTTATTGGATGCCTTGTTTTGTAAGTATTGTGTTTTATTATTTTCGTTCAATTACAATTCTTACTTACTCTTAAATGAGAAATATGTTTTTTAACCTCTTTTCGTGCTATAATAGAAAAATGAATCTAATTTTATTCTTCTGAACCCAAATAGAAGTAATAAATGTGGTATATGAGCTATTCTCAAAAGAATCTTAGGATTTTTGTAAAGGTTTCGAGTATTTAATTAATACGTATTGAAACGTATAACTCGCCAAGTGGATGTACATATATATATATATATATCGACATCGACACTACATCTTACCTATAGATAATCCCGAGCAAACCTAAAGGGATGGTATTTGCCCAGAGCACACAGACGTCCCGTATTTGGTCGGAACACAGCTTCTCACCGTGTACCAGTCGAGTGGTTTCTAAGATTCATTGGATATTCTGTGGTCTAAACAACACGAGTTTACGATTTCTGTTTGTCTATTGGTTGAAAGGTATCGGAACTATTAAATTGATTGTCTTGCTCTCAACAGACTTATTTGATGAAACTATTTCGTGTAACTCTATTATATTTAAAGTGTTTGAAAGTAAAATACGTTCGTGTTCATATTTTGAAACTAAAAAATCGTTATGATTTATTTCAGAGCGAAGCGTGTATATATTCTTTTGTTGTACCACGCAGCTACATGTTGTCATAAAAGTGAATAGGTATTTTTTCACAAAAACTAAAGTTCCAAGGTTTAAGCTTTTCTATATTTTTATTTGAAAACATTTGGTAAGCCTCAAGAGCTTTTCTGTGTCAATTTATCAAATCAAAAATAATGAATGAAAATACAATATTTCAGCAAAGCAATAGCTCTTATTGTCTAAATAATTTCAAGAATGATAAATGTATTTGTGCAGTGTATCAAATATCTAGTATGCATAACACAAGTCTCGTAGCATACCATGGAACTAGATAGTGCTGTATATTAATGCCCCAACATATTTATCTATTACTAGCCTTTCCCGCGGCTTTTTTCCCTTTTCTAAAGGCTGAAAATAAAAAATAATATTGTTCTCCCGTTTTTACAACCTTTTTTCTTTGATGTTTTGCTCCTATTGGTCGTAGCGTGATGTGATATAGCCTTCCTCAATAAACGGACTATCCAACAGACAAAGAATTTTTCAATTCGGACTAGTAGTTTGACTGAGATTACCGCTTTTAACCAAACAAACAAACAAACAAACGAACTCTTCAGCTTTATAATATTAGTATATATTATAATTTAAAATGCGATGACAGATAGTATTAATCATTGGATATTAAAAATGAAAATAAATCATCAGTAAGCTAAGCTTTCAGTTATAACTTCAGCTACAAATTCATGAGATAGAACTCTATTGACCTTCGTTCACAGCGTAGGATACGTAATTACGCTATTCAATTAGAGCAGTGAATTCTCCGGCAGAGAATATCATCCAATCATATACGAGTATGTATGCGAGCAGCAAATTCGAATTAGCTTCTAATCAATACTATATGTGAGATAGCGCCTTGCTTACATACGCCTATATGTTTCTTTTCATGCATTCACTTATACAATATAGTTTAGTTACTTTTTACACTTTTTAATGTAAGAAAAGTTTTATAGGTTTTTGAATGTATGCTAAGCGTGTCGTCGTGAAGTGAACGATAAAAAATAGTTTTTCGATAAATTAATGATATGATTTATTGGTAACCAAAAATCACTGTATCAAGTTTCATTAAAAACTGCGCAGTGGTTTACTCCTGATGCGTTCAAACTGTTCAGACAGACTTAAATTTTCTTTAATTATATTACACAGACTTAAATTTTCTTTAATTTAATTTAATATTTATTCACAAAGAAAATAAAAGAATATTAAGAATGAAGGCTTCATATTATATTTAAAAGTAAGCATTGAATATAAGTATATGTTCCAGTTAACTTTGGAGGAAAACAGCGAAACATTTCCTAAAACATAATGGAGACTTATAAGGTTGCTTTCTTGAAACTAGCTTTACAGTCTTCTGTAATTTTTTATTCAGTTAACTTGTATCGTGTTTCCTTAACGACCTCTTGCAAGTTTTCTGCTTTTTCCGGCACAAAAGAAAATTCGTGGAATGCCAAGTTTTCTTAAATGTTACAGGCTTCGCCTAGCTTAATATTATGTAGGCAATTGCTTGTTAGTCCGAGAGTTAAAGTTTATACCAGATGCTTTTGTTTGCTCTATTTGAGGGCTTAACTGACTTCTTACACTGAATTCTTACTACTTATTCTTTCATTTATACCTTCTTTGTATTTTTTGCTATGAGTACTTAAAAGTAAAAAGATTGACTTAAGTCCTATAAATTCTCTCTAAAATTCTTTGCTTTTTTATTATAATATGTCTGCTAAATGATATATCAGTCACAATCAGCCTGTATTTTCAAGAACGGCACTTACTTATAAATATAAAACCTTAATTTAAAACTCTATAGTTTGTAACTATAATTAAGTATGAGCACATGTAATTAATAAAAATACTTTTAACTGAAACTGAAATACTGCTAAGCTTTACAGGGACGTCAATAACTTTTAAAATATAACTCAGACCACTAGTAGTTGCATTAATTGTATAACTTGTGTAAAATTTCAGATTTCAGTTATTTCTACTACACATGCATATAAATTTTATTTCAACGAAACAATTAAATTTCATAACTAGGTATAGGTAATTTTTTTGTATTTCATTTTGTTCTACTTTACATTTTAAAATTGTTTCTAATTTGTGCAATTTCGTGTACGGCGAACATGATATGGTATGGTTATATCTAGCTATAACTACTTTTTCCAAAGGAACCGCCAAGCTTTGATCAAAATCTTCGTCAAAAGATATCGTTCAGAAATATTCGAGTTTATCGATTTCTGATAGATAGACGCGGCTGGAAGTACTTTATTTTATAATACGTATAGTCATATTATATTTAACTATTAAAATTATCTTGCCATGTACAATATATCACAAGATTAATATTAATAATTATTTATTACTTTTAACTATGCTTAATTAGCATAAATAAACTGAGTTTGATTCAGACAATGTTTTGTTGATAAAGGGTCACTTATAAACTCTAAAGTGCATTCCTGCGGTTCCACTCGGTCACTGTCAGTGTCAGGTTTGCCTCTACCCTTTGGGGATTGCCGAACAGAGTTTCGCGATGAATTAGCACCGTTGTTTTGTTTACTAATTGCAATTATTTTCCATTTGTGCTGTGTTCTCATTTTAAGTTTCAGAACAAATAACTAAAATTGAACACTTATAAGTTAGTAAAATGTGTTATTTAGTTGGATATTTTGTAATAAAACGCGGAGAGGAATCGTTATATTTCCTTTTACCCTTACAAGCAATTTACCTTTACTACGCTCGAGTGCATCACTACCTAAATTCCACATTTATAATAGTAAATGTTTATTGAACAAAAAAAAAAAAATAAAATGTTGAACTTCTAATTACTATTAGGTACTATTTAATGTTATAATGAAGTACGTTTACATCAGCTGAAATCGAAACTTAATGATATATCATATACGAGTATGTCATAATCGTATCTATACAGCACTACATAAAATTGCTCAGCAAACTATTTAATAAAAGCATTCTAATGTAAAAGGTTGAACTACTTTTAGACCTAGGTCCTTAAGAGGGCAATGATGCGTACATTCACCGTCGCCCCGTAATGGCATTGTAAAAGTTTAATGGGATTCTGTACGGCGTGATCTCTCTGATGGATTCTGAGCCACGATTGCTCCCGTCTAAGTGAAGGCTGGTAATCTGCATTGTTCTAATGGATAGGGATTTACGCCGAAGAGAACCTTGAGCTTTGGCGAGATAAATGCGCACATGTACACGATTTGGGAGATTACCGATTGATTGGTTGGACTTAGTATATATTTGCTTCACTAGACATTTTGTTTTTTATTTGTTAATTTTAGAATAGATATTTGAAATAATTAAAACTGTTCCTTCAAGTTACACTGTTGCTATAAACGTAAGATAAAATACACAATATATAATAATGGTTTTGTGGTTGTCATATATATGACTGTCGTACTCTTAAACATAAATGACGTCATTACTGCGACTATCTCCATTCAGCCGCTTCGTTACGAAGCGCTCGTCACTGGCGTCTTTAATAAATTTATCTTGTCAGGGGGAATATTAAGCAAGTTTAGGAACAAATTACGAGCACAAAGTTGCTCACACCTTCCAAGTTTGCGCGTAATTACCGTGACATTTGCCCTAATGTCCCCTCCGAGCTCGCACCGTTTTACTGCAGAATACAGGCCATATCACAGTTCCGTTTTGGCGCCAACGAGCATAGATAACCGCTTTATTACTTGACATGCTGCCAGAATTCCTATATTCCCAAGAATCAATAGCGTTGTTAAACTGGCCTAAGTCAGATATAAAGCGATACTAAATGCACAACAAAAACTCTTCTGAACTGTGACACCGCCATTTTAAATCACTCTTTTATAAAGCACTGTTTTATTACCTTATCTAGCCATAAAGCTTTCACGGCTACTGCTTTCGTAAAATGTAACTGAATTTACAGTTGAGTTCGCGGCTTTATAGGTACCCTAAAGCTCACGTTTTGTTAGGTTCTCTGCTCTTTATTTATGAGATCTACGAGATTATGTTCACTAATCTTTCTAGGATAGTGCTACTTTCAATTTATTTTATCGACACGTCTAGAGTAGAATTGATAAAACAGTCCAGGTGTTCTTTTAGTGAAATATTCATTGAAGAAGTTTCTACGACTGGATTGAATCAATTTGCGTTATTGGAAACTGTTGACCCTCGCTTATTCTCTTGATTTTTTTTTACGTTCTTTAAGAAATTATTACATTGTTAAGTATGACAAGCGTATAGAAAGCGATGTACGTAAAGGATGCGCCTTTAAGAGGTTCAGTACCAGCACGCAGCGGTTGCTAGGAGTGTCACCGTGCTGTGAAACGGAGCATGTAGGTTAAGAGCCCTTCACGCTTTGTTAGCGCGCTCTAATCACTGCCGGCCCTCAGCGGCACACGACTCAAGGGCTCCTGGCGCACTAGCGTTTTGTGCATCTCCTCTTTGCCTATCTTCTTCCACTCAATACTTGCCTGGTACCTGCCGTTTGATAGAATAGTTACATGGCATTTTTAGCCTTAAAACAGATTTAGTAATGCATAGATATTTTTAAACACCTATTTTCTTGTAGTTCTAAATTGCTTTTTAAGACTTTTTAGTTTCAAAGAAAAGAGATCATTTCTCGTTTATAAAGAATTCTTCACCAAGACTTCTATATTCTAACTGAATTAAAAATTAAATGTTATTTTCATTTTAATACTTTGTAATTAAAAATTATATGTCTTCGATCCTTTCCAACAATTAGCACTTGTCTAAACTTTTTTTAATCTTATTGAACTTGCTCATTTTGATTCACATTTATGTGGGGTCGTCCATAAATCACGTGATGTTTGAATGGGGGGGGAGGGGGTTCGGAAAAAATCACGAAATATCACCAGGAGGGAGGGGGGGTGTAGTGAGTTATCACGTTATTTTTTTTTACTCACCGTTAGGACCGAACTTTTATAATAATAAGCATAGTCACCTCCAAAACTTCTCTGAAAAGACCTGTACGGGAACTACTATTGCAAGAAATGGCACTATTAAAAGCTATGCTATGCTTTAAAAAATCGTGTATTATAAATTCTTCATAACAGATGATGAGACCAATAGGATGGACCAAACATTCCCCCAGACACACGAAGCGTCGCTATTAGTAAGAATGGAAACTTGTAATAATGAACCGATTGGTCTTAATTGCTTTGGATTGCTTATAAAAAGTATTGACATACTTCCATTAATATCATGTATAAAAATTAAGACATACATAAATTATAAGTAACGTTACATTGTTATAGTAGTAGTTATAAGTTACAGACGGACGAATTATACATTTTTAATGATATTCTCAAAAACTTTTACTATATTTACATATGTGAATATCAGCACTGAAAGTTTAAGAAAAGTGAATACTATTATGACTTAACTTTAGCACCGGGTGATGTACCTACCCAGTGCTCAAAGTTAATTGACCGTCGGCCGAAACTAGAGGGTATGCATACAGTCAAAGACCATACATAAACGTAAACCACCTAATCCCATTGATTTTGTTAATGAGAAAAAAGAAAATTTTGGCAGGATTTTAGTCGAGTCGTAAGGATTCTGTAGGTTTCTTATGCGTCACTCCCAGTCACATAGGCTGGACTCATACTTCCGCATGACTCTTATGGAACCCAACTTGATGGACAAGGAAGGACAACAAATCTTGAAAAAATTTACTTTAAAAAAGGCTGCAGAAGTAATCTTAAGTTGTAATCTTAAACCTCACCACGTATCACCATGGGGGAGGGGGGGTCTAAAAAGTTGCTTAAAAAAGATCACGTGATTTATGGACGACCCCATGTATTCTAATATATTGCAGTTAAATCATTTAGGCATCTACGTTCAACACTAGTAAGCCAATTTGTTTTTATTTTTAAATATGAAACAATACATACTCGTCGAAAGAAAGTAGTTTTATGACTCTAATTAAAAAAAATACGTACAATGGTATTGGGAAATCATACTCCCCTTGCATGGAATGGCTATATTATGGTCTATTGTTTAGAAAGAGTTTATTGGGATGTTGGTCCGTGCTTTGAATTGTAATTGCGTTTTATGGGACTTGATTGCTGAATTGCGAAATCCTTATTGTGTCATTGCAAAATGTTAATATTTATCGCAGAATCCCGTACTAGATTCAATTAATTTGTGTAAGTTTCATGTAAATAATTAAGTATATTGTGTTTTTAATTTTTCGAATATGTATTTAAATTTAATTAAGTAGATTGTATGTTCATTACCATATTAGAAACATGGAAGATGCAATAGTATTTCTTAGATTTTGTGCAGTTTGTAAAATAAAAAAGAATAAAAAACCAAGACAAAAGAAAATAGAATTTAGCAAAATGAATGTAAATCGCTTTTTTTTCGATCGGTATAAGTAATAAGAAAAATAATTTATAAAAGCATAAAGCATTCCACCAACCTAATAATGAGGTCGGTTTGCTTGTCCTTTAACGGGAGTCAAAGATGGAATGGGATGGGGGCAAAACTCATTTCCTGGCGTCGACGGAAGTCCAGCCGGCCAATAAGCATGGAAAATTTTATTCAGAAATGTCTGGGTGTTTTAAAGCCTTAATTTTGTATTTCCTTTTTGTTGCCTCAAATGGGATTTGATGTACAGAAAAAGTTTTTTTTATTAGCGCGCTGTTTTGAGACGGAAATTTTATATTAAATATAGTGTACTTCATTATTCACATAAATTATTGTTTAATAATAAGACATTTCTGTCAAATAACATATACTTAGTGAGCAATTTTCAATACTACATGTTATATTTGAACAATAAGCGTTGCAAATATTTACTGAAAACAGAATTTTCTCTTCAAGCACCGCCTATATGCCTAGGTAATATTGTTAGCCTAGGTTTACATCCAAGGCGTCCTGGCACGCCTCCAGGCATACGACATATGTATGTACATCAAGTTTCAACTTAATGTTTGTGTTAGCCGGCTACTTTATTTTGTAGTGTTGCTGCTTGCAATTTTGGCATTTTAAATCAAAAATTTATGAAAAATATCAGTTTTAAGTTACAACGAAAAAGTTGATTTATTTACAATTTAATAAAAAATATTTATTTATTGTAAAGAAAGACGGGAGGAACGACATACGATGCGGTTGAGTTTAGTTAAAACAAAGAACGTTGATCCTTAAGAGTCTATATAATTATTTCTGTCATTGAAGCAAATCAAAAAATTTTCTTATATAATAATTTTTGAACCAACGGAAATATGTATTCCATTAAGGTCTATGATGCTTGAAATTGAAACTGTAAAAGCCTTATAAATACGAGTATAACCACAAAATGTCTGATCTGTTGAACAAAGTATTAAACTGAATAGAGATCGTGCTTAAAAGTATTCATAGGACCATTATAGTAAAATAAAATGTCTAATGTATCCTTTCGAATATTTTATGAAAAAGAAATACATTATCTTTTCTCGTATCATTTGTTCAAGCTGTACAAACTATGAATAGGTAGATTTGAAAGTCACGCCGCGCTCCATTTATTTGTATCTTTTGTATCCCGTTATACGCCCCTACAAAGTTATCTCGACTGAAAATGTTTTCCCACTTACGTATACGAACTGAATATCAAATAAGGAATGTTCAGGAAATACGCTCTCAAAGCGTTTTTATACATCAAAGGGTTAATGTAATTTAGATTGAAATTACACATACTTTTTTTGATTATTGATATCATTATATGTCAACGTTTGAAATCTTTAAAATTTAAATAAATCAAAAAATATACTTAGACTAATATTTTTTTAAAACTTTTTTGTTAGTAAACAAAAAAATTTAATTGCTGTCAGCTAAAGCAACAAATAAAAATGTGTACGAACTACGATGATTACATAATATAAGTTTTAATTATTTTTAATAATACCGTCGCTCTTTTCGACCGTAATGTTGAATATTCATCAAAAAGGTCTTATTTTTGTAGAGACTTTCTAACTTAAAATTTAGTAATGAGTTTGTTATAGCGTAGGTTTAAATAAATTAATTAAATTATAATTTTGTCCGTTTAAAGCACTTTGGCATGAGGAGTAATGAATATATTAATAAGAGAAGCTACCCAACTACTTTTATTAAAATAGCACTATCTAATATACTTCTATAAACATTATCCTATCCACCAGTGGCATAATTAACTGCGATATTGAAAATATAGTTTAAAGTATCGAACATCAAAGATCATAAAACAATTAATTAATACTCTTTGTTGTTTAGTAAAGTTTCTGAAAATAGCCTAGAGATATCTAATTATCCATAATATACTAGTAATAAAAGCTTATGTCGCTTTCTTATACAGAAATTTTGTGTTCTTTATCATTTTGACTATAACAAAAAGCTCTACAGGCACCTCGGCTAACTCAATTCATGATATTTTTTCATATTTCTTCTTTACCAAAATAATTTCTAACATTTAAAACATTATATTGTAATGTAATATTTTACAATCACGATTTTCTTTCTTAGGAATTGCCCATTTCAGATCTCATCAGTGAGATGGATGTGTTGCTTTGTTTTTTATTGTGGTCATAAAGACGAGGCGTGACCTGAGGAACCACGTTTGTATAACAATTCGAGAATTTATGATTTTCCGCAGCCATATCACCCATAAATTAAGCAGAACAGATGATACATAACATATTTTCTAATTTCTCCGTGTTTTTACAGTTAGGACTTATATAGCTCAATTATTTTCATTATATATTTAAGCTTTACTTATGAATAATTAGTATTTACTCATTAATATTTTAGAACAAAGTTAAGATAACTAATAACAACATTAAACGGACAAAATATTGTGTATGTTGTGTTTGCTTTAAACGGTTATGCATTATTGTATTTTTTTTTGTAGTATCTAATTTTAAATTATGCATATAAATGTAATAACCACTAGCAAACCTGATTAATAAATAAATTAATTATTGACATTATGAGAATGAAAATTGTATAATTTATTAGTATAGAACAAATTTCAAAGCTTCGAGTTGGAGACAAATGAACGGAAGCGAAATGGTAAAATTTCATTTCCTCAATCATACGTGCCCGGTTACGATTGTCCGGATATTGCTGAGTGATGAAAACGGAATATCAGCAAAGTACTGTCATAGCTTTTCAGTATTTGTAATTTCTCCGGTGTATTTTACTGTTAAACGCAACAATTTTTGTTAAAGTTTAAAATATAAATATACAAAATATTCAGCATAAAATTATTACAATCTTACTTACAATTTTACTTAACGTCATGACTCTACTACCAGATCGGAAAGAAGAAGCCTCTGACTTGAGAAGAACTGGCGAAAGAAACTCAGCGGGATCACATTATATTGAAAAATTGATCACAGTATGTTGAAAAAATTAATCAAAATATTTACAATGCAATAATAAAGATTGTATATTTTCATAGATGTTCAGAAAATCATTATTAAATATTTTCCTTTAATTTGATCCTATTAACAACTTTCAACGGAGTTGTTTTGTTTATTGGAGAGATTGTGAATTATGATCTGATAAGGGGACAAAGATTAATAACAATATTATACATAAATATGTATTTTTTTATTAATTCCATATATTAAACAGCAAAAAAAAATTGGAAATAAAAATAGGAGCCTATACATGTATTGAGGCAATTGTAAGTATTTTATTAAAGTTCTTGAATTAATTGTTCATTGAATCATGACATCTGTATCCATTTTTACTATTATAAAGTAAGCTTAACAAAAATAAAACAATTGAAATAATTGGTAATAATGATTATTGTATATTCAGTTTGATAACGAGTACCATTTTTTTGGAAATTTAGAAGATATTTTGAAGCGCAATGCACGTTTGTAATGTGCGTTGAAAGCCTCGTTGTCTATTTGTCCACGTATTTGTGTTGGATACAGAAAAAGTACTGTCCCAATTACTCGTGTAAACAGACATTTTGAGGGAAAACATATTTCCTGCTACAGTTTAACATATGATTTGGCTTTCAATGGAAAATACTGGTACAACATGTCGGTTGCCCTTATTAAAATATTATTCTTTGATACGATTTCAATATAATTTTACAATTAACTACATTTTTTTTCATATCAATACTATTTTTTTATTTTTCCAACCATTCATGAGAAATACTTATGATAATTAAAAGTACTGATTAGACCTTTATTAGCTAGTATGGGATTTTTATAACATTTTTATAAGCTCGATGGTGCAATTTACTTTCTATATTATGTAAGAGAGGGTTACTATTATTCCATCATGCCCATTGTACTCAATATTCATTATTTCAATGAAACTGTGGAAGCAAATATACGTTAATATTGTAATTAGTAAGAGCTCCGCGGAAAATGGACGTCTAACTTAGGAATTTCCAAGTGAGTGAGGGCGGTCATTTAACGTGAAATAAAGGCATTGCACGGAATAGACCTCATTTGTTAGCTTAGGGTTGTTTTGTTAGGCGTTTGCACATGTGCCGGCCAATTGACTTGTTTGATTATACCCTGAGCGGTACTACTGTGGGTCAGTTTTTTCAGTGTAATTTACCTCTCAATGTAATCTTACAGATTAGATAAAGTGTTGCTGTAATAAACATACATGAAAGTAGTAGCCCAGTTATAGCTTGGTAAACAGTGAAACGGGTTCAAATTCAGAACTTCTCACACTTCTCATAATCGCATGTCCGATTATTATCTTTCAATATAATTAGTACTTTAAACTATTATCTTACTGTGGATTATTGAGGAGACATGCCTAAGAAAACGCAGCAATCTTTCGTAACACACGTGAACTTCATCAACCCACACTTGGCCAGGATATTCTTTTGAAAGAGTGGCTAGTGTTCACTAATAGGACACTAAAAATGCTTCAGATACATGATAAAATATATTTAGCAGAAGTGAATAATTAAAAAATAAATAACTCTCTCTACTCAATCTTGTGACAATTAATTTAAGAAAAAACCGGGACCTAAATATTACAAAATGCACAAAGAATTTAAATTAAATAAGTAAAATGTACCTATAAGGCTATTTCTATTTTCAATGCGACATACTTTGTTACTCTTAGAATCCAATTTAGTTAGAAAATACCGTACGTATGTGGCATCGGCGCCTGTAATTTATTCAATTTCCCTAACCCATTTATATTAACGATACGCTTCGTGTCAAGACTAAATACTTTTCTTGCATTTCTTTCTTATATGTAATAGGCTTTTATTTTTATAAATGTGATTTCGAAAAGAATGCTTAAAAGGAATATAAAGTTGACTTAGATTTGCTACTATTTTTCCATCAGCTTCTCTCGCAAAAAAGTAAAATAAAAATTATTATCACTCGACGTTCATTGATATGATATAAAAATGGCAAACGATTGTAAAATCTAAATATTCTGAAACTTATACATTCTGCTTCTATATCGATAATGATGGTTATACCAATAAGATATTCCAAAATATATTTAATTTGAATCAGAATTTTATTATACTCGTATGTATAAATGTTATATATAGAGTGCGAGACAATTTAAATAAAAGTCATTTTATTCATACTCGTATGTGGTAATTTTTTATCAATTAACAAAGATTTTAAACTCTCCATGGTAATAATTAGCAGTAGTTTAAAATAGAGCTAAAGAAATTGATGTGATAGTTAATTAGTAAAGCTAATGAAAGCTTGTTAAAAATATAATTTTAAATGTGTACAGTATTCATAGTTCACACAAAAGATGCTGCAATGCGCCTAAGTTTTTATTAACCTGGCCATATTATTCAAAGCGATGTTTATGCAACTGTGACTCAACACCTCATTCATATTTCTAGGTCATTATTATTTATTTATATTTATTTGTATGCAAATTTTCGTTATTTATATCATATTTTACTTGGCAAGGGGTAAGGAGGGTGTAAAAAAAATTATATACTTATACTTTTGAGAAATAGCGTGCCCCCAAAAAAAGAAGTGACAAAAAATATCGGTAAACTTATCAAAATCCTACCTAGGTACGAACGCAAGCGATCGACGGACCTGCTATAAAATGCTTAAGTTATTTTACTGTTATGTAGTTTATTATTTACTGCCGTGTTGAAAGCATTTTTACTATTTTGCACTAGGTGTCTAACTAAGTATTCGTGGTATTCCGTTAGCTATGCAGCGTAGTATTTTACCTTCAACAAAGCATTTTCCTAAATATTGTGTAGTGCCTTTGAAGTCTTTTGTTCAGGTATAGTATTATTTGAAAATTCCAAATAACCTACTTAATTTTATAGCTTATAAATATCCGTTGGAAAAGTCTAAAGGTCTTTCTTTTTCTATGAAATTAATAATTTAATCAACATTTTCTTTTATTCTTAGATAATAACTTCGCGATCACGATCAGTTAAGAAATCTGGGAAGATGAAGTTTTTAAGAACCTATAGTGTAAAGTGAGACTTGGACGAGATATCCAATCTAACTTTTCGCAGCACTAAAGTTAGATACAATTTTTAACTTAGTTCGTTATTAAAGCTTTACAACTATTTCAAGATGGATGAAGATTTTAATTGAAATGTTCCATTTTAAACTTACGTCTGGCACTAAGTCCTCGGGCCTCAGGTATAGAGCAACACATTAGAAACACTAATAATAATTAATTGATCAAATTAAGCAATTATAATCATGTTCGACACGAATAACCACATTACAATAACAACATTCAATAACATACATATCCATACATATAATTCTTTTTAAATATATAATTAAATATAATGGATAGAAATTTAATAGCTAAAGAAAAACTTTTGTTCGTGTTTTTTTATGTATGGGACATCCCATTACCTAACGAGTCCTCATTCAGTATGTAGATATCCTCCATCAATGAGAAGATTTTCACTAACTTTTTGATATATTGTTCAAATTATTAAAAAAACAGATGGCGATATAAGAAAGACACTTTCAAAAGAAAAGATAAGTCGTATTAATTTGAAGTGTCAGCGAAACAAAGAAACCGTCCTATCATATTGTTTATTTCAAATAATGTCTGCAACAAGTACGTGTTTCTAAAGTTTTATAAAGTTAAAAGACATTTTGATATAAACTTATATAATAAAAGAAGAAGCGACGATAGAACTATTTCTACGGAATTTCACAACGCTTCAAACATATTCATGTTTTAGGCGTCAAATCGATCGACACGAGGAAAATGATCCCAATATGGTCGTTCAAGAGATAAATGATGTATCCTCCCCCAGTTCATAGCGTTTGGAGATATTGAATATATGCATATACATTGTCACATCTTACGATATCTCTCAATATTCAGCCTGAATTGATAACAACCGTTGACATGTTACGGGAAAATGTTTGTGATTTTTCTACAATATTGACGAAAATCAAGTAATTTTCCGATCGACAAATTAGGGAGAGAAAGATTGAAATATTCATTATGTTTTTGGTGAACATCTGAGAGACTTAACTGCTTTAAAGAAAGGTGTGTCCTAGCTGATTAGCAAATTCACCAATATCTAGACCAAGCCGCTGTATTCAAATAATTTTTTTTATTTCAATGTATAAAGGGTCACAAACAATAAAAGATGGCATACGATTTTTTTCTGACTTTTGCTTTTGATACCTTTAATATAGTACAGTTAAATATCACATTTCAGTTTTCACAAGAAGTGATAAATAGAAAATTATTCGGGCAAACTAGGGTCATATTACTAGTATTTATTATAGCCTTTGAAAGTACTGTTTTATATGAGTCATTCTTTCATGCCCTGATATGTCGCTTGCTGACTTGCCACTTTTCGAATCAATTAGGCGAAGATTATCCCAACTTATTCGTGATGCCGAGCCATCTTCTCATTAAAACTTCTGGCGACCTACATAGCGACCTTCTCGATGGGTCCACACAAACTTTCTGTTTATATGCGAATTTGGTCCTTACTTCATTATTTACGGGCTAAAGCTTGCGGGTGCGGAAAGTTTATGGTACTCGTATATATCGTTAGTTATACTCGAATAATTGAATGGTAGGTTACTCATTTAAGATTTTGCTTTTAATTTAAAAATGATGCTGTATATACTATCTCTTTAATCAGCCAAGCCTTTTTTTGATTTGACTTAAGTATGAATTGATTATACGTGTATGTATATGGAATTATATAGGTACGGTATTAAGAAAGAAACAAATTTTAAATTTTTGTCTGTCTGACTGCCTATCTGTTTGTAAGTATGTTCTGTCTCCGAAACGGCTGTACTGAAATTGATTCTGGATTAACTTGGCCAATTTTACTTTATCTTAAGAATTGGGGTACAACTCAAGAAAAATAAAACATACCGAGATCTATAAAAATTATGTAAAAATATAACTTTTATATTTGCTTAGGGAGTACCGTCCTAGAATTTTAATATAAAATGAAGCTAGTTGACCCAAATGTCCTACCAAAAACCTTGGGCAAGTTTATTCAGAGAATTCACTTATAGTCTCATTGCGACGGCCCTAAGCTCTCATTACTGACACTCCGAGAATACTATACGGCAATATAGAGGTCTTTTGGGGAAATATCGTAGCTGAGCGAGGCAAAATAAGATAAAATGAATGTTAATATATGGTTTTGTTTAACAATGTTATATGATGCATATCATATGGAGTAGGAAGATAAATTGTACATTTATATTGCCTTTAGATTAGTTTATTATATTAGTGCATGCAGATACTATTTACTTAAAATATTTGCACTTTTTAATATTTTTTTTATATAAGACTGTAATCTTTCTTATACGGAATAAGAATACATCAACATAGCTTAAAAAAATCTACATAAGTTACAAGTTATATTTAAATATATAAGTATATTAAACCATTAGTTCTTTAAATTCGCTCGCCTACTTTTGTATGGAAACATGCCTATTCAAGAAACTTTTACTTCTCCGCATAGCATCTGCTTCGCTTTAAGTAAAAAGTCGAGAATTCCGAGGCGTCCCTGGCATACTAACTCATTTTCTATAGTCCAAATTAAGGTTGCCATTTGTATAAACTGGAACAAGCTTAAACTTGTTATTGAAATCGTTAACTGCAACTGTTATATGAAAGAGAATTAAGTCGTTTTTACGAAGTGTTTTTATAAAAACATTAAGCTTTTGAGTTAACTTTTTTGAGATTAAAGAGTTAAGTTGCTTTTTGTTTTAAGGATTCGCGCGACAATTTCACGAACTTAAACTACGTTGAATGGTTCATTGATAATACTTTAAGTTAGATGAATTTTTAACTAGTTTTAACTATTATTAAGTAGAATTTTAAGCCAACATCCATGACTTGTTACATAATTGTTTTATATATTATCTGAATGCCTATATTTAAAGCTCTCAAAACTATATTTATTATAACTATATTATTAAAGGGCCTAATAAATCATATAAATAATTTACGCTTAATAAGTTTGATGACCAACCCTAACTTTCTCTTAGAAATAACCTGCATATTAAAGACTTTCATTTCAAAAGACACCTCGCAAAGCTTCTGCGGTCTGTTAGCTAAAATATTCACTTTGATATTCAATATTACTCCAGTTAACATGAAAGCAGTAATTTGCACAGATTTAATGAATACGAAGCGATAGCCATTAGCTTTTATAGAAATCAGTTTTCATTACCGATTAAAGTTTTCTGCATGAAAAATATGGTATGGATTAATAGAGGACTATTCGAAATAAATTATCTCAATATATATATTTTCTACTATAGATATTCAAAAAATCTCCATCATAATTACTTTTACTAATGAGTTATCACTAATAGAATTATTGAATAATCGATCTCTCGTCACTAGGGCTTATGGCGTACTATAAAGATTTCATACGCTTTTTTTTTCAAGAATCTAATACATCTGATAAATTAATGCATTAGAATATAAACGTACAAAACTTTGATTTTAGGACCTTATTTCTTTTACTGCTCGTATCTCCATTACTAATAATAAATCTGACACAGACTTCCACTTCATAATAGCCTTTTAAATAGATATCACTTGAACGAATGTGGTTTTCATTACACTTTTGGAGTATGAGATAAATAAATACTATCATCATTATTATAATATTAAATTATAAAAAATATTCACAACAATATAACAAAGTGGACATTTATGCAAATAAGTTACGCTATTTTTCAACAAGCGGCAGAACAATGATGCTTTTGTTTTTACAATTATTAAGCAATTTAAGGGACGCTTGTTATTTGATTAAACATTTTGAGCGAAAAAGTGTTACCATTAAGGCTATCTTATAAAGTGAGAAAGAAATAAAGGCTTTAGAGACAATATTCAATTACGTTTTATGTGTATGTCATTTATACGGCTGAACCACCGTTTCGGAGATGAACTCGAACATACAGAAAAAATATACATTGTTTTTTATAAAACGTACAGCACATACTTTCATATGCATTCAGTAAAAGGCTGTTATGTTAACACTACCAAGCGACGTATCAATTTTATTTTTTTATACAGAAATGTCACGTCTGATAACATGAGTAGAGGCTATATTATAGTGTCATTTTTAAATAGGTAAAACATTCTTATAAATCTTTAAATCTTTTACTAATAATTTATTGTTGTACATATATATGGATATTGTAAAAGTATTAGAAAATGTCATTCGATGCAAACGTTTATATCAGTATAAGTGGTTTTTTAATCATACATCAATCACCACGACACAAGATTTTACGAGTTAAAAACATAGGTGATTAATCGACTCTTAAATGTTGCTGTAAATTATAGTCTAGTATCAAGCACTTAGCAGTATCAGGTAATCTCACTAAATATTTCTGAATGATGAATTTCTTGTACTGAAAGGTTTGTTGTTTGGAAACATAGTATGTTGCAGAATAGTATAACTCATTTTGAGATATTCAATTATTTTTACAACAATAAATCTGACTTTCATCTTATAATTTTACTTTTGAAGGACATGATAAATATTTACCATTATTTCTGTTTCAATATTTATTTATTATTTACAAAATATTAAGTGATTATTTACAAAAATTTAGCCATATTGCATTTGTATGCAATATCCTGAAATTACACGTTATAGTGGTAGTGCCATGCTTGTTACCTTCGGGTAGCAGCCGAATGGGCCGGCACGCCCCTTATAGTACCACTCTCTCACAGAAGACCGGCGTGAAGTGGCAGCTATGCTGTCGCGTTTCGTCCGGTAAGTTACTCTCGTCCGGGAGGCCCACTCCCCTTCCCTCCTCCCTCCCCTTCCCCTCCTCCCTTCCTCCTCCGTCTTCGCTCCCATCTCCCTCTTCCCTCCTTCCTTCCTCCCTCCCTTTCCTGAAAGGCCGGCAACGCCAAACAGATGTCCATGGGCGGAGGTGATCACTTCCCATCAGGTGAGCCTCCTGCCCGTTTGCCCCCTTTTTATCATAAAAAAATATGGCTAAATTTAACTTCTATAGTTTCCAGAGTTTCATAAGCGCCCTAAAATTAAAATATTGTCGACTTTGGCCTCTGAAGTCTCTGGGTCGTTTGCCAGAGAATAATCATTTGTTCGAATAATTAACAGGATAATACTAATGTACAGTTTTAATTAAAAATTGTAGAAAGTGCAATTTAGTAGAAAGTCAAATTTTATAATAAGCAAGATAAATTTAACAAACTAGCTATTAAAGGAAGATGTGAGCGGAGAACGTTGTTTGTAATTTTCTTGGAAGATTAACGATCGTTCAGCTTATCTTAATTGCATTTGCTTATCTATACGAAATAAGTAATAACAAAATTTTATATTGCGAAATGTTTCAGTTGTGAATACAGCAAAGGGTGTCAAGTTTGGCGAAAAAATTACATTCATATTTCATCCGCTCGTGCTACTGAAATTATTATGCCGCTTGCCACTCTTTCATTATGCCGCCTTTTCGTCTTATCTCGAGGACCCTTACGCCTTCCTTCCGAGTTTATCTTCGGAAGTGTTGGTACTTCATAACTTTTAAAATTTTACAAGCCGACGCCTTGTTCTGTGCTCTGCATAATCGTGGTTCTGTTCGAACCTGACTTGCTACGACTACTTGTAAGTTCGTAAATTGGACATGCAAATTCGACTCATTTACAATGTAGATGCTATCCTCAATACATCTAATAGAACACCTAATACAGTAGTCTGTCTGAATATAACATTCATATTTTTCTGGTTTATTTGTTTTTTTTTCACTTAGAAATAGACAAACTGCGTGACAAAGTATTTGAATTCTATATAATTTTATATTTTTTTAATGCAGTTATTACTGATTTTGTTCAAAAATATTTTGCTAAACATTTTTTTAAATACTCTATCCAGCATTGGTTAAATCAAAGTATAATTTATTGGTGGCTTAATAATTTCTTAGAATAAATCATATTATTTTTAGCAGTTAGTATGAATTACATTTGATGAACAGCGTTCACTTTTCAAGAGCACATACTGTTTTGTATGTTGTTCCACAAACGTCTACCCTCCAAGCTTATCAAGCTCCCCTTCCTAATCATGACTAATCACCCTCATCCCTCTCGTTTATTTTACAGCTTTATCTTACTGATAACAAATAGGAGAGGCTAAGATGGCTTATACTAATAAAGATTGGTATTGAATTTAAAATATTGTTACATATTACAAAAGATTGTCTAAAAAATATTTTTAAAATATGGTTTCATTGTTGAGTACAGACGAATAATCTTTGTAACACCTTACGTTAAAGGCTTTGGGGCGTGCATATGACAGCACATCAAAAATTTCATTGTACGATGGTATAGGATTTATTCCTGTCAGATTTACAAGCCAGAGAGATAAAATCGCTAGCAAAAAATTATACACAAAAAAAGAACTAACAAAAATACTTTCATTATTTCAAAATTCTACTACGTTAGGTATTCTATATAAGAGATATTAAACTACGAGATGAGTAACAAAAAGTCGCAACATTTTATTTCATGTTTAAAGAATACTCTAAAAATAGTTTGTTAAGGTTTAATATATCTTTATGAGTTGCGTTTTATATGAAAATGCATCCGAGTATTTCGCATAGTGTAATAAATGCTTCTCGTTGTCATGAGTGATGACAGGGGAAAATTCTCCATTTCCACAAAGGTACTCAAACAATATATTTTTATCTCCCATTCTTTCATTTAAGCGTCGTCTCAAAAAATGTATATGTATTTTTTGACGATTTTCATAAAAGTTTCGGCATTTTATTTTTCATTTTAAAGTCATATCACGTTTTAAGTTTAGTGACACTATTTCATCGTTTAAATTTTACAGTGGTAACAGCTTTTGGCCGGACAACTCTGATTTTTATTATTTTTGTAATAGTCGTACACGTGAAATATATGGCAGTACTTGCGTAGTTTTGACTTGTAAAAACGGAATTTGCTTTTATATTCCTACTGTATATAATACATAATTTAACAGCTTTTTAAATAATGCAGTTGAAATATAAAGCTTCCGTACAATTTTCATGACCTCATCAAACTAATGTGATTGCACGCATCACTGGTTATTTGGGTAGCGAAAATATTTGAGTTTTATTGATCAAACGTTGCATAATGTAAATTTTTATAAATAAATTTTTTACTTTTCTATTATTTGGCGGCCATTCCAAAATATAAGGATTGTCTTGATTATAACTTCAGATGAATACTATTTTCGCGTACGGCACTGCTCGTGTGTTTGTTACGACAGTAAGAAGCCTAAATTCGACTTTTTTTTGTTAATTCTACATGCTGCAATGGCTCAACTTATTGATAATATTGATAGGTTATTTTTTTTATATCTTTAACTTTAAATATAAAGACGTAGTTATTGCACTTACAACGGTAGAAATAAAAACTACTGTAATTATTAGAAGTCTAGAATTAAAAGAAAATAGAATAAAGAAATAAGAACAAAAATACGTTCCCGTTGGAAATAATGGAAAGCAATTTACAAGTCAGGTAGAACCAATTTCATTTGAACGGTTGGGAAATACCTTATAACTTGGAGTATTTTCATCATTTTGCCGACAGATTGCGACGAATGTTGGGATGCTATGCGGTTAGTCTCTTAGCAATATTCATCCCCATATTTTACGAGTCTAGACAGTGACTATTAAATTTTATTGCAGCGTGAATTTTATCTTTCAATTTCATTTTATAGTAAGATATTATAACTACAAGTAAGCGTTGTTGAGTCAGATATTGTAAAGTTTGTAGTATTGTAAAATATATACCTATTACTAGCGACTCACCCTCGCTTTGCCCCTAAGTTTAGTGCGAGCGAGGTCGCGGTTTCCATAGCCTATGTGACATCCTGATGTGTAAGTCATATTTTTATAAAGTTTCATCAAAATCCATTCAGTAGTTTTTGCGTGAAATAAAAACAAACATACAACCATACATACAAATTTTCGCGTTTACAATAAAATATTAAATAGTAGGGATTGTTATATTAATAAATTACTATTGGTGAATACTGCATTCAATGCAAAACCTCATCATCCCTTTATTTGTCGTTTCAGATTTTCAAAAAAACATATTTTTCACTTTATTTATAGGGATTAGTTTTCTTTTAAAGTAAGTATAGGTAATAGTAGGTATTCATATTAGTTAAATTTCATTAACTTAGACTCAAACAAGAATCAAAGAATTAAATATTAAAATATTATCCTAGCTCTTAAATGTCAAAGTGGTGGTTTTGCTCTCTTTATTATTGTAGAGTAATATTTGTTTGGTCGCATGCATGATAGTTATTACTCGTAGTTCGTTCCGATAGGCTCTTAAATTTTATAGGACTTGCTTTATTATACAGCGCACGCTATGACAAACCGATCATCGATAAGGATTATAGCTTACTAACAACTGGACCACGCTTCACTCGGGTTTATCCTTAGTGAATTACGAAAATTAATCTATACCACGGGAATCGTACATTTTTCCGGGATAAAAAGTAACCTAAGTAAGTACTATATGCTATTATTTTATAGTATCTGAATCCACAGAAAGATCCATTCTGACATTCGGGTGTAGTTGAGTAACAAGCATCCATCCATCCATATTTGCATTGGCATTGGTATGATATTTGTGAACTATACTTTCGCCATATCATAAATTAAAGTTTTACGTACACCAGCTAACAATATAACCTCCCTAGTTTTATGTTAAAAAAGTTATAAGTAGCTTTTTATGTATTCTTTAAAGTAAATTTTGTCGTATTGAATAAGTTTAAGTGAATAAAAATTAGGCATAGTTATTATGGATCACGCAAATTCGCAAACGAGTGTATTAATGACCACCAGTAGTTACATCATTCACTGCCACTATAAATCTATCACAGTGACTGTGCGGAGTAAACCCTTTAATTTACGCTGTCTGCTCACGTTACTATTAAATAGAGGAATTCGGCTTGGTTTAACTAGGTCTAGCAATTTCCAGTAGTGTATAATTCTTATAATACATACAGATAGAGAAATACATAAAAAATAAGAATATATGAACTAATTTTGATAAAATAGGGCTTATGGTAAGTCAATAAAAAATTGTAACCAATAATAATTTAAAAAAAAGTCTTAAAAAGAAAAAAAAGTAGGAGGTACGATTTCGGACTTTTCTACGGATGACTTTTATACTCTAATCTAGATTTGATCCTGATAAGTACAAAATCGATCTGGATAGTGGAGAAGAAATGACAGGGAAAATATTTAAAATACTACCGTTTACCATATTTACTTTATTGCATTTCAACTTTTCCAGTTCGTGACAAAAATAAAGCATGTAACAAATAACAGCAGGGAGCTTAAATAGCTTTCTGAAATTGAAGCTATAATTTTGAAATAATAATAAATATCATGTAAGGTAATTACTAAAAAGAAATTGTATTGCCTAGAGCTTTGCACGTTTATTCATACTGAATTGTACGATTTAAATTTTTTAAACATGCTATTAAAGTGAAATTGGGGGCTACTCAGCCGTTATATGGATAAATGGTTCTGCTCTCATCATAACTGTAAAATACAACTTAAAACCAACTGGCTGAGTACTTAAAAACTAGTGATAGCCAAAAGCTTGGTACCATACATCCTAAAAAGGGTTCTATTTGAACGCTGTAACGCTCTAAAAATCCATTTCCTTTCGTGGAAGTGTTGAGCTGCATAGATTCGCACTAAATGAGAAATTCCTGGAGTGGTACGTGTTTGAACTAGGGATGTACGTGATGTAGAATCTCGACTATGTAGTCGACTATGTAGGGTAGATATATGTTAATTCGTTGATATAATATCTAATGTTATTTATTTGGCAAGTTGTTGTTGTATTTTATTATAGATATTATTTGTTAAAAATAATAATTATTAAAAATATTTATTGATAAGATTCAAATTTTACGAGTGACTTTTTTTTTATTTTCGTTAATGCAATGAATTATTATATCAAAATTCCGTATAGGTACATAATATTATACTGCCACATTTTTATAAATCTTTGCTTTTGAACGACATTTAAATACTATAAAAGATACAATTAACTTGTATTCGTGAATGAATAATTGTAACAATTTACTCCTGGATGTATTCATTATTGGTAATTAACGTTGGAGGGTATCGAGGTTATATTTCACTTCACATCACTACGCGCTGTAAATACGGTACGAATATTTGGAGCATTAATTTGAGGGGTACGGGATAATATGGGGTTTATTAAAGTCTCTTGAATTTTTCCCTCACTTTCGTCCTGAGCTCGGACTTAATTATTTTTATAAAACTCTTGATATTTCCACGTTACTTTGGTAATAGCTGAGTTTGAGGGGTCAATGAAACTCCCTAAATTATTTCATTTAATCAAAAGTAAATTGTTAAGATTAGGATCTGGACTCCAAAATAAGGTTAGAATATTTGATACTTTATTTTGAAAGTAAGTATTATTATTATTTAAAGTATGTATTAGACACATGACGTTCAGAAAAAAACTGTAATAATTTTATGCTGAATAAAATAATTTGAATTTGAAAATTATTTTAGGCCTTAATCTTTACCCTTTCAATTATATTAAAAGTTTAGTATTATATATTTTATTTAAGGGAACCTATTCTTATAAGTCACAATGGGAAAGATGTCGGATTCTAAAGTTAAAGACTACAAAGAAATAAATTATATTTCCCTTGCACTGTAAAAAAGGACGTTTGATAGGAAAATAAGCAGCTGACATGAATGGAATCACGCTCAGTGAATATCTCAATAGCGGTCTGAAGACAAATGGATCTATCCGGGGTGCTCCGGGCCTGCGCTGTTGACCGACGCTAACGGATATGTGCGAACGGATACGCAAATATCGGTGCAATTTAGTGACACAAATAGAAAATAGATAGTGAACTATGAATATTTGAAGCTGATATTTATTGTACTGTATATTGATATTAGGACTAGTATTTAAAAAATGCATAATATATATTTAAATACTTTGTGATTTTAGAAATGCAAAATAATTTTAGAGTAAATCCTTTTTTTTAATATAAAACAGGAAACTGCTAAAGCATTTGAAGTTGTGAAAAATATAATATTCCTACATCACATATATGTGAACCCCTCCGGCGTAACACGAGAGCATTAACTGTTATCCCTTCTGGTGAAGACAAATGGGTACTTGAAAGTCACATCGTTCTTCATGTCTGGTCCGATAATGGACTGTAGAACGTGCGAGATTTGAATGCCACGAGCAATATACTCAGAGAACTTTCAAGAATGGCAAAATCACTAAACTAAAAAGTTTTTATATTACTAATCGTTTAAATAAAGGCGGACAAAATTACTTATTATGTGTTTATAATACCTAAGTTTACTTTTTTATGTACGTATTAGAAGAATGTGCTAAAAATATTTTATTAACTATATATTGAAACTGTTCTTCCTGTCTTCTGTTCCTTAAAGTTCTGTCACACTCAGTACTAATAGATACCTCTACTATTCATTGTTGTAGTGCGATGATGCATAACAAAGGCTTGGTCTAGATATAGCTACTGGAATGACTAGCACGCTTGTTGGCTTTCTATTGCCTATTTAGACGACATTGAGTGGGAGTGACAGTGAGGGTTTCAGAATAGCGCTTAAAATTCGATACTGGTCTGGTATTATAATTAGGTACAAATGTGTCGTAAACTTCCCTAATTTGTTTTATATAATAATATAAAGTATCAGTTGAATGAAAGGTGCTTATTCTTATATTAAAACTACTAATAATTTTTAGCGATTATTCGTTTTTTCGGGCTTTTATCTGGGCTCTTTTTATCACAATAACATAAAAAAAAAATATAAAAAATAATTCTTTACAAATCTAATAAGTCTAACAATTAATTAAAAACACCGCGGTAAATTCTCATATTTATTGTTTCTAGACGTTATTTTTCTCATGAAAATGTAATAAAATAGTAACATAATATCACTATTACACTATATAATCTCACTGTAGGTGACGACTGCCCGACGCCCGTGCGTGGGACGCGCGTGGGTCGTTATGGACATAACAAGTGAGGACTGGACTAAAATAACTTAAGCATGCACTTAGACCGAGGGCAAGTGAGCTATAAAATATCGGTATAATAAATGAAAGACATTAAATAAGAAGTATAAAGTTATATTCATATACATATTTTCACCTAGTCATAATATTAACAATTAGTAGTCGCTTTCATGGAAATAATAATATTTCTTTAACGGTTATGGTTTTTAATAGTAAAAGGTTTTTATTTTACCTTTGAATCTCATTTATACATTAATTTAGTAAGCTTAATTTTTTTTGTATTAGGTTCTTTTTAACGTCCTACTGCTGGGCCTGAATACGCCCTTAAATACGAGGGGGATCAGGCCATAGTCCACCGCTGGCCTAGTGCGGGTTAACGGACTTCAAATGTCTTTCGAAAACTTGCTAGGTTCCCTTAGACATGCAGGTTTCATCACCACGTTTTCTTTTACGTAAGACAAATGGTAATCATCTTAGAAATGATTCGCAGTTAAAAATATTAGAGGTACGACCCAGATTTGAACCCTCATCACTTGTCACTGGGCTACCACTGCATCAAGTTATTTTAATGAGTTTATATTCTTAAATAATGTGTACACGCAGTTTAGGGGTTAATAAAAAATCGGCCAAGTGCGAGTCAGACTCGCACACCGAGGGTTCCGTACAAACCTGTACGGAACGGTGTATGAGTAAAGGGGTAATAAGTTTAAAATTATTAAAAATATTTTTATTATATGATGTAACTAAAAATTTATGCTTTTCGCAATTTTTCCTTTATCTGTGTTATAAGACGTTGCTTCGTACCAAATTTCAAGATTCTGAGTTCACGGGAAGTACCCTGTAGGTTTTGATTCCCTTGCGAGTGTCGAAAATTTGCGGCATAAACGAGAGTATCTTTTGATCGCGTTGACTTAGAAGTTTGATTTTTTCACAGCTCCAAGAGACCATAGACTTGAGTATTTGATATGAATTTCAGCTTGATACCTCCACGCGTTCCTGAGAAAAAAGGTCTTGACAGACAGACAGACAGACAGACAGACAGACAGACAGACAGACAGACAGACAGACAGACAGACGGACAACAAAGTGATCCTATAAGGGTTCCGTTTTTACCTTTTGAGGTACGGAACCCTAATAGTCTTAAAATGTTGGTGAATGACTGACACCCACACAGATTCTCTTTTGGTTTTAATTACAGAAATACACTTCGGCGCTTTCAGGAAGCAATTAAGTACATAAAAAATAAATGTCGGAAAAAATGTGTAATTGTTTTAACGACTTTCACTTTTACATATTGTACTGTATGGTCGGTAGCTCATATTTCATTCATATGGTAGAAATGAAATATAATGTATTTGTTCGTGAGAAAAAAGATAAACAGTGCAAGAGGAATGAGGTATCACGTTGTTTATCTTTACTTACCTTACCCTTTAAGTAACATATTTTGAAATGTTTGCTTCTCGTGAATGTTTACAAAAAATATATCGCCATTAGCCACAAAACGTATGATAAGTTAAACAAATTATTATAATTAATAATTGTAAACTAAATATAAAAGCGAAAGGTTACTTTACTTAACTTAACGGTTACTTAAAATATTAAAAACTGCTTGTCTATAAAGATAAAACTTAGCAAGGAGTAATTTATAGTTAGTAAACGTCAGCAAAGAACGAATTTTGCGACAAGGCCGCATTAAGGAGATCTAAGGGCTCTCGTAAGTTTGTATGAATGTCCTTAATTTCTGTGCTACTAACTTTAAAGGCAGCGAGCGCCTAGAGCCGAATAGATAATAGTTTTTCGTATAATAAAGACTAATAAAAACTGTATCTTATAGCTTTAAAAAGGTGAATTGTCAAAATGTATGCAATTCATCTTATAGACTCAAAGCTTACCATTACACACAATCTTATCCCTTTTGCTGGAGGGCTATCAAATATAAATCATGTGGAATAGAACAGAAAAAGGCGCGCCAACGATTTATTTAAAGAGGATCTATAGCTCTGGCTCCAAGGACATAAATTGTCCAATAAAAATATAAGTAAGTACTTATATTTGTAGTCGCGGTTTTGATTATGTTAAAATAGAAAAATATAGGGTTTTCGTAGAGACATTATAAAGTGTATGATTTTTTATGTATGAGAATTGTATTTTCTATATACTGGCAATGGAACTGTTGTTAAAAATTATATATATATGAGTTGACAAAATATTGTAAAAATAATATTTTGATATTGCTTAAAAATTAAAATGAATTTTGATACATAACTCGATGTTCAAACTTCAGAAAGTTGTTATCTTTCGAGCGGAGTAAATTTATTAGAATAGTTTGTCCCTAACGGCCACTTATAATTTCATACCGCGCGATCGCATTTTCACGTTACAATAAATATGTTTAAGAACATTAAATGAATATTTATATTATTTACATATAGTTTTTTCATGTACAGTGGTTTCTTATATTTCCTTTGACTTGTTAAGAAAGTATATAAAATACTTGTACCTACTTTAAACTATATTCGTTCTTAAAACTACTTCTTTTGTATAAAACTTATATGTATTTCTCATACTGGCGTTGCTAGCGGTGCCGTCCGCGGTGTGTACAAAGAATAAAACACATTTATGTTTCTTATAACAAAAACAGGACTTAGGTATATATTTTTGTTATAGCCTTAAAACCATCCGTGTCCACTGCCCTTACATTACAACTCAAATGTCATGCCATGCATATTACTAGTGAACCCACTAGCGGGGCCTTCGGTATGGCGTATGAAACTATTACTAAAAAGGATTTACTTTTCAATGACAGTGGTGTAAAACATTTGTGTTTATTACATAAAATTAGTAATACGGCCTGTCAAAATCCATTCTTAGTTCACGTCTCCTCACCTATACATTCTAAATTTCACATATTCCAGCTTCACAGGTCAAGGAGTTTTCGAGATTTTTGTATAGTCAGTGAGTGAATCTTTTGCTTTCCTCCATTGACGTAATTCTGTGTCACGTATAAGTTATGCATCAATAATTAATAAGTATGTATTTAAAAGGTCTAATTATTATGAAAAATAATATAATTTCTTTAAAGAATTTGCGCATGGAAATTATAAGTATTCTTTGTACTTGATTTATCAAGCAATGAATAAGGTTTCATATGATTGATTCTGTTTGATATTTCAATCATAGTAATTTTAACGTGATTCGTGTGAAGTCGTTGACTCATTTGAGGCTTTCGCTGTAAGGTTTCCGAAAAGAAAATTATTAATGCCTAATTATATTATTAATATTTATTTTTCCTTGGTTATTCATTTCAATTCTAAATACAATGCTATACTTAAATGTAGAAAATGTCTAAATAACATTGGCAAGCCCTCTAGGCTTTTGCAATAAATTAATTCTATACGATGTAAACAATGTTTCAATGTTTAATGGTATTTCTTAAATACTTGTTGTAGTTAAAGTATATACCTTATTATCTACCTTTTAAACCAGGCCATATATTTTTTTAATTCAATAAAACAATAAAATTCTATAAGAAAATAACACCAAATATTATAAATGAAACTATCTTTTCAGATTTTGTCTCTCAGAGACGATCAGTCTCTCCCGTGACCATGATTGCTGTAAAGCTTTCAAAACGTCGAGAACCAAAAATTAAAATAAATCCGCGACAAAATCCAAAAAGATGATTTATAATGTCAAATAAACTCGCGTAAACCTAAGAAAGTATTATTAACATTAAATATTCTTTAAAAGTAATGATTTTGGATGATATACATAATACATAGGCATATAGAAGTTAAAAAATTTAAAGTATAACTCTAGTTTAATCTTTTGTTACTCTCTCGTCTTTGTAACTGTATTTCCTTCGTTAAGTTAACAAAATAGCTTTAGGCGTATTCCTAAAGAACGAGGTCGCGGTGACACAATGGTTTTGATTTGAATAGCCCCAATCGTTTATTCAACGAATGTGAATAGAGTCAACTGTGGTTATTAGGTCAAAGAAAAAGTCTTTCCATGTAGCTTGTAGTTTAAGACTTCAATTTTGTTTTACATTGGAACTATTGGGTGTTTAAAAAGCGCTTTAATGAAACTTAAATTACTTAAAATTACAGAAATTATAAATTATAGCTGTAGTATATCTTGTAGTCAGTCCTTTTTAACGATCCAGTACGGTAGCTGTGCACGGCCCTTCCTTCAATACGAGTGGGATTAGCCCATAGTCCACCACGCTGGCTATGTTTGGGTTGGCGGACTTCACATGTCTTTCTAAAACTTGCAAGGTTCTCTCAGACATGCAGGTTTCCTCACGACGAAATGTTTTCCTTTACCGTAAGACAAGTGGTATTGATGTTAGAAATTATTGTTTTTGAATGTTTTGAACCAGCTTCACTCGGCTATCCAAGCGAGCACGTTGCCACTGGGGCTACCACCGTCTTTGTAGTATATCTAGATAATTGTACATTTAAAGAATTACTTAGTAATTCATATTTTTGTACCTGTTTTATAAGACTTACTAATTGTGCAGTGTTCTTTACTAATACCGTTATTTATAATGAATTTAATATTCTCAAACATAAGTCGAGTTTCACAATCCTTCAAAGCGTAACGAGCTGCACGTACTCTCTGAGACAATAGGCGAATTCATTTCATACTGAAGCTGTGTCTTGTAAGCTTTCGTCGAGCTTTGGCTTATAACGTACTATCTAAGTATCTAAATATGAAATAACTAAAATTATTAAAATAGTATAGGAATGGTTAAAATTAGATGAAGTTTTTAGAAGGTTTTACTGTTATTGAAGATTTTTACTATGCACATCTTGGCTTCATTAACAGCTCTGTGGTGAATCTGAATTTTAAATCCTTGCCAAGTTTTAAAACTACAGTAAATAAAAGGTTCGAAATTGCTTTCTAATTTTGACTTCATTTAGATTTAGTTTAACATCATTTCTAATAATAATAATTAAATAATTTTATATAAATATAATTGTACACACACATATTATATGTACTTTTTATATAAAGTGCTTGGTCATTATGTTAAATTTATTACAAATCATTTAAAAACTGTTATCATTGATTTCAATTTATGATATTTCTTGATAGTATTAGTGTATATTTTACTGGATTATTCTACACACTTTTTATTACCTACAAGTTTATATATTTTCTGTGCGATACAAAGTCAGCTCTACAACCTTCAATTTTGCCAGTTGGAAAACGCTTTGAGTCACGCGAGCCTTTATACAATATTGCTAAGGCCACATCACGTCGTTCAACGCTTTTGTTTTCAGTTATAATCTTGAAGAGTTTATTAATATTTTTGTTAAGGCTAAAGCTTGGCTTTTTAGCCAGTAAATGAATTTATATGCGAAAATTGTTATTATATACGTAGCGTACTACGTATGTACATAATATGCTACAGTATACACATATGTTTCTCTGTACATAGCCACCATTAATTCAATAAATCAGTAGCGTATGCGAAATTTCACAATTATTCAACTTATCTATTTTTTGTGGAAAATATGAGTATTAGTATTAAAGTGTATTTTAATAAAATATTTAGGTTTCGATTTGCATACATTACATTTTATAAGTATTGATTTTTATATTTTTATTTACTTACCAGCACCTATCTTTATTTAAAAAGGGCGCGGCATTTAGTTGCTTACAGGCCGGTGAGTGCTCACTCGACCTTTTACGCCCTATTGGGTAAACATACAGCATTTATTAATTAATGAATTGCATTTTATTTTCTAAATTGAAAATAACTAGTTATACTCAGTTATAAAATGCCATTTAAAAACGTATTAAGTTTAATAACTTATTATGAAAAAATATGAATTTAGCACGAAAATTGACGCTTTGAAATATTGGATTATATTAAAATATTTACATGTTATGTAAAATGATTTAAAAGAAATCGGTAGAAAAAAGAAGAAAATAATGAAAGTTATATCTAATCATGTATTAAAAAAAGATATTTAAATTTAACAATTTTTAAACGATTTTTGCCTGAAGTATAGATAAAATCTGTTCATATAATTATGTAGAAAAGGTTCCAATTGAATCTATAAATATTCACGATCAAAGTATGCCCCTTTTGAAACCATCTGTGTAAAATTACATTATCGGTGAATCTTCCTTCGTATTTCAAAAGACGAAGAAAACTAGGTATCTGCTCAATGAACTAGAAAGTGTTTGATTAACGATTATATAAAAAAATAAGATGAAAACTCAAGTTCTTAATCAGTCTTATGTAATAATGTGGTCATATATTTGTAAGACACCTACATCAATACTGATTCAAAATTCAAAATGATTATCCTAATAACCAACTTCTGCTAGTCTATGTATATTTACTAACAATACTTACTTAAATATTATATTACAAACAAAACAAACAAAAAATTTTATACCTCTGAACTTCATGTACTTCACTGTAATTAGAAATGTTGATGATAAGAAAATCAAAGTCAAATCAAGGTTGTACGTTTATACATTAATAGACGGTAAAGCTAACGAAATAGTTCATCTCATAAATAATCAATGTTCCTCAACTTCAATGAGTAAAACCACTGGCTCTGATGGCATGAAAGAACATGAAGAGCCTCACAATCAAAAGAACTAATTACCTTCTGTATCTTGAATCGACGTCTATCGATATCCACCAAACAATATAAGAGATATCGCCCACATTATTTACTAAAGAAACAACGAGATAGTCAATGAGGATATGGCCCATATTACTTTGCTAGGTACAGGTATATCAATTTGGTGCATATGTGCCATGAACATATTCATAAGTATATAGATTTTGAAGTCGGTCGTGAAAAATAAGATAATTTAGTTTATAATTCGAATATTATAGAGTTAGTTAATTGGCTAATAATGTCCATATTTTTTAACGTTGAATTTTAAATTTAATTTGATGCCTTGAATTCATTTAAGAATTCTTGGCATTAAAGGATAAATTGTAGTCTGTCTTATAATTTTCATTTAATATTTTTCGGAAAATCTCATTGCAGTAGTAATTAATATTGATATAGAGACCGAACCTATACTTTTGGGATTTTTGTCCGTCTGTCTTCCATCTGTCTGTGGCCTCATCACGAGAAAGCCACTGGACTGATTTTAATGAAATTTGGTATGATAATAGCTGGTTATCTGAGTCAACATATATCTAGAGTACTTTTTAGTGCAGAAAAATATCTCATCTCTGAGAAATCCTTACTAACAGTTAAAATATACGTTTTTAACTTTATCACGTGTTGTTTTGAAAGTAAAGAAGAGGCGGCAGTAAATTGTACGGTTCGCTTGATCTTAGTATGAGTTTTATGCGATTGTGTACATACGAAAGTTCACTAGTGCCACTTTACAGCGACAAAGTTTAGAATAAAGCTGACACGTCTTAGGCATTACACCTGTTAAACTGAATGTCAACTTTATAAGAAAAGATATAACCTACTTGTGATTTTATATATACTTTGGTGTGTTGGCAATATTTGTAAAATTCTGGGCGAATTTAGAATTTTTATTATTTACTGCTAGTTTCTCGTTTGAATTATACTCAGGAGAATTTGCGATACAGATATGTATGGACTTCTATAAAAATTAAGCAATCGTTGAGATAGTTCACATTCCTATAGTAAATACCTATCATCTAAGTAGCTAGTGGATAGAAGATACTGGATAGCTAAAATCCTAACAAGTTTAGACTGACATTACTAACAATTAATTACATTTCTCAGAAAATATATAACTTCAACTTTAAGATCACTCATTATGCTTCACGTTCGCTGAAAATTCACAAAATGTTATATAAAATATTCTATCTAACACAAATAGCTTGTACGAGATAAAAAGCGGGATTTCCATAATGAAATTGTATAGGGTCGTACTTTTTATCGAAGTTGCGACTTTTTGTTGGTAAGTCCACGCAAGCTGTCGGGACTTTGCCCTTCCAATGAAGTTGAGAACTTTAGGCGTTTCGAGGACAGAAGGCAAACAATCGAGAAGTTTATAAGCCATGTAATTTACATCCTATTTTGTGGATATTAACTTCGATGTGTTATTTTCATTTCATCTCAAAATTTATTTAGAACTGTTTTTGTTTTAAAGTAATGTTTACACTCTCTTTGTTCTTAAAGAGCACACTTAAAATCTTATTCTTAAGAATAATTATACCTACTTCTTTTGTAAAAAAGAATAAAGAACCCTTAAAACTAAAGAGAAAAATAATTCCCTGAGGCAAAAGTCTTGTAAGAAGCTCGTTAAGATTGTTTTAGTAGTATTCAGATTAGACTAATTGGACTTATGTTATTTATAGCGAGTTAATCTACTTATATATTATTAAAAAAGCTTCTTTCTTACACGAGCTTTAAAAATATAACAGACTGTCGAAGTATTGTGCAAAGTAGTGTTCTTATCTTGTGCCAATAAAGTGGTGTTTTCCTTCGGAGGCAACGACAAAGTTTGCATACAACACACTGAGCCGAGGGAATTGCTTCAGGGGAAAACTAAATGTTTACCCATCAACCTTAACAGAAGGCTACATGGTCTCATTTAGTTCATACCAGCCATTAATGAAACTCAATGTAAAATATACTTTAAGCCCTTGTAATTAGGTGTATAAGAAAACGATTTCTAATCGATCAAGTCTGGAATACGTACTACTATATTGCTACTATATTGTTTGAATATTTTATCTAGTTTATAAGTAAGGGATGTAGGCCATTATCGGTTTTATAATGTAACGTAGTAGGTATTAGATTTGCTTGTTCTGTTTCTTTATTGTAAGTTGACACGGGTTTACTGTTCGTGAAATATGAGCCGAGATACTGTGTATGCTAATGCTTTTTATTGCATACGCCGAAGTCTGATCGGATTTGTAGAAAGTAATTTTGTTCGAGAACAATGTTACTAAAGCTTGTATGGAATAAAGGGATTTATGACAAACGCTAAACATAGTATCAATTTATTAAATGCGTAGTTATTTATTTGACGTTGACGTTTTATATTAAATTTTACTGTTATTTAAGTACAATTTAGTAAAAATGATGACGATTTATCATTATACTTTTACAATCAAAGTTTTTATATTATATCTTTAAAAGCTTTCAAATATATCACAATATAATGAACCTTAATTATAATTACTTACGTTTTTTATACCACAAGTACAAAACAGGTGGTTAACACAATGGGGAGATAATAATTACTTAGCCTTTACATTAGTCTAAACAACGAAAAATCTAAAAATAAATAAAAATAAAGCATTATACAGAATATATTGTATATAAAGTATTATTTTATCATTTGTTTAATCATATGGGTTATTACCAGTATGAAACAAACACGGCGAGCGCACAATGGCCTGCAATGATACCTATTACGGTAATGGCAGGTTTCATGGGAGTAATGGGAAGATATATGGAATATAGCTTTTATTCAGCATAGTTTTCCGTCCTAGTTCTATAATCCTTAAAGTGGCAATGTACCGTTGTTGGGAGCCTTTTGTTATGGTATATACTTGTTAAATCTGTACTTTGTTATTGTTGTGATTGTCCTGTATTCAGTGAATAAATAAATTCAATGGAATGCTTTTCAGTAAGCTTTTAACTAGCCATCATAGCTCTTTACAATAGAGTCATATAGCGCGGGACCACTTCATGTATAGGGATAAAAGCTCATGTTAATCTCGATTAAAGCTCTATGCATACATTCGGATCGATCTAGCTTCATTGCTGCAAATTTCGAATAATTACAGTAATTGTAACAATTTTTAACTATAGTTAGATATTTTCTAATTCGAATGATTTTTATAATATTTTATATGATCTTGATAAAGCTATAATCGTCTTAAAAGTTAATTTATATTGTATTTACAGAAAACAAAAGTGCAAATAAGTATGTACATACAAAATCAAATAAATATATATAATACGCATATAATGCAATATATCTGTGCCACTTACATTGCCATAGAAACTACTCTGAAATTTACTTTGAAATTTCACAATTTGTACAAAAAAAGTCCTTAATTGCTTTAAGTGTTGTTTATTTTAAGTTATTTATAAGCCAACTTTACATTTATACGAATGCTTAAGATTTTGAAACTTTGAAAGAATTTACGTAAGTCTAACCAAGTTTATAAAGTATTTGAAATTTCTTTCTTATAAAGAAAGAATTAAACGAAAAATGTTTCATAAAATTTACATTTAAAAACATATATATAATATAATTCTGAGTCAAATTTAATTATTTTTTGGAAAACTTTTGGACAAAGTCATAATTATTAAAACAGAGGCTGAATCTAAAGTTTTTAGGATTCCTGTTTTTGCGATAACCACTTTTGTAACGATTATAGGTTAACGGCTAACATATAGGATATGTTTTACTGCGAAAAAACATTACATTGCTCTGAGAAATCTGTCTTTAGAACGTTTAATTATAGGACTAGAAAATAAACTTGAGTGGAGCTAGGGTGAGTCGCTAGTCAGTACTTATAAATAAAATTTAAGTGTCTAATTTCAAATTGATAGATTTTCACTAAATAAATTTTAAAGTTTATACGGTACTACATCAGAAAATCATTTTTTTTAAACATTTTGTCTGTCTGTTTGATCCAGCTAATCTCAGAAACGGCTGGACCGATTTTGACGGGACTTCCACTCATAGATAGTTAATTTTATAAGGAGTAATTTAGGCTACTCTTTATTTTATGTGAAAATTATAAAAATCCTTTAATTTATTTTAACGTACGCCCAGCGAAATATAAAAATATATTTATTAGCAAATCCATCCCGATTTGCTAATAAATATATATTTTGTGTATATTAAACGAAAGTAATTTCCTTCCGAGTGGACCTGAACAATGTCATTCCAGTAGATTGTAGTGGAACAAAAAGCAGCCAACTTTGCAATTTCACGGTATTATAAACTCATTTACGCTCGCTCCTGTTTAAGTTTGCACAAAGGAAAATGTACCGAGAGAGAGGCGTCGATTGTATAGTTAGGTTCAGGACGACGTTTATAAATAAGTTTTCAATTATATTCGATAAGTAGTTTTAAATTAGAGATGACATAAGGGAAATATTTTATTTTCTTTATTTATTATCTTTCATCGGGATTCGAATAAGAAGTTCAAGTACAGTGAAATATTAGAGTTTCAAAATAGAACTGTGCCTATCTACCGCTCGGCAATTATATCGTTTTCGTGCTACTGCGTTATTATTTTTCAATTGTCGCAACAAACGACCCTAATATATATTACATATGTATATATTTTCTTCATATAAATCCTTCAGTTTTCGTTTGAAATGCTTTAATTTTTAAAGTCCTAAAGTATGATGATGTAAAGTTTTTTCTTTTATTGACAAGCCTCATTATTTTCGGTTGTATTATTGATATTTGGTTAGCATTGTTCAATAATATTTATCAAAAATTAATTGTTTTAAGGCATTTTAGTAGCAATAAGTCGTATGAGACTGGGAACGAGTACTTAAACCAGTATATGTTCTTTTAGGGTAATTAAATACGTTCCTAAACACATACTTACTTGCTTAATTTTTTTTTACTAAAAAAATGCAAAATGAAATGATTTCATCCTTAAAAAGATATTATTTAAATATTAAGTGTGTTCTATGTTCTGATACAACGGGGACTGGACGTAGGTGATACAAAAAGCTTATGCAAGAAAATTATTGTTTTACATGAGATTGTAATTAAATTTAATAATCCTGCAAAAATTCTTAATTACGTTAAATATTGTATGATTTTCATTTTATTAGATTTTTTAACTAATTAAGATTATTTTTGTCTTTTCAGGTAAGTCCTGTACGAAAATTATCAAAGAATCCACGGGTTTTAATTAAAACAGTAGGAGCAAGATGAAACAATTTAACGAGGAATTCTTTGTTCCATTTTCAGATTGTTTTATTTGTCTATGATGATTCTTGCTGAGACGTTTGTTTTGAACTTAAGAGATTTTGAATTATTGGATTCATTATGAAGATATTTTATGATTTACTAATGAAAATTTTCAGTACCGTAATCCTTTTTGTATAGTTTTTTAAAAAGTATTTAAAAACATATTTTGAACTCTAGTTTAAAATTTAAATAATAAAATCCCATGACTCACTTGTAAATAATTTGATAAAGGACAACTCTACATGCAACATTCATGTAAATTGCATTCAAAATGCAAGTAATAAAAAAACTAGAGCACGAACATTCAGTTTGTCATGTAATGTTATGGTTTTTATGATGCGCGGAAGCTGGAAATTGGTCCCCAGAGCCCCGCTTATGGCGGAAAGAAAATCGACTGTGAAGTACTTCACCCTCGCCAAATATTTTATATTTTCCTTGTAAGTGCAGAAAAACTACATATTGTATTCCTTGCGGACTTGAGAGCGATGACAAGCCATTTTCTACTTTCGGAGCTGACCATACCCTTTGAGACAATAGCTTTATTATTCCGAAATTACTTATTTATATACTAAAAATTATTTAGTTATGAAATGTAAAATATTGAAATACAATATATTCTTGATGGAACTGACGGAACAAGTATATTTTATTAGGAACAAGCGAGGAAAACAGTAGGCGTACATTCAGAGACAAATGGCTAACAATATAAACGTTTATCGTATATCGTGCATTAAAACCCCCATAAAGAGGGTGAACGACCCCGGGGTTTATTAAGCCATTAGCAATGAAATAGGACCCTATATATCTGCACTACAGATGATATAAATAAAACAAATAGAGGTCGCATTCGAATTAACTTGTCCTGTACTGAAAAAACACTTGAGTGGCATTAAGTATTATCAAATTTAATTATTACATGCTATAAGGTCTATTTTTGAATGTAAGTTAAGGTGTAATTTCTACTCGTACTTTGATAGGTTTCCAGTAGCGGGTATTTGAAACGGCAGATTAGAGGGAAGCATGTTGATGCTTGATGTCGGTGTAAATCACCTCTAGTGTTAATGGAGAGCAAGCAAAATCCAGAAAGCCTTTAGTGAAACGTTTTGAATTAAGTGATTACGTAAAAACTATTACTAAGTTTATTTTTTAATTCATAATAATGTTTGTAAGATAGAGTATATTTGTCTGTACGTTTGTCACTCTCTGGCACTAAGTGTGTTTGAATAACATAAGTTCAAGGCACCTAGTGAAGTCGCGTGTGACTTTTAAATACAATACATAAAAACTGCGATTTAGAAATTACACAGTTAAAATGTTTCTAATTTCATTGAAACTGTTAGAAAATTATTTCTAAATATAACATACTTATGTTGAAAACCATCTTTTATCGCAAGCCCTGACAATATACTTTTACAAGTCACGGGTACTCACCGTCCATTTTACGAGTATTATAGACGTAAAGTTTTTACAGTTCCGCCTCTTTGCGACGCGAATATTCGGTTCAGTGCCTTTTTTGAGATACACTTTGATTACTGTTAATTTTCTTTACAGGGTTTTAATGTGCAATACAAAGGCTTAAGTTTATTTACAACTTAAATTATACGCGTATTAATTATTTCAGTTTATTGATTCAACACGTCTTGTTAACTTTATTCCTATAAAAAAATTAATATTGTGATGTTTCAAAATATTTTACTAACTATGCTGTGGTTTTTTAGGTATAGCAACATGAAACTGTAACTGAATAAATAAAAATACTTTGTGTAACTAATACGTATTCTAAAATACATTGTTAAACAGGTAGCTAAAATCAACATGATTGTTTAAAAGTAATATTTTCTACATAACAACTTTCTATACAAAAGTCAAAAGCGAGATCAAAGAAAAAGTCATTAAAGGAGGGGTGACTTTTCGTTATCTTTGATTTCAAACACGGAAGGGAGAAGTCCTGCGGGAACTATTATCCTCGTCCAAAACCACACATTTCCTGTCAACTTTAACTTAATAGTAATAAAGCTTAAATTGGGTTGATAATGCATTTCCTAGTTACATGTAGGGACAAAAAGTAAATCAATACAAACACCTTTTCATTTGTAGGGTCTTGTTGAGGGTGATTTGCTTCGTCAGTTTGAAGGGTGTGAATGCAAATTTAAAGGTGGTTTATGTATATTTTTGGTAATCTTATTTGTAAATGTTGAATAAACATATTTTAATTACAATGTCTGCGTTTTTACCCGACTGCGCCAGAAGGAGGGTGTATAATTTGCGATAGTCTTGTAGCAATATTTTCTTTAATTATTATGCAGTTAGTAAGTAGCGTATACTAAGCAGACTTAAACTTTTTTGTCTGATGTATCGTATATATTGTGTTGTATCAATAATATTACATTAGTTATTTATTTCACAAAAAGTATATATCTTTTACTTGAGGGCTTTTATTTCACCAAATAAAAGCTCGTATACTCACTCATATAAATTGACATAGAAAAGACAGGCGTTTCAATAAAAGGCGTTTGAAATTTTTAAAAGCGAATCTCCCTCAGTAACGCAATAAAGTCGAGAAAACTCAAGAAAAAACGAATTTAACCCGAGAATATACGGATGTTTCATATTTTCACAAAGTACGCCTCGAGCCGAGATTATTATGTTTACTTTGACGTACTCGAATCAACTTTATATGGAAATTGGAGTCTATGCAATAATGTAAGAAAATGTTGTTGACAGAAGCACGACTTTTTTGCCGTTTGAGTTATATAGGGCGAAACGAGTTAAAAAACTTTTAAGCCTTGGGTGTGTTTCATGTCCGTACTCATGTTTTAATAATCTACTTGTATTTCATTGGAAAATGTTATTTGTTAGGAGATTTTTTTGAGAATCATTGTGAGGGTAGAAAAGGAGGATCGAAAGGATGCGTTTCGCTTTCCATCCTTATCCAAGAAATTGAAAAGCTTTTATCCTTAATACCCAATTTTTTATCAATTAATATTCGATGTATTATTTTAAGCTTATTACAATTTTATTATAAGTGACTATAGATGTTTTCTTCATAGCACGTGACAAAAAACCCGCATTGCGTGTTATACTAAAAAGGTATCAAATAAGCCAATGAAACAGAGGGTAAAAGTAGGGCAAAAGTTTTAGATTTGTGGCTCTATTGACCGCGTGTGGCCTCGCCATTTTAATAGGTTACATCTGAATGGTCCTTTATTATAATAGCGTCTAGAATTACATTATGGCACCCAAAGCTAAGCTAAATAAATGACATTTTCAGTAAGTTTTTATACACCGTATAATAATACTAACTACTACGACTGGTTTGGTCTACTAAGTAGTCGTTAAGATCGTGAGGTCCTGGATTTGACGTTTAAGTTGCGGTGATTTTGTTATTAGTTTTTTCTATTATGAAAATACTTAGAAACACAGCCCGATACTTGGATGTTAGCGTATTCCCTCGTGGCTTAAACGTATAGCCTGATATCTCACTTGTTTTCTCGAATTGTCATCCCATAGGACTAGACAGTTAAAGAAATAAAGTAGACTGTACTTGTGTTAGGAAGTATACTTGTGAACTGTAATATTTCAACACAGTTTGCTTAAGCTTATCCTATGGCCGCTGAGACTAATATTGCTCAGGACATTATTATGTTATCTAATAGTAACCCGACCTTGAATTGCTCAATATTCAGGCTTAAAGCCACTTTGACAGCTTTTCACAATGCTGATATTGCTTATCGGCCAAAATTAATAAGCTATTTTTTTCTATTGTTGGACTCATACTAGAAGTTTAATTTATATTTTGTTAAATGGATTGTTATTAAGAATATGACTTTCACGCTGAGTGTCCACAATACTATGAGGTCACACATGTTTTTCAAAGACCTTCGAAGTTTGTAAGTGGCTATTATGTTAAATATAACATCCTCTTAGTAAGTGGCTATTATGAATTATTAATATAACCTCCCCTTTTTTGAAGTCGGTTAAAAATGAAAACACACTGGTTTTGAATCCGATTCAACCTCTTACCAAATCGTGTGCTTCCAATAAGCTACCACTGAAAATTAGTTTAAATTATACATCATATTAATATATTTATACTAGGTGCTATCTACATATTATATATCTACAAGCTGATAAAAGCAAGGGACTTTTATTTTTATGGGTATTGTTGGCAACGCTGCTTGTTGCAGTGCAAATTTGGCAACCATTCCAATGGTTGTTTTGGTTGTCTTAGTGGTCGTTAGTACATTTTATGGGGTACTTTGAAACATGTAACAAGAGCCGACACGGAAGCTTTTTAATAGTTTTCCATTTTTATATTTTATACGTAAAAATTTTAGAAGCTGAAATGTAAACATTAAATTCCTACTTATAAAATACTAATACTAGTTTATAACTAATTAATTATTTAGATGTAAAAAAATTGTTTTAATTCAGAAGATAGGTTTACCTGAACAAGTGATAAGTAATGAATAAGATTTTCTGGCAACTTTCTTTGCTTAGTTTTTTGGTGACACCAAGTCACAAATTACAGTAAGTTACGTATGTTTAAATTACGTACAGCGCGACGTTAAAGCAATTATTAATGTTATCTACGCCGACGATTGACGATTTTGTTTTATATTCTTCCAGGCATATCAACTGAAATCTTTATTTATTATACAGATACGTTAGAAAGTATTAATTATTGTATCAATCTGTATATTGAATATTCTTATAAAAATCTAATTCAAGTAGTCCAAAAATCATTATTTTCCATAAAGAGGCTGAATCTATAGTTTCAGATTTGATGGGTATCATACATAGCATAGGATACTTTTTATTGCGGTAATATTTCTTTGAGAAATCTAAACCAAACCTGAAAAGGGATAAACTTCGTATGAAACCGAGAGTTTTAACTATATAGTTAAGTCTATACTAACGACGGAATACCTCCAAATTAATTACAATAAGTACTATACAAAGCTTAGTTATAACAGGATTGAATACAATTATGGACAAATAAGATCAGTATAGCAATATAGCTCTCATATCTACGACGATAAGGGCTAGTCGTTCTATGGCACTTGGAGTAAGTAGTCATACATAGTCAATGCGATGTCATTTCGGACCAACACTAGTCCAGACCCTTTTAAGCTGATGAATCCCAAGCGACTATCGACCTTATGTTTTGCATATTTAATGTTATTACAGGCAGTTTTCCGTTGATATTAATTGTTGGTATATTATATTATGTACCTAATATAATAAAGGTTTTAGTGTATAATGAACTTTTGCTGTATATATGAAGGTATTCTATATGTATATGTTTTGTAATACGATTTTTATCAATTCTCTTTTATAATTATCTCTTTCTCTCTCTCACACTCTTTTTTATTGTACAACAAAATGCTAAATTCATTCATAACACCAGCATGTCTGAGGTCACGATGTCATAAATCTTGAAGCCTCATGGGAAGCTTTTTTGGCTTCTCTTCCCTAGAATCACCGGTGTGCCCCAGCAAGCTCTTCAAAGCAAGTAATAGGTCGAGCTTTAAGTCTACCTCACATCCTCCAGTATCTTTGACCAGAATAATAGGGCCCAATAACATTATAAAATGAAAATTGAGTGTAGTATAGTGTAATCTATAAGATAATAATTATCTAAATTCGTCTACATCTATGAAATTAATTTGTAATGTTTCAAAAATAAACTCACACACTTTGTTACTAGCGCTATTAACATTATAAAAAGATACAAAATAAAGAGGAAATTACTTTCAACAGTACTTGTAGATAGTACAAATAGAAGTCACAGTGTTCCTCTACCACTTCATTATTACTGTAGCAACCCTTTCCGAAGCTAGAAAGAAAAAAGAAAGAAAAACTGGGGCGTATTCGTCTTTTATCTTTTTCGACGACAAAGGAACGTGAAAACATTGGCTCTCCCACTAATGAAACTTTTTGGTAGTCTTCGCAGCGCTGCCAATTCGATAATGAGTCGTGAAAAACTATCTGATTGTTTTTCTTTTTATCGTTTATTCGGAAACTTAAATGTATTGTTTCTTGAGTTTATTGCTTGCTGTTATTAAAGTTTTTAAAGCTTTTTCTTTATAATTACTACGAGTATATCTTTTAACTGTTTCATTTTAATTAGTATGCATTGAAATGTTTTTACCATTACCATGTACTTTAGAATGGTATACTTATAGCTAGTTAATTGGTATTTTTAATTTAAATGAATTAACAGACATTTACGAATATATTCTAATATTTGTAAAACAATAAAAAATAACAAAATAAGTGAATTTAAAGTGAAAGTATATTTTCAGTCAAGAATTTTACATCTGGGGCTGAAAAATATTTGTAATATTGTGCAATATATCTCTCATTTTTATCATATAGGTATTGCATTATAATAAGCCCAGAATCGTGCTGTAGCTTTTAGCTGTAGTCGTTTTAATATATTTACATTTTCAAGGGAAAAGTTTTGCTCGTGCTAGACGTAGCTTTTAAACTTAACTTTTGGTGTGTACTAACTTCTGCCTATATATAAAATAAAAGTACAGTTTGGAATATGGCTAACTTATCTAAAATTCGCATAGAACATTTATAATCACTCAGCGTCGCATAAAGTGCTACATCACTCGACTGCTAATAAATATCTCTGTACATCCAGGACATCCGTACTGCATGACATGTTAATGGAAATAACTAGATGTTCTACACGCCATTTGTAAGATAAAGCAACAAGCTTCTGCTATATGTCAGGCTGAGAGATGAAATATTCATAAACCTATGTGATATTTGGTAATATTCCTTATCGTATGAATTAATATATATTATGGTTATGATGACATATTAATTCAACTTATATATAGTATGAATTAATATGTAGTAATTTTTCTTACGAAACACATTTATTTATCTTTTTTCTTCTATTTTTTTTTTATCTGATATCTCCCATCTCCCAAGACTCAATCTTGCAGTAACCGAAATACTGCGTAAATATGAACAATAATCCATTTGAAAATTTTTAATGAAATCCTATAAGTAACGTAAGGAGATGAAAATTAAATAAAAATATAATATGTACTAAGTAAATAGTTAAGTCACAATAAATTAAAAGGGCTTGCTTTCTCATTTCCGCGAAAGAAACACAGCTGCCATCAAAATGCTGCTGCGTCTCATAATAAATAACGTTTAAAATTTTAAAGATTTAATTAAGCATTCAAGTCGTTAACTTTGTTTAATACAATTACAAAAGCGAGCAGACCCCCGGGCGAGGGCTAGTTGCGGGTAAACAGTCGTCTCCGGTGCAGACGACGTTAGGTGCTTAATTGGTTTTGCTAATTGCTGCTTCGAGACGGCTATGACTTCGCTCAAATATATTTATTTACATATAATATCATCCCTCAACACTGATTGCTTTCGAAATTGGGATTAATTATATATTTGATAAAATTTAAACCACATTGGTCATGCTTTTCTTCGGTTAAATTGCATGCATAAAGTAAATAACTGACGACACGTTGGGCTCAGTGGGTAGTGACCCTGCGTTCTGCGCCAGCGGTCGCAGGTTCGAGTCCCGCTGGGGGCATACATTTGTTGAGCACGAATGTTTGTACTCCAGTCATGGATGTTTGTATTTATAATATGTATGTATTTAAACTTATATATGTGTAGTATATCAACCATCTAGTATCCATAACACAAGGCTCGTACCTTATCGTGGAACTAGATAGTGCTGTGTGTAAATGTCCCAACATATTTATTATTATTTATTATTATAACTATACGAATAAAGCTAGTATATACCAGTATAATATATAAGCTGAGCTTTGTGAGGGCTCGCGTAGTTTTTATAAAGGGTAATAACTTTTAAGACATTTAGTAATGGTAATTTTTTAATGGATATAAAATTGAAAATTTTTCAGTAAAGTACCTATATTACAAAATACTCAGGTTGATAACATTTATAACACAATCGCATTGTTGGCGTTAATTTTAATAAATTAATATTTTAACATATTGTTTATGTTTAAAGTTTTACACCAATTGGTTAAAAGTTAAAAAATATATTAAATCCATTTGAGTTAAAAAGAAACGTGAATTCTTTTTCGTGAACGCACGCGGAACACTACCTATCTCCATACATTGAGTATAAACGGGACGATTTTTCGAAGGCACAATTGGGTCAGGCATCCTCATTGCAAATGGGATTGCCTCGTGCTTGTTTGTCGTCAACGCGTGATGTGACTGTTTGAAATGATCTGTATAATAAAAATATCGCATTTCATTTTCCTGTGTTTATTATTCATAAATGTTATATTTTTCACTCACCACTGCCGACGACACCTGTGTGTATATTTCTAACATTTTACCCTTTTTATGATACATAGTCTATTGAAACAGAAATTGTTGGTAGATGTTTAAAGATAAAAATGAGTTTGAAAAAGCTAAAACAAATATTTGTTTGGGATAAAATTATAGATTAGTATCTATACGAATATCAAACTTGTGACCTTCAGGACAATACTTTACAAGAGCATTGCAATTCGAATAACCATGCTTAAAATTTCCTTTATTTTAACAAAAGTTTTATATAAAATTTTCATCACATAGCTTATTTAACAATTACAAAAACAATATTCTTCTTCACTATATTTCACTACAACGTTACATTAGACTCTATTACGAACTAGACTGAAGTAATTGTTCGAGACCCCAGACGTCATAAAAGCTCCCTGAGCATCAATCAGTTCATGAAAGCTCGGCATCGGTCGGATCATACATTGTTGATGAGAGGTATCCAGTAATTGAAACTTCTCTAGCTCGGCTGATGTGTTAATGAGTTTATTGCCTATGCCGTCGGCTCTCGAATGTCTGCACAAGACTCACTAGCTTTAACAAAAGCTTTTGAGTTTGAGATTTGTAGTATGATTGGAGATGGTATTATAGATACTCGTATAACTTAAATAGCGCTGTTTATATATATTTGATGTAGAATTTTTGCATTGTAATTTGGTCATGTGATCTATAAATATATTATTAAGTATAATATTCCAATATTTTTTCATTGATATCGTGATATAAAATAGAGATTTTTACTAAAATATAACCTAAAATAATTTAAAGCGAAATATTTTTACACCGTTAAAGTATGCAATTAAAAGCGAGGATCTTAAATATTTGTACTAAACTACGCTAAGTGTTATTTCCAGAGGTATTTTATGTTGTGCAAAATATTTACATATAATTAAAAGTTTTTCGCTTGCACTAAATGAGAGTTAAGATGGAACATAATTTAAATTTATGTACCTACTAGAACAAAGTATAACTCAGGAAAGTTTATATTATATTAAGAACTTTAAACTATAATGTGTATTTTAAAGAAAAAAATATTTATCTATATATATAAAAAATTCTGAGTTGAATCTCCTCAATTGTTTTTTTGGAAAATAATATTGAAATAATCATAATGATCGATACAGAGGCCAAATTAATAGTTTCTAGATTATTTTTCTTTCTATTATCGCATCAACATAAAACTGGACCGATTTTGATGACATTTGATATGATTGTGACTGTTTACAATTACAATTTTGTTTACAACATATAGGATTTTTCAACTTTTAAATATCTCTGAGAAATACATAATATTTGTTAAAACGTACCTGGGGAACAAGTCCAGCAGAGCATGGGGCATTCACTAGTTTTATATAAAAAAATAACCAAAGATAAGTCACAAGGAAAAGTAATTCAACTATTCCAGCTCCTGAGAAACTTTTCTTAAAATACGTGAGATTTACGATTAGGTGTAAAACCGTTTTTGGTTGAATTAGTTCTCAAGTTATGAATAACGGTCTAAGTTGCACCGCTTGCTTTACGATCCTCCCCAGGCGTGATGAACTTGGAAAGCGATATTACGTTTATTGCGCCACTATATTATTCTAGAAACGTGTATTTTTACTTTAAATGTAAAGTACTCCTATTCTATTTATATAGATTTACTTATTTTGCTTCTATTTTTCTTTATAATATAATCTCCATTTGTCTAAAAATGGTGAGGAAACCTGCTTATCTGAGAAACAAAGAAGTTCTGAAAGATGGTGAGGTGATGTTCTACAATTCGCACTTCGCCAGGCTTTTGGATCTCTTTCGTAATAAAAGGTCTGTGCCTAGTTGTGAGACGTTAAACAGGTAGAATACATAAGTCTCATAAGCAAATCTTTTCTGTTGAATTCTGTAATATTTAATTTTTATTTCATTATAAGTATACATTATGAAACTTTCAGTTCTGCAAGATCTAGCGGTTCTGACTCAGACGATAAAATATCATTAAATTCAAAGCAATCTTACATTATATAAATTCAAATTATTTTAAATACACGAAAAGCGTATAAACAAACAAATATCATCACTGAGATTAACGAAATCTAAATAGATGCTTGCATTCTTGTATCAAAAACACTGCACTACACTGACTGATCTGATATACAGCGTGCTGAAAGCTTCCGTGTTTAGTCATAAAGGGTGTAAAGCTCTCATCACACATGGATGTGGTTCAACGGCTTTAAAAAGTAAGTTAAAATTCACTTCATTTGAGTTTATTGGCTGACGAATTTCCATGCGAAGCGGGCTTTTAATTAAGGCCAAGTATAACGATGCCTAATTATCATATAATGAAAGAAAATTAGAATCCTACTTCTAGCAAGTGCTTTTAAATTTCTGCTTATGTAATAATTTTTAAAGGAGCGTACAATTTTAGATTAAATCATTATGTATTATTCGCTATCGTTTATGACTTGTTCCAAATAACTTGTACCATTCGTACAAATTACGATAATAAGCACCTAAAACAAGTAAATAGTTTTATTTAAAGATGAAATGTCTTAAAAATGTATTGGTTAAAATATTTAATTTTAGAGAAATCCTTACAAGTTAAAGTGATTTGTAATCAAAATCTATTTAGTTAAAAATGTATATAAAGACTATTCGAAGTTTTTATATAATATACCTTTAAATATAAAAATAAACGCGTTTGTAGCACACGTGGCTGCGTTTCAACAGTAGGCGAGAAAAGACTTTGATGAGTTTGCCGGCAGTGACTTTTCTGAATTCATTAGCTCGAGAATTTTCACGTAAGCGGGGCTTCATTAAGAGGCATTACGCCAGCACATATTCAGTTTTGTGCTACGCTCTTCCCATTTGAATTTTACGTTGGCCTTTGCCTTTTTCTTTCTTTTGCAATTATGGTTTGGTTTTAACTATTCGTTTTAATTTAACTTTTTATTTGAAATGTACTTATTTTATATAAAAAGAGGGATTTGAATATAAAAAAAATATTTAAAAAAATCATATAAATATACGAAGAAATTCTGTATATTCGAAATATTTGGAAATCTCAATCTATTATAAAATTTAAGTAACATAAAAAATGTTAACGGGTTCCATAGAGTTTATTGTTAATACAACTTCATTAGAAAGGCGTATGAAGTTATTTTCACATGTGAATCACTGCAAAAGAAAACATCGTGAGAAAACCTGTATGTCTGAGAAAACCTAGGATTTTCGAAAGGCTTTGAAGTCTGACCCGCACTTGGCCAGCTGGAAAGACTAGTATAGTCTGACCCCTCTCGTATTGAAAGAAGCTTGTCACCAGCAGTAGGACATAAAAAAGAGCTGAATACAAAGATAGCTTAAATAGTCTTATCTATATATATTATATTTGAACAAAATATCCTCACATACTTTGAACCATTTTATTTCTGATAAGTTATGTACTATACAATACGTTTGATATCTACGGTTGAGTAAGGACAAAGAGATGGTATCGAGGCGTAGTTCCGCGATAGAGCCAGCTTGTGCTCACGTTAAAAACACATCGCTTTTGTTCTATATACGTAGACTGTGAAATAAAAATGGACACCATGTTTTATTATCTTTAAAGCCTTTATTTTTATTTTAAATATCATTGTTTTAGTTTTTGTGGACAGTATTTAAATGCTTTTTCTGTGTGGCGATAAAGTGGTTACTAAAATATTTTTTATGTTTTTTACACGCTTAATAAAATGGAATTTGAATATTCAAAATGTGTGTGTTTAAAATAGAGTTGTATTTATCATCAGACGTTGATATAATAACGATTAGAATAATCGTTAATTGTAGAATTGTTAAGTCGAAAACCAAAAATAATTTTACTACAAGGCTTTCACTGTTTTTATATAAGATTTATTAAGCAAACTATTTTTATTATTTTAATAATGATAAGAAACAATCGAGTTAGAGGTGGCGATCTGTTCGGATTAATTCGCGTTATTATTTCGAATTTTGGCTCCCGGCGTATCAATGATTTACAGCAATAATGGTCATCTTTCGAAACTAAAAGTAATTTTATTTAAAATACGTTAAGGTTAAAGCTTCATCGTTTTTCAAGCCTTTATAAATGGTGGCAGATAAGTTGCGCGGTCATTCGTATAGATCGCGTGACCTAAGTTTATTATATATAACACACGTTTTGAAGGGGTAGTTCATGGTCGATGGCGTATAGCTTGCCATTTGGGGACTCTATTAAGCTCCATACCAAGTGATATAAAATTATAAGTAATAGAATTAAAAAAAGACCATATCTGTACATATAATAAAATTGTAACGGAGTCGAATATGTACATTAAATATTTTTTTTGGTAAATCGTATAGTTATAGGATTTTTGTTGTTCGTCTGTTTGCCTGTCTGCGTCACGAGGAAATCATTGGTCAAATATTGATAAAATTTAGCATGATGTTAGCTGGTTATCAAGGTTATAAGGTACTTTTTACTTCGGAAAAACATCGCATCTCAGAGAAAGCAATTTTGATAGCTAGTGCTAACGTTTTTTATTGTCAACCAAAGTTAATTTTTATTTATATTCATTGTTATACTTGAGAAATATCGCTTAAATGCAGTCTACTAAAATTAAAACACTCTGTCATTCCAATAATTAATAACGAAAGAAATTAAAATACCTTTTGCACTTGAATATGCAACAATCGAGCCAATCAATATAACAATATAATCGACGTCAAATATGTAAAATGTGATTTTGTTAAAATTTTCACAAATAATTTTAATAGCGACTCGGATAATTTATTAACATCTTATCTCTCACTACTTTTTAGTACTTCTAAACTAACTGAAAAAATAACACATAACATATAGGTAACATTAAGATATTTGTTTCTCAATCACGATTATATGATCGTTTTTACGATAATGCCACACACTAACAGTAATAATGCATCAACACACTTTAAATTTTTACCATAATGTTATGGGATAATATTTACAATTTACAATATTTCCAAGTCAAAATTTTCAAAGAATAAAAATAACGTATTTTACGCATTCGAAGCCGCGCATCAACACTAGTTTTATTAATACACAAATATAACGCAATAACACAGCTTATAACATATTGTTTTTTGTTCCAGGTGAGTTATCGGGAGCATCGGCGCGTTTACTTTGCCTTCGTACAGGTGACAAATAAACACGATCCACGGATTATTGGATAAGTTTATATTTGGATTGACATATTTTATGCTTTATGTGCGATTCTGCGTAAATTTTGATTAAGTTGAATTTTTATTGTATGTGAAATTATGAACATATTTACGCGTTGGCAGATTGAAAGTAGGATATATGCTTGAATAGTATTTTAAAAAATACTTTATTCGTGGTATTATTATTCACTTTTATTTCCTAATAGAAGCTGTTTTTATTTGTTTTTTTGAAAAAGAGTATTAAAAATACTTTTCACATAAGCAATCAGAGGCTATTAGTTAAATGATTGAGATGAAGGAACAAAAATTCTATTTATTTCTTAGAATTATGAGAAGTATTTATTGATATTGATATGACCATATTATTTTTGAAATATCAATTTCATTTTAAAGAATATACGTCAAAGTCATTTTTAAAGAAATAACTTCAAATAGAGTATTAAAGTATGTATAATTCGCGTCATGTAAAAAGAACGCTAGCTGTCAAGTTGCGCAGAGGCGATTTATCGGCCAATTTGGTGGTAAGACGCGGGGCGCGGGACGTCAAAGCACGCGTCGCATGCTTTTCGGCTCGCTATTGGTTTGTCAGTTTAAAATACCATCGCGCACACAAAAGTTATTAATTACGAAATGATTTTATATAAAAAATAATAAAAAAAAATATTTTTGACGTATATTGTTTTATAAAAAGAGAGACTGATAATAATGCTGTTAATAATTTAAAAAATATATTAAACGAATTAATTAAATTTTTGTAAGTAGATTAAATATTCTACGATGAATCAAACATACTTTATTTATTAATAGAATTCTATTTAATGACATTCTATCTAATATATTTTTCAATGTACCAACCAATACTCAATATACATCGTGAGCAAAAGGCTAGTTCAAAAATAAAAGAATAGGCTTAGGAATTTCGTATGCGAATGTACCTATGCGCAAACACACCCCCCACCACTTTCTTCCAGCGTTCTTTTTACGTGACGCGAACTGTACTGTTCTTTATTTCTATTTTTTGTACATATAATATTAAAATCGTATAAAATTTTACATTCGATACTGAATCAATCATTAAAGTATTAATGTATGGACATACATACAAAAAGTAAAATAATTGCTAATAAACTCATTTTAATCAAACGAAATATCGACCACAAATGTAAAAAGAAATTGTTTTAAAGAATTATTCAACGTAGCCAAGATGAAGTCAACTGTTGAATATTAAGCAAAATTAATTAGAAGGCTTTTTTACTTCCTATGAATAAATTGCGGAATAAAGTTTGAGTTTTTAAGAAATGAATTGCAAAAATTATATATTTTACCATAAACGGGTTGTACTTGACCTGATTTTGCATATAAGCTATATCATTGAATAAATATTTAAAAACCTTCTGCTCATAATACTATAAGAGCTGAAGGTCTTTCTATGCATTTAACACACTCACTCGTTGATTAATCATGAAAATTCAGGAAGTATAAATGCTTTATACTGGTATGTTCGCGAATAGATTTTGAAACGCTATACTCAAATTAGACAAATCATTGACATTGCCCAAAACGCCTATATTTAAAAAAATATTTACGAATTAGAAAAAATCCATCAAAATTGGCACAAGACGGCTAATTTGGAAAAAAGGCAATGCATTTGCCCAGCAGTGGGATGATTTAAGTTAATTTAAGACTACATACATAATTTGAAATTTAGCAGTTTAAGTTCTCATAGCAAGCAGTTATCAGAAAGGAAAAAATGTAATTCAAAGAGATAAAAAGGATATATTATTTTTTTAATTACAATGACAATAATTACAATTTTAATTTTAAGAGTTAAGATAGTACCTTCTCGTAAATCAGGATGAAAATTAAGGGACGCTGTTAAAAGTAGGAGCGGAGTAATTGTGCATTTATAAAATACGCGGGTGGTGTCGTGGGAAAATGGTATATTTAAGTTTTTTTATTAAATATACGTATTATATTTTTAATAAATATTGGACCTCTAGTGCTTCGTACTAAGCTACGCACACATATAAAGATAGGTTGTGAAATCAATAAATCTTTAAACGCTCGGATGATTTTAAATCCCGATTAGAACCGGCCGTATTTGTGAAACGGTCGAGGCTTAAAAAAAGTTTTTCGAGCTCTCCCTGTGCAGTTTTGTGGAAGCAATCAATATGTGCCAATTTTATAAAACCGACTATTGGTCCGTCGGTCGGCCGTGACTTCCGGTACCGTCACACTGAAATGTAAATAAAGGAGTGGCGACGGAAGTTGCATACAAAAAAGTTTTACTACTTTATTTTTTACAATTATAATAATCATGTTATTTTAACGATTGTTAAAAACTACGCTTATAAAACTAATCGTGTCAACATACATAGGATAACTGTATCCTGGTACTTAATTATTATTTTGTTATTAAGTTTTACGTAAGATTAAAACACAACAAAAATATTATTTAGATATCCATCTGGGACAATAATATTTGTATCGAAAATGACGAAAAAATCTTTACTTCAATCTAGAATGAAGAAGTAAAATTCATTAAAAAATGCAGTTATTAAATTATTATATGGCATCTCACTTCTAACATCGAATATTTTAAAAGCAATTAATTTCTGTACTACACACGGTCGTGACTTCCAATCAACTGATGAGAGACTGCTATCGCATGGACGTTTCGGAATATGTACGTCAATTTCACACAAGATTCAATTATTTCTTAACTAGCTCTTATTAAAATATAAATGAACAGTAATTTTGTGAACAGGGACTTCTGAAATGGTTACAGATGAGTTTAACTAACATAATTTTATATACTGTTTTCTGCTGGTGGTCGTTTTACTTAATGGTTGAGTTGAAATCAAAGTCAAATTTAGCTTTGAAGTCACTTATGAGGCCGTAACATTTAATTTAATTATAAATATTGAAGTTTCTATAAACATATCTAAACTCACATTCTGCTAAATATAATTTTATAAATTAAATATATTTTTTACAAAACTTGAATTCTTTGCTTAAAATAAAATTTTAACTACATCTATAAAAAGTACTTCTTTAATGAAAAAAAGATGCCTTCTTGCCTTAAAGGCAATATTTTATTCGGATAATAAAAATCAGTTCGCTTTGATGGATATCGATTCTAAAAATACCTTCAGCTTTTCACGAATCGATTATAAAACCTTAATTACACAACAACAATAACTTACAATTTTCGTCAATTATAATTTTCCAGATACATTTTGAAGTACTGTATAAAAGTTATCAAATTTATTGGTAATAAAAGAAAGGATAGACTATTTTGAAACTCCATTTCGCGTTTCGCAATATCGCCGAACCAATCACACTGGCACCGGACAATTCAATCAGCCGAGCGACGACTGATGTGGAGCTGGACCTGACGTTATTTCGTTATACGATATAATGCGTTTTTAAAAGTGATCTTAATTGAATATTTATTAATTCTGAAATTATTGCTTAAATTATATATATTAAGCAAAAAGCTGAGCTTTATAAATGAAACTATCTTTTCGGATTTTGTCGCGGATTTATTATGATTTTTGGTTCCCGACGTTTCGAATGCTTTACAGCAATCATGGTCACGGGAGAGACTAAGGTATTAGACGTCTCAGGGGGTTATATACTTGTTACAGACAGTGCCTACCCACAATTTTTTACAAATATTCAAAATGATAGACTATAAAATTATACATTTCAATTCTATACTTTTAAGATTTTTAAATTTTAAATTATATTATAAATATGGCAATATTATTAACTTATTTTTAGCTACTATAATTATAATTATTACAATTTTCTAACATTTGTTAAAATAATATTAAGTAGTGTTGCTATTATTAAAATATGTATAATGTGTTATATTAATATAAATTATTAAAGCAATATTAAACTTTCATATATTATAAATTAAAGATTAATAGTTTAAAACAACTTGAGTTTTGATAATTTTAAGTTAAATATTAAGCAACACCATTGCAAACTAAATCATTTTTAAATTTGATAATATAATATTAAACAAATCTAACTATGCTCAATCCACATAGACTTCTTTAAGTTCTTTTGAATTATAACTTTTAAACTATAAAAAGAGTTAATGTCATTTAGTATGTCAGTTGGTATGTCTGTCTGAAGTTATTATAGGGATTTGAGACTATAGAGTTAAATTGTTGTCAGTCTGAAGCTACTACCGGTTCGGAATGCAACTGATACTGAGAAGAACCGGCAAGAAACTCAGCTCTTGCTTTTTTCAAAATAATGTGTTTACAATTTCAGTATTATCAATATCTAAAATATATAAGTTTACTTAAGTTTACAATATTGCAATACAATAATTAATATATATAATTAATCATCACTACTATCATTGAGATCTACACAGTATGAGCTAACTACATCTGGCTGTCTGTTATGACTAATTTTATTAGATGATTTTATTATATTAATGACAGGATCCCAAGATGATGGTAGTACCCAGCCGTCCTCTCTATTAAAGTTAGGGTGTTTTTTAATTTCAATTGCTTCGCGAATCATTCTTGGTCTATAACGAGTTTCTTTCGCGAGTATTTGAGGATTATCAAAGCGAATATAGTGGTTGGGGCGATCCTGACTATGTTTACAGACAGCAGATGTTGCATTGCGACGGTGTTTCACATCAGCTATGTGTTCTTTGATCCTGGTTCTAATGGATCTCTTTGTTTGGCCGATATAAGAGAGCCCACAGTCACAATCAAGCTTGTATACTCCTGCATCTTGGAGGGGTATATGGCACTTGACTGATGGTAAGAATTGACTAATTTTCTTGGGCGGCTTGAAGTATGTTTTGATAGAAGCACGCTTCAGGATGTAGCCAATCTTGTCAGTGACACCTCTCATGTAAGGCAGAACTGCAGGTACGCGCTCGACTGTGGCTGGTTTCACTCGTTCACTGTGACGCAGGCGTGGCACTTGCAGCTTGTTGTCTCGCAGAACCTGCTTGACATGTTGCAGTTCCCCCGCTAGGTGTTGCTCGTCACAGATCCCTTGTGCCCTCTGAAACAAAGATTTTCCCACGGTAGCTAACTGTGAAGGGTGGTGGTGAGATTCAAGTTATAATTCAAAAGAACTTAAAGAAGTCTATGTGGATTGAGCATAGTTAGATTTGTTTAATATTATATTATCAAATTTAAAAATGATTTAGTTTGCAATGGTGTTGCTTAATATTTAACTTAAAATTATCAAAACTCAAGTTGTTTTAAACTATTAATCTTTAATTTATAATATATGAAAGTTTAATATTGCTTTAATAATTTATATTAATATAACACATTATACATATTTTAATAATAGCAACACTACTTAATATTATTTTAACAAATGTTAGAAAATTGTAATAATTATAATTATAGTAGCTAAAAATAAGTTAATAATATTGCCATATTTATAATATAATTTAAAATTTAAAAATCTTAAAAGTATAGAATTGAAATGTATAATTTTATAGTCTATCATTTTGAATATTTGTAAAAAATTGTGGTTAGGCACTGTCTGTAACAAGTATATAACCCCCTGAGACGTCTAATACCTTAGTCTCTCCCGTGACCATGATTGCTGTAAAGCATTCGAAACGTCGGGAACCAAAAATCATAATAAATCCGCGACAAAATCCGAAAAGATAGTTTCATTTATAATGTCAAACATTCGCGTAAACCTAAGAAAGCTGAGCTTTGTAAGGGCTCACATAGTTTTTCTAACGGGTAATAATTTTTAAGATAATTGTTCATGTTTTAATTGTTTTTTTTGAAAAGTAATACATCTAGATATGAAGTTAAATTGCTATGTTAATAAACAAACCTATACGCGTGATAGTTTTTTCAGTAAAGTGTGAACCACAAAAATGCTTGTGGGATAGTATTAGTGATCGCTTCGCTCACCCTAATTATAGTATTTTAGGTGATTTCCTGTATTTATACCATTTTTAAAAAAATGAGAGGTCATAATGTGGTGTAAGTAAAGTTGGTGGAAAGAACCATATGGGTCCATAAATAATTAACTATAACTTTAATTTAACTTAATGGCGTGTTATATATTTTAATTAATGAAGTAAATCTAGTCTTCAATCGTATGTTTTAAAACCGACATTTTGTCAAAAAATATAATAATAGAAGAAATAGAATAAATTCTTTTACAGAAATAAAAGATAATTCGTGTTTTTATTTCAAAAAGATATCACAATAAATACAGTAGCGTATTTTAAATGTAAAAGAGTCGGGGTATATCAAATTAAAGTAAAATTTATATGGCCGACGTGTTCTCGTCACATTATATGAATCCCGCGTTGCAGGACTTTCAGTGAAATACAAACGAAATAAAGCTTTTCCAATTAAAACTTTGGACGTAAAAACCTACTGTTTATTTAAAATAAATATAACATTATATAATTTAAAAGACATTAAAATATATAAATTCAAAAACCCGTAGGTCTGTATTCGTGTTTCGAGTTAGTCCAAATATAGGTGTTGAGTTTTCCGTTAAGAACTTCTCAGATCTCATTCTGTTGGGAAGTTGGCGGTGTTTCAATTCCGTGCCTTAAAGTCATGCGCCTGATAGTTACGTCAGCCTTTCTATAAATTTTAGATCATGGATAAAGCGCTTAAACTTACATAAAAAAGCATTTATATGCGGTGTTCATATGATAGAAGTCACACAGGTTCGAGTACCGCGATATGGGCAATATGCGGAGCATTTGCTACTATCGATATTTACCCATCTGTTTTGTGTGTTTAATTAAACCTCAACAATATACGTGTCTGCATGTAGGAACGAACAATTCAATATAAAATAAAAATACTAACTATTTATTGTACTTAAAGTTACAGGACACAAGTATACGCTTTACGCCGTGATACCTGTAAGCGACGCGATATATTATCTGTAATGTTCTTATATATATTTTTTTATGCTGGTAATACTTTAAAATATTAATGTAAAGTTTAGTGTAAGGTAGTGACAGTCGTCCTTTGACCGCCGCTGCGATCGGCACGTTTAAGTCTTATATCTATCTTTAAATAAATTTATCCTCATCCACAAGTGTGTTTTTTTATATCGGAACATCAGACCGTCTACAGTTTTGGTCACTTCGAGCGGATCTTTTAATGTTCCACACGCCAAAAAGGATGGTCAACACCCGGAAGAAAAGTATGGTAAAGAAGGATGAGGAGCATCAGGAGTCCAGGTTATCCGTACAAGAGGTTCCAGTACAACCAATTAACGATGAAAAATGCGTTAAAGAGGATAATACACAACGAGATAAAACAATTTTGCTCAACAAAAATAAAAATGACGGTAGTATTGTAAAAACGGAAACGCCGTTAATGGCCGTTCAAAATATTCCTTCAACGTCTCGAGAAGTGTTCAGTGCGAAGTCTAAGAGGTCATCGTCATCCTCTGCGCTTGCACGTAAGAAGAAGCTAGAACTGGAGGCAGCAGAATCGAGAGCAAAAATCGAATTGGACCTAATTAATAAACGTTTGGCGGCGGACCTAGCGGAGATTGACGACGAGTGTAGTGTGCAATCAGACCACACTAACAAGGATGTAGAAGATTGGTTGGAGCGCAGCCATCGAGAACTGGAAGCACAGCCCGTCCACGACAAGGGTCAAAATACGGACGCGCCGTGCCCACCGATCACACAGGATATCGGTACTGATGGGACAGTTCACCTTCTGGCCAGCGCACTGAAGGATCTTGCAGCCGCTTCTACCAACAACATGAATAGCAACTTGTTAAGTCGAATATGTACACCAAAAGATTTACCAGTATTTACTGGTGATCCTATGGAATGGCTTCAATTTAAACAGGCATACGAAGAATCGTCTAAGGTGTGTAATTTCAAAGATAGTGAAAATATGTGGCGCCTAAGAAAGTGTCTAAGAGGTCCAGCTCGCGAAGCTGTCTCGGCCCTGCTGATAAGTGCTTCGTCACCCGAGATGGTAATGTCCACACTTGAGCTACAGTTTGGTAATCCTGACCTTATAATGTCACGCATCATGGTAGATATAAAGAAATTACATCCAGTGCCACAAGAATATCACAAGGATATTGTGCCATTTTCTGTTAAAGTGCGAAATTGTGTAGCAGCCGTAAAAGTAATCGGTCAATATGAATACCTAAACGGAATCAATTTAATAACATTTATACTTTCAAAGTTACCACCCGTTCTACTCTCAAAGTGGGCAGATTACAGTTACCCGTTGATCAAGCAAGGTAAAAGACCGACATGTATCGATATTTCCGAATTTTTAAACGAAGAAGCTGCAAAAGTGTCTTCTATGGCTTTATTGACTATTAAAAATAATTCTGATAATTATTATAATAACAAGAAAAAATACACAGAGGGTATGCATACAATTTTATTTAATAAAAAATACAATAATAAAGAAAAATGTCAATATTGCCGCTTATCAATTCATAAATTACAAGATTGTAAGAAATTCCGTAAAGCATTACGTAAGGATCGTTGGAGTTTTGTTAAAACGAAACCGGTTATGTTACAAATGCATAGATGCAACGCACGATAAATCGACCTGTCCAGCGGCGGCTTGTGACGTCGATAGCTGTGGACAGGCCCATCACAAGTTACTGCATTTTACTCTGCGTCAAACAAAGCACAATGACAATCAGTGTATTAGTGATAGTAACGCGGAAATGTCGTCGGTGAGCCCTGAAAGTGAATCAGTAATTAATCATATAAAAAGCAATAAGTGTAAAGTGTTACTAAAGGTGGTACCCATTACTGTGCACGGACCTAACGGTAATTTTACTACGAGTGCGTTGTTAGACGACGGATCTACCGTGTCTCTTATTAGTGCATCACTCGCCTCTCGGGCGGGCCTCCGCGGCCGCCGGGAGACCATCCGTGTGCGCGGCGCATGGGACAGCAGCGCGTTGGTGTGCGACACCGACGTTCTCACAGTTTGTATAGCAAACAATAACGGTGAGCAATTTAAAACATTACTTCGCAGTACTGAGAACTTTAGTGTACCTGTGCAAAATTTACATTTAATTAATTTTAATAACTATGCTCATTTATGTAGTATTAAAGATGAAATTTGTTGTATTAATACTGAGCCTGAAATATTAATTGGTCAAGATAATTATAATTTATTGTTACCATTAGAAATTAAAGTAGGAAAATGTAACGAACCTTGTGCCACTCGTACTCCGCTGGGATGGTGCGTCCATGGGCTGGTGCCCGCATCACTCTCGTCGCGCGCGAGTTCGTACATAAACCACGTTACCGAGGTTCAATTGGGGTCGGCTAAACCTTCGCTGGATGATCTGCACGAGATGGTCAAAAGATCATTTACTATCAAATCTATGGGAATATCCGAGAAATCACGTCAGAACGCTGATGATCTTCGTGCTCTGGAACACCTGGAACAAACGGCAAAATTAATCGATGGTCAATGGCATGTGGGTCTGCCATGGAAGGATAGTTTCTGTAAAATGCCTGATTCTGAACGTACGGCACATATAAGGTTACGTAACTTGGAAAGAAAAGTGTCTTGTAATACACAATACGCTCAGAGGTACCGCGATCGTATTAAACATTTATTAGATAATAATTTTGCTAAGGAAATTTTAGATAAAACAAAAGTAAACAAAACATGGTACTTACCTCATTTTGGGGTGGACAACCCTAACAAAAAGAAGTTACGGCTTGTTTTTGACGCCGCGGCTAAAACGCATGGTGTATCACTTAATGATTATTTATTAACTGGTCCCGATTTGTTGATGTCACTGTTAGGTATCATGCTGCGCTTTCGAGAACACAAAATAGCAGTAGTAGCCGACATTAAAGATATGTTTTTAAAGGTTAAAATCTTACCTACCGACCAGGACGCTCTTAGATTTCTGTGGCGTGATGACCCTAGCCAGCCTATAAGGACGTACAGAATGACATCGCTAATATTTGGTGCGAACTGTGCGCCGTTCATTGCACAGTTCATTAAAAATAAAAACGCAATGCGTTACGAATCGTCTAAGCCCATGGCAGTTCAAGCTATTCGCGAACAGCACTATATGGATGATTACATAGATAGTCAACCGAATGAAAATACATGTACTCGATTGGCGCACGATATCATTTATATACATAAACAGGGGGGCTTTGAGATTCGTAACTGGCTGAGTAATAGCAAGACTTTGTTGAATAACTTGCCTAAGCAATCGCTATCCACTACGGCCGCTACTGTTACGATAGGAACGTGTCATAACGATGATGAAGGCGAGCGCGCTTTGGGGGTTATTTGGTATCCCGACACCGACACCCTAGGTTTTGTCACTTCGTTTAAACGCATATCCAAAGAAATAATGGATGGTACAAAATGGCCTACGAAACGCGAGTTATTAAAAGTTATTATGTCACTGTTCGATGTTTATGGTTTTCTTTCGCCGTTCACTATAAATGGTAAATTATTACTTCAGGAAACGTGGAAGTCGAACGTCGATTGGGACGAATTAATAACGAAAGATATTCATAAAAAATGGTGTAGATGGTTAAAGTTGTTAAAATCAATAAATAGCATACGAATACCCAGATGTTATCAACGAGTGAATGAATCGACGATATGTCACACTAACGCCACTTCATTCAATAACTTAGCTGCGTCTACGCACACTTATGCGCCGACCGGCGACGGACGAGAAAACGAATATTATAATTGTTTACAACTTCATATTTTTTGCGATGCATCAATACAAGCTATGTGCTCGGTCGCTTACTGGCGTTGGGTGGATAATAATAATCAAATAAGAGTTTGTTTCGTGGCGAGTAAATGTCGAGTTAGCCCTGTAAAACCGGTTACAATACCTAGATTGGAATTGCAAGCAGCTGTAATGGCTGCACGTTTAGCAAACACACTACAGTCCACACATCGAATAAAAACAGCTGATCGATACTTTTGGTGTGATTCCACGACGGTGTTGCAATGGATATATAACAACAAAAGGTCTTACAAACCTTATGTAGCTCACCGCTTGGGCGAGATCGACGAATTGACTCAAATTAATGAATGGAGATACGTACCTACTTCAATAAATATTGCAGACAGAGGCACACGGGAGAACTACGACAGTCTACATCTGGATGGTGAGTGGTTTAATGGACCTACCTTTCTGTACGAGGCGGAGAGTTCATGGCCTTCAAGTTCCGTTATACCTAGCGTCGATGAGTGTGACCTGGAATGTGTAAATAATATTTTACAAGTAGATCACTTACCTGAACACGCGGCTGTACCCGATCCGATGCGGTTTTCTTCTTGGATACGTCTCTTAAGAAGTATGTCTGCTGTTCTGAAATTTATAAGTAAATCTCGAAAAAGGGAACTTGATGAGTGCACTGTCATGAAGCGCGCTGAAACTCACCTTCTACGATATGCACAAACGCAATCTTTTAGTACAGAAATAAATTTATTAAAAGGTGGAAAATGTTTAAATAAAAGTAGTAAGCTACTTACGCTATCGCCATTTCTGGATGAAGATGGTGTGCTTCGTGTGGGTGGCCGCATAGATGTCGCTGCTGACGTTACCTACAGCATGAAGCATCCTGTAATATTAGATGGACGGAGCAGAGTAACCAGGTTAATAGTGCAGTATTACCATGTGAACGCAGGCCACGGCAACCAGGAGATGGTAGTAAACAACCTGAAACAAAAATATTGGTTAATACGAATGAGACCTACAGTAAAAGAAATATCAAAAAAATGCATGCTCTGTAGATTAAGAAGAGTGAAACCTCAGATACCGAAAATGGGTGACTTACCTTCTGCGAGAGTAGCTCATCATCAACGGCCTTTCACTCACTGCGGGACTGACCTTTTCGGACCTATGGAGGTTACAATAGGCAGACGAAGAGAGAAGCGGTATGGTGTTATTTTTACCTGTCTCACTGTAAGGGCAATTCATTTGGAGACAGTGTCTTCCCTCAGTACCGATTCTCTTATAATGGCTCTTCGTAGGATGGCTTCGAGGCGTGGTTGGCCTGCATATCTGTACTCTGACAATGGGACAAATTTCAGAGGGGCAGATGCTGAGCTTAAGAAGGCAGTAGCAGAGCTCGATGAACAAACTCTGAAAACTACAGCAAGCATCCACGGCACGCAATGGACCTTCATACCACCAGCCAGCCCTCACTGGGGTGGGGCGTGGGAACGCTTAATTCGAAGCGTCAAAGTCAAGAGAGGAGGTTCTTAACACCTCATGGCAGAAGTGGAAGCTATGGTGAATGGACGTCCGCTGAGTCACGTGTCAGTAGAAGTTGACAGTAAGGAGTCTTTAACACCCAATCACTTTTTGCTCGGCTCATCATCACACTCACCACAAATGGGCAACTTCGACGATTCCGATTTGTTTCTAAGACGGCAATGGAGGATAGCACAAAGACTGGCAGATATGTTTTGGAGAAGATGGGTAATCGAGGTGCTACCAGAGCTAATACCACGCCAAAAGTGGACTACCGAATTACGTAAACCCCTTCAAGTAGGGGACCTAGTGCTGGTTGTCGACCCTAATGCCCCGCGTAACGTTTAGCCGCGAGGTATAGTCGAGGAAGTTTTCACTGGCAAAGACGGTTGTGTGCGAGTGGTACAAGTTCGAACTCAGTTAGGTAGTCTTAAGAGATCTGTCGCTCGCGTCGCTAAAATTCCTTTGGATGTATGAGTGCTGCAGTAGCCGCACTGAGGTGGGGCTGTGTAAGCGACGCGATATATTATCTGTAATGTTCTTATATATATTTTTTATGCTGGTAATACTTTAAAATATTAATGTAAAGTTTAGTGTAAGGTAGTGACAGTCGTCCTTTGACCGCCGCTGCGATCGGCACGTTTAAGTCTTATATCTATCTTTAAATAAATTTATCCTCATCCACAAGTGTGTTTTTTTATATCGGAACATCAGACCGTCTACAATACCATTACCAAACATGACATCCTTGCTTTCTTTATTCATTTCTTTCTAATCTATTCTTAATATAATATCATACGTCTCTTTTCACCCTTAAAATTACATTTCACGCATACACATCTTGCAAATCCCACATACAATTTTAAAATTAATAAAAAATCTTGATGGTTTTTCAAAATTTACTTGATTTATAAATTATTAACACTTTCTAGTTTCTCACATTATTTATTATCATACAATTTAACATTAAAAATACCTTTGCGTGTATTTAAACTGTAATAAGTCCATTACAAAACTGTCTCTTCATCAGTACCTAGAGTACTGGCCTCTGAATGTTTATGACGGCCATTAAACCGCTTTCTGTTCTCAATCATTCATTCAACTCCCACTTCACTCGGAGTGGAGGGCGGCGTCCTATCACAATTTCATTTCAGAAAACACTAGCGTTGCCTGATCGTAAAATTGACACGTATTTTGTACGTCGATCAAAAGGATACGATTGCTTGTTACTTGCTCTTCAAATGTGTATTTTTGTGAGGGAATGGGTTATTAGATCTTTGATTGGTTTAGAAAAGTGTTTACGCTTTACGTGCCAATCTATTCAAAATGTATGAAAATGATTGGTTTTTATTAAATTGGTATAATACAGATTTTATCTTTTTGTTATTTCTTACTACCCTATTATTATTATTATAATTATTGGGTGTAATGCCGAGGTCGGCTCTAACTACGTCGTTGTCCACGAATATTTTATGGACACGTCTTGCTTATACATGTAGTTATTGGACCATCATAGTAAAGAAAAAGTAAATAGAAAGATATAATATATGTATTATTCTGAATACAAATTATTAACAGAATATAATAAAGTGTATACGATATGCCACTCGTAGGTTATTTTTTTGTGAGAAATTTCAACGTTTTTCCTGTATTTTGTGACACTCGGCTCATCACAGCCTGACACTAATTGCTCAATCTATTGCGTTTTAATGTGTTTGCATAACGAATGTTTTATTTCCATTATATTTCACTAGGTTTTTATGAACATTCGGTTTTAACGACCCATCAAAATTCATCTCTGTTTTGGACGTGACATTTTGCTTTTGCTCCAGATTATTAAATTGTAGTTCATGTGTAAATCATGCTGTTGTTATATTTCCTCTACTAATTTTTGTACTTTCTGTACACGTAATGACATTAAAATTGAGTCAAACATTTTACAAAGTTCCTATTAAGTTTCCTTCCTGCACATGCTATTATTTCATATTTTTTATGACTAATTCTTTATTTTAATTGATAACAAAACAGTTAAATCTTCTGTCTAATATATTATACGAGTATTTGAATATTTCAAGATTATTTAATGGAAAAAGATAACTATTTTCACATTTTGGGTTAGATTTCGGAGAGAAATTTAGAGAAACAGCTATTTTAAACCATTAATTCTATTGGTAAATCTTCTCACCTTGGATAAAATAGTAGTTCTCTCTCTCTAGTTCTCTTGCTATTTGTTGAATCTTGATAATATCTGTTCGATGCTAATATACTCCTAATCTACATAAGAATGTCCTATAGTGATCATTATTGTTGTAGGTATAACTAACAGACCAGCCCCTCTAGACAAATGGCAAACGCTCCGTGTCGATTCTATTTCGATAAACGCTAACACCTTGCCGTACGCTACCAGCAGAATTCGTTTGTCAAAAGTGCCACTTGGCTTCAATCTGTATGGGGAATTATGTACTAATCTGACGTTTCGTTTCATCGAATAGATTACATCAACATTTGGCTACCAATTACAAATTCGATAAGTTGAATCTAATCACTAGTCGTAAGCTTATGTCAATCCCATACATTGATTATTCTATTCTACTAGCGTTTATGCCACTTGTCTAACCCCTCAGACCAGACCACGCCTTGCTGTGGTACACTTATAATTACAAGGGAATTTCATATATATTATGTAATATAAGATAGTAAATAAAAATATATATGAAGCCTATAGAAGTGACATATTAATCAAAAATATCGCAGCAGATTATCCCCTACATCGAAGCTTGATCTATTGAAACTATAATGAAATTACATGGCATAATTATTTACACATTGTCTAAAACCATGGAGTAATGGAGTGCGCATGCGGGGACAACCGCGCTTACTAATAGTACACTAAAATATAGTTTACTCGACGAAATTGTTGACAGTCGTTGCTATTTTATGTCAGTCTATGTCATAGTCACGCGCTCCCGTTTTAAAAGTGTGAAAAACTAAGAACAATGCCTAGTTTTTCAATTAAATGATGTGGAAAGTGTACTGCTACTTCAAGTTACAAAAAAGACGGGATCACATTTCATAGGTACGTGGTTTTCTACTCCATTTTATTAAATTCATAAAAAATTAAAATTAATTTTTAATGTCAGAATAGTATATCGCGTCAACGTTGATGTCTTGTCTATTTTTCTCTTTAGTGCTGCATCGCAACGATTTATATCGATATAATTCAAGATTAGATGAATTTTTATTTTATTGTAGGTATTATTATTGATTTATTTTAAAACAAGTGGGGCCTAGGATAATTAAAAAATTGTATTTTGTATGATTTAAAATTTGCAGATTTCCCAACAATGATAGCGAGAAGAAAGAAAAGAAATAGCGTCGTATGCTCCAGACATTTCACACCGGATTGCTTTCAATCTTTAAAAAATAATACACGTCGATTATATAGGTCATCAGTACCTATATTATATTTACCTTCTCTGGTCTATTTAGTGTATATCTTTTAGTGTATTGAAGTTTTACATAGCCTGGTCATGCACATATTATTAAAATATTTTTTACAGACCCTTCCAGATGATTCAAAAACACTCAAGATCAATCGCCTCCATTAAGAGATATTAACAAAGAATCTTCTAAAACCACGGTAATATTAATAAATAAAAATGATGATGCTTGTTATACCTATAAATAATAACTACCTTAATTTTTACACAATCACCGTATTTATTGTCTAAATTACATTTTAAATGTCCACGAAATAGTAATCCCAGACAAAAATCTACTTTTTATGTCCCTGTCAACAGAACTAAATTTGCAAAAAATTCATTCATCAACAGAAGTTTTGATCAATATAATAAACTTTTTATTAGTAATGACATATTTCATCTCTGTCTTAATAAATTTAAAATTAATGTTATACACAATTTGATTAATGTAAGCTGTTATTGATTTTATTATTTTACATTATTAATCTAAAATATTTTATTTGATGAATTATATTTTAATGATTTTATTTATTTGAAATTATTGATTGTTATTGCATTTCTCTCTCTCTCTCTCTCTCTCTCTCTTGAATTTGTTAGTATATATTTTTAATTGTCATTTGTAATATTTTGCATCTATATCTATTTCTTTGTAATAAGTGCTATGTTAACAATGGAAACTTTTATTGGTTATGTTTCTATTAATTGTTTGTTATTTATAAATTTTATAGTAACACCGTTTGTTTCCTAAATAAATAAATAAATAAATAAATAAATAATTCCGTGTGCATTTATTGTACCTACTTGTGGCTTCTCTTAAATATTTAAATTATATAATACAGATAATTTTATAGGAACCATAATAGAAATAATATTACACCGTGGTCCAAAATAACATTGACAAAATTAAAAAAATAATATTTCACAAATGGAATGCTTTGCGTTCTCTTTTGTTTTTGTTTATTCTTTCTTCATTCTTTGGCGCCATTTAAATATTGTTTATTGGCTAAAAAGTTTTAAAATATATTTGTTACGTTATGTCAGAGCAGCGTGGAGCCATAATTTCATTGTATGAGCGTGGAAAACGGCAGTGTGAGATAGTAAACGTTCTTGGCGTTAGTCGTCAGCTAGTTTCTTTAGCAATAAAACGCTATGTTGAGCTCGGCAACATCGGAGACCGTCCTGGGAGAGGTCGTAAGCGGACTGTTCGAACTGCTAGGAACCAACATATTATCAAACAAAGATTAGTCCGAAATCCACATACCAAGGTGAGAAAAATGTCGCGAGACTTGGAGATAAGTCGCTCCACCGTGCAGCCTATAGTGAAATATGATCTTAAATTGATACCATACAAACTCAGAAAAGCGCAATTGCTTACAGAGAAAGATAAAAAAGTTCGCCTTGATAGATGTCGTTTGCTTAAACAACGCTCCGCTGGTTCGAATTGGAAAAATATCGTATTCTCCGACGAAAAATTGTTTTCGATAGAACAAGCCCATAATCACCAAAATGACAGGATCTGGTCTTCCACTCGTCCTGGAGCTGCTGCAGTCATTCCACGTCGCCAAAATGAAAAATCTATTATGGTTTGGGGTGCAATTTGCGCCACTGGCAAAACTCCCCTCGTTTTTGTAGAAAATGGTATAAAAATTAACCAAGAAAATTACCGACGAGACATTCTTGAATCTGTGGTTCTTCCTTGGAGTCAACAGCACTTTGGTAACCATCCATGGATATTTCAACAAGACTCTGCTCCAGCTCACAGAGCTTTAAGTGTTCAACAGTGGTGCAAAAGCAATTTCCCTGACTTCATCAGCTCAAAAGAATGGCCACCCTACTCGCCTGATCTAAATCCAATGGATTACAGTTTATGGTCAATCTTAGAGGCAAGGACCTGTTCTACGCCTCATAGAACTGTTGATGACCTGAAGGCTACTCTTACACGGGAGTGGGACAAAATATCTGTTGAGGAAGTGCGGAAAATTGTGGAAAATTTTACCAAGCGTTTGACTTTATGCATTCGCGCTAAAGGAGGTTACTTTGAAGACAAATAGGGATTCTTGTTAAAAATGAGGTGTATTTTTATAATTTAAAGCATAATTTCATTTAAGTTTAAAGTTAATAAAATTATTTGAAAAATCACTTGTCAACGTTATTTTGGGCCACCCTGTATAATAATAATAGTAATAAATAAAAATAATAGAAACCCTAAAGATTATATAAGAAAAATATATTCAAAACTTATCCATTTTAAGAATCAGTAAATATCTAATATATATAAATCACGTGTCACGTTGTTTGTTCACGATGGACTCCTAAACTACTTAATCGATTTTTACCAAATTTGCACACCGTATACAGTTTGATCCGACTTGAAAGATAGGATAGCTTACATCTTAATTTATAGTCGCAATATTATTTTATTTTAAATTAAATGTTTATTATACGACTTTAGTGTACTTATCGGCTAGTTCTATAAAATCCTAATAGATAGTGGTTTGGCATCTAAGTTGCACAGATATCTCGTAGATGGCGCCGTATTTCTATTTCTAGATTATAGCGCGTGGCCAAAATGTAGTAAGGAGTAGTACTTCTATTTTATTAAAATATATATAAAAACAGTTTAATTTATTTTAACTTACGCTGTTTGCTAGTAAATAATATATATTCATAAAGGTTTTTAAAATAAATCACTTGTTTTATTAAAAAATCTAAATCTCTGTATCGCAAACCAATCCTTACTAGTAATAAGTCACACAATTATCGATATCGATATTTTTAAGTAATTCTTTTGGAATCCCTAGAGAATCAGTCATCACTTGGTTGTCACTTCGTTACCCAATCACAGCTAGCGAAGCTTACCTCTCCCCCCGCCGTAAATTAGTCAATTTGAGCTAATACAAAAATATGCCGATTCACACTCCATTGGTTTTATCCTCCTAGTCTAAAACATAAACAATGTTTAATTAAATTTAAAGCGTTGTTAAATTTGGATATCAGAATTTAGATGCATTTGACGTCCGTTTCATTAATGAAGCTTATTAAACCACAAACGAGTCACATAGCAAATAGGCGCTAGATAGCTCCATAAATTTACTTTGTTGATATTATATAGTATATATAGGATATTTAGTTTATATATCGTTGGGTTTCATTAATGGCCGGGCTATTTTAGTAATGGAAGCTATAAATAATTAAAATGTGATACGGAAATGGGGTTCTTTGTCATAAAAAAGCATATTCATCCAACGTATTTTTCGATTATAGTTATAAGATCAAAACATAAATATGTTTTTTTAAGTGGTAAAATATTCCATTTTAGGCTTTGTATATAGAATATTTAAAGTATATTTTAAAGTATATTTCATCGTATAGCGGTGCTGCAGGCTGTAGTAAACCTAAATAATAATAAATTAAAAATAATTACTTATAATATAGTATCAAATATACGTTAAGTCATTTTGTAAAGATAACTAAGTTTTATTTTGTTAATTAGAAACAAAAACACATACGAGTTTTATTTTATTAGTCTTTCAAGGTCTTTTAAATTTTAATCCTTTCTTATAAAATAAGAGGGTTACTTACTTACTACACAGTATGGAAGTCCACAGGATGAGAGGTCCAATTATCTTTTATTTATTAAGTTTAACAGAGGGGAAAGCTTCGCACTAATTAATAGATAAAACAGTAATATTCCAAAATGAACGTTTATTTTTCTAAGTTATATAATCTGTGGTAACACTGCGTTAGCTATTAGCATTAAGCTTTTTAATGAAAAATGTAAATACAGTATTCAATGTTAATTTAGGTTGTCGTTTTTGATTAATGCATTTCTTTTATATTTGACTTTATTATTATATTAAAAAAACGAATCTAGTAAATTATTAGAATTAATGTTTATATAAGCACTATATTTAGAAATTGCATATTTAATATACTGTAATAGTACCTATATTAATTTCGTCAAACTTTATAAACAACTAAAGTATTTCCTTTGTATGGAATATACATTTACTGTCAGTTCTATTTTACAATCCTTCCTTTGATCCAAAGCGAATGATATTTGTAGATCTCTCACGCTAGCTGTAATTAAATGCCGTGTGTGAAACAAATAACGCACCTGATTCATTGGGTCTAGACGCGGCTATCGATTGGTGTTATTCAGGCGTGTTTGAGGCATAATTTGCTGACTCACTTTGTCCCCCCGCATTATTCATGCATGCTCGTGCTGCTGTTGGCATTTACGAATTTCTCATAAAACTTAATTATTGTTATATTTCAATAATACCTATTAGTTGAGTTTCTTTTGCCAGTTCTTCTCAGGTCTTCAGAGGCTTCTTCTTTCTGAACTGGTAGTAGACTCATGAAGTTCAGTAAAAGATTTTAATAATATTATGCTGAATAAAATATTTTGATTTTCTTATTTCGATTGCTGGTCAAAAAATAATCTTGTTTAGTCATATTTAGTCGTGTTTAATAGTAATTTAGCTAACGTTAAATGATGTTTTTTAATAATTTACACTAATAGATTCTATACACGTATATCCAAACCATAATAAAGTACAAAATACAATCATAAATCTCGTATCACAACGATGTACTTGACATTCATAGTCTGTAATAAAACTTAAACGAGTTGTTTCCGATATTTCAAATAAAGACCAATAATAATTTATTATTTTGACAAGCAAATAAATTTAAAATTAAACTTTTTCTCATTGCTTAATTAACGTTATAAATAATAACCATTTATCGCAAATTATGCCAAATTAAAAATAGGTATATGTATTTCTCTTATAAGAAATATTATATTACCTAATATACAATACACGACATACATTACTTGTTCACTCTACATAACAAAGCTAGAAATAAGCTCTGCCTTTTAAGAGCGCTCTTTGTAAGGCCACTTTGATCTGAAACGTAAATTAGATGTATTCATCAAATGTGTCAGCATCCTATCGGTATCAAAGACCGTTGTAATATTTCAGCATCAGTAGAGGGTTTGCTAAGAATTTTAATTAAATAATGTTTTCTTTTATCTTGCATAATATTTGTGGGTCGATTTTGCCTGTTATTTATGACATTTCAAAAACCTTAGTCTTTCCCGTAATCATAATTGCTGCAAAGCATTCGTAACGGCGGACCAAAAATTTCAAAAATTCGGAAAACATCGAATAAATTAATAGTTAAATTAAACATTTTAATTGAATTAAATAAAAAAAGCTTCTTATTTAAAAGACGGGAGAGGTATTTATTAAAAAAAACAAATTTTAAATATAGAGCAATATCTATGTGGAAATTGTAATGTTTTATTTGGATCACTAGTGTGAGGCACTTCAAAGACATTTCATTCAATTTCGAACAATGAGATTGGACATTTGTCACTATCCCAATTTAAATTTCGTAGGAATATTATTAGAATTCCTACAATAGTCTACATACGAACATATTAACTAACATTTAATTACAAATTCAGAGAATGTTCTAATTAATATTTTCGTATAACGTATATTAAACATTGCATTTGAAATTCGTATGGGCCAGAACGCCAGAAGAGCATTGCGCAGTGATGCATTCATCCACGAGTAATAGATGGACACAACCAATAATTACTAAGCGGTTCCGCTAATCGATACGATTTCAACAGCTTAATGACGTTAATTCATCAGAATTTACCCAGTACTTAAAATATTGCATTGACTTATCCGTAGAACTATTATAAAGTAATAAAATATTTGTATTTTTATGTGTTTGTTTATAATGGATACACTAAAAACCACTGTAAAGGTATGAGACTTGGGAAAAACATAGGATAGTTTTAATTCCGCAAGACTCTCCTTGAGGGGATTTAAGTGGATGAAAATTTGTATGCGGAATCAATCATTTTTCAAGAGTTAGATATAAAAATGTACCTAGTAACGAACCCGAGAGAAGCAAGGGTGAGTTGGTAGTGTATTAATAAATTTAAATATGAAAAAAAAGGAAACATGAATATAAAGAGATGCGAGATCCGGTATATTAATCCGCTTCATTCGGTTTCGCAAGCAAGTGTCGTAGCACTGGGCTACCACTGTTTTTTTCAATACTCCAAAATTCTAGAAATAAATTTTCTCTAAATCCATCCATTCGTTTAACCGGGTTGAACTAACCGTACACATATACTCGTACATAAGTAATGCATTTATAAATATGCTTAGCAAAGTTATTATAAATGTAATGCATTGGCGGTTTTATACTAAAAGTAGCGTAAAATTGCAGAAAGCAATTTTAAAATAGATGCCGAGGGTGTTAATTACATCATACACGGCTATGATCGTGGCTAATATCATTATATACGCCTTATAACGGAGAGGATACATCGCACAGTTAATGAGTAGAGTGCCTCCACTACTTCCAGCTAATTGTGTAATGGATAGCGATTTATTTTTAACTTTTCAACTTTTAAGATGGATTAGTTTTTAACTTTATTGAGAGTTAGTTTTATGGCTTTCAGGTAATTTTAAGGTTTTAATGTAACTTTCGTATGTGATATATTTAATTAGAAGATTGAACTACTTTCATATTCTTTAAGTGTTTTTAAGAATTTGTAAATAGAATTCTTGTAGTTTTTGATCTATGTATGGTTATTCTATTTCCATTAAATTTGGAATCGAGAGATAAAGATGTTTTTAGATTTCTTTACTTTACTAAAATTAATAAAACTTCAAAATACTTATGTTATAATTTTAATGCTATATTAAATATACCTTTACATACAAAGTCCTTTTATCGTTCTTCTCCTTAACATATGACCTGTCCATATCCGTTTTAGTGTTTTCGAGACTGTTCAATGAAAACAAAGGAAAAATAGTTTATATTAAATGAAAATTAGTTTTGATAAATCTCATTATTACTATAAAATTAATATATTAAATAAAATATCTCATTTAGTTTATGGTTGTAATATCTTGTTATCCCAAAACCGTAATAAATCTATGAAGAGTCTCAACCCTTTCATTTAATGTCATACATGATCCCGACCTCACTCATATACACGTTTGTTTGCAGCTGATGAGACCTCAGACGTGATATCTAAATGAAAATTTGCTTTTCTGACTATTTATGTCAGAGCCGAACGTGATAATTTACCTTTTATTAAAATTTGAAACACGTAATTGCAAGTTCTTTATATTCTATACAAAAAATTGTATAAAACATTTATTAAATTATCATAAGCTATGAAATTGTTGGAAGCTTATGCGTTGCTTTAAACTTTAAAGCAATGCTATTTTTGATAGAATGACTTCAAAAATATATAGATATTAAATAATACAACAGCTACATGTATAACTACTATATTAAGTTAGGTAATGTCAATTTTAAAACGCAGGCGGAGCCGCGGGTATTGCTAGTTATACTAATAAAACTAATCGATTTTGAAAAAACGCAATCATTCTTTTATTAAATACTAGCTGATACCCGCGACTTCGTCCGCGTTGCTTGAAATATTAACAAAGTTTTCCGCATGCGCGCTACCGCGCCGCTTTCCGCGAGAAGGAAACACACATCACTGAACACGCAGTGCATATACAAATCGTTGTTTCTTGAAACTTTAATAATATATACTTTAATTTTTATTAAATGAAGATATCATTAAATGAAGATATCATTAAATGAAGATATCGTCATATTTTTTTTTGATAAGGGCCCAGTGTCTAAAAAATAAAACTTAGAAAGTTTCATTGAAATCTATCAAATAGTATTTCCGTGATGCGCGCACAACTTCAGACCTCTATCATTTTATTTATATAGATTAATAATAAATAAAAAATAAAAAATAAATAAATATTACAGTAATATTACAGCGCATAAAATTTACCAGTCCAGTGCCAAGCGCATTGCAGGGCATGTTGACCTCTAAACTAATTTAGATCGCGTTAGATTGCGTCCATACTGAGGATATTATACAACATTATCAAAGGCTTATCACGGACGTATATTACGTGAATAATGTGGAGGATAAGCTATATAAATTTTAATATATAACCTAATAAAATAAGTAGAATATTTTTGGCTGACGGTTTCTATTGATTTTATGGTGTTAATAACAATTGATGGTAAATTAACAAAAGTAACTAAATTTGTTTATAAATAGCGTTCTATAACTAAATTCACGTTAAGTACTTTCGTTAAGATTTTGTCACAAGAAATACATCTTGCCATCTGTACGTCACACTTTACTTACTACTATATAATACTTGTTCGAGTAAAGACGAAGCACTCTAAAGCATTGTTTTAATAAAATTTATATTATACAATATTTATACAAGTTGATGAATAAAAAATTGATTTGAAAACGAATCCCGTGTACTTTTCAAAGAGTGTCAAAACTTTCAAATCTTAGTTAAATAACGTCGCAAAGATTCCAAGATTCTCGTCACTCTGGAATAATTTCCATTTTAACTTCAAACAACGGTATCTTTTAATTTCATGATATTAAATACTTCAAAACGAATTGTTATATAAGTTATTTCAATATTAAGTTAATTACTTTTATTACTTCCTATATTATTAAACCTTGTTGTTCCTAATCTAATAACTTGAAATTTATAAAAACATTTTGAAAATTAATTTTATTAAATATAATGTGCCTGTTTAGATAGAGCAACTCTTTTCAATCATGTCATATTTTTTTACTGGAAAATAATTTAGAATTTGCATATACATTTAAACGAAAAAGGTACTGTAAACAAGTTTTTTAAACTATATTTTTAAACAAAAGGAGTAGTTACCACTATAAGTTACTTACAAGCTTTTTAGCAGTTTTGCGCTTCATTTTCCTATTCGAGTAGTTTTAGATATACATGAGTCTCTCTAGCTCTGAAGTTTTTATGTCTATCCAATTTGCTTTGCAATCAAGTCACCAATAGACGCTTTTACTTAGCTTTATTATATTCATAGTCGCTCGTCCGTGGGTCCGTTCGACGCGAAATTGGCAATTTCCTGGACAGCTTTGCGATGCGATTTTACGTTAATATACATACGTAACGTTGTCACTTTATTTCGTAAGCTTTTTAATTTAGCAGTTTTACATATTTAGACTTCTCCTTGACAAGGCCATTGAATTATTAGCGCAATTAAATGAAATAATGCAATATTGTTTGAAACACAATTATTCTGATACACGAAAATATATCATGTTGTACTCATAGACTAATTACCTAAAAAGAAATCAATCGTCAACTTGAAATATGAAAAGTTTACATTATTATGTTAAGCATATACTGTTTGAGTAAAATAGTAAGAAATTTAATATATAGAAAGCAAGTTATTCTCAACAGGACGCGCCAATTGTATTACAATCTGTCGCTTCGTGCGAGATGAACAATATTTTCCAACAGGCATATTTATTCAATTTGATTGAGGAGGTTCACGTGACTCACGTTTGTTATTCTCTTTCTCTCGAATTTATTACTTTACTAGTTTTTTCCTGAAGTTCTAGTTGTAATACCTACTATAGTATGAAAAGAACAAAGTAAAAGAAAGGGAGGCATTGTGTTAATTAAGCCTACCGTGGATATTATCTCCTCCATTTTGAAATTTACTCTTTATTGAGTCGTTACAGCTTGAAGATTAAACTAACTCACTATTTCTATATTTTGTGATTCTAATTTATATTATTCCCGTTGTGTGATTTATAGTTCTCATAGGTTGTTTTATACCATCAGACTGTTATCAAAAAAGTTGCTTTAGTGTTTTGGGAATCAATCACAGACTTTGTCAGTTAAGAAGATTTTTATATATATATTTTTTATTGAAAGACTGAAGATAATATAATCTGACTGAAATATCACTCCAATATAGAATTATATTAAAATATTATTTGAATTGAAAAGTATTTATAATATACATAAGGCAACCAATTTCAATATTTCCTAAGTAAATATTGCGATTATTCAATACGAATTAGATACAGCTACTTTTTTAAATTTTTCACTTAATAATATAATAGCCTGATAATATAGTAGTGAAAATAAGACAGACAAACAGATTTTTTTTCGCATATGCAATAGCCATGGATGGACACAACAATAATGTTGATACAGACAACATAATGTTATCTGTAACAGCTTATTATAACATGCATCCATATTCCATTCCAATATCTAAACGTAATGGGAACATAAATCCCGTTTATATAATCGAGATTTCCCAGTTGCATGCTGATGATATGATAAATAGAGTAAAGTTCATACATTTTAAAATCGATGTGAACCGCTGTAGGCGAAATTTGAAATTATTCGGGTGCGAATCTGAGTGCTTATTTAAATTATTTTGGATAGACGTTTGAATTTTGCTTTGTATACTAAAATTGGACTGGCTCATTCCTCGCGTCACTAGACTTAAAAGATTTGTTGTACATAATTGAAATATGATAATTATTGAAAAAAAAATTAAATAGACAGTGGTAGCCCAGCGGTAAGGCGGTCGTTTGGATAACCGAGTGATACGGGTTCAAATCCGGGTCTCGCACCTCTGATATTTTCATGTGCGAATCATTTCTATCATGATTACCACTTGTCTTACGGTGAAGGAAAACATCGTGAGGAAACCTGCATTTCTGAGAAAACCGAACAAGTTTTCGAAAGTCTGCTAATACGCACTAGGCCATCGCGGTGGACTATGGCCTGATCCCCCTCGTACTGAGAGAGGCCTGTGCCCAGCAGTGGGACGTTAAAAAGGACGGATGATAAATTATTGAAAATAATATAAAATATGTGAGTTTAAGCAAACCTACTGCCTGTAGCTATTACATAAATAAAAAAGTATGTAAAGAATTAATTATCTCATAAAAGTACGAGTATTGTGGAACTCGACTCTTAATTATATTACCAGGAAAACGGATCTTATAAATTAAATATAAATATTATAAGGATCTTATTGGAAAGCTCGACATCGTCTTGACCTCTTCTTAGTAACTTCGTCTACTTAATTAGTATATTTATTTCATATTACATCATAAATGAGTTTTATTAAACTCAAGTCACAATATCATTACTTTATGTAATGGTAGTAATGTAATTTTACTTTTCAGTAATTATTCTTAGATAAAATCTCATAAGTCGTAAATTAAGTCAATAACACTTTATCTCGATGGTACAAAAGCTTATCAAAAGCAATTTCTTGAAACGATTGAAATCTTAAGAGCTAACAACAATAACGAGAGTTGAGAAAGCTTAAATAAATAACTGTAGCACTGAATTTTGGAAAATCTAACGTTCACTGATGAATAATTCAAATTTCTAAAGACTTGCTAACTTTACTTAAGATCTAAATATTTACTTTGCTTCAATATCCCAGTGGATCGTCTGAGCACGTATGCTTTCAACTGGGTTATTGTGTAAAGCTCAAGTTGTAAAATAGATTAATTCAATATTACTATAACTTTAAATAAAATTAAATTTCATATCCTAAATAGGGACAGAGGTTTCTGGCCTCTTTGTTAAGGCCTTAGTTCTCCAAAAACAAAAACTAATAAGCATTAGTCATTCGTTATTAGATCTTAAAAAGAAAGAAAAAGATTTATTCGTGAAGTCTAAAGTGGATAAGGTAATGGTACTTAAGTGGAAATTATAATGCGTATTTCTTGTATGTAATGTATAGTGGAATTAACCTTAGGGATTCAGGCGCCCCTATAAAAAGGTTCGAATCGAAACGTCGTTCACCCTTGTTCCTTTCAACCCCCACCCACTGGGGTGGGGATTAGGGCTGCGCGCGCAAACAAAATCAATACGGTTAATGTTACGCACAAATATACTGGTAGGGTTGTCAGGGACGGGCTATCGATAGTTCGCTATTAATTAGGTACATATAGTCGACACAACGTGTCTAGTCTTCTAGCTACAATACTGTTAGTATTATAATAGAACATTAATATAAAATTAATTCATGACATATTGTCAGCTTTAAAATAATATAATTAAAGATTGAATCGTATTTAGTAGTTATAATCGATTTAAATTTAATTTATTTTAATTTTACGTTGGAAGCATAGCCATTTGATTGTAACCTAAACGTCTCTTAACGCAGAAGAGGTTGATATTCACGAAAACCTTAGTGATATAATTGTAAAAGATTAGCTTTTGTTACTTTATTGTCTTATTTGATTATTCGTGAATGTCTGTCGTACAACTAAGCTGTCGTTTGCAAACGTCTTGTCTTTTGAGATAAGAACATAACCGGTAAACAAAAGATAATTAAGCATTCTATCTTAATATAACGCGTATATGTAATTAGTTTCTAAAAGATCGCCTCAACGCTGGCCACAAATACCAGATTGAGCTAATAATACTTAATGTAAAATATTTTTTTAAAACTTAATTATAACCACGCTTATTAAGTTTAAAAAGCATATGCAGCAAGAGTGGTAAAATCCAATTATTCGCGTAACTGATGGTAATTTAAGTTCAATGTTGGCTAATAGCTTTGTAATAGTCGCGGGCTTGATTTAATTATCGACGTTTTCCCTTGACATTAGAGCCTCTCTATACCTACAGTATAGACATGATAATTAATAAGGCAATGAGATTACTTTAGAAGTCCACAGTAATTTGAGTAATTAAAATATTTGAAAGCGTTGCCAGATGGCGTAAGATATACACATTGAATATGCTGTTAATTTAATTAATGCACAGTCCCTCTTAGTAGTTTATTTCTTGCTAATGTATATTTTAAAAGAAAATTTAAATTATGATTTGATCTTTCAAGTGGTTTTACATATTTCAATAAAATCCTATTTAAAACATAAATATTAATCATGCAAAATAATTTTAAAACTCCCATATTTTTTTAATTCATTATTTTTCTAAATAATTACGATTCAAGTAGAATAATTTCCCACTGCTCCTATTAAATGATTGTTTACGTGTTTAAAGAACCTCCGTAATAGGATTTACTCCATAAGATGTTCTTGTAATTTACGATTCTTTCGAGTTGCAGCAGTTAGTGTAATATTTTATGAAATAATTTAGATTTATAATTTTAATAATATTTTTTGTAACGAGTACTTATCAAATCATTTTTGTTTTCTCTATCCTTTACCGTCAGCCAAGTAAAAAACTATCAGAGATGCGAGACCTGGGATTCAAACCCGCTTCACTCGGTTTTCGAAGCAAGCGCGTTACCACTGCTCTTCGACCATTCAAATATTAGCGTAATGTATTAAATTGAGTGTGCATCAAATATTTAGGAATATTAAGATTTCTGAACCAAGCTTTTTTTACTTTATTTTGATATAAAATAAAAAACAACAAAATGAAAAAACAACATTTATTACTTGGATAATATATTTTATGAAATAATTAATGAAAGAAAAGGATTTGAATACATATTATATTTCACTGCTTCATTAAGGGGTAAAATCTCAAGTTTCACGGAAGCGTATAATAGGGCCTGAATGCCGGTTTTGCAGCTATCTCAGAACAAACAATTAAATAATATATTGTCATTCAAAACAAGTAGCCCACTTAGTAACAGCGATCCTATAAACCCAATTAATTCTAAGGGTGTCTTGCGTGGCGCGTGATTAAAATTATAAAAACTCTCATTAGACACTGTCAAAGGACACTTGAAGTTAAATTACAATATATTCAGCTACGTACAAGCTTAAAAGATCTTCATTTTCATTTAAAATGCTAATTATGAATAATTAATTTTGCCATTCCCACTCGATATTTACTTACGTAGTTCAATTACATTTCTTATAAATTGTTATTAAAAATAATATAAAAAAAGAAAATTTATAGTAATAATAAATAATAATATATAATTTTCCTGCCGACAAGCTTTCATCGTTTCTTTTCAAGGCTGAGCCAAAAAAAATTACAGCTTTTTATTAGGAATTAAATTCTTAGACTTTGACTTATACTCAATTATTCTTAACAATGTTGAAGAGGGTAAATTCAAGCGAAATCGGAAGCACAATATATCAACAACGGGAGATAATTTAGTAAGATCCCCTTAAACGTTCTTCTCCTAAGGCAAAGTGTGAGATTATATAAATTTAGCTATTACTCTACCCTCATGGAACCTAATAAATGTCCTTCTATTCATTAGTATTCAAAAGATAAGTCCGTATTCAAGACCTGTGCTTTAAATGGGGGCGTAAGTCACGAAGAGATCAAGTAATATTGTAGATATACTAGATATAAACGTAAATTGAGTGAAGCTTCTGCTCTTCTATGTCGAATAAACTTTAAAGCTTCTTAACATAATTGGGCAGTTAAGCCAAATTGGCAAATATTAAAATTTTACTTGATAAAATTTATTTTTCGTTTTATAATACTTCCTTTGACATTATTTTTTTATTATTTTGCGCTTAAAATATCAATAAATCTATTAAGTACATAGCTTTTATGATAACTAAGTATGAGAAAGTATTTTATTATTTATAAGGCCCATATAAAATTGATAATAGACGGTGACACTCTATTTCCTGATATTCTCTAAAGAAAGCAGAAAGCGTACAGAATATATGGGTTGCTTGGACTTTAAAATATAGTCCATATATTTTGCAATGACATTTTTCTAAAGTACGGCGGAAATTAGAATACTTCATGTCTTTTGTAGCGCTTCAATATTTTCTTTTAATACGAAGTTAACAATAAAAAAGGAAGACAATAAGAAAAATATTTATTAATTATAAAAAATACGTAATTTACATATTTAGTATAAGTACGTGTAAAATATTTTTGTATACAAAATGTTTGGTTTGTACATAATATGTATATTATATTAGTTATTTGTGATTATGGAAAGTGTGGAAATAAAATAAGCGCAATCATAATAGCGATTTTTAATACATTAAAATATAGTAATATTGTATTATAAATATATTTATTTCAATAATTACATTAATTCCAATACACTTACATACGTTAATTTACAGTAATAATAAAACACTACCTACATAACCACAACAAAATTAAATTAAAAGTTCAAAGGGTATAACGCAAAGTGCAAGTAAATGTTATTACAACGAACTCCCGAAGTTCCACGGTATAACTTAGAAGGCTTCTAGATTGGACCGTACTGAGACTTGAGTGACTCACAGGATTGAATCGATAACATCCCTTGCGAAGTATACGTATACGAGCATGCTTTCACGTGTTATGAACACTCCAGATATTGTTAATAGTTATGGCTAATTTTATTTTCAGAAATCTAAATATGTACTATTATAATTTGAAAATGTGTGTGTAAGTGTATGTTTGTATTACTTCATATTGTAATGGCTTATATGGAAGGCTTTGGTTAAAATTTAATAGAAAATGAACTTGAATATGTTAATAGATTACATTTAGTGATAAAATTTTCCAAAAGAGCATCTTTGCTTCTTTCTGATCGTTTACCTAAAGATAAAAATATACAAAATTCGATGTTTGTATCAAGTCGCGAATGGGACCCAAGGACGCAGTGAAACATAACGGGGAAACTAGATTTAAAATACCCCCATCGATAGCATGAGATAGAAACGTATACTAATAATAATAAAAGTATACTTGTTTAAATAAAAAGTTAGAATCTAAAGATCCCACTAATGTTCTGGACGTTAACATTATCAAGGCACATTCAAAAGTTGTTTGTATCTTACCATAAGAGCTAAAAGGCTTTTCGAAATCATATTAAGCGAAGCTCTGTAACTTGGCAACGTGGCGGCGTTAAAACCTTGTATTATGTAAATAGACGACTTTTTCGCCGCCTTTGGTATTCCGAGACAAATGGTTCTTACGTCAAGTTTAGCCATTTATCATGTTTACAAAATGTATTGGTGCCGTCATTTTCAAAGGCGTGAATTTCAGAGGTCAAAGTGGGAATGTTTGTATAACCAGCCAACAGTCCACGCCTTTGCTTCGAATAGCGGTATATGAGTTTTCATAAAACTCCCTTTGTGTGGCTAACGTCAGTTTAATGTGAAATTGAACATCGCGTCTGGTGGATGTTGGAACGTATTGAGACCAAACGTTATAAAATTTGATTTATGTTTCATAACTCAAATGTTATACATTACATTATTAGATATCTCATGTCGTATGGCATCTGTAGTTAGATTTGTTTTCATCTGTTTGTGGCGATTACCGTCTTTTGGAAAATAGTGGTAGAGTTTATGTTATATAAATAATGAGTTTCAATTAAGAATGTATATATAAGACACTCAATATACAATAAAGTACACTAAAATAGGAAAAAGCCAGCTTTATATATAACGTCCAGCGTTAGTAAGCAGCCGATCTTTCTCTTCAGATATTACAGACTTATTATATTGTAAGTTATAGTCCAAAGCGACGAGCGGGTAACCTTCACTACGTTTAGAATACTTGACTTATACAGTACCCTGTGTTTTAAGCCCCTAGACTAAGCCAATTACACCAACCTTGCAATTTACTAGCTTCTTTAATATTTTTTTTATTTTTCTATTCTAATTTTAAAGGTTGAGAGATAAACGAGTTTTTTTAACACACTAATGTCTGGAACTTAGGTTTTTTTCAATAGTTTTGCATTTTGTACCTTAATATGTTATTAATCGTGAAAGGCTCATACGTACACAGATATATAATAAATGAGTGTAAGTTAGAGCCAACGATATTATAATAAAATTATTTTCCATTTTATATAGGATAGCTTCATTTTTATATTAAGTAAGTTTTTGACACATCTTTTTCTTATATTTAATAATTTTTAAAGTAATTTTTCAAGTGAAACTAGAAAAAGAAGTAGTTACCTTTTGACAGCCCTAATTACATAGTGACACTTCAGTGCAAGGGTCGCGAGTAGTCTGCTCTACGAAATCTCCATACATTTACATAGCAACTAGAGTGTTGTTTATCAACTGTGGGGAATTTCAAGTATGATGCTTAACCAGGCTTAGTTACTTTGATATTAATTATCATAATATTGCTTTAAAACATTATAAATATAAATACATTGTTATTTAGAGTTTTACATTGTTATATGAACATTATTAGATGGAATTTTTGTTAGATATAATATGTATTCAATAAGGTCGCACTGCTATACATGGGTATTAATAAGATGGAACTTAGCCCACCACGCTGGTCTAATGCGGGTTGGCGGACTTCACATGTCTTCGTAACTATCATAGGTGCGAGACCCGTATTTGAACCCGCATCACTCGGTTACAACAACAAGCGAGGACGTTACCACTGGGCTTAGATATACGCTTTAAAAATACTTTTTAAATTTTTTTTTTATAATTATATTGATTTAAATAAATATGTTTAAGAAACAGTAAGGATAGGTACATATTTACAAGTTTTGCAACAAGTCGCAGCATTTAATGTTTCCCGATTTACATACATTTGCATTGTAACTAAGAACAGCGATTCGCTGTCGTTGTTTTAAGTTGCGGCTAAATTGGCTTAACTTTCAGCTTCCTTCAGTAAAGCATTCATTTTACATTTAAGCTTTACGTAACTTATTTCACGCTTCCTGAATATAAAGAATTACTTTGTTCTCAGTTTTGTTCTGCTACTCTCTTCTTTCTGCGAGACTTAAAACATAAATTTTTGAACAAATTAAAATTTGGATTCATTTTAAAAGTAACGACCCATTTTTGTTTCGTTCCTCACTACATCACACCCAAAAATTTCGTTAAGCTTCTATACCCTACTTCGTTAAAACCAATTTCTTTTCCCAAATAAAAAGTAGCCATTTCCACTTTTGACACAATTCTACCCGCCGCTGAATGTTCTGTTATAAATCTATGAAGCAGATTCTTTTCCTGCCTTTTATCCCGTATTATTTCTTCACTTTTCAGGAATATTTTAGGTAATATTTACATTTTTTTAATTAATATTACTATTTATTTAAAATTTCGTACAGTATTTTTTATTAAATTTCGTACTCTCTATTCACCAGTGAATGATCGTTAAAGTTAGACATTTAAAAATAAAAATAAAATATTATTTGTTGAGATAGGCAGAAACATAACCGTATGAAGATTGGTATACATAAAATTGCGGTGTATCGTACAGATTTTAAGTATCATCGTATACACACATTTTAGACTCTACCTTTCTACAATTACAGCTTTATTAAAACATAGTCAGCCGATTCGATCACATTTGCTGACACTGTTACTCTGTACACGGCCATAACTTATGGCTTCACACTCAAAATATGACTTATGCGCCTATAAATAGGTGCCGTTAATATGGTATGATTAATAGCGTCGATTCGGCCCTCTTAATCTTCTTGTTAACGTAGAGATTTATTACCGTAAGAGGAAATTATGCTTAGCCGACAAATTAGAATATTGATGGTGGGGCTTATATTTGTAATCAATTTTATGATATAAATAACACTTATTTATTAAAAGTCGTGACTTAGGATACGTATCAAATCTATATAACAAGCATCATTGAGAATTTAATTAAAATTACTCTGTAACTTAAGACATTTACAAAATTGTTTTTATATCGTACTAAGATATTTCATAATAATTAAAATAAAAGTTAGAGAGTTCTTGAAAATGCCAACTACAATTCTTTCTAAGTCCAATATATTACCTAAGAGTCCCAGTACAGTGGCATTAGATCAGACGTTATTCTCTAGTCACAGAACTAGACTTTGCTCTTAGCTCTTACGCAATACCGGTTTCCTTAATAAATATAAATGAAATGAATAGAGTTGCTTCTAATACACTACAAAAACATTTTATATTATGCTTCATGAAATATTTTTGACAGTATAATAAGTATGTAAGCAATAGTAGCCCATTCAAGCGGAGCCGATTGGGAAATCGAATGTAATGGGTTCAAATCCCGGGATTCACACCTTTGATGTTCTCTTGTGCGAATCATTTTCAACAGGTTTACAACCTGTTTTTCTGAGAATCTATAATATACTGAAACTATTAGAGAACAATCTACAAGATATTGCTTATATCTGAATCAAAATATGAGGCCCGATCTCAGCAGTGGAAAGATAAAAAGGGCTGAATATGTACGAATACGAAGAGTAGTTTTGTTTCTTTACTCTTATATGGATGTGAGTAGTTAGTAGTTATATATTTTTTTTATTCTGAAAAAAATTTATTTCAAAAATTAATTTTAACAGGTAATTTAAAATAAAATCAAAAAATACTTTAAATACAACTCCATTTAATATATAATCATATGAAGATTATACTTTACACACTGTCTCCCTATTCTCGTGGTACTAATCAATTATTTAGGTCTTAGCAAACTTCAGAGCTTGTCAGTCAGCTAACGAGGCAACTTGCACAAACGGAACGTGCTTTAGCACCGCAACTAATACCAACTATTTTGAATACGAACAATAATTTGTAAAGCGAAAGTTGTAAACGTAAATGAAATTCCACTTCAACTTGTTATAGTTTTTGATTCTATAACCCTTATAAGTGAAATTTAGGTCTTAAGTTTTTCAAACACTTTTTTACTATAAATTACAAACGCAATAGTGTGTTACTTGGTTTATCTTGCATTGATTGTTGATATTTTTTGGCCGACGGATCTGACTGATGATAGACCGACTGACCGATTTATTTTGATAGGTATGTAACGCAATATTTTCAGCGATATTTAATAGATTTTCATATTTCTTTTGTTATTAAATAAGTTATTATAAAGTTATTTTATAACAATACAAAGCCCCTTTAAACAGGGAATTAATAATAGGCGATATGGCTTATTCTGTTAAAAAATAATTATACTATTAGTGATAGTAGATAGCATATGGGGTGGAAAGTAAAATAGGTAATCAATCATGTAAATTAAGTTTCATCAGTGTGAGTACTTCGAGGGGTGATCATTTGCTTGAATAATGGTGTATAGCAAAAAGTCACTCAAAATCCGTGTCAGAAGTGGTTTATACTGATAATGGTTCTTAGTTTGAATAGACGTAAATCTAATCTAATACTAACAAACGATGATCCCAATTAAGAGCAAATTCCTCTTCGGACAAAAGTTAATAACATATATCCCTTAATATATAACCTTTTAACAATAAGCGAATTTCCATATACATATCTAATTTAATACATCTCAGCTTTAGAATTCAGAATTTATATCTCAGAATATTCAGTAGCTAACCCATATCACGCAGTGATCATCAACTGACAGATGGGTTTCAATGGAATGGGATGAAAGCGTTCGTACTAATACGGAGCATTTTAGTTCTACGAACTATTTCATATGAAATGTATTAAGTTTATACAATTGTTAGGTTTGCGAAGTAAACTTATTGGAAACTTAAGGTAAAATATTTTTTACTTGCCAACATATTGCTTGGAAAACATTAGTTATCTGAAGTATAAAGGTAAAAGTACGATTTATCAAAAACTTCGTTTCTGGAACTTTAGTTACTCTTAAAAATTATACCTATGTCAATATTTCTTACCATTCGGTTTTCGAACACTTCACTTTTATTTTAGCGAAATAACTTTGTATAATACAAAAGATGTATAATATACACAATAGTTTTAATAGTAAGAACCCAGTTCGTTAAATTAAAATTGCTTTAAAGGAAATGAGATAACGATATAACGATATAACGAGAAAATTCAGTAATTAACTGCGAGGTGTCGACGGAGTTCGGGAGTGAGGTATCTCTCTATTTCTAAAAACTATTTCAACTGAAAATTCACGGTTGTACCTAATTTAAATCAAAAATATGCGTTATTATTTATTTAAATAAATTGATTGCAAATAAAATATTTATTGATCTATAATACTAATATTATAAACAAACAGAGTTTGTTAGTTTATTTCTACATTTGTATTTTTTTGTTAGTAGTCAATAAATTAATATCTAAGATTGTAAAATCATTTTTACTAATATCATATAACAATTTTTTTAAAGAAAACAAAAATTAATAAAACTTCTAATGAATAAAACAATGTTCTTATTTAATCATAAACACTTTTTATATATTTAATATCTTTAAAATATATACACAGCTTTTCAAGGCATAAATAAAATATAATTTTATATCTCACCGGCTCAGTACTTCAGACAATGACATATGAGGTACATAAACATACATATCTAATGCAGTGTTTTCCGCGTTTCAAACAGTCTTTGTTCCCTTTTGTTTTTGCTAAATGGCCTTACAGAGTAATTTACAGCTAGCTTTGCTTTTTTATCTTCTAGAACTTCTCTTTACCGGGTGGAAACAGAGGACTTAATATTCTATTTTCGCATTGCAAATAACAGCAAAAAAATGTGTACTAGCGACTTACCCGACTACTTAGCGACGACCCTAGTACTAGTAGTAGTTGAATAAGTTTTAAAACTATCACATCGGCGCCGCCGCAGAACGACTCGATTACATCTTACTTTTGGCACGGGCCACCGCCTATACATATTACCCAAAGAAATTATCTGAACGCCAGTGATCAAAATCTGTTGCTTGGTTTGGAAGGTTAGAGGATATTGAGATAGACAGACGCGAACTGAACTTAATTTTTGAATTTATGGCATCACTTTGACATATTATGTTGAAAATAAATAGAGAATTTGTTAGCAACAACGAGCATTCGGCGATGCACATAACTCACATGACAAAATTAGAATTATTTGTCTAATTTTCAGCCTATTGTTTTAACAGAGCGTGAATTTCGTCACCATTTTCCTCGTCGTCGCCGCCTTTCAATTGTGCAAGCTATCAGGAGTTTGGTTGAGTGCCTCGTACAAACTGGGTCCAATAGAGATGACATTGTAGGTCTTGAATTGCTCGTTCGACCGAACCGTTACTGCTGTGGTCGAGAACGTCAGTGAGAATTCACAAACATAGACGAGACGATGATGCACGTAACTAGCCATCATTAGACGTTCGTAGCAACGAATTTTGGTCAAAGACTTCATATCTCCAAACAAAGTACAAGCCTTCGACAAATAAGCTACCTGCTAACAGTCGAACAAGGTTAATACAATACTCTGATTGACTTGGTGCAAAAACAGGATGATTTCTAATCCAAATTATATTGAACGACAAAGTTAAATTATTGGTTCAAGCAAGATGAGCGATGATGAGAGTAAAAGCGCACACGGCTCGGGAAAAGATGAAGTTTTTGAGACACCAATGCAGAAATAGGCCGGTTCAGTGATGTACGGTTTGAAAAATTTAAAGTGGTCGTTCAAATCGCTGGATCTAACAGCGCCAGACCTTTTTCCTTTGGGGCTTTTGAAATCTTACATTTACACATACATGTGAAGTTATTATTTTATCAACTTGATTTAAGAATCAGACAATTTTAAATACTCAAAAAGCAGCTAAGCTCTAAAAATAACAATGAACGTTAAAAATATAAAGTTGCAGTACATTTACCGTTCTTAGTATATCCACTGAACGAAAACATAGCTTAAAGCGAGTGCACTTTATTTAATTACCCAAAAGGAAATGGAAAAGTAGCGTCAGTCGAAAAGTTTGCAATTAACTGTGTAATGACGTAACTCTTCAGAGATATGTTCGAGTTTCAAAGTAAAGAGTTTGACTTTGGCGTATATTTGAATATATTGGCTGTAGCTAAAATAATGAGAGAACAAGAACAAGATGGTAAACGTGTGGTAAACGTATTTTCAGAAACTCATGTTAAAAATTAATTTAATTATGTTAATTACTATTTCTAACCTCTAACTACAAAACTTACCTCTTTGCTGTTTTATATTATATTATATTTAACCTTAAATCACTCGGGTGTGCTTTGGGATAATTCAGGCCCTTATGTATAGTTTCATACTTATCCGTTTAACAGCTTAGCGTGTAAGAGTAATAAACTTATACACATACAAACTTTTGCATTCATAATAATACTGCGATAAGCAGTTATATATTGTTATATTTTTGGCTATAAATTAGTAGGTACATACTTTTATTTACTTACTAAAATTAATTATTTTTGAAACAACTATATATATAATATATATGGATATTTATAATGTTAAAAAGTTAAAACTATCTCACCATTTAGTAAGACAATTTTAATAACAGTATATTAAATTAATAACGGTTTAAAGCTAGTACTCTTCATAGTATATTAAATTATCTCAAAGGATGTGTAAAACTGACATTACCCGGAAGACGGTAATTAACTGCAAAGCAGCTGCTTCACTGAAGACCAAGTTTAGGAGATGAACTATAATTAATTTAATCGTCAGTTTAAATATAGATAAGGATATCCAAAAAATATTAGCTTAGGATTTTTTTATTAATATTGTAACTTATAGTTTAGTTATGCCATCTTGCCATCTATCCCTTTAAAAATATTTTGTATTTAAGCAAAAAAAACTTATAAAATAGAAAATAAGACAATCATATTACAGTATTTTCCATAAGTACCATTACGATATTTTCCATTAACAAAAATGGCTGGCGTAAAAGCGTACTTTTTTAATTATCCGAAACCAAAAGCGAGACAAAACGAAAAGTCGGTAATTAAGCGCGAAGCAACAGTACTTCGGTGAAGGAGTCATTACGACTGGTATTATAGAGGAATGTGTCAGCTGTGACTTTGTGCACCGAATAACGCCTGTAGTCACAGTTTATAGGTACTTTGCATATATTAAAACAGTCTTTTTTTTCTAATAGCTTGGGAGATCGATATTAATGTTACTTTTATTTAGAGGTAGATAAATTAGTAAGCAAGTAGATTCTAGGATATCAAGTGGTCTCTAGTAGATAACAATATATATAAAAAATTAATTGAAAGGTGAGTATAATGTACATAATACTTAGGCAAAAAGCGTGCAAATTGTGGATTACGAAAATATTCTATTGAAACTACATATTCCGGTACTACTTCTATATGCGTCCTACAAAAATATAGTGATTTTTGTTTTCTGAGTTTCTCCAGATATGTTTTAACATAAAATAAGACAAAGTACTTTTATTTACATATCGATAAAGTGGGGAGTTTCTTTTAACCCCACTACGAATAATATGCATGTTTGGGTATAACCTACTCTTAAGAAAGTTTGAGCTAGACCACTATTTTTTTTATGAAGTGGATAACAAGATGTAAATCTTTGCTTCAACAATGTTACATTCATAGTAATTACATTCTTTTGAAGTAACTATGACATACCAAATTGTTAGTACTCAGGAAATATGATAAACTAGTGGAACCCGCGGCTTCGCTCGCGCTAAATCTAGGGACGATCCCGAGCGAAGTGAGGGTGAGTCGCTTGTTAAGATAAACATTTCCATCATACATTACATATGTATAACTCTAGCGGTTTTGGCAGCGCACGCCAGAATAGCTCGCAGATGGTAGATTTTTTACTACTTACTTGATACTTATCGTCATATTTTAGACAATTCACACAATATCTTTATAAATTGTAGCCTATGTAATATTCTGATGTATAAGCTATATTATTGTAAAGTTTCATTAAAATCCATTCAGTAGTTATTACGTGAAAGAGTAACAAACATCCATACATCCATACATCCATACTTACAAACTTTCGCGTTTATAATATTAGTATAGATAAGTTTTAAAAACTTTGTATTACAAACCGTTACTCTTTTTCACATAATTAAACATAACTGAAACATCATTTATTTAGGTATAAAACGTATTTTTGACTTTATACATGCCTTCTATTAAATAAATCTCGAACGATAAGGTGACCGCGACCGCTGTCACACACATGCGACCATTTATCACCCTTTGTTTTCAATGTCCAGGGACACGCCTCTTACGCAAAGTCTGTAAATGGTATGTTATAATACATAATTTATGCCAAAATAAAATTAATCGAAAGGCAATTTTCTATTAAAATCAAAGCTATCCACTAATTACAATTAATGTAAAGCCTTTTAATCTTTAATTACATAAAATGTAGACTGTAGAGTGTTGTAAGCTCATCAAATACGAGTAGTTAATATATAAAATTAACTGTAAACTCTTAAAATAATATGAAATTCCATATTGGAATAAATTTAAATTAAACGCACATTTTGTAATTAACATATTGATGTCAATGACTGTGTTGATTTTTCAGAGTTACTTAGTTTATTACATTTTTAATTGGTATTTATATCTGCATAAAGCGTTGAGTTAAAACTTACTGTTAGTATTGTAAACAACAGGCACATCTTCAGACTTATAACAGTCTCTGGCTGCGAGGAAAATATGATTTTAATTGTGTTTCCAAGTTTTTGTTTTCTTCAGAATATAAGTTTTGAATAGAAATCTTAAAATTTACTAATATTTTTCTTCGACATAGAAATTTTTAATTTTCTTTATAGTTACAGAAAGTTTTTGGAGTTATAAAAGTTATTATTTATTGTCATTAGCGTAAATGTGATCTAATCAGGACTTACTACTTACATATTGGAATAAACAGGTGGAAAGAGAACTTATATATACTCGTTTTACCCTATGTTCTTTCCAAGCATTCATTTTTATTAAGAATGCTAGGAATTCACGCAAATTCTCGTAAATCAACATTTTCAACTAATTGTATTAAAGGCTGAAGTTTAATTATTTAATAAAAGCTATTCAGAAAGTACACTACAAATGAACATAACTAATTATAAGCGTGAATCAATTTACGAGAGACTACCCATTTAATAATGCAACTTTAATTTTAATAACGTTAATTTTATTAATGTTACATAATACCTACGTCCTACGTGCTGTCAGTACGAGTATGTATATGTATGTACTAATATTTATTTGGTAATTAAAAATCTCTTTTGACTTAGCTATAATGTGTATAGATATTCCTGACTAACTGTCACTATAATAATTTTCAACATAACATTACTATTAACGACAACTGACAGGTACGAATCTTAATGAAAAATATATAAAGAGCTTCATCCCTCTACGGCACTCGATGACCAAGCGCTTTTTATAACTTAATTTATTACTCAATACTGTTATTTTAAATAAAGCTCTACCATATTTTTAATGTGAATCACACTCAGAATGTTCATTGAAACGTGTCGGATTGAAGTTTTAATGAATTGCATTTAAAAAATAATAAACTTGCAAAAGGAGATTTTGTTGTGAATTTTTAAAGTTAACCAGAGGAATGGTGACTATATAGGTTAATTCATTTAGCTCCTGATAACGCGTCTTGTTAGTTGTTCCCTCCCGACATACAAAAAGGACTAACTCAATAAACTTACTTTAGCAATCATAATTTTGTTAAGTATTTTTCCCCATTTTCCTGTAAATTCCATTGAAGTTACACATTCAGTAAGGTAAAGTAAATATTATCATTGCATTAAATTATATCCAAAATATTCTGTAAAAAAGACGTGTTTTAATAGTGGGAAAAATATGGAAAGAAAAAGCTTCAAGATTGAGATTCAATAAAAACCCTTCTTTGGAGCTACTAATATAAATCATTATAGGATTATGATGTGTATGATAAAGGAATAAAATGAAGGCCAGATACAGTGGTATCTGTATACTACATAGTATATATTATATACATATATGTATTTTTCTGTTACGATCGTAAAAATAACCAGTTTTCACGAATTTCGAATAAAAATACATTTTTGTTCGTTTGGATATATTTTTACCCTATGTTTGATTAGGGTGTATAGTTTTAAGCAATAGAAAAAATATGAGAGTATCGCTTACTAATGGATCCGGGTTATATATGAGTAGCTTTTTTTATCAACAAAATCGTTAAGCCATGTAGCTTTTTTAATTAAAAACGAGCTGAATGTATAGTACTTACTTTTTTTAGCTTCGCTTTTATTAACAGTAACAAAAGAAAATGGTAAAACCTTTGTTTTACGATTCGAAAAGGTACGTGTAATTTCGGTAGTAAAAGCTACGATTTTTACATATTTCAGCATGTTATAAATATTTTACATCGCACCTACGTACCATCTACCATCTAAAGAATATATTTTATAGTCATTTATCTTACCTGTCTAAAATGTATTTGCAAAAATCCAACAGTCCAATTTTGCTTCCATCCTGTTTACACAAAGCTTTACATTGTATAAAATAATGGAATAGGGCCTTGTACGGGAATTGTTTTTCAATTTGTAAAGCGTTCATATATCAAATATTTACTGTTTTCTTTATAACATAGACAGATTTGGTGTTTATCTAAAAGTGAAAGTATTAAAAAATAACAAATCGACTTTGTAATACCTTTATTATTATTTAACGAAATATTTTTTTGTTTCAAAATAATAGTATGGCTGTTAAGTTTTAAGATACAAACGATGAATTCTTCGTTCACCGACCCTTACCAATGTTTTCCTAGCCGGAACCACCCTGGCAGGCCGTCTAGACATTTAGAGCAAACACTATTTGTCTAACTCACACCCGCACTACCCGGCTCATTCCAGAATAGATTCATATTGATTACAGAATGTATTATACACTATACAGTCTGACTAGTAGTAAAATAAATTTAACTTTTATACAATCATAACTACATGTCACTTGTGAAAGCTTGCGATGAGAACTTATTTACAACTAGGATTAATTACTCAAGCATGAAATCAAGTAAGACAAAAAATAATGATGCCTTATTAATTGATTCTTGTGTTATCGACCAATCTTACTGAGGGCAAGCTGGAGAAATTACAGTGTACGCTCTTATTCCTTTCGCTCTCAAATTCGACACTAAAAAAAGTAATACACTGCTATAATAAAATCTCGTTCCCGTTGAGACTAGTCATCTACGCAGGAGATATTATAGTGCAGTTCGTGTACATGCAGACACATGTAAACTCTTTATTTCAGACATACTCATACTAAGGTTTTACTTACCGAATGGCTTGATGATCACTACTCATCGTAGGCAGTTGATAAATAATATAACGTACATTAAGTGTTCTAATAGTTATATCAAACACATATGAAATTATAACGTAATTATTACTTATTTCCAGGCTACAAGCGGTGCAGAACCGCAAGTTGCCGTGCTATGCGAAGCTGGCGCCACCTACCACCCGCAGTATATGTCCGCCGCAGGACGATGGACACCCGACCTCACGACAAAACCGCACAACTGCCTGAAGGACAAGATGGAAATCCTTGACTATTGCAAGAAGGTAATAAAAAATGGAATAATAAATTAATTGCTTTGGAAATTGTTTAAAATCTATATTCTAATAAATCTATTTCAATAGCTGAATACCAGACATATAAAAATATAATATGATCGTTTTGCGAAATAAATTGTGTTCGGTAGAGCAAAATTTAAAAGTTGTTACAACAAGAACAAAATTCTCACTCATTTATGTACGAGTATATGTAAATATTATTTTTTATATTTAATGCCTAGGTGTACCCAAGTCACGATATCACTAACATCGTTGAGGCTTCCCACTACGTCAAAGTCAGCAACTGGTGTAAGCTCGGCTCCGGTAACGCCGCCAAGTGCAAAGTCACCAGATGGGTGAAGCCCTTCCGTTGTCTTGGTATGTGTATTGCCATTAAGAGCTTTATTATTTAATAAGTATATCATGCTTTAATACTTCCTTGAAATGCCCTTACTTACTGAATAAACTATGTACCGATAATATGAAAGTAGTTCTTGTATGAGTTTACTTATTTACCAAAAGTAGAAGAAAGGGCTATTATTGTTTTAATAAGGATTAAATTAAATTGGACAAAGAATAATTTGATTCTTTTCTAATAAGTAAATTAATACTAATTTGAATATTAGAAACAGTTACTACAGGTACAATAATCATAATCGATATGAACAGATGGTTCATCGTTTCTACTAAAATCGTAGTTAGTCGAAAGTAAGATTTTTCTATGAAAAAACTATTTTCTGTTTTACCAATTTTCACGTTAACTACAAAGACTATTTGGTGGCAGAAGGCCCATTCCAATCGGACGCGCTGCTAGTACCTGAAAGCTGTCTGTTCGACCATATTCACAACCAGAGCCGTTGCTGGCAATTCTCCCGCTGGAACGCCACCGCCGGCCGAGCTTGTGCCCAAAGGGGACTGCGCCTGCGCACCTTCGCTATGCTACTACCTTGCGGCATCAGCTTGTTCTCTGGAGTCGAATTCGTATGCTGCCCTAAGCACTTTAAAGGTGAGTTCTTTATTATAAATCTTTTTATTATTATTCATTGAATATGTAATGTTTTCACTTATTTCTTTTATTACTCAGAAAACGTTAAGATGCACAAGCCAATGGATGTAGGTGTGCCAGTGAACCCCGGTGGTGAAGAAATGTTAGCTGCTTCTGCTGCTATGGATGAACGAGATGATGAGCTCCTTGATGATGAAGATGCTCTCACTGATGATGATGATGACACTATTAACCTAAGCGACGACGATGATGATGACGATACTGATGACGGTAATTTATCAATATCTCTAATATGATTAAAATATATTTATAGTGTTGGAACATGTACTTAATAGAAATTAAAGTAATTACCATTAATTTAATTTCTATTACTTTCATACTACACTCACACATACTCGTACTTTTAATGTAAAATTTATTAAAGCCAAAGCAGATAATATAAGCCAAAAAATATAACTTTGTAAATGTTGACGTTTCATAATTCTCCTATGATTACCTACCAGTCGTGTTTTATTACATAAATAAAAAATATGTTAATAGATATGGACGAGGATGAAGATGCTGACTTGACTCGTGATGACGACGCGGAAGATGATGATTACACCGACGCTGACGACTCCGCCTGGCCAAGACCTGAATCTTCCGCTTCTCCTTCAACCACAACTTCTACAACTACCACTACCACCACAACTACTACGGTTAGTTTTCATGTTTTTTATTTTCATGACTTTTTTATTTTAAAAACACAGATCTGTTATAATTTACCTTAGATGTTTTTACGTTTTACTCAGCAAAAAAATTATTAGTATTCTACTATATTTTGTTGCCGTTAAAGATGACCGGTACATTTTTGCAGGCCTCTTCTGCTACCTCCGACCCTTACTTTTCGCATTTTGACCCCCGCACTGAACATCAGAGCTACAAAGATGCGCAGCAACGACTTGAAGAGACGCATCGCGAAAAGGTATATCATAAAATCGAATAATATAAAGTTTTAGCGGTTCTGATGACATTCATTTGTTTTACTGACATAATAATAACATGTTTGTAGATTACCAAAGTAATGCGTGAATGGTCCGAGTTGGAAGATCGCTATCAACAGATGATGTCGACTGATCCCGTCGCTGCCCAAACTTTCCGCCAACACATGACTGCTAAATTTCAAGCTAATATTCAGGTAACCTATTTTTCTACAACTCTTGAATTTTATAGTGGCCATTTTTAACTGATAAAATACGTATTATAATAACTACTACACCCAAGTGTTTTATAAGTATAAGTTCACTGTTCAACAATACTTTACCGAACAAGTTATTATATTTTAAATGATCGTAAAATTATTTCTGTACAGTCCTTAGAAGAAGAGGGAGTATCGGAGCGCCGTCGTCTCGCCGCCTTACACCAGCAACGTGTGCTCGCGCACCTCGCTCAACGCCGTCGTACCGCCCTCGCTTGCTACTCGCGATCTCTTCGGGACACCCCACCAAATGTAAGCAGTTTCATAAAATCATAACATTTATAGTGAAACAGAATGATTTGTTTTTGTTTCCTAAATTGGTCAGTTAACTCAATTATTTATTTGAAATATTTTTGGTAAAGCTCTTTGATGTATTGATCTTTGTAAATGGCTGGTCGGATTTGGATGAAATTTAGTCCACAGATAGTGTATGACTTGCAGTAATATAAAAGCTGCTATTTATTACTTAGGAAGTAAGAGTAAGTCGTCAGTATCTAATGAAACATTATATACTAGGCCCACCGCGTCCAGAAATGCCTGCAACGCCTAGTCCGAGCGCTCGCAGCTGAACGTAGCGGAGCACTTGCCGCATGGCGCCGCGCCGCTGCCGCCGGTCGCGAGGCCGCCGCCGCTGAGCGAGCCAGTGCTGCTGATAGGTTACAGGTTTGTTTCTGTGATAAATATTCACTTTTAGTCCTTTTTACTGTCCCACTGGCACAAGGCCACTGCCCAGTGGCCTTCCTCGAATTAAAGAAAGTGAGAAGGATCAGAGCATAGTCCACCAATTACGGGTTGCTATGTTTTACAAATTAGTTGACTGTCCCTTAGACGTGCAAATGTGTTAGACCTAGGACTTGATTTTTATTATTTTAAGTATTAATAATAAATATTTCGTAAATTATAGCTTTTCTTAAAAATGACGATTCTTATTTTGGGTAATTTTTTATTGGTGTCCAACTGCCCAGTATAAAGTATACCTATGTACTTACTTATTAATTCAGTCAAGATAATAGTCACAGTTAAAACTTGTAGAGAATAGTTACAGAAAAACGCCTTTGATTGTAAATTCGTAGTTTACTTTGTAATAAGTCCTGTCGCTGATGAATTTATTGATTGCAAGGATGCTGATCGCGCTTTGCAACGTGCTCTGACCTCTCTTCGCCGCCGCCCACACCTGTACGCTAGCATCGGAACCGCTATTGAAGATTATGTTCAGGTAACTTTTAATTTTCGCGTTGAAATAAAATTTAACTGTATTTATAACAACCGGAATCAAGTATATAAAACGGAAATAACTGAAAAAATAGTATTGTAGGTACTGTATTTATTTTATAAGTTAAATTGTCCAAGAATAATAGATTCATATTAATAATCTTTATCTTTTTAAAAATTGTTTTAATTACTACAGAATTACATATTATGATGCATTTTTAATTACTAATTTAACGTATATCTATGTAGTCGATGCAATCAAAGGACGACATGGCTGTGTCCCTGATGTCTATGACCCCTGAGGCTGAAGAGCTTCTCCTGGACCGCATTGAGGCTGAAGTGCAGAGGGAACAAGCCGCCCGTGAACAACTTAACGCTAAGAGGGATCAACGTACCCGTCAGCGACAGGACATTCAAAATGAACGCGCTAGGGTATGTTTACTGTTGACTACTGTTATTTACTAATTTATAAAATGAAATAATCTTTCAACCTTTTTTTTTATTTAATTTAATTGATGAAAATATACTCGTTCTATTTTTGACTGATAAATTCAGAATTCAGAAAGGGCAGGTAATTATTCTGATTAAAATTAAAGTTAGGTATATTTTTCCCGGCAATTTATCAGTCAACATTCACAAAATTTTTCCTTTTTTTGAAAAAGATTATTTAGATATTACCTAAAGTTAATAATGAATAGTATTTCAATTACTATACCTATAAATAATGTTCACCATTAAAATAAATCTATTTTCTTTTAGACTGCCAATGGATTAAAGGAGAGCGAGGAAGCAGATGACGAGGCCAGTGAAGTGATTGACACTGAGGACACCACCACCGCACCCCCCACTCAGACCTCCCCCGCGCCCTCCGCGTCCCCGTCGCCCTCCGCCCCGGTATCCGTGCATGACTTCACCACCAGATCTTCCTTCACCCAGGAAACTACTCCTACGGTAAATATCTCTATATTAAGCTTATTATATTTATACTATAAATATGAGTATAATATAAAAAATGATTATTATTATAGGTTCAGGAAATCATAACAAGCACGATGACCGATGCTCCCGAGATTGAAACAGAGACTAGCGATGTTGGCGAAACTTCCAGCCGACGTTCTACTAGCGAGGTAAATATCTAAACTTTAATGATTAATATTATCACAAATCACTAACAAAACGCATTGTAACGAGTGTATAAAAGATAGTCTTAAAGTAATATACTTTCATATAATAGGTTTATTAAGACAGGAAAAACCTACTGTCCTTGCAATTTTGTGAAAAAAAATTACTTATAAATATGTACTTACTATAAATAGTAAAATTTATTAGAGCACTTAGTATTTTTAATGATATATTTATGTTATTCAGACCGAGGGCGAAGGCCTACGCGCTGCATTGGAACAAGCAGAAGAAAGGGCGCCTCCTCCACCCGCGCACGCTCTCAAGCATGAACTCCAACACTCCCAGCCCGTAAGTATACATGAATTGTAGTCATTCCCGACCGTATGAAATATTTCTACCCTAAGACTTTTAACCTAAATAAGGATTTAAGATATATAATCAAGAAAAAAATTCAAAGTAACAATACATTTGAGGCAAAAAGCAGAACGGAAATAGTTATAGATTTAGGAGTATTGAGATTGATTGATTGAGTATAAAGTATCCTCTTGTCCAGGGTTAGTAGACTATCTTTTCGGATTGTCGCGGATTTATTATTATGATTTTTGGTTCCCGACGTTTCGAATGCTTTACAGCAATCATGGTCACGGGTGAGTCAGTCTTTCATTTATAATGTCAAGTATTCGCGTAAACCTAAGAAAGTATTATTTATTATCTATTGAGATTGTTTTGTCGGGATGTCAATAATGACCGAAAAAAAGAATAACGTATTTTAAGGATTTTTTATCGATTTATTTACCTTTACCTATATTCGATGCAGGGCTTCACCGTGCGCGGGCCGAGCCCGCCCGGCGGCTCCGGCGTGCTGTACCCGGCGCTGTGCGTGGGCGGCGCGGTGCTGGCGGCGGCCGCGGCCGTCGCGCTCGCCGTCGCCCGCCGTCGCGACCGCGCGCCCTCTGCGCAAGGATTCGTTCAGGTATCATTATATCTCAATAGCAATTTTAATTTTATTGGAACGAAGTTTTGGAACGAAGTTCCTTAACGCGCGTTGCGAAAGGGGGATAGACGGAAAAAATTAAGACCAAAGGTTGTAACGACACTTTTTGCTGTAGTTGTAAGCTGTGCGGCGTGCGCGTGTTTCTCTGTCTGTCTCTCTCTCTCATAGTTTTTATAAATCATGGTAAATAAAATAAAGATGTTAAGATAAATTTGTAAAGTAGTTTTTTTGATTTTTAACGATAAAAAAATCATTAAAAACCCGAATAATTATTTTCTATATACCGCTAATAGAACTTAAAATTAATATTTTTATAATGAGGAACTTCGTTCCTATTACTGTTCTTTTTTCGATTTTCTATTCTAAGTTACAACGTATTCAACCAATATCCGGTATCCCTAGCTAACATACTTGTTCCTTGATATATTTTTCAAAGTAAAACTTCATTTGACAAACAATCTTAAAATAACGAAATATTATTTTATTATTAATTGTGATTTAATTTTTATCCCAGGTGGAACAGACCGGCGCTGTCGCTCCCACTCCTGAAGAGCGACACGTGGCCAACATGCAGATCAACGGTTACGAGAACCCTACCTATAAGTACTTCGAAGTCAAGGAGTAAATTTCCCGCCACTTTAATCCACCAGACCTGCTTTACACGCTCTTTCTTACTTCGAGAAACGTAGACGGTGAAAGTGTTTAGAAATATCTGAAATATCTCATTCGCTTATCCATTCCCTGGCTTTTTCGAGCTGCACGATTTCTACAAAGTAAAGCACAATAATTTCAATATCGTCCATTTTAAAAATAACATTGCTAACAGTAAAAATTAAATTAAGAATATAAATCCTCGGAACCAAGGGATGGAGACGTTTCGATCTAATACTATGTGATGTGTGCTAGAAACCCCTAGTCTGAGTCGGACCCTCTCCTTATATCTATTTCCTTGAATAATTAATTCTTTATGGAATGAATGTGTGTGAAGATTACATAACTCTATGCGTAAAGCAAGCCTGGTGGCGAATATTCACAAACTTCATTTTAACTATAAAGCTTGTGTGATTAGTCAACATATTTTTTGCGATTTCTCGCAATCAGTCAAACTAAACATAATTGATATTAGAATTTATATTGTTTTATATGTTATATTTTATGTTTGCACCAAAATATTTATTTGATTTTAAGATTAGGTCTAAGTTTCGTCTAGTGTCCTAGAAATCATAAGTGTCACTTTGTAGTCGAGTTATTTAAATTAAGTTTTCGATACCGCATCTCGAGTGATAACTACAGTGTGTAAACTACTCACTTTTTATATTATAGGTTAACATTACTCTTATCGTTTTTATATTTCAACGTTGATCTCACTTTAGTAAGATACTTCTTATATAACTTCTCTAACTCTCGATACGTCACTGTACGTTGTCACTCGAGTCAGTGGAACAAACGTCCATGGTACGCTGTGTAAATAGACTCCGCGTACAAATTTGAACCTAAATTACTTACTCTTAAAGCCCGCTTTCTTTTTCTAACGTAGGTAGAACATAACGTGAATTTTATGTAATAAAATGCGAAAATATATTTTAATAATTACGTGTACTTAGCAAAGGGACGGGCGGCAAAGCCGGCGCGGGTGAACGCTTAGCCTTGTAGTTTTCTTCTAGTCAAAGAAACTTTCAATCTGAGACAACTTCAACAAGAAAGATATCGTTTAAAGATGTAACTAATGATACATATATCTGTCTCTTTTCCCTTTTCTTCGTTTACCCGCGGGACAATACTCTTAGTTCCCATGGAAGAGAACTGCGTACTCAACGTGCGCGAAAAGGTATACAATCCACACTCGGCCTAAGTTCGAAAAGAGCTTCGAATTATCTAGTCAAATGGGTGCAACAGTCAGTTTAATTTAACGGTCATGGCGCACATTGGGTACTCGGTAACGCCGAAACAGTAAGCTTAGTGAGTGTATGTACGGTTATTATATAAGTAGATGTACAAAAGTAATACATTATATAGATGTTCTAGCGTCAGATACATAGATATAAAGCAAAATATTATTATATATCGCATTCGTCCGTTTAATGTAAGGGCTTGCGCTCGTGTCTATTCCCACGTACCACACTTAATGTTACGCCGTAGTTAAGATGTAATTCTGCCTCAGTATTATATACATTTAAGCTTATTTGTTACATAAGCTAATTTATATACACTAATTCTATTCGTTTACGGGCGAAGTGGCGTCGCTACGTTAAGGAAGTCATATCAGATGCGTCTGGCGTCATGTACCTTGATCACTTCGGCTTGTCTGAAACCGCCTTAACATCTACTAATTGAGACTCTCGATACTAGATGGCGTTAGTAGCGCGTCGAAGTGAGCAAGGTGTGAGTAGGCGCCCGCCCGTGGCTTGTACGGCATATTTACGTAAGTTTACTCACTGTATAACGTAAGTCTATCCTGCATCAATAACCGCTGTATTTTTACTAATAACTAAGTAACGAGCCGACCACTTATTTTTTTAACAAAACTTTTTGCTCAAAATCAGCTGTCTCTCGTCGGTACTAAAATTCTGTATCCATTCGATGTCTAATATTTCGATGTGAAGAATATTCGATGTTCGTAGATTAACCCTGGTTTATGTAATTTCAGATCACTGTTTCACGTATTTTGAGAATATAATAAATGGTTTGAAATCTTTTGTGTTTCCTATGCTACATTTATTGTGAGTTCGAAGTTCAAATTGAATCAATAAATAGGAGTATAAATATTGGTGTTATTAATGGTGATATGCCACATCCTGCTTTTTGTATTTAAGTTAGCTTTAAACCTAAAGTATAACAATATACATGTAATGAAAAAGAATGTACTCTCAATAATAGACTCAGTAATTACCTGCACTTACATTTGCCTATTTAATGTATATACTTCTTTACACTGCGTATTTAAAAATATGATATGATATGATCACCGTAAACTTTCCTTATATACTTACTTATATAAAAATAAAGATGGAGTCCAAATTTCATCTACACAAACCTAAAATAAAATTAAGATTGAGACGAATCTGTACATTAAATGTCATTTTATATAATAAGATTTAATCTTATTGTAAAAGTCATTATTATTGATACATCGGCTGAATTAAATTTTAGAATTTGCGTGACTGTGTCCGCATTTGAGAAAACCAATGGACAGATTTCGATAAAATTTTCTATTCATTTGATAGACGAAAATAAGAGAGTACGTATCTATTTTTAAGCCAACTATACAATTTGCAAAAAAAGTTTTCATTGCTGAGAAAACGATATACCTATAAATACCAGAGAAAGAGAGACTTTCCATCACCAGTTTCAAGACCACGTTCCTGAAGATCCTGAAGACCTTTGAAAGCCTTGGGCTATTCCAGAGGACCACACGCTAGCATGACACAGCCTAAGTAGAATCAAAAAACTATCTGTATAATAAAAAAAGACATCGATCCGTTGCTAGGTGAAAGAATACATAATATTATTAGAATTATATAGTATAGGTACTCTTGCAGTAGGTATATATTTCTATTAGTATATGTTTAGGTCATCTGCGTTAAAGGTTACTAATATTTGATCGACAAATTATATGTCATTTATGTCTTCTTCAAAGAAGATAGGTAAAAGTAGCTATTAGGTATATAGTATTGTAGAAGCTATAATTGTATATTTAAAACTAATATATAAATAAATATTAAGAAAAAATATTTAATCTATTGAGATGTGTAAAATATAGCAAAACCTAATAAAATTATTGTTGATCAACTTCGCAAAATAGGGTTGCCAACATTTCTTTGCTTCGAACTCATTTAATTTTATTTTAAAAAATGTAAAGTACCTATATAAGTGTGTTAAAAAATGAATTTACATTTTAAAATTCTAATTTCTAACCTAATCGAATTTATACACTGATATTTTTAGAGTATCTAATTGAAATAGTCGTTATTAATATTCAATGTGGCCTCAGTAGTTATGGTCGCACGTATAGCAGCTATATTAATCTTTATAAAATACAAGTCAGAATACTAAATAACATTGTGTCAGAGAAAATCAAATTATCCTTTAGTGGTGACGAGATGGGTCTTTTTAAACATTGCAAAGTAATACCTATTCATGATAAATATAAGTATACAATTATAAAAAAAAATCAATCATAAACTGAAGAAAAAATAGAACATGCTGTGTATACCAGAGCGGTGGCGCAAGATCGCTTGTGTACTGAGAGGGCAACGAATACATTAGGTACTCCACGGCTTATAAATAGGTAGTTTGTTTAATAAAATTACCAGTAAAAATATTAAGTCAGTATGTAAACTTTTATAATAAATAAATAAAATAAATAACGATACAGAGGCCAAATCTACAGTTTTTAGAATATATGTCTGTCTGTCTATCTCTTTTATATAATAGCTATTTATTTATTATGATAGCTGGTTATCCGGGAAAACATATAGAATAGTTTTTTACTGCTGGAAAAATCTAATTTCTGAGAAATCTGTGCTAATAGTTTGAGCATATTCTACAGTAATATATTAAACCTGTAAATATAAGAATCGGGTTTCCGGTCAGACCGCGGCCGGATCCGCGGGAAATGCAGTAATTGATTGTTAATCACTAAAATAATCAAAATTCATTATTTGACATTTGTAATACAATGTAACGTGGTATAAGCAAGTCACGAGGTTTACTTCCACCAAGCTCAAAGAGCTTTTAATAACATTTTTTTAATTCGTTATGATAGTTTTTAAGTAAAGCGCCTTGAGTTGTGTACACTGTACAGTGTACGTACGTACAGCTGTAATTTTAAAATTATAAGTAATTATAAATGAATAGTCAAAGTTTTTATTATATTTTTCTATACCTACTTACTAATGTTATAAACGCGAAAGTTTGTAAGCGTCGATGGATGTTTGTTTGTCTTTCACGTAAAAAGTACTTAATGGATTTTAATGAAACTTTACAATAATATAGGTTATACATGAGAATAAGAAATAGGCTACAATTTATAAAGATATTGTGTGAATTTTCCAAAATAATGACGATAAGTGTCAAGTAAGTAGTAAAAAATCTACCATCTGCGAGCTGTTCTGGCGTGCGCTGCCAAAACCGCTAGAGTTTCACATATGTATGAAGGAAATGTTTATCTTAATCAAGCGACTCACCCTCACTTCGCACGGCTTTGTCCCTAGATTTAGCTCGAGCGAAGCCCCGGGTTCCACTAGTCTAACATAGTTTAGATCTAAATGCAACTAGCTATCGTCTAAAAATAGAAATCTAAATTAACTCATGAACGTTCTTTGAATTAAAAATATGTAGTACGGGTTAACTAATATTTGAATAGCGCCATCTAGTACCGAGTAGTACAACTAGTTCAGAATGTATTATGGTATTGTTTTACTGACATCTATCGTATGACATGCGAACTACGTAAGGTTAAATCAGCGATATCTTGTGGAATAATTGAATACTACGCTGTTGTATTTTTATCAAAAGTAATAAAATTTTACGCTAGATGGCAATAGTTGCCATGAGCAGTATCAGATGCGTACTTTTGTTTATTTATTTTATCTATCTCCAATTCGAAGCATTCAAGAATGTTTTATGATAAGCGATAGTCATCATCTTATAATTTATTTTAATTTCCAGGCTAGATCTAACCAAAGGTAATTTGAACAATTCGTTAACTAACGGTTAATCTTTGCTTTGTTTGTGATACATTTGGACGTGAGTTCCCATACTGATATCATTCTAGACTCTAGAGTTTTAAATAGATACGTAGTATACACTCGTTCTGACAAAGCTAATATGCATAAAATTTTAATAGATAAACTAATTTAAAATTAGATACCTTCATAATCATGACTTCAGTACATACCTATTGTAATATTTTACATAATTATAAATACACGTCATAATCAATATCAATATAAATTTTTATAGTATGATCCGTATAAGGACAACCTAATAAATAGACTATGTCGGCCTTATAGAGGCAAGTATAAAAATGGCCTAAAAATGCCTAACAAGAATTAGTCATTACGTGTGTTAAACATAAGCAGTAATAAGCGCTTGTTGCGGTTTTGTTCCTACAATTTATGAATCAATCTAATTACAGGAGAAGCGCTTAACTCAATCTCCTATTACGAGACTACAAATGCTTTCTGCGACTTTATTTCCATTTGTTCCATACTTTTTTATTTAAATTAAAATGAAAGCTGTATAATATTTCTTTTGAAACCACTAATTTAAAAATATAATATATAAAATATTTAAGATATTGTTAATATATTACGTCACATGACATAGGTATTAGGTAGGTATTTTGTTAACGATAAGATTTGCGCTTTTTAGCGGAAACTGAGCGATGTGAGTTCCGCATAATCATATCTAATTGAGAATAGGTAGTTTTCCTTACATATTAATGTACCGACTTACTTACTAAACTTACTGTAAACCAATTTACCTAAGAGTTAAAAGAAGCGATTTCTAGTCACTAGTAAGTTAAATAGAACTTAAATTTATATAAAAGATCAATGAATCCGCATTTCAATATGGTATGCAAATGCTTGATAATTTTGTAATAAAAATGATTATACTGTTATCATTTCATGTGCAAACGAAGCAATACTTTTATCATATCTCAACTTTATACTGAATTGGACTATCGCGACCACTAAATATGCCTACGTGAATGAATATAAACATTTTTAAGAAGCAATTTTCAAAACTTACCTAATCTAAATCAATATCTTAATCTTCTCGATTATTATAAGTAGGTACATGATTATTTAAAATCTAAGTAACGATGTTGCTTACATCTTCTGTATTAACTAACGAAAGACGTGACGTTGTAGGGACGTGTCTGTCACTAGAGAGTACAGGTAGGTAGGTCGGGGTTTGTATCTGTGTTGGCGGAAACTGAAAACAGGTCGAAAAGTAACAATGAACCTTATTTTACAACACCTTGGTCTCATAAATAGTCACAGTATGCAACATAATTATTATTTCTCAACAAACACGTCATTATTACCTATTAAGAAATGTATTATGCACATTAGTGATAGTTAGTACCTACCTACATATTTCCAAATAGTGTATCGGCTCATAAGAAATCGCTTTGAGTTATAAGGCCTTTGCGTTCTGTTTTATAGATATCACAATGTATTTCATCAATGCGTGCAAATGTTATAAATACAAGTAAACAAAGAACGTCAGACTTGGAAATGGCTTTAGAATTTTATTTTGTAATAATTATTAGATATACCTACTATAAGAAAGGAGTCTTTTTTTATTTTATGGATATTACTCCTTACGTAGCTATATTTACGTTTAGCTAAAATACATAAAGTAATATAGTATATATCTATGTATATTTAAAATAATACTAAAATATGTTCATTATTTGCGTTACAGTTAATTTGTTGACACATACATAAAAAAAAATCTTCTATTCGGCTAAAAGTTTAAAGAGTAAAAAGAAAATGCATACAAATTATTTTAATTCTTTGTTTATGGACTCAAAGCTTGAGCTTACACGTGTTCTTACACGGCTGAATACTTTGTAATCTAGCATACTACACGGCACACATGAACCTAGGTATATCATTAGGTCATCGAAGTAAAAATTTTGTATTGCTATCGCTGAAATAAGTCAAAAATCAATTGATTAGTAAGCGCTAACCCTTTCTGAGCCGACGTGGTGGAATATGGTCTATTTTTCCCTTTAATTCCCCTCGTAATAGGAGGTCCATGCCCAGCAGTGGGTCAGTAAAAAAGCTGAATAGAATTGCTTAGTATTCTTTGTATAGTAAAAACTCGATGGCGTAAAAAATGTGTATGTATAACATGTCGTATAAAATGTCGAATAGTCGTAAATCTAAGAAAGTTTCATGTATTATGTTAACTTTATATGTAGGTCAGTTTAACTAACCTACTGTTTGCAAATAACAACGTTGGCGATTGCGGTTATTTTTTTATTTTAATATTTACCTACTAAAACATAGATAAAGTTTTAAAATGTTCAATCAACACTATACTATTATGATGAAAGGATCCCTTTAAAAGTAAGAGGGATTGACAGCGTAGACTTATTCGCAATAGGGTCCTGACTCCACCCTTTTTATAGGGTTCCTAAACTGAAACAATTATTAATTACTAAAAGTGCACGATACTTGTCTTGATTTGCGCTTAAATTTATATATATTTTTTAAAACCTTTAAAAATGTCCTCTAAAATGAATATTTTGAATAAGAAAATTGCAATGTTTCATATGTACTATAAATTATTATTTCGACCGATTCCAGCCATAGCGGCCAACGCCAATCTCATTGAGACTTGCCAACTACGCAAAAGTCATTATAGTGCATAAGTGTACGCAAAGACACAATAGTGCATTCTCTATTCCTATAACTCTCATACTCCGTAGGGACGACTACTCGACACGACCAGTGCGAGCTAAGGCGTAGGACCGATGGCTTTACGTGCTCTCCGAGTCAACTTCCCAACTCCATGCTGTTACTGAGGCTTACTAAACAGAAAGACTCAATAATTAAACTTGACCCGACCCGAGACTCGAACCCAGGACCTCTCGATGTATGACCGTACATGCTAGCCACTACACTACTGAGGCAGTTCAATCATCTTAAGTAGGTAGGTACTAACTGTTTAGACATGAAAATCTGTGATATGGATTATCTCAACTAGATAACAGGCGTGAGTCGTAACCAATTTAGTTTACATAATCTGTACGTTCCAAACAAGCACTATAAAGGACTATAACTGAGTACTTTAATAAAGCAATTAAAACAAAGCTACATTATTTTCAATATTTAATATAGACATATAAATAAAATTGACATGTCTGTTTATAATTTCAAATTAACAGCTTTTCATTAAATGAATAATATGAAAGTATATAACAGTACTTAGGTACATCGAAAAATCTATTACTAAAATTTTTGTCTCTCTGTCTATTTGTTCCGGCTAACTCTGAAACGGCTGGCTGAAACTTGGTATTTTTTGAAAATGAATGCCCTTTTGACCTGAAAATAAAAAACATAGATAGGTGTTTAAATGCGTGCATAATGTTGAGATTTATAAAGATAAAGTTTAATTTATGATATAAGTTCACTACAAACTGCGCCACACGTGTTGTCGATATTATAAAATAGGTTATTTAATTTCGATTTGAAACATTAAACTGAACGATAAGAAGTATTGCGTTATGCAACGCTTGATTTAACGGTTAGAAAAAAATCTTGCAAATAATTATCACTGGAAACTAATTATCACTGGAAACTAAGTATCATATAAGTAGATTTAAAATTGCTTATGAAAGTGAAGGACTGACGTTAAAATAAATATATAAAAAATGTTAAACCTTTAAAATTCCAATTTTATAGTATGTACTTACTTAAAGAAATAAGATTGTAAAGTATTTTTACTTTTTACCTAATTAAAAATATATTTTTTTATAAGTGAACAAACGTGAACTTGTTTGAACATAAATCCTGTATTACCTACTGTAGTTATACCAGAGTTATAGAATCGATAAAAAAGAAGTAAAAATAAAAATATTTTTCTAAAACTGTAAACTAAAAATCGCAGTAAATTTTAACTCATAATATTGCAATTATTTTAATACGCAGTATACTTAGGTTTATAGTTATACTTGATAGTGCATTTGGATTACTAGGATCCAGGTTCGATTTTCGTACAATACGTATAAAGGGTAGGTATAGAAAAGGAGAGACACTAGATATTTTTTTTTCTAAAAACTATCAAATAACCTGTTGCTACGTTCACTACATTATCTTTATAAAAAATGGCGGTTATATTTAATACTTCAGCTAACTTCAGCGTGCTTATAAACAGCTAACTTCATATACTTTTTCGCTGACACGGTTTATGGTTAGTAAATGAACTATAAAACTACAGATTTACGGGACAGGCTAATGTATTAGCCACAAAATGAGGAGGACAGAGGATCATTCTGCTCGACTTTGCCTGTCAGAATATGGTTCCTATATTATACCCATGGACGAATATCAGTTTATTCGTCCATGATTATACCCATGAAGTCAGAAAATGGACAAGTAGTATTCTTATCTCCTTATCTACTGTATATATTATAAATACTTAGTGTAAATAAATCGTAAATAAACATATACAACTTTATAATATAATATAGGTATAAATACATACATACTGGTTTTATAAGAATTTTATTTACTTCATTTAAGTACATACATTTACATAACATTTATAAAAACTTATTGATCAAATTATCACCAGTTTTTGCTAAAGAGTGGAAGAGTATGTGTTAAAATTTTAAATTTCAACTACAAAATATTATTGTTATTGATTGATATTAAATTTATGTAAAATGCAGTAATTCCAATGTTATTATAGTAAAGATGTTGTAGAGCATTTTGACAATTAAGATCTAATGTAAGGTTGTTATTTTGATTTGTAGCCTTTATTATTTCCCTCCATTTATTACAAAAAAACAAATAACTTAAATTAAATAAAATATTATAAAATACCTTATTTATAAATAACAGGAACGGGTTATATAATAGGTAAGAGAATAAATTTTTAAAAGAATATTTATTTAAAAGAAAAAAGATTGTTAAATTAAAAAAATAAGATGTGAGAGTGACATAAACTATACAATAAATGCATCAAGATATTACAAAACCACTTTTCTTAGCTTTAATTATTTATACGAGGAAAACCATTTCCTTCCACAGATTAATGTAAAGTTATGGAATTTTAAGAGCTATCATTTAGATTAAAAATCCAATAGCGTTATGGATACCTACATAACACCCCAGCTATGCCGCGGGCACCAGCCAGAAGCAGATCTGAAATTCACACGAACAATAGACGCATACACAAACATTATGCCGACTACTCAATCTTATAAACATAATATAACGGAATGCAATACATATTTATGTACAGTGCCATTAAAATTATTAGAGTACTTTGTTTTAATGTTATTGGTTTGAAAATATTTAGATAATTTCTAATTACTAATAAACAAAACTAAGATCTTTAGCTGAAAATTACAGATTTTAACTTATATATAAGCAGTTATAGCCCAGTGATAACGCGCTCGCTTCGATAACCGAGCGATACGGTTTCAAGTCCGGGTCTCGCACCTCTGATATTTTCATATGCGAAACATTTCTATCTTGATAACCATTAGTCTTACGGTTAAGGAAAACAGCATAAGGAAAACTGCATATCTGATATAACCTAGCAAGTTTTCAAAAGACATGTGAAGTTCGGCAACCCGCACTAGGCTAGCATGGTGGAACTATGAGGCATCGTTGTAAGTAATATACAAATTATATCAAACTAGCATTTCCCGCGGCTTCGCACGCGCTCTAAAGATCGGAACCCAAATTCTTCTTGAGTCGCGCGGTATCATACTTCGTAGAACTAACGCCCACCCTTCCCGTTTTTGCAACATTTTTCATTGATGCTCCTCTCCTATTGGTCGTAACGTGATGTAATATAGTCTATAGCCTTCCTCGATAAACGGACTATACAACACAAAAATAATTTTTCAATTAAGACAAAAAACAATGAAACAAACAAACTCTGTCCTAATGCTTAGGAAATATACTTATAGATAGGTTTTAGGGTTTGGTTGCAACTTGCAAGTTAGTAAATGTACATTGTATCTATGTACAAATATAATACAAATAATAGCATAGTAAAATAATACTGAAATGTATATCGCTTTTTAAATAAAAAATAACGATGTAACCGAACTAGAAGCGAAGCGAAGAAGTTTCTACATTGATTTACTTATATTTGTAAACCAGCATACAAATTATATAAAGAATTTTTTGTTTTCTATTCAATAGTCTGAATTGAAAATGTTGCAACATTCTCAGATTAAGAGAACCAAATAGACCGAGCGCAGTAATAAATGAAATGATTTTTTCTTTCTATTGCATATACTCCGTACATGTCACAATCTCAATCACTCTTAACGTAATTATTCTTCCCACGGGAGTGAAAACTTATATGGTAATATACTTGAAACTTATCTCATATCCATCCTACTTAATATTATAAAAAGTTTGTGAGAATGAACTGATGGATATATCACAGCAGAACGGCTGAACAGATTTGAATGAAATTTGGCACAGAAATAGATTATATACTGGAATAGCATATAGATTATTTGTTATCCCGGAAGCATATTCCTGTCGCACAGTTTTGTTGTTGCTTCTCGCTAGTTTTAATAGTCTTAATTAACCTCAAAAATATAGAAGTCGTTAAATAGCAGAACGTGTAACATAAACAATGAAAAATCACACCCGAATTGCTTTACTTACTTGTTTTGAAATTGGTCAACAATAATCTCCGTGGAGTAGCTGGCAGTGTCGTATTTGACGTCACGGCTTATCGCGAACAACTTAAACAAACGTGAAGCCAGTTCTTTTCCTACGACGAAACGTGCTAACAATAATGAAGTTTTATCAATTCATGATTATTCGCATATTATTGTGATTTGTGCGTTACATACCCTTTATTGAATAAACGTCCAATTTTTATTGAAAATAAAGAATAGTTTTGCATAACTAACTATTAGCATTTATTATTATTATAGCGCAAGTAAAGATTTCTTACTGATAAGATACTTGGCAGTATTTAAAACAAATCAAATCTATAAACATACTTAATTCCAGCAAAATCTGTTCAATGGTTTTCTTGTGATGCATTCTCAGACAGACAGACAAAAATTCTCAAAACTATAGATACGTCATACGGCCTCTCTATCCATAATAATAAAAATACTAGGTATTTCAATAAGGTTCTCAGGCAAATATAATGTACAGATTCTGCTTATACAAGTTATATAATATAGATTATTATTTCTAGTTACCTATTACATTATAGACACACAGATTTGCATAATCAAACAAGCATTGAACTAATACTCAAGTAAATACGTACTCAAGAAGTTAAACTTAAAAACAATAACGACTTTTAACACAATAACCTTAATTGCAGAGCGTAATAACCAAATGTGTGACTTGTAAAATCAGTTTACTTCGCAAACCATTAATTCACATATCGTTCAATAGTTGTAGCGGCCAGTTATATAGACCTGTCGCGCCCCGCGCCGTCGCTTAAGCTTAGTCTGATGCAGGGCTTTTGAATGGAATGCGGTAGGTCAAGTGGACTGGCGGATAATAAAAGTAACCCTCGTGATAAATACAAAGGGCTGTGCCCCTGTAGTAAGATGCGGGGTATAGCGGAATCACTTGCTTGGTACAGGGATCGGTCCCGTTATTGTTAGTAATGGTTTTAGTTGATATATAGATTTGTGAATTATTGATTGTGATACTCCGCCCCTATTACTAAGAACCAACGCTGGGATAAAATAGTTGAAAATTTTTTTTTTTTACTAAATAAGACAAACAGAATATTTTTTTTTGTTAATCAACTATTTAACGACTCGCCCTCGCTATGCGAATACGTCTATCCGTGTACCTACTTAACATCAAAATAAGCTTCTACTGTGAGTTCCTGGATAAATATAAATTATGTAATCGCGGTCCGATACGAAGTACAGCACTAAATCCTTTTAAACTACTAAAAGCAAATTGAAGAAAGCTTATTTTTATCATTTATGCTTGAATTCATGATCAGAAATAAAATGTACCTATATTTAAAAAAATCTTCGTATATCTTTCAATAATTACTTACATTCATTATCATATAGCATAAGACATATTAAAAAATCAATGGACTTATATATCGCATTCGTGCCCACTTTAAATACTCAATATAATGGAGACTTTCTCTAAATCCTACCGACACAAGGTCTTTTCGGATTTCTTACGCCACCTACTTACCTTAACGTATGTTTCTATATATTATATAATTATTTTGTTTTTCATTAATAAATGATGATACAATGTGACGTATTTAATAGTTATTAGATAATCTTTTTTATATGTGATTGATTATTTTTGCTTACCGATGTATATTAAAGATACTAGCAAATTATGACAGATATTGGAGTTGTTCAGATAAAAAAAAACAAGTAAGTAGTTTAGAAGAAAAAACAAATTGCACTTTGTTTTTTAATGTAAATGTAAGAAGTATAATATAAGCGCACATAGAGAAAGTTGTATAACAATTAACGGTCGTAATGTCGCAAGCCAACGAAATAGAAACTAAATCGTCTGGGTCAAAAGTCCATCCATTTAAACATTTATGTACTTTACTAGTCCACCCCGAGTGTGTATTAAGTGTTCACTACAGTCAATTTACCCTAAAGGTATATACTACGTGATAAAAATCGCTTAAATCACTCTTAGGCCTATCTCCAAGATAACGCTGCGTAAAGGAATAACAAATGAGCATATCGACATGTCTACCCCCTAAGCACTTATAATGTTTTGAATATTAGTTTTATAAGTCGAACAAAGCCGCGGGTTCCGCTAGTAAATATATACAAAAACTTGACAAATTATTACTTAAATCTTCCTCGAGAACCACTCTATCCAATTGGTGAAAACAGCATGAAAATCGGTGTAGTAGTTGTTAAGTTTATCGCGAAAAGACGGACAGACGCGGCGTAGGACTTTGTTTTATAACATGTAGATTGTACTGATATACATTACTCTCTTTCGCAGTCGGATAAGTGACACAATGGTAATTTAAATATGTGGTGTGCGAATATAAGATATGGTATGCGTCATACAGGATAATTCACAGTGTATTATTGGGGAAATACATTTCCATATACTTACAAATGACAATGACAGCAATACTACAATTTTTATTTGGTAGTATCTGATACTACCTAGATTTTTCGCTATTACTTTTAAAAATCAAGTCTGTACATTAAATGTTATTTTGGAAAATCTAATTGAAAGATTCAATTTTATAAGTAGAGACAAAAAAAATCAAAATAGATTCGGCTTTTGCATCGATAATAATGCTTGTTTCAACAAGATTCTAAAATTCAAAAAATATAATATAAATAAATATACTTAGGTTGATAGGAAGAAGAAGAACTGATACCAGTTTATATTTATTTAACGTATTGGAGGCCCTTCGCACATACGGACCATTGGGCCTCTCTGTAGAAATAAGATTAGACTGTAAAACAACTTTTGAGAACTGACCGGACCCTGGACACTTGCCCAGAGTGCCTAGTAAAAAGTGAGGCTTGACTGACTTGCTCTAACTGAAACAGTTAATTTAAATAAGTAACAATAATAATAGAACTTTTTTGTTATTTTTTGTAGACTTAATTGTTTTTTAATTTAATACCATTTTATTTAAGGATAAAATGTTTGTTAATATACGTATTCTATGATATGTAAGCAATAAACGCGCTATCTTGTAAATTAAATTATTTCGTGAGCTGATAAGATTATTTCATTCATTTCATTAATAAAATACGTTAAAACAGATGTTTTTTTTTATTTATGTAGTATAAAATTAATTATAGAGCATAATATTTAATACTTATTTATACCAACTTAGCTTTACCAAAAAGTCATGGAATATACTTAAAACACTAATAAATAATGTATTAATAGGTAGTACGAATAAACGTGATTTAAAAATACCAGACTGAAACAAAACAGTAGTTCCTGCGAAAAGAAAGATACTAGGAAGAGAGTTTAATATTTTTATAATATGGGATTTTCATCGAAAGAAGTGCTTCTTAAAAACTGACAAGTTTTGTATTTTTAATTTAAAAAAAATGGTATTTTTAGGCATTCTAAGCCCTTAGTTATTTTATTTCCTTGTGTATTGATTAATTTTACTAGATCGTAGGTAAAAAATAACCGGCAATTATATTTTATTTTCTGCTATAAATAATCTGGTCTTAAAAATCAGCCCCCTTATTAAACATTTTAAAGAGTTTATTAAACGATTTTAAATCAAACGTTAATCCAGGTTCACTTACAAATGAGAATTAGTGTAATAACTAGATATAACTCGATCGTGTGACGTGTCTGAATCGGATTGTGACTAAGGCGACATCGCTAAATGCTCTAGAGTCTAGAATCTTGTTTTATTTGTCTTAGTCGGGTTTCACTTTTATTATCTTTTATTCTTTATTTAATAAGAGAAATTTTAAGTCATTTGAATTAAAATTTTCGTTTCGTGTCATTGTACATTTTATTTATCATATATGTACTAGCAATTCCCGCGGCTCCGCTCGCGTTCTAATCATAATTAAAAAATTGAGATTGATGGTAGTCATATAAAAGTAAAAAATGAAAAACCTGGAAACAAAAAATCACCCTTATCACCTGGAATAAAAAAGCCTACGACCTATTCTCGGACCCACCAAATGTATATAAAAAAGATATCAAAATTGGTCAAGCCATTGCGGAGAAGTTCGATAACAAACACTGTGACACGAGATTTTTTTATATTAGACCAGCGACTCAGCCTCGCTTCGATCGGGTTCTTCCCTATAATAGGTTCTATCCAGCCAAGGGTTAAAATAAATAAGATTTCGAAAATATAAAATATAAAAAGTAGCCTAAAGTTACGCCTTATAAAATTAGCTACCTAAGTCCCGTCAAAATCAGTCGAGCCATTTCAGAGATTATCCGGAAAATTTTAAAAAATTAAAAAACCTGATTTTTTTATGCTTGTACCGTATTTATATATACTTCCATATGTATTTAGTGAAAAGATATTAATTTGAAATTAAAAACAGACACTTCAATTTTATTTATATGTATTATACAATATAGTACATGTAATGTATTATTTTAGTGTCCGTTTAACTATTACATATTTTATATAATAATTCCTATATTTCACATTTGTTTGCTTTTCGTAAATTGTAATATGTATGTACATACTAGCATTTACTGAAAACCTAGAAAACTAAACCGTTTAAGATGAAACTTTATGAACATGCTATTAATTGAATGTAGAATCGACGACCGCTCGACCACACGATTTCTCTAACATTTCGTAGTATATGAAGACTAGTGATTACGCAATATGATATACTGAGAATATGTTTTGTTCATAATATATACAAATGCAGTGTGCAGTTTTAATAGGGCTTATTATTATAAATACAAAAGATTATATGTGTAGTATGTACTTACTCCTTCACGTAACGGCTGGACGGATTTGCGTGAACTTTAGTACACGGGTAGACTACAATATTAGGTAAATAACACAAAACCTACTGTAAGGTACATCGTATCGTCCTCGAGAAAAGTCAGGATATGCCGCTAGCTTGAAATATAGTGAACTGTGGTTTCCTTTAGTAACACTTACCGCTTACGTATAACATGCAATGAAAGGCTTTTAGTAATTGAGAAAATTATTAAATCTTCTAATGGAAAATTTTAAATTATTTTTAAGTAGAAAGTATTCTAGATTTTTTCGAATATGCAAACGATTTTGCTGACACTTTCTTTTCTTTTTAACAGATTCTCTTTTTCACTTAAATCACATTCCAAAGTGATACATATACGAGTATGTATGTGTGGCAAAATCCTATGTATGGGTAATATATCGTCTTAAGGGCAAGGTTTATTATAAATATTAAAGGCTTATTTTGGTCTGACACTTGTTTAAACGATAAACTAAAAGTTTAGAGTCTCTCTAATATTTATTTTTTTATTCAAAAAGTTTGCCAACCACGATTGTCTTTGACACCTCCACCCAAAAAAATGATATGGTGAAATTTACACTGAGTATGTCTAAAGACCTTTATGCAGTTAACACTTAAACACTCAAAAGTAGCTAAATTTAATTTCCGAAACCGCAGGCACCGTAGGCCCAATAGATCAGTCACAATGATGACAGTGATGTCATAGCTTTAAAATGTAACATTTTACATTTGTTTGTATAAAGAGTTACGTGGTTATATTGGAGGAATTCTCAGCGGTTGCACTACATACTGGTTGTTTACATAACGCCTAGCGAGTATGTATTAAAAGAGTTAAGCATCCATATTTTTGTATAACGTTACAACAAATGTTATAATAGTACTTATTTATAAACCTATTCAATCTAACGGAATGACCCAATTTGATAAATTAGATGTATTTTATTTTATATATGTTCTATCTAGGTCATGCATTAGGAAATTATCTATTTGAAACGTGGTACTTTATTCTTTACTTTACATTGCAATTGTGTGGATAGTAGGCCTTAAAATAATGTACTGTATATTTTTACAATAAATATCGGACCGAATTCAGATGTCTGAATATATTTATAATCTTATAAATAAAATTTCACATGTCACGATGTTGATCTGCGATAAATTCCTAAGCTACTAATCCAATGTTGACTTCTTCTATTTGTCTATTTTGTACCCTAAGTTCTGTGCCTAAGTTAAAAAAGATATATGTGTGGCTGAGCAACGCGTGGCCTGGTTGCTAGTATTTTATATCATTAAAAAAACATTGAATGGGTGATATAAATGAACATTAGGTACTTAGGTTTCAAATGGATTTAAAGTGTCTCGACTTTTTTTATTTTTATATGTACCCACTTATTATAATGGCAAAATTTGTTATATAGATATAAGTACCTATTACAAACAGGCACCTCGGTGTGACATTTTTTCATTAAGAAAATTTGATTTTCTTTTTCGGTCCAAAATAAAATTTATTTTAGAGTTTAAAAAAATATAATAAGAATGTAGATATATTTTTTGCAAGTTATTGATTTGTCACGCAAACTCCACACTTTCACTTTGTCAACAGATATATTTTTTCAATTTACACACAGAATTTTTCGCTAATATACAAAATATTATTTTCCAGTCCTTTTAGCTTTAATACTTTTTAATTGAAAGTAAAACAGGCAATAGTATAAACGTTAGATCTTTGTCTTCATCTATAAACTTATTTTAGTTACTACAAATCTATTTCGACTAGCAGTATACTTTGTTTTAATCCAAATCATTTATCGTAAGCAAGTAGGTTGGAAAAAATACACTTTGATATTTTTAATTTATATTTATTTAATGATAATCTCTTAGCTTAAGACAGGAAACATTTATAAAATAGCAGCTAATCACATATCAATAATATAATCATAACATTTACAAAACACTTACATTTATAGCTTTTAACTGTTCACATCGCCTCTTTACGCCCGCTGTTAAAAATAATGCCGGAATCATACAACTAAAATTATTAGGACGACTTCTCGATTTTTTTCGTTTAGAAATCTTAATCTTAGATATGAAATGGTAAACACCAAATTATTTTTTTATGTACAGTAACATTTATTATATGTTATTTATACAAAATAAAGTTAACTTATCTTTTTAAGATTTTTTTCAAGTGATTTTAAAATTTTATTAAATAAATTATATATGATTTTAAACATAATTTTTTAGAACCTTATGGTTGAATATAGATCTTTATGTGTATTTAAATAGTTAATTGCCTATTTAAAATTATTATCTATCTGTTGCATTTGAATGTTCGTTTTCAATAATTCCCTGTCTATATAATAATGTAAAATGAAGAAAAGTAAAATGATTGGTGGATGATAATATTTATGAGAGTACATTTATTCCTATTTTCTTTTTTATGTCTTTATTTTTTATCTCCTTCAAAAAAGCAGAAAAGGGATGAAGGAGATATAATACTTTTTTTGTAAAAAACTAAATTATTTTCATCAATATTCCATACATTTACTGAAGAAGGTAAGTACTTATTACTAAAAAGCATATTATTAACAAAAAAATATGCTTTAAATCTGTAATTGTGAACACAATAATAAATTCTACCTATTATTACAGTAGTTATTTTACGTTTACAATACGATAACACGCTAGTTTCTAAAATAGCCTGCTTCAGGCCAGCAGTGTTTGTTTGCTAACGAGTTTAAAATGCATTTAATTCCTTCACTTCTAAGCCGGCTCATTAACCTCCGATAATATGCTAGATGTGGCGTTGTAATGACGCAGGAACGTTACAGATTAAACATATAATAATTGTACAAAATACTTAAATGTATTTTTTTAAATAATATATCATTTAATTTAAATCTCTTCAAGTTATTAATTACCATTTATTGAAAATCTTTTCTTTTATTGTATAAGAAATTATTTATGCGAATATATTCAGAGTAATAATAAAATGATAATGCATAATTTTTTTTTGTGTAAAATTACTTTGGCGAAATTGAAAATGCTATAAAATTTATTAAGACAAATTATTTCTGTAGTCGGGATGATTTGTATGATTTGGATGAGTCATTTTTCAAGTAATATGGTGTAATAGTTTGACTTAGTAATCATCTGAGGTTTTCCCACAAAATGTATAAGGATAAATTAAATTATCAAATATAGCGAAATAATGATGAAGACCTGATGATTAAGCTTGCTTTTTACTAACATTGTAACTAAAGAAATATGTTTAATTTAGGACATTTAACAAAAACCATAAACTTAATTGTGACTAAGATTTTTATTATATTTATTTTTATTACATTTGTAAACAAATGGAATTCCCATTATTCATTTAAAAACATTGTTCAAAAATAATTTCTATTGTAAACGAAAACAATAATACATATTTGCAAATAACGATGTTTATTCGAAATTATAGCTAGGCATAAAAAGGCGATATTTAAACTATAAAACAGCATATTATCATTTAATAGACAATCTTTGCCTTGTAAATTGTGAAATAATAAAAATCTACTCATAATACATAATGTGCGTTTTACAATACAATTTTAAAAATACATTTGGTTTCTGATATAACAACTAGTGAACATGATCTGGGACACGTATTGAAGAATTCAGTTTGATAGCAACGCTGGCTCTATATTTGGCCTACTCTATCATAAGATTGTTTTGCTAACAAAAAAGGATGCCATATCGTTAGAAATTTGTTTAACTTTTTGAATGATGTTGTGCATGTCCCGTATGAGTTTATTAGTTGAAATCAAGTTCCGGCATAATCCGGCGGCAAAGATATACAAGCACTTAATTTTATTATACACAATTCTTATCAACATACAAACTCCATACAAAAAACAAAACATCTAAAGGTACTACCATCGGGTACATGACTCGAAAAACCGGTTAATCCGTATAAAATGGCTGATATAGAAAAGGAAATAATTTTACTAAGCGTTTTCTTTATATGTACATAGCGTTAATTCCAAAAAAAATCGGATGGGGAAACTAGCACAAAATACAAATACGACATACAGGCTAGGCTAATATCACAGGAGGTACTGGGAACGGTGCGCCGCCTTTCCACCCCTTCGCCCCCCACCCCACAGCCGCAGCCGCTGCCCTCTTCAGGTACCTATTTACTATTCAGAAGGGGCGAAACGGGCTACTACCAATATATTTCGCGACAATTAAGATCTCAATAAAATGTTTCAACCTCATTTAATTGCACAACTTGTCCAAACTAATTGCACAACCTCGTCCACCGCTCCGATACATCGATACATTTCCGACTATATTTGTATAAAATAAATTAACAATGTCACAACACACTTAAAATGTATTCGCTAAGTAACGATAAGTACGTAATGATCGCATATTAAACCGATTATAAATCATAATGGTAACAAAGCGTAAATTGTCAGATAAGGTAACATAAAACAAAATATACAAATTAAACATAAACCGATATCGCTGTATAACAGTCGAAATCAAAAATCAGACTTATTAAAATGCACGTTTGGGCAAACGTTGGGTAGTTGGGCCAACGCTTGGCCTTGCCGATCTACGCGAGTAAGGTCACAAACGCTCATCTGTTGTAGAGTGTCGACGACCACACGTCATCACTTATAAGGTTTTTTCTTTTGTTACGGACATATAATACGATAATACGTAACATTCGATTGCCCACAATACACCGAGTATTTCTTAATAAGTGCGCCATCTCGCTCACTCATCACAGCGGATTGCACTTGGCTTTTACTTTCAAATTTTATCGGATGCGAAATACTGGCGTAGTGTAAGATTATTTCTCATACGAGTCGTAGAAGTCGAACGTGTACATTTATAAAGAATTTGAGAAACAAGTTTAAAACTAAACTATACGGTGGCCAAATCTATAATTCTGCGCAACCGTTCCCAGTTTTTGCACTATACCTTAATCACGAATTCAATTAATTAATTATAGTACAATAATGCAATAATAACTATGGCTTAAATCTAGAACTCCAATGTAACTGTTGAACGTCCTCACTGTATCTCCTGGCTCGAACCGATGCGACGTTTAAGATGACAAACATTCTGCGGGTCCGAAAAGTAATGGTCTTACACTAACTGGACCACGCCCGCCGACACCTGAGCAACTTTCACTAAATAATAAAAACACGCTAACAAAGTAAGTACTTTTCTTAAATAACAAAGAATTGGCTAAACGTTAACTGTCCGTTTCGGGGTAACGAGAATTCTATCAATGATGTCCAGCGGCAAGTTGCGAGGTGCGCTCGACCGCGATCCGGAACACACCGGGCATACGGGCGAGTTCGTCCAAAACGCGTCCGGTAACTCGGTCAGCGACTCGAGCGCCTTCGGCTCGCGAATAGTTTACTCGGGGCGCTGGCATCACAGCGAAGAGTGTACGTGCGCAGTGCGGCGCGGTCATGAGTCGAGCACCGTGAGAAGCCCAGGAGGCAGCAGCACGTCCTGCCGGGAGCCGTCCTGCATCTGTCGCGCTAGCTGTGCACAGCCGAGGTTCGCGTCACCTAGTTCCGGTATCGCGTCTAACAGCGCGAGGCACTCGTCCTCGACGGCGCGACGAGCTTTCTTCCCTATCCACGAGTCATCGCATTCCTCTCTCGCACGCCGCCTTCTAGCTTCTTTCTCCTTGCGTGCCTCTTCACTTAGACGACAATAAGTATTGTTTATGCAAACGGAACGACGTAAATCACGCGCAGGGTCTTCAATGTTTTCTAGTTTTTGTGAGCAAATTTCGATGACGCGCTTGCGTTCTTCATTAGCGCGGAGTCGGGCGGAGATCATAGAGAGCTTGGGCCTGGCAGCAGGCTCGGTGCGCGGCGGGCCGAACATATCGTCCTCAAAGGCGTCCGCAATCTCTGCCCCCCGAGAACTCTCTCGCTCTTCTTGAGGTGTCATTCTGTAACAATGAATAGTAAAATTAAATATTTATTATATATTATTTATTATATGCATAAATTAAATCCTACTAGAACTGTGAATGTGATACTGATATGTATGTCTTTATGTAATATTAAATAAAGAGCTATTAATTGGAAATGTCATTAACCGAACTTGAAATCAAGGCGTTAAAAATGTAAAAGTTGTCGTATCCATAAATGTTTATTAACGTATCGCGGAACGCATACCATTTAATAATAAACTGAGCCGACGCAAGTACTAGGTCAAAGAACAATGCCTCGATGCCTAAACGGGCCAATAAGATTCACACTTGATATATATAATCCATCCAAAATCGTAATCATATAAAAAGAGCAAGGAACGAAATGAACAGGTTTTAAATATACTGTGTGACCTACAATTATTTTTAACAAATACCTACCTAGATGATATATCTGATGATAGAATAAAAAATCCCGACATAAACATGGCGAATAATGAAATAATTTCTAATCGGTAGCACGACAAATATAATAAAAAGTTCAAAACACTAGCACTGAAAGAGCGCAATTCGTCACTCGTCCTCGACGGTAAGCAAGTATAAAGGCAACACAACAAGTGAAACAAAATGAAACCGCGCGAGAGCGGCGCGCGTGCGCAGCCCGACGATCACTCGGCGAATGACAGTAAACCTCACTGTAGATAAGACATTGAAAAAGCCAATTGCGTCACCCGTGTACGGCTACGTACGTGCTGAGAGGAAACGGGTGACGTACACTATAAACCGTCATTTAGACACTATTGACTGTCATGACTCGTTCTATTTGTTTACGACACAAAAGCTTCCAACTACGAACTAATCACTTTATCTCCATCGCAAGCAGCGGACTGGGTTCCCCAAAAGGTATACTTTTATCTATTCAAATAATTTACGTGTATCCCCAAATAGAAGAAACCGGATTTGGTATAAGTACATATCGACAGAATTCTGTTGTACAATTTAATCTTCATAATAAAATTATTAAAGCTGACTATTATTAACCTAATCATTAGTGCGGTTTAAAAACTTAATTTTAGTTTGAGCATAAATGGTTGTAACTGGAGATATACCTGTAATTATAATAATTTTCGACTTAAAGAACTAAAAATAATTGTATGAAACAATATTAAATAATAATTACTAATAATAGTGTAACGAATTCATAAATTATACAGATCACAATAACAATGAATAATTCAAACTCCGACTTAAGAAAAGTTCGACTTAGTTTAATAAACTTACTTCTCGTGTGACATTTAATTTCAATTTCATAATTAGGTACCTAGTAAATGTGAAAAACTATCGTTGGTTTGACGAAAACAAGATAACTAATATCAATCTATCGATAGATATTTCGACCAGGGGCAGCCATTACTGCAATAATCATTGTAATAGTAAAACCCAAGTTCATAAAGGGTAAACCCCGATTAATTTGCAACGAAAAATGACAAGATACTAAAAGAAAATTATATTGATATCATTGTGTGAGATTCTTTTTCATGATTTTTTAACATTTCCAAGTTCTTAATTAGCTTTTAAGTAAAAGAATTGAAAACTTAAGGTGTCAAAACAATGAACGGAGTTTAAAATTAAATGAATGGCAAAGCTTACACAGTGACTAAAATGTATTCTACAAGACGAGTCGTTTTTACTTTTTTGAGACGAAAGCGCGACAGTCGGCCGCGTGTTGGCGACCCCTACAGTTACGATCTAATAAATCTTGCTCCATTCGCCTCGAGGTTACCCACTACCTGCACTTTCTTTTCTCTGTCTCACACGCGTGCTAGCATGAAACCAAATGACATACCGAAAGATCTAACCGATAAATGACAACGATATGAAGGATCTAGTTAGTGTAACAAACTTAGATGATCTCTTGTAATGTCTTTGTCATAGATTATGTAATTTTTTAACCATGTAAATACCTTTGTAGGAACAAATTTAACTAAAATACTCAAATTAACATTATAATATGAGTTTTTATTTTTACTTATTAAACTGTTTTATAATAGTCATCCACCCTCGGTTCGTTAAAACGCGTCCCTGAACAAGTTTTTGTTAAATTTAACGGAATAAAAAGAAGCTTATATCACTTTCCAACACATAATATTTCTATGCGAAATATCATGTCTATTAATTGTTAGAACTCTCTAACAAATACACTTTTGCATTCATACTAATAAGGATGGGACAACATTTTAAGACATGTACACATATCTTTAATCTTTATTATATGCTACTTAACTTCTTGTAATAAGTGTAAAATTATAATGCAAAAGCTGTGAGCATCTGTTAGTATTAAATATATTGAGTCAGGAGCATTATTCGTTCAGATTGTTCTGGTTTTCAACAGTACAACGACCGAGCGACCCTCGCGTCCGAATTTTGTCGAATGGAAATGGCGTATACTCAGTTATCGGTTTTCATTCGACAACGGCTTCCGAATCCAATCATTCGAGAAATAAGTTATGACCAAATATTAATAAGATCAGGCTGAAGGTGTTATTAGTTCCAAATCCTTAACTTTTTTATAAGATGTGTTGAAAGGTTAGAATTGTTTGACTTAAGCCACTAAAACACCTCCATATCAAAATATATTGGATCTCTTTGTGTTTATAAATTCAATTTTAGAATAAAGGTGATGTAGCTCCGCATTTCAACCCTCAAGGCCTTATGATGTAGTTAGTGGGAGTTAGTGGGGCATTCTTTAAAGAGGTCTCACATGTGATTGATTGTGGTATGTAGGCGTGAAACGGTACTGCGAACAGCAATATACTAACTTCGTAGGAATATAATTTCAAAGGAATCTTTGAAGATTTATTGGAAAATAAAAACACAGCTTTATTTTCATTACGGTAAATGTCATGTTTTAATATAGTAATGAAAGTAGGAAAGAACGTTGAGACATTTCGATATTTGAAAGACTAATAGTAAAACTTTTAATTTATTTTCGATGCAATAAAAACTCATTGGCAAAATAAAAAAGTTTAGCCAAAGATGTTTTTTTATACCACTGCCACTTGCTCGTGCTCGGTCCTCTTGATATAATGTCATCAAACAGAAATTATAATCATGCATAACGCCCACTTGCTCTTTCCTATCTTTAAATTGTAGTCCTTCGTGGATAAAATCAGTTTATCGATTTTTTCCTTTTATAAATATTTCTTGGGAAAATCTGTGATTTGCTTCACATATTTTAAACATGTATTTTTCCATTCATCTCACTTTTACAATATCATGTTTTAAGCCCAGTTTTTTTTAGGTTAATTTAAATATCATAGGCAAGACCATTAATATTACTGTAACGATGTTCAGATTTTTACTAGGGTATGTTTGATTGGTTTGAAGTGGTAGTGGATGAGACAGTTTTAATTCCCTAAACATTATATTTTACTTATCGGCTTTTTCCTAGATTATAACGTAATGTCGTAATGTCTACTATAAAATACTGTCAAGTATTATTTAGTCCATTGTAGTAAAAATAATTTGCTAACATTTCGAAATGACGCCATCTTCGCTGGGAATATTTTTTTGTATTGACCATACAAGTATCTGTTTATTTCCATTTTACATATACTTAACATTACATACGTTTAATTTATATTAAACTTTCCATCGTTACATTGTCCTTGCCTTTTTTTATCGTTCTTAAAGCAATGGATTCGCAACGAAGCTAAACTTAACACCGATAATCTTATGCAGGAAAAACAGAACAAACGAGTTGCATACCAGTTAATGTTGATAAGTATACTCTAGAGAAGTAAATCCTTCGTAATTAGACGAAAATTTACATGTAACTTAAAGGTTGTAGTACCTACGACCTTTGCAATTTTTACTCAACCACAGTTCAGTCGGTATTGCAGCAGGACGCAGTTACCGTTAAAACATAACTGTCTTCAGTGACTATATCGTCTAATGGCATGTAATTTATTACGAGGGCTAATCAGAATTACCATATAATGTACAATATACCTTGCTCGCTTTGTAAAGGTACGTATAAAGTTAATAGGCCACAGTAGACAATGGACACAACACAACGCAAATAAATCACGGATAATGGCATCACAGTCGACGCTCAAGAGTTATTGACTGCGTATATTACTTAATTTATAGTGGAAAATCAACATTAAGTACAAAGTATAGCAAAGTATTATAGAACATCTACAACTTTTGAAAGAGTTGATACATTTTTTTTAATATAAAATAGATAAATAGAATTTAAAATTATAATTACATTATTAGCTATATTAAATTTCGCAGAAGGCTATTGCATATTTTTGTTTGAAATAAAGTACTTATAATAGTAGCGCAGTAGATAATACAAAGTAGATTCGATTGTCGACATGCCATAACCGGTATAGTATTTATACACATTTTCACTTGTTTCTGAATTATTTTTCTGTATACACGATAAAGCTTGTAACTACCCAAAAGACTGTGCAAAGATAATTAAATTTACTAGTACTTAATAGAAAATGGCCTTGATTTGCGAGATAGGCGTGGTCAATTACATAGCAATCTGGGAGTATAATTAAACAATAACAAACTTAAGAACATCTCGGACTAAGTTATCTAACTGTACCTATAATAATATCTCGATAGAAATATAAGCTTAATAAAAGTTAAAAAAAGTTTATGGTAAAATCAAGTAAACTTATGTGGGTAATTTTTTTTTAACTAAAAGGCAGCTTTTGTTTATCTGGAATATTTTTAACCGACTTCAAAAAAAATTCAAAAAAGGAGGAGGTTATATGTTCCGTTGTATGTATTTTTTTTTTTTTTTTTTTTTTTATGTATGTTCACCGATTGCTCCGCCGTCTGTGGGCCGATTTCAAAAATTTTTCTTTTGATTGGTAGGGTATAGTTCCGAGGTGGTCCCATTGTCACCAAGTCAGGATCTGATGATGGGATCCCAGGGAAATCGAAGGCAACTCTCAAAATTTACAGGCACCTATTATGTTTTTGATATATTTTCTAAAGCTGTTCAAGAATTTGTGATGATGTAAGGTATATATCCTCAACGGTTAGGAGTTGAAAGAAAATTCTTTTAATATTATACGTACTTATGAACTGATAGTCGTACTCCTTCAGGATATTAGGTGGATTGATAATAGAAGGTAAATCTTATTAACGTCTACGAGTTACGTGGAAAAATAGACGTGGACAAATCTCGATTGACTATTGTCGTTCATTTCAAAACTTCGCTGACTTATTGGAGCAGTAGTTTAGTTAGCCTTCCAATATTTTATTTAAACATAATAATTTCCACAAAAAAATTTAAAATAAATTATTTTTTAACAAAAATGAAAACCGACTTCAAAACGCTACAAATCGAAACTAAAAAGAAAAAAAAATAATTTTAATTACTTAGTTATTGTTTTCTATATCATAGGTGTAGAACGATATTATAATTGCATATATTTCTGTGCTGATAAGATAATTATTTGCTGGATAACGGATTCAATGTTATAGTTTGAGCTTATTCAAGTATGATTTCTAAAGTATTAGGAGTCAATATTAATTAACTGATAATGCTTAAAATTAAAAAGCGCAAGGAAACCTGCATAACAAGACAATTCATAAATCCTAAGCAGAAAAAATAATAAACAATTATTATGTCTTATAGTTATTTTTATCTTAGAAGCTTTATACATGGTTCTTTTTTCTACCACGCCTAAAATAGTAATAAGACGAAAATTTCAAAGAAAAAATCTGTGGGTAACCAATTTCCTTATAAAACAATTATTTAAATTGTGAATTCGCCAAGGTCGTGTTTTAATATTTAAACTATAAAATTAAATAAATAAAACCTAAGAAGTTGAGAATTTCGAGCAATATATTCTATTTAAATCCATGATATACCTTGAAATAAAAACTAAATTGCTATACAAAATTAAATAATAGTTATTAAATAACGTAATATACCTACTCATATTTACATATTTTATTCTTTTATCTTTATGTAGATATAACATTTGTAAGATAAATCACTTGTTCATTTTATTCTATTCATACTATTAATATTTTTTAGTATTCCTGAAATACGTTTAATTAAACATAATATTATTTGTATAAAATGTGCCAAAACACATTTCCTTGAACCGTTGATGGATTTAAAATTCCTACTTTGATAATCCCAGAATAAGTCGCTATGCGCTTTTCTCCTACGAGTGAAAGAGAACGCTATACTTTTTTCAACAATTTGTTCAGGTAGAAATGACAAACGTGGCGGTTTAAAAAAAACGATATATCAATTAACTTAAAAAAAATCGATGTAAAACATCTCATTTAAGAGTCTTAGGGAGATGTAGATACGGACTATAAAGTATTTTATGACCTCATTCGAAGCTCAATCCATTTGCGCTGGATATTTAAACTAATATATTAACTTAAAGGGCTTAGGTCAGGAGTAGGCGTAAGGACATTATTAAGACATATTTATATATATATTATATAAAAAAAAACTTTTTCAAACTGAAAGAATAGTTGGTTAAAAATTGTGAAAAATTATTTTAAATTAGTATTGCTTTAAAATATCAACAAAAAATTGTTAAAAATTCCCTATAACACTCCCTATACATTACTAAAAAATAAAATCAAACCAAAATATTAAATAAAAGCGGAAGTAAATTAAAAACAATAATTAAAAACTTTTTAAAATATTACCTTAGATAATAATTACAAAGAGCACTCCAAAATAAAAAATAACCAGTCGTAACTTGTGAAGTCCACTTAACTATTTACAAAGGCGCTTAATTCAAACATAATGCCAACCAACAAGCTGTATCACATGAAACAATCAACTTCACACTTGTCCAAATCACATAGCGAGGGATACGTGTGTACGATTCGGCTTCGCGCGCCAAACTGAGCCATCCGCCCGTCCGCACGTGTAATGGGAATGGCTGCTCGGCTTCGTTCTGAAACTCCTCGGACTAGAGGGCGTGCAGGAAAGCTAAGGGTTGGGTTATACGACCCTTTGAAGACACCTCATTATATTTTGTAATCTATCGCCTTTAATTTTTATTTATAGCCATGACCTTTGCATCAAATCCTGTTTAATGAACCTAGTTGCCAAAAGTTTAAAGTTTGTCTATCTTATAATTTTGCACGAATTTATGGTATTTAATTACTTTTAAACACTGGTAAATCTTTAATTTCTGATAACAATGTGATAATAGCCGAAACAAGTTAGTACTAGTGTAGTGTTGTTCGATCGTGCTTGTTCAATTCATATTCAAGGCTATGACTACATCACTAATTGTAACATGATTCTGATATTAAACGATTAACACAAACTTAACATGAATAATTTATTCACATTAAAATTTAAAACTTAACTTTTAATGTTATACTTGATTGAAAATATATTAAAAGCTTATAGGTACGATTTTTTTTATTTTGCATGCAGAAAACAAAGATGCTTTAAATAATATTGCCATAGAGTTTGGAAATAAGTATTAAAAATTGATGTAAGCTTATTATAATCTAGGTACCTATGAGTATGTTATAAATATAAAATATTCGCCTATTATTATTTGAAAAATAGAAACAAAACGCACACACGAAAAAATATAGTACCGCATAATTCCCTAATTAATATATGTTGTTAGTTCCATGTAAAATAAAAGTTCGAAAGACTACGCGCTGCAAAGCTTCAAGAAGGACAGGTTTTATCGTTTAATCCCTCTCAATATTGCTTACCCAACAGATGGTCAATATGTCGCTGTTTTCTAATAAATAAAACAAAAACGTTTTTTGACTTAGTTTTACTTAGTTAATAAGAAATTTAATCATTACACTATAAAATATTCACTGGACTTAAATAATGCACAAACTTGGGATGATATGGATTAATTATTATAAATGTTTATATTTCAAATAAAAACAATGAAGAACAAAGGCATGCAGATCCTTCAAACCCCATACTCTCATTCGAATTTTCTATACAAGATGAGTTTGTTTGTAGCAAACGCTAGGAAGAGATGCGAAATTTTTGATTTAAGAGCTTTGTTACCGAGATTAGTTCATCTTGGCGCTACGCATTCCTTTGTCTCTTGTTGTGACGGTAGAGTCAGTTTTGTCATTCCTAAAAATTTAATTTTAATTACAGCATTATATAACTGCTTTTAATAGTTATTAGCTTCTCTTAAAAGTGAATGACAAATATTATACTGGTGTAATACTTTGTTTTAATTTAATAATAAATAATTTAGTCGTGTCATGGATGACATTTTAATATACCTAAATAGTGTGAGATTAGTGATCCTTGTTAAATGCTAATATAATAATTAATCATTGTTGTATAGAGGAAAACATATTATATAAATTATAAAGAATTTACCTAGCTCTATGTTTAAGAAATCGGACAAGTGCGAGTCTGACTCGTATATCGATCGTTCCGTAGTATGAAACATTAAAATAAGTTTATAATCACAAAAAAAATATATTATGTAACTACAAAACAACGCTTTTCAGTATTTCCCTTTCATATGCTATAATGCATTGTTTCTTGCCAAATTTCATGGTTATAGATCAACGGGAAGTACCTACCCTATAGGTTTTTATTCCCTTGCGAGTATGAAAATATGCGGCATAATCGGTCGTATCTTTTGATTGCGTTGACTTAGAAGAAGTTTGATTTTTTCATAGCGACAAGGGATGGCAGACATGAGTTAATTTTATTTAAAGCTCGATACATAGGTACATGGGTTGCAGAGAAAAAGTATATTGACAGACACACGTACACGGATGTCAGAAGAGTTCTTATGATTATTTTGACGCAAAAAAATATTGGTAGCACTAATCTAATAGCTAAACATAATATAAATACAAATACAGTATCCATAGAGTACGCATTTTCGTATTGCCTGTGGCATTGTAATACTTTCACAGCCACTTTGTCATAATTTAGAAGTACATTAAGACGTTCTCATATCTTTGGTTTTAATGCATCCTACACATTACAATAGATTTTCATTTGAATGAGAGCCAACAGGGTGACAAGCAGCTGCTCGACCCTCAAATCGCCATATCCAATCATGCGTGAAGGTGCACCGCGCTCTGGGCTGTTATAAACTTCATATTACTGCGATTATTTACAATTACTTGTTTCACGAAGGTTACCCAAGACGCAAAGAAGACGCAAAACGGACTAACTGGAAAGTTTGCTTGTGCGGTTCTTAGAATATCTAGGGAATGCTACATAATATTATCTAGAGTCGGAATAAATTCTACGAATTGGTAAGCAATTATATTCAACATATTATCAGAATGAGAATTAAAGCACAAAACTTTGTCAAATAATATTGATTTACTTCTACTGAGTATTTTAATAACGATTCATACATAATAACAAGTTCATACTATTTAACCTGAATTTAGGAGGATGTTAGGCCGAGGCTCAATAATTGCACGCCAAGACTTTCACCTTCGACGCGCGGCCGCGCAAGGCCGCACCGTTCCCCGTACTTCCGCGCCGCCACGCGACACTACCTCGACTCTACGAGATCGTTTCTGCAATACGTATTTCGGCTATTGCGATCTCAATTTTGATTACGTAATTTTAATTGTTATGTGTCACTTTAGCAATAAATTCAGGGACACTTTGTAAGTCATCTTTCTTTATTTAATATTTAGTTCATAAGTATAATATATTATCTATGTATGATAGAGTTTAAACATTAATCATAATTGTGAAATAACTATGTTTAATTTTATTTATCTTCAACAAATTAAAGTATTTATCTTCATTTGTGCTTAAAAAAATTGGTGGAGAGCGATAGAGTCCGATTCGAAAATGTTAAATCAAGTAACGGAATGTCTGTCAATCTATTCACGGTTATGGTTCGGCACCTATTGTTATTCATTACCTGCTTTGGGACGCGGCATGAACAAGTTTACACGCCAGCCGACCCATATTTACAGACAGTAGTACGATCTCATTCTGCTCGTTAAATCGATGCTTTTAATAGAGATGATGGCTCAAGACTCAACACTCCATTATATTTAAATAAAGCCGAGCGCAGGCACGTGCGAAATGTTAACAGCAATACAATTATTTTATATAAAATTAATATATTTGAACATTAACAAACAGCACCATCTAGTTCCATAATAGGTAAGCTACGAGCCTTCTGTCATGGATACCAGATAGTTGATACACATATATAATATATTACTTTAAGTACATAAATATTATAAAAATAAACACCCATTACTAGAATGCGAACATTTATGCTTATCACACAAATGAAGTAAGTGGGACTCGAACCCGCAGCAGGTTGCATAGAAAGTAATGTAAATGCATGATGGACAAAACGCGTCCGCGACGAATTCCGGTATCCTGAGAAAGATGCCGCATAGAGAACCTGAGAAACAGCTATCCTACAAATAACCCAGAGCTAAAGAAATACATCCACAAACGTGACACAGCAAAGCACTGTCAGCTAGTAAGTTTCCCTACAATAAAGCAGTTTAAAACTTATATAAATTATGACGTAATCGAATGTCAAAACATGACAAAAACATTCGTAGTATTTTAGAAATAATTTTTATCCATTAGCATTACTTTAAAATGCCTTTTCGTAAAAACCTCCACAAACTTGGTGACAACGACCGATAAAGTTTAAAACTCGGGACAGAGATAGTTTAACATTATTTTTCTGATTATCTCTTATCGCAAAGTAGTCGCTGTGACGTACAAAGATAACAATTAAATTCGAATACGTATTATCTTTAGGATAGATTGCATATACATATCGATATTAAATAATAATATTTTAAGATGCTTCTAAACGGGCAACATTTTTCTGCAATATGTGGCTCGAATACAATAGCCGGCAACATTGTAAGCAATACTAGCAAGACTACTGCAATATTGCAGTACTGTCACGGCCATATCGCCAAATTTGTTTGGTATGGCCGCGTATGGCCGGTATTGCTGAGCGATCGATTTTCTGCAATATTGCCCGGCCGGCTCTATTGTCATTTCGGTCACTCTCTATTATTATGGCATACTGTGTCCTTTTCTTCGCGACTGAAGTTTAAAAAATATAATATTTATGTTTAGTAAATTGCAGACATATTGCAACACATTTCCTAGCCACATATTGCTCGGCCATGGCTGCAATATTTTTGTAATGGCCCTGCAATTAGAAGCCAATATTGCAGCCACAAATTGCAAAAAAATATTGCCCGTTTAGGAGAACCCTTAAATAAATCTCAGAAACAACTTTCACTGATAGATGTATATGTAATTATTTGGTTTTAAACATTTAAGAATGGTTGGGAAAGTAACACATAAGAAACCAGATAGGTACTTTAATAGCCATGTTATAGGAGATATCATATTGTCTTAGTAAGAAATACTTCGTACTTTGATGTGTACATGACGACTGTCTAATTAAACTTTCTAATTTTTTAAATAGGGTATACACTTTTATTTCTTTGTTTTATTGGTATTTTTAATCAGAAATTATAAAAGTCAAAGTTAGTAAATACACACATAGGCTTTTGCTAATAATAATTATTTCAACAATAGGTGGCGCTACTTCTATATTATAAACACAAAAGCGGACTAATGACGCACCCAGTAATGCAAAGTAAGTAGCTAATATCTAAATAATAATACGTATTAACATATTATTTTTCAGTTCTTCATCTCTCTTGACTAGTGTTTGTTTGGAAAATTCCGATACAAATAGTGCGCCATTGATCATCTAATGTTTTTCAACAACCTGTGTACACGCGTCATTATTATAACTGTTACTACTAGATTTTAGATTTTATAATCATTTAAACTATTGATGATTTGTATAATAACTACAAGTTTTCGGCGAGTTTAAAAGAATTCTCTGACTTCAAGCAGGTAGTCACTACAAAGAAACGTGGATGATTCACATCATGAGCCCACTCGTAAGCATTATGGGCTCAATAATTGAATACATTAAAGGCAAAACATGGCATTAAGTACATTGTTACAGCTTAAATGACTAATTAAGGGTAGCTAGCTTTTGTTTATAAAAAATCTTAAATAATACTAGATGTACGTCCGTGTGGGAACAAAATCTGTCGTCATCACGAGAAAAATGCTGAACGAATTGTGATGAAATTTGCGATTATGATAGAGAACTTTTTAGCGCTGGATAATACCTCATCTCTGAGATGTCAATACTAATCATTAAAACGTACCAGACAAATCCGAGCAGAGCAAGTGTGAGTTGCTAGTATTATTATATTAGGTACATATTGAGAAGAAATTATCAATCAGAGTAGAGTCCAAATAATCAAAAATATAAAGCCTATTAAATAATTTAACGTAACATATTACATATTGATTTTTACAACACAATTAGGCCTTTGACGAAAACAGTCTCTATGAATACACAAATGGTAGAGATACCTAATATTTAGTGGGTTAATTGCTATCAATAGCATTTATTATTTTTAAACAAAACTAATTCTATTTAACAGTAAGTAACCAATAACTTGAGAATTTATTGCCGCCGCAATCACGCCAAGTCAAGAATCAAGATTACAAAATAGTTTGTTTACATTCGTCGGAAAAGAAACGAACGATTACGATCCAACGGGAACAAAGACTGAACGAGTACTGCCGACGATCTCCGAATACACACGAACAGCTGTGATTATTTAAAATAAACGTTTTACTTCAATTTCGACTTTAATGCTTTAAAATAAAAGTCTCTATACTCGCAAAGTGTATTAACTTAAATTATTTATGCGATTTTCAGCTCTATTCCACAGTGATAAGGATTTTATAAAAGTATTACCCAATGTGTACTACACGCCCGCACAGCGGTCGGTCAGTACTTGATTATTGAAAAATTTTAGTGACAGTTTCATCAACTTTTTCCGCTTAAACGGTGATTGAATATTTGTAGCGGTTTGTATTGCATTATAATTTTTAGCATCCGATAAACATTATATTATTAAGTATTTTCTACCTTTTTAACGTGTTTTAACCAGTACCAGTACCAAGTAGTAAGCCAATCAAATCTTGATAGTCAATTATAACCAGTAGTTAAAAGTAACTTTAGGATCGATTTGTGAAATTCTGTAAATAAATCTGTTGATAGAACAAGGAAGAATTATTGTGACACTCTCTATTGAATATATACGTACGTACTATTATAATATTCAAGTTTTATTATTATTACATAAATTTTTTAACATATAACTACATAATATAAAACAGTCTTCCCGCTGTCTGTCTGTCCCTATGTATGCTTAGATCTTTAAAACTACGCAACGGATTTTGATGCGGTTTTTTAATAAATAGAGATTTGATTCAAGAGGAAGGTTTATATGTATAATACACTAGCGGAACTTATAATCTATAACAGTAAATGTACACAGCTTTTAAACATAGTCAACCATCTTAGGTACAGTTTTATGTCCTCAATGTAATAAATAAGTATAACACGTATAAAATTTGTTTTTTAAATTCATGTTCGAAAAAATAATGGGCGATAGAGGCGGTTATAATTGTAACGTAAAAACAGTAAAACATTTTCATATTTAATTAAAAATATAACGAACAGAAACAATAAGCGATCAGCTACCTACATTATATATGCAAAGTATATCTACCTTATTATAAAAGATAATTTAACTGCCTTGAATATTAATTAAACTTATAAATAATTATATTCTTTTTTTAACGATAAATTATTCTTTATACCAATAGTTTTAAATTGAAATAGTATTAATTGAAATAGTATTAATAATAATAAGTAATAAATATATCGAGTATTATAATTTTGTATGTACGTGTATATTCTAAATGTCATTGGAAAATGTATGTCATGCAGACTGGGATTCCGTTCGTCATTCGTTATCATTATTTTATTAGTCATAGGTCTTGTTAGGTTGAGGATTTATACTTGTTAAATAACATAAACACAACATTAAACTTTCATTACTTTCAGAATTCGATGTAATTTTTCTTATTGCTCATTAAAGTCATTATATGTAAAATCTCTTGGTTACAAAAGCTGATCTTTGATAGAGTCGAAAGTGTTTTGATACACAATATTATGATTCAATGAACAATCTCTAATCACATTAATTTTAAATTAGCTTCTAATAAAGCGTAAATCTTGATCAGTTTGAAATAAGCTTCCGAATTCTAATTAAATTCATTTATATTCATGGCAAGTAATACATACAATACTACTTTTTATTACTTCATCCTTAAAAGGCACAGGTTGAAAATTATTCTGCCTATGTTAATTTTGGGTAACTTGTAAAGCTTATACATTACAACAATATTATAATTTGATTGATCAAAAACCAAGTACAAAAAAATTATACCTATTAATATTTAATTGTAAAATTTGCATATAATATTTAACTCGTCCGTATTAAGTAGTATCTACTATGCTTTATAGACTCATAGCTAAGCATAGCAAGTGAGCTAAGTAAATTTAAAAATGGACACAATATATTCTTTAATTCTACTACTACTACTACTACTATTACTATTTATTCACAGAATAGTATTGATATAATTTTATCTCCTTTTATTAAGATTTATGTCCACAATATACGAGCGATATACCTATTTATATAAGAAATTAGGAAAGAGTAGTTTGTAATTTTTAATTTACATTCATTATGTTTAAATTTTAGTCTATTTATAACGTGATCCTACCTGAAGACTTGAAAGAATTTCGATTTGTTATAAATCTGCAATCTCATTCAAAAACATAAAAGGACTTTATCTGAGTTACTAAGTAATAGGTATTTTGTTATAAGTAGAACGCTGATAAAAATTTATAAGCGTAGGTATCCTAGGTAACATTTATGCATGTTTTAAACATATTTTTATTATTACAACCAAAATATTTTATGAACGTCCGGGCTTACAAAAATGCGCTTCGTATGACGCTTATGATCGTATTTGCATTTATGAAATGAAATCACTGGACTATTCTGGTTTGTAACACAAGTATTATTGATAGAGCAATGAATAATAACTTTATTTTTATGCCAAGACTAATATAAATAGAATATTATTATGCATTATGTACCTACTCCCTATTACATGTGAGAAATATAATATACTTTAAGTATTTTTGATGACAAATCATACAAAAATAAAAATAAAAAATCTAAAAATAAAAAATTAAAATCTGAAAAAGGCTACCCTTATAACCTAGTGGAATAATAGCCAACGACCCATTCTCAGACCTACCAAATATTCATTAAAAAAAACATAAAATCAGACAAGCTGTTCGGAGAAGTTTGATAGCAAACACTGTGCAGTAGATTTTTATATATTAGAAGATAGTAAACAAAAGCAAAACTATGACTAAATGATTGTTTACCTCAAACGTACCTAGTAAAACCGAGTAAGAATAATATGTAAGTACATACATAATAATTGTACATAATATATTGTAATTGCACTAGCATGTGACGTCAAACGTTACGTAAAGTTTATAATACTGAAAGCAATATGAAGTATTTATTTTTAGTTGTCAATGTCACGTGGCCAAAGTGTCAACGACTCGATAACGAATTCAACACCTGCTAAAAGAAATCGAAGTACCAAGACTTATAAAGCAAACAAAAAACCAAAGGAGACATCATTAAAATGTCAGATTGACCTCTAATGAATTTTATTAGTTACTTAAATTTTTACGACACGTACATATATTTATTTATTAAAGATCTTACTATAGAATTATCATGTAATAATACATAATGTTAGAATTAGTATTTGTTCAGCAGTTGTCCAAATATAATTTATATTCACCAATTAAAGACACAGACTTTGGGTCAAAATTAAAAGCTCGTTTAGGTAAATCTCATTTATAGTAGACAACGTTATTAAACAGTAATTTGTTTCTTAACTTTAATCAATACTGTTAAACTATACTAAGTATGTTTGTGAGGAATGGATAAACTAAAAATTTGATGAACTATTTTCATTCCAAATTTCATCAAAATCATGATGAAATTTGGAATGAAGATAGTTTGAGTCCCTATGAAGGACGTAACATGGTTAGAAAGGGGTAGGACTTTTTTTTCTTAAAAAATAAATAAAATGTAAGATGATCGCGAAGCAATCTTTGATTTATTTTTAATCAGGTTGATATCAGTAATTATTTAAAAAAATTTAAGAAGGCAAGAATAAAAATATTATAGAGTTGCTATTCCCAAGGAACGTCCATGTAGTCGCTGATAGAGCGGCGAAGCTTAAAAGGCAACCATGTAGGTATGTTAAGAAAGTAGAGACTAGGATATTGGTCAAAGAAAATAGCAGAATTAAATTGAGAAAGTAAATGTAAAAAGTTTCATTCAAAGAATTTAGGAAACTGTTGAAGCATTTAATTTTCCTATTAAATAAACATAGGTATATTTTTATTTATTAATAAGGGATTTAAAAGCTACTTAATGTAATGGTACTTATAATATATTGTAATAAAAGAAGAAAATCAAATTATATACAATATATTTGATTTATAATATTAATATTGGTTGAAATAATTAACATGAATATAAACGGTTAATACTTATTACTTTAGGGATGTTTAACGAACTTTATAGAGCAAGTATACATTTTTGTTTACCATTAAACATTATTTCGCGAAGTGGAAAATTACATGTCACAGATTAGATTATAAATATTAATGTTAGCTTTTACTACATGATACATATAAACTTGCTGTATAATATACATGAAATAAAGCTTAAGGAGTATATTGTACGCGTATCAATCAATTATCGATTCATATACGCAGCCTTTATCAACTTCAGCATCATATCAATTTTTAAATCTACTAGTATTCACAGTAAACAATTTTTTTTCCTTTATCTTAGCAGTGCAGTGTGTAAAATGATATTCTATACACTAGGCAAGTAATGATTTCAATATTTAAAATACATAATATGTATATTATTGATGTCTTTTCGTTTTATAATATTCACTTTCAAAACAATTTTAAAAGCAAAATAAGCGTATAAGTATCTATAATAATATTATTATATTTAGTATCGAGCCTAACCTTATAAAAAATGTTGCATATTATATCATAATCAAAACATTATGTAATGCAATGAATATAAGTGTTATGTACTCAATAGTATACATAAAATTTCATTTGTAAGTATTACTTTGCAGTAACACAGCGTTAAGTTAGATTATATATGTATACGTATGTACACGGATAAACTACCCTCCCGTTGTAAACACGTGCGCGAAATGGAGTTAACGCTGCGCCTAGATATCGCTACATCGTTAAAAATATTTATATGAAATCATCGTAGCGGTATAAAAAAAGAAATTTTATATACATTTTATGTACGTAGAATACATATTATTTAGGCACAGGTAGTTATTTCCTTCTGTTTATGGCTTTTAGGCGTGACAGTTAAGCACAATTTACTAAGTCAATGTCACGTAAAATAGAAATGAAAACTAACTATATAATATTACTAGCGACTCGCCCTCGCTTCGCTCGGGCTCTTCCCTAGATTTAGCACAGGTAAAGCCGCGAGATCTGCTAGTTATGCATATAAACCTTCCTCTTGAATCACTCTATCTATTAAAAAAAACCGCATCAAAATCCGTTGCGTAGTTTTAAAGATTTAAGCGCACATAGGGATATAGGGACAGAAAAGGCGACTTTGTTTTATACTATGTAGTGATTTTAATTTACTTGAAACTCTGCCTTTTCACTTCCTATAGAATATAAATAATTCTAAATACGAATTCGAATCTTTTACATAGACTACTCGTCTTCACGCAAATGCGTGTTTATAAAGTTGAAGTGGTAACTGGTAATAATCAATAGCTGATTACGATATATGATCTAACATTAGAAATAGCATCAAAAATAGTTTAAAAATCAAGAAAATAATACATTTTTACACTACATTGAATGTCAAAATAAAATAATCTATTTCTTTTATATAGAAAAGGCCGCATACCTACCTATAATGACCTAGATTTGGCAAACGAATGATTAACGAGTCTGGAGGCACAACCGCGTCAGGAAAATATTTTAATTTAAAATAAGTTACAAGCAAAACAATCGTTATGTTCAAATTATATAGCACTATGTATTAGAATTTTTGATTAAACATAAAAAACTAATAATTAATTACTAGCGACTCGCCCTCGCTTCGCTCGGGTTCTTCCCTAGATTTAGCACAGACAAAGCCGCAGGATCCGCTAGTTATGCATATAAACCTTCCTCTTGAATCACTCTATCTATTAAAAAAACGGCATCAAAATCCGTTGCGTAGTTTTAAAGATTTAAGCATACATAGGGATATAGGGACAGAGAAAGCGACTTTGTTTTATACTATGTAGTGATAGAGCAAATAATAATTTAAATAATAATTCTAGCCAATTTTTCCTAAATATTTACAGATATCTTGCAGTTTTAACTTCGAAAGTTTTTTTTAAATTAACTCTCAGAGATTTAATTGTTACAGTAAATAAATAGTTGTTCAAAATGCCTAATTAAATTTGAAACAGTGACAAGGGTTGTGTGTACAAAACTTATATTTGAATTATACCTTACAAATTAATATGATTTATTTGTTTTTCACATTATATTTTCAAAGTAAATAGGATATTACAAATAAAACCAAGGAGTATTTATTTAAAACATTCGACAAATGCCATAAAATAAACGATAAGCTGGTGACGAGATGCAGAGCTCTAGCAATATACTAACTTGACGCTAATCACCATGTTGATAAAAAGTCAAATGGAAATATGGTAACGATTTTGTTGAAATAGCTATTGACCCTGGCTTTATCTGCGAGTATTTTTATTATATTATGACGATTACATAAATGTTCACATCAGAACTGTAATTTGAGACTCGTCTTTTTTAAATGAAATTATATATTTTTTATTTAATACAAGCAATATAATAAACATAAATTTTATTAAACATATTTTTTTTGTTTTTAATTATTATATAGAAATTATATTCTAAATAACAAACTTCAAACAACGTTGACTATAATAAATGTTATCTTCGTAACATCAAACCCACTATCTTTAAATGTATAGGCACCGTAAAGAGACAGGCCTATCATAGACAAAAAGGTATAATTAAAAAATACAAAAATATAAACAAAATTGCAAGTTCTTTATAGTGCAGGACGAAATTGAAGGCTGTTGACCTACTCGGCGTAGCTACGGATGAAAGATGTGGGTACGTTGAAAGAGTAGCCTAAATATTTTTCATGTTACTTGTTCATAGTAGGTGTAAAATATAACTAGCGTAATATTAACCTTTAAGCATTCACGAAACGTTAATGAGAAAATATCGTGACTTAATGAGTGTGAGAAGACAAAAGGTTTCTTTATAACTATTGCTTATTTTTCTATTAAGTAATCTGGTCATAATAATAAAATTCTATAAACTGAGTAGAATCTGTACATTTAGTATTATTGAAATTTCTTACTGAAATAGGCTTTATTATCAATATAAAGGGCAAATCTAACGAAATATAGTTTGTCTGTGACAGCATCACTAGAAAACCACTGGACAAATTTTGATTAAACTTTGGTATGATGATAGCTGATTCTCCGGGTCTACAAATAGACAGTTTTACTGGAAATATAACACATCTGTGAGAAATTTTACTTACCGTTAGAACGTATCTAGGACGAACCCGAGCATAGCGAGGGTAAGTCGCTAGTTGAGAAAGATATTCGAAATTACTTATTTATTTCATTATACAACATTCGATTATATTTGTTCACATTATCATTTTATTGTAATGAATATCAAAATGTAAATAATAATTATAAATATAAATACTTAACAAAATGAAGAGATTATTGACATATCTACAAATAAAAATGTATTTCTTTAACCAAAGTATTTCTTTATTGATTGGTATAATTCCCTTAAGATTCTTTTAATCAACATTAACTATTCTTTTGATGTGGATAACGATAGAAAATTCATTAACCTTTCTTTAATTATTTAGAGTTTTAATATAAAAGCTTTGTAAAAATAAACAAATGGGTTAGTTATAATTAAATATTAAGTAAAGCAAAAAAAACTAATAATAATTACGTGAACAGGTTCTTAAATTTGAATTCAAAGCGGTTATTATCATTTGGTTTAATTAATTCACTTAAAACTTTACATAAAACTGAAAGATCGATCACAATAAGTAATATGTGGGTAAGTTAGTGCAATCTACAGTCTGGAACCAGTCTAGACCTGAAGGCAGTCTGGCGAGGTTACTGACTGCTCGATGTGCTAATCAAATACTAGAAATATGTATGGAAAAAAGTTACATATTATTCAGAGAAGCAAAAGTTATTTCGTTATATTAACCCTTTTTCTGATGTTATTTATAGTCTCATTATTATTATTTTTATCAGTAAGTTAAATTAACGAATGTAATGAACGTTTCTTATTTGTTACATTTTTGTCTTATATTTAAGGTTTAATTAAAACTTAGTAAGCATATTATATATAATTATATTTTAAATTAACTACTTTTTGATCTAGTTAAATAAATACATAATAATATACATTATATATTAATTAGGTATGTCTATATAATACACTGAAAGTTAATTTTGCCCTTTACCCTTTACAGTTATGAACCAAATGATAAGATTAATTGAAAAAGTTGTAAAACGCACGTGGCGTATGAATGATACTTTAGATTTTATATCGCTTTGAAAAACTTTAAAATTAGAAACTAAAGGGACTTTGCAGTAGCAGACATGACGGCATATCGACTTCGCATACCGTGACGAGAAAATTTAGATTAATTTGCTATACAGTGGGAAATTTTAAATCATTGGAAAGTGTTTAACGTATATATACACTTAATATAAATAAGTATAACGTTGGTTCAATCTTATAGTCTTTTTTTGTTATATAATTACGTTCAAGGTAAAGTTCTAAAATGAAACTACAATATTATATATATCTAAATACCTAAATTTTTAACTCGTTTTTAAATCGAAAAAATATAATAATTAAAGCAGCAACTTCATCTTATTTCTGTGTCTTTATCATTGTTAAATGTTTACATACATAATTAACAAACAAACTAATTAGATAGTTTAGAAAATCCTGCGGGTTTAATCCAATAACTGACTCTATTTTTTATTTATAATATATATGTATATTTAATTTGTAATGTATTTAAAGTCATATATGTGTAGTGTATCAACGATCTAGTATCCGTAACTCAAGCCTCCTAGCTTACCACGAAACTAGACGGCGTTGTAATAATGTCCCAAAATATTTATTTATTTTAATTAATCTTTGACTTTCCATTATAAAGTAAAATTTCAATTAAAATCTAAATTTTAAGCCCCATATGTATTCCCTTCACACATTTAGCATTTAATATTTTAAATGAGATGTTGTTTTACTCTTTCGCCTTTTAATTTCGCAGTCGAAGGGCTTTTAACGTAATAAGTTATGTATTGATAGACAGTTGCAATCATTTAAATAAACTGCGTACTAATGAATTAAAAATTCAAAAAGTCTCTTTTACGCAGAAAGCTGGTTATATCACTGGATATGTTCAACAAAATTTAGATCTTGTTACATAAATAATAAAGGGTATAATGGAATGATATAGTGTAGACGGCACAAAACAGCGGAGCATGACGGGCATAGCGTAATTCCTTGCGTTTTCATCGCACCGCTATACGATACGAGTATGTTCATGATTAAGGACTCGGATCGGTTTTGAAACTAGGCAGTAGGCGAGCACTCGATATCCTATGACCCAAATTATAATATCAAACTTTATTAAATGTTAATTGAAAACAGTTATATAAGATTTGAAATACTATGTAGTAAGTATTAAATAATTCTTATGCTATATTATAATGTTTAACAATAGTTCTTTATATTAGCGCTTGCAACTATTTTTTACTTCAGAAATAAGGCTTATTATAAGAATAAAGTAATAACATTCCAAAACAAGCTTATTAGTTACATATAGCGGTCAGGTGTATTAAATTGATTATTCACTAATTAAATATATTTAAGCCGCTATCAATTACAAGAATACATCCATTAATTATATAGAAGAGTAGTATAACGGCAAGAAATCAACATAATAATCGACAAAAAGGCAAAATTTAACGGTGCCTATTATCTTTAACACCGTAAATTAAGCAGCTTGGTAGGTATTTACAACAGGCGGACGGATCTGTAAACTGGTTGCGGAGTGCTAACGAATAGTAAACATTCGATAGACCGATCGGCAAACACGTAAACCGATTTCAATCTGATTTCTTTGTCCGAGCCAGCGACCCGGATTAGTTGCCCGACGAGTTGGACGCAGCGGCGGTGACATCTGTGGATAGGTTCGTTCGGGCCTTTACGAGTTTGCGAAGACTACTATATAACGATGCTTCAAAGATGGCCGGGAGAGGGAGCGGGGCAGGTGCGTTCATTTGACGGAAAAAGGGATTCAATTGAAGATCTTATATATTAATTTACCCTAGACACAGATTAAGAAGTTATAGCATACATTTACACTGGAAAGTAAACAATATATGTACAAAGACATAGCGCGTTGCCGAAAGCTATTTACTACCGTGCCAGTTTAATCATAGCTGAGATAGCTGAATAAAACTGTTCCAACTTTAATCTGAACTCCATAAAGCAAAGCTGATAAAACACTCCGAAGTTTTAAACAAGTACTTTACAAAGTGACGCTAAAGTGGTTAAAGAAAAATATTATAAGCAAGCAAAAAATATGTCATTTTGTATACATATGTTTATCTTTATGCCGCATTAGAACACCGTTGTTTGTGCTGCAAACCCTCCCATTATAAAAGTAGGCTTTTGTGCGCCAGTGGGAATGTAATAGACCATCGTACTGCCAACTTGCCTACAATATTCTACGACTATTTATCAAATTGCTTTATGTTTTTTAATTACACAGTCAATTATGTTGGTTGCGTAAAAATATTTTGTTTTAGTTCCTTAATATTTTCTTCTTTACATGTTAATTTTCATTATGTATACTTATACATATTTTATGATAATTATAATAAATAATTTGATTGTAATACTTTCTTAGGTTTACGAGAATATTTGTTTGTATTAAAATATAATTTCATTTTTTATTAGAAATTTGAAAGATAATTAAGTGAATAATTAATTTAGTGCTTGAATACCCTTAATTAGTACCTATCCTTCGTCCCTATTTAATGCCAGATGATTACTGCCGCTTATACAAATGAATAAACGTCATATAAAAGATATAGATACTTATAAACCGGAAACCGTCAAGAGAGCAATTCCCCTCCCTTTCATGATTTCTGAAAAATTGTGTAAATTAGTATTCGCAATATAATATTGTAGAACACACTATTATTGACATAAAATCTCTATAATAAAAGTTTGACATTCTCTTAATTAAAGATAATTTCCATTTGAGCAACGTCCTCTGTGAATTTCCATAGTACCTACTAGCAGCGCGAGCGAAGCCGCGAGTTCCGCTAGTAATAAATATAGCCTATGTTACTCAGTGATAATGTAGGTTTCTAATGGCAAAAGAGTTTTTGAAATCGGTCCAATAGTTTTTGAGTTTATTCGTTACATATACAAAAATACAAATATTTCCTTTTTATAATATTAGGATAGATTTAAAAAAAATGCTTCACAGTCGTTGCCGTAGGTGTTCAGAAAGACATAGAAAACTAGCATGGTTTAATATATATTCTAGTCATCACTTTCAGAGAAATCCACAGTTAAGAGTTTCTCAGAAGATTTAATTAAAATGGCAGAGTCTGTTGGTATGTTGTAATTGAATATTATGCACATTTAAGACTACTTTATAGTAAGTATCGAAATAATTATATCCTAATATATTTTACTATGTACCCTCAATACATTTTCTAAATAAGTTGAATATATTTAAAGTGATAAATATTTAATACTTTCTTAGGTTTACGCGAATGTTTGACATTATAAGTGAAACTACTTTCAGTTTGCTTATAACTTATAAGTATGTGGACCCCCCACATGTAACTCTTGAGTTAAACTAAATAAAAAAAATAATGCATGGAATAATAGGCTAAAATTAATCTCATTTAGTGACAAGCATTACAGAAGTTTACTTAAGGAAAAACAAGAAATTATCAAATAATTTACGTAATGATATAAAATGCAATACAATTTAGTAACACAAATGAGCAATGTCGACAAAAAGTTTTTGTAAATAAAAAGTATTTGGATATTCAAACAAAGTTTTAACTTAAATTCGAAACAACTTTATCTACGGCTTCTTATTAAATATGTTGTAAGGTCCCATAAGAGGTAAAACCCGTTCGTTTATCATTCTTATCAGTCCACGCGACTCTATATTTTATAGGTTCATGCTATCACACTTGTCGGGTTGACATAAGGAGTAAATTGGAACCTTATTTCTTTTTTACTCTACGTGCATGTAGAGATAGTGTATGTGCGATTATAATCGTGTGGTCAATACAAATATTTACTAGGTAATAGCGAGAATCGAACCTGTATCTCCCATTTTCTCTTATAGAAAGGTTAATCTTTAACTAAACTAAACTAAACTTAAAAAATGTGCTTTTATTTTTTAAAGTAATCATTATTATGGACGTGGTTATTGTAATATTTATTATACTTAATATTAAATGTAACATATAAAACCTACATTTCAATAAAATATACTTTATCGTATTCTATGGTAGGCGACGCATGTACAAAGGGTAGCCTATATACGCAGCTTTAAAGCAGTTATGTCTTTGCCAATCGAAGTCACCTCAGCTATTTTAGTTTGAAATATTAACATAAAAGAGATAAATATTTTTAAATTTATAAAATTAATATAGTATGTAATATACATTTTTATTATACTTCATTAATATAATATTAATATGGAACATAGATAAAAATATTTTTGTAGTTACCGTATTATAGTACCTGTCGTAAAAAAGACATACCTAAAGACTACTACCTATATCTGATGGTACGTAACAGGATATTCCACTGAATTCGTTAATTTTCAGACAGTAACCACTTATTTAGTCAATCACGATATTTGCACGATATTTTTTGTAAAAATTCGAAAATAATTAACTAGGGCGCTTGAATCTTGGTTCAGAATTACGCGAAAGTAGTTCGAACTCTGAGCAGTGTCGTAAGTACCGTAACCAAATTAACTTGACCTCCCGCAAATTGGTTACACTACAACCATGTATAAGTTCCGTATTACAACAGCTTTACAGGCTTCTACATATATACAAGATAAATAAACACTGTAACAGTTATATTGATTGCTTTAATAAAGCTGTTCTTCAGGGTGGATTTCTGGTGAAGACGTGAAAGTTACACAAAATTTAAAATGTGAAAAATATAAGCACAATACATCAGTTTCCGTTACAAGATTCTATTTTCTTAAAATTTTATTTGCTTCATACTACACTTTGAAATGTGTTTTAAGGTCAAAGTCGAAATAATAATAAACATAAGTAATAATGCTTTGATTTATAAATAATAACAACTTCATATCAGTATTTATTAATAATACATAATATAAAATAAACCTTTTCTATGTCGCTATTTTTATATAAGCATCATCAAGTCGTCGGAACAGGTCTCAATAGCCTGGTTATCGTCTAAGTAAGTACCTTTCACGATCTTGGCGCGTCACTTTCCCCGCTCCGACGCTTTTTCGAACGTAACATCGCGATTACATCAAAAACGTATGAGGTATATCGTCGCATTTGAGAATCGGAATGCGAAATTAGACAAGATAGTCGATGTAGCTACAAAGTCGCTAATTTATTCCATACTTCTATCATTAGAGGCCTTATTATTTGATGTGGATTAAGCATTATATGTATTAAAATTTCTACTATAGTACAAGCTACAGTATACCCAAAGGACAGTAATTTTTTTAAATATATTTGTAGGAAATATAAGTAACGAACATACACGTTTCATTGCGTTTAGTAAGATGTGTCGGAATAAGATCTGCGAAGTAAAATCTGCGTCGATCCACTGCTCTATTTCTACATTAAAAAAGGATAATTTATAATACGAACACACACAACACTACAAACAACACTGGTAACACACTTTCAATAAAATTAACATAACGAAATAAATTATTTTTTTACTGTTATTTAAATATTATAAACTATGTAATATATGGGACTATTATGGCGTTATAAAACTCTATGTAAAATTACAATAAGTAATGCCGATAGCCTAACTATTAAACTACATTATATATTATTTTAAAATGTATAATAGTTTGTTACAGTCAAGGTAGTCGACATTAAACCATGTTTTGTTTAAAATATATATTATGGAAAACGTGTGAGAAGGAATATGTAAAAGAAATATTTCTTTATTATTTCTTACTTTTAAATCTATTTTCTTTACATAGTCTCATAATGCATGCTAAAGAGTTTTAGATCGTGTAGGCGTAATCCTAAGTGTAAAAGTGCACTTCTACTACAGAGTGAAATTAAAAATAGTGAAGTGAACATGTTACGCTTGTAAAGATTTACACAAAAGTGAACTACAAATATCATAGTCTGAAAGCTTGGCTTATGTAAAACATGTTAAGAATTTACATAAATTTTCTAAACTTCGTCTTTAAATGAATTTTGATATCTCCTTATGTTGTAATTAATGAGACTTGATTATATAATAATTTATTGGTTATACATACATAATGTATTTTTTCAATATCAATGAATCAATTTTAAACCAATAAATTGATTCAAGGAAGACATTTTTATTACATTTTAAATAAAAAAAGTAAATATGTGACATTAAAATTAAAATATTTCGGTATTTGATGGTATTGGCTGTTATAACATAAAAAAGATTATTACACTACAATAACAATCTAAATTATTTTTAAAGATAATTATCCATGTCACAACATATTATTCATTTAATATAGGTACTACTAGCATGTAATAATGAGATACTAAGCGATACATTTATTTTTTATCTATTATAAGTAAATGCTTAATATTGAAATTTCCATCAAAAGAAGTGCATATAAAAATATATCAAATCAAATCAAATCAAAATATTTTATTCAGCATAAAAATTGTTACAATTTCTTACTGAACGTCATGAGTCTACCACCAGGTCGTATATATTAAAAATACAGTTCGTATTATATTAAAAATACGCTTATTGGAAATGAGTTGCGTATACAATTTCATAAAATATAGTTTCAGGTCACGTGTATCTAACTGCATTGTTACTACTTTACCAACCACAGGCTACAAATTAAAAAAATATCTAAGTAAACATTTTATGCCTCTAATACTGTACATATTTACTCGAGCGAAGTCTGCCTCAAAAGGTACGCCTGGCTTTTGTGCGCAACCATCTTTGTTTTGTAATCTGTATGCATCATAGTAATCTTCATTTATGACACGTTTTGTTAATTTTGTAATATTATCCGTGCTTTTGCAATAAGTAGATAAATAGAAAATAGAAATTGTCACATAAAAACCTTTTTTAAGCCAATAAAATTAATTAATACATTATGTAAATATGAATAAATTACCACATTTATTTTTATTTGATAAATAAAGTGTACAACTAATAGATTTATAATAAAAAAATATTTAAATAATTTCAAATGCTCTTTATAGATATAAAAGTGTTGTAATAGAGCAGGTGGTGTTACGTGACGCGCGGCAGCTAGCTAGTGAAGACCAAAAGCTATACATACTGCAACGGATTTATAAATAGAAGAATAATAATGATTACTCTGAATCTTATAGTGATTGTTGGAATATAAATAATAAATATTTTATTAAGTAATTTTATGCAAACAGTTTTGTTTGTCGATGCATAGGTTTAAATAATAGGTAGGTAAATCCCTTTGTGAGTATAGTATAGTTTAACTTTCATCACTAAGTATTACATAGTATAAAACAAAGTCGCTTCCCGCTGTCTGTCTGTCTCTATGTATGCATAGATCTTTAAAACTACGCAACGGATTTTGATGCGGTTTTTTTAATAGATAGAGCGAAGCGAGGGTAAGATGGAAGTAAGAGCTAGTTACTTAATAGGTATGTAAAACTTCAATCTCAAACTCATACCTAATAATATTATGTACATTTTAATTAATGTTTTAACATGTTGGTTAAATGTTCTCATTTTTATGGTTCGTAGGTACCTACATAATTTTTATCAACATATTATTTTATTTTGCCTTCTTCGGTGCCTACTTATAATATAATTTTAATAGATAATTTTATTTTTCTACTAACTATGTATGTGATTAAAATGTAGAAGATATTGCATAAGACCTTGAATATCTGAATGTAACATAAGACCATTGTTTTTTATTATAGTTTTGCTTATCTTAGCGTGTATCAAAGTTTTAAGGGATTCAACGAAGACGTAAAGTTATAAATAATTTATGCAAATCCATTGTATCTTTGTAATACCTATACGTAAAAAGTTTATGTAGTCTTTTTCCAAAACCCCATAATTGGAAAAGTGTTAGATTTGAAGACTTTATCACATTGGATTAAGACTTCCCTACATTTAGTGATTTATTATTAATGCGGCACTCGCCGCTCGGCCCCACCGCAGAACTGGTTTCGTTAGTTAACACACTTCTTCTTACACGTAATGCAGATAAAAATGTTAAAATTGCTACCATGTTTATATATCCTCACGAATATTGTAATGTTTTGTGTTTCCTTCTATAACGCGGAAATGTCGAAAAGACTTGTTTCTTGTATAGTTACATTGAAAGTGACACAGACTAATTTAATCATTATATTATTACAGTACGTAATCGTGTCCCCGTGAGACTTTAGTGTGTTCCGAAAAGGGATGCTGGGGACTTAAAGAGATCTATGAAAGAATAAAATACATTAAGTTAATCTTACAAAGCAGACAGAGAACATAGTCTTTTTTCTTTTATTCTTCCAATGTCAGCGCTAAAGCACTACCTACGTGTTTAGATGTGCAACACCATGCTTTGTTTAAACTTGATGCAAACGATCATCCATATATAAATATCCTGCTAAAATTGTCAATTTGATTTAATTTCTTGACTTGAATACTCTATTGTATATGAATTTGTTAAGCTGTATTTAATGCCGTAATATTATCTATTTGAATTTATAACTGTCAAATATCTTCTTCCATTATAGCTTCTAATTTCATTTTAATACGGAATTCAAAATTCAATCTCAGAACAACATACTCCACGTTCCATTCCATCCTTCCATTCAGCTGAACCGTACAAAGTGCCCTCTGCCTACGCACATGCGTGCTATATTGGACTCTATTTCATTCAAATAGAGGTCAAAATATTAGCAATCTTATCAATAAACGCTAATGACAACAGACTAACCAAACGATTTTCTATCACACTCTAACACAAAGTAAACCACTGAAGTGAAACGAGGACAACAGAACACTACTCAACGTTATTAATAAGGTAAAAGTAATGAGTATATTTTATCGCAGTAGAGACGAGCATCGAAAACGCACTAACATTCTATTTTTAAAATCGATGCGGTGACCGAAGTGGGGCATGTGTTTATGTATCTACACAATTATGGAACAGTAATCACGATTTTGGGACGTGATTGCACTGAATGCTAAAAGTTATTTGAATATATTTAAATACTTATATAACATAGATTAAAACCTCTTTTGATTGAGCGTGCAAAATCGCGTAGAATACTAATTGAAGCGTTGCTTTTAAAAAGATGGCTCTCTGCCAGTAGCTAAAGTAAAAGCCCTTCATGCGTATGGTTAAATTTACCTGTATTATTGAAACCGTACGCTTTCTCTACGTACAATGCGTTGGAGCGTGGGTAATCTTTTAGCTTGACTACAATTTTTCAAGTCGGTTATTAGTATAAGTATTTTCTCCATTTATTATACAAATAATCATTAAATTTTATAGTATCAATTAAATTTTCATTCCACATGCTTTAACACTGACACTAAAATTGAAGGTCGCAAAAAACAAATAGGTAACGTTCGAAATATTAGTCTTATAGTTTTGTATTTGCTATGATTTTTTTACCATTGTTATAAAGTGCATAATTAAAAATAAATTAAAATTTAACATATCAAGACATATAGAGCATACTTCCTTTTTACCTTAAGAATTACTTATCTTACTTATCTACGAAGTCATAAAGCCCGCTGAAATAGCCTAAAAATCCTGCGGACTATAAGAGCCCATTGCAAGGTTATTCTACATAGTAACATAACAGTATTCAAATTAAACAACCAATAATATTATATTGTAAGAGCCTATTAAAACTTAATTTGTGTAATTACTTATTATTACTAAAAAAATAATAATAAATGCGATTGATAAATAACATAGTATTATTAATCTTTTGATTTTACTTAATTAATTGTATTGTATCTTCGTCCCATTAGTGTGAGAACGGCCTTATACAATGCGTTGGTCGCGTTCGAAGTTCGTAAAGTAACAGCAACATTCCCGACCAAAGCGCGGTACAGGCCGGACCGTTATACGTACCGAGTTTAATGACTTATGCAATATAAGAATTTGCTACAGGATTGTAGGGAACTTTGAAAATAGATTAAAAATATTATACCAACAGATTATATAACATATGCTTAATAACATATTTATATGTACGGCCAAAAATGTGTACATCTCAATTTATAAATTTCAAATAAATGTTTAATTAATAGAACTAATATTTCTTTCCAATATATAGAAATAATTTTCAATGCAGTAATTATACGAATCAAATACTACCTACTCAGTAGTAGACTCGAGAGCCTTTGTTATAAAATATGTAAAGGCACTTCTAATGAGCGTCGTTATTCCAGTGACTATAGATTACGTGTAGAGTACTGTTTTGAATGATGATAGACTTAGTTATTTTTACTGTTTCATTTAAGCTCTATGTATTATATTGTTTATATTCCAATGCGTTCTTTAATTAATTCTTAATTTCCGATTTCAGTTTATAATTTGGAAATTTCGTGACTAAAATGCTATAGTTAAAGTAAATGATTTTTATATTATTTTCCTTTGATTAGTATTATCCAATTATTATTTTTAATAATATAAGGTACTAGCATTTCGGAAACAAAATAGATTTCACAAACCGTTTGATGTGTTAAAGTCTGTTTGTAACGGTTAGTTGAGATTTTTCAGAAATGAGATATTTTCCCGCAATAAAAAATATCCTATGTATTGATCCGGGTAACTAACTATCATCATACCAAATTTCATCCAAATCCGTCCGTCAGTGGTTCTCACGTGATGCGGTCACAGACAGAGAGAAAGACAGAAAAAAATCCTAAAACAATATGTATAGATACTAAAAATCTGCGACAAAATCCGAAAAGATAGTTTCATTTATAGATTTATTTATTTTTAAATTCGTTTTAGTTTTTTTGTTAGTTCTGCACAGTAATAATGAAACATTTAATCACAATACAGTAACTTTAGAAACATTCACATAATCTATACCTTTCAAAGAACTACAGATATAAACCGAAGACGAGGGAATCCTTGAAAATGGCGAACAGTCTCAAGTTACTTGTTATGCAAGGATTAAGCGGACATATTGGACTATTGCCATATACTTTATCATGGTTTATTTGAGGGAGCGTTGACTCTCTTATCTTATCAAACGATTGTTAGGCAGAAAAATTGTATCGTAATCAGTAGACAGATATTATACGCGCATTATGAATATTGTTAGCCAAAAATATTTATCGAAAACAAATAATGTGTGTTGTATTTACAAAGAAATGTAGCATATTCAAAATATATTTTTTCTTGGTTTTTGAGTATTAAAATTAAATTGCTTTGTTTTAATACTCTTTATAAACTGTATAAATATGTAGATACAACTTAACGTATCCAAATAATTTTATAAAATCAATACACTATTCAATAATATGATTGTCAGTGGTTAATAACCACAATCCCCCACAATTATGTATTTGAAAAAGTGCCCTTTGCTTGCAAACATCATAAATAACGCAAAATGTACGTTATTGTGTTTGGTGTATGGTTTAAAATTGGAGTTAAAATTTAATGATGTTGGTAGAATTAGGGCCACTTTTGACTGGCCCCCGTCCGCTAGAAGTTTGCAGTGGGGAGAGGCACAGGGTAGTGACAGAAGTTGCTCGATTAATTACGTCTTTCGCCCCTTCGGATATCGAATGTTGGAATTACACAATAGGGTTGTTTACTTAAATGATTTCGATTACATTGAGATTGTAGTCGCTAATTGAATTTAAAATGCACAGTTAATGTGTTCTAAAAAGTGATTAGTTGTGTGAAACTCGAAAATTGAAGTATTTTATAAACTAGACTATCTAATCAATGTTTATTTATAAAAATGGCATCGAAATAATATTCTACCAACTAACTAAATATTCATATTTTTACAATTAAATCTGATAAATAATAATATGCGTTAAAAATATAAAAAAGTTGATTTAATATTTTTTCTTTAAATTAATCGATATTCTAAAATCAATTCAAATTACCGACGATTGTCAATAACAAACATCAACATAGAGTAGATTTAACCCTTTTTAAGAAGAACGGTACCTATTTAAAGTAAAAATAAAAATTAAAAACCATTAGAATAGGACAATGGAGTTATACTCTCAATTCCGCTAGGGAAATGACATAAACTAAATGTAGCTATTAAACACAAAGTACATAATAAGCAGATTGAATCGTTAGAATTGTTTTTATTTTACACGTGTAAGCTATTACGTTGATAGAATACGATGTCAAAGTCATTTTATTTACAAAATATTTTTAACTTCTAACTTTTTATCATAAAAGTGACCTCCGATATTTTCGGGCTCAGGTTAGTCATACTTCAAGTGTTATGGTTTTAAGTTTGTACTTGAGTCTGTCTGTATTGTAAGTTTTCAGTACAGGGTCAGTTTAGTGGGATTCGTTAAGTATTTTGTCACTAACGAATTACCCCTGGTTTACTTATGTAATAGCAATGCGTATATTTTTTCAGCTGTGTGCATATAAAAGAATGTCTGAATTAATTAACTCTAAAAATCTGTATAGGCTTAATAACTCATCATTGTTATAAATGTAAAAACTTTAAATATATTAATAATTTTAATTTATGGAGTCAAATTACATTGTAATATATTATTACAATAATATACATTTCATCATAATTTTTTAAGTATTGTAAACTAAAATTGTACACATACTGTATCTAATATGAAAATCAACATATCAATAAATACATTCGGTTAACTTTAAAACATTTATAGGGAGATAGACAGTGGTTTATGGAACAGATGCACGTTTGATATAAAATAATGTTATTAAATATAGCTTTCGCTCGCGTGATCGTTAAATATGGAGAAATATACGTACGTTGGAGTTGTGTCATATAATATTTACATAGTGCTATTTAGACAGTCGGGCGAAAGCGCTGAAACATTTATTTTGAATTTTAGTTAAAGCTTATATACAAATTGAAAAATTGAAAAATTTAACTAAGTTAGTAGTTAAATGATTGTACCGTTATTTATTTATAACAAAATTTATGGGAAATTTCCTTGACATTTCTGCACGATCGATCAATGCTTTCAGAAGCTCAAGCTATTCGCTATGGATATGGAGGAAAATGTGTTAGGCGTTGCGAATCCCCTCTCAGACCCCTTTCCCACAGGAATGACGGGGTTTTTCAAGAGCTAAGGGCTCTTATGGAAGAAACGCATCGATGTATTTACCATGGCATATTAAATCTGTCATGATAATTCTCTTCGTTTATATCTGTTAGTTTAAAGTAAAGGAGATCATTATTTTATATTTTTATCTAAACCAAAAAACGTTCACTTTAATTAGTAATATAGAGTATCTATAAATAATAAATTAAGTGTTACTTTAATTCAAGCTAAACCAGAGTAACAAAGAAAGTTTTCATGTCTTTAATATTTCACTTTACAGATTACGTTTACCGTAGATTAGATATGATTTGTTTTATATTAAAGTCTATTCATAAATAAATTAATGGGCCTCATTAAAAGCACCTACACTGCTCCATATAATCAGAAACATCAGAATGTTTAGCACGAGATACTTTCGGCGCCTATTTGCCTTTGATTTTGTTATTCATGGCGCGGGGCAACCCTCTCACCCCGCCCTCTATATTCGTCATCCGCCTTACTTCACCGTACACAGATCATTATTGCGTCGAATACGTTCTAATAAAACCTTATATAAATTTTTCCATAATATTCTATTTATACCTTAAATCTATTGTCAACGGATTTCTTTGTTCTTTCTAATATACTTATTTTTAATTTACTTCATTTTTGAAAATAAATAAATAAAAAATTAATATGTTGAGACTTTATTACAACAGCGCCATCTAGTTCCGTGGTAAGCTACGAGACTTGTGTTACAGATACCAGATAGTTGATACACTACACATATATAAATTTTAAATATAAAGTAAAAACAACCATGAATGGAGTACAAACATTCGTGCTCAACAAATGAATAGCCACAGCGGGACTCGAACCCGCGACCGCTGGCGCAGAAAGCATGTTCACTACCAACTGAGCCAATCGTGTCGTATTTAAATTTAATTAACACAAATGAAAATACATTTTTGTGATAAATATAGCATAATTATTAAATATTCTATCGGAAAACAAATATTCTACACAGTAGACAAGCCGTACATATTGTTAGTTCAACTTCAGTTGATAACAATAATCTTATCGTTTAATGGCTTTTAATTTACGAAATGAAGGTCTTATACCTTGCGAACAGAAAAATGGTATTTGTTTAAATCATTTCTCAGTTTCGTTTTTGTTAAAGGAGATTTATAATTAAGAGCTTAAATGGCTCAAATTATTTTTCTTTGTTCTACATAAATATTTAATTTGTTTATTTCTACACAGATTCAAGTTTAAGCGAATAAGTAGGTTTTGACCGAAACTAATTTCTATCTATTTTAATATTAAAAATTAATAGCATCGCATATACAAAAGAAACGTTTCAATTTATTCACGCTCTCTCAATTTTACGCGTTCATTTTACAACTATAAAGTTTAAGGTATTTACTGTTTGCTACGGTCTATCAATTTGAATATTTATTAGAGGGCTATCTCTTTAATCTTTCACGTGGGTTCTACATGAAGCTGAACTGCTAAATCTTTTACAGTTAAGTATGAACAATAACGGTTTATTACAAGTATTTTATATTTATATTTAACAATCCATTATTTGCCTAAAATTTATTAAAAACGATCCTATCTTAGAAATTCATGAATTATAAGGCAAAATGGTGGCAAATTTTTCTATCCCTCTTTGTAGGTATGCAGTATTTATGCTTATTGATGTGATTTTTTTCACGGAACAGATGAAAAAGTATCTTATAAAAAGTATATATTATCTATCATCTATTCTGTGATTTTTTTAATATATGAAGATTTTTTATTAAATATTGTAAAGTTACTAAACAGATAATTAAATTTTTCATAATTATTGCATTATTTATTATTAAAAATATATTTTTAATAGTTATAATACAAAATTATGTATGATAAGTAAGAAATGGCCGCGCAGTATGAGGCAATATTACATAACTCATTAATAGTTGTACAAGTCCGTCTGCGACTAAATCAGTTTCATTTATTATTATCACTCACGGTTATAAAACGCAATTGTTTTATTTTTGCACCATTCATGTGTTGACGACCTAATAATTTATGTGGATATGATTTTTAGTTGCCATTTCACGTTATAAAAGTCCGACCTTAGAAAACTACAAATATCCCACAAAGCATTTATCCGATTTGTTGGCTTGGCTTCTTCAGCTTTAATTATAAACTTGAGAAAATATCGTATTACATACCAAACAAAAACCTATATTTGAATTCATTACCTCCTCAATGACATTAATGGAAAATGCTTGTGTAAATAAGGTACGTTTTAAAATATATATAAAATATATATAGGTAATTGTAAATGTAAAATAACATTTATTTCAATAGTGTTATAGAAAAGAAAGCTTTACTTTATTTACTCATATAGTGTTTAATTAATTTAATTGTATTTTATTATTGTTTTCCAAACAATGAAAATGCTCAGTTTGTGAACGTTCACGTTGTTAAATAATTTCACATTGAGCTTAAATATGTCAAGGAACTACACTCACACTCGAAAATGAATTCGTATGGTTAGTAATATTTGTTTTAAGGGCTCTTTTTAAAAAGCTTTTGAAAAGCTACGCTTGTAGAATTATATAAAGTTAAGTTAAAGTGAAAATGCAATTCATTAATCTATTTATACGTTTTAATGTTAAATAGTTATCAATACAGAAGTAAATTATTTTTAATTTTTAAACATTGAAAAAACAAGTATCATCATCCTTTAAGTACCTATATAATCTATGTTGAATCGTTAGACATTGTAAAGTATGTTAATAGACCTTTTTTTTATGGATAATTTAAAGAATTAATAAATATTGTAAAGTATTATAGATGATTTATTAAAATTGTTCAGAAAATTAATTTCGTAGAATTGTGCCACAAATGAAAAGTAAAATGAGTGAGTCAATTTCATTAGAAATGCGGCTATGCATGAGGAACGTACATCAGGACAACGAAATTCTTTAATTACTAATATTGATGCCGAGTACGGTTGGAGGTCGACCCACTTTAACACGAACATTTTGTAGGTCGTTTATCGCAGTCATTCCCCCGGTACTAGCGATACACGCACCGCTATCTCACCGGCCGCAACGCAACACTTTAAATAACCGATATTTGTTATACATTACCCCGTTGCTTAACTATTATTATAAACAAATCTATGGATAACGCAAACTATATAAGCCTATGATATAGCATCGCGCAATAATGTACAGTAGGTAGAGCTGTTCGAGCGCACTGTTACCGACACGAGTCAAGGCCGAATCGTTGAGAAATATCGTTTACGTACAAAATGCTCTTAATTAGTCTCGAATAGTGTCAATGTTAATAGTCGTGTACCTAAATGATGTACGTAATTTTGCAAATTCAGATAACCCAATTGTTATAATTAATTTGTCTATGCTACTGTACTTGGAGACGATATTGATTAGTTCTTGACATATGAGATATCAACAATATGTATACTTACATAATATAATATGCCTAGTATTTTTACTATAAAATAATCTACTAATAAAAATAAATATGATAATAAATATGTTTTTTATGTGCTAAATATGGCATATAAAGTTATATTTTTAATACAACAATGCTTAGTAAGCCCCACATACCTACGTAAGATATAAAACACGAATAAGGAATTATTATGTTTTTGAATCTCTTATAGGAAGTGCGTTAAGATGTAGCTACTTTAATATTATTGATTTACCAAACTCGCTCCAATTCAAAATGAACTGACGACTACATATCGATACCTAATTTCAGCGATACACGTAATACAAATGCGTTAGTTTATTAGATAGCTAAACTGAAGCATATTATTTAATGCGACGCAAAATACGTTGAATCACTATACACATATGGTCTAAATTTGAATGACAGAGTAAAATGTACGTAAATGATGATTCGAATGAATTGCAAAATCGAAATTCTAATTTAGTATGTGATTTTTGTGACTGAAAGGCTTAAAATCGTTTAAACGAAACACCTAATATTAAATGCCATAAAGACACTTGTGTTGTATTTTAGTAAGGTTATTCGATTTCCACATGAAGTATTATTAGATATTACTTTATTACCTATATGTAGATAGTCTTTCTTGTTATTTAAATAATGTACAATGGAGACAATATAATATGTGTATTAATTTATTTTTAACTAGCGACTTGCTTAGCGTCAGCGAAGCTACGGGCTCCGCTAAAATAAATTAAATTTCTACCTCCTCCTTTATTAAAGTTGGTTAAAAAGTAGCCTAAGTTACGCCGTATAACATTATCTGCGAGTGAAATTCCCGTCAAAATCGGTCCAGCCATTTCTGAGACAGAAACAGACTGACAGACAAAAATTTATAAAATTGATTTTTTTATAGTATCGTATATAATTTTATATGCATTTAATGAAAAGCTGTTAATTTGAAAAAAAAGACACTCCAATTTTATTTATATGTATTGATGATGTATAGATACGCTATATACGAGAATAAAATCAATTGTAACTTTGAATGATTTAATTACATTAGTCCATACGACTTAACAATGTGAGGTATATAGAGTATAGATGGCTAAGAATGAGATCAAGGACTTACTTGTTTGTGAATTAATTAATTTCAAGGAAAGCTGTATTACCTGGAAATGAAAACGAATCATTATATTATTTTTGAGTTAATAATACATTAGTAAAATAAAATTACATCTTAATACTGTTACCATTGAAATATCTGTATTTTTAATTTCTACTTTTTAAATGAAATGAATTCTAAGCAACTTTAATATCAACAATAACAATAAAATAAAATTTGTTAACAAAATAATTGACACAGTATACACAATAATAATAATATTTTATCATTAATATTTTTAAATTGTTGTGTAACTTTATTTATATCCAAAGTTTTTATTGATAAAACATTGAAATAATATGTTACAGCGATTAAAATTAATATCGGTGTAATTATATAATGACTAGCAAACCGCTTCGCTGGTTAGTTAAAATAAATTAAACGGTTTTTATGATTTTCTAATAAATCAAATTAGCTTAAGTTACTCCTTATAATACTGGCTATATGGGAATGAAAGTCCGGTGAAAATCGGTCAAACAGTCGGAACAAAGAGACAAACATAATTAAAAAAAAATGACTTTCTTATGTAAGTACCGTATATACTTTTATATGCATTTAGTTAAGTCGTTATTTTTTTTAATTGAAATTAAAAACAGACACTTCAATTTTATTTATATGTACTGATAATGTTAACAATAATGATAACTTTTATTGTAGCGTTGTTTTATACCACTTTCAGCGCTCACTGGTCTGAGAGACATTGCATTCTGTAATTGACTTACAGATAAACACAAGCAAGGCCAAGCGGCGCTACCACTGACTATGCATAATAGCTATATTAAGAAAATAATAATGTACTAAATAGAGCCCTCTTCTTAGAGTAATTTTATTTTTTCCAAAAAAATACATTTTTATGTACCTACATAAACATTTTTTTTTTTATGTTAGAACATTATTACATGACTACAAACATTTGTGCTCAATAAATGAATGCTGCGGGACTCAAACCGGCGACCGCTGGCGCAGCAAGTAGGGTCACTACAAACTGAGGCAATAGTGTCATCAATTTAAAACTATTAGTAGTTTTTAAGTGAGGCTATTTCTTTTGCGACTATTGGTGGACTCAACTGATGATGTTTAGTAATAAAATTGTTAAAGTTTAATGCTAAATGAATATTTTAACTTACATTTGGTATATAAACATAGAAAACTTATTTGAATTTAAATTAATTGGCAATTTGCAATATTTTTTCTTTTGACATCAATATATGAATTAATTGTAAAATGATGTAGATAACGAAATTTAGATACCGTATAGTAGGAAAGTAACGTTTAATAATCATATAATGGAAATATTTCTCAATCAAAAATAAATCTCTCTCGTGACCATGATTGCTGTAAAGCATTCGAAACATCTTGAACCAAAAATCAAAATAAATCTGTGACAAAATCCGAAAAGATCGTTTCATTTATAATGTCAAATATTCACGTAAACCTAAGAAAGTATTACAAAAATAATAACTTTTATTGTGTGTGATTTAATGCGTAAGTGATACATTTTATATCGTTAAAGACTACTCTAAATCAATCTCAACGAAATGTGCTGTTCTTATACACTTTCACTTTAAAGCATAAGCGAACATGGTTTTCTTAAAAGAATTATAATGACCTTTCACTGCTTAGTTTTATATCAAATTCTTTTTTACAAATAGTTTTAAAAAATATATAAAACTTAAATTTATTATTATTTAACTTAACTTCAAATAATATTTATATTTACTTCTGTTACAGAACGCTGACATTATTGCTAGTTCACATAGTTATCCCTTAAATAAAACCATAATAAAACTTTTATAATAGTATAAATTAAGACTATCAGGAGGAGAATCAATCTTAACTAAATACTAATAGATTCATGTACCCTAGCAGTTATCGACCATCAGCTTGAGTCGATGACGTCGCCTGACTTAAATGTACCAGTAAATTGTAGCACACAAAGATAATTTCCGCTCACAGTTACAAAATATTCTCTCTTTCTCTACGTAAATGAGTTCAAAGTTATAAACAGATTCAACAGTTTATAAGCGTTATCCAACGCTTTAATTTGTTTTCTAGGTTTTAAAATTCTCCCGCTTTACATGTCGGTTAATTAAGTCGAAACCACATGACTGATTTATCCCAAGCAATGTTGCATGTTTATTGATGCATAACTTAAACGAATACTAGCTTTTTTATCACTACATATTATAAAATAAAGTTGCCTCGCTGTCTGTCTGTTCCTAGATATGCTTAGATCTTTAAAACTTCGCAACGGATTTTGATGCGGTTTTTATTAATAGATAGAGTGATTCAAGAGGAAGTTTTATTATAGCGGAACCCGCGGCTTCACTTACGCTACATCTAGGGATGAACCCGCGCCAAGCGAGGGTGAGTCGCTAGTATTATACTACATATATAAGAATGGAAGTCGTGTTCTTATACCAGTAGGTACACGTTATTTTATTTTGTATTATTTTATATCGTCTTTAGTCATATACAAATATAGTATACATATTCGCTAAGATAGAGTGCTATATATTTTTTAAGTCCTGTCTAAGTCGTCCACGTCCACGTCACTCTCAATGTATGTTTTTCTTTGTAACTTTTGTGCAATAAAGAATATAATAATTTTAACTCATAATGAAATTTACGCCAGAAGTAAATATTGTCATTTTCAAAAAAATCGTATTTAGTTTCATAAGGTAATTTTATATCATCAATTTCACTGTCCTCAAAAATATTTATTAAATCGACGGATTACGTGTTTTAGGCACGAAACCGAACCAATAGAAGCGCATGTTCCCAGTCTTATCTTGAATAAATAATGATATTTGAGTCGTCGTTCGCAACCACCTATACATACGAGTGTAGAGCTACACATAGTTTCAGAACCTTACCGCTATATAATTAAAGACGACTTTAGATCGATTGTTTTGTGGTCGCTGTTCAAGCAATGTCGCGATGAAGCGATTACTACCGTAAACAATACAGTTATTGTAGATTAACTTTAAGTAATAAAAATGTTTATTTTGTATAATACGAGTAAGTACAAGAAATAAATGGTTATTCCAAATTTCTTTCGAACGAAGGCTTTCTGTTTGAATCTTGCCCAATAATTTTATATTAACATTAGTTTTTTTGGTTGAAAAAAACTTACTGAAAAAATCAAATTGGTTAAAATATTAATACAATATTAGCAAATGGCCTCAAATTGAAGAATTATTAATCTTTTTTTTGTTTTATAAACTAATATCTTAATATTAAGACTGTTAAACGTTCGTGTCCTCTTATCAGAAAGTAATTACAAACCAGATCTAAATGTCACGCGAATTCAGGGCCGAGCCTCAACTGAGTATTTTGATCAAGTTAACGTACATTTATTACTAGTTACTTTACTTGCTCAGTTGCGTCCCTCAGTAGTTTTCGCAAATGATCACAATCCCATGGGATCCTTTTAAGACGTGGTCAATGTCGCCCTTCGCACCAGAAACTATTTATATATCAGTAATTACGTCAATCTGTTTCTGCAGCAAAAATAAAAAAGTAATATATTATCTTAATTATATTATTCGTACGAATTAATTTAATATACTGTATACGAAATTACTGTATAAGACAATTTGTCTTAAAATGTTTATTTTTTTATTTTTACTTCTTCCATACATTTAACGCTTTCCACTTAAATAATTAAAAAGTTTATTAAACAAATAAAAGATCACAAAGTTACATCCAGTAGAGTGTTGAATTCGAAATTCCGTCTAAGTAGAAAGGACATGATCTATGGCTTTCATAATACCGAAGAAAAACCGAAAAACTAGAGCGAAGTAGAAGTAAAATTTGATAAATAAATAAGCAGCTATGTAGCCAGTAGAGAGCGGCGTGGCCTCGTGACGTCACGGAGGTCGCGGCGCTTCCTACTGGCTACATAGCTGCTTATTTATTTATCAAATTTTACTTCTACTTCGCTCTAGTTTTTCGGTTTTTCTTCGGTATTATGAAAGCCATAGATCATGTCCTTTCTACTTAGACGGAATTTCGAATTCAACACTCTACTGGATGTAACTTTGTGATCTTTTATTTGTTTAATAAACTTTTTAATTATTTAAGTGGAAAGCGTTAAATGTATGGAAGAAGTAAAAATAAAAAAATAAACATTTTAAGACAAATTGTCTTATACAGTAATTTCGTATACAGTATATTAAATTAATTCGTACGAATAATATAATTAAGATAATATATTACTTTTTTATTTTTGCTGCAGAAACAGATTGACGTAATTACTGATATATAAATAGTTTCTGGTGCGAAGGGCGACATTGACCACGTCTTAAAAGGATCCCATGGGATTGTGATCATTTGCGAAAACTACTGAGGGACGCAACTGAGCAAGTAAAGTAACTAGTAATAAATGTACGTTAACTTGATCAAAATACTCAGTTGAGGCTCGGCCCTGAATTCGCGTGACATTTAGATCTGGTTTGTAATTACTTTCTGATAAGAGGACACGAACGTTTAACAGTCTTAATATTAAGATATTAGTTTATAAAACAAAAAAAAGATTAATAATTCTTCAATTTGAGGCCATTTGCTAATATTGTATTAATATTTTAACCAATTTGATTTTTTCAGTAAGTTTTTTTCAACCAAAAAAACTAATGTTAATATAAAATTATTGGGCAAGATTCAAACAGAAAGCCTTCGTTCGAAAGAAATTTGGAATAACCATTTATTTCTTGTACTTACTCGTATTATACAAAATAAACATTTTTATTACTTAAAGTTAATCTACAATAACTGTATTGTTTACGGTAGTAATCGCTTCATCGCGACATTGCTTGAACAGCGACCACAAAACAATCGATCTAAAGTCGTCTTTAATTATATAGCGGTAAGGTTCTGAAACTATGTGTAGCTCTACACTCGTATGTATAGGTGGTTGCGAACGACGACTCAAATATCATTATTTATTCAAGATAAGACTGGGAACATGCGCTTCTATTGGTTCGGTTTCGTGCCTAAAACACGTAATCCGTCGATTTAATAAATATTTTTGAGGACAGTGAAATTGATGATATAAAATTACCTTATGAAACTAAATACGATTTTTTTGAAAATGACAATATTTACTTCTGGCGTAAATTTCATTATGAGTTAAAATTATTATATTCTTTATTGCACAAAAGTTACAAAGAAAAACATACATTGAGAGTGACGTGGACGTGGACGACTTAGACAGGACTTAAAAAATATATAGCACTCTATCTTAGCGAATATGTATACTATATTTGTATATGACTAAAGACGATATAAAATAATACAAAATAAAATAACGTGTACCTACTGGTATAAGAACACGACTTCCATTCTTATATATGTAGTATAATACTAGCGACTCACCCTCGCTTGGCGCGGGTTCATCCCTAGATGTAGCGTAAGTGAAGCCGCGGGTTCCGCTATAATAAAACTTCCTCTTGAATCACTCTATCTATTAATAAAAACCGCATCAAAATCCGTTGCGAAGTTTTAAAGATCTAAGCATATCTAGGAACAGACAGACAGCGAGGCAACTTTATTTTATAATATGTAGTGATAAAAAAGCTAGTATTCGTTTAAGTTATGCATCAATAAACATGCAACATTGCTTGGGATAAATCAGTCATGTGGTTTCGACTTAATTAACCGACATGTAAAGCGGGAGAATTTTAAAACCTAGAAAACAAATTAAAGCGTTGGATAACGCTTATAAACTGTTGAATCTGTTTATAACTTTGAACTCATTTACGTAGAGAAAGAGAGAATATTTTGTAACTGTGAGCGGAAATTATCTTTGTGTGCTACAATTTACTGGTACATTTAAGTCAGGCGACGTCATCGACTCAAGCTGATGGTCGATAACTGCTAGGGTACATGAATCTATTAGTATTTAGTTAAGATTGATTCTCCTCCTGATAGTCTTAATTTATACTATTTATTTAGAAGTAAAATTTGATAAATAAATAAGCAGCTATGTAGCCAGTAGAGAGCGGCGTGGCCTCGTGACGTCACGGAGGTCGCGGCGCTTCCTACTGCGAGTAGCGGGCCACCGGTAAAAACAGACCTTTAGAACTATTTAAATATATTGTATTATATTATTATATTGTAAGTTATATCTCTATTTAGTTGTATTTCTATTGTTTTTTTAGCTATAAGCCATTTTGCAGATAGAAATTCGATCAAACGTGGCAATTGAAGGAATGTAGAGCGCGTTGGTAATCATTATGTATGTGACATACATTGTGTGACAACGGGCAAGGTTGCATATATTTTATTGCATAAAAAATATTTTCAACACCTTAATATCAACTTTCTTCTCCAATTCAAACAAAACTCAATTCCTTTCAGGAATCAGGCCGTTTTTTTTCCAAAAATTTTGTAAGCAGTTAAACTAGGTACAACTTTTTCAGCCTTTTAAATGATATATATACAAGTATATGGGTATGTTTACAAGGAAAATGATTAGTGAATTCAAAGTCGGCAATGAATTTGTTTATGTGACAGTACACTATTCTGTATCAAGTAAGGTCAAATTATTGACTATGATAACAAATCATTCTTATTTTATTAAGAAAAATATGATTTACTAACAATTTATTGCTTATTTTTCATCATATCTCAAATAGCTTCAGTTCTGGACCTAGGAATTTTCTTTGTAACAAGCGCTGTCTACTCCACACAAGTTTTTTATTAAACGATCTATCTTTTCTAAAGAACTAAATTAATTTCTAGACTGTATAACATAGGTACAACAACTGAACTGTTAGCGATTCCTTTAAATCTCAAAAGTCAATTTATTAAAAAGCCTTTTAACAAGTGATTATACTACAGCATACAAAGATCGCTGAAACATCGATTGCACAAATCATTTTTCGACCTGCATCAATTTAATTTTTGTTCGGTGAATAAAAACCGCAATGCACAATTTTTGTATTATTAATTGATAGCGAGCGGATGAATATTGACGTCAGATTGCTTTCAATTGGGGAAAGATTCATTTGGTCTTAACGCTTATAATCTGAAACAATTCCAAAGTGAAATTGTACGAAGATTATGAAAGAATAAATTGTTTTTCATACAGAATCTAATCCGTATAAGCCTAATCCTATTAATAAGAGCAGCAATTGTTTGTATTCTTTGTGAGGCACATATTGCTTAGCATTGTACAATCTCTACCTTGTTTAATATAACTAAACTACGTTTTTTCTGAAACTATTAAACTAAATCGCAAACTACTTCAGCAATTATCTTTAAAAAAATAATTCATGAAGCATAACAAAGTTTTGTTATTATTCGCAGTTATCTAGCAAGGTCGTCGAGAGAACATAGAGTACTAAAAAAATCATGTACACATTGACTGGTTATAGAGGAAAATATATTAAGTCAGTAGTATCTAACCATCAACGTTTACGTACGGTTAAAAGTGATTGAAAGAATAGATTAAAGTATTGCTACGTAGGACTTTGTGTGGAATAGAAATCGTTTTAGTAATGACGTCACAACGCGACAATTGTCGCTCAATGAATGAAGTAAGGCGCGTAAGAGACAAATACTTTTCTTTCTAACTATCTATCTAAACTTTATCTTTTATCTTCATTTTTTTAAACAAAACGACTAAAATTAAGCAAACAATATCAGTGTTATCCTATGACCAAATAAGCAATGTTTACACGGTACTTTAAAATATAGAGCACAGAACTCCACAGTTCGCCTTTAATGTTATGAAGTTACGTATCGCTTACCCACGCGTAATCTCATTTGTAGCTGATTGCTCTAACTCTGCGAAATAACTACTGTGTCAATGAACAGTTCATACGAAGTAACATAATTTATTCAATAAGGTAAATTGGGAATAAATGGCCCTTACAAAAAGTTCTAATTTTTTTCTTTTTATATAGTAATGTTATCGATAATAAGAGTATTAAATTATACGTGTCGACCTAAATCCATGCCAAATATACACACGAATGAGAATAAACAGTAAACAATTTTAGTACTGCGTCTAAATATAAACAAGATATAATTTTAAAAGCTTTCAAAAAGCCCTAATAAACAAACAAACAAACAGACTATCATAAAGTTTCATAGGTTTCATAAAACTGTATACCATATTGACGGACAAAGTGATACGATAAAGTAATTAAAAATGTAACGAACGCGAGATTCATCAAAAGACTGGTCGGCCTAAATTGTCTTATTTCGACGAGTAGCGACCTCTGTCTCGTGTACGTGTAACTGTATGTTACGTCGCACTACGCTCTACTCGTTGGCCCAATATGCCAATACGCCAACTTCCAACACGCCCACCCAAGGGTACGTTGTAATGAAATAGACTGATAGCTGTATAGTGTATAGTATAATTGGCGGAATATCATTTCTATTGATTTAAATAATTAATTTGAACTATCTTGGCCTATACCTTTCTTAGAAGTACCTATTAATATTATGTATGTACAAGAATATCATTTTGACAACGTCTATATATTACAAAAAGGTAAATAAAATAAATCTCCAAATTAATAAGAACATATTTTGTGTTTTTTTTTTTATATTTATGACAGTTGCATGTATATAGAGAGAGGGCTGAGTCGTCCCGGTTGAGTGTAGAGCTAGTGTATCCACCGATTTGTTTCCCAACAAGTTGGTCGACACTTTGTAAAAAGTTTCCGCTTTATAACAGCGTTGGAGTACGGTTTGGGGAAATAAAACGATATTATTGTGAGCGCAAAGAGACAGGGCATCATTAACATTACATTTTGTATCTTGAAGTTTAATTATTGATTCAGATTTCTTTCAATTATAATAATTTTTTTAACACATTAATTGAAGTATTCTAATTCATAAACCTGTACGATACGTATTTTTATTATTAGTCATTAGATGTTCTTGAGACTATACTACGACTGATGATTTGTATTCCGATGACACAACAGTCTGAGGGCTTTAACCAACACGATTTTCTACGATGAATCATATTTTAATGTTAACATTACGTAATGTAACTAAATTGGTGTTATTTGTAAAATTTTATTTATTTTAAATAATAATATTCCCAAGATTTCCTTATACGGTCATTATTACGCCTTTGGCAGAGTTTCTTGGTTGATAGAGGAAATGTGCCTCGACATTGATTCCATGAATACGAATGATCTTCCTGTTGTAATGGCTTGTCCTTCCATTGCTTTCACGCATTTTATATATAATAGTATTGATATATTACAATAGATAATATTTAGATATCGATATGATTCGTAAGAAATAAGCATTTTTGTATATTTTACAAAATGTATACATAATATATCTAATATTATTAAATGAAAAATTGTAAAACAATTGGTTATTTCAAATAAAATTTATATTTTTTGATTTATAAAGTTTGATACAGCAATTTGTATGAAAACATAAGTATGGTACTCGCCAAAACAAACAAAATTGCTTCAAATTAGGGGAATTACCATTAGTCATTAGATAAATCCACTGTTTCAATTATCAAATAAGTTTTTAACAATCATTAAGGGCCTTTTGAGTCAAATCAAACTAAATTAGGTCAAAATTTGTTTTCAACAATTGTAAAGCTTTATTCGTAAAATACAAGTGATGGGTGTTAAAATCCTAATTACAATTCAACGTAATATTATAATAATTAATGTAACTATGGTTTATCAGTTATTGACCTGCCGGCCTTATCTATTGGAAATAAACAATTAATGAGGATAATTATAATTATAGAAAAATAATAATCAATGTAGGAAACAAAAGTGCAATTTGAAATTAGTTGGACGCTTTCTTAAGATAAGGTTATTTAACTAACTACAAACTTTTTACTAAATTTGTTCGTGTGTTTTTATTGTTAACAAATCCCCCATGAATAATATTTAATAACTTATGTGTAAACTTATTATCCGATATAATAATAATGACTATTCAGCCCTTTTTTAAAGTGCTACCACAGGCAACAAGCCTCCCCTCAATGTTAAGAGAATTAGGGCCATAATCCATAATGCGGGCAAGCGAACTTTATATGTTTTTTAAACACATTAGTCTCACACATCAAGCTTTCCCTGTGTTTTTTACACGTTAAGTATCAATCAATTACATTATTCTTCAGTTCTTTTTTTTAATGTCCCACTGCTGGGCATAGGCCTCCCTTAGTACGAAGGGGATCAGGCCATAGTCCACCGCGCTGGTCTAGTGCGTGTTGGCGGACTTCACATGCTTTTCGAAAACTTGTTAGGTTTTCTCAGACATGCAGGTTTCCTCACGATGTTTTACTTCACCGTTCTTTACCATACCTTCACATGAAAATATCAGAGGTGCGAGACCCGGATTTAAACCCGTATCACTCGGTTATCCAAGCGGGCGCGTCACCGCTGGGCTACCAGTCTTTTCAATTACATTATTATACACAGGAAAATTAAAGAGTGAGTGAGAGCGAGACCCGAGTTCGGACCAGAACACCTTGCCAACCCGCACATGGCCAGCTAGTTAGACCATAGCCTTATCTCCTAGAATCGCCTGTGCCCAAGAGTGGGACATTAAAAAATACAAAAAACCAATTCTTTGCTTTACGAACTAAAAACTACATACACGTTATCATTTAAATTAGTTTCTTAAATAATACAGGGTCGTTATAAAGAAAACTGGGTAGAGTCTAAATGATCGTGAATGTGATAATTGTAAATATTCCGGTACTTTATGTTAGCAAGACAATAACTGACTCATTTGAGCAGATTGCTTGTTAGCATACATTTGGTAATAAACAGTATGATAAGTGTAAAAGTGTGCGCATTTATATGTGTGAGTTTACGTAAGACGTAACGGAATTACACTGACGGTAGAATGTAGATAATAGTAGGTTATGTTTACCTAATACTAGCGATTCACCCCCACCTCGCTCGAGGTTGTCCCTGGCTAGGTACGTTTTTAAGGCTTGTGATTCCCATACAAATGGACAGTTCGGAACTTATCGATTTTCCAGTGTTATTTTGGGTTGTTATTGATTTTTATATACAAAAAGCACCCCTAAAACTTCTAACAAAACAGAAAATTAATTAAGTTGTAATCTTTATCTTTTACTTGTTCGTGTCTTCACTCTGAACTAGAAGTAGCGTATCCTTAATGACCCTTATAGTTAAATGATTCTGTTTCGCACTAAATTCGTATTTAATAATTCAGTAAGAAAAATATATTCTACTATTAATATTATAACTTTGCTATTTTAAATTGATTTTTTAATTATAATTTATTATACTAACTAAATATAGATAATAGTGATAAGTGCACTTACTTGCTTATGTATATAAAGACTTTACTTTAACTAAATGCAACTGAAATACTTATTTGTCATGTTTTAAATATTCTAATCATCAAAAGTTTCTCTGTTATAGACGAAAGATGAGACTTGACAAACCACGTTGTATGACTTGCGCAGAAGACTATTATTGGGTAATAATTTTAATATAACATTGCTATACACCTTATTTCAAGGTCATCGAAACATCTCTAAATAGATATTGAAATTAATTATACATAACTCTTACTAACACGACTTTACTTGCGAAAACCCCCCGCTACTCACGACAAGTCTCATCTTTCGTAGCGCGTGTTTATTAGTATTATACTTCATTATTGAAGATAAATTGCTTGCAGTTAAAAGAATATTGTTGTATACATTTTATGTTGCATAAAGCTATGATGGCTCTACGACAATGCCTTTGTTGCATAGAGACTAAAGGCAATAATTTTTTCTCTTGCTCCTTAAGACAACAAGCCTAACAACTAACATCTAACAAGTCTTTATGGATACCAGATAGTTGATTCACGAGAATCACGACACAGTTCACATATAACTTTAAAAATACATATTAAATATATGCATTTTTATTACTCATATTACATTATTTTATTTAGATTTGATTAAACTAATCTGATGATCAAAGTACGCAAAATTATATTAAGTATCTATATACGAGTAGTATAAGAAAAAATGCATGGTCTTATATACAATAAATCATTCTTTTTAACTTCTTTTGAAGTATACTTTCCATATAATAATATCAAAAATTACAACTAAGAGTTTCTATTCTGTTCAAACACATAAATAACATTGTAACCTAATAGAGGAACGGTATCAACTCCACTTTGCGACACAGATATAGCTACTTGCAACGCTAGAATATAATACCGTGCCGAGAAATTACGAGTAAGACTTGCTTTCACAAAGTATTTGTATATATATTGCTTACTGATTGTTAATTATATATATTTATGTGCATATGTTCTAATTATATAAGTACTATGTAAATCTTCTTTTTTGAAGTTTTCAGCCCTTTTTATCGTCCCACTGCTGGACACGGGCCTCCCTCAGTACGAGGGGCTCAGGCCATAGTCCACCATGCTGGCCTAGTGCGTGTTATCAGACTTTAATGTCTTTCGAAAACTTGCTATGTTTTCTCAGACATACAGGAATTTGAACCCGCATTACACAGTTATCAAAGCGAGCGCGTTACCGCTGGGCTACTACTGCCTGTAAGTTTTCTGATTTGAAGGCTAAGTAAATTTCACAGTCAAATCGCTATACTTATATCGATAAGATTTGTCAAAAATGTTGCATACATAATGCATATAAGTAGGTACTGTGAATTTGAAGATAGAAAAAGGCTACATTTTACTTTCGACATAAAAAAGACCTCGTATATCAAAAGATCGTAGTTAGAACAAAATTCTCAAACAAAACTAATATTACAATAATCTTTCAATATTTTTAATGTTCATTGGAAAGTTGAGAAGAATGACTCAGTCTACGCTAATGTCCTATTTATACTAGAGATTATAATATAGAAATATGGCTAGCATATACATAATAGATGAGGTATATAACGTTCTATTAACCTTGCTAGTTGTCACTAAATAAATAATATATAAGCAACGTTCAGGTAAATCATTAATAAATTATCAAACTAAACCATGTACACTCCTACGGTACAGAAACACTTAATATTTAGTACCAACTACTGTAATAATTTGTGCCAAATATATTATGTAGATGAAAAATAATTTTAAAAGATTTTTGGTATTGTAACTAAGCGACATACGCCTCTATTAATAAAGCTTACAACACACAGGTCTACTGTGTATTTGAAAAGTGACATATTGACGCATTTACACAGAGTTGATTCGTTAAAAACGTAGGGATCATTCGAAATAGATCCTTATGCCCTATATAATATAGAACAAGTTAAGATTGCGCTATAATATAAATAAAATTTTGGAACATTTAAATAAGAAGTGAACACGGCGTAAAGATGGATAATAGTAGCTTAAAAATGTTCTGTTTCGTTTCTCAAATAAAAGAAAAATAGCCGCTTGTGAATATGTTTGCATGGTTTTCCATCTATAAGATAATGGCTGTCTACGATTTATGTAGAGTCGTGAAGTTACGAATGTTCAAATATCTCGGACTCAATCTTTTGTTTTGGTGTATAAATCAGTTTTAAAACACGTATGTATGTACGTATGTATGTACGTATGTACGTATGTATGTATATATGTATATCGTTACGTTTAATGCAGTAATCAGTAAAAATACAGATTACCTAGGTAACCTAATGATGATATTATAAGTAATGAAATTGCTTATTTGATTTAACGGCATTGTGATTTGTCATTCAATTAATTAATTATACCTAACCTATTCTACTTTATAACGAAGTGATTAAATTTCTATCTTCCTTTAATTCAGTAATATACGTTATTATACAGAATAACTCAATAAAGAGCAGACCCTGCTAAATAAAATTCATAATTTAATGTATCATACCCGGTAATCTGAAGATTATCTAGTAATGAGCAAATTAACGTTTTCCGCATTCTAGCAGTAACATAAACCGTACTAGAGTCTTCCCATTCTTTCGCTGTAAATAATTAATAAATAGAAAATAATTAACTTTAGTTTTAAAATAATTACTAATATAAAAATAGAAGTTAAAAACTAAAAATAGATTATTTATTTCATATATTAAAATGATCAGTACTGAAAGGTATTTTTTAAACTATACATTACCTACCTAACTATAAACATAGATAGTAGCAGATACTGTCGACAGATTACTTTATTTCATAACTAATATTTATTATCAACATTCAAGCCGATAACCAATAGCAACCATGAACTTGCAATCGATAAAGTAACTTTGTTTCCTTTATATTTTCCGTTGTATCTAAGATTTTGTTAACAATAGAAAAGTAGAGATGTATATGTACATTACACGTAAATTTACCTAAAAGAAGAAGAGCCAGAGATGATAACTAGTATTTTTTTTTTATATTAACTCATATTGAACTTTAATATATACCTGCTTAAGCATAATTTACTGTATGTATAGAACGTACTCGCAGGCATAATATGAAGGAGCCATCTCACACATGGATTACTATTATTATCAACGATCATAAAAGTTGTAAATATGATACCCAAATGAAGTAAATGATTTGCGTTTTAGTACTTGCATATATTTCTCAAGTGGCATACTTAGGTACAAGCCATAAACGACTTATTTAAATGGATGATATTCTATTCTAATATAATATATTTCCCGCGGATTCGCGCGCGTTCTAATGATCGAAAACCAAATTCTTTCTGAGTCGCGCGGTATGAACTAATTCTCCCTTCCCACTTTTGCAACATTTTTCATTGATGCTCCGCTCTTATTAGTTGTAGCGTGATATAATATATAGCCTTCCTCGATAAATGGACTATTCAACATAAAAATAATTTTTCAAATCGAACTAGTAGTTCCTGAAATTAGCGCGTTCAACCAAACAAACAAACAAACTCTTAAGCTATTTTATTAGTATATCAGCTAATATTAGTATAGATAATGACACGTTTGGCTCAGTTTATAGTTTGCTTGCTGTGCTAGCAAGCGCAGGTTCGTGTATCGCTGAGGGCATTCATTGTGTGATAAGCATGAATGTTTGCAATCCAGTTACAGTTGTTTATATTCCGGTAGGTTATATTATATTTTACATCCATAACACAAGCCTCGTTTACCATGCTAGTAGATGATGCTGTGTTTGTCCCAACATATTTATATTTATTTACATTACTCAGCTTTATAAGCAATATAAGCAACAGAATATCTATATTATAAATAAATACAGGGCGCTCATATCTAAATTGCTCCCGGTATGGTCAAATAGGGAAGCGGAAATAGAGCAACGTGTCATTACGTCCTCTATCTACAAACATAAGTACAAGCGGATTCTCCATTTTTTCTACGTAAATCATTTCAAAGGCAGATAATTATTTTATTTTATATTAAGCATGTACATATTTTTACTTGATGAATATGAATAATCAGCTTTGTGTCTATTATCATTTACCAGTCATTCTCTTGCAAGACTTTAAAATTGCTTAATCGAAAACCAGAACAGTGAACTTAAGTTAAATCTGAAAATAATTACTTTCTCGATACATTTCCTAAAAAATATTTGGTAAATGAACAAATTCTAATGTTTAATTATGTATTTAGTATGAAAACAATACACGGTATTTTTCTTTGCGAAAAGTAAAGAATAGTGTGTGGATTCATAATATGGATTTCAGTGAGATCTGCCTGCACCCTATTTTGCGAGAAGCTCCCCGCCCTTATTAGAGTACAAAAGTATGTCTAACAGAAAATCAACCTTAAAGATATGAATGTAAGGTTGAAAAATAAATGCGCTTACATTTTTCATTCGTTTCTCTATAATACTGCCAAATATGATCGAAACTGTTATGATAATATAAGTCTTAAGGTATATTTACGTTATGGAAAGAAATTACAAAGTTTTATGATTTAGTATTTAAAGACTAACAACGGGTTAACTAATAACTAAGTTCAAAGTTATATTATGCATATTTCATTAAATAATACGTAAATATTAAAAAAATACAATAAATGTATAAGCACTGGTCATATTGATTGTAAGTAAGTGTAATACAGTTTAAACTAACACGAACGGCGTGAGACTCTATTTATAAGTCGCCGTTCAATTCCAAACATCTTAAACTGAGATTCTAAAACTGCTTGTTTATTTTCCTGAAAGCTATTGTATCTACATTCTACACCAATACAGAGAATGGAGAATAGTTTTAATTTTTAAGTACAATTAGGATGATATGTAAATAAAAAAATCTAAATGTCTTTATGTTTTGTTTAGAACTGTCTTAAAAATATTACTAAGGAAATATTATAATATTCGTTTATATGAATACATTTCTACAGCTGTTATAATAAGATAAACGAAACATCAACTTTATATATTACATTGTATATTTCACCGCGCCGTGTTTGAAATAACTTCGCTAATGCGGGCAAAACCACAGATCCTAAGTAGAGCGGTGAATCAATAAAATAGCTCTTCAATATAGTAAAAATTACGAAAATTATAAATATAAAATCATAAATCAATGGATGCGAAAACTACAAGTTTTTTTTATTTATCTACTTATATTCTAGTCTAAATATCTTCTACTTCTATTCTAAATATCTTTGAAGAAAAGCATGTCTGTTTGCAAATTATGTCACACATCCATTGCAATTTGAATTTAGTAGAGTTTAAATAATAATTTATATAAAACTATGAATTATAATTATTAGTTCGTTCAATCGAATATTGTATTGCAAAGTCGCTACTTAAACAGCAATTTCCGAGCTGCCTCTATGGAAAGTAAGTGAAATGTCGTATACAGTAGCAAATATAAGTATACAGTAACTAATGTTAGTAATCTTTTGGATTAGACGAAGAAAAGTTACTATCGTTTTTCTGATAAGTTATACGTTTTCCTTTTTAACTTGAAATTAGGTTAACCTTACTGGGTGGTGGCACAAAACGTTACGCTTTTGTTTTAACTGTGGTTAGTGTCGCGATATATATAAAATTTGTATGTAGATTCGGATTCATATCCGCATACGATTATTGAACTTAATCTTATAATTATTAAAATTGGTTTCAATGAATTATTAATAATCTTAACTTCGACGTTAACTATAACATATGTAAGTATAATTTATAGTTTAGGAAAAATATTTAGGAATATTTATATTATGACGTGAAAGTAATAATATGAATGACCTATACTATATATGTATATATATACTTACTAAAAGAACTAACATAAGCTAAGTAATCTTTTTGTGTAAGTATTAATTTAAAACTTAAGCATATGAGTCTGTCACAAAATAACCGCTACCTAAATTATGAGATTATAGCAGACGTATCAACTAAATATAATACTATCACCTCTACTGTTCAGTACATAAGAGCTACAATCGAATCCCTTCATCAATAAATAAAGGTTCAATCTTCATACTTCAAAAGCGACCACGTCATTAATGGATAATTACTTTAATACGTCAAGTTTTAACTATATATGAGATTTTCATTTTTCTTCATACACTAATTATTCTTATAACAAGTTAAAATCATACGCAATAACAACTTACATGATAAAAATACTAATATACTTATCGTCAATAAGTAACGTACATTACACTAAAATCGCGTCAATCTTTAAATGAAAAATATCTATTTTGTATTGCCATGAGACTTTTACAGTTGGATAGCTCGGGCTTCCGGTTACACGTATACATTCTATATTCGCATAAAAGTCAGTTGAAGGGGACTAGGCCGCAGGCGAGCATTAGTTCGGCACTAAAGCCATTATTCGTGCAAGATTGTGTATTAATTGCAAGGGAAAGTTTTGTATCTAACACTAATTTCTTTGTCCGCACCATCGCATACCAATTGGTTACGTCATGGGCGTCACGATATACCCCCACCCCTCGGGTTCCCTTGCCCCTCCCTCGAGCTTCATGTTATCAATCATTTGTACTTATTATTAAAACACTTTTCTTATTTTATTAAACCCTTACATTATCAGGCCTAATGATTGAATACCAGTTTTACTACTACATGTTCCTAACAATAAGTGTGTTATTATAGAACGCAATAAGGTTCATTTTCATTTAAACCTCAAGTAGTCGTTTGAAACTATTCATTATTTACATAACAATAAAAAGTTTAAATTGCGACTGAAGATTCAAACTATCACGTTTAAGTTTATTTTATTTTGTATGTCAATTTGTTTTTTAACTATATTCTTGTTTGTTGTATGTTTTAACTCAAATATGATTAGTTCATAAAGTACTTTGCATCATTAGCAAAGTTAAAATACATACGAAATACCGCTTTAAGAGTAAATTATTTCGAGCTCTACTTTACTCGTAATTATAAACGTCAGAGTTGTTGATATCAATAAGTGCCATGCCTTTCCTAAACCTGTTTCGGTTCTTTTTATCATCCTTTATTAATATTTACTAATTGCTTATTTAAGAGTCACCGAATAGCTCTACCGAATTCAAAGTAGAGTATAAAAAGTTACCTGCTAATTAAACAAAGAGCTCGATCGGTGACAATATACACAAACATGCACTAACACATGGATGAAGAAGCGGGAAACGAGTCAGTAGCGGGACGCGAGTGCCGGCGTCGCACGTCTGCCCGCGGGCGGCTATCGACAAAGACTGCTTCGCCGGGTGTACACTGTACACTGTACGCCTTTAGGCTGTAAGCCGCCTGGTTGAAGGTGCACTGTACAGGCACGAGCGGTCGAACAGCTGATATTGCGCACACCTGTGCACTATCTGCCGGTACTCTCTCTCTCGCACCGTCGCCGGCGCATTCTCTCTCAAATCGCTCTGACGTCGAATGAACTCCGTGTGAACAGTTGTAGAGCTCGGAATGCCAGCCCTGTCGTTTAAGTGAGAGTAATAAGGCATGATACTTTACTTTAATGACAGATTATCATTTAAAACATATCAATACAATTATAATAATATTTTATTTGTCTAAAAATAATTATTGTTCATATACAATAAAGGAATTACAAGTAAACTTAACTATATATACAAAGCAAATGTACACTTAAATATTACTGTACAAGTCGTGTATAAATAATATCATAAACAAATAAATATTTTATAAATCAATGAACCTAGAGAAAATATGTAGAGAACTAAAGAGGATTTTTATTAAAACTTAGAATAGTTATTTCTTGCTCGTTAGCGATACTTAATTACATAACTATTGCACGATTTACTTGCAAACACGAGCTATAAATACCGTTTGATATTTAATATATTCTCATTGAATTGTATTCTATTTACTGTCTTTCACCTCATTGGTAATAATGTACCTACTGTTTTATATATTCGAAAAATTTTCATTTACTCTTAAGACTTATTTATAATGTAACAACACAATTGATTTAATATTATTTTAAATGAATAATGTTAAATAAAACGTCCTATATACTTTTAGTTTCTTGCAAAACGCAACTTATTATTTACAACTATTAGTCAATATTACACAGGAATTTTTATATGCCTCGTTAAGAGATAGCTCACATCATCCTCCTCAAATGCGTTTTGATAGTGTGGAACTGGAATAAACTAAGAAACTAAAACTAAAAAACTCCTTCGTTTAGTACTAAAAGTACCTAAATAGTTTTTGAATGTGGCTATTTTATGTTCAACTTTCGCATCTAAACTGGTTATGGCTTAAATGAATTCCGAAACAGCTGATTGGACATGCTCTACAAAACGGAAACATCAAGATGTTTACGCTTATGGAAATACAATGGCGGATACACAATGTCACCATGGGTTTCTTTCTTAAAAATTGTTTTGTTCATTCAAAATCAATGTCTAGTGGGGAGCTCTGAGAAATTTATAAAAGGTGTTTAACCCTCACAAACTTAAAAAACTTGAGGCTAATTAAAACAACTAATAACTACATATACCTACATGCAGATTTTTTTTTTCATAACAATTAGAAATTAGTATATATGGTCGTATATCATACTAAATTTCATTTCAATCGGTTTAATAATTTTTTACCATTACAAACAAACATAAAAAAATACATTTTTTCTATAAATAATACTTGTAAAGATGTTAATATTATTAGAAATGTATAAAATGCTATAATTTAAAAATATTAATTTAAAGAAAAATACTGCTGTTGTTAATATATTATTCATTAATCGCGCAGGTAGAATCGCTTCGTAAACAGCTGATCATTGAATAATAATTTTGCAAAATGACAGGATAATGTGCACAAGGTGGCGGCGAGTGGATGCAGATTACATGCACTGCGGTATAAGTATCTATATGAACCAGAAAGCTATTGAAACTAATATACGCAACTATTGTTCTAATATTTATATTTTACATAACATACTATCTCTAGTATGTTATTAAGAAAAAAAGTTATTATTAAGAAAAAAACTCTCATTAAATATGCCGCTCATGTTAGCTTGTTTAAGAAATAAATGGATGAGGAATGCAATGCGAATTTGTATCATTTACTAGATTATACTAGATTACTGAAACCTGATCGTTTCAAAAATAAATTTAATAAATAATAAATATGTTGGAACATTTCTTACAACAGCGCCATTTAGTTCCGTGGTAAGCTACGGGGCTTGTATTACGAATACCAGATAGTCGATATACTACATATATAAATTTTAAATACATACATAATATAAATATAAATAAGTAGATAATCGTTTCAAAAATACATATTACATAGGATCTGATATTTTGCAAAAGTATCTTAAAACAGTATCGCAATTAAGCATTTTTATAATATTTATAAGTTAAATATATAATAATTAATCATATATTGTAAAGATATTGTCTATTTCTAGAATATGTTGAATTTATTAGGTAAGTACATAATAAAATTAGATGACATTACCCAAGAGGTATGCTGTACAACAAGTAAGGCGGAAGGACGATTGTAGAACTGTATATATTTGGCCCCTAACACGTTGGTATCCACGGTTGACCGCGATTACAACACTTTCACAATACGCCTGGCGACATTCCACTTCAATTCTTTAATCAAAAGTGCTGTTAGAAGTTAGTACATTATTATATCTGGGTTAAAAAGATGCGATACATTGGTTGACGTTTTTTAACCTTTTATTCAAGAAACTATTCTATAATAATTTTTATTGTTATTTAATAATTATCTTTTAAACCTCAAAAAAAATATATATACACATTATGTATTATGTACAGTTTGACTAATATTCACATGTAGAAATTTTAAAATCTTACCCGTTAGAAAGTCGTTCATATCACAAAAATACAAAAAACTTTGATTTCACGATTTTTTGATACTTGACTCTTAACTCTACTTTTCTTCAATAATTACTAGACTTACTTATTACTAATCGCATTCCACTGTCGTCTCTAATACCAATAGTATAAAAATATGTGTATGAGATGTTTATGTTGTATGTAAGTAAAGTAATAATTGAATAATCAATGAAACTAAGATTATAATATTTTCACCCTACCTTGTAATACACATATAAAGCCCCGCTAATACAATTGGCTTATGACGTTATAATCTCAACTTCCACTCGGTTATTTAACATAAATGCACGTGCAAATTATTAAAGCAAAATATGATTACTAAACAAAAGGAACATTATTCCTTATAAATATATTCTCATATATACCTAGATATCAAACGGCGTTACCACTAACTGACCAATTTATTCAAATTGGTTAGGTCAGGCATTCAAACAACACTGGCAGGCTGGATAGCAAAGATGATGCAGAAATTATGATTTTCAAGCCAACTTTATTTTAAATTATCGTAACAAAGTATATTTCTTATTGAAACTAGGCAAAATAACATATTTCAGTTTTTTACATTTAACGTCTTTAGAATCGGTTCTAACATAAAATTGTATGATTATTATGGTGATATATAAAGTCGTATACTTAATGTATATACCATTTTATAATAAATGTGATATCTACATTCTAATAAGTAAGTAGTGCTGCTTAAACGCAGGAATCCAAAAATTTAAAAAGGATTTCGCAGAAAAAATATAATAAAAATAGTAGTAACAAGCTTGAAGCGTGCGTACAATGACACCAAGTTGTAATGGTAGAGGAGACCGTGGTAGATCGACCTTCACCGATCTGATAACCAGATGAGACATATTTTTTATCGAATATAATTTATAAACAAATATGCCTATAATTACTTGCCTGTCTGAAAGTGCTCATGAGTATTTTTAGCTAGGCAACAGTGCTTTAAGTATGATTTTTTGCAGGCAAGTCTATATGACTGATTTTGTAATAAAATGATCTAAAATTTGATATAACTTTCGATAAGTTAGCAGAACGATGGAGTCACCTATATTGACTTACCTGTTCACATCGGCTTGCCAGGTAGCTATACCCAAAAATGAGTAGGCAAGCCTACTGAGGCATATTCTGTGTGTTAAAAACAACAGTGAAATAAAATTCATTTCGTTATCAAAAGAATGAAAGTGATGAAAAAAAATCGATTAAAGTTAATTTAATTAAAAATAGCCTTGAGCACTTTCAGATAGGCAAGTAATTATAGGCATATTTGTTTATAAATTATATTCGGTAAAAAATATGTCTCATCTGGTTATCAGGTCGGTGAAGGTCGATCTACCACCGGCTCTTAGACCATAAGCTGTAAGACAACTTCACATAAAATTTATCTATTTCTTTGAAATTTTATGCATCTACACTATAATGTTAAAGATATAAGACAAAGAAAGAAACAAATATTTTATTTTATAACTCAGCCTTCGCCCCGTTTAGTCGCGTCCTTGAGTAATTTTTTGTCGCTTATACACACGGAATGTTTGCTGCCTGTTCATGTCCCAGGATAAAGCCCTTTTCAAACTCCAAACTTAATTTTTGCTATAAACTATCAATGAAGCTTTTATTTGGAAATACTTAGCATAGAACTTTTGTGATAATGTAGCCGAAATGAACTTATATATTTTTCTTTTTATCTCGAATATAATCTTGTATTGGGCTCGATTACCTGTCTGTATATATATGTACTAAAATTCAACTTTATCAATTAGAAGTAGTGGGCCCCATTTTGCTAGTAAGTAAATAATCGTGAACTTATGACGCATATTACGTAGTGTATTATTTTAACTTTTAAGTGATACTTGAACCGCGACAGACCGTAAGCAACGGCCTTACGCGAGCGTGACCGGTCTTATCATATCGGTACAATGACTTCAACATTTAATAGCTCATGGAGAATTAATTAGATTAGAAGAAGGAAAATTGTTAAATTCTATTGATAGATTTGTCGTATTGAAAACAGTAAATAATATTAAGAAAGAATTAACCTTAACCAAATTCTATTAAGTATTTTTTTTTTAGTTTAGATTAGTTTTTATAAACGGACAAAATATTGAGTAGGTATGTTGTGTTTGCTTTCAAACGGTTATGCATTATTGTATTTTTAGTGTTAATTTAAATTATATATTTAATGTAATAACCTTTAGCAACCTTAATTAAATAAATAAATAAAGTATTTCTAATTATAATAACTCTTTAGGATTAAATTTGGTTATAAAAGCCTGTACATATTACATAATGTACAATCTGTAAAACTATCATTTTGTATTTACATTGATATATTTTATATATATTATTTATGTAATAAGATTGTAAGTTTAGTGTAAATTGAGTAATGATCATATAAGCTAGTTTCAAGACCGATAGGCCGAATACAAACATTGCATGACTAACAAGTGCCTCATATTTTTGAATAAATTCAGTGTATGTAAATATCAAACTTCATTGGATAGATAATTGATTTTAACTATGCTATGTTTAATAAATATAAATAAATAAATTAAGATGTTGGGACATTATTACAACATCACCATCTAGTTCCGTGGTAAGCTACGAGGCTTGTGTTACGGATACCAGATAGTTGATATACTACATTATATCTATAAATTTTAAATAGATACATATTATAAATATAAACACACATGAATGGAGTACATACATTCGTGCTCAACAAATGAATGCCCCCAGCGGGACTCGAACCCGCGACTGCCGATGCAGTCTCAGAAGTATAGGGTCTCTACAACGGAGCCAAACATGTCGTCCAATATTAAGTATTTAATAAAAATAGCAAGTTCATAAAATAATATAGATTATAAGATATATATACTAAGAATTGCCGTAAGCAATGTAGCTACGTCAACGGGTTTTACAATGCCAATAAAATAAAGTGTTTAATGTTATATGTATTTAAACTGTTCATTATAACGATAATAAGTAATTTTGTTTAATTTTATTTATCGCTTCTTGAAACTCTGAGGATACATTTCGTATTACGGGCACGTCATACCTTCCCCTAAAAATAAAGACTATTACAGAACCCTCGTGTTATTTGACATTAGTAATTTACAGAAATATTTATTATTTTTAGCCAGACAATAAAAACTGTCTAGAAGCACATACATTTTAATAAAAAAAAAATAATAAAAACTGTCTAAGCACATATTTTTTTTATATTATACTAGCGACTTATTCTTACTCCGCTCGAGATCGTTCGTTTTTATTATTAGCATAGATTTCTCAGAGGTGAGTTATTTTCCGACAATAAAAAGTATCCTTCATGCATAATCCCAATAACTAGCTTTTTCATGGTCCGTTCTTAGACAGGCTGACAGACAAAGAAGCAGCAAACATTATGAAAACTAATTTGATTAAGCTTATTATATATAGGTATTATATTGTAACTATATTACGTTATATCTCAATCACCATGTAATAAACTACATTTATGTATTTGTCAAGAGCTCGAAGTTTTACAGAAACAAAATTCTCCCTTATTTTATTCAGAGAAAACATTTTAAGTCTTGCATCTCTAACTTAGTATTTAATTTAATTCTATATGCACAGATTTAACGAGATTCACCTAAAATGTCTGCGACCAAAATATACAATATACTATATTTATAAAATTCGTAATCTCAAGCAGAAGTTTATATAATAGCTACGATTTGGCGCTATTAAAACTAACTCAAAAAAAAGTATGCAGATAGACAGTTGTAAGTTGTTAATAATCTAGATAAAGCCAAGGTGCATGGCTAGTCAATATAAATCGCGACGAGTAAGAGCGGGAGGCAAATATAACGGGCCAAGTAAAGTAACTATACCAAGCATCATGATTATATTGTTGTTGGTCATCTCTTATAATAAATACCTCTTTAATACAATAATGTTCTTGCATCGTATATCACTATGTCATTAAAAATAGCTCGTTTTTTATTGCTCTCGTAAAACGTTAAACTAGTCGACCGTTCAACCGGAACACTCCGGCTTCCTCGGATCAAGGCATACCGCATAATAGATTTCAGAATTCAAAACCTTGCCTAATAACTGTACCTGCAATTATTTTTCGATTAATGTTTGACCCGAATATTGATACAATAAAATATTGTTACGTAAAGTGTCAGGTTATTCTTAAACCTTCAACTTTGCTCAATTTAAAAGATGTATAATTAAAAATTAACATTTACATAACTTTTCCTAACTATTTTTAAACTAATTAATATATTTCAATTTAAAACATATTTTATTTTTGTATAAAACATGCGTAATATAACCTATTATACCATATAACTGTACTAATAGCATAGGCCACATACAAAACAGGACATAAATTAAAAAAAAAACAAAAAACAAAATGGAGTGATTGTCTCAGTCGCAGCGTTGGTTTCGAGCGACGCGTCGAGCAAGGTTGGCGCGAACACGAGGTCAATGAACACAGCTTTCAACCCAAATACCTAATAGTCAGGACGAATTAGCAAGATCGAAAAATATGGTGTTTATGCAATAATTACTAATAGTTTCAATTAAATTTTACATTTTTGGAATACAAGTTATTATTTATCTATACTAATATTATAAAGAAGTAAAGTTTGTTTATTTGTTAAATTGTAAGGGGTAATCTAGGGATCTACTGAACCGATTTTAAAAATTCTTTCACCAATAGAAAGCCACATTATTGCTGAGTGTCATAGGTTATATAAAAAACCGAAAAATAAAAAGGCTTTTACGTAGTAGTCCGTTTTGCAAAGTGAATCGGAGAAAAAACGGTCGAATGAAAGCGTTTCTTACGAACGCTGCCTTAACTATGAAAGATATATTTTTGAGTTCTAGAGAAAAGATGAGGAGCTTCAAAATGCCTAAAAAAATTTAACGACAGCATATTATGTCTAACTCTTATATTTAAGTGACAAAAAGTAGTTTTTTTAATATTAGTATAGATAATTTAATTTTTAATATTAATAAAATAATTTAAATTATTTAAACACTCTGTACTAAAAAAGGATTATTAACATTATGCCCAACGAAGTGGGCACGGGTGAGCTAGTACGTTATAATTAAGAAAGCTCTGTCTAATAAAAAAGTATTATTTGATTCATAACTTGGTAATATATTGTAAAACTATTTTTAGGGTTATACGATAAGGCTATTTTGAACAAAATAAAAACTAACGATTACAATAAACAGGAACGAGGTGAGTGAAAATGCTAGTAAAATCCCTGTCAAAACCGATATATCCATTTCGAAGATAACTCGGAACAAATGGACAGACATACAGATAAAAATTAAAAGTTGTGTTTTCCTTCTAATTACCTACCGAATACAATTCTATAGGTACCTATGCATTTATTAAAAAGGTATAATTCGCGTCATGTAAAAAGAACGCTGGCTGTCAAGTTGCGCAGAGGCGATTTATAGGCGAATTTGGTAGTAAGACGCGGGGCGCGGGACGGCGAGGCACGCGCCGCATGCTTTCCGGCTCGCTATTGGTTTGTCAGTTCAAAATACCATCGCGCACACAAAAGTTATTAGTTACGAAATGATTTTATATCAAAAATAGAAAAATAATATTTTTGAATAATATTGTTTTATAAAGATAGAGTATTATATTTTATTTATTTTTGTATATTTTTGAATAATATAATATATTTTATTTTAGTATATTTTTGAATAATATTGTTTTATAAAGATAAGTAACAATGCAGTTAACAATAAAAAAATATATAAAAACGAATTAATTTAATTTTTTGTAAGTGGATTAAAAATTCTGCAATGAATCAAACATATTTTATTAATTTATAATATTCTGTTTAATGACATTCTATCTAATATATTTTTCAACGTATCTACGAATAACCAATATACGTCACGAGCGAAAGGTTAGTTCAAAAATAAATGAATAGGCTTAGTAATTTCGTGTGCGAATGTACCGATGCGCAAACACACCCCCCACCACTTTCTTCCAGCGTTCTTTTTACGTGACGCGAACTGTATTATAGTTTTATTTATCTATATAGATTATTGTCACACTAATATAATAAATGCGAAAGTTTGTGAATTAATAAATTTTTACTTGTTCACGCTGTAATGGCTAACAGATTTAAGTGAAATTCTGAATGACATAGCTTATATTCTGGATTTACATAGTCGACTTTTATTCGACGTATCATGCGTTTTAGTGGATGTTTTGAAATAATTCGTATTTTTGTTGTAAATATATGTATATATGTATTGTTTATATAAAAACTTTGTATGAACTCATGATGGTAACCGGATTTAACTAGACTTAATCGGACACAAGAGCAGACGTAAGCGAGAAGGACATGGGATAGTTTAATTCTGACTAAAAAATATTTACTAATAGGATAGTGGAAGCATGGCTTAATCGATTAACAGCCAACAGGGTTTCCCCGGCGGGTTGAGGACTTGATATAAAGTGCCGTAGGCTTTTTTATCTTGAAACAGTATTTAGAATCCGACGGATAGAAGTGAACGCCAGAAGAATTCTATGAATTATTTTGCTCGCAGTACTTAGAAATCCAAAACAGTGTCCGTTTCACTGGTTATAAGCATTTTTCGATTACCTTTTCAGATCACTTTCAGGAATCGGCGACAAAAAGAAATAGAGCCAATCTTATTCTAAAAGATTTGTATTTTATTTTATGAAATTGACGTACCAAGATTTCAAATACTCCGCCCACACATGAACTTTAATCTTTGTAAATATTTTGTCCTTCTCGCACAAACATAATAAGATTTTCGAGATTTTTATACCGTTCACTAAGGTTTTATATCGATATTGGTAGATTATTCGCACTTAGGTTGCTTTTATACGAACTAGTGTTGTCCTTTGGGTTAGTCTATGCAAACAAAGCCTGTGTTCACTATTTATTTTAAGGATTTATTATTATAAGCCTATAGATATATATTTGTAAAATAATTCAATCGGTTTTAAAATATTTTGAAGAGAACTTTGCCTTTATGATAGTAAAGTCCAATCGAAATTAGATCAACTATTTTTAAGTGTTACGCGATCAAATATAGCCGATTTCCTTTGATGTAGTAGCTAGCCATTTATTTCATAATTTGTTCACTAAGAATTTTACCAGCAAAATTTTGTACAAGATGATTATTATATAATCTTTTACAACTGGTCTTGTTTAATTTTATATCTTGCATCGTGACTCGAGCATTTATTCATATATCACAGGAGTTCTAAATATGGAACTTATATAAAATGAGACCTTCACAAAGATTGAGCTCATTAGCTTAACCGTTTAAAAAAACTGTAAAAGTTTCTAAGTGAGAAAAGCAAGTATAACATTAAAAAAAACGACATTAGTTTTACACGATGCATATTTTTTTACATTCAAAAAAAGCTAATATACATGTTATATTTATTATTTCTTGAATTTTTATTAAATTGCCGACTTAAATAAACACAATATTATAAAATGTACAGAATAAAATATATATACAATCTAACATCATTTTCTCTACACCTCATCCATTTCTCCATAAATAATCCAGGAGAAACTCCGTAAAATTGAAAACTTAGGTCAATACGTCAAGCAAGTCCCTTAAGTTATATAAATCTTCAAAGCACGATAGCTTAGCGGATATTAAATGCGGCCCAATAACCGGCTGTCATTCTCTTACGACGCAGTTGGTCACTGAGACGAACTGTTTTTATAAGGTGATAATTTATATCGTTTTAATTTGATGCCTTCTGTTCTAGAACCTGTTTATTACACATATAATTTTATTGGCAGTTATCGCTCTTAGTTTCGTTGATGTACTACTATGGCTAGGAAGTAGCGGATTCTTCATTATATTATCTATATAGCACATATAATAAAACACTGATTTATATATAATAAATATTCTTTGAAAAATCTTATTGAAATAGTGATTATTATTGATATAGAGGCCAAATCTGTGTTTCAAGATATTTTCTCTGTCTGTATAAGACCGGTTTAAGAAAAACACACAGAACAGATTTTGATGAAATTTAGTATAATGATAGCTTGTTATTCGGATCAACATAAAGAATACTTTTTACTGCGGGAAAATATATTCTTTCAAAAAATCTGCACTACTGTCTCTTGAAATATATCTAGGGTCGAACCTGAGCAAAACGAGGTGAGTTGCTAGTTTAATTATGAGTAAAAAATAAATAACATGATTTTATTCTTTAAGTTTTAAAATAATGAACATTTATTCACTTACAACATTAAATCTCTGCTTATTAGTAATTTGTGTGACAATAATATAGCCACAATATACAATTTAATGTATTGTAACTATGTTTATAATAATTGTAAGCAAATAGGCCATATTTGTATAATAACGTAATATTGCGAGCCAAACCACAGGCTAACCCTAGTGCAGCTAATTTAAAACGTCAGTCATCTTCTTTATTGGGAAATCGGGCCATTTCCATTGCTGTTTATAGCCAGACATTGCCAAGAATTTAGTTTATGACAACTTAAAATCTCATACTATATCACCATTATTTAATTGTAAGAACACGATTTAAAAATATATTTTGTTTTATTTATTTATACTTATATTGTTATATGTACTTATATACTTATATGGTTTGGAATATATATATTTCAACGAAAGCAGTATTAGTCCAGTGGTAACGCGATCGCTTGAATATCAGAGTATAGCGGGTTCTAATCCGGGTCTCGCACCTCTGATATTTTCATATGCAAAATATTTCTAACAAGATAACTACTTGACTTACTGCGAAGGAAAACTTCGTGAGGAAACCTGCATGTCTGAGAGAACGTAGCAAATTTTCGAAAGCGTGTGAAGTCCGCTAAACCAAACTCGGCCAGCGATGACTCTTTCACTGATCCCCCTAGTAATTAAGGGCGGCTCGGACCAATGTAACGTGAGAAAAGACCCAATAAAACATAAGTATATTTAATAATTAGAAAGAATTTTAAATTTTCAATTGAAAAAAAAAACACTTATAGCTATGTTGTCTCTTTGAAATCAGTATTCCAGACCGGAGATGTTGCTTGATCTCAATCGCAGAGGTCATAATGAAGTGAATTAATCAACCGAATGTTAATGAAAGAATGATGAATAAAAGGATCGAGTTGCGAGCTAAATCTAAATTTGTTTTAATATGGCTTAGAGCTACCATTTACATTCTATACATATCTGCCATAAGTTATTTTATTAAGCGTTTATGGAACATCATAATTGAGTCACCTGTGCCGTATAAATATAGTTAAGCGAGTATTACGCATAAAAGTATATTAAAAATATAAATGATACATTATATATATTAAATATAAATAAATACATTAATTGATTATATTGTAGTGGTATTTCCGTATATAAAAAATCTATTCGCTCTGTGCGCGATTTCAGCGCCATGGTACGTTTGAACTACAGGGGGCTATTGTAATATATTTTACTAAGTATTGAATGGCTGTCAGTAATAATAATATCGAATGATAAATAAAAAAATGCTTTTTTAATTAAAGGGAATATTTATAATAAATATTTGTTAATGTAAAGTGTTCTTGTGCATTAAAAAATAAAATGTAAGTATAGTTAATACCGAAAAAGTAGCATAGAAGTTAGCACACATAAAGGTAGGTTAACTGAAATCAGACTGAAATCAAATAAAAAGAAAATAGAAAAAGTTTTTTTTAAAATTAAAATTATAAGAAAACTTGAATAAACATTCAATTATTTTTTTTTAATAGCAAATTTAGATTAAACGAAATTACCAAAATATTTTATGTTTCAAAATTCTACAAATTAAAAGTGCTGATTGTTTTTGAGTACAAAAAAAATAGATTATGTTTGCTAACTAAAATTAACATATTACAATTCAATAATAAAGCTGGGAAAAATTGTTAATCGATTAAATTTATCATTTTTATTTTTAGATTTTAATATTTAATATTTAAAATTTATGATCATTGGTATGGATAATCTTTTTGTTTAATATAATAAGTGGCAAAGAGTAAATGAATCTTAAATAATTAATGAAAAGTTTATAATAAAAAAATTCAATCTTATTTTTTAATATATAATTATGCTAAATTTAAAAATGTTTAAAAAAAATTTTTTTTTAATTAATAATAATATTTCCTAGCATTTTCTAAACTTACTATTTTTTTAAGTTTTACTCCTTTCAAGATTTTTATTATTACGGATAGTAAGGTTATGATTCTACTTACTTTTGTCTCCTAACAGCGGCTATCCATTTTTTCCTCTGATTTATTTTCCAACTTGCTGTTGGAAATTTATAAAAATGACAAGCACTTTTTCTACCTGTATTCTTACAACTTACAACACAACAACTTTTGTGACTCATTTTATGTTATTTTATTTAAATAAATTTTAAATAACAATTCACTTGTATATTTAGCTAACTCGAAACATAAAAACAGCCCCCCGTAGTATCGGATATAGCCACGGGTAGCGCTGACGGTAAATCAGTTTCTCCCCACCACCGGCTTCGCACAGAGCGAATACATATATAAAAAATGTTCGCTATGGATTCCAAAAGAGCTGGTATAAAATTTTCTGGATATCTTCAGATTAGCCAAGCGAATGATCCTGTGCGAGTACTGCCAGTTCGAAATAATATCAAATGTGTAAGGCGGACCCACCGAGGGTTCCGTACAAATTAAAAAATATACGGCTGTCAGATTTTCCTCTTCTGATGTACAAATTAGTAGAAATTTAAATATAACTACTGAAAGATTTGGTCACCCACAAATTAAGACTGCGCAAGCCTACAAATGATTGATCAATCTGAGAAGGAGAAGTTTTTTCTAGAATAAAAGTCTACGATTGATTATTGAATCGTCTATCCGTCAGCGTGAGGTCCATATAAATGATTTGAGCCGTTCTGAAAACTAAGTGGTACAAATTGGTATGATTTATTTTTTACAAAATTTAAGATTTTATAGATTTTGCGTAATAAACTAATAATATATGTTTGATAAATTTAACTTACTAACGTACATTTTAAAATGGACTAAAATGTAGTTTCATTAATGCTTATTCCTTTAAAAAAATATTCGAATAGCATAACGAACAATATTTCACGAGACATTTAATCGACTAATTAGAAAATGATATTATCCTCTAAAAGTGTTAATTTTACTTTAGTATGAATTACAGGAAGGAAGGAAAAGTAACTGATCAAGGAAATCAGATTTTCCTGGTAATTACTACATCGAAAGATATTTTTCTTTTTAAAAAATTGAATAGATAATGAAAACCCAATATTAAAATAACTCATTTCTAAGTTATTATACAATATTACAGTACGTATATATATTAATTTTTTCGAACGAATAATTGAATTTTCATATAAACATAGGCATTTGAAGCACAGCAAAAAAAATAACATCTAAAGTAGGTAACATACTCCTATAAAAATATCCAGAGTCTTATTTATACAGTAAATATGTTCCGAAAATTCTTTAAAAAAATCATTATTGTCAATCAGAGTCCAAATCTATAGAATCACGGAGAAACAACTGGACAGATTTTGATGAGGTATGATGATAGCTACTTATTCGGGTTAACATAAAGGATACTTTTTATTGCAGGAAAATATCACATCCCTAAGCAATCTATACTAACAGTTAAAATGCATTTAAGTAGAACCCGACCGAAGCGAGGGTAGGCGCTAGTATCGTATAAAGTATTCTAGTACGTTTGCCTAGTAATAACAACTTTACTTAACATGATATTTTGTCTCATATATTATTTTAGGAAGAACGAACAAATTTCACTGTGAGCTTAATTTAAAATTTGATAAAGTTTGAAAAGCATAACTCTCTATAAATATTTTAAGTGACGCAAACGTAAAGCTCAAAAATCTAAAGCTCTCTAAAGCCTCATTCAGCCATTTGAGGTTAATCAAAATGTAGTCGAGATTTTTCTGTCTCCGCTTCATTTTTTAACTATTTTTATTAATTCATATTTTACAAGTTTTATTGTTTATCAGTAAAAGATGTTTATAGTATTTTATACTGTAAGTAATAATAAGTTTTTCAATTTTTCTTTTTATCATATTTACCTAAAAAGATAAAAATAGCATAGACTTAAAAATAGCTTTTATAATATGTTTGTTGTACCTTTAATTTCTATTTTTGTAGTAATTTTTAGACAGATTAATAAGTAAAACGTTGGGTTAGGTTAGTTATTTTTTTATAACTTTATGTTGATATTAATAAACTAGAAAAACTATCTTACCACTTAATTTCTTACAAAATTTCATACGTAATTATTTAGTTTTTACTGGATATTATTGTTTGTATAACTCTTAACTACAGTTATTACCCGCGGCTTTGCCTGTTTGTACTTTAAGCAATTTAGTATAATACGCCCAATAAATACACCAGCTTAAAGCAAAAAGTCTTCTCTTGTCGCTGGTCCGTCTCCACCAATTTATTTTGCATTTTCAATAAGACACAAGTATCCATGCTACAGAGTAGGTAATGAACATTTTAAACAATCCTTCTCACGGGAATCCAAACTTTTTTCGGGATGAATAGTAGACTTTACACTTAAAATCTCTATATTATACTAATAATAATAAATATATTACAAAGAGCGCCATCTAGTTCCGTGGTAAGCTGAGGCTTGTGTTACGGATACTAGATAGTTGATACACAACACATAATATATATTTTCAAATACATACATATCTATACATGTAAATCAAATTGAAGTGTCTGTTTTTGATTTCAAATTAACAGCTTTTCACGAAATGCATATGAAAGTATTTACGATACAAGCAACAAAAAAACAATTGTTAAAAATTTTGTCTGTCTGTCTGTCTGTCTGCTTGTTCCGGGTAATCTCTGGAACGGCTGGACCGATTTTTATGGGACTTTCACTCACAGATAGCTAATCTAATAAGACGTCACTTAGGCTACTTTTTAACCGACTTCAAAAAGAGGAGGAGGTAGAAATTTTACTTATTTTAACACGTATGTTTTACAAATATCGATACTTATTAACGATGACCGAAACAAGTGGTATACTCGAGATATGTAAGCCAAAGAACTTCAGTAACTTCTTTGTGTTGGAGTTTGAAACTCAGCGTGTACCTTTTTGTTCTAGTAACTTTACCTTATAAATCTTATAGTAATAACTTTAAACATTAAAAGTATTATTAGGATGTTTAAATTGTATACATTTTTAACTTTTAAGGTCTATTATATTCAACATGCAGTAGATTTTATACATATAATAAAAATGAGTCAGATCTTAATGTTAAATATGTCTGCTGGTCTGTTTGGGAACGCATCAGGAAAATCCATTGAACAGATTTTGATAAAGTTTAGAATGGTTATTTGGGTAAATATATAGGATACTTTTTCATTCTTAATCTCTGAAGGATCCTTATTAACCGTTTAAAAGTTTAGTACGTTTACACGTTTTAAACCCCAAAAAATCAATACTCACTAAGGACGCTATTGATCTGGTTTTTGCTTACGTAATCTACGTGTTAATCACAAGTCCCTTTAGCTATCAACTTTTACTAACAAAAACTGCATCTAAAAGATTTTAATAAACGTAAAAGCTTAAGCCTGATACGAAAGAAGTAAAACGCGGTCTAAGCGCCGTACCAATTTGTGAGCATTTGTGAAGCCCCCGTAGAGGGGGCATTAATTATTCTACCTGCCGCCCGGTGGGCTAAACCCTTCAGTATTGTCTTATCCTATAAAAACACCTTCACGCCTTTTAAATTTTACTGATTTTTGACTCGTTAAACGTCTGTTTGAGATACTTTTTTTTAAATAATGAAGACGTAACATCATAGGAAATGATTATGTAATTAAAAATTCTTTTTAATATTAAATTATAATGAATTTGCTATATACTAAAGTTCTTCATATAATTACATTGAAATGTTAAATATTTACACTTTTTATTATAATTCCATACTACTTTACAATATTAAGTAAAATTTGTCACCATACACCATTTGATATCTCACGGGAACCACTTGTATCGGGATGAAAGTGGTTTATATCACTATCGTAACCATGAATTATCCTTAAGAGAAAAATCACGTCGATCAGACTAGATGCTCCGTACCGCTACACGGGAGAAGATTATTTTCGATTTATACATATTATAGTTACTAAAGTAAGAATCCATCTTAAAATTATTTAAATCGACTAATAAAATTAGAATTTTTGATAAATAACTCAATATAATTATTTGCACATATCACAATTCCGCATTCTATCCCGCGCCGGAACTTATATGTATTTAAGCGAACCGGAAATCAAACCGGAAACTTTATTAGAAAAGACAGGTGTGCAATACGTTTAATAAATAATACGGCAAGTACCTACTGCAGTCATTTTACATTTTGTCGTAATATTTATTTTGTATTATTTGAAGTGATTTCTTTAAGATGCCTTGTTGCTATTTCATTACAATTTTATTTAAAAACAAATGGCCCTTAAACACTAAATAATCTGTTAAATTGCGTAAAAAATCTAGAACTACTAACTTACTCATAAAATTTCTTAGTACATCGATATCTGAAAACGGAAAAGCGCCACCGCTAAATTAGAGGACATAAATAGTATTTTTCGCAGACTTGTTCCCAGCTCGGCTACGTGATCTCAATCACGTTACCTCCAGTTATGATTTGAATTCAATTGAAGTACCTTATTTTAAAAAAAACGAAGATTTTTTTAGCTTTACCAAAACTTGACGTATTTTAATTGCTCATAATTTAAATACAAACATAATAAAAAAATATATTTAAGAAAACTATTTTGTTATTATATATCATAATTAATGTAACTTCAATGAGTAAAATGATACCTAACAATTATAGTTATAATAAAATGTACGTTAAAATATACATAAGTAACAACAAAGATCGGAACGAAAGGAGAAATCAATATGTAGAGAGTATAACTCCTTCTCTTTCTCTCTTAGACACACACTATAATAACAATTCTTGAGTATTTTTTTTTTAATTTTTACAATCGTTTTGTAATATTTACAAATCTAATTCATGTTGATATACATAGGTTCCTAAATTCCTTTTAATAACAAACATAAAGAACATTCCTTTTAAGCAAATCGATCTTAGAATAGTCTAAGTAAAACACTACATTATATATTCTTACTAGCGACTCGCCCTCGCTTCGCTCGGGCTCTTCCCTAGATTTAGCACAGGTAAAGCCGCGGGATCCGCTAGTTATGCATATAAACCTTCCTCTTGAATCACTCTATCTATTAAAAAAAACCGCATCAAAATCCGTTGCGTAGTTTTAAAGATTTAAGCGCACATAGGGATATAGGGATATAGGGACAGAAAAGGCGACTTTGTTTTATACTATGTAGTGATTTAGTAGAGCACTGCACCTATTTAAATTTGATATTGTACTATAAGTTAAAAAAAATATATTATTTTTAGTAACAATTTCATAATTTAAAACGACGACACCTTCTAAACACAAACTGAAACTAAACATAAAATAATAGCGTCACGTCCATGGTAGCGTACCCAGTAGGTACGTAATATATGGGAACTCTATCAAAACTCGTAAAGTTCCCACGCAGTAGAGTCGGGAGTGCCTGTATATACTTTATCAATATTTCAGTGCGCTTTAAACAGTTTTCTTTTGATTATAGTTTAGCCGAGTGCTAAGTTAATTTAACTATGTATCTTGTTACTGATGGCGACTACTACTTTCTATGCTAGCGGTAGCGGGTTCGAGTCCCGTTGGGTACTTTCATTTGTTGAACACAAATAGTCCAATCATGGACGTTTATACATGTATTTTACCGGAACACAAGCCTCGAAGCTTTCCACAGAACTAGACAGTGCTGTGTGCAATACTGTTCAAACATATTTATTTAATTTTGCATATTAATCCAACTTCTTCTCTAATTAACATGTATTGAATGAAAATAATTTATTTCACGCATTACTGTATAAATTACCTACTCCTAATATTAAATATTAACTTTGTTTTACTTATCCATCTATATAAATATAGCTACTTGAACAGCTTAGGAATAGCTTAGCTTAGCTAACTAATTTTTGGAATGATAAATATAGAATATTGACAAAGAAATACTGTATCACAAACATAATATATCAATCAAGTATAATAGAAGGCAACATTCCTTTTAAGCAAATCGAACTAACACTACACAATACAATAAATTCATAGCTATTTGACCGTCGAACTTGATTTCTTTTGAATCGCATGGTAGGCCACCGACAGCCGGCCCCGTTTTATAGATTCTTTCCGCCTCACGACACGAGTACGATGCGACACGAACGCGATACCCCATCCCTTTCTTGTTCACAGGTTTCTCTAACTGGCGCGCTTATATTTCATTTATCGCTGTGTGTAAAAGGTAGTGGCGTGAGGGGTGGCGGGAGGAGATACGCTAAACGGGATGCGCGCCTCCAATTTACATTTATGAACTCCCGTAACAGATTCCGGAGTGTTTACTTTCGATAATTAAAACCGTCTCAGGTGTTGTGTTACCTTGTATTATTGCCACTGACTTTGTAAAAATTTCGTTATTGAAAAGCTTTGTAAAAAAACCTCAAAGTTAACGTTAGACTTCTATTCAGTCTTAGCGTCTATTTAATTACTATATTTAAAATAATGTTATGTACATGTTTTAACATAAACGATGTTGAAATTACGAAAAAGTAATCAAATAATAAAAAAAAGCGCACATTTGATTTTATAGCAGTCGTTTTTTGAGAGTTTGGCTCTCTTTGTCTTAAGCATATTAGCATTTTTTGTTAAATTAAGTCAATGAAGCCATTTAAATTTCAAACAAGTTTTTGTCCTTACATTCTCTTCCAATTTATCTTCATATTTATATTCAATTCGTTCTCTGCTTTCCGCTAGTATCAACTTGTTGGGTGGTGACCCTCAATACACTTTATTTACATACACATCAGATTTGTGCATAACATGTACGTATCTACTCTATACAAGTAGGTATTTATCTAGTTAATGACTCGAAGACACTCTCACAGCCATTTTAACTAAGGCAATTCATTTATACATCTTCTATACATATAAATAAAATTGGAGTGTCTGTTTTTAATTTCAAATGAGCAGCTTTTTATCTCGGAATATTGCACCCGATAGATCGATTCCGATAGATCGGTTTTTGTTATACTATAGCTATAAAAATTAACGCTATGCAAGAGCCGCCAAACCGGCTGAGACACACGAATAATCATTTTATTATGTTATCCTACACAAATATTTTGTTTTTATTCATGCCTTGTTTGTATACTAGCAAACTCCCAACCAATAAAGATATCATAAAATATGTATCTAGTCTCATTTTGAAGATATAATACAGACGCCATTAGGTCATTTAAAACTGAAGCGTGAATGTAGGTTGCGGTGATGCATATTCTCACTGGATCTTGTCTTGTGGCCACTTGCTTTGTTTATCGTAGCTTATGAGAAAAGGGCTTATTATTTTAGACAGGATTATCTTTGAATGAAAATATTGAATAAGAATAATTACGTATTCAGGCGTGTTTCCAAAATATAAATAGAAATTAGAACGCCTTTACGTTCGTTTTCGTTAAGGAATATAGCGCTGATGAAAGCTTGAACACTCTGCCATAGCTCGGTATGTAATAAATATGTATAACCAACAACTAACAAAATATCATTATTCTACTGTTAGATAATTAAATATATTTATTTAGGTCATATATTTATTATAACATTTTGTTAACCTTCACGATTTTAAAGGCCACAATACTCATTTAAATTATTTGCAGTTCCGGAATTTTAGTTTTTTTTATAAAATATTGAACTCTACGTATAATTATATTATACAGACTTAATGTATGTTTGCGAACTTAATGCATTTTCAAATCATTTTTGGTTAACTATCGCATGCATGAAGAGTCTTAAATAGTCACCATCTATGGCACACTGATAGTAATTAATGTAGGTACCATAGGTGGTGCGCGAGTTGTATCGAATAATTTAAAAGTTATTAGTCCATACGACGGGTACAACCAGAACTTAATCTAAGTACTTGACAACTACACTCGTGCGAAACCCAAGATAAAACATTTGCCAATACAAAAAATACATTCGTACTTCATATACACTTATTACATTGCAACGTTTTATTAAAATTATTGCCCTTTTTATATACAAGTAAACAAGATTAGAATATAATTATTATGAATGCCCTTAATTGAATTAAAACTGAGGCCGCGAATGTAGGTTAGGTTGATGCAAATCCTAGCTCGCACTGAGACGAATCGTGTGACCACTCACTACATCTGAACAGTGCTTTAAGCTGTATACTGGGATACTAACATGATTAAACTTTTGCCTTGTATTTTTAATATCTCATCGTTGTATTTATTTAAATAGAATTAATAAATTAGATGATTATTTATCTTTTATGTATGAAATTATCGGGAATTTTATATATTTCTGAATTTATTCAAACGTATTATCTATACTAATATTATAAACGCGAAAGTTTGTAAGTATGGATGTATGGATGTTTGTTACTCTTTCACGTAATAACTACTGAATGGATTTTAATGAAACTTTACAATAATATAGCTTACACATCAGAATATCACATAGGCTACAATTTATAAAGATATTGTGTGAATTGTCCAAAATATGATGATAAGTATCAAGTAAGTAGTAAAAAATCTACCATCTGCGAGCTATTCTGGCGTGCGCTGCCAAAACCGCTAGAGTTATACATATGTAATGTATGATGGAAATGTTTATCTTAACAAGCGACTCACACTCACTTCGCTCGGGATCGTCCCTAGATTTAGCGCGAGCGAAGCCGCGGGTTCCACTAGTAAATAATATTTAGTAAATTTTAAATAGGTTAATTGTAATAAGGTTATGTGTTTAGTAAATTACTAACTTGTTGGAGTAATTATAAAATTACTTATTGTCATCTGTTACTATCATCATGTAATAAATATAATAAAATATCTAAGATATGTGGGGACATTTACACACCGCACTATCTAGTTCCACGGTAAGGTACGAGCCTTGTGTTATGGATACTAGATGGTTGATATACTACACATATATAAGTTTAAATACATACATATTATAAATATAAACACCCATGACTGGAGTACAAGCATTCGTGCTCAACAAATGTATGCCCCCAGCGGGACTCGAACCCGCGACCGCTGGCGCAGCAAGTAGGGTCGCTACAAACTGCGCCACGCGTGTCGTCAAAGACAATTAAAGAACCAATCAATGACATGACAAATACAAATAAAGAACCAATTAATAATAAATACGAAACTTTTTTCTTATTCATAATTGTTCCCTTTTAAATAGTTCCTAACCTTTATATACCTAACTAATAACCTTTTAATAAGTTGCTATATTTATGCAGGTTGTACACGTACAGAAATTTGTAGATATAGCGTCTGTAAATCGATATAATATGTAAACGTATATAACGGGACAGCTCATATTGTACAATATGCTAACGCAATACTGGCGCTGACAAAGTTGCAAAGTAGCGTTATACTGGGGTATAACGTCGTATTTTATGTTTTTAATATTATATACAAGTGCAATTCTTATTTGTTTTATAATTTTTAATTTATATTTATTTTCTTACTATTTTTCTTTCTTATACTTATATACTGGAAGAACACGAGCGAAGCGAGGATAAGATGCGAGTACGCTCAAATAGTTATTATGGATTAGATAGATTATACATTATATACATATATGCATAGGTGTAATGAGTTGTTTCGGGTGGTATTATATCGTATTTTTCCGTGGGAGATAAGGAATGATAATATATAATATCCCGTATTAAAAAGTAGCTTATGACACTCTACAGCCCTCCAACTATCTCTATACAAAATCACGCCAATCCATCACTCTGTTTTCACGTGAAAGGAGGACAAATAAACAAACACACTATTACATTTATAATAATAGTATGGATGTTTATAATGTTTAGATAACTTTTACTGGGTGCTACTACTGTAGGCAATATTATTACAAGACACATATTATAAAAAAATATATAAATGCGTTGTAGTATTTACATTTTACTGTTATTACGCCCGATTTCACACCACATCCAAATATTTACCCCGTCATTTCAGTCTAACACACATATTCTATTGCATTGCATCCCTAACATTAAATAATTTTCGCTATTGCTAAAATATTTAGCATATGTTTGATTATTTTTGATGTTTTTAATAGCTTTATCGATTACAATTCCAACTAGATCAAATTTTCACACTTTACTTAACAAAAAATGTTTTATTAGTAACTTGTATAAAATTTATTTAAACAAAGGAGTTAAATATTAGAAAGAAACTTCCTTGTAAATGTTCCACTCTAATCTGCAGTATTACGTTATAAAGTACACAAAAAGATTATTATTTAAACACGTCGACCCATCTCAAAGGTCTACCGCGAATTGCGATATTTACTGTTAAGCGAAGTTAGTCGTAAAAGTCCATATAAATTTAGCCAGGAATCACTACACAAATACAAAGTTCCATTTTTATCTATTTTTAATAACGGTTGTATACATACTTTTCTATACTAGATTTTTGAAAAATCTATTTTTTTAATTAATACAACGATTTTTGATAAAAAGGGCCTTTCAAAATAAATAAACAACGGATCAATAGATAAAGTACGAAAAACTGTAAAAATACCGGTATAAAAGCTAACCGGTATAAAAATTCACACTGAAACGTGCGAGAAAGACCCTGAAGTCCAGAACAAGACAGCGACCAAGTAAAGTGATCTTTGTGGGCCTCAAAAGAGATCCCCATAAGGACGATGAATTAATAAGAAGCTTAAATCACTCCAAATCTTTAAATATTTGAGAAGCTATTGAATGGGTAGCTCTTTTGCAGTTAGGAAAACATTATTAAAACCTGCTATGCTAAATGAGCTGCGATGGAATTGTCAGAAGATTTCAGGTTCACGTCAGGGTAGGTCGTTCTGGATACCCTGATGTACTGGGGCTCTCAGTTGTGTTACTGAATGTGGCCAACTTTTACGAGTTACCTTAAAATCGTATCCTGCAGGAACCCCAGGAAGGGTTTCCTCCTGCGATAAATAAGGTTCACTTGGAATGTGTATAATGTATACATAAGGTTTACCAACCCACAAACACAGGTAAAGAAATTACAAGAAAAGATTTACTTAAGTATACTTTACTTGATCTAAAAAATAAAGCATACCCATTTTTAACCTCACAAATACGGCCTTTCCAACGTAATATGTGTGTGATGTTATTTATTTCATATTCAGTCTTTCACGCGATGTGGCCACGATTAATAGTAAGGAAAAGCGTAAAATATACGTAACGTAAATGTCAAACTGACATAAAATACACTAAATGGTATGTAATATGCTTACAATGTTTTCATAAATAATGTGCTCTTGACATTTCAAAATAAACTAATTATTTACGTTAGCATAAATTTAATGAATAGCTATATATTTCACATTTACAATTCTTATTTAATTACGAACCTTAGAAATCAAGTTGAATCGAGTATATTTACTTGTGCATACCTTTGTTATTTGCTAACTGAATTATATAATTCGTCTTAAATTAAACTATATAGTTATTTTAATACGATTTTCCAACAAATATTCAATGTACATATTCAACTCAATTAAAACTTAACATTACCTAATAGCGACTCGAGCTAGCGCGAGCCAAGCCGCGGGTTCCGCTAGCGTATTATACATATAAACCGTCCTCTTGAATCACTATCTATTAAAAAAACCGCATCGAAATCCGAGACGTAGTTTTAAAGATCTAAGCAATACATAGGGACAGACAGGCAGCGGGAAGCGACTTTATTTTATACTATGTAGTGATATGTATGTTTAGATAACGCTGTCTTTGATACAAAAACGACTTAAAACTGCAAAGTAGAACACTTCATATAGCAAAATACTTCATAAAATATAAGAAAAAGATATTAAACTTCTCAGTCAAAGAGTTTGAATTGAACAATTTGTCTGACTAGATCTCAGTCAGATTCCTTAAAACACGACGATACCTCGAGGTTACCGTCATAGAATTAAATGTTACGTTACGCTACGTTGTTTAACCGAGACGTAATTTATTTTTATCAAAATTAAAGTAAATAATACATTTATAAAACTAGTGCCAAAAATATTAGGATTTATTTTTATTCAGGCATTAAATTAAAGTTATTGCTCGTTAACAACTTAATGTGCTAAATGTATTGATATTTATAATCAAGTTTAATCCTTTTTAAATTAGATTAGTATTCGATGAACCCCCCAAACGTGCGTTTATCTTGTCGCGGTGGGGGCCTCAGTAGCGTCAGGCAATCCGGCCGAGCGTGAAGCTAAGAAACGTGCAGGGTGGAAATGGGCACTTCGGTAGGCGGCAGGTCATTCGGATTGCTCCTGATACTTTTCTTATAGCAGAGTATACTGTTGAGGGTCACTTTCTTCTGGCTAGAGACTCTCTAGTAGAGACTCTCTAGTAGAGACTCTCTAGTAGAGACAGTTAATTTAAACTGCTGTTTGTTTGGCTCTACATTGTTAAAGTGTAACAAAAATGTTGAAAACACTTGCTTCTTATTTTTAAATCAAAAAGTAAAGGGTACATTAACCAGGTACTAGCTGCAAACCACGTTAACGGTTAACGTTCGCCATTATTCGAATCTATCTATGTGACATAAATACATTTTAAACTATCGAAAAGAGGCTAGCTTATCACAGTCTCAAGCAAATTGAAATTAAGATTATATTGTATAGTAGTGAATATTGAATTTCTTTGCTATTAAAATTACCAATGACTGATGTAGGTACATAAATTTGTACTACCTACATATTGTATATATTGCAGACCGGTGAAGAAATGTTTTGATTTAAGGGCTTTTTTGGTCAATAGAATGGTCTTTTACATAAATTAAATATCAACAGTATTTTTGTGTCAACTATCCCTCATTTTGGGTAAAGGCTAAAAAGTTACATATAAACATAAAAGTTAATGTATTATTAATTGTACCTATATGTATATGCAAAACTTTAACTAGTCTTAGTAAGTTAGTAAACTACATAGAACTCCTTTAATATAACTCTAAATAGAGCTGAACTCCCAAAATAAAGACAAAAAGTGTATAACACGGCAATATGTTCATACTTTCACTATCTTGTCTACCTTTATAGAGATAAATAAAGTCGTAATCCTAGTTATAAACGCGTAGTTGTTGTTAATAGTCACAAGTAAAAACTATACACCTAATACCACGTTGTCACTTTCACTCGTCGTGTTGCAAATGATTGTGAAGTTAGTGTAATAATTGTTACTTATTCCACACTAGCACTTCAATCTCTCTTTGCTTAGGTTCGCTAGTTTGGTTTTTATAGTTAGTATGAAATACATAATCGATCCCTTGATTTGTGAAAAATCAAAAAAAATACGGGAACAGTATACTTTAAGGGGATAAAAAGTTTCTTTTATGTTATTACGGGCTAGTTTTACTCTTGCTATATTTCATCCAGATCTGAGCAGCCTTTCTAACGTGAATAACTAACAAACATCCATTCAGTCAAACTTTTTTCAGCATTAATAATATGATAGGTAAATCAGCAACCATCGCCTCTCAGCGATAGATATAATTAAAGCTTAGAGCAAATTTTTAATTTTCTTTTAAATGAAATAAGTTCAAAATATAAAATTACTACCTACTGGCCTAAAATAAAAGTAATTAAAATTATTTTATTTACTTTGCTGTAAATTATACTTTACTAGTATTTCACGCGGCTCCGCCCACGGTCTAATGACCGTACATAATATACCTTCAACTAAACACGCTGCATTCTATAAAAAAAGTTTGTAGGTTTTGCAGTTAAAGCGAACAAAAAACGTCTCCTCATTTACTAATATAGAGATTTGATCACATGTGACAGTTTATCTATTAATCATTAACTAATCTACTCTTGTATTAAAGTAATTGCACAATTTATACTAGCTTGTGAGACACAGTGGCGGCCCGTCGTCTGATTGGCACTACTTCTTCAGCCAAATTTCGCTTTCAAGCTCTACTGAGAGTAAATATGAATGTACAGCACAACATTACAGCAATATTACAATCGAATCTTAATCGTAATAAGCTTCACTTAACTAAGCTTTTTATATCCTTTTTTTCTATTTTTATCGCTAGGCCTAAACCTTGTTAAGTTATTATTGAAAAACTTTTATAATTAGGGAGCAAAGCGAGCCCTAACACCATCGCACAACCTGAGCGTTTTGTGGTAAACTTTACTAAAAAACTATCACACCTATAGATGTGTGCCTCAACATAGTAATTAGACATCATATCTAGATGTATTTCTGTCAAAAAAATCAATATTAATAACTGTCTCAAAAAATTATTACCCGGTAGAAAAACTATGCAAGCCCTCACAAAACTCAACTTTTTGCTAGTACCATTTGCTGCTGGTTATTAATCAGCTCTCCAACAGTTGTACTTATATAAAAAAGCTTATGTTTGAAGAGCGCCTAGAAAACAATTGAGACTTGCTTTACTCGGTATATCATTATATCATACATCTTACATACTTAGATAAATATATATGTACGTATGAGTTACAAAAGTTAAAAGTTATCTTTTAATATAGTTATTTTGTTTCTAATATGCCTACATGACATTCATTTCATGCCTTCTGAAAATTTCATTACGTTTTGAAAATATGTTATTACTATATCTGAGATATGTTTTCTATGAAACTTCAAAAGCTACAACAAAGGGTCCAAAACCATAGTGTAGACATGCAGCTGGCAGCTGCTTATAGCAGTTGCTTTGTTTGCAGAAAAATTAAAAAGTCTAGTAATACTTATGAAATGATATACATTCATTAATATACTATTTATTTTACATGACTTTAATTATCTTCAATTTAAGTAAAAGTTATTTTATAAGAAACTACATATGCTTCTAATTATGATTTAAGCTCATTAATTCTGCTTTAACATAAATCTACACATAAAAAGTTAACTGTAGTTAACAAAATGCGAAACGACAAGAAATATAAAAATGCTGAAAACGATCCATATAATATTATCATACCATATTATTAATTATTGTCTTTACACATTCCTGCAGCAAAATAATGATATACATAAAAGAAAATATAATTTCTACTTCTTCTTCTTGGTAGTTTTTTGAATGTACGGACAGCGCCATCTAGTACCGTGGTAAACTAACGAGGCTTATGCTACAAATACCAGTTAGTTGACACACTACACATATATGACTTTAAATATATACATATAATAAATATATTTTGTGACAAAACCATTATTAATCAAAATTAAACAATTAAATAAAAAATAGAGTTATTGACACGTGTTCCCGCTATAATGAGACTTGCGACTACTGATGAACAGAACCAGTTAAACCGTGCCTGTTCCATTTAATTAATCGAGTTAATCTACAAAATTATCGTTACGTTTTTGGATATTTCTTACATGAAAGGTGTTTGAGCTTTGACATTAATAAATTAATAGTTTTTTTCAATAGAAAAAAAATTAGCAATAATTAACTCAGGAAGTTTATTTTTATTATTAGATGCCCATCCTATATTTTTCAGTAGGTCCAAATCATATGTTTCTAGATATTTTTAATGACTTGCAGGTTTTGTCTTATACACAAGACGACTGACTGATGAATTTCAACGAAACTTTCACGTAGTTATACGAAGTTTTATTGAATACTAGCGACTCGCCCTCGCTTCGCTTGGGCTTTTTCCTAGATTTAGCACAGGCAAAGCCGCGGGATCCGCTAGTTATGTTTAACCTATTAGTATAAACCGCATCAAAATCCGTTGCGTAGTTTTAAAGATTTAAGCATACATAGGGATATAGGGACAGAGAAAGCGACTTTGTTTTATACTATGTAGTGATAGGGCTTAGTTATTTCAATTGGTTAAGTTGATAGTTAAACATACATTTAGTTTCCGACCGCATTTCTGTACAAAAAACTAGTACTAGAACAGTCCGAAATAGTTTTAGAGTAGGTACAGGATATTTTTTACGGGTGATGTACTCAAGTATTTATGTTTCATACAAATAATAATGCTGCAGCAACATGAGATTGAAATTGCAAAGTATATTGTATTGCGATGTACTCGTACAACATGTTGATGCAGGGTCTAAGCCACTTCTTCAATTTATTTGGTTTTTACTGGATGACAAGGGTCTTCCAAGATGTCAATCATTTGTCAACATTCTCCACCATTGTTGTTCCTTACGTCATATTCACATTCATGAAAAAACTTTTAGGTTGAATGACCACAATTTCCGTTAACAGTTGAACGTCCTTATCGTAAAACTGGCGAAAAACAATTAAAGATACTTCTTTTAAACGAAATTGTGTTACTTCCAAAACTTCTAGAAAATTTTAAGATTCAACCCATGCGTTAAAGTGCTTAACCACATTATGTTTAAAAAAAAAGGATTGATATTAAGTTAATTACCTGCCAGGCGAAACGTCCTTTTGTCGGTCGAGTCGACCGAGTTCATTGATTCCGTTCCTGCGCCCCCCGGCCTGGCTCATATAACGAAAACCAGTCAGCTAGACCCCTACTTCAGTCAACGCTACCCCCGTATTTCAAACTTTTTAATACGAAGAGGGAGGCAAAGAGGGTCAGACTAGGTGGTCATGCAGTCCCAACATGTGTTTGTGGCATTGGCCTGTGTGTTTGTGGCAATGGCCTTTGTTTCTTGCTATAGAAATTTAAACTTTCAGTATACAACTGAGAATATCATTTCCGCTGTACTTTATTTTGAAGGTTTTGGTGAAATTTATTTTATTTGGTAAAATACACTTTGTTTCTATTGTATTTAGGTTGAATTTTGTGTATTTACTTTGTATTTTGATAACGTATTAATGACATTAATCTGTATGAACTCGGGTTTAATTTAGGTGGGTGATACGTGTTCATTGGATGTACGCAAATACTTGCAGCCGTTTTAAAGGTAATCTAGCTCTTTAAACAAGGTGTAAAGAGAAAAAGCTCTCTAGAAGATAGCGTCATGTTGTATGAATAATAAATAAGCTTTTAGAACAAAAAAGATTCCATATCTAGTTTATGAAGATTATTGATACATAAATATAAAGGATTAAGATATCCCTATTCGCTAAAGTTATAAGGAATTTATATATTCATATAATAAAGAATATGAAGGATATTGACGGTCGCCTGACGAAGTGGCGCGTCCATTACATCTGTCTCGAAAAGAAATTATTAGATCTAACCGTTCGGTCCGTTCGGGAGAAATAAATGAATAAATACAAATCAAATAACATTAAGACGACTATTTAGAATGTTGAAATAAGTTTTTTTATTTTAATTTTTACTAATTGCATTAATTATTATATAACATTCAAAAATAAGGTCCGTCTGTTTGTCCTGTGTAATCTCTAAAATGACTGAACCAGTTTTGAAGGGACTTTCATTAGCAGATAGCTGTTGATATAAGGAGTAACTTAGGTTACATACATCTTAGAAAAAGAATAAGGTTTCCGTTCAATAAATTAAACTGTACATAGGCTACATCCGAACGAAGGAAGTGTAAGGCACTAGTTAGCAATAGGTATACCTAATTAATTATTATTTGTTACGATATGTGCACAGTCAAATTAAAAGCTCAATTACTTATTTCTTTATAATTATGCAAAACCTGAAAATAAAATAATTATTTACCTTAATTAATTAGAATTAAAACGAACAATGCGTTAAAAACAATGGTAAAGTATTAAAATATAATAAAGCATGTTTTAAAAATTACTACATTATTTTACATTGACCTTTCATTGAGTAATACCTGCTTTCTGAAATATATTTAATATAAAAAGCTTTAAAACAACCTTTTTTTAATACTAAATATAATATTTTTATATAAGTTATAAACTAAAGAATATAATCAAAATTAAAACTAAATAAAATTTGTAGCTTAAATTCATATTGATATACCTAGTCGTATATCAACATACATAATATGTCTCTACATAAAAAGTTTCGTCCTAATAACAGTATTCCATTGAATTAATTTAAACTACACACAGACTAATTTGCGATAAATTTGTGGTATAATAATATAAATAAATCAACCCTATCATTTCATAATGTGCCTATTATGATGCGAGAAACTGAGGCATGACCCTTAGCGCAAATGTCACGCCGCCTGACCACCGTTACTATTTGTCCATTTACATCAAATTAGGGTGCCCATACATAGGGAATAAATGAGGAACTGATTAACAAATAAAAAACTGGTTAAAATTAATTAATGATATTACAAACATTATTTAAAAACTCTGGCAGCGGTAGAACAATGGTGACGCGCTTGGATAACCGAGTGTTGCGGGTTTGAATCCGTGTTTTGCATCTCTGATATTTTCATGTGTGAATGATTATCACATGTCTTACGATGAATTAAAACATCGTAAAGAAACTTGCATCTGTCTGGGACAATCTAGCAAGTTTTCGAGTGACTTGTGAAGTCCGCCAACCCGCACTTGACCGTGGTGGACTATGGCCTCATCCCCTACGTATTGAAGGGAGGCCAGTGGGACGTTGAAAAGGGCTAAATACATTCGAAACTTTGAAACAACACAAAAGACTGAATCTTAATATTATATTTTAAAAGCATAGATGGATAGATGATTGTTACACAATCAAGCGAGAACGGCTCGTCAGATCTGAATGAAATTTAGCACGGAGATAAGTTACAGTATGGAATATGTCACAGGATATATTTTAACCCGGAAAATGTACAGTTCCCGAGGGTTATATTGGTTTTATTTTATAAGTTTTGATTAATGTATAGCTCTCAGCGTCTGCCGTAGTAGTATAGTAGTTGTATATCTTGATCTACGAAGATACCACACGAGCGGAGCCGGTATAAAAAAGTAGTCATTAATAATTCAGTCATCCAATAAATTTTAATAAGTGCTACAATTAGTGCAGCAAACGTAATGTTATAATTAATATTGCTAGATGCGAGTCTATGTATTATAAAAGTTACTTTTTTAACTTTTTTTTAATTATTATCAAAACAAACCAATTAGGCACTTCCTCGGTGTTTGAAATTCATCAAAAATAAGTCTAATATTCTTTTTTTATAACTAATGTTTTCTAAATCTTTTTCTTTCAAAGACTTAATTTTATTAAAAAAAATCTAATACACCCTAAAAAATTTACCTCAAAACTTACTTTTTTTACTTGTAGTAATAATAATTTAAAATATATGGATTTGTAATACACGTGTATATAACAAAATACTTATTGTGAAGTAAAACAAAAGAAAACTGGTTTACTACCACTAGCACTTGGCTTTCCACAATAATAATAATATAATCAATAAGTTTAACCTTTTGTGCATAGGACATACTCGTATCATATTATGACCTCAAATACTAAACTTGTCCTTAAGAAATTTTTCTTGCTTTATTTTTTGTTTGTAATACAAACATTAGGTACATGATATTTCTTGCAATACAAGGTGTTATTTTTAAAAATCACTATCTTAATTTTAACCGTAACTTACAAGGATAGGTATAAAAATATTTACAATATACACATTACACAGTGATAATTATATTATAAAAAGAATTTATTTGATTGCTTACATGATAAGTTTTTTATATCTCGAACAACAATTTACATTTTCTACAATTCTAGACTAGGAATAGTTTTTCGATACTGAAAAAAAAACTAAAAATAAAGAAACAAAAAATAAAAATATAATAAGCTCATCAAAGTATTACTTAAAAAATATATCAGTATACGTATACGTAATATGTACTATGAAAGTAGTCTTTCTAAATATCTTTCGCTATTGTCTGTTAAAAGCTACTCTGTATAGTAGACAAATAAAATGGTTTTGAATTTATGGACAACTCCTGTGGGCTTTACTTGTGAGTTGTGTTACACTCATTCCATGTCATAACGAAGTATTAGGAAAACTGTTAAAAAACTTGTAATTTGTGTTTTTAAACGATTATTCAATCAAGTTTTTATTACTTTGTAATTTATTTTAACTAAGATGTCATGGAATTAAGCTAGATAATAATCTCAAATTTATTTTGTTTGTAATTTCAAATTGATAGCTTTTCACTAAACCCATATAAAATTATATACGTTACTTACTAAACAAAACAATTTATAACATTTTTGTCAGTCTGTTTGTTCTGTCTAATCACTGAAACGGTTGGACCGATTTTGACGGCACTTTCAATCGCAGATAGCTAACTACTTTTATTGTAGAAAATTTATTTATTTTAATTACGGGACGGATTTTTGTGCTACAAACTTTAAATTTGTCTGGGAGCACCTTTGGATGAACCTGCATAAAGCAAGGGTGAATCGCTAGTAGGTCATAAAAACTACTACTACAGCTCTCGAACCTAAAATGTGAGTGTCTGGCATAGTATGTCATAGAGATACATGTACGACTACCAAATAATAAAGATTTCTTTAGACTAGATAGCTTATGTAACTAACTATCAACTTAAAATATAATTCATAGTCACGTTAAAGAATATTAGAGACAGCACGAGAAGAATGTACACTTCTTGGTTTCTCTTAGAGATAACCTCTTCGATTCTCAGTTTCCTTGAACCCAGAATAATATTTATTTTTATATGCCATAACTATAACGGTTTTTTGTAACTTTATTTTAAGAAAAAAGCCTTATCTATATGTTAAAGTGAATGTAGCTCTATTAGTTTGCATGTAATTTCCAAAGTATTCATTTAATTACGATTAAAATCTGATGAGTTGTTGACCGCGATTGTATCTGTCATTGTATCGTCAACGTGCGATAGATGCCGCTTACGTACATTTATTAGTCTGACGGCTGTAGTGTAAATGTACTACTTACGAGTAATTGTACATGAGCATTTTGTGGTACACTTTACTGAAAAACTATCACGCATATTGATTTGTGTTTTAACATAGTAATTTAACTTCATATTTAGATGTGTTATCTTTAAAAAAATATAAAGTTTCAACCATTAAAAAAAATGAACATTAGCAATTTTGTGTTCATTGGATAGAACGTTATTGTACTGCGAACGCCATCTGTTAGAAAACCAAAGAGTTAACATCGCAGTAACATTGTTACCCGTTAGAAAAACTACGCGAGTCCTCACAAAGCTTAGCTTTTTGCTAGTAGCTTAATATATTTGGCATGTAAATATATAAATTTATGCATGCACATTTAAATATGTATGTATGTTTGTATGAATTTGTATGTATTTATATAAATGTAAAATTATATATGTACATGCTAGCCACTCTACACCTGGATGAAACCAGGGGTCACAAAATTTGTCATCACCGGATGCAAGGCGCCACCTACTTAAAAATGTGACAAATAATGGTGACGATTAGGACACCGGATGTTTTACCTGGACGAAATCAATCTATAGAATATAAAAGTTGTAAAAAAGTTTGAATTTGATTAACATAAGGTCGGAATACATAATTAATGTATTAAACGATAGACAAAAAATATATAATATATCGACAAGTCGCATATAGTTTTTGCACTTCGAATTAGTTTAAGTGGCGCCGATTTCAAAAAAAAACTATTATTGTATTCATAATATGTATAGTACTTTTAAATATTTTTAACGTTTCTTATACATTAAAAGTTATGAAATGATTAGAATACCGGTCCTCTATTAGCCGATATTTGTACACAGTGTAACAATACTCACCTTAAACTCTTATTATTCATATAACCAAGGTACCTACCTACTATGAAATATACAAATTTTAGAAAATATTAATTAAAAGCAATTTAAATTCCATAATATTTCGAACAATATCAATGTCTGATGACAAGAATATGTAGCATTAAAATTTAATTATTTTTCAACAAGTAATCAAGTTAAGGGAATCACAATTTAACGTTGATGTCAAAGCTACGCCCAGTTCATCTCATTCATTTGCCCCTATTTACTATCCAAAACAATTCTACGTAATTTGCACCTTAAGGGCATCAGAATAAAGAATAATTTATCATCAACATCGATGGATACCCAGTGGAAATAGCTTCTTTCGTTCTGTCTGCCTCAAAGGAGGGCTACTTTATATGTGTACGTGACGTCTTTCTTTATGTGTGTGAACCCAGTACCACTATACGCTCGATTGAAAGAGTACTATATAAATTTTATTTTGTAATCCATTACTAGGTATTAACAATCTCAATTAAAATATGCTATATAAAACCTTCAATGGATGACCAAGTCATAAAATTCTCGTTACTCGTTTTTATAGAGCAAAAGCAAGCAGCTGTTCTGCCGCGGTGATAATCATGTTCTGTATCTGTTTCGTTTTCTTGTCGCGTCGTCAAGTAGTTTTTATATGTCAACATTAGTATGTGGATATTTGCGTTATAATCCACTTGATATTAAAATCTGTATGTAACACTCAATTAAATGTCAATCGAGTTTTGTTTTAATTAGTTCGTGACTTCTTGTGACATGTTTCTTGTATATATTGATAGATTATACAATAATATTCTTTGTTGACATTCTTCACTCTATCCAACAATTATTATTTTAAATTTAATACTTTATGTTCTAACTCTTTATTTCCTTAACTTAAATTAATTATATTTAATTACTAAACTCTCTATGATCCTTTTTCGCAATACTGTTTTTATGTATCGAGCTCTTTTTACAGTCCCACTGCTGGGCACATTGACTGACTAATCACGTTTTACGAAAACTTCATAGGTCTTTTCAGGAACACAAATTTCCTTAAAATTTTTTCCTTCGCCGTAAGTAACCGGTAATTCATCATCTCCTGATTTGTACGAAACATATAAAATATTTTATTTTTTAGAATGAAAATTAGAAAGGAAATGTGTTAATTCTTCTAATAAAATCATTAAAAAACTATATCATATAAATAAACTCAAATTTATACCAAATAAATAGTATCATTAAAAGAAAAAAAAAGCCCAAAGTATGAACGTTATGCGAAAACCTTAATATTGGACAGATGGCCAAAACCTTTGTTGGCTTCTATTACTTCGCACAGTCTTTTTAAAGATTTTTTTTGATTCAAAACACCTGGTAGCCAGACCTTACTCAACCCTTTTACAATCCTATAGCCAAAATTTACTTACTGAATGAATAATTTTGAATGCTTTCAATACACAAACTTAATTTGCACTTAAAATCTAGATCCAATAGAGATTCAGAATTCATTGACATAAAAATATTTAATTTTTTACATTTGTAATTTTTGATAGTTTGTTAAATTCATGTATTAAGTAAAAAACTAAAGTAACCAAGGGTTAAAGAAAGCCGATAATCGAAGTTTAGTAGTTATTAAAAACCGCAAAAACTTGCCTTGGTCTTGGTCTCAGACAGGTGCTTACGACAGGTGTTGTATGGCCAGCTTAGTTATTGTCTCATGCTGCGCTCTATTACACGACCATGTTTGCAGTATTATAGTGTAATAATGTGTTATTAATATTAATTCAGATTAAGTAGGAAGTTAATAATTATAAATAAATTTAAAATAAATTCAAATTAGAAAACCAATTTCTGAAATACTAAAAAATATTTTTTTTAAATATTAAATTACCTGCGACTAATCTACGGATTCGTCCCTAGATTGAATACGATCGAAGAAATCTTGACAAATTATATACTAAAACCTTCCTCGAGAACCACACTATCCACTGGCGAAAACAGCATGAAAATCGGTGCTGTAATTTTTGACTTTATCGCGAACAGACAGACGCGGCGGAGGACAATGTTTTATAATACATTGTATTGTTTTATAATAGATTGTATGTATAAGGATTTATAGCCTGATATTAACAAAAAAAACTTGAGTTGTTCAGTCGGTATAGTGGAATCAATTTTACAATACTTGCTTATCTTAGACAATTTCCATAACTTACGGAATTTCAATAAATAAAAAAGTGAACAAAAAGAGCAATGGACAAGTATAGAATGTTTTTTACTGCAAACAGATTACTACACATCGTCTCGAAGGGGAGGCTCGATATAAATATTCAAGAGAGGTTAACACCGGGTGAGGGACCCCTGATAAAACGTCGGAATGGCCAAATTGTATCGCACAAGGCGATCGTTTGTGACTTTGTGATATATTGAAAATTAGATTTTGTTAAATATAAGCCTGATGGGATTACCCATAAAAATATAATAGTAAAAGTTTACAATTATCGCTCACTTATATATTTCAAGATTTAAATGTTAGTCACATTGCTATACAAACATTCATCCCTATTAACGAGTTGGAGTTAGGGGTAACCCCCTATATGGGGTATTTTTAAAAACCTTTTTATTTTATTATTGCTGCAAGATATTTCATTATTGTAGAAGGAGCGGTTTTAAGGCTATGCGTTGTGTCTCTTAGTATTAATACATTCTTATTAATAAGACCTATATAAATTTAAATAACAAAAATAGCTAACGTAAATTACTCATGTCATATATTTTTTCATAATTTCACCATGACGCGCCACTTGAAGTCTTACAACGTATAAACAGCATAATATATTCATAGACTCGTTGCATATGACTAATACTGAAGACAAATTTAATTAAATACAAACGTTATAGAGTTCTAAATCTCCCTGTCTAACCGTAGAAGCGATTTAGGGAGACCCTATTACTAAGTTTTACTGAGCTTGAGCTGTCTGTCCATCCGTCCATCTTTCCAACGTTAAAAAAGTTGTACGGTTTGATCGTAAAAGGTACCTGATTGAAATATATCTACACTTAAATATACAAGTCATGTCAATGTAGAGTTATATATAAAGATTAGATATATTATAAAGAAGCTACATACGCTCACTGCTAAAAAGAATTTCACCTATTTATGCTCTCTCGTAGTGTAAGTTTTTAATATACAAAATATATAACATACTAAACAACAGTATTTACAACAAAAGTTGAAATGGCCAATTAAACAAGTACTGGAGTAACAATCGACTCTATGACTCTGATATTAGGAAGTAGTATTTAAATAAAAATATAATTCATATCAAAATTCACTAAGATAAAAAGCCATAATAATCTTAATATGAAAATACGCCACAGTATTGAAATTCAATACGTATTCGTACGTTATCTATCGATTATCCTTTTACATGAAGGGCACATTTGCAGCGATTTACATGTTTAGGCGCATCCCCCGTGCATAATGAGCGATTTATGGCTTATAATAACTGACAACGCGTGCTGGAGCCACACTAGCTAACTGTACTTGTGAACAGAAGCTTACCGCCCACAAATAATATAGCGCTATAGTTATACGAGTATACATATACCACAATATAAAAATCCATACAATTTGCAAAAATTCATTGATGTTAACGGATATACTGTCTTATTCAAGGGTTTTAAAGTTAAAGCCTCGTAGAGCCATCTAGTGTCGAGTTCTAGTTTTACCCGTCAGCCCTAAAGGCGTTTCTCGAATGCCATACAAACGTATTAAAGGCGTCATTCTCATGTCAACCGTATCGACGCTTTTTTAAACCACTGTATGAATTAGTAGGTTGTTTTTACTACAAAGTGAATATAGTTTTAATTATTGTAATTATTGGTATATCATAAAAAATGATAATGAAGTTAATTTATTACAAGTATTTAAATATTAATGTTGAATTTAAGATTACTGACACGTCGTCCTTGTCTATATACATACTAATATAATAGGCAAGGTTTCTGTTTGTTTATTTAAATTTGAAACGAAAGGAATAGTTTGAAAAATACTTAATTTATAACTTACTAGCATTTCCCGCTGCTTCGCACGCGTTCTAAAGACCGGAAACCAAATTCTTTCTGAGTCGCGCTGTATGATACCTCGTAGAACTAACGCCCTTTCCGTTTTTGCAACATTTTTCTTTGATACTCCGTTCCTATTGGTCGTAGCGTGATGTATTATAGTGAATTTTTCAAATCGAACCAGTAGTTCCTGAGATTAGCGCGTTCAACCAAACAAACAAAACAAACAAACTCTTTAGTTTTATAATATTAGTATAGATTCATCATGACATTTAAGACCGTTGCAATCACCCAAATAGAATATGTGGTTGGAACTACGCGTAAACGTTAATTATATATTTACTTTATAATATTATATATTTTTTATAAATATGACACTCCATCATATATAATATTAGATGTGAGCAAAGAAATCACTTCATTTCTCCGTTACTAGATCAAAGACGGAGAACCTTGTTTGAGTACCCTTTTGACTGTATAATATTAAATAATAATTTCAAAGCAGCAGCTTGTAAAGTAAAAAAGTTGTAAAATATAAAAGACTTTCTACAAAATCGTATAGGATTTAAATATCTACATAAATGGTTTTATACAGAAAGCTAGTGTTAAACCACAGCCTGAAATTACACTTCCAAAGGCCTGTTTACTGGACAACAAACCGTATGAAAGGAATTATAAGCATATTCTCCGCCACAAATCAGGCTGCCTTTTTCATTAATAATTTTTAACAATTTTGTCATACAAGCTATTATATTAAAATTAACTTTATTTGTAAGGTTTTTGTATTTACTGTATGTGGCTATTTAATTTATATTTATTTAATCAAAAATAACTTCTTCTCTACACCTTTACTTATGTTACTACGATTTTTGACATAATGACCAAAATCTTTTACACTTTTCTTTCACAACCATGGTTTGCCCGCGTTCAAACTTCCTATCACTCTGTTTCTCTCAAACTTCTGTCAAACTCGACAATATCACCTGCTGTGATAATCTCAAGATCGCTTGACAATTTCATCAAAATAGCTGCAGCCACTTTGAATTCGGGAACATACATACATATTAATGTATATAGAAATCTTTCTTCGTATCTAAACAGTATAAATACATCATCTCAAAATTCTAAATTCGATTAGCTGAAGAAATATGCTATTGAAGCAACCTCACTGAATATTATAATTTTAAAGTGAACGTAACGCTTGTGCGACGCATCCTACTAATACTGCTATCTAGGGGCAAACATGGAGTTTTTACTGTTGCAAAATTTTTGTGTCATCTTATTATTTATTATAATTCCGAAGCCAAGAAGTTAAAACGAACCCCTCATAATCACATCTTCTAACCTTGTGAAGAACTGTTTCGGTAGTGCAGTGGCTAGCATTAACGGCTGTAGAACGGGAGGTCCTGGATTAGAGTCTCGTTCAAGCCAAGTTTTATTATAGTATCTTATTATTTCTGTTAAGAAAGCCTCAGGAATAACCTGGAAAACTGTCCTCGGAAATCGTGTAAACTCTCACTGGTTCCGTCCAGTAGTCGTTCCACGGAGTATGAGAGTAACAGAAATAGACTGTGCACAAACGAAATATTTTTCTGCGGTAAAAGAGCTTCTAAATGTAAACATCAATACACAAAAGTTAGTTAAAAAACCAAAATTTTATTTTAGGTATAAAAAATATAAGTTTTTATAAAGTCTACTCGATTTAATACTTCTTAGAAGGATGTTTAAGCTGAATGAGCAGCAATATAGTAAAGATTCCAATTAACTTCTTCAATTATGCCGTCTGCAGCATATCCGTTTAGTTATATGTATTATAATAGTAAACTGGCCGGCTTTGTTGAGGTCCCAAGCCTCAACAACGCCTAATACTAGCTTTTTGCAATGATATAACTACTAAGAGCTTACTCTCTAAGTAGAATAAAGTATAAATACCTAGAATTTTATAATTGAAGTTATTATGTTAGTATATTTTTGTAAATTTTGAAAGCTGTTTTCAACTTTTGTTAGAAAAGTATATCTTCAATTTCCTTGTTAATGGCTTCAAAGCGTGTCAGTTGAGCACTGATTACTTCGCCAATGTCACGTAGAATGGAGAAGACACGAAGAAGATTGGTCCGTAGAATAGAGTCAATAAAAACATATTTACTTTTTATGTCTTGAGACAATAAAAATCAATAATCTAGTTACGTAGTAAGCAACGAGGCTTGTGTTACGGAAACCATATAAGTAGTTGATACATACACATTGTAAATATATAAACATTTATGACTGGAGTACAAACATTCGTGCTCATCAAATAAATGTCACCAGCGGGTCTCAAACCCGCGACCGCTGGCACAGCAAGTTTTTTTTTATGGTAAAAAGGGGGCAAACGGGCAGGAGGCTCACCTGATGGGAAGTGATCACCTCCGCCCATGGACATCTGCAAGCCAGGCTTGCAGATGCGTTGCCGGCCTTTCAGGAAAGGGAGGGATGGAGGAGGGAGGGAAGTGGGAGGGAGGGGGGAACGAAGGCGGAGGATGAAGGGAAGAGGGAGGGGGAAAGGAGAGTGGGCCTCCCGGACTCTCACTCACCGGACGAAACGCGACAGCATAGCTGCCACTTCACGCCGGTCTTCTGTGAGAGAGTGGTACTAATGAACTATACGGGGCGTGCCGGCCCATTCGGTTGCTACCCGAAGGTATCAAGCATGGCACTACCACTAAAAAACACAAAGATTCAAATTATTAGTAGCATCCAACGCAATACTTTGTTTTAAGCCAATGTATTCGTCCTATTTTTATATACAAAGGAATTGCTGCATTGCCTAATCGTGTCTAATTAAATGAAACACTCGGTTATCAGTTTATCTTTATATCATAAATGATATCGATCCAGAGACTTATCTCTTCTCCTTTCTCCTTCTGTTCTACAAATATAAAGTAGTCTATGGAATATACTTTGGAATGCCAGTCATAAAAAGGATTTTGATATGAGTCATACACAAGTACCTTTGATAGAAAACTTTTTAACTCTTTATGAAATGCCATTAAGACATATTTTGAATCAACACTCTACGCATTAGAAACCATTTACGTTTGCAAGAGAATACTTAACTCGCATAACAAGAGCTGCCTCGTCTAAAAGAACAAATAAAGTGATGTATCCAAACGTGTCCACAAAATGGTCGTACCTTTTACTGGGAAGCAGACCTTGGTGTGATTGATTCACCTCGCTCGTGGGAGGCGGTACGTACGTTATTGTTGAACTTGATGAATAACTTCTCTAAGAACATTGTTTCTAGGTACGTAATTATTTAAAACACCGCCATATTATCGCTATACTAATTATTCAACCTAATAATAAAAATATGAATATTAGAACAAATAAATCATTATGTTACGTATTTTTAAATATTGTTTATGGCCATTATATAATAAACTACGATAAAGTTAACTTTAAAAAATTTACACACTGTTATTTGTCAAAATTACACCGTATTCTAAAATTAAAAAATGCTTAATTTTATAAAATATTCAGATATATAGATTTCTAATGTACAATAATTATGCTAGCACTATAAATATAATCCATATATCTATTTGGTTAAGAGCCAGTTAACTTAGCCGTCGCAATAAAAAGGGAGCCATATACATATAACATTGAAATAAATCGACAAATTACCTTATTTTTTAAAGTACGAATATATGAATTAAATTAAATATTGTTTTTTTACCTTAAACTCTAAAAAAATTTTTATTTTAATATAAACTAATCTCATATACTAAATATACAAAACTTTCTCATACGGTTTAAGTAGCATATTATTGTGAAAGGATTACCAACAAAACGCCTATGTGCGTAGAAAATCGACCCGACTAGGTTAAGGTTAGCATACAGGGCCAATACACGATATTTTTGCTATGACGTAATGACATATTACGGTAAAAACATGGTAAGTATGGGAACAGGTTTTAAATTAAATGATTTAAATCCTATACAAAGATATCTTATGAGATCAAAATCTATTTCTGTATATTAAAGTTCTTTACTTGTCTTTTGAATAAAAATTAAAAAAACACTTTGCGCAGAGCAAATCATTCCGCTGTCTAAAAACTGTGTGGGTCGGGTCTAATTTATTAAATAGTTGAATATGCAACTTATAATTTAATAACTAATAAGTATAAAATTATAAAATGGTGGTATTAGAGTTTTGTAAAATATAACTTATAAAATAGAAACTGTTGTTCGCCGACTCCTCATCAATATTGCTTATTACCACCGCGGTGGTAATTTTTTATTGGCATAAAATACTGTCAAACTCTTAAATGAAAAAAATTACGATTGCTAAAAGTTAAACTAAATTTTAACATAGTAAAACTAAATTATAATAACTATAACATTTTGTTAGATTTAAACCTTATCCGTTTGATATAGGTAGGCTGATACATGAGAAATTATAAGATTCGTTCCTCAGTATGTTCATGCCAGTATTCAGACGATACTTATCTATCATATTAATGTAGAGTACGGTTTGTAAGACAAACATTCGCTTCACGCAGAAAACGAACCCGCAACCTCTATTTCAGAAGGCAAGGTCAATCGGGCTATATAACTGCTGTCAGATTAGGTATCTGTTTCTCTTGGCAATATAATAAATAGTCTTGCCCGTGACTTTACTTACATGACTAAATTAATGCCATTAAAATAACTCGCTCATAAATTAACTTTAGATAATAATGTGGTCTTAAATCTTTATATTTGATATTTTAAATACTACTAACTCTACTAACTCTTTTTTAGAAGAGACTCTCTCTCAACATGCTTCATGGAAATCATTCAAAGCACCGAGACTCAAAAATAATAATAAATCCATGTAAAACAGAAATAATACCTTTATATAAAAACAAAATCAATACTAATATCAACAAAATGACTACTAGCAAAGTTATATTCTCTAAGTCTATAATTTTGCGCCATTATATCGTACCAATTTTACTTTCCTTTATTAAAGCTCTAAACAATTATTACGGAAACATAATATACATTAGCAATATTTTTGTTACTAATAGATAATCAATATTTAATACATAAAAATAACATAAGTATGTATCATTGGAGTGTTGTTAAAATGTAAATTTATTTATTAGTAAGTAGTAGCTAGGAATAGCAGAAAATAGGGGTTTAATCACGAAATAGTTAAAAAATATTCATCTGCTCTGTGGGTTTAATTAATCATTAATTATATTCTAATAAACAACATTATTTGTTTTATATAAGGCAGTGTATGACCTTCTTTCCTTCTTAGAAATACAAATATTTAAGATTAGGTATTATAACAAAAACCATACTACTTCATAAATTTAAGGAAAAAATCATATAAAAATGTTTAATTATACAGAAAATAAAAAATTTTTTTTGAAAAATATTATATTGTAGTTATTTTATACGCAAAGTTACTCTCGAATCGCGATCTATATTGAATATGCAATAAACTTTACGCACGTTATCAAATGGTGTTTACGTATTCAAAGCATGTACTCCCGCATGATCTGAGAAAATCAAAATTTCTCTAAGCTTATTTACTTAGTAAAATCACCCATTATAAACGTATTTGTTATTAAATATTAGTTACAAGTAAGTAATTGAATAACTTTTTGTAAATTTCAATTATTTTTAGTATAGAAAATCCGATTCCCTTCGAATTAAAAGAGAGGCTTGTAACCAGCAGTGGGACGTTTAGTAGAGTTGAATACATACAATACATACACAGAAATAATAAATAAAACTACATATATATAACTGTGCTTAGAGATTTTGTATTTTGTTACGTATAAAAATAAATATCCAATAAAAATGTTAACATAATAATATCATCCATATTTTTATATAAAATAGCACAATAATATTCTTCATCGTCGCGTCGCCGTTGTTCGTCGACGTCGCGCCGCCAAAGCTACAGAAACTAACGCTCTCTTAAAATTAATCTTGAATTTTCTTTTATAATACAAACCACTAAAAAGCGACTAACTTATTTTTGACTACAATATAAGTAAACTTTGTGAAAAAATATTAATATGTAGGTATAAAAAACAGAAACGTGAGTTTCAAAAATTAAAAGTTACAGTAATTTTCCTTTGTTTCTCCCAGAACTTTTGGTATTGTTTATTTTTAATAAAAGGAACTTCCTTAAAAACAAAAAAATATATATATTTATATGGTAGGCACAATTCAAGGTATTTATTTCGTGATTTTATGATTTGCATTTGGTGAATATATCCTGTAGTACGCCTCCTCTTTTTGAAGTCGGTAAAACCATGACAGACATTGCCACAGGTCTGTCATCGCCCACAAAGTGTGAGGAACTCTAATAATATACTATGTGTGTACACATAGGCACTCACATGATTTCATATGCCTTAATTTGAAATATACTCATAGGTATACTTAAAAATAAACTAAGATAATAAATTCGACAAATCTTCTATTTCATAAATCATTTCAATATGAATACTAACTTATATTTCTTAGCAAAATCGCTCTATAAATATTCTTCAATATAAAGAGAACGAAACAATGAAACTTGAAACAGAGATTATCTAAGCTTTAAAGCCCTCGAGCTTATTGGAGCCAAGGTTACGTACAAAAATTATGCACCGAACAGCCAACAATTACGGATTTCATAATGAAAAGTTTGAACCTGATATAATATATCGTAATGCTAAGGTATAGGTACCAAAATAGCGTATTTATTTTTAATATTGAATTGTAATACATGTGAGAGAAACTGTATGCCTTTCACGACGAATGAAATCATCTCCTTAAAACGTAGTGACTATTAGTTCTCTGTTAAAACAATACAAACTTTATTAAAAATCTAATATGGTTTGTTACGTAAGCTTTGATTCTACAACTAAAGTATTACTAGTATAAATAGAACTTAGATTTCCTAAGTCCCTTCCTAGCTCAAAAACAAAACTTTATCGGTATACAAAAAATTCAGACAAGTGTCCATTAGTTTTTTATCCAGTTAAAAACAAAGGATTTTTATGGAATGAAGGTTAAATTATGATCATTTATACTGATTTTACGGGTTTCCACACCGTAGAACAGTAGTGAGTACTCATTATAGTAGCAAGCAGTATCACAGATGAAATCTACAAGTTAATTTTAGGTTTAAAACATCAAAAAGGTCAACTATCTCCACCAGTTTCCGCATAAGCGTAAAGCGAAATAATTTTAAACCATAAACATGTCAGCGTAAAACTCTATAATATCCTGAGAAGATATTACACTTAATTGGTTTTATTGTAGTAAGAGTGAATGGTTGTCACTTTACAATATGATATACCCGAGGGCCGAGACAGTTATTAGATATTGCTTAATTTATAGACTGGAACATTTGTAAAGTACTAAATAATAAATTAATGTGTTGCTTTAATGATCTGACATATTCATGTTCGTTCTATACACCCTCGCGATAGTGCGAGAGAAAACATAGTAACTCATAACAATGCTAAGGTATATGTTATGGCGTTTGTCTGTCTTGTTGAACGTGACTCTAAAATGGCCTAACGGATTATATAAGTGAATCGTTATTTTCACTTACTGACAGAGCTTTCTATTCTTCTAATGCATAGAAAAATGAAAGCATTCCAATTATTGATTTTATACTCCATTCTTGTTACACATCCAAACCAAATGTTTGACTAACTCATAACATATCTAATAACATGACCATACTTTAGGAGGAATCTAAATGAATAGATACATACTTCTACTGTGAAATTATCTGATAAAATTAAATTAAGTTATACTTTTTAGTTGATTTATTAAATATTTACAAATAAAAAATATTCAGCCAGACTATGAGACACGCTCAGATTCCTCTCTCAGGCGCGTCTTTAAGTAACTATTTGCAACCGGCTAATACCCACGAGAACCACTTGTATCGTAGATGTACCGAAAGAAATGTAGCTTTCATCGTCTTCGGTCCATCTTTATGCAAAGAACTATGGACCTAATTTCTATGACTAAAACACAAAGAAACAAAGACGCATTAGATTAAATACATTTTTATGAATAAACTGAAGTCATAGTAAGAGAAATTAGATGAACTACTCTTTGATTTACACTCGAAGAAAAAGAAAATGGATTCGAGAGTAAAATTCTAATCAAAAAAGTTATATTACATATTATAAAAAAATAATATAAATTAAGATGTATAAATGTTCGCAGGTACATTCTCGATAAACCTTTCGAGGGCCACATTTTTCTATTGATCAATTGCATCACAAAGCAGTGTTGCTATGAATAATACTATGAATAAAGATTAATAACAAAACAATTTCTCTACCTGAGCCATTCAAAAAGGCAAGACGTACTCGTACGAGTGTGTGCACTGTGAATGGTTCTTACAACTTACAAATCGATTTTGACAGCTTTTTAACCAACTTTAAAAAAATGAGTTTAGATTTTGCCTATTTTCCTTGAAACATTATTGACGTTTACAATGAGCTTTATGTTCTACGGCTTTACTCACACCTTTATTTTATATCAAAACACATAAACCATACGCTCAAAGTTTAGCATTCCCGAGAGACTAGCTTATAAAACTTTACGAATATGCTTAGATACATTTACAGTAACCAACCTTAATATAAGTTATAAGTTAATAAAAACAAAGAAAGGCTATAATATTAAAAAATATTTAATAAAATCGTTATAAAGATACAAAGTTTTATTCTTATGAAACATATAAAATTTAGAAGCTACATCAAAATTAATATTTTAGTTTATATAAAAAGTATGCTCAGTAATAGTAAAATAACAGAATAAAGGAAGTAGGTTTTTTATACGACATTTTACGTGATAAGCAACTTTCGTTGTAGGTTGAACGTTCATACAAGTATACATCCTCTGCCAGAGCGAGCGCACGTGCGCGTCGGGCGGCGACACCCGAATGCGGACGATTACCAACCGAGAACACACTGTATATGGAAAAACAAATTATTACCTTATCCAAAACATTACACTATCAACCCTATTCCTAAGAGTTAAGGTTTATTATCACATTCCATGACATTCTAGAAAAGTCCTTTTGAATAAATGTTACCGTACGCCCTCGAGACGACCGCCGCGCATGCGAATATCAACCTAGCTTATCGAAAGAAACATGTTCCATTGAAGATTTTGCGAGAAAAGTCTAGAACAGTTCACTTAAGTTCAGAAATGGATGAGAAATGTAAATATGAAACGAATTCTTGATTAATAGTGTATGGGTGGTTACTACTTGCTTTGCATTCGGTATCATGATGATGTTCAAACCACTTTTGTTTGCGATTATGTTTTTGTAATAGTCGGTTGGCGTCGCTTCATTATTTTCCATTTATAACTATAGGTACTTATTTACATTCATTTAGCTTTATGGTACCTTGTTAATTGTTATATATTTTGCTATAATTAGTATATTTTCCGCCTACTTTGTGCAATTGTATTGGATGGCTATTGCCAATGCGGTCGTTATCTATATGATATATATACCTATTTAATTCTAGTTAAAAAGAAATTATCTTGTACCTTAATTATTTATTATATACCTATGATGTTTTTTTATTATACTATTACTAGCGGTCGACCCTTGCTTTTCTTAAATTGATTATTCCTAATATTTATAAATATGTTTGTCGTTGAGTTAACTACACTTAAAAATGAAAACAAAAACCGTTAGATGACGAAAGTACAAAGCAGGCTACATTACTTTCCATAATTATAAACTTGATGAAAATAATATTTATAACTTTATTTCAATGAAACAACTGACAAATTAGATAACAAAATACATAAAGGTGATTTAATAATTATTTATCATTTATTAATTTATTGTGGATTGCACACTAAAATATAAGTACAGTGTAGACCGTATTTCGAAATATTAGATTAGTGTCAATACTATTACTAGAATTAACGAAGTATAGCTACTGAAATATTGTGCATTTACATGTTCTTCAACTATAATTTTACTATAAAAAGTATAAGGAACTGTTACACACATTTTAATTATCAAATATGTATGTCCATAGTAGTCGATATTACAACACAATCTTAAAATAAAAAGCAGCAAGTATTAGGGAAATCGACATCCTTTTACAAATCACAAGTTGATTTCAATTTTTTTAGCTTTAAAATTATTAACACAACTGAAACTGTTTAATACTGAACATGAAATATACAAATATAACTTGTACTATATTACTGTTCTCAGAAAGCCCTCTCAATGCGAGGAGGCCATAGTACGTCACGCTGGCCAAAGACGAAAACGTATCAATTTCTCTTAAACATGCGGGATTCCTAACAATATTTTTCTTAACCGTAAGAATGTAGTAATCATGTTAGAAATGATTCAACTACATATATCAGAGGTGCAAGACTCGAGAATCGAACACGCTTCACCCGAGTACGCAAGCAATCGTGTCAACCACTGCATTTTTCTATTACTATAATAAAATATTTTAGGCAAATAGCAAGCTTACACAAAAATACAAAAGAACTGATCCCAACTAGATGAAATGTGGGTAAAAACTTTTATCTATTTGCCAGGTAGGTTCAATCATTAAACTGTAATATACACGGATGATTGTCAAGGGCGTCTAAGATCGGAAGAGAACCGGATATCGAACCCGGGACGAGGCAAACATCCGACTGGGTCACTAACCCCCTCGTAGTTAGGGTAGCGAGATGTACGGCTTTTTATTTTCCCTTTACAATACAGAGTATGTAACGTAAACTTTGTGATAAGCGCTATGTATTTAGTGCTGTATTAGGTATCTATCATACTCGTATTACGATCATAAAAAAGAAAAAGTGTAAAAAAACTAATAATATTTTATTTATTTAAATAATTTTGTTATTAAATATTTAATATCGCCATCGCCATGTATAGAAATAAAAAATAAACAAAATGATCCGAATTCGTTTAGAACAGCAATCGGTGTTCAATGAATACACAAATTTTTCAACCGACTTCAAAAAGTAGGAGTTTCTCAATTCGTCTGTATTTTTGACGTGTTACATCTATTGGCGTGCCTTGACAGTAAAACGGATAAATCGGATGCCGTGACGGCAAACGGCATGACCCCACCGATACCGAATCCCTTGTGTGTACGCACGCGTATGTACACATACGTACAGGTACTCACATAGAAGATACTTTTAAACACTTATTTTCTATTCTATTAATGAATATAATATATATTCTGTAAATATTATTATAATATAATTTATAAAAATAAAAAACAGAAAGTAATTGATTTTATTCATGAAACTCCATTTTTTCTTTATTTTTTTTTTAATTTATTTATTTATTTATATAATTTAACTCCATATTTTGTGATAGGAGTTTATTTATTACGATTTTTAATGTAAACTTAGACGGTTAACATCATCACGATTTATATACAGTACATAACGTCAATTAACTCGGATGTAAAGGATAAACAGCTATAATGGAAAATTCTTTATAATATAGAGAAAAAATGTATGCCTAATTGTGATATTTCAGCTGTATGAAGTAATTTAGTTTGCGTAATGTTCTAATAAAAATAATTTATCTATACATATAATAAAATTCTACATATAACGAACCCAAGCGAAGCGAGGGTGAGTCGCTAGTAAATAAATAATTAGGAAACTTGTAATACTTCATCGTTCTGAACAGAAAGAGAGTATATTACTTCATCGTTCTGAACAGAAAGAGCTGGAATAATTATTTAAAACCTACTGTTTGTGTCACTACATAGTATAAAACAAAGTCGCTTTCTTTGTCCCTATATCCCTATGTATGCTTAAATCTTTAAAACGCAACGGATTTTGATGCGTTTTTTTTAATAGATAGAGTGAAGAAGGTTTATATGCATAACTAGCTGATCGCGCGGCCTTGCCTGTGCTAAATCTAGGGAAGAGCCCGAGCGAAGCGAGGGCGAGTCGCTAGTTTAATATAAAAACAAATGGTGAATTGACGACACGTTTGGCTCAGTTGGTAGTGACCCTACCTTCTGCGCCAGCGGTCGCGGGTTTGAGTCCCGCTGGGGTCATTCATTTGTTGAGCACAAATGTTTGTTCTCCAGTCATGGGTGTTAATATTAATATTATGTATGTATTTAAAAATTTATATGTCTAGTATATCAACTATCTGGTATCCGTAACACAAGCCTCGTAGCTTACCACGGAACTAGATGGCGCTGTTGTAAAAAATGTCCCAACATATTTATTTATTTATTTAATGGTAGATACATAGAAACAAATTTGAGCAAAACAAGGTTAAGTGACTAGTATGTAATGAAATAAAGTACATGTTATTGCTAGTTTTAAAACATTTAATAAGTTTGAGATAAACACCAATACGAATATTATTTTTTATTAATACCTATTTCCTATCATTATATTACATTAAAGGGCATCTCATTTACAGACTCTAACATAACAAGCATAATCAAACAAGACTTGAGTTCAATCAGATCAATCAATCAATCACAATACAGATTGTGTACTGCTGTGTAACCTAAAACTATTGTAGTTAATGTAAATTACTTCAATTATTGTTGTAAAGAATCTTGCATCCTAATCCATAATGTTGTAATAAAAAAAGCCGTATTCTATTAATTTTAACGAATTATATAAAAAACATATCGCAAGCACAAGAATTTAACACTAAAACTTAAAAAATATACCAGGAATTTAGCCATTTTGAAAAATAAAACAAGCAAGGTATAACAACATTAAGGCAACACTGAGTATCCAAAGTTCCTAAACTTGATTGTTATTGAACTTTGTTGTTAAATGATAAATCTAGCATAACAATATTGTATGGCACAGTGGGTGGAAATTTCGTGGGTCAAAATCTATACATAATAGGATTCTGAAAAAGTTGTAATAACTGACATTTATTTTTTGGTTAATGTAATTAAATAGTACTTATTAACGATACAGAGATCGAATCTAGTTTTTAGAGGTTTTCTCTTTGTCTGTTGTCGCATCACGAGAAAAGCACTGAATAGATTTTGATGAAATTTGTTATGATTATAGTTATCCAGGACAATATATAGGATACTTATTACTCCAGGAAAATATCTCATTTCCGAGAAATCTATGTTAAGAAGTATCTAGGGACGAACCCGAGCGGAGAGAGGGTGAGTCTAGTAAATAATAAACTAATATCTAACTCATCATCATCATCAGCCCTTTTTAATGTCCCACTGGGCACGGACCTCCCTCAGTACGAGGGGGATCAGGCCATAGTCCACCGCGCTGGCCTAGTGCGAGTTGACGGACTTCATAGTTCACATGCTTTTCGAAAACTTGTTAGCTTTTCTCACACATGCAAGTTTCCTCACGATGTTTTCCTTCACCGTAAGACAAGTGTTAGCAAAAAGCTTAATCATATAGACCTAAATGTAACAAGTACTAAACATAATATCAATAATACGAAAAAAGTAATTAATAATAATTTATATTAATTTCTTCTATTAATACAATAAAATTCTGAGTCTGACATTAAAATATTTTTTTTAAGATCAAATTATAATATACATTATTGCCGATGCAAAGGCTAATTCTATGGTTTTTAGAATTTTTGTCTACCTGTTACCAGAAAACACCGCGTTACGAGAAAACTATCTGAACCGATTTTGATATTTTTTTAGTGATGATAGGTTATCCCGATCAACTTACTTATATATAGGATAAGAAATTTATACTGCAGTAATTTATACTGAAGACATACCTACATATTGAGTCGCAAGTTACTCAAAAATATTGAAATATTAAGAATTTACTGCACTACACTTAAATTTTTTATAAATGTAAGTATGATATAAGCTTAAGTAAAATATAAATTGTGATTTAAATGTATATAATTCAGCAGCGTGACCCGATTTTAACCCGATGAATACGAAATACCTACTAAAAAGCCTCCTTTGTTAAGGCAACCGTTACTCTTTATATAAAAGTTTCAAATATTATGAGAGCAAATACTCTTAGTTATCTTTCGGTCCTTATCCTGACTCCTCAATTTATTCAAAATTAGAACATTATTATGGTAAAGGGGGGAATTTGATGCAATTTACATATATTGCAATTCCTTCTTTACTCAGATTACATATTATGTAGTATTGTTAAGCAAAACACTTTTAAGTAAATTTTATTATTTCTGTTTATTTAAAGAAATACGGCAAATTTGTATGTAATGAAAATAAGAATTAGACCTTATCCTAATTTAAATCACAAGAACATACAAAGTTATAATTTTATAAATATAAAAGTTTATATATGGAATAGCTTACTGTAATTTGTGAATGTAGGACACCAACTAACCAAGTCAAACAAAACTCAAATTCCTGTTTAAATCTTGCACGACTTACGAATGGAAGCTAATTTCGGCTTCACGATACTGTGCGATTTGAGATAATTTGTTTGACACTGATATATCTACTGATAAGCGTAATAATTTAAGAATATTGGAGCCTACCACGAATCTAATTAACGTTAATAGACACCATCCTCCAAGTAAATTCAAAATGCAGACGACAGTACAAAGTGATGAGTCAATCCTCAATACATTCTTTTCGTTCATAACAGCATATTATGGATTTAAGTGTGGCTCAGTTGGTAGACCGTTCTTTCTGCACCAGCGGTCACGGGTTCGAGTCCCGCTGGGGGATTTCATTTGTTGAGCACGAATGTTTGTACTCCAGTCATGGGTGTATATTTAAAATATGTATATATTTAAAAATTATGTATGTGTATATATCAACTATCTGTAATCCGTAACACAAGCATCGTAGGTTAACACGGAACTAGATCACGCTGTTCTAAGAATGTCCTAACATTAGTATTAATTAATTTGTCATATGAGTAAATTAACTTAATGTTAGTAGTCACGTAAATTACTACAGTATTAAGTAGCACGGATCCAAAAAACTTAAACATCTTTCTATGTTACACGAAATTACCAAAATTGCGAGAAAACTGGTTACTCTTTTCAGAGAAAAATGTTAATGTAAGAATGTGTTCTATGAAAATCTATTAGTACCTTTATTGGTTCTAAGAAAAAAGGACGTACCTTCCTTCTATGCTATGTATTACAAATTCAATTTCCGTCTGTAATAAATACCGATATGTATCGATCAAAAGCGTAATCGATACTTCTTGCGCAAAGTATATAGAAAAAAAGAAATATGTATATAACATTAGCTTAAAGCTGTACGTTCAAATGAAAAATGTAGTATATATTATAATCTGAATAATAACTAATTTTCACAACATTAATGGCTGTGTAAATGTTATATTAGCAACTTGCCCTTGTCTCAATCTGATAACTCTATTAGATATGTTATAATTGTCTGTTTATTTATTTAAACTTATAATAAAGCTTGATTGGCTTTCAACCGCAACTATTCTCGAATTAACGATATTAAAACCATTGTCGTATCGACCGAATTATCTACCTGCCAGTGAAATCGGTTAAGTCGTCTCAGAGATTAGCGAGCACAAAAAAACAACTATATGTACCCACAGTAGTCAATTTAAGCGGTCGTGGAGCAGGGGTAAAAGGCAGTCTATGTCAGTCCCCATGAATCAGTTATAAATTTTATAGGTAATGGTTAAAATTTCTAAGATTGAGAGATAAAAGGAACAGACAGACTCACTATCACATTTATAATATTTATTATTATTAGGATGGCTTTTTGGAACGATACAGTCAATATACTTAACATGACGCTTAAACTTTGTTATTAGATTAACATTATTGAAGTCGAGTACACTAATGCTTTCTCATTTGTAAGCACAAATTACTAGACAGCAAGAGTCGAAACCACACGACTGACCGAAAGCAGCTTAATGTATACGCTTACGTGATATCCCTAATCTCCTAAAGGTTTACATTCAAGTACCCCTTGAAGTTAATTTTCGTAAAATCTTACAGTCTGTGTATACCACCAATATATTGAGAGCTGCGTACTTTCAATAACCCATACTTCGTTTACCCGGAATTTTAGAGATCGCTAAGGGAGTGGCGTGTCAAATTACACTGGATGTATTATATAGAGGCCGCCGAACGACTAACAAACTAGTCGGCGGACCGGTCGCCCGATGAAGTGAACATTTTAGGGGAGAATAATCCCGGGTGTTTCGCACGAAATAAAATATGTTACCGCCGCTGAGTTTGTAAAGCGAATTTCTAAGACTCTTACTTAATTATCTAAATTAATATGTTAAAAATTGAATACCAATAACAGACATTAAGTTTAATACAAAGTTTATTTATTATATTTTTAAATAATCAAAATCGAAATAAATCAAAATAATGATTTAAACTTCAAATATAAAAAGAACAGTAAGATTTGCTATCACATAGGATACAATTATAATTTGTATCCTGGTAAATTTTCGGCATGAAATTCAAAAATCGCTTTACAAAGTGCTTATATTATAAGTCTAATTTATTAAATTTCGTTTCATTTCACTGAGATAATATTTAAGTCATGTTTCATCTAAAAATATAATTGTATAAGTAACAATTATAAAAGAAACCATCGTTTATAGGATGTACATATTTATATAAATAATTATAGATTACAACCTTATAAAATCCTACAAATTAAAATATAAGGTTCGAACTTTAACAAAACCCTAATAATTATTTTAAATAAATATTTTCTTTATTTACAAAAAAAAATTTAAATAATTGTAAAAAAAAGTATGTACCTATTTTAATATCGCAATAGCAAAATCGAATAAGCAATCCCGTCCGAAATAAAGACGAAAGCGACAGGCAAATTAAATAAATCTTAAAACGAGCCCTCCAAATTTATGCGTATAGCGGTACTGGGGTTCGAGACCGTAACAATAAATGTAAGCTCTCCAAAGGGGTCTATATTTCTGAGAATTATATCACTTTATGACATACTCACTTCACCCTACAAGCGTGGTATTAACACGCGTAATTACTTTTCATTATTTAAGCATTTCTTAATTAGAATATAAATATTATAATATATTTTAATATAACTTCTTCTTAATATTTAAAATTCTCGTGACACAATATTGATCGGTGATGAACTCCGAAACGTAGAGCATTTTTTAAATGTATGATTAGTTCCAACTTCCAACATTACCAACAATATTACTACAATCTTACAATAGCCTGTGTATTAGTCCAGGTCATAGTCTATCCTAGTTTCAACGAATTAATGTAAAGCATTCATAACTGCAGGAAACAAAATAAAACTTCAAAAAAATCCAAAAAGATACTTTAATTAAGATTTTAATAATTATAATATGACATAGATAGTAATCCGAAAAATTAAATAAAGTATTTCTTTTATCAAAATAATTCTAAAGTAAATATTAGGTATTTCATGGAAACTATATAACGCATGGTACAACCTAATAAAATAATTACCTGGCTATTTGTCTGCGTTCCACAAACCGATTTCCGGGAACGTTCGCTCGTCAAATAACTCCTTTGAATAAGCGCTACGTTATTTTAGTGTATTTTATATGAAAAACTATGGTTGGAATTTAATCTTAAAATTTTCTGGACAACGTACATACTTATTTGCTGTACAATTTCTTTTATATTCACTTTAGATTTAGATTCACTAAGGTTAAAATTAAATGCTTATTTTTATTTATTATATTTTGAAATAAAATAGATACATAATCAAGTTTACTTATTTTTAACTAAATGGCATACTGTTACCCGTGTTAGGAAGTAACCTGTTGGAAAAAAACTAATATCCCGCCGGAACCAGTTGTTGTCCAAAATAAAAAGGGGTCTCTATCACTCTCCGACCCTACTTTATAAAAGACTGACAACCTAATTTCGCATATATATTTATACGGAGTTTATATTTTAAAACGATTTCTATAATATTCATAACCTTTAATAAAGATTTAAACAAAGTATTATATCTATCCTTGCATTATATGTATAATATTTATATAAAAAATAACTGTATCTCTCAATATGAACAAATTTTAAGTAAATATTTCTCTTCAAACTAAATAAAACATGACAAATCTATAAACCATAAGCTAAATACGACATAACTTGGCGCATAATTCGATTAGACTAATAAGTACTTGATATCGAGTCAAATGAATTAATACGTCTTACAGAGAATTTCATTTTCCATTTATGTACGAGTACGTGCCTACACCGTTTATCCAATATCCCGTATACCATTCAATCTTTTTTGTTTTCCTCTCAGCGCAGCTCGTAAAAATCTACTAAAGGATATGTAGGGCAATACAGACTAGCCAATATAGTATCAATATTAAATATAGAAATTGTACATATTAATCAGTTTTACAATCTCGAGAAATATTACTAATGTTATAAAAAATCCGTAAGTATTGATTCGGTTTTTAAAACTATTTCACTAAAACGTAGCTTCATTTACTCCTGAATATAAAGGCTTTATTGATACTCTATCTGAAACGCTAAAATATTGCTAAAGCCATTGAAGTACGCGTAGGTAGTTAGGTACTGTCTCGATGGTGTTGTAGCTAGCATGTTCAGATGTACAAACGGAGGTACTGAGTTCACGTCGCGGTAGAGTCAAATTTAGTTAGTAAGCCTATTTATTAAAAAAAACAGTAATAGACCAGGGTGCCTCGTCGGTCCTGCGTCTGATTTTTCACCGTTCGTATCGAATCACCGTCCAGTCGAAATTTAAAAGTCCCTATTATAATTTCTGCGAATCTAAGAAGAGAAATCACTACGAAGAAGATATGGCTTTGGCAAGACATGTCATTATCATCTCATGTATTTATGAAACATTCTAATATGATCAGTTTCTTTAGCTTTAGCTTATTTTAATTAAATCATACATTTGTCTGTCAATCACACATCTATGTTTCTGGACGTTTGTCTCTTTGATCTTCATAGATTAAAAATCCGATCAACCCAAGAGATGGACTGAACTTGACTCATTTTATTGCATAGATAATACTGATGATCTCGAATCCACTCGAACACAAACGAAACATTTAATCAAAATCGGTCTAGCCGTTTTGGAGTAGTTCAATTACATACACACGTGACACGCACAGAAAATTTTTTATATATAAAGATATAGTCTATTGTCATAAGTCTTGTTTCTTGTAAGTTAAGATTTTGAATGAATGAATTAGTCCTGTGTGAACATCCCTTTTTTAAACGGATCAATACTTAATCTCTAACTTGTCCTGTTCACTCTACACAACATTCTCGAATTAAACTGGCGTAAATGGCGCGTGTTTAAACCACAGAACAAAGAATTGTACGAATAGAATTTAGATTAAATAATTTATTGTTTTACTAGCGACTCGCCCTCGCTTTGCTTGGGCTCTTCCCTAGATTTAGCACAGGCAAAGCCGCGGGATCTGCTAGTTAAGCATATAAACCTTCATCTTGAATCACTCTATCTATTAAAAAAACCGCATCAAAATCCGTTGCGTAGTTTTAAAGATTTAAGCATACATAGGGATATAGGGACAGAGAAAGCGACTTTGTTTTGTACTATGTAGTGATAACAAAATTATTACAAATATTACAAATTCTAGTCAGAAAACAGGTTTATCAAATGTATTAGGTTCTGCGAAATAAATCCATGTTCTAGCTTTAAAACTCTACTTTCTTATAGTCATTCTAAAAAAGTATTTGTGTTTAATATGAAAAAAAAAATGTTTGAGTCGTAATTATGAACCCACGCGTTGTTAAAATAGCTAAATTACTAACACGTAATATGTAGACACTGACGTCACAGTTATGGTTTTTGCCAAAACACAGAGTACAATAACTCTCTTTTATCTATTTGTGGTATTAAATAATCGATAACGTAACCGCAACTACTACATTATTATATAGCACAAATGAGAGTATAAAATGTATAAAATCGATTACCTTGTATTTATTGTTCGTACTTTCTAGAAGCTTTTTATTAACGTGCAATGTTTGTATATGAGTTGGGCATTTAAAAATTTTCAACCATTTTTTAATCACTTCCTGGTAAAATATTAATACAATTGATGTTTTAAAATAGCATATTTAGTGTTTCCATAGCATCCTGATATTTAAAAAAGCAATATCATATATTCATATAGATCGTTTCATAGTACCTATGGCGGTAAGTTGTCTACCCGGTCTATCAAAGTTATAAAAGTTGTTTCAATATAATGAGTGAAAGTCACGTAAACATTAGAAAACAATAATCAAATTATTTGTAAATATATAAAAAACTTACTTAAAATCACCCTTACTTTGAGTTAGGTAATTATAGGTAACGGAAAACATTGTTACCAACATAACGCCATAGGTACTATTCGTTGAAACGAACTATAGTAGTAAATGGCTAGCTAGAATGTTATGAATATTTGCATTCGTTATAATTTCGATATTGCCACATAGAAAAATCCGGGGCGACAACAAAAATACAAAGAGAAACGCAGTTTTAACTTTTAAAGTGTACCTACATACATATACAGTACATACGTGTATTTTATTTACAAGTAGGTGCCACAAAAGGCATTGAACTTTGCTAATTAAAATACTTATCTCTGTCTCGAAAAAACAATAATGAAATAACACGTAAAATTCGAAATAATTAAAGAAAAATAACACAAATTTGAACATAAAATCTTAATTATCCTATTTATATAATGAATTTATTAAGTTACTATACTTACTACTCAAAAATCGACATATACTGTACTTTTTAAGTTTTATATTTGTTTTGGTTTCTAGTATTAACTCACTAAAGGCAAAATATTTTTTTATTAAATACTCTTTGGTTTTTATACAAAATTTCATAAATACATATTATAAGTATTTAACGTACAGCATTTTGCCTTAATGCAGTTAAGACATACATAGTACGTAGTTTCGATGTTACTAGTGGTTTGAAACATGTGTTACTTCATATGATCATCATCACTATCATAAAACAATTTGTAAGCTTTATATTCAGAGGTTTATCTCAGACTCTTTGAACATATTTGTTACCTATTGCGTAAACATATAAAAAGTTAAAAGAAAATCTGCTAGTACTTAATAATTTTAATGATTTTTCAGTAATAGTTGTTAATCACATATATGTTATTTCTCTCTCTCTCTCTTTCTCTCTCTCTCTCTCTTTTCCTCTCTCTCTCCTTATCTCTCTCTACCTTTCTCTCTCTCTCTCATCTATATTCTATGCATAAACTGCTCTCACTCGTCTTGTTCTATCTCTACTTAGATTTCCGCAGCATTCATGTTAAACACCGCTTCAAAAACCGCTTGATTTACTTGGATAAAAGTACCTTAATTAAATATGTATAATCAGCTCTATAGACATTGACACATTTTTTGTTGGATATCAACTGGATTAGAAAATTCAAAGGAATAAGCACTTACAAAAAAGTGCAAACAAACATTTTTTCTTTTTAGTTATTATTGCTTGTAATGCTGTAAATTTTATAATAAAGTACTTTTGCAAATTTAGATAAATGAAAGAATCAGAAAAATACGTTAGTTACGAGGATCGATTCCAACTGGTTTATTGCGGCGAGGTTTTGCAAGCAGGGGTCAATGTCTCTTCACTTGACATACATTTCTTTGACACTCAATAAGGCCATTATAATGACGAAAAGATGGTTGTATTAAAAACTAAATCATCTCATGGACTAAACTTAACTGATTTAATAATACTATATTTATACGTTTTAAAATGATTTTATTTTATATAGGAAATATTTAAGTAATATACCTACATATTGTAAGTCACCACTGATGAATTAAAAATAACTTTTTACGTGTGCGTTAAATTGAATTTGCGCTATTTTAAAAAAGGGGGATCTCACACTCTGGAAAGAGTAAACTCTAAAATTTCCATACACATACAAGTTCGTATGAAAATATGTCTGCTTATGTAAAAGGCTGCTTGTAATAATGAGAATCAAAAAATCACACATTAAATTTAAGAAATAACATAATAAATGAGAATGAAGAAAAATACATTACCCTCTCTCTGCGGACAATTAAGTATTATAATTATTTTTTAACGCTATAAATTTAGACCATGACATCATTGATGAAAAATAGGTGAAAAGTAAGCTAAGTGACACTAACATCTATAAACATTTAGTTTTATAAATAGTAAGGCAGTAAAATAAAGTATAACATTAAATTAAGTAAACAATATTATGTAGGTTTTCTTGTCTAACGGTGAAGGCGAAAATAGTGGAGAAACCTGCTGTGAGAACCTAGTAAGTTTTTGAAAGACAGCGTGTTGGACTATGGCCTGACCCCCTTCAAATTGAAGGGAGGCGTGTGCCTAGCTGTGCGACGTTAGCAAAGGGCTGAAAACATACGTTACAAAGTAACTTTCAGTAACTATTTATTGCGATAGCAACATTTGACAAAAACCTATGTTCATTTATATATTTACTCAAACATAATTTATTAAAATACGAATTGATTTTATAAGAAACATAGCTTTTTAAAAGATAAGACATTTTCTTTTAACTTGACTAAAGTACTGCAAACTAAGAACTTTAAATAGAAGCAACTTGAAGTTATTGCGTAATACCTCCATTAGAAGTTTCAATTTACGTAATAGTAGAATTAATTAACCGATCATACTTAATACGTAATTGTTATAAATATGCGAGATATGTGTGGTGGTGACATGGGATGACATTTCTATGGCGTAGGATGCTCAATACATTCTAAAGCTGAGGTTAGACACAGGTTAAATATTTGTTTAGTTATGAATTACTTATTTAATTTGCTTTTGACATAAGTTTTATTATTAGAATATTAAATTCTTGGTACTAATATATTATGAATAAATCAAAGAACATGTTTCTTTGTTTGCTTGTTTTTTTAGTTCAACAACTTCACGGTTCTTCACCCTCGCTTCGCTCAAGATTTTCACTAATTGCATTTTAACGATTAGAATATATTGTATTTTATGTTTTCATTTAGCTAACCAGCTCACTTTGTATACCAAATTCCATCATTCGGTCTGGGTTTAAATAGCCACGTATTATAAAAATCCTAAGTTTAATGCTGAATTCATAGTTCAAGACTGAAGAAGAGATTCAAGAGTCCGACATCTGTAATATGTAAGTACCTTTCTACAGTCAGTATTTAAAAAATTAAGTAAAGTATAACAATATTATGAAAGAATTATTAAAATATCTCCACAAATGAAAACGTAATGCAACTTTAATGTAGCGCTTGTAAATTTAGTTTACTCGACCTGAACTACAGAAATTTAAATTAATTTCTCAGTCATTTATAGATAGATAGATTTAATTTTTTCAGTATACTATTAGTTTTAATCTATGTCTATCCATTGAGTTAAAAATCATACTATCGACATAATGAAACTTCTCCATTATCTTGTAGGTACGTTATATCTTATTACTTTGTAAGGAAATTTTAATATTAATAATTGTACATAAAGACGTCATATTATTCTTATAGGAACTATAAAACTGTCACTTCGCTGTTAGTGTACGAACTACGAACATTCATTGTCGTAGCCACCCGCTTACAACCACCCGAATTGTAGTGTTATATCGACTAAACAAGCTCGATCCGTTCCACGATACATTTGTAATGGCGATTGATTCGGCACATTCAATACAGCCTATTGTTACTTTTGCAATAAATCACAGGTACTTCACAGGGCGAAGAGGTCAGAGCCGGCAAGGAGATGGACTTTTAATTTATTATATAGCTTTACTGAAGGTAAAGTACAATATACCTACCTACCTACGTCGTACACATAAATATTTTCATTCAACAAATGTGTTAAATGATAATATTATTATTAATGCAACATGCACAAAAGTACCTATTACTTTTTAAATACGCTACTCTTTAAAATCGGAGGAAAATCTTTTAGGGCATACAGTGTTTTATACACTAGATAATCTAGATATCGAAAAGCTCTGGCCTACTTGAATAATCTACATATTATATGTAGATTATTCAAGTAGGCCAGAGCTTTTCGATACATCAAGTACCTCCCGTGGGATATTAGTTATTTAAGATCACGCCTAGTTCAAGCAAAGGCTAGTTACTAGTAAGAAGTAAAAGGTTAAGCCTAACGTCTAGTTTTTTTTTTGCTCGCCCTTGCTCCGCTAGGGATCGTCCCTAGGAGCGTCTTGGAGAATCTCCCCGAAAAAAAAGTCCTATATATTGACCCAGATAACCAGCTACTATTATTCCAAATTCAACATCTGTGCAGTGATTTCTCGTTATGAGTATACAGATCGAGGACCAGACAATAATTCTAAAAACTATTTCGGCCTATATTCGGCCTCTGGCCTTCTCCCTTCCGGCATTATGACTATTGAATGTACAGATTCAACTTAGTTACATTTTTATCATACTACGAGTATGTAAAGATAAGCTGAGTAAGAATTATGCTTATATTGGATTTTAATTTATAATACATTATACGAAAACTAATTTTTGAGATTTTAAGTGTCAAATATGAAAAAAACTATAAAGAAATATCACTTCATAAAGTTGTCAATAATTAAAAGTAGGCATTAAACTATTTTTGCTACGCTAAAGCTTTAAAAAATATTAAAAATCAATTACATACAATTTGGCTGTAAATATATTAATAGACCAGGTAATCAACCTTTATTAAATGTTTCTTTATTTTATTGCCAATAACTCAATTTTATTGGTTTTTAATTTCAAGTGAATAAGTTGCCTTCAAGAGTCATATTAGAAACTAAAGCTGACTCAATTTTTAGAATAAAATTAAAGTGCGATATCTGCAGGATATTAAATCTCAAAAGTCGGAAGACATATGAATATATAAAATATGAAATGAATAAAAATTTCACATCATAAAACACACATGAATTGATAAAAAAAAATAATTAGGTACATAATTTCTTATCCTCAATAATTTTTAACACATAAGTCATATATATTTTCTGCTTAATTGACAAAAAAAAATTAAGACAAAATAGATAGATAACGAAACTAACGACGTATGATCGCAATTATTTAAACATTCAATTTAATTCAATTGATAGCGAAAGAACATAGGTGGACGTAGGACATATTCGTTAATATTATATGTATTTATAAGTTTAGAAGTTCTTACCCTATGGTAAGAAAAGACAAATAGAGGAGCAAAATGTTTTGGACTGTTTTGTCTTTCCTTGTTGATATATTTACGTTAAATAGTTTAATTGAATTTAAAAAAATAGTACTCCATTTTAAAATAATATATATCTCTCAGAATGATTTTAAATTATACACAATATAAAACTAGCTTATGTCCTAGTTAACAACATAAGCTACTTTTTAATAAGCTTCGTACCAATATTTTATTATCACGCGAGTGAAACCTAACGAACTACTATGAACAAAAAATATGTGAGTAGAAAAGCAAATAAAGTTAATTACATATGAAATGTTTTTTTTTCTATTATCTGTGGTGAACATAAAAATAATAACGACCACCTTTAGAATGAATTTAAAAAGTAAACATGTCAATTGAGAAGCGGTAAGGCGCGAAATTATTTATACTTGGTAAGAAACTTAGGCATGTTTCCACTAGAAGCATATCAACATTTGTATCACTCTTCCAATCTATTGTTTTTGATTTATTTTAAATAATATTGAATTTATAAAATAATTATTGTTTAAGGGTGTTATTTAAGATCATCGTTGTTTCGCTTGGACAGATTTTAACGGTAATTAGTCTTACAGATGCTCTTTTTATATGCTTTTAAACTACCTGACACACCCTCAACAAAACAAAAAAGAATTATTTAAATCAGTTTTATACATAGTCGTTTTCAAGATTTAGCTAGACTAACGATAGATATAATGTATTTTTTTATTTTAAAAATTGATCACTGCTTGTTAGCATTTCTCTACATATAAATAGAGCCTTTCAATAAATTAGATATAATAAATATTATATATAATAATTAGTTAGAATAATAAATTAGATTTATTTATTTACAGAAATAAGAAAGAGAAGCATGATCGGAGAACACTAAAGCTATAGCGCTGCTTTTCGGTGTATGAGTAGTTTAATATCGCTAGGCGGAGATGGAGGGGACGCGGTGCGGCGGCGCGGTAGAGAATAATCGATACCCCATAGAACTAAGTAGGGTGGACATACGGGACGGATTATAGCATTTTGGCGCGAAACTTAAATTGGAAATACACTCGAGATTTCTTCAGATATAAAAAAGAATACACAATCAACAGAACAATATTGTTATGTATTATTAAACGATAAGCTAAAAAAGGTTTATTTTCTTTAAAAATGCACGGGTTTTCTTTTGTGTTCACAATCTTTGAACGTAACATTTTAAACTTGTCAAATACTGAACGTATTAAATTATACTTTGTACGTTAACTAACTAACTCAAGTTCAACAAATTGCTATTTATAAATGTATTTCTACATATATTTTCGATATTATCTAAGCTCCCTTTTAAACAATTTAAATAAATATTTTTAACCGACTTCAAAAAAAATTCAAAAAAGGAGGAGGTTATATGTTCCGTTGTATGTATTTTTTTTTTTTTTTATGTATGTTCACCGATTGCTCCGCCGTCTGTGGGCCGATTTCAAAAATTTTTCTTTTGATTGGTAGGGTATAGTTCCGAGGTGGTCCCATTGTCACCAAGTCAGGATCTGATGATGGGATCCCAGGGAAATCGAAGGCAACTCTCAAAATTTACAGGCACCTATTATGTTTTTGATATATTTTCTAAACCCGATAAAGCTTTTACGTATGAAAATCATCATCTCATGTGGATGAGCTGATGATGGAAGGTAAAATTCCTCAACAGTTGTTTTTTATGTGTTTTCACCGATTTCTCCGTGAATTGTGGGCCGATTTTAAAAATTTCTTTTTTGTTCGGTAGGGTATACATTCAAGATGTTCTCATTGTCACCAAGTCAGCATCTGATGATGGGATCCTAGAGAAATCGAGGGCAACCCTTAAATTTTATCGGCACTGATTACCTTTTTCATACATTTTCTAAAGCTGTTCAAGAATTTGTGATGATGTAAGGTATATATCCTCAACGGTTAGGAGTTGAAAGAAAATTCTTTTAATATTATACGTACTTATGAACTGATAGTCGTACTCCTTCAGGATATTAGGTGGATTGATAATAGAAGGTAAATCTTATTAACGTCTACGAGTTACGTGGAAAAATAGACGCGGACAAATCTCGATTGACTATTGTCGTTCATTTCAAAACTTCGCTGACTTATTGGAGCAGTAGTTTAGTTAGCCTTCCAATATTTTATTTAAACATAATAATTTCCACAAAAAAATTTAAAATAAATTATTTTTTAACAAAAATGAAAACCGACTTCAAAACGCTACAAATCGAAACTAAAAAGAAAAAAAAATAATTTTAATTACTTAGTTATTGTTGGAGTCGGTGCCAGCCAAAGCAAAATAATCCTAATACAATCTCCTTGGCTGGCACCGACTCCAACAATAATTAAGTAATTAAAATTATTTTTTTTTCTTTTTAGTTTCGATTTGTAGCGTTTTGAAGTCGGTTTTCATTTTTGTTATTAAAACTAAATCGCTTTATATTAAAGTGACAAAGCTTTACAATTAAGCTCATAACCATAAAAAATTAGAAAGCTTCGGATGCCAAGTGTTTTAAAACTGCGCTCTAGAATGACTGTTGTCACCCCTCGTAAGTAAGCCCTAAGCAGTTCCTTGCTACGCCTTTACACGGATGCAGCGGTGCACCGCGGGTTGACTGACCCCTGTTTAGGGGATGATCTTCCCATATCAAATATCAAGATCAATAGTTTAGTTACTTTGTACTCAAATAACCCATAAAAGTTTTTAACTGTATAATTAAACCTAAAACTTTTTTGTAAGAATGTTATTAAATATGCACATATATATTTAAGTTATATATGCATATTCAATAGATATATATAATCTGTAAAAAATTATGACTTAATAAGAAATCATTATTTACATTATCGTATGCTTTACTGAATCGATAACATCATAACAAGAAAAATCAACTCTCTCGACTTTCTCTAGAGAAGCATGTTAAAAAACTAACGGCAATGACCTGTGTCGTACCCTACTATTTTATACTGTAACAATTCAAACTTCCTTGACAACTTCCTCTATATGTGCACATATGATAGCGGCAGTGGTGGTTAATTAATAGGAATATAATGCATGGGCAAATATTATTATAAAATAAAGTTTAAGGCTGTATTAGATATTACAAAGAAAATTAATAATAATTAATGAAATAGGTTTCTTCTTAATATGTAAGTAAACTGAAATTAAACATTTTATTCCCAATATCTACATAATACCTATTTAACCTCAAAATATTCAGTGCACGGAGTGCGTCGGTACGCCATGAGTTGACTGATCTCGGCATTGGGATAAAACGCATCTCAATAGAACTTATTAAACTGTTTAGAGACTGAAGTTTGCTGTCTTCTTTACTTGCTTTATTTATAAATATTCATGATAATCTGAAATAGACTCAATTTTATATCGAATTTATAGATTCAATTTTCGCTTGGGGAAAATAATAGTTTCTTAGATTTACGCTAATATTGGACGTACATATATTTATGACTATGATTTCTACAAACCATTCGAGACATCGAGAATTAAATTTGCCAAAAAATAGTTCAATTACAGCAAAATATTTAATTATGACTTGATCAGTTACAGATCAGATGTACCTAATCGTAATATAGCCATCTCCTACATGTAAGAAATAGGTATAAATACAAAAAAGTATATAAACTAAAAGCAGCTTTTAAGAACCCTATTTTAATAACAAAATATGCGCACTAAATGACTAAACTGAGTAATATATCGTACACTTTTGGCGTTTAAATTTTAAGTTTCTCTTTTTAATTTGAAGAGCTTAGCATTTTTTGTTACCAAAATTACAACAAATTTACTTAATAACAATTGTTTTTATTGAATTTATCATGAGCATCTCACAAAATTGTACGTAATTAGTTTTATATGTACAAGATATTAATTATATATGTAAATATAATTAAATAAATAAAAATAAGATAATCAATACACACCGAAAAAACTATTTATTTTTGTTAAATATACAAATACGTATTTCAATAAAACTTTATCAAAATCAGTACATGCGAGATTAATCAAGCAAACGTTTAGAGCACTTTGTTTAATAGTGTGCTACATACAAAAATAGCTGTAAGCGTTTCTAACATTAGGGATTTATCCCGCGTAGTAACATTCTATACATCTCAATACGCTTCGACGAATGCACTGCGCCGCGGGTTGACTGACCCTTTGTTTGAGGGATGATGTATGCAGCCGTGTCAATAACGTACACCTAATTGTTATAATGACTTAAGAATACATTTCTAGTCTATGGCATCTATTTCTTTGATAAACATTACTTTTTAATTTTAAATGAAGTATTCAGATATTATGGTCACGTACGCCATCTTTATAGTAACAATCCAAACTGCCAAACTGGTTCAAGCTGAACAAAATGTCCGAACGAAAGTATACCTGTAATATACGATATGTTAATAAATTAAATAATAAGTAGTTTATACATCAAATATAGATTATACTAATATTATTTAATTACTAATCAACTTGCGTGTGCTTGTTATTTCTTTACACTGTAACGAGTTATCGATTTAAATGTAATTCAGAGTGATGATAGCATATGTTCAGGATTAAAACTTACTTATACATTCTATTCTTCAAATATGTAATGTAATAATAACACTTTAAATTGCAACTCTATATAAAACAAATATGCGCGTTAAAAGAATCGTATTATTTTCATTACTAAACGTAACTTTTAAGTTTTGAATTTAACTTTGATACAAAAAAAACAATAACCTTTTTTTAAATAAAAAATGTACTTGCATGTTATTTTGTTTCGCTAATTACAAAATATAATAAATTATTAAGTTATCGTATTATTAATTTGAAAATGCACTCATTTACAGCAAAATGTTTACAGTGATCATGTATAACGCTTTGTTATTCCAGCTAGTCTGATAGTGGAGAGTACAATTGAATAAATCAAAAGTTTTATATAGGAAATTATAAGGGAGCTTTGAGCTTTGATTTTTCCTTTAAAGTAAGCTTTTAAATTGAAAAGCCTTTAAATAAAATTTTATCTTAGTAAATTTTAAACATAGGTTACTTGTTTTAAGTCTGCATTAAATACTTACTTTCCATTTCTTGTATTTTAAAGCGACACTACTCATTATTACTATTATAAAAGATATCTGTGCGCAGCTAGAGTGGAATAGATAAAAACAAACGAAGAGAAATCCCTTCCTTACGGCTAAATCGAGAACAATATAGGAAGGGAGCGGGAAAACGTGTCACCACGCACATACATACGTATTATACGTATCTGCACATTTACTATAAGTACTCTGGCTTTGTAAAATGCATTTTAGCAATCCACATTTTTCGTATTCACGTCAATGCCTAATGCTCTATACTTATAAATATAATTGAAGTGTCTGTTTTTAACTTCAATTAACAGCTCTTCACTAAAAGCATATGAAAGTATAAATACGGTACCAACAACAAAAACCAATTTTTAAAAAGTTTTGTCTGTCTATCTGTTTATTCCAGCTAACCTCTAAATCGGCGGGACTGATTTGATTTTGACGGGACCTTCACTTATTGATAGCTAATGTTATAAGGAGTAACGTAGACTACTTTTTAAGTTCAAAAATGGAGGAGGTTATATTTAAAAAAAATAATTTACGTTAACTAGCGAAAACCGTGGCTACGCTAACTCTAAACCAGGGTGAGTTGCTAGTCTCTATACTAAATTTCATCAAAATACGTCATTAAACCGTTTTATAGCGAAGGAGTGACATCACATTAAACACATTTACCTCACATGTTACCTGGCTATAAAATAGACTAGTTGTATTTTGTTATACTTTGATTAGATTTATTCTAAAATTCTTACAATTAAAATACAATAAACATAATGTTGAAATACATATTATGCATATTATTTTCATCGACTGTTCTCCTTTTGATTGTATAATTTCATTTAGTTTAATCTTCTAAGACAATGAGGCAATACCTACAGTTTAAGCCCTAAAGTGGACAGAGAAATGTTGTATTTTAATTTTTATACGATACTGAATTTACCTGCGACTTTGTTCGTATAGTATATATAGTATTTTTCAATTAAAGTGCTGAAAAGCTCTTAGCGTGATATTGGATATCTTCAATCTCTCAGTATTTAAAAAATATACTAAGAAAATAACGTAACTAATACTGCAACAACTTCCTTTCTATTTAATATACCTATATGTAAAGAAAATAAAGATAAAAAGAAATAAAATATTTATAAGTAACTAATACTTTCATATAATTTTAACTTAATAATGTTACAACACCTGCCAATGGACCTTTCGTACGCTATCTCTGTTTCATCAGTTGTCCATTACTCAAGAAACAGATAGCATTGTTTAAACACTGGTCAGATGAATATATTATTACTGTACAGGTTCTAAATCGCGTAGTCATCCATTTTTATTTTATATGTTGTTTTTGGGCAATATTTGATGTTTTAACTGCTTACATGAAATGAACTCGCTCAATGCTTTTTACATCTAATTCTTTTTGAATCGTCAACTTCATTTGAAAACTTGCAAAATTTATTTTATAATTTATGCCCATTTGTAGTGTGCATAATATTTAGTCTTCAAACTGTAATAGCTCAACGAATTTAAGTTAAATCTGAATAGCTATACTATCCTTGAAAAACACATACAATATACCTACAGCCGTAGTAATCATAGGAAATTCCCTCTTTGTTCTAACTACTCATCTAACATACTTCATACATTTAATGTGCCAAACTTATTCAGGCGATTTTCATTATAAGAAAAACAGGCAGATTTTTAGATTTGATTAATTTTAAAGACCTACATAATAATCTAACTTATCTAACAAAAGTCAATCTCTACATAATATTTTAATTAGTTCACTTATCTGTAATTTATAAGAAATTGCAAAAATAATGAATAATATTAGATAACATAAATAAGGAAATGTTTGCGTACGTAATTGTTATTTGCGCATACTCGTCGTAAATATAAAAAAGTGAAAGTTTAAAAGTTTATATAGATGACAAGTTTTAATAAAAAAGGAAACAAGGACATTTAATTGAACAACAGTATTTTATGAATACTACATTTAATATAAAACCTAAAATATGATGTAGGGTTCTAGAGAGAAATTTTCAACGAATCCTTCGAAAGACCTGCAGCCAATTAGTGCAAATCATAAAGGATCACATATTACATGCACTGCACACTGGCTGTTTGAAGCAGTATTCCTATTTAAAATATCCGCATGCATACTTTTGGAATGCCTTTGCTAGTATGAATACGAAGGGCTAGTTCGGTAATACATTATTCTAGTAAAATTATATTTTTAAAAAACAAAAAATCATTGTTCGGCCCACGCCCAACGTTAGCCTATTTGAAACACGTTAATTGCTTATCTGCTAAGTCATAGGTCGCAGGTTCAATTATCGGATGAAAATCATTACAATACCATTTAATGCAAGAAAAAATGTTCTAAATAGTCCAGTCAATTTAGTCATTCGAAGGTGTTTAAAGTTCCAACAAGCTGAAAATCAGTAAACCTTGAATAATTTTTTTCCATACACGGGAATGATGGGGAACTTTTAAATATTATTTATAATTATGTTTTGAACAATTTAAATGATTTTCAGCTTGTTGGGACTTTATGTACCCTCACTATCAATTTTTGGTCTAAATTGACCGGGCGAATATATAAAATTATTATCCATTGAACGAAACATAACATGTGTTCCACACTTTAGAACGTCCCACAGCTGGGCACGGACCTCCCTTCAATATGAGGGCGATCAGGCTATAGTGCGGGTTGGCGCTCGATGTCTTTGGAAAACTTGTTAAGTTCTCTCAAACTTGCAGGTTTCTCAAAGATGTTTCTCATGTCCTTTACCGTAAGACAAGTGGTAATAAATTTGGAAATAATTCGCACCATAAAATATCAGACTTCAGTGTACGAGACCCGGATTTGAACCCGCTTAGTGAAGCGCAGTTATTGAGTGCAATTACCAAGCAAACGCCTGGTCTACCGCCACTGCCTAAACATAAAATAGTGACTAAACAATAATAAGGCTAAAAATAATAATATTCTAGCACAAAAAGGTAACCTATCAAATTAAACTACTAAATCCACTTCCCACATGTGTGTCCCGGTCTGATTCCTTTGGAATATTCATTTACAACAGACAGCGAATGTAGTACAGTAAAAGCTAATATTTTTTTTCTATTAATTTGCTTAGTAATAATTTTGAAGACATGTTTAGGTACTAAATAATATTTACGACCTATTATGAAGTTATATTTAACACATAACAGAAATAATTTCAAAACTACTGAAATATTTTTACTATTGTTTGTTATTGGGTTATCGTTACGCATATTTTTATATGAGAAAATAACTTCCTAAGTACTGTTTACATAATATGGAGTATTTAATTAAAAAGAAAAGGGTAAGCGATATGCTGCAGTATGCCAAGCTCGTGACCGAGGCATTCATTGCCGAAACCTCGAATGTAATGGAATATAAGAAATAAAGCATTATAACTTGTTTTATTACGCACTAGTTAAACTCACGTTGTCAGGCAAGATTTTGAACAAGAGCAGACGAGATTTTTTTTGTTTACTTATAAATATCATTGTAAATACATAAATATCATTATATAATAAACATATTTTTGAGACGTGTTTATTATTTGGTAGAGTTTTTACGCGACTACGCAATTTTGTAAAACTTATCTTTATTTATAGCTTATGTGTTACTCAAATTTATGTAAGATGAGCTATATTATGGCGAAGTTTCATCAATATCTGTTCAGCATTCAGATTATGCATCAACCTATTTAAAATTTTATTAGTATTATAAACTTTCACGTTTATAATAATAATAAAATTTTAAAAATTTGCAAACGTAGTAAGAAACGATGCTTAATATGATCAAAAAAGTTATATATTATACTTATTTATAGAATTGAAAAAAAGTTATCAAATCATTGTAATATTAATAATTAAAAGTGGTTTCTCCAAATTTAGATACTTCAACCTTGTTCTTTAAACTTTGTTCACCTACGGTAGCACGCTTTGAAGCCATGAACAAGAAAATTCTGTAAGAATTAATAAACAAAAACAATTAATTAAAAACGCAAACATAGTGTAATTAATACTTTACTCTAATTAACCATTGCAACTCTTCTCAACATATTTTCGCAAGGTTAGGCTCAACGGCCTTGTCATAACTTGATTACTAAAACTTTAATTTACAACGTTCAAAATGCAAGAACAATACCATAGCTATCACGAACGGAATGTAGTCTAAACTTCTGTTACAATTCTGACAAATTAGTCTGAGGGACTAAAATGGAATCAATTTCTCCGCAGCCCTTATCTTTAAATATATAAAGTTAAAATTCGCATAGCAAAATATCGATATTAATTTCAGTGGACGCAAAACAATTTGGTAAATCCCGTGACATTGACCGATTAATCGTGAAACATTTGGGAGAACTTAATGCGAAGCAATAAAGACTAGATTTGACTAAGCGATAGGTCATATTATACCGGAAATGACAACTTCGTGGTGGCCAATGATGGGATGACTCACATCACTATCGCCATGCATTCTTCGCCCGTCCCGTATCCGTTTCCAGAGTTTTTTTATTCTTTTTCAATGATTCAAACTTCTGTGTCGACGTATATCTAATGGCCTTTTGTAATCGGCGTCAACTACAACTTGCAGAGTGTAACAAGTGACACTAACAAGTTATCGACTTTGTTTGAAATTAAAGCGTTGGTTACTTTTTTAAGCTGTAAAGTACTTTGATATTGCACGGATTGTATTATATGTACAGGATTGAAATTGAAATAAAACCGTTTAAATATCAGCTATATGGAGGTCTAGTCTAGTTATAATATAGTCGGATAACTTTTGCTTAACGATGGAAAAGTTTAAAGCAGATAAAGATTAAAATGTATTAACATAAAAAGAAAACAATAACGAAAATAATTAAATACGCATTACCAACAATTTGATAAATTTTACCTACATAATATTAAAGATTTAATAGAATAATATTCACATTTACAAGAGGATTACTAGTAAACGATTTTCCTAAATGTTTCGTAAATATTCATGAAACAATCTTCAGTACAATTGGAAAAAAATGACTCACACGAAACAAGAAGCTTCCGGGATATTAATTTGATCGTCCCTTATTATAATTCTGGAGTCGTATCATAAGCAAATTCCTTGCATAATTTTCTTTCCACATTTTAGTCAAACGTATATCTTGTACGTACTATTAGTTATTACAATAATAACAATTTAAAATGATTCCAGTTTCTAAAGCTCAAAAGCATTAAAAAATAGCGTTTATAAGAGTTCTACTTTAAAGACGATATTAATAAAATATTTCATCAAATTTAAAGAATTGAAAGACGGGATGAATTTCAAATTGACTTCAAACCAAAATTATTTCTCGGAATCGGCTATACAGTCAGAAATAATATTTTATTCCAAGAATTACTAATAGTAGACTTTATGATATTTCGAAGCCCAATTAAAAGTTAAAATATTTTATTTGAAAATCAGAGCCAACGAATGATTTTCACAATGAATCTAAACGAAACGAAGGAGTATCATAAGTAAGTAGATATGTCTATATGACATGATACAAATAGACAAACCATTTTTTCCATGCCCCTGCCTTGAAAGTTGAACTCAACTTCACTGACCTAGAAAGCTTAACAATCGCAAACTATGAATTCTTACATTTTATCTAAAATAAAGATAAGTTTTGTAAGTCATATTCAGATTTCATATGCGTCGTTGTATTTCTCTTTAAATAAAAATAAAAGTAGAGTTGACGTTGCGTCAGATAACGCCATCTATCGTCAACAAACCAAAACATATGACGTGGTTAAATAATGTTCGAGCCAATATTATACTTGCTTGTTAACTAAATAACTCAAACGGATTAAAAACTAATTAACTATATAGAATTTAGTTAATTATAATATAGTTAGTATATTTTTAATATAGTTTATTGTTATTTACATAAATAACATCGATAAAAATAACGTATAGTTATAAACGTATGAAGGTATAAACAAAAACGTATCCTTGACCTTGTTTCAATATTATTTTTCCGCTTTTCCTGTAACGATGTAGTCAAATCTTGTTAGTTGATTTCAACGTTCTTTAAATGGTCGCATTCAATGCTTGTAATTATTTGATACTCGACTCGCCCTCGCTTTACTCAGGCTCGTCTCTAGATTTACCGCGAGCAAAGCCGCGGGTTCCGCTAGTGCTTTATACATATAAACCTTTATCTTGAATCCCTATCTATTAAAAAACCGCATCAAAATCCGTTGCGTAGTTTAAAAGGTGTAAGCATACATAAGGACAGACAGACACGGGAAGCGACTTTGTTTTATACTATGTAGTGATGAAAAGTCAGTAAGTTGCTAGTGCAAATTCTATAATAGTTAATAATAATTATGCTTATGTTTACACTCAAAAAATACGTTTCGATGTTTCTCTACATTACAGTTATCAATATATCTCAAAAATAACGGTTTTTTAAGACAGTTAAACTATTAGTTAAAATGTTAAGTATAAAAAGTTGATGAAATTAATGTACAGGAAATACAATTATCAACTATACCATCATAAACGGTCAAGTTAATCTAATCATTGTTAATGATTGTATTGAAAATCTGTTAAACTATTAACAAATTGTTTAAGTAGCATATGCATAATGTTCAAACAGGTGGTACAAAACATTAGAACAACCGATAGCCTATCACAACAATTCAACTTAGTTATAATCAAACCCAACGAATCCAATTCAAATATACACCCTAAATATACACTAACAAAATTTATATTCGAATAAAAAGGCGACCCTAATAAAATAAGTGGGAGCCCTATTGTTGCTTACGCAAAGATGTAATCTCTTATTTTATTATTACCTGAGTTGAAAGGGACTAAAACGTATTTCCTACAAAAGTAAACCTTATTGTGTTTGAATAAAGTATAGTATGTATTGTGTTCATTAAATTACAGAAGTGTGGTCCACAGTAATAGTACAAGAATGGTATAGAGAAAAACGGCGACTTTGTCCTTAAAACAAGAGCTTTTTATTCGCACGCATTGTGCAGATCTTTTGTATAACTGGAAGTTAATACGAGATAGAAAAGCTTGGGGTAAGCTTACTCACAAGTGCCCGCGGCACTCTGCACGTGCATTCACCTTCAAACTGTTGCACTAATATTAATAATCAATTATATAGTTCATATTTCTAAACATGAGCTTTTACGATAATAAAGTAAATAAAATGGCCTTTTCTGTCGATAACCCATGGAGTATTTCTGATCTATTGTAATCACATTATGAATGCGAAATTGCGAAATTTCAATTGCAAATACAGAATTAAAATTTACTTTATTCAACTACAAATAATATTATTAAGTATTGCAGTGGAAATTTCATAAAAATATTGAGATTGCTTCTTACAAAAGCTTTTTTAGGCTTATCCGTAGAAGTCGCAACTATAGGTACAATTAAAATTAATTAGACTTTTACGAGCACTTTTAAATTGTACGTATTTTTCTTTAAATAATTAGTTATGGTGTTGATTTATTTCTTTTAAAGCTAGATCGAGTTTGTATACCGAAAACAAAAACATAATAACTTAATAGAGCAACAAAATGACTTACTTTTAGCTCACAAGATATACTTATTTTAAATTTAAACACAAATTGCAAGATATATGGCATAAACAATTGAAACTTTTATTTATTCGAAACTAAATTTATCGCTTCCGCTAGTGTACATATAAACCTTCCTCTCGAAGCACTCTATCTATTAAAAAAACCGCATTAGTGTCCATTGCGTAGTTTTAAAAATCTAAGCATACATAGGGACAGACAAACAGCGGGAAGCGATTAAATTTCGTACAGAAATCTTACTATAATATAATAGATGCTTAAGCTAAACAAGAAATAATATTTACAATTAAATTCCAAGACGCTCAAATATGATAAGAAACTAATATCAAATCATACACAACTTTCTTTTCAGCTTCAAGCTATTTGGTCATCCACATTGTAACCCTGTGGCATTATCGAAGGTAAGGAATAAAGCGAAATGGCACAAAATACATGGCCTATCCCTATTGTATTGTGGGTAAACGAGAATCGTACGTACCGAATTATATACTTTACCAATAAAAACTTGCTAACCGTCATTACATTTCATTTACATTTGAATATCTATAAGTACTCTATTTTGTCTCTTTTTCGATTTAAATTGGTAAAAGTTAGCGGCCCTTTCTTTTATCTTTGTTTTTAATTTTAAGTAAAATTAGGAGAAAAAGTATCAAAATGAAAACAAACCCAAGATTGTAAAATAATGGAAATTCTAATACTATTCCACCATTGACTGATATACAAATATTTTTTCTAACAAGAGTAATATGTCATACGCAGAAATTATGCGCATAAAATGTACGAGAACTAAACCTCTCGAATACGCTACTTTAGAATTATTCTTATTATTTTTTACAATTTTTTTACGAATATTACAAAAAATTATTTGACATAATTGTGATAAAAACCCATCTACATAAATAGTTAATAATCGTGATTTAAGAAAGCTAGAGGATAAATCAACAGTAATTACCTAATGAAGAGCCTATCTTCACTGATAAAGTGTAGAGCCCAATTGGACAAGCATGTAGCTCTAGGTTATTACGTTATTTGGAGAAAAAGGACAAAATAACTAGCAGACGTCTATGAACGATTATTGGGCCTGGACTACACTGCATAATAAAAACTTTATTTATACAATTTTATGTTTAGAAGAACTTATTGATTGATTTTTAAATAGCTTTATAATATAAAGCTTAAGCTTTGACCTTCAAGTACATTAAGGGTTGACACTTGACCCTCAATGTTAAAATTCAAGTTTAAACTGGCTTCACTTTTAATATGATGTTTTTTTTTTGAATAATTAATATTTTTTATAAACTTTCAAAAATCTCTTTTTGAGATTTCATTTGAGATTTTATACGTATTTCGTTTATATAAATTTCGTTCACCGTTATTTATTCATTATCCTACATACCTACATGATTAATTGTCGAGAAAAGTCCATGATAAGAAATACGTTAGAGGTTTCAACACTGTAAGATTATGACTGAAGTAGTCATACTTGAATCCATAAGTTAAAAGTAATCTGTGATTTTACAAAGTCTTTATACTTTAGTATTTATTTGTTTTATTCTATTTTTAATGTTTTTATCTAGCTCACCAGCGATGGATGGAAACCTTATCTCCCGGGCCTTCAGTGCGATGCCGTCGTTGAACGGGTCTTTTTGCCTCTCAAAACCTCCACGTCTCCGCAAAAAGGTGAAAACGGAGCCTTTATGATGAGACGAATTTTATCTTCCAGACTTGCCTAAATTATGTGATTTTTGTTTCTTGACCATTCCTCGTTAACTTTCATAAATTATGAATTTTTAATTGCTAAAACTAGAAATTATGAATTTTTAATTGCTAAAATTGCTAAAATGTGAACATGTACTCGTATAGCTACGCAGAGATTTATGTAAGGTATAATAGCTAATCAAGCAAATAAGTCATTTTGAATGTTTATGATTTACTTTTTTATAGATACTAGTTTTTATCGGCTTCTCCTCTTGTAATGATCTTATAAAATAGCCTAATTCTTTAAAAAATCTACTTTATTCGTGTATTATTAAGAGTTATTCGTTATAATAATTGACAAAACACAAGTTAACACATACAAAACAAGACACATAGACAAATATAACATACAATATACCAGTACTTTCTTACCAATTTACTGTTTACATCTATAAACATAGTTTGAGACCCTGGAAAGGACACAGGATATTTTTACTTCCGGAAATTATCCCTTATGAGGTTGAAAATGGGGATGAAAGTTTGAATCAATGATTTATCAACTAAAGAATACTAATATACATATAGCTTATATAATTTAGTTATTATTAACAGTTTAAACGTACCTAAGAATGAACACAAGGCAGGGAGAGTCGCTTAAATAATACATTGCTCTATATTGGTCAAAGCTCAATATTTGTGAAACATGTAACGCCATCTATCGATAGCTTGCAGTTATATTTGAAATAAGTACATTACTTACGTTATTTAAAGATGGCTTATGTAAAAAATACACTTATAGCAACAAAAATAATAATATTGAAAACGAATAAATAAAAAAAATGTTTATCTCATTCTATAATTTTTTGAAGATTTTTGTATTTATCTTTTAGGTCTAATTCACAAACAAAGAAGAATCAAAATATGTCAAACAAAGACGGAACAATCTGTATTTATGTTATGTTCGACTTCTGTCGGTTACCATAATTTTCGTACAACATAGGCATATTTAGAGTTTCTTATGATCGCGTTTCACGTTGAATGCATCGTGTGTAAATATGCGGGATCACGCTCCGCAGCGGCGTATATATAGATGAACGATTTGTTTCAGAATCAAACTGTTCTAGTCTTTATCGGCATTTCGATCTCAAAACACAAGTAGAAAATAAAGTCGTTGATTTCACATGCAAAAGCTTTTTACGTTATTAAACAAAATATTTGTTCAAAATCTTAAAAGCGCTTTAATACGTGTTATTTTAAAATAATTTAAATATGCAGAACAGCTCTGTTAATTTAAATTGTCAAGAACATGGTATTTTGCTCTTGGCGATACGAAATAAAAATAAAATACTTAAATTGTCATATTCTAAAATAGTTCATAAATAATTTTATATTTCTTTTCTAAATTATAATACTTAATGTATATAGTTTTACTTTCAGAATTAACAAGAATATAACAAACAACAATAAAAACATATACATTTCTTTACAAACTCACACAAATCGGTCAACCAATCGTTAGCGTAGTCGGTTGAGCAGTCGACTCTGCCACATGTCTCTCCGTAACAAACGTAGTACCGAGCCCCCTTTAATAGTTTCGATGGTATCGAAATTTGTAGCTAAAAGGCAGAGGGGTGACACACGTGTGATAAAACTGAGGAAATACATGCGGTTTATCTATCTAGTTTATTGTTTATATTAAATCCTTTAAAAAAAACAAAATATTTAGTTTATATTTCATAAATATTTCTTAAATTGAATTAACTCCACTAAGCTTCTAAATATAACGTTTACTTCTAATCAAGACGTGAATATGTCTAAGTTATCATGTCTTTTAAAAACTCAGATATTACAAACATTCTCAACAAATGAATGCCCCCAGCAGGACTCGAACCCGTTTATATTGTTTTGATATAGTGAAGTTTAACTCATTGTTATAAGTGTATCTCAGCAATTCATTTATTGCAGAGCCGTTAAGTCTACATTCTAGATTGTAACTGTACCCGTAATTTAAGAAATACTTGGTAATTATTTGTAGACGGAGGTATGTACGTCTATGCCATGCCTAAAGACTGGTAACATTTAACAAGATCAGTTCTATAATATCTAATTTAATATGTTTTTATATCTTAAAGTAACAAATAAAGACAAGAAAAAAAAAAGACATAATTTTACATAGAAATACAAAATCTTTTGTTTTAACGAATAAAATACCTACCTACCTACGTTTTCCCAACCAAAAAAATTCTAACCCAATTCATCATTGGGGCTTGCTTCTTTTAAAGAAAGAGGTCATGTAATTCAAGTTGAAAAAAACAATAGGCACAATGTTGCCGAAATAAAAACCAATAAATAAACCGTGAATATTTCACTTTTTATCTATTAAATATATATTTTATATACAATATATTAAGGCAGTGGTAGTCTAACTCTAACGCGCTTGCTTGTACAACCGAGTGATGCGTGTTCAAATCCGGGTCTCACACCTCTGATATTTTATTGTGCGAATCATTTCTATCATGATTAGATCACTTGTCTTACGGTGACGGAAAACATCGTGAGGAAACCTGCATTTCTGAGACATGTGAAGTCCGCCAACACGCACTAGGCCAGCGCAGTAGATTATGGCCTGATCCCCCTCGTACTGAGGGAGGCCCGTGTCCAGCAGAGGGACGTTAAAAAGGGCTGAAGGAAAAAAACATATTTTATATTTATTGCATTGATTGGTCTACATTATGATTATAATCGGAAAGTAAGTTCATATCATATATTACGGGAGTAGTTTTATTAATTAATTGTTTTAGATGAGTTATTCTAGGCGCCTACGAGTATCTAGGTCGGGATAACCATTTCTTCGATAATATCTAATTAATAAGTACTAACCTCATGTCGCCGGTTCTATTCCCATTTAAGAAAAACTTTTTTGTCCTGCTCTTCATTATTCATGCATAGGTTTAATTGCTTATATTATAGAGAAGATACATTTGCTCATTTATACAATACAAGTCTAAGGCGCGAATTGTTGTATGAATTGACATAGATTGTTATAAGTTTATATTTTCACACAATTCAAAAAAAATTATAAATACATTTATATCTATGAAAAAAAACGTAAAAAATTGTAAAATGCACTTCCATATTTGCTTTCACCTTATTACAAATACACTCTGGTATTTTTTTTATAGAAAACCAACTAAAGGCAGTTATCGTATCAATTTCATATTTTGTCATAATTCTGACTACATAAGAGTATATAATACCTTTGATTGTTTTTATTTTAATACTCTTCGTATAGCGTTTTATAAATATGATATACTTGCTTTAGTAAGTACATAATTTTTATTTCTCTTTCTAAACGTCTCCGAGCCATCTCCGCATCTCTCCAAAAACGATGCCGTGGAGTAGCTTCTTTGTTCGCCCTGAATAATTATATGCAGCGAGCGAACAGACTTTTTGTACTGAAATATACTGGATAGATCTCTGCTCAAAGCCTTAAGGGACGCAAGAAAATTTACTATTCATCGTAATCGAGAAGAATACGAGATTTACTGTTTCAGGTGACTTCGTTTGTGTTGCTTTTAGAAAATATCTTTCACTTTCGTCATTCGTGAGTCGAACTCTCAAATTAGTCGGTTTCCTTTCACATCCATGATTTTACACGAAATACTTCACTTAAAATGACATAATTAATATTTTATAGTAAGTACCTACACCTACAGATAATTATCGTCAAGAGCGATATAAGCCTAACTCTTAAAATTCATCATTACATATTGAACAAAAAGCTGATCGACTAAAGCAAAATATAAAAATAATAAGCTACTACACATCTTCGACTTAATAATCAATTGATAAACTAAGATTTGATCCTGCTCTCACAAAAAGAATTATAAACTAGCCCTCATCTATGCTGAATAATTATGTGCAAACTGCACTTACTTTATGTGTAAAATTTTGTCAATAGATTATTCGAGTCCGTTTCAAGTAGCTAGCTACGAATTTTAAATGTATTTTGTTATCAAAATAACAAAATAGCTAGAGCTTTCCTAGGTAGTAATAAGTAAATACATATGAACGTTAAATTATAATTACTTAAAGACAGCAGTTTTGCATATCGCCCCAAAGCACTGGCAGTATCTCAAAAGGGATGGTTCTGGCCTTCATCTACGACCTTCAACTGTAGACTCAGCTGTTATGTCATAAACACATACATATCTAGAGATAAATTATTTTGTGCTCAGCTGTAAAGTGCGTATATAAATCATAATTTACGCGTCTGATACATAAATATTTACCAAAGTAGGGTTTTCTTTTAAGTCTCTGGTAATTTTCATAAGATGTCCCTATGTGAACTTTAGAGTTTCTATATTAGTTTTAGATTTATCTGCAATATGGCTTTACGATTGTATGGCTGTATAAAGCAGATAAAATATTTAAAATGAACCAAATTATAAACAAAATCGATTATCACGATGCCCAAAGTTTGTTAGCGAACTGTTAATTCACCAATAGTAGCGGTATATTAATTTGTGATCTATACTAGTACGAGTTAGCTAGTTAGTTTTTAGTTATTAGTATAAAGCTGAAGAGTTTGTTTATTTGGTTGAATGCGCTAATCTCAGAAACTACTGGTTTGCTTTAAAAAAATATTTTTGTGTTGGATAGTCCGTTTATCGAGGAAGGCTATATAGGCTATATTACATCACGCTACGTCCAATAGGCTACGATCAATGAAAATTGTTGCAAAAACGGGAAGGGCGGACGTTAGTTCTGCAAGATACCATACCGCGCGATTCGAAATTATAGTTAGGTATTTACTAAACAAAGATGCGCAAAAGAGACGTAAAATTCAACGTCCATACAAAATATTAGTAATAAAATATGCCATGCCAACTACAGAGCAAGTACAAAAACTCTGTCTGGAAGAGAGCATCGTCCCTATACGTTTATATCAATCTCGGCCTCTAAGCCTATCCAATGAAAAAGCTTAGTAGCATCTAGATTCAACTTATTAAGATTTCTTTAAGTGTGTGTGCTACGTATGACCTTTTTGTAGTATAACCCAATGTTCCCAAGTAATTTTAATTTCAATCGATTATAGTTCAACTGATTTTGATGAATTATACTTCGTTAGATTTAGGTTAATAAGACATGTAGCGTGTATATTGAAACTATAAAAAATCATAACATCGTTAACCAAGGGGTTTTGAGACAACAGTCTTTTCAGTATTTGTTTATTTAATTATTTTATTATTAATAATTTCTTAAATGAAAGCCATAATATTTAGAATAGCTCCGATTATTCAACTCACTGTCACATATTTCAAATATGCATAAATAAACAAAGCAAAGTCCAAACACCTTTTCTCCTCTCAAATTTTCAATAACGAGTATGGTCTATTTTCACTAATTAACACTAGTTATTATAATTTAAGTAATGCTCTAAAGTAAATTAAAAATAAATTAATTTATTTATATTATTCTTAATATGTGTTAAAACTATTTCTTCCTTACTATTGCGATGTATATATGCCTAACTTCCCTCCACAAATAGGCCTTGATGGAAAACATGCCTCCAGGGAAATATCAGTAATTGATTAAGTGGTAGATAGATTTTCTTTATTACCTTGAAAGTGTAACCCTTACTGTCGGTTTCATTTACGTTTTCAGGATACTTATGCGTATAACTGATAACTTATTTCTTTTTATTCTTCATTTGACCAACAAGAGTCCTAATTTATTATTTATAAGGTCAAGAAATTTATTTACGCGTACCACAGGTTTATTTGGGGTCACCAGCTATAAAAATACAAGACATTAAACTACCCACTACAACCCAACAAACCTCCCTTCTCCATACTGGGGTATTGCTCTGGATATGATGCTCTGGATACTAGGCTCGCATACTTAACTACAATGCGCCAACGGTAGGGCTAGCGAAGCTGACCACAATAGCGATGGAGTTGCTCCAACGGTCCACACTGCTATCAGAGATCCACCTGGAGCAAACCACATGGCACACTGGCACATACCAATTCTCTCACCAATTCCAACTTCTACGCCAATAGTACCAAAATTAAACAATATATGTATATGTTACATTTAAAACCGGTTTTTAGAATTTGGGATTGAAAATAATATAAAACTATGTTTTAAAAAGGACACAGAGTCATAATATCTAAAGGACCGATTTAGGGCACATCGACATAAAGTATTTGCCAAGGTAACAATATTAATTAAAATTAAATAATATAATCAAACAAGTTAACAGAAAACAACCATAAAATTTAAAAATGAAACATTGTTATGGAACATTGGTTATCAAACAATAAAAAATAATTGAACAATCTTAAAATTAAAAAGGATAAGGCTCTACTTGTTATTGCAAGACAAACTATCGTGGCATTTTGAGTTACAAAGGCAACCATTGTTCTAGCCTAGCTTCTAACCTTTTTGACATACGTCCTTTCTTGCATACGCAGCGCAATTTTCCATTTTGAGCATTAGTTAATTCTAGTTTTAACAAAGGCATTAAATATATAAAAACGTGTTTTAACTGTAACATATATAATATATGTTATATCTTTATTAAATTTACTATACGTCATTTAATGTAGGAACATCTCAATAGTGCTTCTAAATGTTCTGTGTAGATCAGAACAAAGTAAAGAAGTGGTAAAAAATCAAGAAAACTTAAAGTGTTCACGCTCCAAACTTATGGCATCAACTAGTTCTTCAGTCGCATGAAGTTTCACTATTTCAATGCCTTCTTTACTACATGATATAGGTTCTAGCGTCTAAAATTTTCGTCCAGAAACAAATAGATAGACAGACAGACGAAAATGTTTAAAATTGTGCTTTTTTTAGTTAGGACTAAAAGCTTTTTTTCTGACATAACTTAATTAAAATCAGCTTAAATTTCATTTAATTGTGTGTAAGTTAGGTATTCTGTTATTAATTATTTTACATTAATTCGAAACTAATTATGAAACCTAACCATAGCTCTAAAATATTGAAATGATTATTATTAATAATAATTAAGGTTTTTAAACTTGTCATTTTTACTTAGCAAACAACGTGATATTGCAAGAATCTATTTTTGGTCGGAATGTAACTTTCTTTTCGGACAATCACCGGTGTATTGTTACCCAGGTGATCAGATTTTAGTCTACCACGCTGGCTAAGTGCGAGTTGGCAAACTAGATATGTCTTTCGAAAACTTGCAAGATTCTTTCAAACATGCAGGCCTTGTTTGCCTTCACCGTACGTCAAGTGGTAATCATTTAGAAAAGGACCACAACCTCTTTGTTGATGATGAATAGAATTTTAACTTATTATTAAAATATTTAAAAACCCTCATCTCTTGATTCTACTTGGTATATTGGGTATATAAGTAACAAAATGGAACATACATAAAAAATATATGTACTGACAAACATCCAAGGTGGAAATGCGGTCATATAACATAACAGTTAACACTATTAAAGAACAATTCTTAGCTTTTTAATGAAATCTATAAGTCCCAAGAATGAGGCTAATGAAAAAAATTAAATGCCTATTAAAACTGAAACCGTTCATTGAAAGCGTAAGTCAATAATGCCTTAAGCAACTTGTACCGCAGTATTACCGCGTTTCATTGGATTCCCTAGTCAACAACAGTGCATATTGTTTGAACAAGATATTTATTCTACTAATACTAACACCTACAACGTTAACTACATAGAAAATATGTCCGATATTATTAGTGTTTTTTTTAAATATTAATCAATTACTGTAATTAATATTACATGAATTTATAATTAAGTAATAAATATATATATATATATATATATATATATTTCTATGACCTTTTTTTGTATAAACATAGAAATGATATTACAACGGTTCGTTCTTTTTGGCTAAAAATAAACAAAATTGGGTGTCTTTTTATTTTTACGGATCTATAATTAACGATTGTATATGATTGTTTCTCTTCGATATTTAACTTAATTATTAAGTAAATTATCTGTTGAAACATTGAATTGGATAAAAAAATACAAAGTACTTAATTATTTAATTATTGTCTCAGTCCATGCAGACTAGAATCAATTTTTTTAGATATCGTTCGAAATAAATTATTATAAAGAAGCTATTACATTATGTATAGTACTATGTAGTAGAAATAAACTAAATAAAATACATAAATAAACTACATTTAAATTTGAAATTCGCGACTTAAAAAAAACTCTAAGCTAATGTAAGCTTATATAAGATACTTATATTACATAATATTTACCAGTGTTCAAGCAATAATGTGATTGTACCATTAGTTAGTTACAAATAAAATATTTAAACTGAATCCAACATATTTTCTCTTTACTCCGAATCCAAAGTTTTGAAACGATGATCACTCGTGACGTTTACAGGGAACAACACTCTATCTCACCCCCGGGCGGGTTCCCCTTCCCCCCACACACCCCCTCCTCCACAGAAATAAGGCAGATTACTAGGGAATTTCCATGCAATATTTTCAACGTTATTACAAACGTTATACATTCTTAGTCGTTTTCACTACGTGTACAATAACCAGCTGTAATAAGATATTATTTCGCCTCATATTTAATCGAATGTAATAAACAGGTTTCGATTTTTTCATACTTCAAAGTAAAGGCAAATGCGTAAGGAATAAAATGATCTTAAGAACTCAAATAGAGTTAATTTATTTCATTTAATATAAGCCACGCCAAAGCCTTACTTACTCCTGTAACCCTTGCAACCCATAGAGCAAACTCTATAACTTTTTAAATAGATGAATGTAGCACTGGGACTCATTGATACAGCCAGACTTGATACAGAAAGTAGCACTGTGGTCCATAAAGTTATTTAAAAAGGAAACATGCATTATTTACATACTCATTTAAAATATGTATTAGTAAGGAATAAAGATTTAAGTTTTTTTTGGATAAGGATACGAACTTTACAATTAAAAAAAATATTAAAAAAAACTATTAGATTAGAGTTCATTTTCTAACAAAAACTTTTAACACTACAGTGCTAACCAGATAGCACTATATATCATTTTAAAACTCTACAAAGTTTTTGAAATGTCATACCGGAATTTTGGGACAAAATGCCGCAGCAGTTTAGTCAATTAGCCACCGCACTATTTAGGGAAAGCTTGATAGTACATTCATATTCATTTTTTGACTCCGATGTTAATGCTACCTTTACTTGTTAATTGAATATGTATTGTTATCTCCGTGAGACAAAGGTAAAAGATACAAAAGCAATAACTATCAATTTATACATGTTCAAGCAAACGATTAAAATCAGAACTGGGGTTTAGGTCTACGAATTATCTGAATGTAGAATTAAGTTCGTTAGGTGCTCTCCAGTAATCTGTAATGCTGGCTAATACCACTAGTATTAGGGCTAACTCAAGCAACTTTATCGATGCTTTAATCCATTAGACAGTACACGTCAGGTCCATAACGGTCATTAATTTAATTAAATTCACTGTCTTTCAAAGATTCACTCTAATATTCTTTATATAATATTCTTCCCTAATAATTATTAACATTAAAACTTAGATAAATATAAATTACTTAGAAAAATAGTTTTCTATTTAGTCCTTGTTAAAATTGAATTACATTAAATCAAAATATTTGGAAAACAACAAGCTGCTAAAATAATTCTAAAAAAAATGTTTAAATTGCATTCTTGATATCATTAAGCCGATCTTAAATCAAAAAAGTATATAATAACCAATATTGCCTCATCTATATATATTATCTCTATTTTAGAAGTAAACAATAATAATTCGGAACATTCAGGCAATTTGCTCGGATTTTCAGGCTGATTGGCGATCAAACAGACCTTTACAGGGCCAAGCAAACATCGGTGCCCCGCGGGCTATCGTTTATATTAATAGAATTTTACTGTATTATACTTTTAGTACTTAAGCTACATCAAATAAAGTACCTATCATTTTGCAAAACAAAGTTAAACGAATTGATTATTATAAATAAATTTTGATTTTTGGTTTCCTATGTTGAGGTCGAATGTCGAACGCTTTATAGGAATCATGTCACGGGAGAGACTAAGACTTTAGAAGTCTCAAAGCATGCAAAACAGCATTATATACTATTTATTTACATTGTCAAATATTCGCGTAAAACTAAAAAAATATTAATCTATCTTCTTTTAATAAAACTCTAACTGAATCTATACATCAAATATTCCGAGAGTTAATTTAATTAAAATAGCCATGAGCACTTTCAGATAGGCAAGTTATTATAGGCATATTTGTTTATAAATTATATTCGATAAAAAATATGTCTCATCTGGTTATCAGATCGGTGAAGGTCGATCTCCCACCGGCTCTTAGATCATTATTGAAATTGTCATTATTATCGATGTAAAAGCCTAATTTATAATTTTTAAATATTTTGTCTGTTTGTCTGTGACCGCACCGCGGGAAAACTATTGAACAGAATTTGATGGAACGTAGTATGATAATAGCTGGTTATGTATACGTAGAAGGTGAGTCGCTAGTCTCTAGTCTAGTCCTTTAGGTTATCGTTATACGTCCTCTTTTGATTTATTTTGCTAATACCGTTTTTATTAACAAATTAATTTAAATTTATTATACATATAAACCTTCTTTTTGAATAACTATCTTTTGAATAAAACTAGTAGTTATAACTATAACTTGTAAGTTGTAGTTTAAAAGATCTAAAAGTACAAGAGCGGGTATCGACTTCGTTTTATACTATGTGAAGATAAACTTTCACATAATCTTTTCGTAATTTCATCGAAATGCAATTGGATCTGTTTTCTCTATAGATCTGTATAAAGAAAGTTAATTTGAGTTGTGGGCAGTCGATCAAATAGAAGGAAAATAAATGGCATAGCCTGGTCAAAGGGAAATAAAAGTTTAATATTTTACTGAAATGGTAGGAGAATTGTAGAAATTAGTAGATATAATGATACATTACATAAATTTAAGGCCCTAGAATTTCATGGTTGTTTCTTTTTGTAATATAAAGCCAAAAATGCTACGTCAATACTACCAACCAACTTAAAATAGATTTAGTAAATGCTTATTTTTATTGGAACCCTCATAATTAACATACAAAATCTATAATTTTGTCATATTTTTTTTTCTCTGACCACAGGTTGAGTAGAGCGCTTCTACGTGATAGATTTTTAGCAAAAAATATTTCAAAAGTATTGTCGCTTTTTACTTTATTATGCTAACCTACACATTTTTATTAATCACCAATAATTGACACTTAAAAAGAATAAACAAAACTCCCCATGTCAAAAACTAAAGATCAAAGTTTCGTCAATACTAAGAGAATTTCTAAAGAATACCATTAACGTTAAACACAAGAAAATTCCCGCGCTACGAATCTATAAGGCACAAAAGCTTGTTCTACATTCATCGCAGAACACCCGCGTCATAGTAAATGAAGTCGCAATAATTCACCCCCCGGTTACCGGATACGTTCCCTTCGTTGAACGAACGACTAGTCGGTTGAGCCGTCGTCTGATCTATCGACCTTCGAAACTCGGCCAAGTAGAAAATTTTGTCCTATTACCGTTATGCCTTTCGATAGAGGTATTATTAGTAAATATTAACTATTATAGAGGAAATTGTGAGTGTGGGAAACATAAAATTAATCATAATCACCAATTTATATTAAAACTTTATGAGCTCAAGCTTTAGTAAACTTTAGAAAAATTAACTGCGTCATTTGATTAACATATCTACCTATTTTAGTATTAAATATGAACTAGCCGAATGGGAAAGAGCTTTTTTGTTACCTTACGTTAACTTATTCCATAGGATGCAGCGTGTTTCAGTGAAGGTTTTAGTATTGTACGTAAATTATAAATACTTGGTTTCTGGCCTTTAGAACGCTGGCGTATTATAGCATAATGCTATAGTCATCACTACATACGTGTAGTATAAAACAAACTCGCTTCCGCTGTCTGTCTGTAGGAATGTTTAGATCTTTAAAACTACGCAAAGGATTTTGATGCGGTTTTTTAAGGAACCCGCGGCTTCGCTCGCTAGATCTAGTGAAAAATGTGCAAAATATATAATTTTGAAGATTGATAGATTACCTAAACCTGAAACTGTGTTTTCAGTTTTGTCATAATTATCTGGGTACATCGAACATTGCAGCCGTGTAAAGTAGCCACTAAATCTCTGCTTCGTTATAGCGCGTAACACATAATATGACCGCACACCCGGAGGAGTTGGTTTTGAGGCAAAAATGGGGTCGAGTTAAGTTATAGAGATTTTATTTCGGTTTTTCACCCCCGTACATCTAAATCCGTGGGTCCGTGGTTTTAACTATCATTGATAGTGTCGAGTAGGTTGTCCCACCAGTATGAAAATGAAAGGAATAGAGAGTGCATTTATGTCTGCGCGTATCTTTGTCTGTTCTGTCTTGTGCACTGTAATATCTTCTTCACATGTGGCTGTTCTCAATTAGATTGGCCACCATGGCCAAAATCGTTTTATATTATTAATATAAACCAACAGAACCAGTCAGTTTATATCTTTGAGGTTTATATTATACCTATATATAAAACTGGCATCAATATGCTGTAAAACAGCTTGCATAAAAAGTTGTCAATCAAATTAACGTATTTGACACAAAGCTATTGACTTCTCAAAAAACAAACTATACTGTATATTACATCTATATTAGCATTTTTAAATTAAATTTTTTGTAAATAATCGATTTAAAATGAAAACACGAACAAAATCTTGCTCTAGCGTGTCTACGTGTTGTACAGAGTGCACGGAGAGAAACAGAGAAAATTACAGTTCAATAAAACGTGGCTTAAGGAAGGCCATACCTGCTGCAATAGTCCTATGGGCATTTCATAAACTGCCTTCGGAAGAAGGACTGACTTCTCGCAAAGTGATAACTTTCATAAAACAACATTACAAAGTCGCTCATGATCCATCAAAAACTGGCAAGTCTATAAGTAAAATATTAAGGTGTGCTGTGGATTTTGGCTTGCTAAAGAAACATGGTAACAGATATTATCTCACTAAAAACTCTGCTGATTAATATTTTTTACTGTTTTATTTTTTTCTAAATTTCTACTAATGTTATAACAAAATAAATGCTAATTTATATTTATTACTCTTCATTTTCTACAAACTTAGAATAAACATTTTTGATCATTTTGTGAAAATTTCTATAATACTTTTTTTAAATCATAATAAATAATAATGCTTTAAGTTCATTCGGATTCAATTTGTCAATGTGGGTAGTCTGGAAAACTAACTATGATAGGTGCATTCAAGACGTCGAAAACCAAAAATTAAAATAATTCTGCGAAAAAATCCTTAAGGATAGCTTTATTTCAAATTACTTGCGAATTGCTATCAATTTAAAATGTAAATGAATTAAAATCAACACAAAAGTAACAATAATAAATATCAGCTTCTTAAAGGAAAAAGGGGTAAATAAAAGCAAAATATCATCAATAATAATATTTAATATTTCGTTCACCAACTTGTATTTACATGATTACTTAAAATATATTGATCTATCATCAAACAACAATAAATACTTTATTGGGTGTACTCATATTTATTTATGCTTTACAGCATTTCATTGAAGCTTAAACGGTTTTAACACCGACTATTATTCAGGTTTTACTTAAAACTAACAAGTTGTTAAATAATTATTTTAAATCAATTAAAATACAGATTATATATTGTTACAATACCATAGATAATACAAACGATTTTTAACAAAAATGATATACACAGATAAAAAAAGTTAGATAAAAAAAATATTTAAATAAAACCTGAATATTTACACTAAAATTGCTGGAATGCTTACATACACCTACATTTGCACGAATCAACGGATTTTATACCATAACACGAGGTGACAAGATACATTTTCAAGCAAAACATTGATAACAATATATATACAGAGCTATGACACTGTAATATCAATAAAATTTACGCAGTCAATATGAAGCCACAAACGTATTTAAATAGTTCTTTGACTTTATCTTACATTCTTTTACTTTTATCAACGTATGTGATAATCAATCTGTAATCGATAAGTAAGACAAGTCTGAAAAAAAGTTCTAAATATTTTGAATAACACAAAAATAGTAGTAAATTTTAATGTAGTTTTTTAGTTTATGTAACTGGCTCCAAAGTGACCGCACTACAGTAGAATAGTATTCTAAATACATGTATTTAGAACAGTAAATCTTCATCTCCCTCGTCGAGAAGGTTAGCGATGCCGCTGATTTCCTTGTCTTTGTAGGCTAGCAACATTGCCGCTTTTTTCTGTAACAAATTAAATTTAAAAATACATAGTGATTTAAGTAAAGTAAAAGCATTCGAATCATAAAGAACGCTAAGAATCCGCAAAGTTTAAATTATAATGACTAAAATTCGCGGAAATCGAAGTATTACATGTCTTCTCAATTCTACGCAACATTGGCGAAGTAATACTACGGGAGGTAGCGCTATAGTTGAACAAGTCATTTCATACCGGCTGAAAATCACAACACTAATAGTTTTCCCCTTACCCATAACAGCTCCGAACGTCAGCTGCTCAGGTAGCGGTGGAGGTAAGAGAGGCAGCATGAGAAAGTCATTGGAAAAAAATCTGCTCCGATGAATTTTATACCGCGTAAAAATGAATTATATGATTGTTTCCATCACATTTTTGAAGAAAATCATCGTCAGCTGTATTGACGGTGGGGGGTTATATGTCAGTCGCGTACATGAACCTCATAGAAATTTTCACAAAAAAAGTCATTTTATACCTTATGAAATTTATACATCTTAATTTTTATACTTTTAAAATAACAAAGACAATCGTCAGCTGCATTTTTGATGGGGGTAAGACCGTCAGTCAGCGTGATAAACATTTCGCGAGGTCAATGCATTTGAGAGTTGCATAGTCTCTTTGAAAAATAAACTGACGATCTTTACATCCACAAACAATTAGCTGACGACGACTTATGTTTCTTGAACAATCTAGTTATCTTACGCTTAGAAATCAATAAGTATAGCACATATTAATCTATAATCTAATGGCTCTCGCAAGTTTGTATGACAGTTTTTCATTTTTGGGGCTAAAGACTTTAAATTTCGCAGGGAGGTAGTTAATTGTTAATAAAAATCCACTAAGAACTAATTTTGTGACAGGGCCGGCTTAAGGAGGTCTAAGGGCTCTCGCAAGTTTTTACGAAATTCTTTCATTTTTTGTGTTACAAATTTAAATTTTGGCAGGGAGTTAGTTTATAGTCAGCAGATAGCTTTTAAAATTATACAAATCAGATACTCTTCCATCACACAGTAAATATATTAAGAAAGTATAGCACAGCGGGCAATGAGGAGAGGAAGGGAGACGTCCACATATTACTTATATGAAATAGAAAGCCGCGCGGCGCAGGAGTTACATATTAATTATGGGTTCTGAAATAGCTGGAGTAATTTTGAAGAAACTTTCAGTCAATCTACAGATCAACCCAGCGAGTGTTCGAATGAAGATTAGTAGCGAATAAGAAAATGAACGTGGAAGCCGCGGGTATTGCTAGTTTCTTATAAATAACACCGCATTATAATTATTTATTTTGTGTCGGTTTAAAACTATATTATAATACTAGCAATTCCTGTTGGAATCCACACTCCGCCCGCGTTCTAATTACTATTAAAAATAGGGATTGTTGGATGAAAATTTAGGATTATGATTATTTATGGGTATAACATATTTGGTCTAAAAATAAAAAATAGCCTATCTAATCTCAGATCTACCAAATAAACACAAAAAAAATCGTAAAAATCGGTTAAGCCGTTTCGGCGGAGGTCAATAACAAACACTGTGGCATGAAATTTTTGTATATTAGAATTTAGATATTTTTTAACAAACGAGTATTGAGTATATCTCTCGCACATTTCCGATATTGACAGAGTCAGATAGGTCATTGTTAGGGGTGAGGCCCACGCCTCTGTTGTTGTTTTGAAGTTGTAAAACTTACCTATACAAATAAATAAAATTGTTTATTAAGTCTATTTGTAATACCAAAATAAAAACTATTTACTAAATTCAAATGAAATTTTATAAGATTTTATATTTAACTAGCTGTCCCGTGCCCACTTCGTTGGGCAAAATGTTAATAATCCTTTTTAGTACAAAGTGTTTAAATAATTTAAATTATTTTATTAATATTAAAAATTAAATTACATATACTAATATTAAAAAACTACTTTTTGTAACTTAACTATAAAAGTTAGACATATGTTGTCGTTGACTTTTTTGTAGGCATTTTCAAGCTCCACATCTTTTCTCTAGAACTCAAAAATATATCTTTCATAGTTAAAGCAGCGTTCGTAAGAAACGCTTTCATTCGACCGTTTTTTCTCCGATTCACTTTGCAAAACGGACACCACGTTAAAGCCTTTTTATTATTCGGTTTTTTATATAACCTATGACACTTAGCAATAATGTGGCTTTCTATTGGTGAAAGAATTTTTAAAATCGGTTCAGTAGATCCCGAGATTACCCCTTACAATTTAACAAATATACAAACACACAAACTTTACTTCTTTATAATATTAGTATAGATGAAATTAATGTGTACAATTTTATTTCTGTCTGCCACTCTGTTTTTTCGGCTAATCCCCAAAACAGCTGGACCAATTTTTACGGAATTTTCAATCTCCGATCATCTGCAGAATAGTTAAAATTCCTATACCTATATAGTTATCAGAACAATACGTAGTACATAGAGACGGACCCGAGCGAAGCTAGAGTAAGAGAGAGTATTATGCACAAGAAATTATAAATAAAGTTATTATTATATAATTCTTGTAATCTTAAAAACTATCAATCTAAAAATGGCAACGCGCAAGCAGTCGCTGAGTCAATCGAGTGTGCATGTAACTACAGCGTTTGCGCGTAATTCCAAGCCTAAGATAACTAGAATGTTAAAGAAACATGAGTCGTCGCCAGCTGATTGTTTGTGGATGTAAAGATCGTGAGTTTATTTTCTAAAGAGACTATGCAACGCTCAAATGCATCGACCTCGCGAAATGTTTATCACGCTGACTGACGGTCTTTCCCCCATCAAAAATGCAGCTGACGATTGTCTTTGTTATTTTAAAAGTATAAAAATTAAGATGTATAAATTTCATAAGGTATAAAATTACTTTTTTTGTGAAAATTTCTATGAGGTTCATGCACGCGACTGACATATAACCCCCCACCGTCAATACAGCTGACGATGATTTTCTTTAAAAATGTGATGGAAACTATCATATAATTCATTTTGGCTCGGTATAAAATTCATCGGAGCACTTTTTTTTTCAATGACTTCTTCATGCTGTCCCTCTTGGTTCCACCGCTGGTGCGGCGACTGACGCTCACTTTACTGATCTCTGACCTCTAAACAACTGTTTGAAATAAAATTCATTCGGGATGAAATTCCTAGAAAAAATACAGCGCTACCTCCCGTAGTATAATTTGTGCTCAACTGGCGCCCTTTGAAACGCGAATATAATTAATAAATTATAAGGTACATTTAAAAGCGAGTTGATACCAAATGTGCCTTATGCGATATTGGAAAAAGTTTTCAAAACAAGAGTCTTTGCTACCGGGATAAGAAGATCCATGTAGTTTTCTACATGCTATAAACGCTTTCGCCATTATAATATAACATATGTACATAACATATGTTAAAATACTCTTATAATCAGTTGGAAAGATTAATCTCAACAAAAAATCTTAAAATTAGTGTAAAATGATGTTAGTAAGCACTTTAATATAAGATATTTTGGAAATTAATAGAAATACGATTTTAGTTCCTATTATTTTTTGCTAATTATGATGTAGAAAAACAAAAACGTTAATAATATTTTACTAACCACACACGCAATTAAGGTGGACCTATTGATTAATCATACATAAAAAGAAGAAACAATTATCTTTAAAAATACGTACAGCCTCTGCCTTGTCTTTGATGATCTTTTTCTTATCCTGAATCTTCTTCAGCCGGTAGAATTCCTCACGCTCTAGCTCGTCCAGCTCGGAGATGATGTAGGCCAGGGTACGCTCCAAACGGGGGATGATCACTGAAAATTTAGGACAATAATTACCAATCATCTGGACTATGATGCTTACTTCTAATAGATGTCTTTCCCATACATTATATTGATTTATTTCAACCCATTTAGATTTATTTATTTTTTTTTAATTTTATTCTGACTGCGTTCCACCTGATAGTAAGTGGTAACGCAGTCGGAGATGGTAATTCGCACTAATTCAGTAGCCACCTATTCACTCTTGCCTTGAAGACACCCATTGTAATCGGACGGAAACACTGACGTAGGCAGGTTGTTCCAATCCTTAGCCGCACGTATGATAAATGACGAAGCGTTTCGCTTCGTCCAGACGGGTGGAATGTCCACGACATAAAGCATGATGAAGAAAAAAGGATGAAGCAATGGGGTATTACACTAATTTTTGAAAAGTTTCTCAATTACATTTTGTAGTGCTAATAAACCACTAAAAAAATAACCAGATTTTTATTCGATCGATAAGTATCATAAAAATGCATTTAAATTTTTACATTTTCAAATTTCGCGACTAATTGGACGAAAACGCCAAACAAAGTGAACGCCATTATTACTCTGTGGTCATGACATCTTGATGTCTTGTAAACAAATGCGCTGATAATTTGAAATTGATATAATTGTTTACTATTTACAAATGAATTATTATTCTATTTATCGTTGGTGTGCTGTTCCTGAATGCAAGAATAAATAAATAATAATAAAAAGCCTTTTATTTCTCGCTTTCCATAATCAGTTGCATGCAGTATAATGACAATTTTTAATCTTAAACATTTATGTTACCTATCTAGTTCAATTTAATTTAATTGAAGAAAAGAATGCAAGAATACTTCTGTAAAAACACCGAACAAATTATGGATTCATGTGCCAACTGACATAAATATGACTTGGTTCAAACTTGCGAAAAGGGATCACGAGGTATTATGTAATTTGCCGACCATCAAAGAGCTTATTCTTGGCAAATTTGTGTTGTCTCCCTTTACGAAACCGTTTTCGATGGTATTAAATTAATAAAAATGACGTTGTTTACGAAAATAATAAAACTAAAGCAAATACACTTATCAGTTAACACATACACATTTTTGTGTACAGGACAGCATGACGTCATAACGCTGCGGCTACCATTTCGTGGTGTTCAAAAACAGATTAAAAATACTGAAAATTTTGAATTTAATTTTAAAATTTATTTTGTTATTTTATGAAATAAAACTAACATTTCCCGACTGCTTTTTGCCTAAGCTATCTCAATAATAGGGTTTTAGATTGTTTTTCATATGGAGTAAAATACCCTATTAAACTGGTGTTTTTTATTCAAATTAGGTATTTAAATTTATGTATTATGTAACACTTTATAATTAAGGTTTCTGTTTGTTTATAATTGTGCTGTCTTTTATTGTAGGTTCAAGACTTATTCGGAATTTACTCCCTTTTTTACACATCAAAAAATTATTAGTCAACATATATAATATAATGCTACTTTTCACATCCATGATTTGATTTTCATATATGCAATAAAGAATAAACACTGCTGACATATAATTATTGATATGAACATAAGCTTACCATGCTCAATAGCGTTAACACGTCTATTGGTGATCTTAATAACTTCGTCTAGAGTCACAAAGGATGTTTGTAAGGAAGCCAACTCCACAAGCAGTTTCACTGCGCTTTGGAAGTTCTTTTTCAACTTGGAAAGTTGCTGACCACCACGCGCCAGACCAGCCAACTCATAGGTATCGGAACCATCTTGGTAGGACTCGAAGATTGGGAGAGTTACACCTGTAAAAATAATACATAATAGTGTTACTTTTAATACTTTCTTAGGTCACAAATATTTGACATTATAAATGAAATTATCTCTATGACAAAATCCGAAAAAGATAGTTTCAGTGGTCCTTTTAAGTTATTTTGTACATTGCAATGAGTTACAATTAAAAGTTACTAAAACATCATTTAACTTTCAAAAGGTAAACTCCATTATTCTATCTATTTGTGTTAATGTACTTTCATCACAATTTACTAATTTTTTTTGGCTTGGATATAACAGGTTCATAAGGTTAATCTTTCTTTCTTTCTAGGTAGGTTAGGTTAGATATGACCACATCATACAAGCCAAATGAGTGTGCCATGGCAGCAGTCAGCGAGTGTCATAGTTGAAGACTATTTTGTATTACCTTGTAATGGGAGTTTGTATAGGGATATTAATATTCATATTAACTTGCCCTCCCCCCTATTGTAAACCACACAAAATAAATATCCTAACCTAATGTAACATATCTGTAGCTGCAGTGGAGTTAATACATAAGTACCAGAAGAAATTACTGACTTATAGAGATGAGATAATTAATAAGTACTGTCATTGATGTTCTCTTGCTAGAAGGTGTAAGAATAGTTTTGGCACTAGACAATGCTAGTCATTTAAAAAAAATATTACAATAAATATATCTTTTTAATAAGAAAATAATTTTCTAATAAAAAAATCTAATAAAAAGATATCATTAAGATTTATGCTTATCTAAAATCACTATAATTTTCATAATTCATATTAAAGTATGCTAATTTATAAAATATTACCAGCAACATTGTCTTTCTTGGATCGAATCTTGATCTGGGCTTTGGTTACATTCTGAAGGACCACTTGGTTAAAATCTCCTGTAGTAAACTTAGCTTCAGCCAATGAAAATGCTGCTTCTTTCATCACTTCACCCATAAGGGTTTTAGTCTGAAGATAAAAAGTGTTATAAGGCCTAAATATTATTTTTTCATGGTTCAATAAATATATATTAATGCATTTTAAACAAACAAAATTTATCTGGCCTAAGAGTTATCTTAATATTATAAATGAAACTATCTTTTCGGATTTTGTCGCAGATTTATTATGATTTTTGGTTCCCGACGTTTTGAATGCTTTACAGCAATCATGGTCACGGGAGAGACTAAGGTATTAGACGTCTCAGGGGGTTATATACTTGTTACAGACAGTGCCTACCCACAATTTTTTACAAATATTCAAAATGATAGACTATAAAATTATACATTTCAATTCTATACTTTCAAGATTTTAAAATTTTAAATTATATTATAAATATGGCAATATTATTAACTTATTTTTAGCTACTATAATTATAATTATTATAATTTTCTAACATTTGTTAAAATAATATTAAGTAGTGTTGCTATTGTTAAAATATGTATAATGTGTTATATTAAAATATAAATTATTAAAGCAATATTAAACTTTCATATATTATAAATTAAAGATTAATAGTTTAAAAAAACTTGAGTTTTGATAATTTTAAGTTAAATATTAAGCAACACCACTGCAAAGATGATGGCCTGTCATTAATATAATAAAATCATCTAATAAAATTAGTCATAATAGACAGCCAGATGTAGTTAGCTCATACTGTGTAGATCTTAATGATAGTAGTGAGGATTAATTATATATATTAATTATTGTATTGCAATATTGTAAACTTAAGTAAACTTATATATTTTTGATATTGATAATATTGAAATTGTAAATACATTATTTTGAAAAAAGCAAGAGCTGAGTTTCTTGCCGGTTCTTCTCAGTATCAGTTGCATTCCGAACCGGTAGTAGCTTCAGACTGACAACAATTTAACTCTATAGTCTCAAATCCCTATAATAACTTCAGACAGAAATACCAACTGACATACTAAATGACATTGGCTGCGTTCCACTAAGCGCCCACAACGACCAAAATGCTCCTTTAGTCGTTCCACATAACGACCGCGGTCGTTGTGGTCGCGGCGAAAACGTCACTTATGACGTCATGACTTACGCTCACGCGAAGCTCACGACGACCCATCTAAAAAGGTGGGTCGTCGTGATCGTTGAGAAAATTAGCGGCGATTTCAAAAATCAAAAATGGCGACCGTGCTTACGTTATTTCATACGGAAAGAAATATTTTAGTAGAAGTGAATGTTTCTGCAGCGGATGCTCAACGTGCCTCCACAGATAAATATAATTATGTAAAACAAGCTTAGAAAAATTAATTGTAGTTTATAATTAATATACATGTATACATTTTTCCTTGATTGCCAATAATATAACCTAACTTTAGAAATGAAAATTAACTTAGCCTTCTTTAAATTAGTTTTCTTATTGAAAAAATTATTACATACTTTTAAAATTCACTGATGAAAATTTTATTTTTATTATAGACACAGCATTTTCGACACAACTTTTAAACAGAATTTTAAATGAACAACCCGGAACATTAACGTCTGCTGATCGTGCTGATGAAAATTTTCAATTTTCTAATGATGTCACGGATCATGTTATTGATGAAGAATTCCTCGATACAGAGGAATATTGAATATAAAATCCACTAATATTGAATATAAAAAATTAAATTATATTTTTTTTCAATATAAATCGATTTAAACAATAATTAATTAAGTTTATTTTCAAGGCTTACAGATTATAACTTAACCTCTTAAATCTTTTGCATTCTTTTTTTAACTCGCCGTTTGTATTATTTACCTGCACGCTCAAAACGCTCTATAATCCATTCCACTTGAGTTTACGACAGTAACGCTCACAAGCAAGTGGAACGGGAAAAACTACGGTCGTGAGCGTGATCGTTGTGAACGCTTAGTGGAACGTAGCAATTAACTCATTTTATAGTTTAAAAGTTATAATTCAAAAGAACTTAAAGAGGTCTATGTGGATTGAGCATAGTTAGATTTGTTTAATATTATATTATCAAATTTAAAAATGATTTAGTTTGCAGTGGTGTTGCTTAATATTTAACTTAAAATTATCAAAACTCAAGTTGTTTTAAACTATTAATCTTTAATTTATAATATATGAAAGTTTAATATTGCTTTAATAATTTATATATTAATATAACACATTATACATATTTTAATAATAGCAACACTACTTAATATTATTTTAACATATGTTAGAAAATTATAATAATTATAATTATAGTACCTAAAAATAAGTTAATAATATTGCCATATTTATAATATAATTTAAAATTTTAAAATCTTAAAAGTATAGAATTGAAATGTATAATTTTATAGTCTATCATTTTAAATATTTGTAAAAAATTGTGGGTAGGCACTGTCTGTAACAAGTATATAACCCCCTGAGACGTCTAATACCTTAGTCTCTCCCGTGACCATGATTGCTGTAAAGCATTCGAAACGTCGGGAACCAAAAATCATAATAAATCCACGACAAAATCCGAAAAGATAGTTTCATTTATAATGTCAAACATTTGCGTAAACCTAAGAAAGTTATCTTAATAATTAACTAATAAGAGCTTATGATAATAAGCTTATAAATAAAAAAAAATGATTTATTAGCAATATCACACTCATAAATTTTTAATTGTTGTGGAAAAACACATTTAGAACAATAAAATGTTAACTGAAAGTCATAGATAATTTTTATTTATTTTAATTAGTAATATAGACAAATGAAATCAAATCAAAATCAAGACAATTCTAAGAAAAACAGATAGCACACATAATATGTTACATAAATTTTAAGAAGTGTCTTTGATCTATTAATGCATAATATACTTTCTTGTGCTAATTCATGTAGCTTTGATAAGCAATCATAAATATAATATTGAGGTGATAATGGAGTCTATAAACTGATATTATGCGTACGTCAAGAAGAGATTCTTACCTCGATGATTTTGCTCAAGATCATACGGAACCTAACTTGCAAAGCATCAGCTTTCTTTTTCAAGAGACCATGGCCTTTCTGTGCTCCAGCCAGACGGGCTTTCATTAACATCTGAGCCCTAGAATCCAAAATAAAGTCAGTACAAGTACGACCATTAAAGTCGTATGAATTGAAGATCAAATATCCGTATTGAAAGCCTAAAGAATACAAAAACTTACCCCCGAGAAGGGAAAATCGGCAATTTATCCTTTCCAGACATATTGATTTAGGAAAATATTAGCGTTTTATCCCTATTCAGGATTTCACTCCCAATCTCAATCACCTGATGACAGAAGACAAGTAGTGATAAATGTATGTCTATGGTTAGTCTTGTGATCTTGCTCGAAAAAAAAATAGTTCAATACGCGTATCCGAATAATTATTAATTCTTTAGGAAAACATATCTGACATCTATTGTATAAAAATAATTGAAATTATTATTATTTAAAGAAGTTGGATTGAAAAATTTAATAAAATGATTGAGAACAGAAGCTTGTTGTGTGTTGTGACTTGTGAGTGAATATTGTGACTTGTGTGTTCAGTGTCTCAGCCACTGCTGCCATTTTAGCGCTTTCGGCGCTAGATCTAGCGGAATTTTAGGGTAATCAACTCCCATTATTGGCAGTCGACTCCTAGCGGAAAATCTAGCGCTTTATTTAAAGATCACACTTATTATTTATAATGACTTGAAAGTGACACTCAATGCTTTTAAACGTATTGAGGTGATTAAAAATGTTTTAATGGCGTAATATATACGTGAAATGTGAATTGACTGATGACGCTTCAATCTTTATGCTTGTTAGCTGTGAAAAGCAGTCAGCGGAGATTACGTTCCGTTGTTTGTTTGACGTTTGTTGACACAAAAAAATATATGTGACAAACTGTTAGCCATTTCAAGCGTAAACGCGAAGGTTCAGTATCATATTTTCGAAATATCTGCATTCAAAATATGTATTATAACGAAAATTAAAAATTCGTAGGGGTCCTTTTCTTTTTTTTTTTTAGTCGACGACGACTGAACCTCATATCCATTTATAATCTAGCACTTTTAGCGGAATCTAGCGCTTTTTTTGAGCTGATTTAGCGCCCAACACGTAAAGTGAGCTGGCAGCACTATCTCAGCAGTCAGCACGGTCGAGTTACGAGTATAACAGCCCCTCTAGACAAGTGGCATAAACGCTAGTAGAATAGAATAATCAATGTATGGGATTGACATAAGCTTACGACTAGTTATTAGATTCAACGTATCGAATTTGTAATTGGTACTGTAGACATGTGTAAGTAATGCGAGTAATGCATTACGCGTAATATTACCCGAGCGAGTACTGTAGCATCACTCATTACTCGACCCAAACCCAAACATTACGTATTACTTCAAACATGACGCGAGCGTGCTATTCCATCGTTCGGGTTAACTTGGCATCACTCCGTTTTACGAATTTTGAAATAGCAAAGCAATTCGAAATGTATATATTTTAAAAAGCAATAATTAACACAAAATATATTTTTAATAAAAATACAAATAGTTATAAGCAAAAAAAGTTATAGTTGTTAGAAAAATGATTTTTAAATACGCCAATATTATAAGTTAGGCCAACGATATAAGGTTTTCATTACTAGGTCCTAAGCTAAGCTGCGCCTGGTCTTTAATTTTATTTCGATCTAGATATCCCGTAAGACTATAAGTATGAAGGCAAATCAACTTTTTGTTATTGTTAATATTGATCACAAAGGGTCATTCATATTTACAACCTTTAGCTAAACAATACGATTTTGTTTTACTTATTAATTATTTTGCAAGATGCTCAGAAAATTCGCAACTGGTGTTTGTAAAACCCTATCCTAAAGAACAAAACCAAGTCATAAAAGGTATATCGCTATTTACGTACAAATGCCACAAGTTTAAAATAATTATTTGAGTATGACAAAATGCAAAATTGCAATATAAATGAAAGTTACGTAAATGAAATTTTAAATACATAATAAAAATCTAATACATAAAAAAAATTGGTATAAAATTCTTTAAGACCAACTTTTTCAGTCTTTTAAAAAATACTAATTCACGTATTCATAGTAAATAATAATTAATTCAAAATTAAAAATTAAAACTTTAATTATTCATTATATATTTTAATATTATAATGAACTTTATTAAGTATATGTATAATGTATATAATACAGTGGACCCAAAGTCGCAGTCCTTAGAACGCGGTCGGAGCCGCGGATACTGCTAGTATAAAAGTATGTTGTAAGTTAGTTTTTGTTTCTTTTTCGACGAAAAAATAATAATTTATATTGGTTAACTTACGACAGTAAAATTATAAATACAATATTTAAAAAATTCTATAAATAAATAATAATCTTAATCATATCAAATAAAAAGTTAACATTTTAAATTTAAAAATTAATTGTATTCAAATATATAATGATAACGCGTTTTACATTCATTACGCTTAGCAATGTGATGTTTAGAGTATTACTGTACTGTAGCATCACTCATCACTCGACCGAACCAAACATTACGTATCACCTCAAACATTACTCATTACTTTAGTCATGATGCGAGCGTGCTATTTCATCGTTCGGGTCAACTCGACAGCACTCAAGCGTTCGGGGAATGTTTCAGCAATCGGCAGTAGAAGTATGAAAGCATCGACTGTTCGACTTTTGTTTACTTTTAATATTTACTAATTAGTAGTTTAGTATAACTCTTGCACTCTGCGGTCAAGGTTATACTTCTCCTGTGTACGCTATATGGCTAAGATAAAAGATTATTAATATAACATAAAATTTCCTTTATCAAGCAGATATTATAATACAGTGTGACGTGTGACAGAATGTGGACGGAGCCGCGGGTACTGCTAGTATACGCTGTTAGTTTTTGCTGCATACATTATTGTAAACATAGCTATATAAAAATAATTTAAGTAAATTGGGTTACGACGACGGTAAAATTTTAAATACAATATTTGAATATAAAAAGTAATAAAAATATAACAATAATCTTACTCATAAAAAGTTAACATTTTAGTTTTAAATTAAAATCAATAACAACGTGTGTGATATTCATTATATTATTACATGAGATAGATCAGTAATACTATTATGACAGTACGCGGGTAATATTACTTCTTCGCATCACGCATGGCAAGTAATGTTTCGAGTAATGAAGTGATGTGATATTACTCGGTGCGTAATGTAATGCCATATTTCATTACTTCATAAAGCACTGTTTTGCGCATGTCTAATTGGTAGCCAAATGTAACGAAATGTCAGATTAGTACATAATTCCCCATACAGAAGTGTCACTTTTGACAAACGACTTCTGCTGTTAGCGTACGGCAAGGCGTTATCGTTTATCGAAATAGAATAGACACGGAGCGTTTGCCTCTTATCTAGAGGGGCAGGTCTATTATAGCAACAAACTCAATTCAAGTAGTAAGAGATTTGTACGATTTATGTGAGTTTGAGTTTCCAAACTTCGCGTCAACGACGCTGTATGGTACGGCGTTGCTATCGCACTGCGCACAACGCTTATGCAATAATATTTATGAAGTACGAAATAAATTTAGTCGCACAGCACCCCAGTCTATCTTCACGCCACGGCCGTAAATGGAAACTATTGTCACGATAAGCCGATTCTCACTACTCTTGATGCTCTGGACCGTGGTATTCAATTCAATTCAATTATTTCCTTTAATGGCTTCCATAAGTGCCAGTTGGGCACAGTTGACTTCGCCAATGTCGCGTAGAATGGAGAATACACGTTATATATAGACTGATCGGTGAATATGAAAAAAAACAGACACTAAGACTGATCACATCAATGTAGAGGCGGAGCGGTGACCGTGGTATTCAGCATTGACAACGTTGAATGTTGACATTGGACAATTGACAATTGACATTTGTCAGCTACATAAATTACAAGGTAGAAACGTGAAGTTTGGAATTTGTTTTCAAAACATAAATATGACCAGATATCATAATATCTTATAATATTTCAGGAAAATACTTCTGATATTACTAAAATCTGTTAATTTATCGATTAACGATATATTGATATCCATGTGATCTAAAAACAACTTATATTTTTAATCAATACTATGGATGAAATTTCAGTTGTGAATTTATGTAGAATTTGTTTAAAAAATGGAGCGAATCTGCCTATATTTGAAGAAATTGACGATGAAACTTGTATACTATCCAAATTGGCAGTATGCCTAAAAGAGAAAGTAAGAATTCCTTTGTATAACTTTAACGGTTTAAGAGATGAAAGTAATATCAACACATTTTAATATTTCAGGTAGAAGATATAGAGGGATATCCAAGATTTATTTGTGAAATGTGTTATAAAGTTCTTGATACAGCTTACGATTTTATAAATAAATACAAAAACTCTTGTAAAATATTAGAGAATGGCATAGAAGTAATAAAACAAGAAACTGAAGAACTGAGTACTTTAAGTGAAAAGGGGCTGTCTGAAGAAGAAATTGAAGTGGAAAATATAAAAAATGAATATAATGATGATCATGAGGAATATTTTAAGCCTTTACAATTTAGTCTAGAGATAGAAGTTGAAAATGATGAGAATGCATCAAAAGCCACAACAAAAAAGAAAGGTTACAGATTAAGGTCAAATACTAGACAAGTTACAAATAATGTAGCCACATCAATTCTAGAAGGCCAATTTACTTGGAATGGGAATGAATGGTGGTAATATCATTTATTTTCTGTGCATTCTTCTTATCTTCATAAATAATATTAAAAAAATAGATTTTGTTAGTGTTCATGTTTATTTATTGTAATTTGTTTTCAGTGCCAGCTCTAAAAGTGAATGCATTTTAAAAGATAAGTCAAAACTACTTAAACCCAAAACTGTGAGTAAGAAAAGGATAACAGTAAAAATACCAAAAATAAAGAAACCTGATCCACCAAAACTTTGTGATCTCTGTGGAGAAGTGTTCAAAAGTACAGATAAATTGACACGTCACAAGAGAAGAGTTCACTTTAAGAGACCAGTAAAATGTCCACATTGTTCAAGAATATTTGTCTCAGATTATTGTTTAGAGAGACATGTGAAGAGAAAGCATGAAGACAATAAGTCTTTTATTTGTGCAATATGTGACAAAGGGTTTGCTTTCAAAGGCGAACTTAGCAGTCACAATAAAAAAGTACATAACAAGCATTTGCATCCTAAAAAGCAATTCAAATGTAAATTTTGCAATAAAATATATAAGTGTTCTAAATCTGTGACTATACATGAAAGATCAGTTCACACAGGTGATATTTTATTTATTATTCATATTTCATATGTAAAGGCTGAAAGTGAGCAAAATTACTATTCTATTTGTAATAAATATTAAATTTAATATAGAGTTCTGGGATAGGATAAGAACTGTATAGGTTTCGTTGTAGACAACTAATCCCTCCCCCATACTAAAACACAAAATCAGTTTTTTGTTTCATAAAATCTTCTAAAACTTAGAAATATGTAAAAAGCTAACATTAAATTTAATGTTAGTAAACTAGAATTACAAGTATTACCAAGGGCACTATATTATTATATTTTAACTAGAGATGACTTTGCACCTATTTTGCATGTATGTAGGCAAAATAGGGCATAATGTTAACTTCATTATGAAAAGTCCCTTAACTTCTTTATAGTCTCATATTTTCAAAACACATACCTATATTCCCGATTAATATATTGTTAGATAATACTTTCTTTTAAATTAATATTTTTCTTGGTTTTCTGTGTAGGATACACTTAATTGAGGTGTATGATGTTCCCTTTTTATCCATTTATTGCAAATTTTCTTTTATACTATTTGTTGCCTAAATAAAAATAAATAAATTTCAGGTGACAGACCAGCAGTATGCAAAGTCTGTGGCAGTAGCTTCTACCATGATGATTATTTAAGAGAACACATGCGACTTCACACAGGTGAAACTCCCTTTAAATGTCCAATATGTGGGAGAGGATACACCCAGCGCGGGAATATGAAAAGTCACCTAAGAATACATAAGAAATCAGAACTTGATGCTGTCACATTGAGCAAACTTAGGCCCAATTATTTGAAGTTACTGAAAGCTTAAAGTGATATCTTAGTCCTGACTAAGATTATTCCAATGGTTGTCCTCTTTATATTTTAGTACATAGTGTTTTCTTAAATTACTTTTATTAGGAATCTGGTTGAATGATAAGAAAAATAGGCCCTTTTCACACATTATCATATTTGATTATTTTTCTTCTTTTTTTATTGTTGGAAGATTCATTAACACATGCTAATTATATAGGTTAAAATTATTTTGTTAAGCATAGAATGTTTATTGATTTTATTATTTTTATTTTGACAAAATTTATAGGCCAATAATATATTATTGTAGCAAGTGCACCTGGAGAGCAAAATCAAAACTCGAGAGAAAAACTGTTGCTTTTTTTTAAAATAAAGTATTATTCTTTTAAAAAAATAGTGTTTCTAGATCGAACACTTCTTTAAAAAATATATTTTGAACTAGGTATTTGGTAGTATTTTTTACAAGGTGTTAAATTTGGTATTATGTAGTGTAAGTCTGTTATGAAAAATGTACCAACAGTATTGTTCTCTAAAAAAGTTTTTTGTTTTACTTTTATTATTTTTTTCAAATATAATTGATTTTGAGATTTTAAACAAAAAATTGTCAACAGAGCATATTATTTTCAATATTATAATTATAATTTTATTATACAAACTATTTTGGTATGAGAAACCTATGTCTTAGAAAATATATTATTTACTGAATAGGTAATTATGTATTGTGTATTAATAAATAGAAGTGATTATCGTTAAGTTTGTCTATTAAATATCTTTAAAGATTATGTATAAACAAAGTTATATGTATATCTACTAAAATAAGTAATAACCGACTTAGTTTGGTCTTTAATATCAAGCCGAACTTCTAATGGGTGAAATTAAATGCAATATATTGAATATAACATTATAGAATTCAGTAATCGTTAATAAGTATATCTGCTTAATAAGTAATAACTGTCTTAGTTTGGTCTTTAATATAATGCCGAACTTCTAATGGGTGAAATTAAATATATTGAATATATGGACCAACAACATCGCAACGTGAATTCACCCACTGGGTATGAACCTTGTTATAATATAGTCTATGGACTATGGTGCAACTATCATCAAAAGCAGATTTGACTGTTGAATCGACCAAGACTTTTCGTGCCTATGCTTAGTTCTTGGACATCACCAGACGCCTTGTATGGCTCTCTATCTGTCGTCGTATTTTTGTGCCGAGTCCTATTTGCTTCTATGATTTTTGTTAAGTTTGTGGTCTCGAGGTCTAGGCGTTTATTTTGTGATATCATAAGCCATGAATCATGATAGACTATGCACAATACATAGTATCTATATATTTTATAATTATTAATTACTATCTAAAATAAAAATATACTAGGTTACTATAATAGAAGGATTTTAAAAATTATTTATAACAATTTAAGTAAATTTTCCACTTAAAATGTTAAACTTTTTGTTAATTCTAATCAGTTTATAAAAAGTTGAAAGTAATAGCAAAAAGAAATAAAGTTTATTAAATCTTTTAAGTGTTTTTATTTTTATATCAACTATATATTTAAATTCAATTTCTTTGCTATGTTACTAGTTTGTACTATGGTGTTTCTCTCTTTGATTATATATTATAATCTAAGGTTTCTATATATGTAATATGGAAGGCGGAAAATTATTTCAAATAATTAATTATCAATAGAACCCTCTATTTGTTAGTATTGAGATGCCATTGAAGCATTTTTATAATAGTTTTATAAAATATAGATATAATAAGTAATTAAATAATGTAAATAGGTAATTTAACTTTTTACATTCAGTTTCCGTTTTACTTAGCTATTATTGAATGATGAACTATTACATAAGGTAAGGAATTTGAGGTGCATTCACAGATGGCTCTATAAAGCGAGTGTTATGCTGATTTGTTCGTTACTAAGATAAAGTGTAATTCTTTATCTTAGGTTCGTTATAAGTTTTATTAGTCATCTATGGTTATAAAGATGATCGAATATTATATTTAGAACCTTAAAAATGTTAAGATTCTTAATATAATATTTATATTCTTATATAGATTTCATATTTATTGAGGCAATGGTAGCGCTGTGGTATCGTGCTGGCTTGGGAAACCGAGTGATGCATGTTCAAATCCGGGTATCACTTTACTCTAATATGTTCATGTACGAATCATTTCCAGGACAATTACCTGTTATCTCTAGATGAAGGAAAACTAAGTGAAGAAACCTGCATGTATGTGAGAGCCTAGCAAGTTTCCGAAGAAAATGTGCAGTCCGCCAACCCACACTTGTACATCGTTGTAGACTATGGCCTGATCCCTCTAGTATTGAAAGCCCGTGCCCAACTGTGGGACGTAAAATAGTAGCGGAATACAATAATAGATTCTTTGGTTATTTTTATTTTTTTGTCATTTGCTTTAAAAATAAACCAAATCTTTTCTATACTTTGCTGCTTAATATATACTCTCTTTTGGTTTAAATGGAATTGTTATCCTAAGCCGTTTTCTACTATTCTAGTAATTTATTTATATAATATGTTCATAAACAGTGATCGGGCCGAGAATGAATAGTAAACCAATTAGTAAACGGTTTTATAGTGAGCATCGGCCCTTATGGTCAAAGCGGTCCATCCAATTTCTTAAAATGGCCCAAATTAAAAGTATAATATTACTTTTCTCTATGGGCCCAAACTTCAAAAGTGTATTATTTATATTAGTATGACTTTGAGCAAGTCAAAGAACTCTAAGTGTAAACAGTATTATCATTTATCTATGAATACGTAATACAAACTCATTATCTAAATTACCTTTATAGAGAAAGCTTACATTTATTATACACTAACGACACACCCTCGCTTCGTACATAAAAATCGTCCCGTAATTAAAGTAAATAAAATCTATGAAACAAAAGTATGTAAGTAAGCCTAAGTTACTCCTTATAACATTAGCTATCTGCTATTGAAAGTCCCGTCAAAATCGGTCCAGCCGATTCAGAGATTAGCCGGAAAAACAGACAACAACAAAGACAGACAGACAAAAAAATTTTATATTGACTTTTTGATATATCTTACAAGTTACATAGTACTTTTATATGTATTTAGTGAAAAGTTGTTCATTTGAAATTAAAAACAGACACTTCAATTTTATTTATATATGTATTGTAGTCCGGTCAAATTAGACTAAAAAATAGAGGGGGAATAAAAAATAGTGAGGTTACAAAAATTCCGCCTTTTCTGAAAATTGGTAGGATTGTTCAATACACGATTATAAAGGAAATGTGAAAAGTCCTCATCGATCCGGCACGTGCAAAAAAATTAACACTGGGTAATGGGTAAATATCACAAAAACGGGTTTTTCAGGATTTTCAATAAAACGGTAAGTTAGTTATTTACTATGTAAATCATAGCATGCGTACGTTGAACGTACGACTTTTTTATTCAATCACATTTATGTTTATTTTATAATATTTTTTCACTGCGTCATTTATAATTTTACATCGTTGTATATTTAATATATTAGTTATTACTAATTATTATGTATTTTTGGTAATTATTTACCCTTTTATTTTATTTTACCTATACAATCTCCTTTCATCACAATCATACTACAGATAACATAATTTTAAAACCGCCTGTACAAATTCAAGTTGTCTTGTCACTGTCAGAGTCAGTTATTTGACATTGTCAAATTACCATTTTATCGAAGTTTCTCTTTCTACTGTCACTTGACACTTCTTATCAAAAATTATCCCAAAAAGCGGTAATCATATTTGTTTATGCCGCGCAGTTATTTCCACACAATTTAAAATATAAATAAATTATTTGATTAACATACGCCACCCAAACTTGTACGTTAAACATGTTGCGTACAAAAATCCATATAGCGCTAAGCGCTATCGGTGCGACTTTAGGTTTGTCAGCATTTATATGTTTTTGCATTGTTTATGCAAACATTGAAGCTGGGATGTGGGCGTTATTGTCTGGTAAGTGTTTTAACTTTCAGTCTAATCTCTAGAACTTCTATTAAATTATTGGAATCACGACAAAAATATTTATTTTAATATAAATAATTTCTTTATATTAACTTCTAATAATTCTAAGCGATTCTTCAAGACAAGTGGGTCTCGGGATGAATTTGGAAAAGACCAAAATTATGATCAACGATCATATATCCCCGAGACCGGTAGTCGTAAATGGCTCTCCACTCGAAGTTGTGCAGGAATATACGGTTACCTATCTGGGCCAAACTATACAACTCGGCCGGCACAACTTTGTGAAGGAGGCTAACAGAAGAATACGTTTGGGCCCAGGCATACGGGAAGTTACGATATATTTTCGAAACGTCGATCCCACAATCACTCAAAACTAGGGTTTTTAACCAGTGCGTCCTACCTGTAATGACTTACGGAGCCGCAACGTGGACACTCCCCGTAGGACTGGTCCACAAATTCAAGGTCGCGCACGAGAAATGGAACGCGCGATGCTTGGAGTTTTTCGGGCAGATAGAATCCGAAATGAGGACATCCGCCAGAGGACTAAAGTCACTAACATCGCGCGTAGAATTTGCACGCTGAAGTGGAAGTGGGCTGGTCATGTCTCCAGGCGTATTAATGGCCAATGGAGCCGACACGTGTTAGAGTGGAGCTTATGTAAACGTAGTGTAGGACGCCCTGGGGCAAGGTGGACCGACGATTTAAAAAAGGTGGCAGGTATGGGATGGATGCGGGCTGCCCAAGATGCGGGCTGTCCAATGACGGCAATAAGCTGAAAAAAAAAACTTCTAATAGTAAATAATATGAAAAGTTTATGAGTTTCATAACGTTTTTGTATGGTGATAACTGATACTATTCAATTGATAAAACTTTAATATATTACATACAATAAAATTTAAGTTCATTCTTCATTCTATATTTTACATTCAATGTGTAATTTATTATTTTATTTATTTTGTTATTTTAGGTATACATGCTGCATTAGCCCTAATGCTGCACTGCCACTTTTTAAAGGAATCACTACATGTAAACTTTTCAAGAAAAGCCCTACAATATCTCGGAGATTTTGGTATGGTTGGCTTTGTGTCTGGGACAGCTTTAACTCTATTTTACATATTTTTAGAAATCTACTACAAAGCTGGTAAGTTATTTTCAATTTCAGTAAAGATGAAGGTTTATTTTTATCATATATAATATTCACTTTCAATTTCTTTAAATTCTCAGATGTAATACCAATAAGAACAAGCATTATCATCCGCATGGTATGGTCCTTTATGATGCTAAAATGGGGTCTTATTTTGTACATTTTTACAAAGAAATACCTCCGCACCTATAATGATCACCAGCTGTTTTCAGAAAACCCAAATATTGAAGAAACATAAACACCTTTATGTTATTTTTGAATTTATAAAGCATGCAAACATAATAATATGTGAAATAAACAGGTAATTCTTATTAAATTGGCATCAGGAACAATATATATTGATAATTTAATTCCTTATGTTGTTAATTATTATTTTTATAAATGCATTAATGACAAATTATTATTATTGTTTACATTTAAATAGAATATAAGTATCCTGTTGATAAAAATATTGCATGTTAATGGCATGTTAAGTATAATATATCACTTCAATTAAATGAAAATGTAATGTCATCATTTGTATATTTTTTGCTTGCAATATTTGTAGAGTTTCATTTTATTGGGAAACTTTAGTATTATAATTTCACTTATTTTTTAAATTATAGTGAAAAATGTGATTAACTCTTTCTCTGTATTGTTCTAGTACTGGACTGAAATATGTATATATATATGGTGATGGTATTGAGTACTGATTTATTAAAAGAAAGAAAAAAGGGTTTTTTAGAATAATTTAAGTTTATTTGGATAATAAATGGTCAAAATTTTAATTTATTATGAAATTTTTGTTTAAGTAGTGAAACCAGGGTAAGCATTGATGAACTTCTAATAAGTTTGTAATTGTGCAGTCCTGATATATTTTGAAAGTAGTATTACTGTTAAGACTAAAGATTTTATCCACTATTTATGATTATCTCTAATAAGTATATTTTGTGATTAGATAAATATGTATTAATATATAATACATGTGTTTTTTTATAATTGTTGTTTGATTTTGAACACTTTAATATTCTTCATAAAATATTCAATCTATACTTTAGAGTTTAGAGAATATAGATAAAATTCTAAAAGGTAGATGACTTTCAATTTTTTTAATGATTCCAAAAAGTTCCATTTTATTATAAAAACTGATAGTAGTTACTCTCCCTCCCTTCGCTCTGGTTCATCCGCAGATACGTTTTTAAAGTATCCTTGATCAAAATCTGCCTAGTTATTTTTAGGGTTACGTACCCAAAGGGTAAAACGGGGCCCTATTACCAAGACTCCGCTATCCGTTCGTCTGTCTGTCACCAGGCTATATCTATATCTATATCTCATGAACCGTGATAGTTAGTTGAAATTTTCATAGATGATGTATTTCTGTAGCCGCTATAACAAATACTAAAAAACAGATTAATATAAATGTTTAAGGGGACTCCCAACAACAGATATGACTTTTTTCCCGTTTTTAGAGATATGATCGATAACCTTCGCGCGCGAGTCCAACTCGCACTTGGACTGTTTTTTCGTCATGCGGTGACTGACCAGATTGAACGTCAATCTCGCAATGTTTTGTCAATATATTGAAAATACAGTCTTCTGACTCATTCACTCATGCACTTTTCATTTTTCTGATATTTAATAAAAACTTTGATTTTTAAAATTTTCTATTTTACAAACCTTTTTTTTATTGTTGGGAAATGTTAATCGTATGCCACAAGGGGTTATGTGGGACTCACCAGCAAGAAAAGCCAGTACTCCCTACTAAAACCCTGCAGACGCCCCATGAAGATGAGTTGTCTTCATGGGGCGTCGCAGCCCGCAGGATCGATTGCGCATTCGACCACGACGTCCTGGCGGGCGGCCCCCATGGCATGTCTGCCAAAGCGGACACAGCCAAGCGGTTGCTCCACAGTCCACTCTGCTTTTAGACAAGTATCAGGAGCAACCCGTATGACACAACGCCCACCTGAGTGGGCCCTCCGCGTTTCTTGGCTTCGTGCCCGGCCAGCTGCATGACACTAATACCTTACAGATGTTTACTCAATAACTAAATTAGGTCCGACCCGGGACTCAAACTCAGGACTGTGTGGCCGTAAATGCTAGCCACTGCACCACCGAGGTAGTCTTTCAGAATTTTATTTATATACCTATTGTTGTGTTAATTAGCAAATAATTTAACGTTCTGTAGGTGACGCAGCTGCAAAAGATGGGGTAATTGTAAGGACGTACCTACTAACGATGAGATGGGTGATTGTATCCTATAACTTTCGTATTTTATATTTACTTATCTAGGTAGGTAATAATAAATAATAATTGAATATTAGACAAATGTCTTTTTAGAAAGCATTTAAAATTTAAATCCACACTTCTATAGAATATAGGTGTTAGGATTAATGATTTGCAAATAAAGTAAATAATAATGTAGGAATGTTAATTATATTATTATAGTGCGCTAGCGCATCCCGTTAAAATTGTTAAGCGCAAGAGTTTGGTTGGCTTGAAGCCATTCAGTGACCAGTGTTAAGACGTGAGAGCAGCGCGCTACACGTTATCGGTGACAGGAACTAAAGTTGCGCGGGAAAATGACGAATTAAAACTGACATGAGAAACGTTAAGAAAATTGTGCTACAAATATTATTACGTAGATGTGGATTATTTTGCAAATTGTGAATGTGAAGTAGGGGTAAGATTTTTTTTATTTACTTCACATTTTACAACAATAAACTTTTAAATTTGAAATTTTATAACTAAAAATTATTGATATAAATTTTAATTACGGCGTGATATAATATATGTCGCGTAATTAATCGTGCTTCTCTTCCTGAAGTGCCTTCACTTCAAAAAGGAGGATATAAAAATAAAAAGTTAAAATAAAATACAAACAGCGCTCAATAATTTCTGAATATGAATTAAAATTAAAAAAAAAGACTTAAATTTTTTACAGATTATAAATTAAATAAGACAAACATGTTTATAATTTTTTTACTTATTCAATTTCTGTTTCGCTTATTTTCTTAATTGTGAACACAGAACTTAGAAGCTCACTTTATTACGTTTAAAATTATAATGAATAATTCAACGATTTGAGCATTATTACAACAATAATAGAGTAACAAAAATGCTGTCGAATTTCCCAATAACAATACCAATGCAGCGCTACAATAGTCTCTTAGAGTAAAAAAACATAATATGCAAAAGTTTGAAAAGGCAAAAGAAATTTAATTCGTGTTCTTTTTATCATAAACGAAAGTTCGCTATTCATATATAACGTAAACATTTCGCACCAAAAAATAGACACTAAATTGTAGTGCTTTCACTACATAATATACTTGCTTAGAGCTAAACTAAGGCTAAAGCCATTAAAATAAGATTTAAAAAAGAAATAGAAATAAAATGAAAATTTTTATGTTAATGCAAGAATTAAATCAAATGAAAATTATTTTTCATGGGCAAATTTTGATTTTGATGTTAATAAAATAAAAATTATTGTAAAAAATATGATTAAAATAGAAAAAGCTGAACTCAAGCTAAATAATTTATACAGACAGAGCCCATAAAAAACCAAATTTTTGAACTATAGTGGTATACCTAGTTTTGCTATTTTTAGGACACTAGTTTTGATTCTATGGGAGTAGCCGTAAAATAATATTTTTTTAATTATATTATTAAGCTTGTTACTCAATATAATACAAGGTAGGTAGGTACGTATCTAAAAACCATCATACATAATATAGGTATGTGCGACTGCGGCATACCATAATGCGTGTGGCGTTTTTTAAACCTGCTGTAATTACTTTGAATGTGAGCAAGAACATACAAGTTTAGATTGCAATTAACGCTACAATCAGTTGGAATCGATAGAACTTTAACTATCAATTGACAAAGGTCAATGATATTTGGATAACTTCTTTTTTTCCAATGCGTAGGGAATGCAGACGGCATCGGTCACGGGCATAAATTAAGTGTTGTAATATAAAAATTGTAATAGATTTTTTAAACTTAAATTAAGCCTCAATATGAAATAATAAAACAATCAAATACATCGTCTTTCAACTTTTACTATTATTAAGTTTGTAAAATTAATTTTTAATGTTTTTTTGTTACCTATACCTATGTAATAATGTTATAACTAGCGACTCATCTCTATATTGATACGTTTTATTTTTTTCCAGCAGAAACTAATTTTAAATTATTCGTTTTAACATCAGCTATCTGCCAGTAAATGTGCCGTCAAAATTTCTGAAATTAGAGGGTATTAACAGACACAAAGGCAAATTTGTTAAAAATTTATCTTTAAACTTACGTATTTATAAAAAAAAGCTGTTAAGTTGAAGTTATGAACGGACACTTCTATTTTATTTATTTATTTAATTATCATATTAGGTATTCCTTTTGTGGACTATCTATATATCAAACCTTGAGTAGTTGCACTACTGAGTTTAAAACTTTATACATAGTAATTACAAATCATCCTATGCTTAGCATATTCATGAATATTCCCGTAGACAATAGACATAACAGAAAAAGTCGAGGGGTGTCAGTTAGATAGAATAGACAGTCATAAAAACTTGCAATTGTAATGATGTATAGCCTATGTCTGTATTTGAAAGCAATAGACATTGCTCTAGGCACATCTAATGGGGCAGTATTAGATTCGTTCCGTTCCGCTGAGGGCAACTAATAGTTCGTTTGAGAATCGTTTGTTATTCACGCGGCCGAAGCTCGAGGAAGAGGAAACTGTGTAAACATTTAATGATGATGTTTAGGAGATAGGCGTTTTGTAGGCGTGAGACGAATAGATAATGCGTAGCGGACAACTTCTTAGTGACAATCTTTTATTTATGTACACTTATATTATTTGAAAAGCTCGTCTAATGATTAATTTTTACCCGACTGCGCTAGAAGGAGGGTTATGTTTTCCGAATGTATATATGTATAGTGTATGAATATTTCATTGGCATGCTCCGTAGTAGGCTTGATAAATTAGATTCGACTCAACTGTGAGAGAGATACTGCAGGGTATATTAAACATGAAAATATCTGTTTTTTTGTGGTAATTTTAATTTTTTTTAAACTTATCCAGTGGGATATCAAAATATAGGATTTCATAAATAGCTCGCCAAAATTTATGAAAGTTGTACTTATATAATTTACTTGTAATTTGGAGAATTTTACAGATTATGAAGTCCATTTTTTTTGTAGGTCATTAGAATGTAGCTGTTTAACATTTCTTTTAATAGTTGTTCTGTTTAACCTTGTAACCGTTTATTCGTCCAATAGTCCAATACTCGTGCAAAAATCATTGAACCGTCTAATCTATTTAGGCTTATGTCATCCATTGACACATAGTCAAGTAAAGTAGAGCAAATATTTTGTTTTGTTGTAGTACATAGCGATTATAGGCATAGATATTAGTTTTCATTATTTATAGCAATTTTAAATAATAATTGTCTCTTACAATAAATGGTTGGAAAGGGTTTGATTTCAGAATGAAATAAACTAGATTTTAGTTGAAATTCGAATTTTCGAAAATTTTTGTGAAAGATTAATTTAAAAAATAAATAAAAAAATACGATTGACTTTTAATCACGTTTATCATGTAATTTCAAAAATCTAACAGTATGATGATTAACCACTGAAAATGTATGTAGGGAACCTTATATATGTACATATGTAATACATATATGCAGGCCTTTCTTGTCACTCCATTTTTGGGGGCACGCGAATTCTCGAAAGTAGTTAGTCCATAAGTTTTTATACACCTTTCCCACCCCTTGCCAATGTGTTTTTGAGGAAAAAACATTTTTTTTTGTAAAAACAAAGTCGATTTTTACTCATATTTTTCAACTTCATTCAATTTTTTAGTTTTTATAGTAATTTTTTTTATTTTTCAATATTTTCTTTGGAAGTACGGGCACCGCGTGCTCCCACAAAAAAGCCTACATATATGTATTACTGCATTAATTTTAGATCGTAAATTGTAAAATAAAACAGAATAGTTAAGTGCAGATTAAAAGAAATTTACCAGAATTGCTCATATAAAAAGCTAGTTTAAAACCACAATTTGCATCTGAACATAAATGCTAGTTGTTAGTACGTACCTACTACGTAGAGTGATTTCGATCGCAGAAGAACAAGTATTGCTGTGCTTATACCATACATTCATATTAAAATTTTATTACTTTACATATCTAATTGCGTATCTAATTGGTTGAATTTTCTTAATTACGAAATTTATAGGGCCCACAATAAGTTTGGTTTTCTATAACGATAGGCATTACCCCTGAGAATATAAAAAAAATAATTCCTTAGTACAAATATAAGTGGTTTTAAGGCATACGTTAAAGAAATATTTATAATTGAAATCGAGCTTTATGATGAAGTATAATGAAAATAATTAAATTTTTATATGGAAAGTTAATTTGGTCTTTTCTTTATATTGCTACGAGTATATTAGGTACATAAGTATATAAAACTTTTCTAATGCCAATCTTATTAAAACAAAATTTAATTTATTGAATACTAGCAACTTAGCCTTATACTTTTTCTCGGTTTCGTTCCCAGGTATGCTTTAATAATTATTTATATTTCTCAAAGATGAGATATTCTCCCGCACTTTTTAGTGCAGTATATACAGTATGTGTAATATTAGGTAATGACAGAATTAGGAGTGAGGGACGAAGCTGTTCTTCCAGCTCCATAGCATCCATTTTAGAAAGAAACTCTAAGCCCAAAGCAAAAAAAGGCTTTAATAAGCATAATCCTACTAATATTTAAATAAAATATCGTCTAAAATCATGCAAAAATATTATAACTGTACCTCATATTTAAAAGCGTACTATAATCTATGTATAATCCAAAGCATTCTTATTAATTAACTGAAATTGACTTTCGCTGTTATATCGAGGTTAAAACGTGTAGTAATTGAGTGTGCGATGCCTTGCAAAATATCCGGCGTTACTTTGGCTATTATCGATCCCTATTGTAGAGCATCTTACATTGTGCTGGTTGCAAAACTAAGTATCTCTAAAAATCCAAAATATAAATTAGGCTAAATATTTACTAAAAATCCTAACTAATTTGCATACGCGATACTTTAAATACATTTATTTGGTAATCTATACTAATATTATAAAGCTGAAGAGTTTGTTTGGTTGGTTGAACGCGCTAATCTCAGACGGTACTGGTCCGAATTGAAAAATTCTTTTTCTGTTGAATAGTACATTCTTCAACTATTATTATCTTCACGCCACGACTATTGGGAGCGGAGTACCAATGAAAAATGTTGCAATAATGGGAAGGACGGGCGTTAGTTAACTCTGAAAAAAATTTGGTTTCCGGTCATAAGAACGCGTGCGAAGCCGCGGGAAATGCTAGTTTCTGTTATAAATGACTTAATAATTAACTAAACAAAGCTGTGTCAAGAAAAATAGGCGTTACGTGACAGAGTTGACTTTAACGAATTTGAAAGTATACTGGTAATACGTGTGTAAGGATCTATAGATGTACTTGGTACATTTTCGGTTACCAATATGGATGTTTAATGAATGTAATATTTCAGCTTGCTAAATCTATAGGTACATATAACAAAATTTTAACGGAGTCGAATCAATGCATTATTTTTTTTTTGGAAAATCTTATTGAAATAGTCATAATTAATGATAGAGAGACCGAATTGAAAGTTTTTACATATTTTTGTCTGTCTATCTCTTTCCCTTACCTTGTTTTCTCTTACCAGATTTTAATGAAGTACGTGATAATGACTGGTTATCCTGGTCAATATAGGACACTTTTTACTGCAGAGAAGTATTTCATCTCTGAGATATGTACCAGGTACCTATTGCGTTAACGTTAAAATAAGTAAGACGAACCCCAGCGGAGTGAGGACGACTCTAGTAATAATAATAAACCAAGAGAAATACCAAAAATAATAATATTCATTGTCTGTTATCTGCTCTTCATTTTGCTATACATAGCTTTACAAATACCAACTAATATACCTAATACTTACTTTTCTCTGCAGAGATACAGTAGGATAAAATTTCAAAAACTATAGAGTTGGCCTTTGTATTGATAAATAAATCCAAAAAATATGTAATGAACAGATTCGTAAAAGTAGAATTTAATTATGTTAACCGATAATATGTAGAGTTAGTTCAATTTAATATCAAAGCCTTTGCCAAAATTGAAAAGTTAACGGATTGACTTGGGATCATAGAGAAAAGTATTGGGATCAATTAAGTTAATAAAGTTTTGATATCGTTAGTTATACGAGTACCTATGTTATCACTTATCATCAATAAAGAAAAGTCTACAGTTAAAATTATTTTAATTTTAAATTGTAATTGTGGTTATTATTACAACCAACTCGCCAAAATATTTTAAAATTAAGAGATTTTTAAAATGTTCGGTCATCTAATTGAGGTTAGTGTGTTGTCCTTCTATTAAACACGCTATCTTAAAAATAATAGAACTGTTTCACGGTTTTTCGGCAAATGAGTCTTGCAAATTACAACATTTAGGTACAAAATGTAAATGTGTTTTCTTACAATTTCAACACTAAAGTTACTAAACTGTTAGATACTTGTTGACTAATCATATTTTTTTAAAATAAATTACCTCTCATTATAAAATTTACGATTCACATGTTTTTTTTGAATATTACATCAAATGCCAATTTTGTTCCTATTTAAGTATTCGTAATACCATTTGAAGACATGTAACAGTAGGTATGTGCAAACATTCTCCCCGATTTAGTTACTTTCTAGACTACATTTTGAATTTAAATCTTGACTTACGTGATTTTTTTTGCAAAAAGTGTTACTTGTCGGATTACATTTTTATCGCTTTTATGCAATCGTACTTATGTAGTAGGTACGGATAATGTAGGTATAGTAGATAGTAGGTATTATTAATGCATTTGTTTATGACTGAATTAGTGTGTCTGGGAGTATGTGTTTTCTGTAATACAAAAACAATAAATGAGTAATATTTACTTATTGATAATTTTAATTTATTTTTTATGAGTTTGGTAATGAGTCATGAAAACCGTAAAAAAAGAATATGTAAAGTTACTTACTACATATTTAAAACATTAAGTTATCTATAAAAAATTACAAAATTCATTTTAATTTCGTACTGTGACGTTTTAGTTAAAATTTCTAGGATAGAAATAAAAATAAGAACTAGATGAATAACGCAAGCTTTTCTCCTTAATATTTGTTAGTTGTGTCCTTCATTAAAAATATGAAAAATATTTTATAAGTACAAAATTTAAGCTTTTCAGTTTACAATAATGTTTATCCATACATTGATATCATTTGATCTTATAAATTATAACAGTCCTCTTATATGCTGCTATACAGTCTCAGGCACCCGTTTCGTTCATATTTCTAAATAGCGACATCAAATAATGCAATACAGCCAAGAATTAATGAAAATGAAGGAAATGAAATATGAAACAAGTTCCTTTGATAGGCTTTCTTACCGCATACCTTCACTTAATTCGCTAGTGGCATTACATGCGTGTAATGCATGCCGTAGTGCATGGGCGTAAGTAAATCTTATTGAAAGGAAATGCAGATGCGATTGATGCGCTCCGTCGCGCGCTTTCATGTCTTACGCAACCCCGCACTTAGGTTCTTGTGGATAAAGTGTAATGCTAATGTTTATTTTGCTTAATATAAAACAAAGCTCACGTAATTGTTCTTTACTCATGTTTGTTTACATATTACTACGATTTTTTTTCTTCCTAATGGATTTTAAGTAGAGTTACTTCAATGACTCTACTATATTTTTATAATGTTTGAATCAAAAAATAATTATACTGTAAAGACAGTTGGTAACAAACACATTATTAGGTAGGTCTCGTGGTGACTTTGTAGTTTTGTTTCAATTCAAGACTTTACTAATACAATAATTTAGTGAGGTTTTAAATTACTCAGTATATATACGAGTATATATATTATATAAACGTGTATAATGTATATATTATGCTTTTGAATAAATTCGTACAAAGTGAGTACATACGCGCTTAAATTATATCTAAAAATACACTTAAACATAATCTATACATTACCGAGTAATCTGTGTTTTAGGTACGTACTCGGAGAGAGTATCTATCAGTAAATACTAAAATGTCTATAATAGAAAAAAAATACAGACGAATTGAGAACCTCCTCCTTTTTGAAGTCGGTTGAAAAATAAGTAAATAAGTTAAAAAATACATAATATATACAATGTACATATATATCTATTCATTCTCTTTAACTTCGGTTTAAAGTTGACTCGCAAAGAAGACTCGCGTGATTATTAAAGTAATTAAGTAGTTGTAGATACTTTGTAAGTAGTTTAAGTAATACATAATTGTGTCTACTGATAGCTCAGTACATTTTATTGTAGCGAAGGTTATAGGGCAAGAGGATACTGGTTGCGTTTTATTGTATGCAATTATTGATTACTAATTGATATTGCATGCAACTTGACATTAATTGCCTTAGAAGCTTTAATTGAAAATGTTGAATAAAGATGAATTATTTACAAGTTAAAATCAAATTCTAATATTTTCATATACTATATATTAATACCTATCAACTGAGCACCTGTTGCACTAAGATGATAAATATTATGTTATCTTCTGACTCATGAAATACGTCGTCCAAAATCACGTTTTTTGATCTCTTATATAACCTAACATCCATATTTTTGTATCGATAAAATTAATAAATTTATTCACAAAATCTATTACCTTTACAATATTTCTGAGTTTATATTGTTAGCCTCGTTTATATTTCTTTAATATAATTAATTTAATAACGCTAGAATGTACGTATATCGTACTAAAGTCTTGTTGCTATTCTCAGCGGGTGCAAAAACGGCAGAATGCCATTGCTGTGCCTAACGGTGCCCTATTTACTAAGGAACCATGGCGGCTCGCGGCGGCTGGTATGCGACATCTTGAGCTTTTAGCTTGTGTATAACGTTCTTGATTTACATAGAATTCGCGTTAGGTATATTAAATATAAATTGTTCGTTTTCTTTAGTATTTGATACACCGTCTTTGCTCTGCTACTTTTTGCAAGTCTTACAAGTTGTTTGTACAAGTTCTATTTACAAACATTGAAACTTATTCAACAATTAGTAGCAAATATCTTTTTTTTGGCGCTTTTCAACACCTCAGCTGGTGTAGCTATTTACGTATTTATGTACTAGCAAATCACCCTCGCTTCGCTCGGGTTAAAAATCCGCCCCGTAATTAAAATAAATAAAATTTCAAAAATAAAAGTAGCCTAAGTCACTCTTCAACATGATGAAAGAAAAACAAACATACACATGCTTTCACTTTTATAACAGTAGTAGAATTTTTGTTGTGTAATAAATTTTAGATAATTGTAACAAAATGATAGCAAATTACTCTTAATCCTTTTGATACTAATTGACTTTAATTTACATATTAAATAATAATTACTAGATCGTAAAACCAGTTTTAAATATTCAAACGAACTAGATCGCATCGCTAATCTAAAAGCTGTGTCATAAAACACCACATGAAAGCGGCCTCAATAAATCATTCGTGCATATTAATTTCTTCAAATGTTCTAGATACCAAAATGAAGTGTTTTCACAAGCTACATATTATGCCGATAGCTACAATTACTGCGGACAAGAGCTCTATAAATTTTCCAATTTATTTATTACTATCTGGTTCGTGCATCCGAATACTAAGTTGAACTGGACCTACACGGAATATCCACCTGCTCCTTGGCACTTGCTTAAACACTAAAGACGTATTTACATTTATTTAATTATAATATTACGATTTAAAATGTTATTATTCGTTTAATTTATAACTCCATTAATGTGTACATATAGAGCATATAAAAATATCTCTTTAGCTGTTGCTAATATAATTTACTAGCGACTCGCCCTCGCTTCGCTCGGGCTCTTCCCTAGGTTTATTATGCATATAAACCTTCCTCTTGTATCACTCTATCTATTAAAAAAGACCGCATCAAAATCCGTTGCGTAGTTTTAAAGATTTAAGCATACATAGGGATATAGGGACAGAGAAAGCGACTTTGTTTTATACTATGTAATGATTCGTACATAATAACTGTTTCCGTCTGAGAATGCATAATAAAGAAGCATAACAAACATTCGTTCGTGTAGTCTACTCTTCGTAGGAGGTAGGGAATTCTCAATAACAGTTTATCTGTAGAACAATGAGGTTCAGGTTGATTGCACTTGACTGCGAGCTAGGCCTTGTACTTCCGCCAGTATCGCGAGAAGTTTAACGGCCCCATTGAACGTGAGATATTTGCTATAATAAGAGTGTCGATTCGAAATGAATCTACCCTTGATTATCATATATTTTTAACGCAGTTGAAGTACGAAAAGATACTATATGTTAGTATATGTTTAAAAAAAAGCATTCAGTGTTTTATTTCTTAAAAAGATAGTAAAAAAGAAATAAGTTAATCACTGACATTAATTTACCTTCAATAAGGTTCAATAAGCTGTCATATCTATGTATATGTACGTCTCCTGAGATAAGTAGGTTATTACTCTATAATAACTATAATTTCAAGTATTTTTAAATAAAGACTTTTACATAAATATGACTACTTATTTCTTAGATTTATTCTTTCAAAAAGAACATATTAATGTAGCGACATTTCAGAGGGCTAGAGCTAATATCGAAACATAAATATAAAGAATCGAGAGACGACATAATTAATAATTTCGGATAAGACGTAAAGTTTAGATGTTCTCATTCACTTACGAAATAGGTAAAAATACTCTCGCTTAACTCAGGTGCACCTGACAGTAACCTATGTGTTCAGGTCATACTTTATCTTTAACTGTTAAATCCGTTCAGTACTGTGAAAGAGTAAAAAACAAACACACAAACTTTCATTATAATAATAGTCTGATTCTATTTGAGTTTAAAGATTTAAAGCAACTATTTATTGACTCATGGGGCCTTAGATAATATGGAATAGCCGTCGTGATTCGCAGGGCCTGGCTAACGGGGCCGCGATACTATTTATTAGGTTCGCACTTCGCATTGATACAGTTACTTCAAGGGTTTCCTTCTGGTTACTTTCCCAGCTCACAATTCCAAGTGATATATTTTGTAAAATTGTAATATAAAAAGTATTAAGATTTAAATTCTTATTATTTTTGAATAATGTCTTCCGATTGAAATGTTTTGTTCTCTACTTTTCGAATGCTTTACAGCAAATATAGTCCTGAAAGATATTTAAGCACACTTTTCACGTACATTTAAAAGTTATTTTTGATTAAATTTTTAAAAGAATTAACAATAAAAAAAAATAATGATAAATTATTATTAAAGCAAGTGATTATTTAATTAAATACATTATTTTTTAAAATACATACACACATACAATACATATATTACTGCTATTTACGAGTACAACGAATATTAAAATGAGTGATTTAAAGCGCAAAAAGCTTATATAAGAGCTTATTGCAATTTTACTCCTGTCCTGTATCTAAACCATGGGAAATGTGAGAAGCCCACGCATATTATCTCCGTATGATTTTGCCCACGTTTTACCTGAATAACGGCAAATTCCCTCAGGCACGACTAGCGTATGATTTGCGAATTGTAGTAAACGCCCGTTTCTCGTTTGAAGGAAATTATATGGTATCTGATAGTCTAGTTAACTGTAAAATAAATAAGTAGTAAGTACACTAATCAAAAGGTGACGGTCTTCAAACTTTGTAATAGATTGATTGGGGACCTTATTTTAAAGGTTTGTTTCATTTGAGTCAATATTAAAATAAGTACGTAGATAGTGTACATGATTATAATAAATATTATTTCAAGGAAATATTAAATTTACTTCTTACTTTTTAGTAATAATTTATGCTCTTATTAATAATAAAATTAGCATTGTTTCTTTCTTGATATTTAGTCATAAACAGTAAACACAGAAAAACACTGTAGTGTGTATAAAATTTTATTATTCACGTGTTTTATTGGCGTGAAATTTATGTTTCAATAAGATTTGATGAATATATGTATTTATTATGTTACTCTTATTGATTTAATTAGAGTCTAATTGAAACTTACATAAATAATGGCATATCTTTACAAATAATAATATTCTCACTTATTCGAATCGGTACAATAAATATTTTGGTAAATGTTCAAAAATTAAGAAAATGAAGGTGAATCTAAAGTTTTATTAGTAGTTTTGTCTGTCCGCGACTGTAATCAATACTAACCTTTTAAGCCTACCTAGGGGTGAAATCGAGAAGTGCGTGGTTGAGTCACTAGTCAGTCCAAGAATAAAGACTTCTTTAAGAATAAAGACTTTCTGACTCCGGTAAGTAAGTACGTAAGGTAACATTACTTTTTATCAGGAAAACTATTAACCAAAACCTTCATCCACTCTAATTTGTTATATTTTACAAAAAATAATAAGTCATAATTATAATATACGACATGGTTACGATACGACACCTACTATATATTTTAACTAGAATTATTTTAAGTAAAGTAAACGCATCCTAAAATCGCAATTAGCAATTATTACAGTTTTCTTTCAATAGAAATTGCGATTTAAAGTCCATTAATGCGACCTATTTCTAGAACCATTGACATTTCTTCTTTAAAAGGTAATATTACTATGCCTACTATGTTAAGACAATTTCTTCTAACGGAACGTCTGACCTACATCAGGTTCAGGGTTTCTTATAGAAAAACGGTCACGTATTATGTGACAGGTTGTTTTTAATGTTGATGTTAACTTACGTCATAAAGATTAGATTCCAGTAGCAAATTCTTAGGTAATACTGGTAATAGGAGGCTGTGTTAACAGCAAGTCATCGTTCTGGGCGGTCACGGTCAAGTAACGGTGAGCTATGCCCTAGAAAAGGGTCCGGTGAACTTTACCGGAGTTATGACTTTGTTATCAACTTAAAAGTCATCCTGTCTCTCTGTTTCGAGAGATCTCTTCGAAATATTATAAGTATCAAACTACATACAATGTCAAGCTTAATATTATATACATATCACTTTTAAAGGTTTCAATTCTGATATAGCGATATTTGAAACTTCATAGATTCGAACTTCATTACAATATATATTATAAATTATTTCCATTATATAACTATTCATTCGAATATTGATAAATAATGATATATGTAACTTACTGTTTATTATGTACCGCCAGGCTTGTATTGATCCAATAGTGATCGTCAACCATAAAATAAATTAAATTACAGTTAGTGCTTTCTTAAATATTTTGATTTATCGTTCTCTATCTCTTTTGTACGTTTCTCAGGTTACATAGCACTTGGGTGTAACTATGTTAGAAAAACTTCATAAAAATCTTCTAATGAAATCCATGAATATAATCAATCGTATATTTTTTTCAAATCATAAAGCCGCATTTCGTAGGAATGTTCATTATGCGAGCGTGTCAGCTCTCGAGTAAATGCAGGTATAAGTATGGTACTTAATTCAAGTATAGCGTGTCTTGACTAAAATTATCTACAGGACCGTGACCCCATAGAGATATTTCTCACGCGACCGATGCAATTAGATGACATCGTCTTGATTTATTATTATCCAATTGCTCAAAAATTTAGCTTAGAATAGGTAAATATAAATCCGATATAAATTATTGTTCTCGTTAAAAATCTTTTTAGTCACAGACTATGGCTTCAAAATTCAAAGTGCTAATGTTTCGAAAATCATCTCTACATCTAAGCGTAGAAACAGCGGATAGCGATTTGTTTATACTATCTAAAACAAAGATCCTTCCCTCCGCCTGTACGCTTAGATATCCGTATTATATATGGTTTCATCAAAAGACAAAGTGATTTAAGAGGATGGTAGAAAAAGCCAAGAATATCTCCTACCAGAGAAATCTATACAAATCGTTAATACGTATCCAGGGACGAACCCGAGTGGAGAGAGGGTGAGTCGCTAGTGTGGAATAATTGTATTAAAATTTTTATTTTGATTTGATTTTGATGATCTGATCTTTTTACAATTTTTTACTAATTTTAAAAAGTATTCTTATTTCATAATGTTTGCTTGCGAAGAAGTTTTTAAATCTTCAATTTTGAAAAGTGTCTCAAGCTTCTTTGTAACGTACGTATAGAGTTTTATACTGGCCTGTAGCCGTTATTACATTTCACTTTGACATAGCTGGATATATAAGCATAATATTTAAGTAGGTAAATATATATAATAATCTAATTACAGCCTTTCTCTACTTTCACGAAACCAAAAGTCAAGGTTCTGTAGGTCACAGGCACAAGGGGTCGTCACGCGGAAACCATACTGATCGATCCCGTTCTACATTTTCCTACATCTTATCATACGATCCCACAAATTTGAACCCTATATCTTATATATAAAGTCCTATTCGTGTTTAGAAAAATATCAGTAATTGAACTCTAGACGTTTTTTGTTACGTGATAAGGATATGGAATTTCATAATTATGCGGCGTAGCGGGACTACGGTCCGTTTATAATGAACGTGAGCTAGTTTTTAAATAGTCTGAGTATAGTTTCATTTATATATAAATAAAAAATGACAAAGATTTACCCTACTTTTACTACGTATTTATTAAGAAATTAATCCAAAAACAATCTTATACCTACCTAGTAACTACTTAACTCAAGGAAGTAATATGCATATCAATTAAAGCAAACTATTCTCCCATTTGTTTGATATTTGACTACTGGCATTTTTTATTTCAAAGAAACCTATTTAACACTATAAAATTAAACGTGGTACTAAAATACAAATCTCTGAGCAGTGCTACATTATCTACCTACCACGTTCCGTATTGTGACATTAATGAGGTTTGAGTACCGCAATCTACAGTTACGAGTAATCTTATCATATATTTTATGGATTAATCTAATTGGAACCAAAAAGGAGCTTAACGTGAGCTTATTAAAATTTTCAACGTCAACTTTATCGATTTCCTGCATCAAATATTAATAATTCACCTATAATTGACCAAAAGTCAACTGTTATACCAATTACATTATGTAAGTTATAGCTAAACTAGAGAGATCAAATTTGTCCGTAATTAACGTCGCTTAACTTAGTATTCATCAATTTACTTGTATGTTATTATACGAATATAGAATATAAACAAACAATCTAACCAATATTTAAATCATCATCATCATAATAAGCTTGCTTTCGTCCACTGTTTCTGAAGTTAATAGCAGAACACCGAGCTCGATTTTTTGCTCTACGCATCCAATCACTGTCAGCGATTAAAAGCTAAAAAGATAGAGCTTTAATAAATGTTATTAACGTAGTTATAACTTGCAAAAAATCGACTGTTAAAAGTTCAATAAATATCTAAAACTAGTTTTAAATTCGAACTCTGAAACTACCTGCGATTTTGTATCAAAACATTGTATTATGATTTTGAACTTGTACTTTAATTTCGTCATTGTAAAAATCATTCTTATATTACGAGATAAGTTTAATAAACGGTAATATTTAGCTCAGTTTCGCTCTGCTGATATCACTGAGGAGCGAGTTAATGTTAAATATAAGTAGGTATGCTTTTTGTGAACCGTTAACATAAGTAACATCACGACACCATGTTTTCTTAGTGTATTTTTGAAGAGCAAACATGAAATAACCTTTCTTTAAGCTTAGTATATCAATGAATCGGTGAACTATGAAAGGCCTGCAATATAGGTTTCGCACGTGTCTCTCCTTGAGTAAAACTTCGATAAAATACTTCGCTAATTCTATACTGCAAGGTTTCGTTTAAAAATAAAATGGTTTTTAAATTGTTATAGGTACTGGCTATTTAGTAAAACTGGCAGTCAACATTATACTAATGTGTAGAATGTTTTTAACCTCCGACATATTGCCGATAAACTCAATATCTCCATATTTACACATATTAACTCTTTTGTATCCAGACGCACCCTTCAATATTATACTTATCTAAATAAGTAAATTAAAATACCTACTTTACATCGTAATACATGTCATAAATATAATCAAAGTAAAAATTGATTATCCGTAATGTACGACATGAACTTGTATAACTTTCGAACGACTGCACTAAATTGGATAAAACTTTTTTCTTTTTTGGTTTCTTTATTGTCAGGACTAAATATTGTATAAAAAAAAATAAAAAATGTTCTCTCCGGCGGGGAATCGAACCCCGGTCTCCCGCGTGACAGGCGGGGATACTTACCACTATACTACCGAAGATGTAAGTAAAGTGTCGAAATTGTATACTCGTATGTTCAAACAACAACAAAAATACGGCCGGATCTTTTATGTAACTTCATTAAATATTTTCATTATCGTATTTTACGAGTAAACCAAATTTCTTTTTACTTATTACCTATTAGACTAGACATCGACAGTATCATAATTATACTACACATTACACATACCTATACATTTTTTACTTATTAATATTATAAAAATACATTAAAATATATATTATACATTATTTGATTGCGTAAAGCTTCTCTTATTAATTACTCACATTACGAAATTGCATAACTCATACTTTAATAAATGAAAACTTATTTCCACCAATTCGAAATAAGGTTAAACAACATATTTTTGTACAATTTTTACCATCACATTGGAGTTTCTAAGTTATATTATGTATTATAATTTATAATTTAAGAACCAGCAGTATTTGCTCGGGCTCAGTTAGATAACAATCACACGAAGATGCGAGAGTGAAAGCGTTCCGCGATTCACATGTGATCTGCCTCTTGGTTACGTCAAATTTGCTTGCTTTTATTTGACTAACGAAGTAATACATATATGTAAATGTTATAAGAAATATGCAAAATAAAATTACAATGTATAATGTAAAGCTTCTTAGTTTTTTTATACACCTGTCATGGAGAATGCTTCTGTATAGAGAGGATTTTATTAGATAACGGGTTCGTTATATAACACACCTATGAATATGGACATTATTTAATCGTTGGATTAATACATTATACATCGAGACGAAAATATATATTTTTTTTAAATATACAAAAAAGTATTAAAAAAAGCTTCATGTTAAATAAATAAGTACGTATATAGAATACCAAATGACCAGCTTTCAATATGACAATACTTTATTCAAACGTTTCGAGGGGCTCATGCCTCTAACAAAAGAAAATAATTTAAGTATATAGACAAGATAAATTGACAGGTGACTGGGGTGAAGTTTTAAGTGGCTCACGATGGCTATAAAGTAATTTTGATGTTTGATTAGTTATGTAAACATTCAAATTTTCTTTAATTGAAATTTTAATGAAACTGTGTACAAAAACAGTTGGATAAAGTTTTCTTTATAAATATTTTAAGCGTTTATATTATAAATAAAATGATAGTCATTTTATTTAAATTTATAGTAAATATTAACTCCTAAAAAGCTCTACATCATACAATTTATTTAAGAATATATATAGTTTAAAACATTATACATTTATTACCAAGTCTATGTATAACTTTTATTTACTGACCTACAACAGCAACAACTTACTTATTTAGTTGCTTGTCTGCTCTAGTTTAAACTAGTAAATTGTTCACAACTTTATAACAGGACCTATCGTAAAAGTCTCGTACCAAGTCTAGGGATACCGTTGCAAGTTGCGGTCGTATGCAACTTAGTCTCATGTGAAAGATTGTTTTCTACTGTTTTCTTATTGTTAGCGGCTTGTAATAAGTAGTATGTTATTAAATATTACTGCCTTATCTTCGTGTAGCAGTTATCCGAGGTGATCTTTAAACTTGCTGTAACAAGAAGTTCTCATATTTTTTCATAGGAATTTAATACCAATATCTACGTTTTTTACGAGTAAAACTGTCAACAAATCACAGTGAATCACTATGTAGAATCATGCATTAATCCTATCACATTTTACATATTATGTTATAGGTGCATACTTCTCAAAATCGACTGCAAATAGCAACTTACCCTCAGTTCGCTGGGATGCGTCGCTACTAGGTATAAAGTGCCATATTGTATTCTTTCATATATGTATCAAGTAAAAAGCTGTTATTTGCTGATATAATCAGATACTTCAATTTTATTTATCTGTCTAGATTAACTATCTGAGATACGAGATAAACATTTATTTGTATTTGTGATATACCTACGAATCTATATAATTTAAAATTTTAATTGAACTTTGCTACTACATTTATAACTTTATTAGGTATATCGCTGTAGATATTACAAGTCATTCATTAAAATCATCGAACTAATGACACTATTTATATATGAAAGATGGATGGCTTCGATTTTATGGACGATACGTGACAGATCAACACATTGTTAGCCTCGATTCGCAAGTGAACTGTGATGCAAACTTTCCCCACATAATACATAAGATTTATAAAAAATAACGTTTTGTAAGAAATATAAACAAAACGCATTAAAAGAAACAATGAAGAACAAAGTGAGAATTCGTTACTTTACCTTAATAGATTGTGTTAGAAAGTAATACAATGTTTATCTACGATATCTCATACAGTATCTTAAATAAACTAGTTATATATTTTCTTACATCGTAGCTTTTATCGTGATCGTAGCGACAGTGTATCTAAGGCTTTTGAACTTAGTATATCTTTTGATCAAGCATATGTCTGTAAAGATTTATTAATTTGTTTTATGTAACGCCATATATTATAATTTCATTAGTATTACACGTTATATTATTAACATAAGTACGATAATCCGAAGCCGATGACATATGCGACAGTAGATATTTATTTATTATTAAATCGATATCATCTATAATAATTTGATTTACTATCAACATGTTTAACTGTTGTGGGAAATTAATGATCATATACGCCGTTACAACGTAACATTTACGAGAAAACACTCTTCTCAGGTTTCCGTCCCACAGCGGCCACTCATTACCAGGTAACGGCGTCTTGTACTGTTAGAATCACAGAACATTGCTGGTTTCGTACCAGTTGCTCACTTAATGGGTTACTGGCGTGGCTTAAGGGTTACTAGGATACACGGCTGGGTAATCCCTCATAGTGGTGTCTTAAGTTTTAAATAGGTAACCTATTTACATTCTATCTAAGTATTACATTCTATCTACTTATTGCTTGAGTGATTGAAAATAATAACAAAATACGTACTACAGTATTAATAGAGGCCACGTTGTACAAAAGAACCCTTTTTTATATTTTACATTATCCATACCTACATGCATGGACGTATTAACTAAGGACGAGACACATAAGCTGACGTACCTTTACCGGCCTTGACAGTAATCAGGATATTTTAGGCCTGGCCGTTTGATTTTACGTCAGTCTCAAGCACTTACTTGTCAACAAAACATCTCCCAAAAATGACTAAATGTTCTATTAGATGGTGTAAAAACTAAAGCAGCGGAAGCAGCACTATTTCTTTTCACTTGTAAGTAATATATTTTATTACATTTAATGTTATTTATCACAAAATTTAAGTAAATGTAAAATAAAATTTCGTATTATTCAACTATGTTAAATATAGTCGATATATCTATGTATTGTTGACATCTGACAACCATCATAAAATGGCTGGATTATACCGTTCAAAACAAATGACAGAACCGTCGAGTAAGTCCATTTGACATCGACTAGTGCTTGACAATGTCGAAAAATATATCGATATTTGACGAAATAACTAAGCGAATAATGGATGTTATTTGTACAGTACAATAACATAAAATACTTTTATCGCAGTATCCTACAATCAGATGACAATAAATTTATAATAATATTTTTATAATTAAATAAAAACATTATAAATGCAAAAATTATAATTAGTATGTGTACTTAATTTTTATTTTATTTTAACACATAAATTACACAAAATTTTAGATTTCCTAGGGATCCTTCTCGAAAGAGAAAAGAAATTCTTAACAAAAAATTTGAAGTCTATAATAACTATAATTGAGTAAAAAGTTCATAACAATGTCCTGCTTATTTTAGTATAATAAAAATATAAATACCGGAAGCTTACCCCACCTTTATTCTCCCTTTATTTTCTTTGCCTTACAGCTTATTTATGATACGCCTTTTCTTTCCCATTCGAACGTTCTGGGTTTGATTGTCGGCGAAAAATCAAACAATATTTATTATTAATATTTAAAATGTCATTGATGTATGTATTTTATCGACTACGTTCAAGCACTAGCATTAGAGTGAATTTTGATGTATTGTGTCAATTCTTTGTGTGCGTTATACTTCAAATGGTTGAAAGTGTTTTCATGCATTTGTATTTTATGACTGGTCCTTAGGTAATACGTCCATGTCGCCAAATACCCTGGGCGCCGGGTACCCAGTTCGTTGGTATTTGTCGAATATAACGAATATAACGACGTATCGCAATTATAATGTAACTGATAAATACACAAATATGATTTACTGATAATGAATGTGATCTGATTTATCATACGAGGGTTTGATCCCTCGCTAGTGGCCTCCAACCTCCCCTATAGCCACCCCGAGCCTCGCTAAGCTTGTAACTAGTCTGATTTAACTGATTTACGAATGACTGAACTCACGCTTCTGAATACTGAATCTATTACTATGAATTATACCGAATCTCTGAATCTCTCTTGCCACATGTCTATACTGAATCTCTGAATCTAATTTATGAGCAACAAACGGCTCCCGCGCAACACCACTGAATTATACTGAATCTTTGAATATTTGTAAATTGAACACTTAACACATTGGTAAACTGAATTCACTTACTTGGCAAACACGGTGTTGCGCCTGATCTGCCTCGCACGTTTACACAACACTTTTACTCAGAAGCTCGCACCCGACCTGCCACGGTCGCGTTCCGTATACGACTGACTCAAATCGCAATCTATTCTATTTGACAGTCTTCGTTCTACCCTCAAGTTTATAAGAAATAATATTTAAATATTTTATCACTATTTCGCGACTACCCTACGGTATTCGCGACACTCCCCGCCGAAAAAAAGCTCTGATTCAACTATAAGAATTTCATCTACCACTGATTGCAGATTGCAACCCGTTACGACAATCATCTGATTTGAAACAACAAAATAACTTATAACGCATGAAATAACATTTGATAAATTGAGAATTCTAATTTTAATTCAGCTTGACACTACTAGGTCTTTTGTAATTACTGGTCACTGAATCTTTAATTTACTGGTTACATTTTACTAAATGGGAATTGGTTCATTTTATGGGACTGTTTCATATAACATAATCAGCACTTTAATTTTGTCAACTTCGATCTTTCTGCTTTGAACGCTTTGAATCTGAATTATTTCACCGACCCGCGGTATACGCGATACGCATGTCACTACTGATTATTATCAAACATTTACACAAACTACCAAGTTCTGAATCTGACCAAGTTTCTCACCATCAATTAAGCACATTTAGTATTTGAAGCTGCTTTAGGGATAATTATGACCTGATATCTCGGTCGTAATTATCCCCAAAATTCGTAAGAAATGTATTGGCGTAAAGACATACTCTAGATTTGCCCCTACTGGTTTCAGGGGTTTTGTATTAATGATCGCTTCAATTTATTTTATAACTGTACAACTTCTTTAATAACTAAATGAAAACTCTTCTGATTATACATCTCTAACAACTTTCATATGCTCTGATTGTCAGACAAGTAAATAAACACTCCATTTCATTTTTCCTAACTGATATGAATTACATAAATCTGCTAAAATAATTCGTTCCCGTAGATGTCACATTATCATGAATATATTTAAATCTCAACATCCTTATATAGGCAAAGTGATCTTAAAAAACAGTTATAATACCTAAATAAGAAGTCTTACTTCTTTAGGAAAAATCAAAATATGTAGCTTGAATTTTCAAAATTATTTCTAAATTTCTGTCACCATTACTAATCAGGAAACAATCTGTTTCGGTTGTACTTGACAACATGTAAATTATTTACCTATATTAAAATCATTGTGTTCGATACTTTATTATCATTCGCGAGACCCTCCCCAACAGCGAGTGTCTCAACTTAGTATGCACAATTATAAGGCATCGAAAAACCAATTATTAAAATTATTTATTAAAAAATCAGGACTTTTGAGCCACATATCTTTATGATTTATTCAATCAGATTTTGTACCTTTATCTGATTATACTAATTTAGTATAATTTGTAATAGTTAGAATTTTATTTTGTTAAATTTCATTAAATTTCCAATCCTTCTTTATTCTGTCACTATAGACCAATTTCAATTCTTCCTTTTCTCTTCAAGGTTCTTGAACGTATGGTTCACAGTCAACTTTCTTTACATCTTTCCAGGTATAATTTGCTCAACCCTTTCCAAACCGGATTTCGATCCGGACATAGCACGACCACCGCTCTAAAATATGCGATGACATAAGAAATGGAATTGATAATCATCAGGTTAGCATCGTTACTTTATTAGACTTCTCAAATGTTTTTAATACTGTCGACTTTGACATTCTCATTCTCATATTACATGACATTCAGTCAATGAATATTTCGTTAGATGCTATTGCCTGGTTTCGTTCCTATCTCTATGGTCGCAATGTACACACACGTACACGCAAACCAATGTACACGTATTGAGGACAAGTACACAACGATCTGTGACCTTACAGCGGGTGTCCCTCGAGGTGGTGTCCCGTCTCTCCTCCTTTTTCTATCTTTATTAACTCTATAACTGAGCTTCTTTCTTTACCCTTTCACCTTTATGCTGATGATTTGCGGATTTACGTAACTACTTCTACAGATGATCTTCACAATGCCATAGTCAAACTCAATTCAAATCTTAACACTATAAATTCGTGGAGTAAATCGTTTGGGTAATCTGTTAATGCAAGCAAATCACAGTTATCTCCTTTTGGCTCTCGTCAACAAATCTCCAAGGTTAGCTTGTCGTCTCTTCCTCCTATTATATACGATGGAACTCGACTTCAATTCTGCAGCTCAGTCAGAAACTTAGGCCTTATCATGGATAGTACCTTATCTTGGGTACCCCAAATTTCTGCTGTAAGCAGGAAGTTCTTCGCCGTGCTTGGTCGTTTAAGGAGATGGAAAAAATGTCTACCAATTAAAACCAAATTATCCCTAGCTCAATCCCTTCTCCTTCCCCTACTAGATTATGCAAATGTATGCTATACTGATCTGTCACAGATACACCTCAATAAACTGGAACGCTTACAAAACATGGCAATCAGGTACGTCTATGGTTTGAGGAAATACGACCACATATCCCAATATAGAATGCAACTAAAATGGCTCACCATTAGACAACGTCGTGCATCTGAATATTCTTAGACTTCTATATACTATCCCTTTTCAGCCTCACACTCTTCTTACCTGAAAACTAGGTTCAAATTTCTTGCTACTGTTCATTCTTTAAACCTTCGTTCAGAATCCAACAATAAATTAGTCCTACCTGTCAGCCGCACTGAAACCTATGGTGACTCCTATACTGTCAAAGCCGCTATTTTATGGAATGCGATACCACATGAAATTCGTCAATCGGAATCAGTACAAGTCTTCAAACGTCGTCTTAAAACCTATGAAACGGATTTATAAATAAAAAAATAAATAAATAAACCTTCGCATCTCAAAATGCAGTAAGAGCCGACTAGAATGATACCAAGCTAAAACTATCTGAATCTCAATTCAAAAGCCTGCTCGTTAATACTTGGCTTTAATTTTTTATTTATCAACTGTAATAACCCACTTTCAATAAGTGCTTATAAAATACTATTTGAATAAAGTATATTTTGATTTGATTCGCATATATAAATCGCTTAACTCTAATACGCTTTTAAATGAAAAAAAATTACAACTCGACTATTTCACGATTATATTAGGAGAAATTTTGTACCACCTGTAAAATAAATAAATCTACTTTTCTACTGTCTACTAGAAGGTTCAAACGATACTCGGAACATACGACGGTTAACTACTAGATTCCAGTAATAATCTACAATGTTTCTCTTGAGCCTGGTCGCACAGACCTCTAAATGTAACAAGACAAGTCTGAAGTATCAGTATGCTTTGATTTCATCAGAAACGCTGATCTACTGGTATGAAAAAACACGATTATGCAGACCGACTTTATTGCAATGCTTACATTTTCGATTAGAATAGCAGCTGTTAGATATATGTCAGTCACCAAAGCAATTACCTAAACATGGTTATAATATATATAATATATATTCTGCATAGTTTTAAAAACAGTACATTCATCTTAAAAAATATTCTGCTTACATAACTCGCATCTCTTAATGTACTTCCTTTTAGGTGGCTCATCGGTTTGATTTACTGAATCACGTCACTTATAGTGAATACTTTGAATTTATCGTAAACTGTCCTACCACCCTCTGGTTTTTTCGGTATTCCTGGTCACTAAAGTTTTTTTTTTTCTTTATTTATTTTACATGGGAGTTTGAGTCATAATATTGACTATGTCACCTCCGTATAGCATTTAACTTAATACTTTAAATACAATTTTAATCTTGCAACAACTTGGCTAGCATAATAGCATTGCTTGATAGTGGCGCGGCTAATATACTGTTACACATACCTACATTATATGATTTTAATGAAAGGGGCCTAAAATGTTAATTTCGCACACATTCCATTATTATGTGATATATATCATCGATACAATTACATTGTGCGCATTTTTCTGTATTAGACAAACCCATCAAAAACTTAAACTTATTCGAAAGAATGTGTCCGGAACGAAGTCTCAGTAAAGATACAATCTGTCTTCTTTTCATTTTAGATCTATCAAACCAAGGATATCGGGGAAGCTCGCTTATCATTGTTTTATACCATATACCTATGTACCGTGATCTCTCGTCAAAATATTCTTGCCAATTACGTCTGCACATTTCTTTTAATTGAAATAGGATTTCATTATGTAGAGGAACACAATCGTAAGGAATCCCTTCACTGTCATTAAAAGATGTAATGAACCGAATGTAAACTGGTCTAAATTTAAACTTTATTTTTACTGTTACTAGTTTCTATGTAAGAAGCTTCTCTTGCGAATATTATAAATTTTCTCTAAATAGTTCCTTATAATATCAACAGATTCAATTTCGTCATTCATTTTTAACCGCAACTAAAAAAATATCTTGTGTAAACTCTATAAACATTAATCGAAGATGGTCTTTATTAACACAATTTCTTGGCCCACAGAACTGATAATGCTCAGATGTCTTTCAATTTCATTTAATACTTATTCACGCTTTATCTGATTTACTTGCCATTTAATTCTGTATAGTAATGAGAATCAATAATAACGCTTGGTTTTCCGCAGCGTTCTTTAAGTATCTGGTTAAGACAGGCTATTTGATAGTATTTATAAATTGCATATAATCCTTCAATTGCCTGCTTAGCGTCACCTTCTAGAGCCGATTGTAAATAATAACTTATCAATATCACTAATATTCTTAATATCACCGTTAAATGAAAAGTGATTCGAAACATATGCCACTGTATGCTATGTACTTAACGTTACCATCGAATTTCGCTATTCATAATACATTCATATTCAATTACTAACTATATCTCAATTGTCATTAGAATGGTGCTTTACTTATTGTTTAAACAAACATTCATTTCTATCAAAACTTAATCCTGAATTTGTATGGCAGTATAATGTATATTCACTAATCTCTTTGAAGTTAGGTTCGATAACTGATTTACAATAATTATGAATTTCTATAACAAATCTACAACTGATTCCTTTAATTTAGACTCAATAAACTCCAATTTATTAAAACTAGATATGACTATTCATTTCTCTTGTACACGCAAACCAAGTTGAATGTAAAAAGAATATTTATGAATAAGTCCAAGTCAGGTTTGCCGTTTGGATGACATCTTTCATTAGAAAACAGTATTTTAAATTTTAAAATCTGTATCCATAATAATACTACATACTATATTGTAACAATGTCCTAGTACTGTATTGTAACAATTAAAATTAAGTATTATTGCAGTCTTCAACAATAATACTTAATTCCAATTCTATATTAAAACTGTAATAATACCGAACACTAAATATTATTATTTGTTAAACCTACTGAATTTTACTTTGTTCACTAAATCAAAGAATTATAAAATTAATTTTATATATATTATAAATAGTGTAAACTTTAAGAACCACTGACACGACACTCACTGCACGCACTGTTCAATTTGATTTATATCCATATATAAAATTCGTGAATATCAGAAATTGAAAAAAAAATATCAGTAAAATAAGTAGCCATTGCTATTAATCAGAATACAATTACAACCACTTAAATATTATTTAATACACTAATCTCTCTCTTAATATCGAGACGAGATTATATATAATATTCCTAAAACATTATATATATCTCTCGAATCATAGCTGCCTTTTAAAATTACCTATTTATTACTTCACATTTTTTGAATTAAAAGTTACACTAACGATTACTGAATATGCCTTGTAAATATGAATACCTCATTCTTACTGTCTTGTTTCAATACAAATATTGTTAACGCCTTGTCCGTAACAATAAAATCACTCACTATCTAACATATTTTCCAGCACTTCACTTTAATTTCTCAACCTTATAGGTAGAACTTGCCATTAATTTATAATTATTTATTATAATTAATTTATGTACTAATACACTTCCTTATTTAATATAAACTACACTCACGAATCTTAATTTTGGCTCGAAGTACAGCCATATTATTTCATATCACTTTTGAGTCAAAATAACGTCTATATTATTTTCAGAAAATAATTATTTCATTTTTAACGAGTCTCCTCGTTCATCAATTAACATTCAAAATTAATAATATGATACAGTTCCATGGCTTATTTAAAATTATACTAAAATTTTATTAGGTAATACAAAACAACAGTACTTAACAAAAATTATATTCGTTCGATATGATGCGGGTATACTGATTTACTTATAAATCTCACGCATATTATAATTATAAACCGATACAAGGTTTTTAAGAATAAAAAATTAGAATATAACCTATTATTGAATTACTATTCGAATTTCAGTGCATAGTTTTAAATAAAACTTAATATAAAGTATCCCAGCACCTCCACCATGTCGCCAAATACCCTGGGCGCCGGGTACCCAGTTCGTTGGTATTTGTCGAATATAACGAATATAACGACGTATCGCAATTATAATGTAACTGATAAATACACAAATATGATTTACTGATAATGAATGTGATCTGATTTATCATACGAGGGTTTGATCCCTCGCTAGTGGCCTCCAACCTCCCCTATAGCCACCCCGAGCCTCGCTAAGCTTGTAACTAGTCTGATTTAACTGATTTACGAATGACTGAACTCACGCTTCTGAATACTGAATCTATTACTATGAATTATACCGAATCTCTGAATCTCTCTTGCCACATGTCTATACTGAATCTCTGAATCTAATTTATGAGCAACAAACGGCTCCCGCGCAACACCACTGAATTATACTGAATCTTTGAATATTTGTAAATTGAACACTTAACACATTGGTAAACTGAATTCACTTACTTGGCAAACACGGTGTTGCGCCTGATCTGCCTCGCACGTTTACACAACACTTTTACTCAGAAGCTCGCACCCGACCTGCCACGGTCGCGTTCCGTATACGACTGACTCAAATCGCAATCTATTCTATTTGACAGTCTTCGTTCTACCCTCAAGTTTATAAGAAATAATATTTAAATATTTTATCACTATTTCGCGACTACCCTACGGTATTCGCGACAGTCCATGCCTACATGTAATAAAATTTCAACTTCGATACAAAAACCGAATTTATACTTTTTATGAAAACCACTGGAAAGACTAATGAAATTTGGTATGATGATAGCTCCATAGCTTACGTTATCCAGGTCAACGTAAATAGGACAAGTTTCAATGTAGGAAAATATCTCACCCCTGACTAATTTGCGTACTAAATAGTACATGTAAACTTAATAGAGACGAACCCCAACGGAACAAGGGGGAGTCGCAACTCGCAAGGTCTACAATAGACCTTTAAATTAAAATTTAGCCACTTAAGTGTTACGAGTATGTCCACAATATAAAAATATATACGAATCATAAATTATTATTAATTTAAGTTAACACTCATTGGGCGACACTAAAGATGCGTTTTTTTGAATTTTGTTTAAGTTAAGGATTTGTGTGACAACATCTGTAGGAACGGATAACGTATGTTTCTGATAAATATCAATTAATTTAATTGGTCTATGCAGAAACTTGTTCACTTGGTAAGATTAGTTGGAAATATAATAATTATATTTATCGCGTTACGGCTCGAATTAACGGACACGTCCATCGTTTTATATCATAACTAGCGACTCGCCCTCGCTTCGCTCGGGCTCTTCCCTAGATTTAGCACAGGTAAAGCCGCGGGATCTGCTAGTTATGCATATAAACCTTCCTCTTGAATCACTCTATCTATTAAAAAAAACCGCATCAAAATCCGTTGCGTAGTTTTAAAGATTTAAGCGCACATAGGGATATAGGGACATAGGGACAGAAAGGGCGATTTTGTTTTATACTATGTAGTGATAAAAGTCTAGAAGAGTCGTATAGTACGACTCAAGCGACGTGAGTTATAAAAATAAGAAAATTGGGAAAATGCCAGTGATCGCACACCTAGCGTTCCGTAGCAATAAACATTAATATTATGTTAAAATAATATTATGTTTTGTCAACTAAATAATATTTACAACTAAAACTGATATAGAAATGGTGGACCTCAATTACTTGTATGGACTATGGAGTGCCTCTCGCCTCTATATTTCCATAGTTTGTAATCTGTATACAGACAGACCTTATCTAATACCAGTTAAAATGTTTGTGAGATGCGGACAGGCTGACGTGACGCATAAAACGTTCAGTTTATATCTTTTAACTAAGAAAATTTAAATAGTAATTTAAGCAATATATTTAACCTAAACTTGATAATTTCCTCAAAATGTTAACAGCATAATATTGGCTCCGTATTGAGAAAATAAAAACAAAAGTACCTTACTTTTTAATGAGTTTTAGTTAGAGTAAATATAACTAAGTTAAATATACATTATATCATTAGGTATATATAGCTACTCTTCATAGTATGTTATTTACAGGACATCACATTTTTAATGTAGAACACGTATAAAATAATATTTAAATCATCTCTATGTACTAAGTTTTTATAAACGTTGGTATTCATAGACATCTTTGTAAGTCCCATTTCCCACAACCATCTATACATTTTATATTGAACAATGTCAACAGTTTGCCATCAATGTTAATTATAAAAAGGCGAAACTCATCGATTGTTATAGAGCTTGTCGAGGAAATCTGCTTACAATGACCGTGAGAATTATTATCTATTTACGTCAAACCTAAGTTTCTTTTGAAACATGCACAATATGACAAACTATTAAACTTAAAAGTTTTTGCATATTATACAAATGCGTGTTATGTTTAGTACAAAATTTTAATTACTATGTTCTCGTTTAGTAGGTACGTCTGAGCTGTTAATTTATGTAGTTCGAAATTTTTAAATACTTTTGTTTATTTTGTTGTTTCACTGTAGAGTAAAACTCTACTAGTTGTAGCAATTTGACAGTAAGTTTGTCACTTTTATTGTATTGAAAGTTACTTGCAATATTTTTAAATTGACCAGTATTCTATATTGGACTAATTTAACATAGGCGCCGTGGCTTAGTTGGTTAAAGCGCCTGTCTAGTAAACAGGAGATCGCGAGTTCGAATCTCGCCGGGGCCTTTAAAGTTATCGTCTTAATTTTTACTTTGCTCCTTATTATAATATTTCTCTCATTTTGCTATTCATAAAACAGTGAAGTTATAATTAAATCAGAGAATTTTGAAAGAAATACAATAAAAAATATAATAAAAAGAATAAAATAATTTATGTAAAGCTTAAAAAATTGCGTTTACATGATCATACTGGTGCGTGCATGTAATTGAAATAGGAAATAACTTCTTATCAATTAAATGGTAATTTCATAGGTACACGCAGTTAACATCAGGAAGCTTAATTAAAAGCAATATGTAAAGTCATTAGTTATGTGGTCGGCAAGTGTAATCGCAAAAATTATGTGCTGTGATGATATAGAAGTATAAACCCATGTTTATTACTACCAAGCACAAAATATTATTACAGAAAGCACGCACACACTTTGCGCATATTTATCACATATGTGTACATACATATTATGTAAGGCAAAAATATTTATCCATAGATTGTAACAATCTTTAGTTTAGTGCTAAACAAATTAAAAATACTTATATGTCTCGAAAAATCCATATAAGTACTAAATAAAAACTAGTTTAAAAAATAATCCGACTATGAAAAAAGGAGTCTCAAATGATCGTTCATTTATCAATAAAATAATTCAAATAGAAATCCAGAATTGCAATATAGGCACCAAAATAGTTAAGGTAGAGCCACTTACTGTATACTATAGAAATCTAAAGCTAATTATGATTGAGACAAACGACAATTTATTTCCACGATATTCGGGACAGTATAACGGCGTTGAACATACAAAAATATTATGAGGCTAATGCTAACGCATACAAAGACGTTTGATAAAATATTACAATACTTATGACATTCAAAATTTAAATCAGAAAAACATATACGGTGTGCTACATTTAAATATGTGGAATAGAAATTATAATGTGCTCATAAAAAGGGAACTTTTATGCCATATAGTATTGGCAGTAGGTACATAAAGTAATATAAATACTTAGATGTAATAGATCTTTAGGCACAGTCAAATAAATAAAATACTACTTTTTTGATTGATTGATGATTATAAAAAAAATATAGTCGTCCATGGGTATACTCGTACTTCATAGATACGTTATTGTTCACTTCACGCCCAGTAGATTAAACACTTATATTCTTTACTAGCGACTCGTCCTCGCTTCACTCGGATTCGTCCCTAAGTTTAGCGTCAGCGAAGTCAAGGGTTCCGCTGGTTAAAATATAGAAATTTTTTACCTCCTCCTCTTCAAAAGAGGTTCAGAAGTCGGTTAAAAAGTGGTCTAAGTTACGCCTTATAACATTGGCTATCTGCGAGTGAAAATCCCGTCAAAATCGGTCAGCCGTTTCAGAGATTACCCGGAACAAACAGACAGAAAGACAAACAAAAATTTTAAAAATTGTTTTTTTTTGTTTCTAGTACTATAATATACTTTCATATACATTTAGTGAAAAGCAGTCAATTTGAAATTAAAAACAGGCACTCCAATTTTATTTATATGTATAGATACATAATCTGTTTCAAAAGCGCTATTCTGGTTAATAGGCAATAATCCGTAACAACGTAACCAAACTAATAATAGTACTTGAAGAAAATTGGTAATTACTCTTGACTCAAAATTAGGTGGCATTGAACTTGGCCTGTAGCCTCATAGATAATAATATGGCGGAGGTGAAAATTATAAATGCTATTATCTTCTGACATGTTATTACGATCGGATTTATGATACGTTAGAGTTAAGAGTATGTACGTAATTCTCATACCCATAGCTCAGCAGGCGTAGATGCTTTAAACGCCTACACTACATGCAGTGAAATAAATTGTATTGGGTTATAGGAAGATTCAAAAACATCTTCGAAATGTTGTATATTTTTTTAATTACACTTGGGTATATTTTTAACACCGGTAGATATATCAATTTCATCAACATGTGTACTAATAAAGACGTAGATAAGTGTCTCTACTATCTCTACTTATTAACCTTAGCTCTTCTCCTTTGAAAATCGTTCCTGAAGTTTATAAATGATAGGTATGACTTTGAATTATATAATAAAATAAATATATAAGAGCGTTGTAGTGTATCTATTTTCATGGCTATTGTGATTACTTTTCAAGCTTACTAATTTCTGTGAAGTCTATACAGACAAGTAAAATTATAACATGTTACCTTCCACAGTCTCTACATTTATCGTGCATCTTTCTCACTTTCGCTTTTTAAGTCTCATTCAACATTGTTTGATTTAAATCTCATATTTAGATAACTGTATTATTTATCTTGATCAGGAATTTGAAAGTACAAAAGATATCGATTAGTAGTACATTTCATGTTCATGCGATTTGACCGTGCTTTCACTCATTTAATTTATGGAAGGGCTACAACGGGATTTGTGAAGAATGTCTCTAAGGTCTCTGGTTATGTGTAATGAATGAATGATTACAATGTTAAAGAAATTTTATGATCCCTAATGATATGATGGTTTATATCACCTTGGCTTATATAATTTTATTAATTCACGTTACATAGAATAATAATTAACTTTTATAAACATGTGCGTAGAGTTTTATTTAAAAGAGTAAATGTAAAGCATGTTGAGTTATAAAAAACTTAAGAAGTATTTTTTTTTAATTTGTTGTGCATCCTTTGTGAAGTTGAAACAGTTCAAATTAGTATCGGAACATTAAGTTAATAAACTTAAAATCTATATTGCGAAATTCTTAAAAATACCATTTGTAACATACGTTATAATGGACTTGCAAAAAATATAATTATTATATTTTTGGTGTTCACTGAAACGTTTAATTTAATTATACCTATTTGTTGTGCCTTAAAGTTTTATCTTATAGAGGAAATAATACCGTGTAAAAACTTCTCTTGGTGGTCTATTCACACGCGCATTGTACCTACTGGAGATTCACAGTTTTAATTACGGTTTAAATTACGATAAATTATGTAATTGAAGTTAATGCCCATATTAGTGAAACAAAGTTAAAATTGCTTAACTACATAAACATGGATAATTTAAGTAACTTTAGGCTTGTAAATCTAATTAAGTAATATATATTATAATATTATGATTATAGTGCTTATTCTAGCTATAATTTTAGTTTTTAATATTATTTTTTTATTGATTTTCTGAAATCAAAATCGTAGAGCTATTACTACCTACCTAATACTTATAAAAACACACAATCATTATGATATTTTTTTAATATAATAAGACAATAAGTGAAATACATTGAAATAGAAAGAGTAAAATAATAAGAATTTGTGCTAAAATGATTCTCACAATACATAACAAATCACACTAACTATGTGAAACAAATTAATTTTAATGGTACGTTATACGACTAGTATATTAAGCTATTATAATCAGATTGATGATACTAGATATTTTATTTTTAACACTTTGTTTAGGGCTACTTCGATCATTTAAGAACAATGGAAAGTTATGGTTGAACTCAAAGACTGGGTACCGCTACTTGCTAAACTTCCGTTCTTGGCTAACAGCTGAGATAGCCCAGTTCGATTAGCGCAGTTAGTGGCACAATAAAACTGCATAAATCATACTTACTTAATTAACGTGCTTAATTTGGTTGAATTTTCGTCACAATCCTTTTTAAAATACATAGGGAGGTACGTATAATGCAATATGATGTAATTTTGAATTAATTCCAAAATTTTAACGTAAATAATACAATTACTTCAATAATTTTTTTTATTATTATTTAGATAGCTCGCGGTTTTATGCTTTAAGTTTAGTGTTTTAGATAGTGAGACTATAAATTTTATTCATATGTAAAGTAATTACCCTTACTTGATGTTATAATATTATGTAAACAAGTTATGCTACATTTAAATAGTTATCAAACTTATATCATATCTAGATTATCCAGTACTATTCAAAAGAAAAGCAAATAAGTGCAATCTGAGCAACTTGATTTCTCTACATTAGGTTTGCATTACTATATACGGCGCTTATAATGAATTAATCAACTAATGTACAGCTGAATGTGTAAGGACGGAACATCTTTGACAACTTAAAGTTTAAACTTGTTACTATTAATTAATTACTTACTTATTGAGTTACACATAAAACAAATGCGAAAGGTTGAAAAAGTATTTTCTCAAACTTTTCACTTGTCACAAATTTTATTTTATTTTAAGTGTGCTCTACATTTAAGTAGATATGTTTTGAGAATTGCCGGGAGAAGAAACCATTACTTTATACATATTATAATGATATAATCACGATTTAAATTTTAAAGTATTCTATGTCAAGCTCCAGTCAAATTTTATCCATCAGTTCCTGTTGATCATTCTAAAAGTATAGCGACTCACCCTCGCTCCCGTATATTTCACAGAGACAGTATGATATTTTCTCGTCGTACCAAATCATATCAAATATTATAGAATTGTGGTTTCCTTGTGATGCGGTCCTAGCCAAACTAACACAACCAAACGGACAGACAGACAAAATTCTAAAAGCTTTAAGTTTGGCCTCTTTATCAATAAAAATGATTATTTCAATAAGATTTTCCAAAAAATATTTGATGTAAATTTTCGATTAAGCTGGGGTTTTTTACATATATATTATACACTTAGATAATAATAGTTTTTTGTTAGTGGAGATTCTGGTAGTTATTAGCTATACAAAAAGAAACTATAATAACAGAAAACTAAAATGACAGAAACAAAAAAGTTTGTACCAAGAAAATCGTTACTGTGCTTAATGATTTGTGTCTTTATAAAAGGAAAAAATATCACCTGTTAAGGAATTATAGCTATTTTTAAGAGTCCCAAGATAGTGATAATCAATTCTTTAATCTAGCCTAGAAAATTGTTTAGAATTGCTTTCATTTCCGTTGCTTTGACCGCTAATCTAACCGCAAATACTATCCAGTCATTAGATATTTCTAACATTCATTCCTGCTGTAATTGTTGTGAACAATTTTAATTTTAATTAGAACTGTATGAATTTGTAACATGAATTTTGCAGTAAAAATAGTACTCTAGAATCAAGACTCCTTCACCCCCTTCCTTCTCGTGGTGGGGAGTGTTTTCATTATTTAATTTTAAAACAAATATTTTACATTATTTACAGGGAGTGCCGAAATGTGGTGGACTGTACTTCTTTTTTTTGCGGCTGCTTCGAGTATCCAAGCTCGACCAAATCAAGTGAAGGATGTAAAGACGTCTTGCGACAAAAACTCTATGAGCATACAGCTTGAGATGGAGAAGCCATTCAAAGGACTGATATTTAGCAAAGATTTTTCTAGAGAATGCCGTGTTCAAGGTATGGATGTTCTTAGTAGTAAGTAAACAATTAAATATTAAATAAAGATGTACATATAATTTTGTGTTATCTCATGTACCTATAATTAAAATAAGTTTTATAGCGAAACATTTATTTATTCTATTTGTATTTTTTTTGTCATTCAAAAGAGAAATATTTTTCAGTTATTGCTAGCCTTTTATCTGCCTATCTTTAGTTACCAAAAGTTAGAAGTTCAAAATATAGATTGTCTTTGATTTGAAGCCATTTTTTTACTCGGAGAGTAGAAAAAAAGCCAACTAAATTACTTAATGGCACGCAAGAACGGAGCCGCAAGCAAATATAATTCTTACAGATACATATATTATATTTACAGTAAAAATATTGTTTTAAATGTAATAACAATATTTTAAATATGCCATTATAGGTCAAATGCTAACTAAAGTATCTCTTCAACTGCCATCAAACGCTTGCGGTGTGAGGACGTCCACTCTCAACACTACCGTAGAGGAACCCGACGACAACGAGGACTTATACTACACCGTGGAGCTCATCGTCCAGATGGACAGACAACTGCAACAGTCTTCAGATCAGGAATTGATAGTCAGGTAATTTGCTTTTAAATTACATATACTTAGTACTTAGGTACGACATTAATATAACGTATGTTACGTTATGTTCTTTATACTGTGGCTTCTAGGCTAATATAAAGCATTCAAAAATTAAGATAGATATTTAAAACTATAAGTCAGTAGTGTGTTTAAAAGGTGATTTTATTGTATATCTATCGCTTATCGACTTTTGCTAGACTCCTCTTGCAGTAAGTTTTCGAAATATGATACGAATTAAAGCCAAAAACAAATCATGTATGGCCAATACACATTAAATTGAATTAAGATACATAAGACGAATATTATGTATTGAACCCTTTTTAACTTACCACTGTTGGGTACGGGCCTTCTTTCAATACGAGTCGGATCAGGCCATAGTCCACCACGCTGGCCAAATACGAGTTGGTGAACATATTTTTGTGATAAAATAATAAATATATCATATTGTAATAGTCTATCATATCATATGTGATTTGTTAAATATATCTTATATAATTAAATATCATAATTGAAACTGACTGACAAAGCAATGCTCTATTTAGCAAACCTTGACATTTGCTATTGCTCTATGTAAGGCGTGGAAAGGTCGAACCCTCAATAAACGCACCTCACTAAACCCATCAATCCTCAAATATACTGACTTTTCCACTCTAGTTATTTCATGTTACATATATAGCCTTGGGAAATATAGGTCCTAAATCCTATACAAAGATAATGTTTTTTTATACGTGATGTTTTTAAAGTTTTAATTAGATATAACTTTATTACTAAATCAAGAATATAATATATGTATTAGATATTACCTTTCTATTCTTTATTTTAAAACCTTAATTTATAACACACTAATTCTAGCCTTAGTCCTAGGGTATATTGTACTCGTTACTCGTATATAAAATTTCATCCATTATTTTTGAGTCGAAACCATAAACAATCACTATCACTACATATTACATATAAAACAATGTTCTCCGTCGCGTCTGTTTGTCTGGTCGCGAAAAACGCAAAAACTACTGCAGCTGCAGATTTTCGTGCTGTTTGCACCAATGGATAGATAGCAGAACCCGCGGTTTCGCTAGTTATATACTAAAACCTTCCTCAAGTATATGTTTGTACTTAAACTTGGCATAACTATAATATTATAATTTACAAAGTAGGTAATCATTGATGAATGATGGCATATCTTGTAAAAGAATTTAAAAAAATAATGTCTAATACACTACATTTTAATTATCTACTTCCATACTTTATATACAGTTGAATATACATACTTTCAATAAGCCTAATATAAACTTTGAACAGGTGCAAATTGCAACCTCGTGCAGTCCGCATAAACAGTTCCGCGCTAGAGGGCGTCATTAAATCTAAACTACGAGAAATGACCGGCCACGACGGGAAAAGGATGAGGTAATGACTATCTAGCAACTATGTGTAATTATTCTTTAGATTCAATGTTAACGTGAATTAATATATCCGATAAACTTTGAACGCCCATAATTTATTGGCATATATTCTTGAATGACTTTACTGTCTAATTAATCATGTTTTATGGTCATTCTATAATTTAATGAATGATGTCTTGTTGAGAACTATGTTTTTATATTATTTTTTGCTCTTGTTTTTACGTTTGTTGACTTAATTAGACAATGCTGATATTTTGTTTTATTTTTCTTTTTGTATGTGCTACTAGCTACTACTACTAGCTACTGCTACAAGCGACTTAGTCTTCTGACAAAAGTATATTACATTCCGATGTCTAATATGTATTTTACTTGTTTACTATATTTTATACGAAATAATCTTTTAATCTACAGTAGTTCGATATGTGAGTACTTATAAATTTTTTCTTTATTTAACCTGTTTTAGGACAGGCCGTAATCGCCATGGGTTCGAGAAGTCAGCGGAGATGGAACAAAGACAGTACCTACTGGAGGCTGCGAGGGCGTGGATGGATCTGGCGCCGGCCGCCGCCGGGACCGAACCCGCTACAGTCGAGGTTGGGCAGCCGACAAGGTTGCTCATACAGTGCACACTACCTGGTAAATTATCCTTCGAATTTGGAAAATCCTATTAAAGTAGTTTTTAAAATTTTCTTTTGTATGTCTGTTTGTGACAGAAAGGAAACTGTCACATGCGACATCATAAGAAAACTACTAGATAGTTTTGATGAAATTCGGTACCTAGGTATAATAATATAATAACTCTAGCAACATTTTGGGTATACTTATTAAAAAGGAAAAATATCTCGTCTTTGAGAAATCTACACTTACAGTTGAATAATGACAAAATTGTATTACTTTTCAGTTGGTGTTGGTCTTCGCGTAACAAACTGTGTAGCTCACGATGGCTTAGGGGAGGCGTCCCAAAAACTGTTAGACGACGCCGGCTGTCCTATAGACCAGGCTATATTCGACACCCCGACAGTACATCGACATAAACAAAACATCGAACAACAAAAAAAATTACAACTAAAAGCTGATGAAGAGAACTTTGACAAAACAGATCCCGAATACATTTTCAAAAATATGATGACATATCAACACGCAGTAACGACGTTTGCGGCATTCAAATTTCCTGACAGAGCAAAATTGCATTTGTCGTGTGGAATAGAACTATGCAAAGGACCGTGTCCGCAGGTAGATTGCAAGTCTCTACAAAAACCACAGCAAACTAAAGATGGTCTCGTAAGAAAAGCCAGGCTAGATAAAGAGGCTAAAGGACTGGTGATAGATAGACTCGAAGTGTATAACAGTATTGAAGTGCTTGCTCCTAATATTGAGTTGGAAGATGAGGCTTCGATTAGAGGTAATATTTTTTAATTGTCTCTTAGTGGTTTTGCTTTGATTTTGTATTTCCGACATTACGAATAATTTATAGAAAGTTACGCAGATTTTAATAGCGACGACTATTGAGAACTATGAACTTTACCCACAGTTATCTATTCCGTGACTTTACCCTCCTCCTATTAAACCTTACCATGCCGATACCATGCGCTCGTCGGGAAAATTGAAACTACAAATAAACTTATTAATTTTGGAAAATACTTAGTTCTGATTATTAAAAGGAAACTGTTTTAATTCTTCACAGGTTCAAGAAGAGTGGAGGGAGAAAACGAATTCGTACGAGGTTTCTCGCCCGGAGACAAAACAATTTGTTTGTCTCCCGGCAAAATGGCTCTTGCATTCTGCATTTTAGGTATCATATTCCTATGTGCGATAGCTGTTGCGTTTGCGTCATTGGTGCGAGCGAGACGGCGAATGGCTCGAGAACAGATGCATCCGTCCCTGTCTCTGTATACTGGAAGCAAAAGCATGTTCTCTTCGAGCGGAAGCAGTAGTTCAGGACTTAGTGGTAGTAAGCTGCTTCTTACAGACAGTCCATATCTAGATCATCATTCTTCGTCTAGTAACAACTGGCCATTCCAAAGGGCATTTTGAAATATACCCTTATGTTAACTCACCGTTACACTCAGCTGTGTTAAACTTCTTATTTGTTACACTTAAGCATGAAAAGTAACTTGAAAAGGAACTTTAAAAATAAAGTAAAATTGGAAATATTTATATTATCTATACTAATATTATAAAGCTGAACACTTTGTTTGGTTGAACGGGCTAATCTCAGGAACAACTGGTTCGAATTGAAAAATTCCTTTTTTTTGATAGTCCGTTTATCGAGGAAGGCTATATTACATCACGCTACGACCAATAGGAACGGAGCATGAAAAATGTTGCAAAAACGGGAGAAAAATAATTCTTTTGATTTTCAACCTTTAGAACGCTAGCGGAATCGCGGGAAAGGCTATTTTATATTTATATATATAAGTGAAAAGCATAATTATATAGCATAATATTGTATAATAATAGTTAATGTTATAAGTGGACTTGACTGAAATACTTACATTAAGATATACCTAGCGACAGTGGTAATTAACGACAAAATAATACGTATAAAAAGTAACTTTAAAATATAAATAAAGTATGAAATGTAATAATTAATATTTTTAAATTTTTGCATATTTTACAAGCATTTGTTTTTATCATCTTAGTTTTGGCAAAAATTTAGAAAAGCCTAGGTTTTAAAAAAAAAAATAATTACATTTTTAACGATGAAATCACGGAATAGATAAATAAAATGTCTTCTCTGTGGATGGAATAATGTCTTTTACAACATAAATTACTCATAAAAGATTAGGTTTTATATTTATAGTCTTCTTTTAAACAAAGCTTTAGTAAAATAAGTTAAACATAAATTGAGGAGGTGCTTTTGTATTTTATAAAGAAAATAATTTATTACTATTATAAGGGAATGGGGTAAGTATATTTTTTGATAAAATATGTTTTAACAAATTATATATTAAATATATCATAATATTTAGTTATACATTAGCACTTCCTCGACATGCAAAACTATGTTTAAAAATATTTTAGATTATTTATCGAGTTTATGTGATAATATAAATTATTAAAAGATACTTTGTACTTTTTAACTTTTATAATAAATAAAAGCAAAATAAAAAAAAAACAATTTCTCATTTATAACTTCAATCCCATTCTTCCCCATATCAGTATTAAAATTTACTTGACTTATAACAATAGATTTTAAAATGTACTTTTTTTAGCTTAAGCATACAAAAATGTTGGTAATAACTAATAAGGTAAACAGGTAAAACATAAGAAAAGTTTCCTGATAGCTTTTTGCCTCCTAATTTCATAGTCATCAACGCCATTACCTATTTTATAGTTTCAAATTCTAATTTCATCTGTTTGGTCTGGCGAATCTTGAAACTGCTTGGCCGATTTTGACGGGACTTTCAGTCGCAGATAGCTCATATTATTTGAAGTAACTTAGGCTACTTTTATTTAATTAGAAAATTAGGAAAACCTTTTAATTTATTTTAACTAACGCCTAGCGGGCTGGGTTTGCAAATATAGTACATATAAGAAAAGTTGCAATATACATAATACATATATTGGTCTAAGAGCCGGTGGAAGATCGACCTTCACCGATCTGATAACCTGATGAGACATATTTTTTATCAAATATAATTTATAAACAAATATGCCTATAATGACTTGCCTATCTGAAAGTTCTCATGGCTATTCTTAATAAAATTAACTTTAATCGATTTTTTTTTCATCACTTTCATTCTTTTGATAACCAAATGAATTTTATTTCACTGTTAGTTTTTAACACACAGAATATGCCTCAGTAGGTAATCTACTCATTTTTGTGTATGCTACCTGGCAAGCCGATGTGAACAGGTAAGTCAATATAGGTGACTCCATCGTTCTGCTAACTTATCGAAAGTTATATCAAATTTTAGATCATTTTATTACAAAATCAGTCATATAGACTTGCCTGCAAAAAATCATACTTAAAGCACTGTTGCCTAGCTAAAAATAGAGCCATGAGCACTTTTAGATAGGCAAGTAATTATAGACATATTTGTTTATAAATTATATTCGATAAAAAATATGTCTCATCTGGTTATCAGATCGGTGAAGGTCGATCTTCCACGGTCTCCTCTACTATATGATATATTAAAATTTCAAGAAAAGGTTGATATGCCATTTGCAGGTAGGTATAATAATTTACGGAAATAGAGATTAATTATTAACTTCTCTGTAAAAAGTACCTCCAGTTCCAAAACCCACCTGAATGGCGAACCTGGGAGCGAAGCATAATTATGTACTATGTAGCAATATACTCTATGGAGCGAAGTGAAGTGTGCTAAGTTAAAAATTTTATATTTTGTTCAATATCGACATTTGCCTATGTCCTAAATAATAATAATTATTTGGAAGCGAAAGTTTTTCAATCCTCGATTAATTAACTATCCTACTCTACCAACTTTGGCCTGGTTTTAAAATATACACTGATGCGATTCTAGCGCCACCCAAAATTTAACACATTTTAATACACAGAGATAATCCTCCTCACCTCTACCCTCCATACTCCATAGCACTTATAGAAAGAAGGTTAAGCATCAAGAGTAGTGGGGGTACGTCGGCTTATCGTGACCAAATTTTCCATTTCTTGCCGTGGCGTGATGATAAACTGGGATGCTGTGCAACTAAGAGAAAATAATGCTTACACGAGCATTTTCCAAAAAACGATTTTTTAACAATGTTGGTTTTAAATAATAAACCTCATTTAATAAACGTAATTTATTATAAAAGTAATTCTGTTGCTACATTCATTATTTTACTCCGTACATAATTCATAATCTATAATCATTTCTCTAGTAAGAGTATCCGATTTATTCAAAGACAACAAACAATTTTTGTACTCTGTCAGCCTTCTTCGGTCTATGCCGGTGTATGACATCATTCTGTGCAAAGAACAAATTAAGTAAAACAGAAGTCTAATATAGGCATAATTATTATGATTATAAATGTAAATAAATACATAATACATTATTAATATAGTCTGTCATATGAATAATTTATTAATCTTTATGATATAATAAGGTCTGGTTTACGATATAAATAGTGTATAATTTTTGGATAGACGATATATTGTTCCTAAAAAGAAATAAAATCTTTGGTAAAACATTTAATTATCATTTATAATTGATTTAAACCAGATGTCAATAGCATACATTATAGTTAATTCAATGAAATAATCATTAAACATCTATTACATTAAATATATTACTTAAGAAAAATTGCTGTTAATTCTTACTCTAGACAGTTAATAACTCTCATTCTTCTTTTAATTAGTTAATTTCTTAATCGTCATTTAATGATTTTCTAATAATTTAAATTCTATAATAATAATCCATAAGTTTAATAATTTGTATATTTTGTAAACAGAATAGATATAGCATTGTCAAAATAATTTAATCAGGTGTCGGTCGTGTCACATCTGTGTGTCATATATTTAGTCTATGACATGGGTGGTAAGGTGATGCTTTCGCGGCGATCTTTTGCTTTGCCTTGGACGCCGTGTTCGTACTCATAGTCGCTGATGATATTTAGATGATTCGTATATAAATAGCGATTATTTTTAAATTTCGTTCGAATAAGTGAAGATTGAATTGTGAGTTATACGTAAAAACCGGTTAAAAACAGTTAAAATTGTGCTGCTTGACCTGGGTACTAATTTTGTAGTTAGTCCTGGAAACTAAGTGATATTTTGTGAGTGTCGACGAAATTCTGTATCAATTGTGCCGAGAGGCATTACTTGTTACATTTAACTCAAGGTAAGAAATATTTTAGGTCATTGTTTTGGAATTCTGTTTTGCCGTTATGCCTATTAGATTCGATTACGATTTCGTTAGTTCCAATCCCCAATGAAGATCGTTCCGTCTGATAGATTAGACCTATTATTTAAATTTGATATATTATTATATATATATTTATTCTTTCATTATTGTATACCTTTAACTAACTAACTTTATAAATTTAATAAATAATATACTCTATTATGCTTATATTTGAAAAATAAAATACTTTTTAAAATATTACCACACAAGACTATGAAGGTACCTACTTTTACATGTAAAGCTCCAAATCTTATTACCACACCCAACATTACTGTTATGACATAATGTATATTGTTCATTTAATGTAAATCTAAAAGAGTTTTACTCTCAAAAAGTAATAGTTTAACAAATTCTTTAATATTGTTTTAATATATATCTGTAATATAAATATGAATACTATAGAAATAATTTGTTGACAATCTTATTAACTTAGAAGGTACACACCTTACAACTTAAAGATTTGTTACTTATAAATTGAAGAAATTAATTATTTTTTTCATTATAGTCACATAATATATCATTGTCATAATAATTTAATTTTATTACAGATATCCTTATAATAGTACAAATTCTTATCAATTAATAGAGTGTAAAACTATTTCATTATAAACTTGAATCATTAGTGGTGATTTAATTTTAATGTATATTTGATTGTAAATTATATAGTAAATGGTCAGTAAACATTAAAGCAAGTGGATAATCATTACAGTTTATCAGCTATTGTAACCAATGGCTTGTGACTATCAAGTTGCTATGTGTATTATAATTACATTGTTGTTGTGTATTAGACAAGGTCGTCTTTTAAATGATGGTATTAAAATAAGATTTATGTGTGTAATCAATTTTAACATTCTGACTTTACTAAAATATGTTTTATGTTAGTAATAGCAAAGGCAAGTGATCTTATAATAATTATTGATTACTAGCAACTACCTCTTGCTTTACTTGGGTTCATCCCAAGGTGCTCCTTGCAAGTGCCCTAAGTGCCCTAAGTGCTCCTTAATCGGCCTTGTCATAAAATCTGGATCACAAACAACATCTCTGTCAAATTTCATGTATATGTATGTCAAGCAATTTTTGACGACACGCGTGGCGCAGTTTGTAGTGATCCTACTTGCTGCGCAAGGGGTCGCGGGTTCGAGTCCCGCTGGGGGCATACATTTGTTGCGCACGAATGTTTGTAATCCAGTAATGGGTGTTTATATTTATAATATGTATGTATTTAAAAACATATATATGTGTAGTATATCAACCATCTAGTATCCATAACACAAGGCTCGTACCTTACCGTGGAACTAGATAGTGCTGTGTGTAAATGTCCCAACGTATTTATATTTATTTATTTTTCTTCTCGTGTTTTTTCTTTCTTATTATTTGGTCTAAATATTTAATATAAAACATGTTAAGAAAACATTTGCAACAAAGCAAGGAACATGTCATATAAATATTGCATGAAGTTATATAACTTGTTTGATAAATAATTATCATCTTTTTTACATTATTTAATTTTTCTAAACTATGCTCAAATATAATCTTATAAGTCTTATTATATGATAAGACTTTTTAAGTGATAACATTTTGGATAACTAGTATTTCTATATTTCTACAATATTGCACTTACACACAAAAATAATATGCAATGTAAAAATCAGTATAAAACAAGATACTGAAAATTAAACAATAATTAACAGGATTCATTTACTGTAGACATTCACTGTACTCTGTGTACTGTGTACTCTGTACTCAAGGGAGTGAATGTGTTGCCTCTGGGCTACTACTACAATATCTGTAATTCTTAATAATTCATACTAATATTATAAATAACACTAGCAGCTCACCTTCGCTCCTCGTGAGTTCGTCCTCATAGATATTATTTTGTAATATAGTATTCTTATGAGATATTTTTCCAAGGTAGAAAGCAATCAATTCTATGAAGTAGTTTCCTCGTGATACTTTCCCAGGGAGACAAAAATTGTAAAAACTAAAGATTCAACTCTGATAGTAATAACTATTTCAATGAAATATTCCCAAAAATTAGTTAGGTTCACATACAAATCAGTTACAATTTTATTAAATGTATAATACATATATGAAAGTTTTTTAAGGTATAATCTAATATTATATAATTTATATATTACCTGCTTAATGTTTAAATAAATCACAATTAATATTTAAGTTTGAGATATTTTTAAATAAAATAGTTGTGATTTATGCCAGATGTTAGTTTAGATTGTTAGTATTTCAAGGACTTGCATGCATAATGCATTATATATGCCTAGGCATTGTGACATACATATTAATTTACTATTTGTGTAACAAATGGTATACTGAGTCAGAACACTTCAGTACTTATTTTTAAATAAAGTAATAATTATTTTTGTGTGTGAAATATATTTTCTAGTCACCTACAGTTCGCGTCACGTAAAAAGAACGCTGGAAGAAAGTGGTGGGGGGTGTGTTTGCACATCGGTACATTCGCATACGAAATTCCTAAGCCTATTCTTTTATTTTTAAACTAACCATTCGCTCACGATGTATATTGATTATTGATACGTACATTGAAAAATATATTAGATAGAATGTCATTAAATAAAATTCTAGTAATTAATAAAATATGTTTGATTCAGTGTATAATGTTTAATCTACTTACAAAAAATTTGATTAATTCATTTAATATATTTTTGTAATTATTTAACTGCATTATTATCAGACTCTCTCTTTATAAAACAATATACGCCAAAAATATTTTTTCACTATTTTTTATATAAAATAATTTCGTAATTAATAACTTTTGTGTGCGCAATGGTATTTTAAACTGACAAACCAATAGCGAGCCGGAAAGCATGCGACGCGTGCCTCGACGTCCCGCGCCCCGCGTCTTACCACCAAATTGTCCGATAAATCGCCTCTGCGCAACTTGACAGCCAGCGTTCTTTTTACATGACGCGAATTATACTTATATTTCATCATCATCATCAGCCCTTTTTAACGTCCCACTGCTGGGCACGGGTACCTGACCTCCCTCAGTACGAGGGGGATCAGGCCATAGTCCACCGCGCTGACCTAGTGCGTGTTGGCGGACTTCACATGTCTTTCGAAAACTTGCTAGGTTTTCTCAGACATGCAGGTTTCCTCACGATATTTTCCTTCACCGTAAGATAAGTGGTAATCATGATAGAAATTATTCACACATGAAAATATCATAGGTGCGAGACCCGGATTTGAACCCGCATCACTCGGTTATCCAAGCGAGCGCTTTACCGCTTTACTTATATTTATTTACTTGGAATTACAGAGAAAAATTCTTAAAACCTAAGTAAAGAAGAATTTTTTGTTATGCTTCAATAAATTAAATCTATCATTCGTAGGTCATAGGTTAATCACTTTTTAAGCTTAGACACTGGTATTGTTAAAAGAAGCTACAGAGCCTATAACTAAATGCATGATGCATTTTATTTTTTTAACCCGATGTGTATTCATAGTTTATTATAATTGTCAGTATATTGTATGGTGCTATTTTATGGGGTAAATATGTAACCCAAAATATGTATATTGAAATGTACGGTGGTCGGTGGTATTGAACTCGCAATTATATATTACATATAATCGCAAAACCCGTCTTATATTAAGCTATTTTTCAAATTGTACTCAGAAATTAGGAATTTTATAATTTTTGTTTAAATTTAAAGTAGGTATGTATGTTAAATCGAAATGTCATAACATCTTTATACTTCCTCAGCGGGTAAGCACTAGGTGCAGGGCAGACTGCCAACCGTAACGATCGAAGCATATCTCTTTCACTTTTATGATGAAATGTTCATATTAGTCATTTAAACAAAACCATACTACTTCGATATTAGAGCTATGTAATATTAGAGCTATGTAATATGAATTTGGCTAATTCGTTCATGAGTGCAGCTTACCTAACTAGATATTTTTTTTATTTTTTTACTGTTTATACTTTAATTCAGTATCTATTTTATCTTATTTTTACGGTAGAGTAGCGTTACAATTTACGGAAAGTTAACTTGCGTTCGCTTCAAATTCAGTCAAGTCCAGAGTTCAATGGCACACATCCACCTATTTTCCGCTTTATGGACGCAAAAAACTCTAACTTGAGTCTAAAGAGAAAAGGAATTGAAGACGAATGTCATATCATAAGAGGCATAATTTCTTTGTTTGTTTCAACATGTTATTCTCAGGAACTACTAAACCAATTTGAAAAAATCTTTATTGAGGAAGCCCGTTTATTGAGGAAGGTTGTAAGATGTAAATAATCATATTATTGACGATATATTCATCTTGACCGTCGAAATATACGCCCTTAGGACGAACATGAGCGAAGCGATTGTAAGTCGCTAGTTATAACATAATATAGGTTCGTATTTACCATTTAGCATGGAACTTGTAGAAATGTTTTTATTAGATTGCAGATAATATTATGTACATTGAAATTAATAATGCAGGAATAAATATAACAAACAAAATGAGAATTCTTTACATTTAAAAAAAGTTCTTTATGAAACGTTGTAAAGTCACGCCATTAATTCGCCGGGTTTAAGGGTGTATTGTGGGGTGGTTAGCTGGCAACAAAAGTGGGAGGGGCGTGCGTGTACTAGGGATATGCGGATCGCCGGCGCCAGGAGTTCCCGATCGATATTGCGGACTCAACTCACTCCGGGCGGACTGTGTTACGACGCGCTCGTGCGTCGCTCGCAGCTTGTACTACGTGTATACCTTTAAGAATATATAATATCTGTGCTGTGTACTCATTACTGGATGTACGGATATGAGATAGACGCTGAACACTATCGGTATGTTTTATTCACTGTTCTATACAATTCGCAAGGAACCGAAACAAAAATCTAGCCAAAAAGATCAATAGTTTGACGGGTGATGTCATAAGTTTCGCGTTAATTAGGAAGTCTGTAGGTGTAATATAATTTACTAATGTGTAGTGATAATATAAGCCAATTCTAACATCCTAATTCCTAATGCAGAGTAACAGTTTTTTTTAGTCTATGGTTAATTCGCTATTTTTTTTCGTTTTCTTGTCGGTAAGCATAGCTGGGCACCGTTAAACAAATAATTAACTCGTTAATCGCTAATCCGTTACTTTAAAAAGTTAACTTCGTTAAACGTTAAAGCGTTACATTTCGTAACATTTAACGCAAGTTAACGTTAATCGTTAATCCGTTAACACGTGATTAAAATTGCATTTTTTACATCATTGCGCTAATGACCTACCTACTTATAAAATCTGTTGGTTTGGGTTTTGGAACTAAAAAGCTTCTCAGCATTTCGATGTGGTACCTTAGTTTGGATTGACGCCCTCTCCGCCCCGAACAGGGCCTAATTGCGCATACCGTACGGTGTCCTTTATGGTGACCACGCTTTTTTTTATTTATTCTGAATTAGTTCTTGACTACGTTCCACCTGGTGGTAAGTGGTAACGCAGTCAGAGATGGTAAATCACACTAATTCAGTACCCACCTATTTACTCTTGCCTTGAAGACAACCATATTGTAATCGGACGGAAACAAGGACGCAGGCAAGTTGTTTCAATCCTTGGCTTTTGGCTTCTGGCGGGTGATTTGCCCTGGGAATTTCAGGCAGAGGCACTCGAAGTATACCAGTTTTACTAGCGGCACGCGCTTCGCCGCACTTGTTGACTTTACCGAACTTACATGACAGAACACGTTTTTCATGTTTGTGGCGGTGTGGCGCGGCGCGATGCTTAGTAAATAATAGGTACTGGATTAACGATTAACGGACTTGAGAAAATGTAACGGAAGTTAACGATTTCGTTAACATTTTTTTAAGTTAACTTAAAAGTTAATCGTTAATCGAAATGTTAACTTCGTTAATTAACGATTAACGGATTAACGAGTTAATGCCCAGCTATGTCGGTAAGGTAAATATTTACCTGTTCATGCCACCACACAATCCTATTAGAATGTAATAATGGTTCATCCTATTAAACTACTTCACTACATTGGAGTTTCCGCATTCACTTGTCAATTTAATTTATTTGCCGTCTCTTTCCACGCCCCTCGATGACCTAGAAAACTGGTAAAATAGGTATAGGGAGCAGGCGCGGACCTGGATCTATCTAGAGTCTAGACAGACGAACTTTGCTGAAACGATTCCTTTTTATTATACAGAAATTGTGCCATGTCGTAACTACTTATCATGTCTAATTAAAAGGTCAATTGTAATAATCTTTTTCATCTAAACAATTTTTATTCTAAACGTTAGTGCTTTCGTATGTTATCTGACGAATAACAAATAAAAAATTGATGAAACTCAATGTCAACGAAACTAGTTAAAATGTGACTAAAATGTTATACGATAAAATATTGTCTGTAGCTAAAGGAACAACAAATGAATGAACAAAAGTAACGAATTAGTATTCGTTATTATTAACGCGACTTTTTTTGTGCTGTGATAAAAAAGACCTTCAAATTTAAGATTTAAGGACTGAGTGTTTCTAAGTAGTAATTAAAATACTACTACTCATCTACCGGTTATACCTATATTGCTGAAAAAGAATATGTTATATAAAGTAATTGCTTACAAGGCTATTATAAATTATTACTCCATCTGGCTTGTTTTTTCTGCTGCTTATTTATAAATGCATTATTTAATCGTCAATGGCAATATGTGGTCTTGATTTGAATGGTACGTTTTCCTAGTCCAACTTATTTATTTTACACCTGTACCTTCTATTAGCGCTCACTGTATTTTATTTTAGTAGGGAAATAACTTTTAAAATTTTTACGCGAAAATGGCAAAGTAAATGCTTCCTACGCAACACTTTTGGGAGCCTTGTTTTAAAAACAAACTTATTTAAAAATCCCTCAACACAATAAATTATTCCTTGTTGATAATCTTAATCATGATATCTCTGCAGTATTTTAGTAAAGAGTTGAGTATCTTGCGGATTCCAGGTAACGCTGCAGCATTATGACTCACCAAATCGTTTCAATGTCACTAAAATAACCGGATACCAAGTTTCTAATCGATTGTATCTGCTTGTTTATATCTACAAGTTCAATATCATAGTATTGCCTTTTAGAAAAGAGTTTTTTTCTTCTCTCTCTCTCTCTCTCTTGACCAAGATAATGCGTTTTGGCGCTACGTGCGACACATAGGTACACTCGTTAAAATGTTCACTTCTTTTTGATTCAGTTTAAACGTTGGACGTCTCGTCAAATTAAAAAAATCATCTTGATAGTAATATCCTTTTTTTGTCGCCCAAATCTATAGGAATCTGCCATTAAATTAAAGTACTGCCGAAACGGCGACATACTCAGTCCATATAATTGTTTAAAAATCTTGTTTTTATAGTACTATTTTTAAGAATAAATCATTTGGTCTTGTTAAGGTACACGCAAATACAGGCACACTCAATTTTACCATAACCTGTTAGGTAATAAATACCTACTTTTAAAATACATTGTTATCAATCAATGCACTAATTTCCTAACATATTACTAATGTGAGTTGCCTAAAAATTTAAGTTTTTAAGATCAACAATTATTCTTCTTTAGTAAGATACATGTATCAACTAGGTATACAGAGTTATAGAGTAACCGACGCTGACTATTTGCCACCACACATATCTGCAAGAAGCATGACAAGTCATGAAATCGCAAACATGACAAAAATAGTTATTAGTTTACTTTAGCCAAATAAATACGTTTACATAGTGTTTGTATTGGCACATCTAAGTTTTGGAATATTCCGTTGTTTATCTTTCATTTCAGTAAGTATAGTGTCCACCTAATAACATTTTTATGATATTGAACGACATAAGGATATATATTGTAGTATGTATTTGCAATCACTGTGACCCATTTATTTTAACGGAAATGCGGATATTGTACGGGTAACTAGTTTCATCTCCGCATAGAATAGGTACGTGTGAACGTGCTCGGCAGTCGGCTATGTTCATCAGTTGGTATATTATAAACTATGCTACCATACTTTATATGTATTATAAAGATAGCCTACATTTATTACCTCGTGTGGGGTATTTAAGAGAGAATAAAAAGGAAATTGAAGAATTTGATATAAACTTAATATAATATTTGATAAAAAACATTGAATTATGGATATTTTTATTTTCTTACAATCTAATTGATCAACTTTCAAAAAGATTGTAAGAGTGGCTGTGAACAAGATGTCTCTACCAATATTCAATAATTGAATTTCAAAATGTTTTAATGAAAATTTGGACTATTCTTAAAACTTTTCTTCTTCCATTTTATCTTTTTATCTTTACTTATTCATCTATAGAAGATTTAATGACAAGTTATCATCATTCATCTTCAACTTAGAGTGTTATAGTTTTTATCTACACTTTTGATTAAAACACAGTTACCTTTAACTATTTGAAATAATACGGAAAAGGTTTTTAAAAGATAACGTACAAAACCTTATAGATATGACATCCATGATGATGTCATACATGCATTTATTTCGGTTTATATGCCTCAATGTTACTATATGACGTAAGCCTAATTTGTGCATCTTTTTATCTCCCACGTTAATGTGAAACACATTCAATATGAGGCTCTTTGAAATTGTGAAGGTCTTTGAACGAAAACATATTTATTTATCAAATTGCGTCAACAATTTTGTTTGTTTCAATAAATTGGGGCCTGTATTACGTAATTCCTAGGAATCATAAAAAATGATTCTTGATAGGTTCTTGTTTACGTTAAGTTTACTTAATGACTCAAGCAAAGGCATACCTAGTTATGCCGAATGTAAATAAAACATGATATCATTATAAGTACCAACTGGCAATATTGGTCTTATAAACATTCTACACGATAACGGCCATACAATTTTGAAATAGCTGTCCGTCCAGTTTTACTTGCATTTTTATATGTGAAGTGTCTCGTAAACCTATATTCGAATACTGACTTTAATGTATGTAACATTACTAACCTGTTATGGTGCTCATAGAATACAGTTAAATTCTTTTAAAAAAATTATAGAGATTTGTTTTATTTCCTAAGTTTTTAATGTTTTAAAAAACTAACTAAAAGTCAGTTGAATGATGATGATGAAAATCGGTTGAAAAGATGAATTTTTTTATGACATTAGTTTGAGATATTTAAAATGACAGGATAGTTTTTATCCTGGAAACCAACCCTTATAAGGGGGCGAAAAGGAGGACGAAAGTTTGTGTGAGTTATCAAATTACCTATCTCGAGTAAACGATATAAAATCATTATGACAATGTGTATAATATAATGTACCTATTATAACTTTTCTATACTAATTACTGTTAAAACGCATCTTGAGACGAACCCGAGCGAAGCGAGGGTGGGTCGTTTTTTTTATACGTATAATAAAATAATTTTATTAAGATTTCTAAGATATTATCTAATGAAAGAATATGCATGATGAATCTGCGCACAGACGACCTTCAAAAATGTATATCTGTTTAATATATTAAACATGGTATTAACTTGTTTACTTCACGCGTATCTGTTTGCAGCTATGAAATGTTCTTTTGCAACACCTATGCACTTAGCACTCGTGATTATGTACGCACGTAAACGAGTCAATTGTACCGTATATTATATAGTAATACTAAAAATAAACTTGCTATGAGTTCATTGTTTATAAATTTATAGATTGCTTTAATAGAAAAGTATATTTTCTATGTTAATAATAGATTTTCAAAATTAAGAGGGACAATAAAAGATTTGGCAGTCTTTGTAGTAGACACTAATAAGATGTTACACGTTACACTGGATCGTAAGAGGCGAAATAAGCTAAGAAAATAACTAACTTTATAAAAGCAAGACACGATTTTTAGTTTTCGAACACTTCTGAAGACTTGTATAGGGACCACGTCTTATCAAAAAGGATTCAGCTTCCTATCTCCCGATGTTCTGTTTGACATCCAATTGACCCGTTTGTCGTAATGTGATATATACTTACATAATATGTCTACAGTCGTTAAAGTTTTAAGTGATATATAAAAAGTACACATTATTTATATGATTCATATATTTTTAATTTAGTTTCTGGTAAAAATTTGCATTATTTAAAGAAACCTTGAAAATTTTGATATTAAAATTTATAATACTTTCTTAGGTTTACGTGAATATTTAACATTATAAATGAAACTATCTTTTCGGATTTTGTCGTGAATTTATTTGGATTTTTGGTTCCCGACGTTTCGAATGGTTTACAACGCGATTTTTTGGGAAAAATCTTCCCAAAAAATCCAAATAAATCCGCGACAAAATCCGAAAAGATAGTTTCATCATCACTATCACTTCACTACATAGTATAAAACAAAGTCGCCTTTTCTGTCCCTATATCCCTATGTGCGCTTAAATCTTTAAAACTACGCAACGGATTTTGATGCGGTTTTTTTTAATAGATAGAGTGATTCAAGAGGAAGGTTTATATGCATAACTAGCAGATCCCGCGGCTTTACCTGTGCTAAATCTAGGGAAGAGCCCTAACGAAGCGAGGGCGAGTCGTTTATAATAAAAATGTATGTTCTAAATAAAACTTGGGTATGGGTACTGTATTTCTTGATTAGTTATCGTAAATATAAAAGCTTATGAAAGAAAGCTTTATTACCAATATTACGATAGAAAGTATAAAAATGAAGTACCTACATACCTTCATGTTTGTACAACGAACAACTAAACCGTTAATATAGTGCTAACAAAAAGGGCTGTGTGAGTACCTACTTTCTAAAGCATTCTTATAGCAATGGTGCCATTGTGAAGTACCTTTCGTACAGAACTCGTTTTCGACTTGGTTATTATACTGTGTATGTAATGTATTCCTTGATTACCAGCTATCTTAGCAGAAATATAATAAGTTGGATATTAATAGTTTAAAAAATAAAATCTGTGCTAGAGATTTAATATAAATACCGTTATTAGGGGAATTAACATCGAGATGTTACAAAATTAGTGAAGTTACCTAATTTAGTATTGTTTTAACATATTCCTAGAAATATTCATTTATTGTTTTGTAAAAACGCAATTATAAAGTAAGATTGTAGTTGAGAATTTAAATTAAGTGTACATACAAGGCATAATAACCCGTTGTTTTATTTAACTCAGCATTTCCATTTAAATTGTTGAAGTCTTCTGTTACTGTAAATTTTCTTTTGTGATAAAAAATAAAGAAGAGAAGCAATCGAAATTTTAAATAAGCCAAAAATCGCATTTGTTATTCCGCTGGGAGTCCTTATTCCTACTCTACCAGGGTCGTCGACCTCGAATCCAGTCTTGCACTCGCCGGCACGTAACCACGGCTTACTGAACATTTCGCCTATAACATAATATCCTGTACAGATATAACAGATAATATGTGTCAATATGAAGCGATTTGATTTCTGATCTTAGTGAAGTTTAGTTAGAAGAATCAGCATTCTTAAATCTGAGTACTAAAAACTTTTCAAAACGTTGTTTTCGTTAGTAGGTAATGTTTGTAATGAGAATATAAGCTTCCTTATAAATTAACTAACAGTAACTAATAGATAATTAATTGAAAAAACTATAAATTAAGTAGTAGCGTACTATCATTCATTTTCTATTTTATTTTTACTTTTCAAATATTTAAGTTTTATAAAATATTATCTCACAAAATGGCTTTAAATAAAGCACTGAATGCGCCAGAACAATTTGCCGGTTGTTGGGTAGCAATTTACGACAATCAAACCGACTTACGGTCATCCTCCCATGCTAGTAACTGTGATATCATCTTATGAATGAACTATGATGCAATGTATGAACAAACAACATGGCTGTTACATGTACTTCACTCGTATTAAATAGTATACTACTTTGTCGAGTACCTATGTTTTCTGTGTATGTACCCTAGTACTAAATTGTATTTTTTTGTTCATTTCCTTAAAACAATGTAGTCAGTAGTACCTGCGGCTACCGACATATTTCTATGTAGCTATAAAAATTTGTACCTAATTAATATCTGTAAAATTCTAAAATACCTATTGAACAAATTCTCTCTAACTGACTAAAAAATAATCTTTGGTCGCAAGAGCTTTCAAATTATTTACATTGCCATTATGATACGTTTTCATAACATTTTAATCTAAAAAATCATAAATATACCGTTATATATGTAGGTATACTTTTATTGGCCTTTAATTTAGAGAGCAATTACGAAATCAATTAAAAGAAATTAAACGTATTTAGTAATTTAACTGTCGGAGCTTTTTACATTTCTATGTAAATAAAAATTACATAACTGCTTATAGTAGCGCTTTTAAAAATTGTTTAAATTGTTATCTTCTTCTTCTTAAATAACTTAGTGAGGTCATACTTAACGAAACACACAAAGACCTTGCGCTTATTTTAAACAAACGGGTCATTTTACCTTTCAAAGTATTCATTTACTCATGCCTTACTGATATGGAAAGGGTTTTGTTAAACGCATGTTGTATAGGTATTAGTCTTCAGATCACAATTGCTCTATTTTTATTATGAACTTTATATTGCATACACGCTTAATTATAAATATATATGCAAGGTTGAGCATTCGCTATGCAGATAACGTTTATATTGTTTATATATATTTCATTGATTGAGGCCATATCAATTATAGAAGACTTACTAGCTAAAGCAATCGCAAAAGTATATTAAAAATAGCGCTGAGTAATGAAGTATGGTATGTACAATTGTACATCATATTATTCATACGTAAGTATATTATTCAATTTTTGGAATGTTTGGTACTGTACATAACTGCTTAGTTCTTATGATTAATGAGAACTAGTGCACACATGAATGTTGCGGAGGATTTCTCCGTTGAATTGAAGTAAATAATTCATATTGTGTTAATAACACGAACGGCGCGTCGTTGGCAAACACCACTCCCTACCCTTTCATTTTGCTTTTCTTTAAATTTTAATGGTTGGATAACTTTTAAGGTTTCTTATTAAGAACCCTTACAACTATATCATGTCCGGTGATTAGTTGTTAGTAACACCTCAGTTGAGTAGCTTAGCCCCTTTTGGAAATAGATTCGATTTTATTTTACTTAGTTGGGCCATATTAATGAATGTAAATACCTACTGTAATAAAAATAATGTACGAGTATATCACATTTTGTAATCAGATACTTGAATGATAACCGCGACCGCGATGCCATTTGGTATAAGTATTTGTAATATAATAATAATTAATAATAATAATTGTTTTTGTTAGTTTGGTTTATTGTTTTTGTCCGATGTAATACTCAGGAGTGAGACTTAAATGATTTTAATTAATGTTTTTCAATTTATACCTTACTCTATATTTGCTCAAAAGCGTTTCTTACTAAGCTCATTTTTATAAATATAATATGTAAACAATACCTTTGTTATACATACCTATGATATGTAAAGAATGCAAGGTGAAAAATCTATATTATATTATAAATCTATATTTAAAACATTCTATTTAAGGTTTTATCCTTTGAAAACGTTGTTCTTGGTTTGATAAAGCTAAGCAAACTTTTGTTTATAATCTTAATGGACGTTATATTGACCTAAATAGACGATAGCGTCATCGTGTATTACAGACGAACGCGAAGAACGCGTAGGGCGTGGTCACTGCACTCTCTATAATAAACTTGATTTCGATATGATTAAAAGCAATTTCCTATTGAGGAAAGTTACAACATTGGCGACATTTTACACTAATGTGTACTGGAATGACAAGATGTTGCATGAGATTAATCTTGATTCCTTATGTCTACGTATATCTTCTTAACGAGAAAGTCAATAAATAAGCTGTAGATAACTCTGTCTTACAAGATAATCATGTGTTTAACAATGTATGCAAAAAAATAGTACAAATATTTCCTCTCTGGGTCATGATTTCTATTATTCGTTTATTATATCCAAGAAAACAGCAACCGACTCTTTCAGAGTCACAAAAAGGGATGAGTGTGTAGTGCATGTGTCGCTATAAAACCGGTCAGACGTTTAAACATTGCCGGCCTTCGCCATCGTGGAGAACCGACAACGCCCGGTGACGTCATCTCGCTTATGTCATACTATTACCACTACGTACAATGCCAAATAAACTTGTACAACTTTAAAGTTAATTTTAAAACGATTCTTCTTTTTATAAATATTTAAGTTACAACTACAATATTTGTTAATTCAAACCCCTGCATTTTGTTAGTATAGATGTAGAGTAGTTAAGTGTAACTTGGTAAGTATTATAAATATATCGTAATTCATCTAGATTATTATTTATCACATTATAGTAATAAAAAAGTATGAAACAGTTTAGTTCACACGAAAGTTACACATTCATGCTTCACTTGAGAGCACGTTTTTCTTATAAATAAGGATGATTTGTTCTGCACGAATGATGAAGCGTTGCATAGAAATAAAAGCGACTAATAGTATAGCAACATGGGAAACGTACTTGCAATGGCACGTTTTCAATCAACTATATTATTAAAGGTGTTGTTAAATTATTTCGAACCTATGCAAAAATTAAGAATTCTTATATCAAAATGAAGCCCGGTTAAAAAGTAAAATATGTATTTAATATTTATCACTCTACCTGTTTATTATTTATTTATATTTTTTTCGTGGAGAATTCTCGTCTTTCAGTGTTTTATATTGAATAGTTTTCTATACTTACGTACAAATGTTTTACGGATCAGAAAATGTGAAGTATCATAAACGTTCAAGGTATGTGGTTGGCAACTAATGAAATTCATCCTGCCGAATAGAGTTCAGTGCCGACACCTACGCGCGGTCTCATTGACTTCCAACTCACCCGTAGCTATGAGATGCTAGAGCCATAACAATCATGAATGACGACTGGTCTATTTGAATGGATGACTATCAAATAAACATGGATTTTGCAATCAGTTCGTAGTAATAATCGATGAGTTATTTACCTTCAATTTATATGTATAGTCATAGCTGGGCACCGTTAAACAAATAATTAACTCGTTAATCGCTAATCCGTTACTTTAAAAAGTTAACTTCGTTAAACGTTAAAGCGTTACATTTCGTAACATTTAACGCAAGTTAACGTTAATCGTTAATCCGTTAACACGTGATTAAAATTGCATTTTTTACATCATTGCGCTAATGACCTACCTACTTATAAAATCTGTTGGTTTGGGTTTTGGAACTAAAAAGCTTCTCAGCATTTCGATGTGGTACCTTAGTTTGGATTGACGCCCTCTCCGCCCCGAACAGGGCCTAATTGCGCATACCGTACGGTGTCCTTTATGGTGACCACGCTTTTTTTTATTTATTCTGAATTAGTTCTTGACTACGTTCCACCTGGTGGTAAGTGGTAACGCAGTCAGAGATGGTAAATCACACTAATTCAGTACCCACCTATTTACTCTTGCCTTGAAGACAACCATATTGTAATCGGACGGAAACAAGGACGCAGGCAAGTTGTTTCAATCCTTGGCTTTTGGCTTCTGGCGGGTGATTTGCCCTGGGAATTTCAGGCAGAGGCACTCGAAGTATACCAGTTTTACTAGCGGCACGCGCTTCGCCGCACTTGTTGACTTTACCGAACTTACATGACAGAACACGTTTTTCATGTTTGTGGCGGTGTGGCGCGGCGCGATGCTTAGTAAATAATAGGTACTGGATTAACGATTAACGGACTTGAGAAAATGTAACGGAAGTTAACGATTTCGTTAACATTTTTTTAAGTTAACTTAAAAGTTAATCGTTAATCGAAATGTTAACTTCGTTAATTAACGATTAACGGATTAACGAGTTAATGCCCAGCTATGTGTATAGTTTAATTTATAATAAAAGAAGACCATTTGAGTAAGGTTGAATAATGTAACGCAGCATTCGACGCGTGTTTATTGGTGTGTTTCACGCAATCATTGCTGTACCCATTTTGCGATCTTTTCACTTTTACAATTAATGAAATAAAATTGTTTTATTACCCACACCGAAGTATACCGCTAGCACTGACAGTTAGGTAGGTACGTAGTTTGTAAGATCACTTTTAATTCTACGTTGTCAACTAGGTTCTCCGGGCGCCCACAGTTTTTGTTCTCTGATACGATCTCTAAGTTTGACATCAAGAAGTTACCGTGTTTTGTTTTAAAGTAACCCCCCTCCCTACATGATACATCAATGATCCTTCAAGCTGTTTCTGCGCCTCTGGTGCCACCATGAACTGATATTCATATGTAAATAACGTGATATAAGATATTGTAATGTGTGTATATTGTGTGTAACAAGAACAACATAATGAAGAAGAAGAAAAATCGAAATGTCGCGAAAAAAAAGAATCGATACACAAATATTTTTTTTACCTACCCAATGTTATGGAAATAAATTTGAATTTGGAATTGTTAACAAAACGTTAGATATTTGATCAAAATGGTCAGTTCGGCCAAACGCTAAATACTACGTTTATTCCTATTTCTACTTCTATACAAAAAAAAATATTTATCTGGACTTTTTCCTTCTTAGTATCAAACATCAATTATTACAGGCGCCATAACGAAGTGAGAATCATTGGCCTCGTTTCATGCAATTCCAACATCATGAATAACGTACCTACGCGAATTTAAAAATAAAAACGCTGGGTTTATACGTTAAAATCATCTACCGAAATAAATCTGTAAATAGAGACATATTCGATGAGTGCCGATAAAATATGAAGTCGTTTTACGTAAAGACGGCATATTTCGTAATTGTATAATCAAAGGTAATAATATTCCTGCACGAGAGCTAGAGCGGCAGAGTTTACTGCCTGCGTATTTTTGAAAACACGATTTCTATTAAGAGGCGGCAATGCTCACCGGATATCCCTTTGTTTCTGTATAACATCACGCTACCTATACCGTTACAACTTGTTTGTATATGTAAAAGCTTTAAAAGTTTTGTCGATCAAACTTAAAAAAAATAATAAAATACAGTGTTATTATTTGAGATCGTGATGTTAAGTTTAAGGGCTTTTCTTATTACCACTGTTTCATTTTTCTTACATTTAACATTACTAAGTCAGACAGAGACGGAATTGTTTATGGCTGAAGCCAAGTTAGGCTCGGGCGCAGTCTATATTTGGGTTAATGGATTCGTCCGTGCTCCGCAACCAACATGGGAAGTACCTGTTAGTTCGTCCGCTAATTCGTTCCAACCTCGGCTAGATTATTTAGACCTCTGGTACTTATAATGTATAATGCTATAGTATCTACTATAAAGTAAGAAATCGAATGCTCTTTTAATCAAAAATAATTTGTAATTCTCCTAATTTATCGTCTGACTGCAATTCGAATGATCTTCTGAGAAAATAATGGTTAAACGGTCGTTGGCTGGAGGTTTGCCACATGCGTCTACTATGCCCTAAGTCAAAGGGTTAATATCGTGCTAGTGATTCATGTACCTAGTTTAACTTTAAAGTTTTGCGCAGGTAGCAAATGAGTGGTATTTTTTCCGTTACAGTTATGTATCTTAAGAATCATAATGAGGACGTTTCTTTAGATTCTAAAGTTTAGAATGACATAAAATGTTTATATCAAAATCGTCACTCTACAAATGCTGAGTTTCTTAATCTATATTTATCGCTTACTGATTCAGTCAGCATTTATTTGACGCTGGATATCACAGCAATCTGAAGTAGATTTATTTATCCTGTGGAACTTGCGTGAAAAGTTTTGTATTTTGTGTATTTTCACTAACTGCATAAGCTTGTGCGTATAATAAAGTCCAATCTGCGACAATTATTTGGTTAATGTTTTGGCCCACAATATTAAATCATAAATTAATCTTGTTATGGTAATATTTCAATTTTTTTCTAATATTTTAAATAGAATAGAAAAAAACATTTTATGACCTTGAAAAGCTTACATTGATTGATGATTGAAATTGTAAATTTTCTCTTAAGTTTCTAAATAATGCTCGATAGTCAATTACAAAAACAAACAAAACAAAGATTTGAGTGCGGTTAAAATGCAGAAGCGGTTAGGCTGTTAGTGGCAGGTACGCGGCGTACTGTGACGAACCGTAAATAACTAGGGTCTACATCCGCAGGAACAGTTACTCTAAATTACTGGGTAAAAATGTACTTTACCCCATTGTAATAAAGAGCTTCATAATTGCCCTCTTACATACTTATGGGGTACCCGTGATTAAAATCGCACTGCTTCCTGCATTTTTATATGAATGACACAAAACGCATATTAGTAACGAGTAATGTCACGTTATTGTTTATCTAATTTATAGTAAGCAAATGCTACATGTAATGAATGAATATGGTATGAAAATCACAATTACATATAATGATCTACAAATAAGTGAAGACGGAATATATTATGTCTTATGATTTTATATCAAAACTACTTATAATAATACTAAATGTTGCATGAGAAGCTTATTGGTCGTGGGAAATAACTCTGGATATAAATAGAAACAAAGATGCCAATACCACTGGCCTCATAAGCTATTTTAAACTACGGAAACCTTTATAAGACCAACGGCTTGTTCAAAAGACAACTGTTAGCTTATAACATAAAAATAATAGATAACCCAAAATGTTATTTGTGTTGGAGCAATTATAGGATTATAGTAAAAACTTTTTAATTGAAAGTAATACATGTGTGCTATATGGTGATAAACTGATTGTGTTTTCAAGAAAATACACTAAACTTAATTTATACCTATCCGCTCTAACGGTGATTTTCATAAAAGTAAACTCAATAAACAACTGCGTATTATAGAATATAAAAACTGCTGAAAAAGCTACAATATCAAGTTATTTTAATGTGTTTTCAGCATTTATTTTTAACATCCCACTGTTGGGCATAGTTGGCCTTCCTCCTATACGAGAAGAGGCCATAGACCACCACACTGCCAAGTGTGTGACTGCACATGTCTTTCAAAAACTTGATAGGTTCTCTCAGACATGCAGAGTTCCACATGATGTTTTTCTTTCACCGTAAGATAATGGTTATCATGTTGGAAATAGAAGTGTGAGACCCGAGATTCGAAATGGCTTTACTTGGTTTCCCAAGCGAGTGCATTACCAATGGGCTATCACTGTCTCGTTATTTCAGTGCTATTGGTTACATATGCCATAAAATTGAAAAGAATAACATATTAATTAAATTTAAAACAAAAATTAAAAATATTCGTCATAGTACTTAGTACTTACATATGTATACACATATGTTTTGTCTAGGTATACATATAACCCTTATTTACTTTCTATAGAAATAGGAGTTGGTAACCTCAAACACCCGTAGGGGTACATCGTACTATGCATGGTGCCTTTTTAGTAGTAGTCCATGCCCTATGGTGTATCGCCGCCATGTCTGCCTTCAACAGGTCAACGTCCTGTGTCTATTGGCTATGCTCGCTTTGTTCGACATTCGTTCCTCGACAAAGACAAATTACGAGACGTTTAATTCTACTTATACGTATTAAAAACGGTTTATGAGTGTTTTAACATTGCTTTGGTATGTTTGGTATATTACATAATTATTAATGTTACTATCTATTTAAATTAGACATTATATTAACTATGAGCTTTAGAATATTATGTATATAAGGTTAACAATGCTAGTTTTTAACATTTTTTTCATTTTTTTACATTTAAGCGAACTGTGTCTAATACTTTGTTTTGTCAACCTATCATTAAATTAATTGCAAGAAATATTATCTATTTAAAACAGTACAGTTAGGTACATAATATGCAATGAAAATGTCCTTCTCATATAGCGACACGTCGTTAGAATAATAAATTCTATAAAATTGTGTCACCATACATAATATTATGAATTAATGATATATCTCTGCTACTGGTTTCTAAAATATTATTTACTTATACAATATTGTTTTGTATTTATAGTTTATGAGCGCATTAATAACTTGATTTAACACTATGTAAAAGCTGTCTTATTGAATTTCACATACTAATAAATATAGGTACATACTTGATACTCTAAACTATTCCTTGAAGTTTTGGTCTTTTTAATATAAATATAATAGTATAACTAATTTTAAAGCATATTATGACACTGAATATGTCATAACTGGAATTTACCACAAAATAACTTTTATTATGATATTTTCTGGCAATTGTGAATTAAGCCTTTGTAATTTATATTATTATGCAAACAAAGGTTGAGTGGGAACTTAATTATTTGAAACTGTTATATCCTCAGTGTGTGATTGCTCACACGATATTTTATATTGTTTATTGTATTTTATACGTTTTTGCTAAAAGATGTGAGTCAACAAGGTGTGATTTTGCATAAATTCTGAGTCATTTTTATTTATAAAACTTACCTATCTTGTTTATTAAATAGTCAAATACATATTATATATTTAGATTATTCAAGATTCTGTAATTAAAAATTATCTGGTTCAGTGAATATAGTAACCTTCTTGCGAAGTTTGTCTATTGTATATTATGAAGGTCGCAAAGGTTAGCAGACAAAATAAGAGGGTGGGGCTAAAATCTACAATAGCAGGTTAAAATAGCCGAGATTAATATCGTTATATATTTGACGTATTTAATAAAAATGAACAGATGTTTTCTGCTTTTCAAACTGATCAATAATCAGAAAGAAATCACTTTTAAACGACAAGTGGCAAATTTTATAAAATTAACATTAATCATGTTTTTTTTAAATAAAAATTACATTTGACAAAAACAAATAATAAGAGTTATTAACTTTATTATAATACGTCTTCGTATTATAACACTTTTGACCTATAAGTCATGGCTCATGGGTATGTAAGAATGCCGTAATCTAGTAAGAGATACCAGCAGAATGAGATAGGATGATATTTTTCTATTTCAAGTAACAACTGTTCAATAGTACTATTTGTAAATTAACAAATATGATAAAATTTGGAAAATTTGACCTACTTTGATGTTTGAGTTAAAACATTCCGTTATTAAAGGCACAAAACTTTATAAGAAAGAAAAAGTCATCTATATCCTCGTTATGCGTGTTTTATATGCATAATACTGTATAGGTATAACTTAGTTATATAGTAGGTACCTATTGCAATGCGCTATTATTATTTTTTATTTTAAGTGGTGCTTTTTTATCTAATTAATCCTTCTCAGTAAAGCCATAATCAGTTCATTGAATGAGTTAATAAACAAAGATTCTTATGTTGAAACTATAATTAAAACAAATTGCACGTATAGTTCAAGCCTCGAGAGCCCGAGTATTGAGGACAGCTCAAACCAATTAGTTGAGCCTCTCTAAATGAATTCCATATTGAAAACCGTCAATCAGTGACTGTAATATATCAATACGTTTCTTTTACGATTTTGATTTACTGCTGAACGCTGTAGATATAAAATTACCATTGAATTTTACTTCAAGATTAAGTAGTTTTATTCTTAAATGTAAAATGAAAGCCAGAAATATATTTTTTAAAGTATTTTTTTTCTTAAGCATTACCTAATTATGCTTAAGCCCATACAAATTAGGCGCTGCGATAGTGCAATATAATAAGCAATATCTAATCTTATCGTTCGATGACGTCATCGACAACAATAGGAGTAGAAATATAGAATACAATTGAAACTCGGGTTGTGTTCTGGAAAATAGTAGCCTTTGTGAAAATTATTGAAAGGATATTGTAATGTGAACCAGTTTAGTGTAATTTTGTACACCGAAACGCACATACTGCGTGACTGCGCATGTGTTTTGTTTCGTTAGCGCGTTGGTTAATACAGAGAACATTCAAGGTGAAATTTATTTAGTAATCGTTTTGTTGACATTACTACACATTCAATGGAACAGTCGTAACCTCTTAACTTTTCGTGAGAATAAAGTAGATGAGAAAATTAGGATATTAATACACAACACCATCTAGTTCGTACTAGATGGTTGATACACTACACATATAGAACTATGTAAAACTAAAAATTTGTGTACAAACATTCGTGCTCAACACACAAATCAATGCTCCCAGCATGACTTGAATCCAAGACCACTGGATCACTCCAAACTAAGCCAAACGTCATAATCGTTAATCATTGAAAAATCAATGAATGCTCACTTATTAAGTGAATTTTATAAACTTTGTTTTTTTCAAGGTAATAAAAATAATATAATAGCAATACCTTTGTCTCCAGATATTTGAGCGTGGCGCGGTGAGGTGCAGTAGGTCGCAATGACGACCGACATCTCGGTGTCCCGCTGGGACCCGTCCATCGGCCACGGTCAAGAGATCATCGACGAGATCGAGTACGATGGCGGCAACTCCTCCTCAAGGCTTTTCGAACGATCGCGCATCAAAGCGCTTGCTGGTAACATTCTTTTCATTCTTATAACATTCTTCTAGTTAATCAAACAACATAGACATCATAAGTAAATTTGGCTAGCCAAATATTACATATTCTCACACTAGTTTCAGCATTTATACTTCGAAATTGTCGTGTCATATGAATAGGTTGTTAAAATAGGACGTTAATAAAAAACTATTGCTTTACTACAAACTACAAAGTCTTTCTACAGTAGATAGTTCGTTACATCTATGGGGTATAGTAGCCTACCGCCCTAGATAGCTATCACGGAAACGCTGACCGTAGGAAGTGAGCTAACGGTTTAAAGAAATCGTCATCGAATTGTTCTTAAATGCCAATCCACGTAAGTTATGGTTGGAATTTACTAGTGAGATTATTCGAATACATTTTCTTCAAAAAATTCTGTTGGTATAGTTTTTACTTTTTGTATTCTATTTTTTATAGAAATTAACTATTTTTTATGATTATAGATAGGTTCAAAGGATAGTTCGTTTCATACCTTTTCAAGTACGAAATGATCAATGATGTACGTTCATAACCAATACAGTATGTATTTGGAAATCTTATGTAACGACTAACGAGGCATTTTTTCATACTGATATAACGTTATAATAGTGCATTAAAGGCTCTACAGAGGCTTTAGCGGCTTTTGTGATCTGCTGAGTCGTAACCGATCATGAATGCAGAATACTTCAATACCCTTTCATGTTTTAAGGGCCGTTAGCTTAGTTCCGTCACGTTAAATCGTCACGTGTGATGATGACAAGGAGTGAATCGTTATTTGTTACGTGTGTTAACTCCACGTATTTAATAAAAAAGTTTGCTCTAGCAAGTATTTTTATTTTTATCTCAACAGTTCAATCAGTAAAAATATCCACATACAAAAAGTCCAGACGTAATGTTAAATACAAAATTTAATTTTAGACTTGTGTACAAGATTCTAAATATCGTACCTAATAATAATACTGTAACCAGTGAACGTCGTGAGCCGTGGCCCGTGGGGGTCAACAATTTATACTTTACAAGAAAACACTACGTAACATTTTAAATTAGACACATTTAGAATTACATTTCAATCACATATATTTATTAGTTAACTTTGTAAAAATGTCTCTTTTTTTCAACTATTTGTGTTATTCACATTACATAGGTTATCCTCACTGATAAGGATATGTTGATACAGTGATAAAATTACGGACACAAGAATATAGGTAGACGATAACGCGGTCAATGCATGATTGCTATATATTGTTTACTTAAATTTTATAAGAACAAATGATATATATTTTATTATATACTTTGTACCGGTAATAAAAATATAGTATAGGTAGTTTTGGGTTAAAAATACAACTTATATATTATAGCAATAACACTGTTGAGGAAAATAAAGCTTGATGTGTATAATTATAGTTTTATAGAGCTTATTATCACTTTGCAATTGCCACTGTGTCCGTTTTCCCTACAAATGTAGAGATGAAAAACATTTGAAAATATTCCAATAGACGTGTAAAGTCAAATTATTTAGGCCTTTTATCTATAAATTGCGAGTTATCTGATATGGTTCTAGAGAGCGTTCAGTATCTCTCACCGACTATTGCGATCACTTCGAAATATAGTTTAATAATTTAACAATCAATGATGTTATTTAAAACTTTCTGCTATTACTCTACGTCGATTAAATGTGTCAATAGCTAAAAGCAAAAAAACGAGATTACATCAAATAAAAAACTAATAACATTTGCATTATTATAAGTTCATTAAATCGTACCGAGTGTTGTCGACACCTGGAACGTGCGTATCGAATATCCTCGTCCAGTTACTGGTTGAATTTTGTCGCTCTAATTCTTCCCGTTCTTTCGTCTACCGCTTCAGTCAATCAGTGCTGGTGATATGACATGGCGGGTTACGATCTCATCAGACGAGGCGTCGATATTGATGTGCCTGGCTTAGATGTTTACTATGATAAAGTCGTGTGTGAGCTAAGAGGTCTGTAAATGTGATTTATAATAATTGTTCGAGTGTAAAAGTGCAAAGTGATTGTTGGCTAGTAAATAATAATGAACCGAGATATCGAGTTGATTTTAAATTAACCGGTGGACGAACAATAGTGTATATACGTGTTTTTAAATATATTACGTATATTTTTTTCCTTTAATGTGTTAAATTATAAAATTTTGATAAATGTTGATTGTGCTCAGAAAATGTTGTAACATCGAAAATGGAATTCACAAATCACCTTTTTGACTACTAATAGCATTATTGGTGCACTTTTGTCTAACCTCGACTTCCGCACTAAAGCGTATCTACGCTGAAACCTGATCTGCATCTCGTATTACCTATATTAGATTCTGAAACCAATACCGAGGCTTTATGAGTTATTGCAATGGCTCTCCCGCCCGCGGACGGACGGTGCAGGCCAAAGCCTCCGAGGGTGCCTCGCCCGGGACTACCCCACTGGCGGTTAATGTGTTAACATTCATTGTTTTCTTTATATATGGGAAATGCTCGCTTATTATTATTCTTATTTCACTTTTACTACTAGCTCAACCAGTTCATAGTTTACAATGTATAATTTGTTAACTGTATTGTATTCTCCGTTAATGGAGCAGCACAAAATAAGTTTTTCTGGACAAGCAAATTTGAAATTTGAAGTTAAAGCATAACTAAATATAAATGCTTTTTACAGACGAACGAGAAAGTGTTCAGAAAAAGACTTTCCAAAAATGGGTGAATTCTCACCTGGTGCGTGTGGGGTGCCGCATCAACGATCTGAATGTGGACATGAGAGACGGCAAGATGCTCATCAAGCTTCTCGAAGTACTATCTGGCGAAAGATTGGTGAGTTCAAATAATTTATTCTTACTAATAAGGCTGAAGATTTGATGGGCTGAAGATTTGAGATTGATTTTTGATTGAGACTTTGAACTGTCTTAACAAATAGGTTGAAGGTACAGGACGACACGTAATGACTGTACTTTCTTTATAATTTACAATTTAATTACTTTTTCAGCCTCGACCTACCAAAGGCAAAATGCGTATTCACTGCTTGGAGAACGTAGACAAAGCCCTACAGTTCCTGCGAGAACAGCGTGTACACCTCGAGAACATGGGCTCTCATGATATCGTCGATGGTAACGCGAGGCTCAACCTGGGTCTCATATGGACTATCATTCTTCGTTTCCAGGTCGGTATTAGGATGATATTTTACCAACACCTTAGTATTATAATTAATTATTTTTTATAAAATATAACTTTCTGGGATATTAAAATAGCCAATACATATTGAGTTTATTTGGTCATTTGTATATTTATGTCACATTATTGCTCGGTACTGAATTACTACTAGTATAGGATCGGGTTTATCTATGCAAGAGAATGGATAGAGTTAAAAAATACAACTAAATTGTTTTTTTTCTAGATCCAAGACATCACCATTGAAGAGACAGACAACAAAGAGACAAAGTCCGCTAAGGACGCTTTGCTATTATGGTGCCAAATGAAAACGGCCGGTTACAACAACGTGAATGTACGTAACTTCACGACATCATGGCGCGACGGGTTGGCGTTTAACGCCATCATACACAAACACAGACCTGATCTCATACAGTTTGAGAAGCTGCATAGAAGCAATCACATCCACAATCTCAATAATGCATTCAATGTCGCTGAAGAGAAACTTGGGCTTACCAAGCTTTTGGATGCCGAAGGTAGGTTTCACCCTTCTAATTTCGTATTTTCATAATAAATATTAGGTTATCGTTTTTTAGAGACGTGATGTAAAAACAAATTAATAAGATTACTATAACATATACAGTGCACTGCATAATATCGTAATTAGATCTAAGATATAAATGCAATTATAGTTTCATAAACTAAGGGTATTGTTTTCTACCTTAGCATAATATATTGGTCACGCTCTAGTTGTTAAGTTGTAAGAAACAATGTTATCTTAAATTATAACTCGTCTAATTGCCTTGATAATTAGTTTTAGTTTAAACCAACATAAGCTTCCATATAGAGATGAGATGCGTAATTGTTTCACTAGACTTTGTTGTAAATAATTTTGAAAGTTAAAAGACTGGAAAATTATAATTGTGGCATAATGTAATGAGCTCAATGAAAATTTTAACGAAATGTTCACTTTTAGTTTCAATTGATGTATGTATTATGTAACGCTCCAGTTTGCCTACGATTTTGTATGATAGTCATTTCATTATATAATTTTTTATTATAATATTTTTTTATATACCTATATACAAAAAGAATAATGAGACATAAAAATTTGCAGTTTTACCATTATCACTTTTAGTTCACTTAACGTCTCTTATATGGCCCACTAACGATTCTCACTCACTCGCCTCGCTCCACTCGGGTTCGCCGAGTTATATTTCAACGATTACTATAGATTTGTCAGAAATGAGTGCGGTTAAGGATTGGAACAACCTGCTTACGTCAGTGTTTCCGACCGATTACAATATGGGTGTCTTCAAGGCAAGAGTGAATAGGTGGCTACTGAATTAGTGCGACTTACCATCTCCGACTGCGTTACCACTTACCATCAGGTGGAACGCAGTCAAACACTAATTCAGAATAAAAAAAGTAACATGCATGTATATGATATATATGGTATATATATGGTATTCCTCTTGAATCACTCTTGTCTATTGATGAAAACAGCATTATAATCAGTTACAGTACGCAGACAGCGAGAAGCGACATTGTTTTACACTATGTAAAGTAGTTTAAGTTAAATTAAAACTTCAATAATGACATATAAGAATCATAAAAGGTACCTTGCATTATTTTAATACTCCATCCGTATACAGATATCGCGGTGGAACATCCCGACGAGAGGTCAATCATCACGTACGTGGTGACGTACTACCACTACTTCAGCAAGATGAAGCAGGAGACGGTGCAGGGTAAGAGGATCGGCAAGGTGGTCGGCATCGCCATGGAGAACGACAAGATGATGCACGAGTATGAGTCGCTTACCAGGTTAGTGCGAATATTTTTATTATTTAAATATATATTAGGTATTTTTTTTCGTTTTAGTAATTTGTCTCTTTGTAAAAAAATATTCGTAAATTTTATTATTATAGCGATCTTCTGCAATGGATCGAGCGTACAATCGAAGCTCTGGGTGACAGAACATTCGCAAACTCTCTCGAAGGTGTAAGACAACAACTGATTCAATTCGCCAATTATCGTACTGTGGAGAAACCGCCTAAGTAAGTTATTTGTAAATTTTTAGAAACTTGTATAATTTATTATTGCATGAATGATAATTAATTAGTAAAAGTAAAATAAAGTGTATATTTAATACTATGCGGTATGCACCCACTTCATGGCTATCAAAAACAGTGTAAAATAATATTCCTTTTAGAGTATCTACTGTATTAGTGTTATGTGGAAGAACCACAAACAAACAGTAAAGGAAGGATAGGATGAATAGTTTGAATTACATAATGTATGTGGCAGGGATAGTCAAGAAGTAAGCATGTAGAGTTAACATAATAACTCTATGGTTTTGTTATATAGAGTAAAATTCTTTAGTTAAATTCCACATCACTACATAGTATAAAACAAAGTCGCTTTCTCTGTCCCTATATCCCTATATATGCTTAAATCTTTAAAACTACGCAACGGATTTTGATGCGGTTTTTTTAATAGATAGAGTGATTCAACAGGAAGGCTAGTAAACTAATATAATTATTACATAGATAATTAAACAAATAACAATATGAACACAGGTTCGTAGAGAAGGGCAACCTGGAGGTGTTACTTTTCACGCTGCAGTCTCGCATGCGCGCCGCTAACCAGCGGCCGTACGCGCCGCGCGAGGGCCGCATGATACACGACATCAACCGCGCCTGGGAGCGCCTCGAGAAGGCGGAGCACGAGCGCGAGCTGGCGCTGCGCGAGGAGCTCATCCGACAGGAGAAGCTGGAGCAGCTAGCTGCTAGGTTAGTGCGGGTTCGGTGACTCGGACAGTTCTTGTTTTTAATATTGTTGGGGGTTTTAGTGGGTTTATTTTGATTTATGGTTCTTGACGTTTCGAATGATTTGTATCAATCGTAGTTAAAAGAGACTAGTTAGATTTTTTTTTAATTGTCAAATATCCGCGTAAATCTAGGAAAGTAATATCGTTGTTGTTAGAAATTTGACATTGCGTCTGATATCTCATTGAATTATGTTAAATTGTCTTTCCATTAGTTTTTAAGAGTGAAAGTAATATAAAGAAAGAGTGCACTTGCCTTTATGCAAACTACATGTTTGTAGTGTAATACACTACATTATAGTATTTCCTAGGTTCATAATCGTAAAAGATCATAGAAGTTCACGTGAATGCTATAAAATATAATTCTGTGGAGTTTGAGAAATTCAATGCTTAAACAGACCGCGTAAAAGTAATACATTGCAAAAATTGAATTTATAAGATAATTTCTATTTACCGTGTATGTATATAATATCGAGCAAAGTGTAACAAACAAGGCACTCGCAGGTTCAACCGCAAGGCGCAAATGCGCGAGACGTGGCTGTCGGAGAACCAGCGGCTGGTGTCGCAGGACAACTTCGGGTTCGACCTGGCGGCGGTGGAGGCGGCCGCCAAGAAGCACGAGGCCATCGAGACGGACATCTTCGCGTACGAGGAGCGCGTGCAGGCCGTGGTCGCCGTCTGCTCCGAGCTGCAGGCTGAGAGGTTGTTTGATGTTCAATTTTTGAAGTGAAACTTCTTTAGAACCGTTGTGATTTCAAACTCGATGAAACGAAAAAATAAGTCCATAGTACCAGGCACTCAGAGACGGAGAAGAGTTAGCCTTAGTTAGATCTCGCCCACCGCGAGCCAGTGTCATTTCTAACTCTGTCTAACTCGTGGGTGTGACCTTCGCGCCATCTCCCTCTCTCAACGAGCTTAGACGGGGTTATTTAGTATAAATAAAAATGAGATTTAAAAATTAGTTTGCCAAAGAAGTTTTACTTCTGACATGTGTACTTTGTACACACGCACTTTTTTTATTCTTGTAGGTTTGAATTGGAATTAAAACTAAGAAAATAATAAGCGAAATCAAATTATATACAACTATGTATATAATATGTATTGTTATATATACTAGTCTTAAGCTGAAGTAAAAATATGTGTCGAAAAATTGCATTACTTCTATTTCGAATTTCTTTTAAATCTGTTGAGCCTTTACAGCATGAAGAAGCAAGAAATTTAAATTTTCTAATTTAAATATATAGTCGATAATATTCTGATAATATCCTTTATTTATGTCTGTTAATAGTAATATATATTTTTGTATAGATACCATGACATGGAGCGTGTATGCGCCCGCCGCGACAATGTTCTGCGCCTGTGGGCCTATCTACTGGAGCTACTGCGAGCGCGACGAGCTCGTCTTGAACTGTCTTTACAATTGCAACAAAACTTCCAGGTACGTACAATACAATATACATACTAGTGGACCCGACAGACATTTTTCATCATAGTTTTTACAGTTTTGTCAGTTCCACTTACTGTATGCAGTTGTGAATCTAAATAGTCTAGAAACCTACTCAAATATACACAAAATATTAAACCCAGCCAATTAGACTGATGTCCAGGATATACAAAGATACAGACAAAATATACATAAAGATACGAGTATAAATACTAGACAATTTGTTTCGATGCTTAGGTGAGTTCCTAAAATAGGTACCTAAAATTACTTGTATCTGTAGATGTATATGTATTTCATCTAAATCAGTCTATCCGTTTCAACATAAAGAAGTCACAAACATGCACGTTAACAGTTAGTATAATAGTAGCCGATTCATATTCAGTTACTTTGAAATATACATAAATACTTACTTTAATTCTATTTAAAATAATCAATACTCTTTCTCTATAGGAAATGCTCTACATCTTGGATTCCATGGAAGAAATCAAGATGCGTCTCTTGACAGACGACTACGGCAAGCATCTCATGGGTGTAGAAGATCTGTTGCAAAAGCACGCGCTGGTTGAGGCTGATATCAATGTGCTTGGAGAACGCGTTAAGGTAATATTCTATAATTATTATAACATTTATTATGTAGATTGAATGTTAGTTATAATAATGACAAAATTCTATATCTAGATAATCGCAATTAATCTATATATATATATAATGAAAATGGTCTTCGTTTGAGGCACAATCACGCCTAAACCACTGATCGTATCGACATGAAACTACCACCATTCGATGCGAAATTTTTCCTAGATGGTTTATGGCTATCTATTTTTTGAATTCCAACATTCCTTCATTTTTTTATTGCTGTTTTACTTTTATGAACATTTATCCCGCTAATAAAAACAAACGATAAGCATTTTCTTGATTCTTTTGTTTTCATGGATTTCAACAGAGTATATTAAACGAATTATGGTTTTTTACATTCAGCTAAGAATCTACTCACGGTAGTGGAGAACGGCTGGACCAATTAGGCTATTTTTTTATAGTCAGAATTGTCAGGAGAAAGTTTTGTATGTAAGAAAATTTTAAAAAAGTCAGATAAAAAGTAAAAAATTTCGATGATAATCGAAGAATTCCCATCTATATAGTCACTCACTACGAAATCTCGGGAACCATAAGACTTAGAAACGTGAAACTTGGTAGGAATATTACTTTTGCTATGTATAGGTCAGCTATGAATAGATTTTAAGAAATCCATCCCCCAAAGGGGATTGCGGGGGCGTTAACAATGAACAATTCCTGTTTTTAAACTATAGCTCCTATAGACTTCAAATTTTGTAGGAATCTTCTGTAAGAGGTGTAGAAATAGGCTATGAACGAATTTTACGATAGCTCACCCTGCAGGGGGTTGCGGGGGTGGGTATTAACAATTAATATTTTTAATTTTCCAGCTAAAGCTCCTACAAGCTCCAAATTTTGTAGGAATTTTCTATAAGCGAAATATAGCTTCTAAAAATTCTAAATATGGTAGGAATCTTTTATTATTCACATAAAGATCATCTCAAAATGGATTTCAATATAGTCTACTTCCGACAGGAATTGCGGGGGTGGGTGTTAAAATCTAAAATTTTAATTTCCAACCTGTAACTTCTACAGACTCCAAATTTGGTGGGGATCTTCGTGTATGTAGGGATATTTGTGTATTTCCTTACAACAATCGTCTTTTTGGCAGCGGAGAAAAAGTCATTGAGAGGTTTCCAAAACTTAACTTTACATGTAGCCAATCAACGGACTAAGAATTTTACATTCATTTTACTTTTGCAGACTACATATCCGACGAATTCTTTTATTGCGTGATCGCGGAAATGTACCAGATTATAATGAATGCATTTTCTAAGCACTTGAGATGTGGAAAAGAAATTTAGTTACTTATTCCAATAGAATTCATAAAAAACATGAACAATTAATTTTCTATAAAAAATTGATGTCACGGAGAAAATTTTAGTTAACAGAAAATTCGTCGCACTTGAACCTAGACAAATTTCAACTTCACATATGAGACTTGCAATGACTTTAACTTAAACGATTTTAACGACTTTAACTTTAACTTAAATGATTGCACATTGAAAGTTACAATGAATATTAGTGAGAAAAATCACCTGGATGGAAGATACAGGCTAAATCGATGGAATTTGGAATTTGTGTAAGTCTAAACAATATCGATGCTTATAGTTCTATCCGCGGGGCCTATTTATGTTCATACAAAAATAAAAAAAAGGAGAATAATAAAAATATGGAAAAAAAATAAAAATGAAACATAAAATGTAATTTATTTCCTTTTTCAATTCGCCCAGCGAAGCGGGCGGGAAACGGCTAGTTCTTTTATAAAAAGATTTTTGAAAAAAATATCAATTTTTACATATTATTTAAAAAATACGACCTTATGCGCTTTATTATTTAATATACTTCTAATATTCTTATAATCATAACTCTACAAACATACGTGTTATATAAATATCTGTATATAGGTGGTAGTAGGGCAGTCCCAGCGCTTCCTGGAAGTGGAAGAGGATAGCTACCGGCCCTGCGACCCCGCCATCACCGTGGAGCGCATACAGCAGCTGGAGAACGCGTATTCTGAGCTCGTACACCTTGCAGTTGAGCGCAGGTATGGCATAGTAGTCAGTATGTTATATACTATACCACTGTATCTTATCATGGCTTATGTGAGATCCAGGTCTTCTGAGTTATGACTTCAAAGTTAAGGCTTCTAAGCTAAATTTGTTTCCAAAGAAGTTGTTTTTGAAAAATACCAATTTTTTTTTCAAATGTTAAGAGATTGTTTTGATTAGATATTTAAATAAAGTTCTTAGTGAATAATCAAATATCAACTTAGTAATAAAGTGATATATTCTTTGATAATTTAGAAAGCGCCTTGAAGATAGTCGCAAATTGTGGCAATTCTACTGGGATATGGCTGACGAGGAGAACTGGATTAAGGAAAAGGAGCAGATCGTCTCCGTTGATGATATCGGGCATGACCTCACTACTGGTGTGTATATATAAGTATAATTGCTTATTTAGTTTTCTTTAGGCTATTCCTAATTATTAGAACGTAGTTTGTATGTAGCATACCTATGAATTTAAAGAGTAATTTCAAAAGCTTAGTTTTGCCAAAAAAAGTTTCATAAAATAATATTCCAAGATCAATTAATAAAAAGTTATATAATGTTCGTAATTTTCGCGCAGTGTACTTGCTGATCTCCAAGCATAAGGCTCTGGAAGCAGATGTGCAAGCGCATGAGTTACAACTGATGAATGTGGCTGCTGTCGGAGATGAGCTCATCTCTCAAGGTCACTTTGGAGCCGATAGAATACAGGTATTCATATAATATTTTTTTCTTTCTAAAGAAATACAATATTAAGCATCTAATATTGAAATTACATAGAGTTTAGCTGTGTGATGAAAAAAATTATATTTCCTCAAGCAAAAATAAATTAAGTGATGACAAACAAGTTCTTTATAACTTATAAACCAACAAAAGCCAAATATCTAACATCAGCCAACATTTCTAAGTCTAGTTTAAACAATGTATAAATACATTTTTTATTATTCAGGAGCGTCTCCGAGACATTCTGTCGCAATGGAACCACCTCCTCGACGTGGTGTCTCTACGCAAGAACCGACTGGACGCGGCCGTGCGCTACCACCAGCTGTTTGCTGACGCGGACGATATCGATAACTGGATGTTGGATACACTAAGGTATGTTATGTTGATTTTAATGACTTTATTTTCTTAGAAATATATAATTGTGAAATGTAAAATGATTTTTTTATTTTTATATAACACATATAAAATATAAGTCCATATGTAGTATATTATACTAAATTTCTTTTTCGTTATGAATTTTTTCTAGTTTATGATCGCAAGATTGTAGTGTATGTAAAACAACGAAATATTAAAATGAAAGTGAATTATATGGACTCATTAATTAATAAATAAGTGTATGTATATATTAACTTGTAATGTTTTTATAGATTGGTCTCATCTGAGGATACCGGCGTTGATGAAGCTCAGGTGCAGAGCTTGCTGAAGAAACACAAGGACGTCACTGATGAGCTCAAGCATTATGCTAACGTTATACAACAGCTGAAACAACAAGTAGGTTTCATCTTATTTTGACACTGAAATATTTATGTTATGTTAATTGTAATTGATTATTTACTAAAAAACTGTTTGAATGTTCTAAGTCATGATTTGTATATAATGTAACGGTAGTTACAATATGTAGATATGTCATATGTATTATAAAATAAAGGGGGATCTTTCTCTAAGGTTTTCTTTATAATATCAATCAAAGAAACTCTCGTATGGATCGTCATACCATTTTCATCTATAGATAAAGGGATTATCTAAGACTATAATTATTCATTGCATTCATTCATTCATAAAGAAGGTTAAAAAAATGCTTAATTTTGAAATCTTCTGTAATATTATATAAAATTAAATATAAGTGTATATAATAATTATTAACAATAAAATGCATCCAGGCTAGCGAGCTGTCGCCAGAAGACGCGAACAGCGGCGAGGTGCGCCAACGCCTGGCAGCCATAGACGCGCGTCACGGCGAGCTGGCGGAGCTGGCACGTCTGCGCAAGCAACGCCTACTCGACGCGCTGTCGCTGTGTAAGCTGCAGGCCGAGGCAGACGCCGCAGACCAGTGGATCGCAGAGAAGGACCGCATGCTGGATACCATGCTGCCGCCCAAAGATATTGATGATGTGGAGATCATGAAGCATCGGTTGGTTGTGGAATTTTTAATAAGTAATATTTAATAACGAGTATTGTTCATGGCTCCGTCCTCATTCTAAAGACCGGAAACCGAAATGTTTAAATTTCATGTATTATTATACCGTGTAATGTTTTGTAGTCTGCTTGTAACTGTTAGTTGAGATTTCTCAAAAATTAAATATTTTCCAGTAGTAAAAAATATCCCATATGTTGACCCGGATAACCATCTAATCATTATATTAAAACTACAAAGGGCTCTATTTCAATGATACTGGCAATTTTTTTTTATTTTCAATGTGCAAATTTTACTTAGAATTTTATTATATGTATAGATTTTGACTTTCCTCTAAGTTGGCGTAACTTAGAAGAAGTTTTATGAAGTAAAAATAAAGATCGGCATATTTAATACTCAATTAAAATACAAGTAAATATATTACATAGGTACGACGGTTTCGACAAGGAGATGAACGCGAACGCGTCGCGCGTGGCCGTTGTGAACCAGCTGGCGCGCCAGCTCATACACGTAGAGCATCCACAGGCGCCCGCCATACAGCAGCGCCAGCAGGCGTTAAACCAGGCCTGGAGCGCATTGAGAGAGAAGGTGACCTAGAGTATTTTTTTTTAATTTTATTGATGTTACGCTTCTATTGGTCGTAGCGTGATGTAATATAGCCTATAGCCTTCCTCGATAAACGGAATATCCAACACAAAAAGAATTTTTCAATTCGGACCAGTAGTTCCTGAGATTAGCGCGTTCAACCAAACAAACAAACTCTTCAGCTTTATAATATTAGTATAGATAAGGGTGAATTTATTCATATCTCTCTAATACCACAGTCTACTAATCCATATGTTTTACAATGTTTCAACTTCGAAAGCAAAAAAATTATTTAAAAAAACCGTCCAATTTCCAATTATTAAATCCCATCCTAATTATTAAATAATACTATTGATTCTTTGAGATTTTTAAAATTATTATTAATTTAATGTGTTTAATTAGGCCGAGGCAAAGAAGGACGAACTGAAGTCCGCCCAGGGCGTGCAGACGTTCTACATCGAGTGCCGCGAGACCGTGTCCTGGATAGAGGATAAGAAACGTATCCTGCAACAGACCGACAACTTGGAGATGGATCTCAATGGTATTCACATTTTATATTATATAGAATAGGTAATAGGTATTAATTTAGTGCAAAATAATAAACGGGGGGAAATATGCAATCAAACATAATAGATAGATACTATTAATTTTTAATTTTTACCCTTGTACACTTAAATACTATTCTTTGTCTACATACATAAAAAAATTGTTAGATAAAAAAAAATAAAAATATAAATATATCTCAATATAATAAGAGTTTCTCAAAGCAACTAACTAAACCTAAATTGACTTTTTTTACGAAAATTACTGGTCAAAAGTGATTTTATAAGTTTGTATAAAAAGTATAATTTCATTTAAATACATCTAATATTAAAGAAGTATTAATTTCATTTTAATTTAACTAATAATATTAATAATCTAGGCGTAATGACCCTACAACGCCGCCTGTCCGGCATGGAGCGCGACCTGGCCGCGATACAAGCGCGCATCACGTCCCTGGAGAACGAGGCCAGCGCCATCGAGGATGAGCATCCCGAGGAAGCGCGTCTCATCCGGGAGCGCGTCGCTACTATCACAGAGAACTGGGATAGGCTTACGCAGATGGTATGATTTTTAGTCTTGAGTATGTATTATAGGTGTTGCCTATATTTTTGTGAAAGCCATTTTTGGTAAAGATCTCACGTATTCGTTAAGACAAAATTTACGGATTTAATCTGCTCTAGAGTGTTATTGGAAATTATGTGAAATTAAATAAAACTACTACTTTATTTCTAACTAACACTTTACTTTCCTAAAGTGATGAGATTATAAAGCCTTTCTTTTTATATATTTTTTGTCTATAATCTAAAACATCAACCTATTAAATAGATTAGAAGTATAATTTTATCATCTTTACTTAGCTCAAAGAGCGCGACGCCAAGCTGGAGGAGGCGGGCGACTTGCACCGCTTCCTGCGCTCCGTCGATCACTTCCAAGCATGGCTCACCAAAACACAGACCGATGTTGCTTCCGAAGGTATATTACTACTCTGACATTTGATTTGATTTTTCATTATTTGACATTTATGTTTTAAATTATTTCACTTTCTTACATAATATTATATATTTGAGGTTTGAACTTTTTCATATAAGAAAGATATTTAAAGACCATTACAGTAATGTATGTATTTATTTGTTCGAAGATATCCCCGCCAGTCTACCCGAAGCTGAGAAGCTGTTATCTCAGCACCAGACCATCAAGGAGGAGATAGACAACTACAAGGACGAGTATGCCAAGATGATGGAGTATGGAGAAAAGATTACTGCCGTAAGTGCTTTTTTTATTCAAGATAAAAATATAATTTGTTATGTGAAGTGTTATAACATAAAAAAGTTAAATATTATTGCTCCTATGATATTTCTGAGGATTACTTTTAAGGTTATTGGTATATTGATGCAGTATTTTTAAAAAGTTATTGAAGCACACCTTTATATTTTTACTAGTAAAGTAAGTAATAGTATATCCTACTAATGCTATGATTACTTATAAATATGGTGATACATAATTAAATAATCTATACATAATCTGTTTCATCCAACAGGAGCCATCGACGCAGGACGACCCGCAATACATGTTCCTGCGCGAGCGGCTCAAGGCACTCCGCGAGGGCTGGGCGGAGCTGCAGCAGATGTGGGAGAACCGCCAGCAGCTGCTCACGCAGAGCCTGGAGCTGCAGCTGCTGCAGCGTGATGCGCGCCAGGCAGAGGTGCTGCTCGCGCACCAGGAGCACAGGTTACATGAGGAGCTTTTATTTATTTGTTCATACCATATGTTGCTGCCTATATATGATAATTGGAGGCAAAATTTTCGTGTCCCAATATGAAGAAGAGAAATTGAACTTGGTAACACTAAAAGAATATACCAAAATATTAATAATTAATATCTTATTGTTTTATACTTAATAATAGACGATTTGTTGACATTGTCATTTATCTTATCTTAGTTTTTATTTCTTTTAAAGGCTGGCTAAGACTGAGCCACCAACGAACTTGGAACAGGCTGAGAACATGATCAAGGAACATGAAGCTTTCCTCACCACCATGGAGGCCAACGACGACAAGATTAATTCCGTCGTACAATTCGCTAACCGTCTTGTCGAGGAGAGACACTTTGATGCCGACAAAATACAGCGTAAAGCAGAAAGCATTAGAGCCAGGCGTGACTCCAACCGCGAAAAGGCATTGCAACAGATGGAGAAACTGCAAGACCAATTGCAACTTCACCAGTTCTTGCAAGACTGTGATGAACTTGGCGAATGGGTGCAAGAGAAGAATGTCACCGCCCAAGACGACACTTACAGGTCGGCCAAGACTATCCACTCAAAGTGGACCCGCCATCAAGCCTTCGAGGCCGAAATCGCTGCAAACAAGGAACGTCTATTCGCCGTACAGAATGCGGCTGAGGAACTCATGAAACAAAAACCAGAATTCGTTGAAGTCATCTCGCCGAAGATGACAGAACTACAAGATCAATTTGAAAATCTCCAAACTGCTACTAAGGAGAAGGGCGAACGTCTATTCGACGCTAACCGCGAGGTTCTATTGCACCAGACGTGTGACGACATTGACTCATGGATGAACGAGTTGGAGAAACAAATCGAAAACACAGACACTGGCACTGATCTGGCATCTGTAAATATTCTCATGCAGAAGCAACAGATGATCGAGACTCAGATGGCCGTAAAGGCAAAGCAGGTCACCGAACTCGAAACCCAAGCGGAATACCTGCAGAAGACCGTACCAGATAAGATGGAGGAGATTAAGGAGAAGAAGAAGACTGTGGAGCAACGTTTCGAACAGCTCAAAGCGCCATTACTCGAACGTCAACGCCATCTCGCAAAGAAGAAAGAAGCGTTCCAGTTCAGACGTGATGTTGATGATGAGAAGTTGTGGATTCACGAGAAAATGCCGCTAGCTACTAGCACCGACTACGGCAACTCTCTGTTCAATGTACAGATGTTACAGAAGAAGAATCAGTCGCTGAAGACGGAGACAGATAACCATGAGCCTAGAATATTGACAGTCATTTCTAACGGACAGAAACTCATTGACGAGGGACATGAAGCTGCGCCCGAATTCAGGACACTTATTGAGGAACTTACCGCGAGATGGCGAGAACTTAAAGGTACGGTTTTTTATAATTATTAATATATTTCAATTTGCTCATTTTAACATTGCTATTTAAATATAATAAATATTGTAAATAAAATTTATTTGCAGATGCCATTGAACAACGCAAGAACAACCTGTCCCAGTGGGAGAAAGCGCAGCAATATCTGTTTGACGCTAATGAAGCGGAAGCGTGGATGAGCGAACAGGAACTGTACATGATGGTGGAAGATCGTGGCAAAGACGAGATTTCGGCCCAGAATCTAATGAAGAAACACGAAATACTTGAGCAGGCAGTAGATGATTATGCTCAGACTATTAGACAGTTGGGTGAGACTGTCCGTCAGCTCACTAGTGAGGAACATCCTCTAAGGTAAATATTATTTGTTTTTTTTTTATACTTCACCACATGTTATTCATACTTAATTAAATACACGACATCAGTTGTCAATATGTCCTGCACTTTAACTGTACATGAGTTCCAATAGAAAAATGAGTAGAGCCGAATAACGTGAATATGTTTAAATACAAAAAAATGTTATCCACAGCGAGCAAATATCAGTGAAACAGTCTCAAGTGGACAAACTATACGCCGGTCTCAAAGACCTGGCCGGCGAGAGACGCGCCAAGCTGGACGAGGCGCTGCGGCTGTTCCAGCTGTCCCGCGAGGTGGACGACCTGGAGCAGTGGATCACGGAGCGCGAGCTGGTCGCCAGCTCGCAGGAGCTGGGACAGGATTACGATCATGTTACTGTGAGTTGGCTTTATGGCATAAAAAAAAATGTAAATTTCAAATCTATATCAAAATATGATATAGATTCGAAATTTACGTTTTTTCCTCCTTTTTTTATTTTTTGTGTATTTTAAGGTAATACAAAATCAAAATTATTTTCATTAAAATAGGATCTACAATTTTATTTTTAATCATCTATTGAAACTCGCTTGACTTGATACAACATTCATCTTATTACACAGATTATTATAAAATATAAAAACGACTAAATTTTAGGTCAATTTACTACTAAAGCTCGAAACATCTTGTCTTCATATAAATTATAGATATATATACATATATGCACGTAAGAACTGGCAATTTTAACTTTATTAAACCATTTGTACACAGCTCCTCTGGGAACGTTTCAAAGAATTCGCCAGGGAGACGCAATCGGTGGGTTCGGAACGCGTGGCCATGGCGGAGCGCATCGCCGACCAAATGATCGCCATGGGACACTCCGACAACGCCACCATCGCGCAGTGGAAGGAGGGCTTGCGTGAGACCTGGCAAGACCTGTTGGAGCTTATTGATACTAGAACTCAGGTATGTAAATTTCTATGACGAACCTATAATTAGAAAAGGATGAGACGTAACGGCAAAAGATATTTTTTTTGACAAAACTAATCGTTAACTATGAAAATGTTACAGTATGAAAACTAAAAATAATGTATTCACTATTCAGCTCTTTTTAACATCTAGCTACTGGGCACAGTCTCTCTTCAATATTTAATTTATTTATCAAAAAATTAATTTTTCAAATTATCAGACAGAGATTTGAGATTCATTTGTTTTATGTATGTTCACCAATTTCTCCGATATTAAAAATTTTTCTTTCATTCGTTAGGTGTACTCCTAATGTTGTCCCATTGTCACTAAGTCAGGAGTTCATGATTGGATCTCTCTAGACACTTATATTTTCTAATTTATCCAGATGTTGGCCGCCTCCCGCGAGCTGCACAAGTACTTCCACGACTGCAAGGACACGCTGCAGCGCGTGAACGAGAAGGCGCGCGGCGTGAGCGAGGAGCTCGGCCGCGACGCCATCAGCGTGGGCGCGCTGCAGCGCAAGCACCACAACTTCATGCAGGACCTCAGCACGCTGCAGCAACAGGTTACTATGGGCTTATGCTTTTCTTTCTTTTCTTTTATTTGGTCCGCTGTTTGTCTTACATACCTTATAGGTTTATTTGTTGGAACGAAGTTGTTTATCGCGCGTTGCGAAAGGGGGCTAGACGGAAAAATTAAGACCAAAAGTTGTAGCGACACTTTTTACTACATTTTTTATAAATCATGGTAAATAAAATAGAGGTGGATAATTTTGTATAGTAGTTTTCTTGATGTTTAACGATAAAAAAATCATTAAAAATGTATACCCGAATAATTGTTTTTTTATACCGCTAATAGAACTCAAAATTAATATTTTTATAATAAGGGATTTCGTTCCTATCCGGTGCCCCACGACACAAGTTTAATATATATTTATATATTATCAAATCAATAGTTTGTTTTATTTCTACAAGTAGTTTATATACAGGTATACATACATACTATTTTTTTTAAATTAATCATATTTTATGATTCGTAAGTTTAATAATAAAAATTAAACTATTCTTTTAAAAAGTGCGTTTTAAAAATTATACATCTAATACTTTCTTAGGTTTACGCGAATACTTGACATTATAAATGAAACTATCTTTTCGGATTTTGTCGCGGATTTATTATGATTTTTGGTTTCCGACGTTTCTAAAGCATTCGAAAATCATAATAAATCCGCGACAAAATCCTAAAAGATAGTTTCATTTATAATAATACATCTTTGTATGTATAAAATGAGTTGCTTAACATTGTGAACATGGTACCCAACCCAGGTGGAGTCGATAGGCTCAGAGTGCAATCGTCTCGGCGCGTCGTACGCGGGCGACAAGGCGGCGGAGATCTCGCGCCGCGCGGGCGAGGTGGCGGACGCGTGGCGCGCGCTGCAGGCCGCGTGCGCCGCGCGCCGCGCCAAGCTGGAGGACGCCGACCAGCTGTACCGGTTCCTCAGCCAGGTGCGCGACCTCACGCTCTGGATGGATGATGTCGTGCGCTCGATGAACACCGGCGAGAAGCCCCGGTGAGCATTACAATAAACTCTATTATATTATACTATCACCAGGCTAATATACTTATACTGTTTGTTTTTAATGGTATTTGTTATGATAGATGTATATACTATACACTTAAAAAAATGTTCTTGTTAAAACTTTCAATATATTATTGTATTATATAAAAAAATGTGTTCTGATAAGAATATGATATTTATATTAATTTATGACATAGTAATAAATTAAATTAAGTTTCCTGAATACCTGTTTAACGCAAAATAATTACGTTATTTTTTTTTATGTGTGTCATTAAAAACGTTTCCCTTGTAAATAAGTAACAAACATTCAAACACATTTATAAAATTACTAGCATTTACCGCGGCTTTGCACGCGTTCTAAAGACTGGAAACCAATTTCTTTCTGAGTCCAGCGGTAAAATACCTCGCAGAACTAACGCCCTTTCCGTTTTTGCAACATTTTTCATTGATGCTCCGCTCCTATTGGTCGTAGCGTGATGTACTATAGCCTATAGCCTTCCTTGATAAACGGGCTATCCAACAAAAAAAGAGTTTTTCAATTCGGACCAGTAGTTCCTTAGATTAGCGCGTTCAACCAAACAAACAAACTCTTCTGCTTTATAATATTAGCATATATTAAGATATGATATGAATATGTGCAGCGACGTGAGCGGCGTGGAGCTGCTGATGAACAACCACCAGTCGCTGAAGGCGGAGATAGAGACGCGCGAGGACAAGTTCTCGGCGTGCATCTCGCTGGGGCGCGAGCTGCTGGCGCGCCAGCACTACGCCGCGCCCGACATCCGCGACAAGCTGCAGCTGCTCACCGCGCAGCGCAACGCGCTGCTGCGCCGCTGGGAGGAGCGCTGGGAGAACCTGCAGCTCAGTTAGTATCATCAGTCATAAAAACAAAATGGACATTCATGGGCACCGCCGAAAGAATTGAAAACTTATAATTTGAAACAAGCGACTCGCCCTCGCTTTGCTAGGGCTCTTCCCTAGATTTAGCACAGGCAAAGCCGCGGGATCTGCTAGTTATGCATATAAACCTTCCTCTTGAATCACTATCTATTAAAAAAACCGCATCAAAATCCGTTGCATAGTTTTAAAGATTGAAGCATGACATGACAGAGAAAGCGAATTTGTTTTATACTAAGTACAGATTTATTTAAAATTATTTATAGTATTAATAATTAAAATGATCGTGTGAAGGAGCAAATGACCAGCAAATGGGATGTTAAAAATTTAATAATTCGTAAATTGAAATTATTATTATCCTAGTTTTTACATCAATTGGCACTCTAAGCAATTATTTAATTTACATTTTGATATTCTTGTTTATCAAAACGCATAATGCTGCGCGCAGCGCGTCACGAGATCGTCAAGATAGTATGTTGTCATATAACGAAGCATGATAGTCAACGGATAAAGCGGACTCATGAGTTTTGCCTGTACCTAAATTGATCAACGAGACTTTAGTAGCTTATAACTCATTTATAAAAAAAAGAATTGCAATAGTATAATAATAACATTACAAGACTGAAGCGAATGTTTTGCCATATCTTTATTCCCGACGTTTCGGCTTTCCATTAGCTGTGGTCACTTGCCCACTCTCTATATTTATATAGTCATATTTTTAAAAGTGAGTAAGTAATAAGTTGCTCTGCAGTCCTGGAGGTGTACCAGTTCGCGCGCGACGCGGCGGTGGCGGAGGCGTGGCTGATCGCGCAGGAGCCGTACCTGATGTCGCAGGAGCTGGGCCACACCATCGACGAGGTGGAGAGCCTCATCAAGAAGCACGAGGCCTTTGAGAAGTCCGCCGCCGCGCAGGAGGACCGCTTCAGCGCGCTCCAGAGACTCACAACGGTTAGTGGTCTATTGCTAATGTCTATCTATATGCTAATAAATGACGAAACGTTTTTTTGAAGTGAAAGTTCTTTAGAATCGATGTGATTTCTCGATGAAACGAAAAAATAAGTCCATAGTACCAGGCACTCAGAGACGGGGAAGAGTTAGCCTTAGTTAGATCTCGCCCACCGCGAGTCAGTGACATTTCTAACTCTGTCTAACTCGTTGGTGTGACCTTCGCGCCATCTCCCTCTCTCAACGAGCTTAGACGGGGTTATTTAGTATAAATATGAACGAGATTTAAAAATTAGTTTGCCAAAGAAGTTAGTTACTTCTGACATGTGTACTTTGTACACACGCACTTTTTTTTGTTCACTCTTACTGCAAAAACTACGAAATAGATAGATATGGAACTAATTTCATAGAATGCAGCGTGTTTCTGTGAAGGTTGTATATGTAAAATATGAGAACTTCTATACGGGTGGAGCCGCGCGAACTTGTACATAATGAAATACAATTATTTAATCATCTTATCCTTAAAGGCCCTAAAATCCGAAAAATTATTTTATTCAAATAAAATGTCAGTATACAACACCACTGACATTTATTTTTTTATAATGATTTTTTTTTGTGCACTTATAGCATTTTAATATCAATGGATTTAAGAAGTTTTTCAACTAAAGCTCTAGTGAACTTCAAAGTAAAATTATAAAAGTATTCTGCTAAAGTTATTCGAATTATGGGTTCGAGTCCCAGTCTAGTGCTACTTTACGTAAAAAGTCACTGGTACATTACACTGGTACTTTCCGCCAAAAATTATCAACTAGAAAGTTAGTGGTGTTACCTACGTTTCCGTTTATTGTATTGTTTGGTTTGTTTTTGACTTTAGAACTTACAGACACATGCATGAATTTTAAATTAGATATACGACACTGTACATATATTTTTGCAATGTATGTTGAATGTTCTTTTAATGAGTAATACTGCGATTGGGTGGCGGTAACTTATAAAATAACAACAGAATTACACATTCACCTTCAACTATTTAATTTTATGCACGTTTTCTTCCTTCTTTTTCTTTTAATTGCTTGTGTTTTGTATTGCTTTTTTGTAGTTGTAGTGTTTGTTATGTAATCTTTTCTTTTTTAATCCACCACTAGCTTGAAATGAGAGAAGCATCACTATGGCCTACCGCCGAACCATGGGAAAAATGTGATGAAACCTCCTTCGTTTACCAACATCCCCCTGCGTCCCGCCAAAAACAACTTCCCCCACAAATCACAACTATACCAATAAAACCAGTGGGAGACGTAGTATGCGAGATCATAAACACTAACGAAAGATTTAAACTACCCGAAAAATTTCAAAAAAGGAATCTAAACATTAACTACAAAGCGAATCCAGTTAAAAACGATTCATATCTTTGGACAATCGTGTCTAACAATAGTCTATCAACTATATCTGAAACCAGTAGTCCGCCAATGTCTCCTTTAAAATCGCCAGAAATATATAATCCCATTTTCTTTGAGTATCCCGCACCTGAAAGTGAAAAACCGGATGAGAAATTCGCATCCATTGACCTTATCCTTTGGGAGAGGCTGTCCTTCTTGCAAGTGTATCCTAACGTGTCCTTACTCCGGCGTGTAAGAGCGCCAAGTGAGTCGTCTTCCAAATCTGGTAGCATTGCAGGTGTTTTTAAAAGATTGTCAAAAAGAAGGAAATCAGTAGATAGTGAGACGTTAAGTGAAGTAGCAGTACTGTCAATGCCCGGTCTGACAAGTAGTTTGAAGCAGGTCAATGATCTCGGCAAAGAGATCAAGTCTATCCCGTTATCGTCCTCCATATCTCTCCTATCCCAAACCCGTAGCCTGCTGTTCCCGGAGGGTGCATGGTATTATAACTACTTGGATGGTGTAAGTTTGGTGAAGGTATTTCGCATGCGCTTTGTATATGTGCTGATTTTATTTTATTTTTGATGCATGACTACAGGAATATACCTTAATTGTTATATTGCATAGAAAATTATAGTTCATCAACATATTTTTTCTTTTATATTATATGTACGTGTTTTAGGTATGGAGCAACTAATCACTATTATTACATAATATATTATACACATTTTTAGTCCTTGATATAGTATTTATATTTAAAAATAGTCAAGACATAAGATTGATATTTATGTATATGCAAATACTTGTGACTGACAAAAGCTGTTTTAAACAAATAGTAATTAATGCTTATTCTTAAAAATAATAAACCTCGCATTCCAGTTCGAGGTGAAAGAGATGAAGCGCAGACAAGAGGCGGCAGAGGCAGCGGAGCGCGAGCGCGCCGAGCGCGAGGCGGCGGCGGCGGCGGCCGCGCAGGACGCCGTGGACCGCGCCGCCGAGCCCGAGCCGCAGCCGCCCGGTGAGTGCACTACCGTCCTTACGACTTCCTTATTCAAATATTATTATTATGGGTGTGCGAATATCGTTCGAATCGAATCGAATAATAATAATCGAATCGAATAATTCGCGAATTAATGAAATATCTCTGGATTTTCAATTGTTTCCATTTAAATTCCTTTAAATCGTGTATTAAAATTCATTATCACCCGATTGAGTATCATATTTATTAAATTTGAACAAAAATTTGTAGCACATTTTCGAATTATTCGATTCAATTTTCGAATCGAATATTAATATTCGATTCGGAACGAACAATTCGTAAGTTCGAATTATTCGCACACCCCTAATTATTATCGTTCCTCTTTCAAATACGTGGCATAACATCACAGTATAAAAATCCACACAGTACGTCTGTCTCTCAGAGCTCGGTGCTAGTTGGTATTAAATACACATTTTAATTTAAAATGTAACATTAAATATTATTTGGATTTTTTTTTGAAATAGTAATTATTGTCGATACGGAGGCCGAATCTATAATTTTGGGCTGCGCCTGTCAGTGACGGCGTCACGAGAAAACCACTGGACAAATTTGTATTACCATGTAAGATACCTTTTACTGTGGGAAAATATCTCGTGTTTTAGAAATCTATACTAATTTTTAAATCCGAGTGAAGCGAGGGTGACTCTCCAATTTATCTATAAATCTCGAAAATAAAGCTCGATTTTGACTTAAAAGAAAACACTATGGATTAGTAGACTGTGTTTCGAATGTTGTGGAGACTCAATGAGACGTGACCTTCATATTGTTTGTAGTTCATGATATTTTAAAGTGGATTGCAAAACCCTTTAGAGATTGCTGGTTAAGCATAGCTATAGCTTATTATTCATTTAAAGTAAATTCAGATTTCTGCGATGAATAAAGTAAAAGTTATGAGTGTCTACTATTAGTTTTCTTAAACTAATTTGTTTTTTATTAACTACAGTTAGATACATGGTTGTTGTTGTGATATGATTCAATTTGAACTTATAACAATGGATTGGTCACGACTCATACCAGTATATTAACACGGTGTGAAACCTGAGTGTTTGTGCCACGTATTTTGCGATAATAATCAAGAAGTAATATTGAAAATTTCATTTTAATGAATTTTCAAATAGATTAATTACATAGTTTTAAAATAGTATATAATTAATTTGAATTTTAGAAAATACACTGTTGACAACTAATGTTTGGACAATAAGTGTCAAAATTGATAGGAGAGATATTTTTTTAATAAAATGGAAAACACAACTTTATTAAACAAAAATTAACCTCACTTTAACTCACGGACTGCAATCTAAGCACGCATGTGTATCTTCTAGCACTATTGAAATACAGACTTTTATTACCGAGAATGTATGTAATATTTCTACTAATTATCACCATTTAACTGGTGAATGTTGCCTGATTTAAAAAAATTATATCACTATTTTAGAAATAATACAAAAGTTAAAATCAAAGATTTAAAAATAATATTTTAAAGACTTAGCACATTCGCACAGCGATAGAGCATAAGGTCTTTCGGCGTCGCTTGCCGCTTTCCATGTGATATTTTTTACCCTTTGTATCGCTTGACCGACCCGCGAAAAGAAATACTTTTCCACTGATAAAAATTAATTATACAAATATACATTCGTCTCTTTCTATCGCGGGCCGGTTTATGCGTGTGAGACAAAGAGGGCGTTACTTACCGATGTGTTGTCCACACATGCACACGCGTAGTCGTAAGGAGAACGTCCACTAAAGCGGCTGAGAAGGCCCAAGAGCGACCGCATTCCCAGCCAGGTAACAGAGCGCTTTATATAAACCTACCGACGTAAAGATGTACCCGGCTGTACGCATGTGCTTTGACATCGTAGTGTTACAAGGGGCCTCCTAATTTGGACGGGTTACACTGCGCTCTAAACTAGTCAGCCACGGGGTAGATGTTTATTTTCTTTCTAGAAGCTTCTATAAACTTTTTATCGGCTAGGTTTTTGTAGGCTCTCTATTTAGTTACGGCTAAGCACTACTTTCTTTGTTGTTGCACTATCAATGTGTTCATTCTGTCATCTCAAGGTGAAGGTCGTCATTGTTTTATTTTGTTTACGCGAATTAATATTTATTTTTTATATAACGTTACAAAATATTAAAAATAATATCAAATCTATGATTAAAGTGACAAATATACAAAAACTATTAAAATAATATCCAGTAAAATATGTTGTAACGTTGTATATTTCTGTCATTCCTCATTCTTCTAGTAAGTAGTTTAAAACATATTATTAAATATAATAAATATTTAAATATATATAATAATATCATTTTTGTAGACTTTTCTTATTAATGTTCAATGATAAACTTATTGTATTGTTATTAGAATTCACAAACTACTCATTTAACCCCTAGTCTGCGAATTGTTGTCAAGGATCCTCGACAAAGCAGACGAGGGGTTATCAAAATATTACATAACATTGTTTTTTTTTATTTTCTACATATCATTTTCTATCACGGTGATGGTTTGATACTTTCCATTCTCATCTGTCTTTTATTTTTTCATCATATAAAATAATCTATATATAAATATAATGTGCTATATAATTTTATACTGTGTTCTTCTCTTTCAATGACGCTGTCTCCGTAGAAGGTAGGTATAACATATGGCTATCGCGTATGCCTTACTATTGCTACCTTGTCACGCAACGCTTTACCTTTAGCTCGCTTTTCATATATGCATGTATATATTTATTATTGTATGCAACATAAGTCTAAATTCTTTTTATTGATTATTATCTATATTTTTTCTATACTTCGCTTTTTCTTAAATATGTTTTTTTCGGTCGAAACGGAAGATATCTAAGAATTTATATGTCAATGTGTTTTCCTAACATTAAATACAAAAAGGGTTAGGGACCAAAATTACTAAAATGTGATAAGAAATAGATATTAATTTTACACAATAATTTAACGAAATGCATATTATGTAGTATGCATGGTTATATGTTGAATTGTATTTGGTGATTGCATATGTCTGATAACCAATAAATATTTATAAATAATAAATATTTCATTGTAGCGTATAAGTAGTAGAAGTAAATGGTCACGCATATGCATTCACGAGCATGCAATAACGTAGCATGTACATGTACACGTAGCGTGTAGCGTAGTAACTAGCACGTAGTGTCGCATGCAGAGTCGCCTAGCCCCGCCCCCTCCCCCGCGCCGGCCACGCCCCCGCCCCCGCCCTCGCCCCCGGTCAGGCAGACGCCGGTCAAACCTGCACGCCTCTCCAGTGAGTATCTACTAATACACCCCTTTACACCCCCACACACGAATATACAATGCCATTCAATAAAGTAGAGTACTTTTTTTAATTATATTTCTGCATTTTTTTTTTAAAAGAGCAATCTAAATAAATCCATGGTACAGACTGGAATATATATAATACTTTCATTTATAAAGAATATTTTTACGAATAACGTGTATTTCAAAGTACGCAATGTATGCCCGTGTGTCAAAAACCAGTAGTCAATAATGTATGCGATGAGACGATTTTGTGTTTTTATACAACGTAGTCAATCTTTATTTTCTCCTTCGAAATCATCTCTGTCGCAAATTGTACATGTGTAGTGTTATAACATTTAAATATTTGAATATTAATTATCCACGTAATTTGTTATGTTACTAATTTTGCGCAGTGTTTGTAATTAGTGCATGAACCCTAATTCTAATATTGTGTTTTCTGGTGATTATTTTGTAAAGTGTTTTAATTTTTTTTATATATACAAAAATAGCATGATAATGCTTAAGTTTTTTGCTGCGACACAGTGTTGTTTTTATGTTGCTTTGAATATCTTTTTCTTTTTTTTACCTCCCATCTTTACCCTACCTACCAACCCTTATCCATACGAATCCCTACACCGTTAATTACTTTTACATCATTTTTCTTACAACTTACAAAAACAATTTCATTGCACTTTTATTTTTACTTTTCCTCACTATTTATGTTTCCCACTACAAAAATACTATCTACTCTATCCCACTTGAAACACCTACCTGTCACCCAAACACGAATCCCACCCCCTACCACGGACACAGCGGCGGGCACGAGCTCGACGCCAACGACGCCGTCCACATCCGGTAAGGTGAAGTCGCGGTCGCGAAGCAAGTCCCCCTTCCGAAGCTTCCGCTGGCGCACCGCGAAGAAGCTACTCACCGGAGCACCCCATAGCGACGATGAAGGTATTCGTAGTAGGGGATAGAGGTGGATGGATTATCATACGTACGTGTATTCAACAAATATTCGAAGAGTTTGAGAAGTATGCATAAGAATGAGTTTTTTATTATAGGCAGTATATTTTAGAAAAATCCATCTCCCGTCTATTTTCTATTATTTTTTGTGTACGTCCGCGATGAATGCTTTGTGTGTGCTGTTGTTTTTGTGCGCGCATGAATTTTTGATGTGTTTATTTTTGCGTGTAATGTAATAAATTATTGTAACTAGACGACTTTTATTCGACCTAGCTTTGAACGTTTAGTATCAAACCTATCACTAGTGAATATTTTTCTTAGATAAATGTTAGATTACGTGACAGAAACTTTATTACTATCTTTATATAATGACACATGCTTGAATTTCGATCGACAATAACGTTAAATGAAGTAAACGTTTATGTTGATATAAATTCAATCATGGTTTTATTTTTATTGTTATTTTAATTACTTTAACACTTCAATTACGTCCAAAGTACTCATGTTAATGGGAATATACAGAGGGCGCGAGTCCCGCAGGAGAGGACGAGGGCGTTGAGGGCACTTTAGTCCGCAAACACGAATGGGAATCCGCTGCTAAACGAGCGTCTAACAGGTACACATATTTATTAAATATAAAAAATGACAGCTTATAATTATTACATTATAGTCCATTTTGAACAATTTTAAAGAGAACTACAGTTCGCGTCATGTAAAAAGAACGCTGGAAGAAAGTGGTGGGGGATGAGTTTGCGCATCGGTACATTCGCATACGAAATTCCTAAGCCTATTCTTTTATTTTTGAACTAGCCTTTCGCTCACGATGTATATTGATTATTATTGGTACGTACTTTGAAAAATATATTTGATAGAATGTCATTAAATAGAATTCTATTAATTAATAAAATATGTTTGATTCAGTGTAAATGTTTAATCTACTTACAAAAAAATAAATTATTTCGTTTAATATATTTTATTAAATTATTAACTGCATTATTATCAGAATCTCTCTTTATAAAACAATATACGTCAAAAATATTTTTTCACTATTTTTTATATAGAATCATTTCGTAATTAATAACTTTTGTGTGCGCGATGGTATTTTAAACTGACAAACCAATAGCGAGCCGGAAAGCATGCGGCGCGTGCCTTGACGTCCCGCGCCCCGCGTCTTACCACCAAATTGGCCGATAAATCGCCTCTGCGCAACTTGACAGCCAGCGTTCTTTTTACATGACGCGAATTATAATTGTGTTTCACGCTCTAAAATACAAAAAAAGTAAACAAAATTTTTTAAATTTTTATATACTCTAGAGTCTAGAATCTTTTTTAGATTGTTCTATGGGTTTCATTATTTCGTACGATCCACACATACAAAATAAGATTTTAATTAGTATATACGCATGGATAAAGCCAAAAGTATAAGCTAGTAAATTATAACATAACATTTTTTTTCACGGTATTATTTTCTGTTTCGAGTTATAAATCAATATAATAAAATCGAGGAAAAAGCAGTTTAAGTTTTGATATGATAAATGATAAATACATGAATGCTTACGACACCAGATCGTGGGACAAATTGTACGTGGTGGCGAAGGACGGGCGCATGGCGTTCTATAAGGATCAGAAGTCGTTCAAGGCGTCGCCGGAGCAGCACTGGCGCGGGGAGGCGCCTCTCGACCTCAATGGGGCCGACGTAGAGGTCGCCGCTAACTATACCAAGAAGAAGCATGTCTTCCGTCTAAGGTGGGTTTTGTCTATAATAATAATAAATAATTATAAAATCGTTTATTGCCATAAAGAACATAAAAATGTTAATACATATATAGAAGGTGGCTTGAATAAATAAATAGCAAAGGGTGTTAACTCAGCTGATGCTGCTGAGGCCAGAGTCTCAGCCAGCGCTGATTTTCAGTAATACCCAATATAATAATGCTCTTCTGTTTATTTCTATTATCTACTAGCGACTCGCCCTCGCTTCGCTCGGGCTCTTCCCTAGATTTAGCACAGGTAAAGCCGCGGGATCTGCTAGTTATGTATATAAACCTTCCTCTTGAATCACTCTATCTATTAAAAAAAACCGCATCAAAATCCGTTGCGTAGTTTTAAAGATTTAAGCGCACATAGGGATATAGGGACAGAAAAGGCGACTTTGTTTTATACTATGTAGTGATGTAATGAAATTCAAACGCTGTTTGTTGGCAAGGTGTAAATGGTTCGATTTGTTTATATTTTTTTAAAGGTTTTCAAAGGAAAATTTGCAAAGTTGCACGGAAAATTGGTTTACTTGAGTAAAAACTCGACTTTAAAGATTTTGAATGGGACATTGAACATGTAATAAAATATTCTTTTTATACTCTTTTGTACTTCATAATTATTAATTGATGATTTATTTTAAATTCTATTAGGGGATTTTTCGACTTCGTGCAGCTGTTTAGTTTTAAGTGTAAAGAGCGGAGAGTTTCGTTCTGTTCCATAATATCGATTTTAGTTCGTGGCCCCGTACATTGCTAACATTTAATGATAATATTTAACAAAAGTATTTAATGTTAATTGGTCAGGTTGAGCAACGGCGCGGAGTTCCTGCTGCAGGCGCACGACGAGGCGGAGATGGGGCTGTGGCTGGAGGCCCTGCGCGCGCGCGCCGCCGCGCCCGCGCCGCGCTCGCACACGCTGCCCGCGCACCACGCCGGCGAGCCCAAGCGCAGATCCTTCTTCACGCTCAAGAAGAAGTCAGTGCTCCCACTGCTAACTAACTACTACTAACCTACAGTCTCTCAAGAAACTCATGAAAATAATGTTTTAGGAACTACTGCTCTTTCTAATACTGGCAACAATTAATTATTGTCAAACAGAGAACCTCCACTGTCACATCGTTGCTTTTTAGCTAGCAGATTAGCGTTAGCAGATTTTTTGTGATATTCGAGTTTTTTCGTGTGACCGTTTGGCGTTTAGAGACAAAAAATGAATTAGTGAATATTATTTTATTAAAAAAAATTATCAAATCCTTTCAGTCAAAATTTATAGGGATACCATATAAATGTTGATGGCGCCCTCCTTTTTTTCATGACTTTCTTGACAGACTGTATCTGTTCTCGCCGTGAACACGTGACCACACACCGCTACCACGTCCGTGACGCAGCGCTGCGGCTTAGGGTTGCGAGCGCCCGAGGTGGCGTAGGGTTGGCGCTGGCTGCTTTTTTCTTTTTGAAGTGAAACTTCTTTAGAATCGTTGTGATTTCAAACTCGATGAAACGAAACAATAAGTCCATAGTACCAGGCACTCAGAGACGGAGAAGAGTTAGCCTCAGTTAAATCTCGCCCACCGCGAGTCAGTGACATTTCTAACTCTGTCTAACTCGTGGGTGTGACCTTCGCGCCATCTCCCTCTCTCAACGAGCTTAGACGGGGTTATTTAGTATAAATATAAACGAGATTTAAAAATTAATTTGCCAAAGAAGTTTTACTTATGACATGTGTACCTTGTACGCACGCACTTTTTTTTAATATGACTGAGTAAAGTCTATTATGACTAGTATATAAATTTTAAATAGTTTTTTTTATTAAAAAGCATATTATTTTATTACTTATAAACTGCTATAATTTTTTTTTTCAATTAAAAATTTTCTTCAATTTTTAAATTTTCTTAATATTGTTTTAGATATTATTCAAATATTTAAACTTATAGTCATATTATTTTTCTTCAGCTAAAACCAATACTACCCACCTCAGGTAACATTGAATGCTATACGTGATCGCAAAATCCAACAAACTCTTTGCATACCAAATATATTATAATAAAGTAGAAGTAGATTTTTCGAGTATGTTGGTTCATTTGTTATTGTTTTACTTGTAGTGCCACCCCGCCAGCGTCTGAAGCGTTGCTAAGTGTTCTTGGTTCTAACAGTGGTCTCGGGTCTCGGTGTTGCTTGTTACTTCACATTATATGCTTCTTTAGTGACTTACCGTTTACCCTCGCGTTCCTTAATGCCATATTTAGTCTCCTCTCCATGTCATAGTCTACTTATGTACTAAATTCTAGATTTTAGTTTCCATTTTTAACATCCCACTGCTGCGGGATTACGCTATAGTCCACCACGCTGTCCAAGTGGTCCGGGTTGGTGGACTGCATATGTCTTTCGAAAACTTTCTAGGTTGTCTCAGACATACAGGTTTCCTCACAATGTTTTCCTTCACCGTAAGACAAGTGGTAATCATGTTAAAAATGTTTCGCTCATGAAAATTTCAGAGGTGCGAGACTCGGATTTGAACCCGCTTCACTCGGTCATCCAAGTTTCATTTACCATATGTAAAATATATGATTGGTATTATTAATATTATGTTGAGAGTATGTAATGTGAAGTAATAAGTAAATTTTCATGCTACAAAAACATTATGTACAGAATATTATTTGTCTCTACGTAATGTTTTATTTGGCTTTGATAAAATATATTTTAATTTAAAGATGTATAACAAGAACTTTGTATTTAAACTTTTTTTTAAAGTTTTGTTAAAAGTAATAGATTATTTATAGACTAAATTAGCCAGTTTCTTAATCAATTACGATTAAACTTAAAAATTAAAATATATAAATTAAATATACATAAATTTAATGAATGTTTTCCTTTGTCCACAGCTAAGCGGGTCGGGAGAACCGGACAGCTCGTAACGCCCGCGTCACGTTTCTCATTACGCACGTGCGTCCCCCGAACTAGGTGGCATAGTCCGAGAGGCGGCCGGCCCTTTACACATATATAATGGAATCATATATTTCATCATTTCAAATAAATACAGTTGTATCTATGTGTATAAAGGCCACCTCTCGGACTACGCACACCAGAGTATCGCTCGGACGCCGCATATTTCTCACGACGCTTGCTACCGTAAGCTTTGCTAATGACGAAATGGTGTGTGCGGCCCAGCGCGACTGTCTGTCTGTATTTGTTATTATTTTGTTGCGTACAAAACGTTATTTAAGACTGTTCGATATTTGAGTGTTTGAGTCGTTTGCCTTCGTCTGACGCGAACCCACCCTCGTGTAATTGTTGTAACTTGAAAACGATTATAGATTGACATATTATTGTGAAATTCTAAATGCGACGCTATTTATGAGATGACTTTTAGTGTTTAACTCAGATGGAAATATATATTATTTATTTATATACGTATATCATATATGTAACTGATAAATTTTAGTGTAAATTCAGTCGGACTAGACGTGTACGACGAATGTCGGCCGCGACTCTTTGGATACTAGATGTTTTATTAGTACTGACCAAGCGGCCTCCGCCGCATGTATGTAACCGCATTTACGACACATAGTTGATTTAACCAGTGAAAGTCGTTTTTATTGATTGACAGCTTGCTAAGTTTAAGCTATATTTATTTTGAAATAAAATATAAGCTACATAATTGACTTAGAATTAAATATTAATTTATATTATGACGTGTTTGGATTCTGCCACTCCGGCGTCGCCGACGGCTAGTGAGTCGCCTTTAAAATTTAAATATCAAATTTTCTTCTTAGATCCTTTATTAAAGATAAATAGGTTAGTTATTAGGCGGCGGTAGAGCCGGCGGCGGCCCCGGACTTTACGGTAATGTAAGTATGCTTTTTGCCTCATATCGTGCTTTTAAGATATCGTCTCTTTATATAATTAAATTATAATTTAAATGATTATTTTACTGCCAATATTTCACAAACTGACATATATAATGTCTAAATATCACCATTTCTAGATGTAACGTCACGTTTAGTTCAGTTTATGTTATATGATTATTGTATAGATAGCGCGTATGTGTGTGCGCCTGCGCCTTCGTCACACTGTCGCATGTATAACTATGTTTAAATATTTTATTTCAAAATTTTACTTTTTTGAGGAAATATAATAAATAATGTTTTCAAATAATATTTGTTTCATTTAACACCCTATTCTCAATTTTTTTCGTAATATTCTAAACATGTACAATATATTATGTACATAGTATGATTATATAGAATGAGGTATATTGTACACATGAATAAAATTTTATTATTACATCTATAATGTAAGAGGTAATAAATTATATTCTTAAATGCAATTGCAAAAAAAATGCAAAAATATGGCAACTCATAGAAATTATATAGTGCGATTTGTAAATTCTAAATTTATTTTACTTCAAAATGAATTATTGAAAATATATTAACCTAAGTGAAGTCTCGTCAAAATCGATCCAGCCGTTTTAAGAGATTAGCCGGAACAAACAGACACAATTTTTTTGTTAGTATCGTATATATTTCCATATGCATTTAGTGAAAAGCTGTTGATTTGAAATTTAATACAGATACTCCAATTTTATTTATATGTACCTATCGATGTATGTACATTAGATGTATAGATTTTCAAAAGATTTAATGTACCTACAGTTTCAATTTAAAACTTTATTATAATATGTATAGATTTCAGCGCCGGATCTACGATTTTTTCGAACAGGGGCAAAACCTTGAATGTGGCGCCCCCTCCCTTCAGTGTTTGAGAAAAACTGTTAGAATTGCCAATAAGTAGCATTTTTTGTGACCATATGTGAAAATAATTTTCCTTTAATAAATTTAAACTTTTTACTATCTAATAACTAATAACATTCATTTGTGACATAAAACAGAAACATAAATAATAATATAATCAGGAAAGATTACAACTTTATACGGCGTGCTTTCTTTTCTGTAAAATAATCTATTAGCTCCTCAAAGTCCGTCGCATAGGCAGTTTTATTTTCAATGGCTAGTATCGCGAGGCCAGATACACGCACCTGACTCATTGCGATTTGGGAAACTTCTTGCAAGTCATACTTTTACAGATGTTGTAACACAGGTCGAAGGCACTTGATTTTCCATTCATTTCATTTACTAGCTCTTTAAATAAGTTCCTGGCAAAAATCAAATGCATTCAAGTCTTTTGAATATTTAAAAGCTAGGTCGCGGCTCCATTTTTTTGCAGATCTATCGACATATTTAAAAAGGCTGGCCTCTGAGGAAGGCGAATTTTTCATGTAGACGCTTTGCACTCTATACTACTGTCTGAACTGAATTTAGTATAATTTTTGTTTTCCGACGATCCAATGCTTTACAGCAATCATAGTCATGGTCACTGTAAAGCATTGGAAACGTCGGGAATCAAAAATTACATAGCTTTAATTTACATAGATGGGCAGAAGCAGTTAAGACCAAGGGGGAGGCGCTTGCAGCCAGTCTGAACATAGCGCGAAGGCCTTTGATCGGGTATAGCACAAAGTGCTTCTTTTGAAGGTACCTTCCTATGGGCTCCCCGAGAAATTATGCAACTGGATCACCAGTTTTTTTCAGATCGGAACATGAAGGTCGTTGATGACGGTGCTTGTTCTGATCCTAAAAACGTTAATGCTGGTGTTCCACAAGGCTGTGTACTGTCTCTTACTTTGTTCCTTCTTCATATCAATGACATGTTGCAAATCAGCAACATTCATTGCTATGCAGACGATAGCACTGTGGATGCCCTGTACACTGGCCGCGCTAACATTTCTCGGGAGTACGTCGACGAGTGCCGGAACTAACTTGTGTCTGAAATCGAATCTTTGCTAACCAAAGTAAAACCCCAAAAAGACACAAGTATGCGCGTTAACCGTTAAAAATCGTCATTTGTCGTAACAGGACACTCCCCTCTCTGCCACAGCCAGTATCGGAATACTTGGCGTTGACATTTAGAGCAACGTCCAGTTCCGTGGTCAATTGGAAGGAAGGCTAAATTAGCCTCAAAGAAGCTTGGTGTGCTCAGTAAGGCGAGACAGTACTTCACGTCGGGTCAGCGTCTTAATCTCTATAAGGCGCATATTCAGCCCCACATGGAGTACTGTTCTCATCTCTGGGCGGAGCTCCCCAGTACCAGCTACTTCCATTTGACCGCATTCAACGTAGGGCTCGGTCTCAAATTATCTACGATCAAGCTCTGTCCGATCGGCTTGATCCTTTAGCTCTGCGTAGAGATGTTGGATCACTCTGCATCGTCTTCTGCATTTATCACGGAGAGTGTTCCAAGGTATTGTTTTGACTGATCCCGGTCGCAGAATTTCATCATCGGACATCGCGCCAAAACCGTAAATTCCACCCACACCACCTCGATGTCCAGCGTAACACGACAGTGCGATTTTTGAGACATTTTCTGCCCCGTACTATCACTCTGTGGAACCACCTGTCGCCTATATTCCAAACCGCTACGACCTGACATCCTTTAAGAAGAGAGGTACTCTTTCCTGAAAGGCCGGTAACGCATTTGCAAGCCCTGCGGCGTTGCAGATCCATGGGCGGTGGTGATAACTTTCCATCAGGTGAGCCTCCTGCCCATTTGCCCCCTTTGTCCCATAAAAAACAATAATAGAGCAGTACACTTGATGTTTAGCCGACCATCTGGTTTGACTACTTCCTTTTAAGTTTGTTTTTGTGCACTTGTGCATTATTTTTCACCGCGTGGTGGATCCGACTAAAGAAACAATAAAATAAATAGGTTAACTGCTTATGGGCATGTTGAAGATGCATGCACAAGATTTAAAGAGTGCGCTACACACGGTACAATCTGTGCCAGCTCGTTCATTTGCATAACTCTGGATTTGTATATGGCGGCCATGTTGGATTCTTTGTCGTAACGACATTTTTGCACATCCTTGGGGCTTGATTTGTTCGATATTTCGAATTCTTGTCTCAAGGATTTGGCGCCCCCATGAAACTGCCGCCCGGGGCAAGTGCCCCGGTTTGCCCCCCCTTAGATCCGGGGCTGATAGATTTATATGCACTTAATGCAGTGTAGCTTAACTTTGTCGATTCTATAAATGAAACTATCTTTTCGGATTTTGTCGCGGATTTATTATATTTTTGGTTCCCGACGTTTCGAATGCTGTACAGCAATCATGGTCACGGGAGAGAAATTAAAATAAATCCGCGACAAAATCCGAAAAGATTTCATTTATAATTTCAAACATTCGCGTAAACCTAAGAAAGTATTATTTATCGATTCTATAAGAACGTTGTTCCTGTATATCGACGTAATAAATATCTTGTAATTTAGTCACTTCACATCAAGATAAAACTGATATTTTAGAGATAAACTTTTCACAATTTTGAGATAAACGCTTTCTCATCCCAGTTTACATAGTGATACACTCAGTACAGTTGAATTTTCACTTAGTTTAAAAAATATATCACGATGCACGGAAAAAATAAGGTTTCCTTTGGATTAGCAATACTATTATTTTTAGTAAGTGCGAGTAAATCATACGAAGGCGAAGAAATTCCTCACAAAATTGAGCAAAGGATATATGGAGGTGTTGTTAGCGAGCGTAGTTCCAGGCCCTTTCAAGTATGTAATTTTAAAATAAATTAAGTACGTGTTAGTTATTTGTCATTGTAGTTAAAGTTGGCCTTAGCATCTAAAACATATAATATGTATGTTTATACATAGCTTAATACATAGGTCAAGTAAGGACGTAGGTAGTACATAGGTAAATAAGAAATAGACAATTTAAAATGAATTTAAATAATTGTCTCTAATTGCAAAAGAAAGAGTAATATAATGGCTTTCGACCAGTATACTTAAGCATTTGTCATATATTTAAACATTCTTAAGACTATCAAAATTGGCTACATTTTTAGTTTTTTAGCCATACAATATTTAAGTTACACTAAATATGTGAAAACGTTATTGTTAATGTATCATAATTTAAATAATTATTGTAAAATTTAGGTAGCGTTATACTTACGAGTGGGACCAAGAGGTGATATCGGTTTTTGCGGCGGGTCGCTCGTTCACAAACAGTGGGTGCTAACTGCTGCACACTGCTGCTTCCATGACAATGAAATAGTTACTCATGTACAGGTACATTATAATATATTAAGTGGTATAAATTTGAACTAATACATTAGATATATTTCAAGAACATGTTTTTTTTATAATATGTATTATCATTAAATTGTATTAACATAATATTTTATTAGGATGGTGGACAGTGGTTAATAATTACACTTAGATAGATAGGTAAATACTTTATTGCACACATAGAAGAAAAGTACAGAAAATGAAGAGAGTAATACAAAAAGGCATGCAAAGGCGGTCTTATTGCTATAAGCAATCTCTTACAGACAAGCTTTGGAGAAAGGATTAGTGGAAACGTACACGGGACGGTACAATTACACTTAACGAAGTAAAGAATCCAAACAATAATCTATTTAATTTTCAATAATACAAAAAGTACCTATATTATGCTTTGACCTATGTAGGTATTTCAAAAAAGAGTAGGTTTAGTTCAATTTATTTTAATTGTCCCATCATTATCACTACATAGTATAAAACAAAGTCGCTTCCCGCTGTCTGTCCCTATGTATGCTTAGATCTTTAAAACTAAGTATGTAAAGGATTTTGATGTGTTTTTTATAGATAGAGTGATTCAAGAGGATGGAAGGAAGGTTTATATTTATAACTAGCCGAACCCGCGGCTTTGCTCGCGCTTGTGCATACATTACAAAATACAAATACAGTTTACCTCTAAAGATGCAATAATCATAATTATTTAGTAAATATTTTTCAATAAATTGTCTAGTAGATTCTCATTTGTCCCCTTTTGTTTAAGGCAATATTAGGAGCTCATTCATTGTATGACCGTTATGAAAATGGACGCCGTTTAGCCAACGTGGAAGAAATTATCGTACACCCAGACTGGGAGCCGAGTACATTTTCTAATGACCTAGCTCTCTTAAAACTGGCTAATATAATTCAGACTTCTGGTAAGAAATCATTTATAACTCCCTTTTTACGTTTTCAACTGTTAGACAGTCTTTGCTTACTTCTACTTCTAGGGTCTATTAGGTAGCCGTAGAAATTACAAACAAAAGTTTGGCCGATCATCAAAAAATCTTCCAGTTTTTTTAATTATTTACTACAATCGACTTTATTAATAATTAATTTAATGTTTTCAAATATAATTATACTCTAAATAATATCATTCTCCTGAACATGCTCATATTGATATTTTCAGAGTCAATAGACATAATACGTCTTCCATACCTAAGTACAGTCACGGCCAACTTCGCCGGCAGTGGCGCGACTGCGTCCGGGTGGGGGATTGCTGCTGATGGTAAATGATTATTTCTAATTCCGCGAAGAAATTAACCACTTAAATTCCAAATTTTATGTTAATTTTGCTCTAATTTATTTTCCTTTACGTTTCCTCTCCTGCCCTAAAGTCGCTTAGTTATGATGCTGGCTACCTTCTGTCATCTGGTCCAGACTTATTTTGTTCTTAATTTTTAAGAAAATAATGAGAGCAAACAATTTTACTACTACTTGATATTCTATTTCAATACAAGCAAACACTATTAGGTATTAAAATATATATAAATCAGATTAAAATAGGTAACCTAATAAATATTGGAAACTATCTTTTCGGATTTTGTCGCGGATTTATTTTGATTTTTTGGTTCCCGACGTTTCTAATGCTTTACAGCAATCATGGTCACGGTAGAGGGTCTCTCCCGACAACATCCGAAAAGAAAGTTTCATTTATAATGTCAAATATTCGCGGAAACCTAAGAAACTATTAATAAATATTATGATCAATTTATAATAAACTATTGCTCCAGGTGTCACCTTCGTATCACCAACACTTCGGGAGAAGCTGATGACAGTGATGACGGACGGCTTGTGCAGATCTATCTACATGGGGCAATTACCTGTTAACACTGTCTGCGGATTTAGTGTGGCGTCTGGCACTTGTAAGGTGAGAACTTTTTAACGTCCCACTGTGCCCAGAAGTGGGGCTCCCTACAATACGTAGTCCAACGCGCTGGCCAAGTGCGGATTGGCCGACTTTACATTTCTTTCAAAAACTCCCCGGTTCATAATTTTATTATCAGTCACAATATTGATCAAGATTTTCTCTCCAGGGTGATAATGGCGGACCTTTCACTATACATGCAAGTGCTACGAATGAAACTATTTTGGTAAGTTACTATTATTTAAATCATAATCCATCGTTTTAAAAACCTGTATTTCAGACCCTTGCAAAACTTTCATACACACTTTTTGTTTTTTTTTTCCTACATTCTTTCCGATCCTTATTTGACATAATTTAAAGAAACTAAGATCTTATCGTCTCTATTCAACCAAGAACTAATCGTCTTCAGATCGGCGTGGCGACATTCGTAGAAGCGAGTGGATGCAACGACGAGCTGCCTTCAGTATTCACGCGGGTGCAGCACCATCTGGCCTGGATCAGTGACGTCACGGGAATCGTTCTCGACTAACGAATTTATATCACTTAACCTTACGTTATTATTATCTGTATCTGTATAATAAATGAAATGGATCTTAAATAATGTATAGTGCACGAACTTAATTATAATTTAAGCGGAAATAATAAATGCTTGATTATATTTATAGCTTTAAATGCGCTTATAATTTATTATAGGGGCAACATTAAAGCGCAAGAAGTATTGCTAGCTTTGAGGCTAACTTCGTGAAAATAAGAGTATTTCTTTAATTATAATAAAGATACAGCAATAATGACAGCTTAGCGAAATACGATTTTGCACAGAACCCATACTATATACGGTTTGTAGTAAATAGTATAATATAATAATAATAGACGTAAATGTAAGGAAATTAGTACATGCTTGTACATAATTTTATAATCATATATTTTGAAAATTCAACTGATTTGTGGCAGAAGTCAGAACTAGTTTATATATTTTTAATAAATATTAATTTATTATCGATTAACATTTTTATACTTATTTATAACACGTCAGCATTACAGTCTAGTTCTCGTACCAAAACTTTTGCTACATTGAATAAAATATAAAAACGAATAAAGACACACAGACGAATAAAATATACCATTAATATGGCGCACTAAAATTCTTATTTGGACACAAATCGTGTAGTCTGTATTTTCCCTTACTGCACCTTTATGTGGATGACTTTACATAGACCTTTAACATTTTTACTTATAAAAAAACAGTAGATATATATATTTCTACTTACTAATATACAATTGTGCTAAAGCTATTACTAATATAAGTATGAGGAAATCAAATGAAAATCATGTCATTTTATTTCAAGCTCCTTTATTTGACCAGGTACCAGACGTCCACATCAGTTTCTGAGAGTTGAGTTAAAATTGTTCTGTATAATAACAATCTATAAAATATTTCGAGTATTAATACTAAAAATATTTTATTGTTGTCGTCCAAGATACTTTTTATAACCACGACGAAAAATTTTTAAAGTAAATTATCCGTATTGCCTGTAATCCTAGTTTCGGATTTAGCATTAAATTGTCTAAGTTTATAAATTGTCTAACTTTACTCTTGTGAAAAGATAAAAATTCATATTTGAAATAAGTTATTTATAGATATTATATCAAAGTTTTTATTTAATAAGTTATTTATAGACATTTTTAAAAGCTTCACCGTGGGTTAAAAAAAATTAAAATAACGTACATGACATTATACAGTTACATTTATTTATCTTATAGACATAGACGAATGTACTGATTGTTTAACTTTCAAGTGAGGCAGAGCGAGACAAAGCGATGATGCCACTAGCATATATCTCACTCTAGAAGCCTATTATTGAAAATATATTTTAAAACATTTTGAATATTTTGTAAATGGTAATTTACTTTTACTTTTTTTTAATTTTTTATTTTCACTTTATTATCACAATCTTTTTCTATTTTTATCTGTAGGTATGACATTTTAATAGAAAGAAATAATTTTGCTGTGCCGATTCTTTCAAGTTCTTTGCCAAGTTTGTTTACTAGTAGCTAATTCACATTGCCTCCTTTTAAATTGTGACCAAGATATTAAAGCTAACCCTCAGTCCATTCCTCTAGGTCCATAGTCAGCCCACAAATCTTGGTACCATCCAACATTCCTTCCCTCATCTACAGAATTACAGATACAACAAATCGGTGTTGCTACACGAAAATTTAAATGTGCGACGAAAGCCTTCCATTACATTTTGCGAACCAAACATATTTCATTATTCATATTTTAAATCGTTCTCATTTTACAACAACAATTTTACACATAGTATCATACATTTTAAATTTAATTTCTTACGTAAAGATTAAAGATTTGTTGAATCGCTTTAATGGCGTCCAAAAAATTGTCATGACTTTTTGTGTAATTTTTTCTTTTTTTTAAACATGTCAATTTTCTAAGGTCTCCATTGCATTTTAAAAAGAAACTGTAGAATTCCCTTACTTTTTATAAATTAATATTTTTAAAATTAACAAAATTATGACTACGAAACGTTGAGACTAGAGGTAAAACCTATATTAAATAATTAATTTATAACCTAAATCTACACGTTTATTGCATAGTGCTCGCGATTAGTGGAGGTTTACAATATAGAAAAATTACCAGTTTTAGTGGTTTTCAATGCACTACATGCACTATATTTGTTTTACTTGCTAAGATATATTAAATAAAAATCGATGATTTTTGTAACAAAAGTGACAAGAATTTCGTCGTTTGGGGTTCTTTTTTGACAGCTCTCCCTCTTTATCATTCATTTTATCAAACTTAAAGCAATATTAAACTTATCTATGAAGATTTAAAATAACTAATTATTATTTACTGAACATTATTAACTGCAATATGTGTATCTTTACTCTTAAATAGAAATCAATTATAATTTTATTATTTTTCAAACGATTTGTTTAAAAATATCAAAGCCCTTTGAATCAAAAATATATTTTAAACTAGAAATAGGCAAAGCTGACGATATATATGTACAAGCCTCTCCAGCGCTTCTTACAATAACTAAATATACTAAATTACCTTGAGACGACAATTCCGGTTTCTTTTTCGTATTTACACAATAAAATCGATTTACCAAGAAAAATATTAAAATAATTCATATCTTAAATAAATATAATGAACATTAATTAAAAACAGCACAGAATAAGTAAACCTTAAAGAAGCAATAATTAACAAACTACGATATCACAGTTCATTTATGCAAAAGTATTATAAATCAAATATGCCAAAAATTTATTGAATTATGAGAATACGTTTTATGGCAATACTCACTTAGAATACCGATACGACTTTTAAAAAATATAATTATTTATACTATACACATGGCAACACTGAGAGCATAGACAAGTTGCAAGTGCGAGCTTTATAACATATGTTATCTGTACCAATTTCTTTTCTTAATTTAAATTTTAAAAAGTTTTTTTAAATACAGGGCGTGCATATCTTATTGAAATACACACAGCGAATATTTGTTTTGATTTGAAACAAATGCAAATATATTAAATAGAATGTGCTAACATCGAAAACTTGAAATATTTCAAATGGCCATAAGTACATTTTCACTGTAATAATTAACACAGATAGTTCATAAGAAAAGGTTAAATTATATTGTAGATATTATATTTCAAAGGCTTTGATTATAAACCGTCTAGATAGAGCATCAAACGTGTAAAAAATTATGTCAACGGTTGACTTATAAGTACTTACACAGAGACATAAACGCACTGTGTAGAAACAGCCGCACGCACACATACTTGTAATTGTTGCCTCGTTTTTTTTAATTGTAGTGCGACGCTCCATCTAGATAGTTTATAATCAAAGTTCTAAGGGATATTTTAGTATTCAATTAAAATTTATTTAGGTTATAGATTATAATAACAAATATTAGTTTTTTTTTAAATAATTTTATAAATACTATTTAAACAACAAGTGAAAATGTACTTATATATAGAATTATAATGAAAATTAGCTAAGTGTATGGATGCTTATGTTGGACATAAAACCTTGAGTATGTAATCTGTCAACAGCGTGGGCACTGTGGGACTGTCTTCGTTTATTGCTTTCAGGACTGAAAATTTAAAAATATATATTAATATTTGGTAAAAATAATTAAGAAATGAACTATGTACACTCTAAATTCTAAAAATATTGTTACATACATTTTATATAAAACCTCTATCATACAATATTATACAATTGACTAAATATTTTGTAGATTTCTACATCTAATATACATGTCTTAACAATATATAACCTAATAATCTATTTAAAACTATAAATAAATGAAAAAACACTAGCATTCGTCATATAAGAATATTGTTATAAAAACATGTTTTTCTATGGGCAATTCTAAAATAAAGATAAAAAATTGTTATGTACATACTTATAAATATTTTTTTATAATGTAAGAGTTATTTTTTCAAATTTTAGGAAAAAATGTTACTGTATAAAAATTGATGAACATTTAAATATATTTAAAAAAAAGTTACAATAATGAAATTTCATAGTTAATAATAATCATTATAATAATCACACTATAAGTATATGTTCGAAAATTAACTCCTTTATGCTAAAACGACACATGAACACATTTTTATGAAATTTAGTTCACAGAGACTGGTTACTGAAGTATAACACTATAAGGAGGATAAACCGATGGAAATAAAGTTAGGCCGCTTGTATATAATATCGTTCACAGTACTTACTCTTGATAAGAACTTGCAGAGTCTGATTGTCGGGAGGTCCGTTGTCCAAATGGAAAGGAATAACCGTAGTCAAGTACTGGAACAAAAGTAAACTTAAAATTATTACTGTACAAGTACACAAATACAATATCACTACATAGTATAAAATAAAGTCGCCTCGCTGTCTGTCTGTCCCTATGTATGCTTAGATCTTTAAAACTACGCCACGGATTTCCATCAGTTTTTTAATAGATAGTGAATCAAGAGGAAGGTTTATGTGTATAAGTAGCAGAACCCGCGGCTTCACTCGCGCTAAAGAATAATTACATTTTAAAAATTATTTATTACAAATATTTTTTATTATTGGTTATTAACAGAATATGCAGAATGTTTGAAAGGGCTGCATGAATTTATACATTATTACCTTAGATTCAGAGTAGCTAGTATTCAAGTTAGGCGACCTAGGAGGTCCAGGCCGCTTCTTCTTCTCGATGTGGTACTGCCTGCGTTTGTTCTGTACCGCCAGGAGCAGGGAAATGAAAGTGTTCTTCAATTCCTTCTCATACTCCAGTTCATCTCTCAGCGCGAGCTCGGCTATCAGAGTTTCGGAGAACTCTCTGATAAGTACTTCTAGTTCCATGAATATTTCATTCAGTTGGGCGAGAGATAGCTGACGTAATTCTGTGAACGATGAATAGATTAATAATTTAATTATAAAAAAAATGTTTATTATAAAAGTTAAAAAGCCAAAGATTTATGAGAATATGGCAGTTATAAATTATCTCTTTCAAGTTTTAAACTGGTTAAAAATAATATTTGGTGAAAGTGCTTTTCTCAATAGATTGCTAAGTTGAAAAAAAAAACTATAAACTTTGATTTCTAAATCGGGAGCCACGATCAAAAGATGTGCAAATCAATCGAAAATCTCGCGCACGGGCAAGAGGTGAACGCTCTCACGACATATTTGTATATACCTATCTAATCCACTGACTCATCAAAATTATAAAAAACTTTGTATAAACGATCTATGTATGTTTACTTTTCTTCGTTATTTTATTTTTGTGTGCCAAAAAACGAAACCGCTGGAACTAATACAAGGCACTTTTACAGTGAATCTTATTTATGAGTATATACAGCTATAATATTGAAAATAAAAGTACATGTTTATAACATATTTTACTTAGGTATCGAATGATTTCTTAGAAATCGTCACTTTGCTTATCATTAACTTTGTAAAGGAGATCGAATAACGTTTGAAGTAACACGATATTAAGTGCACATCATTGATTGCACTTTTATTTTCGCTTATAGATTATTTTATCTACTAGTACATGGTTCAAAATATCTGTCTAGCAATAATTAAGAAAAACAAAAGTAATAAAAAAAGTTTTAATAATTTTTATTTTATTTCTGGCAACCTAAACCGCTAAGATCGAAGAACTTGTAAATATGAAATGAATTTAAATTATAGCACCCAGAAACGTAAACAAAAAGTGAATTCATAATCAATCATCTCAATGACGCAACGTATCTATTTAAAAACTATAATAAGTAAACAAATTATATCAAGCTGTTTAATATTGGTTTAAATAGCATTTTACATTTTGATTCTAAACATAAGAACGCATGTGCATTCAAATCTGTCGATTGTCTTTAAACAATCGAACATCTCGAATATCTCGTCACTTCTTACTTTGTTTATTTACTCTCGTCACTGTTTTATGTTTACGATTTAGAAGACGTTGGTTTCTTTACAATACGCGATGTCATGTGTTTGTGAAGTCGTAAAGTACTATTTGTGGTAGCAACGACTTATGAAGTAATTTTGTTATTTTTATGAATGTTTTGTTCCGCTTGACCTAAATGTCAATGTTAAACTTTAACTGTTTTGATTACGTTCATATAACACATTTATCTATTGAAATATTAATTAGGAGCAATCTTAGAAAGTTTTAAAGTAATATTCCTACCTAAAAATATATACTATATAACGAGCAAAGGCACGTTTCGCTGGGAGTAAATAAAATTAAAACGGTTTCAAATAAAATTGAAGTACCCTACGCTATACTCCTTATAACATTAGCTACCTGCGAGTGAAAGTCCTGTCAAAATCGGTCCAGTTGTTTCAGAGATTAGGCGTAACAGACAGACACACATTTTAAAACTTGATTTTGTGATGTAAGTACCGTATACTTTCATATGCGCTTAGTGTAAAACTTTTAATTTGAAATTAAAAACAGACACTTTAATTTTATTTATATGTACTGAATACTGATGTACTGATTGCTACAAGTCATGTACTTACTGTCTTCGTACAGCGGTGAGTTGAGAACCTCCTTGCCTTTCTCCAAAGCCTCATTATACTCTATCAGATCGCCCTCCGACGACGGCGTCTCTTGCATCATATCATCTATTTCTTGTATCACCTGCAATATGTTATATGTTTATTAGAAATAAGTATAATCTTCACATATTAACGAGTCTCATAATACTTTCTTAGGTTTACGCGAATGTTTGACATTATAAATGAAACTATCTTTTCGGATTTTGTCGCGGATTTATTATGATTTTTGGTTCCCGACGTTTCGAATGCTTTACAGCAATCATGGTCACGGAAAGGACTAAGGTATTAGACGTCTCAGGGGGTTATATACTTGTTACAGACAGTGCCTACCCACAATTTTTTATAAATATTGAAAATGATAGACTATAAAATTATACATTTCAATTCTAAACATTTAAGATTTTAAAATTTTAAATTATATCACAAAATCCGAAAAGATCCGAGAAGTTTCATTTATAGTCTCATAAATGTAAGCTCATTAAGAGAATTTATTAAACTATATATACATGTTTTTTTGAAATTCTTTATGTGTCTAATAAGTAATAATATGTATATATTACATACACTTAGCATTTAATAAATAAAAAATATAATATAATGTATGTGAAATAAAGCATGTGTAGGCTGGCATTGCAGGCGTAGTCGTCTTGCCAAATTAGTAAGATATTTCTCAGAAATTAAAATCATTCTTATGTCATCGATTCGAGTAGTTTACAAAACTATTTTAGTTATTTTACTTCATAGCTATGACCTTAGATTATATACATGTCTAGATACAGCATTGAACCGTCCCGAACGGCTCTAAAAAAGTCTACTAAAATTGGTAGACTCGCTTCTCACGTACGTCAGTGTCATTTGAGCCACTAGTGGATAACAACCTCGCGATAAAAAATTAATTATGCGGGTTTGTGCTATCAAATTGTGTCGAAATTATGTAGGATAATCGTATAATAACACCAAGATCACTTTTCATCAGTAAGTTATGTTATTTTACTACTATTTTTTAAGAAAACATGGATTTTTAATTCGTTACTATTTAGGTAAATTTGACAAGCCTGTGTTGCCAGCTTATTACTAGGGAGACTTAGCGAAATTATTGGAAACAAATAATAAATATTATTTTTAAATTTATGTATTTATTTATTTATTTATTTATTTATATAGGATTATAGACAGTATATATAAGTAACAATTTAAAAAAATAATAAAATAATGACATTTATAAAATTATTTTTTTTAATTACTTTTTAATCTTTTAATTTTGTATGACATTGAACGTATATAATTAGGAGTATGCAGTTTATTAATTATTTAATTAGAATAAGTTTTTACAAAATAAAAATTAGCTATTAATTTCTTTTGTTTTTTTATTCAATATATTTTTTATTAATTCTTAACTATTATAATTACTTTATTTACCCCTTTGGGTAAAAACCTTCTCCAAAGCAAACCACTTATTTTTATCTTTGGCGGCGTTTAAATAAACATCATTACATCCTCGTAAATCATAAAATGATGGAATAGTATATATTGTGTTATGTTTTTTACAAAACCGACTTTAATAACAAACACTAGAAATAACAACATAACTGATAGGTGTAAATTGTAATATAGTCGATGGTACGAAAATATATGATTAAGCATCTATATTCAATGAAAACTACCAATAAAGAATTTTTTTATGAAATAATTATTTTATTTAACCTTCATCATATTAAATAATGGAAGAAAGATTTGGAACGGGTATCCCTAAACACGCACACCTTGACAGTTGGACTTCAATAAGTACACAAGCTATACTCACACATGTCACGTAAAGTGAGGCCGTTTTCTGCGCATCGTTTGTTAGTAATGCTCAATCTAGACATGTATATAATCTAAGGCTATGACAAAGATTAAACCAATTATACTACTAATATTTACAATAACGTGTAGTATTTTTTTCAAATTGCAACTAGCTCAATCTAGTTCAAGGTTGTGGAATTCATTGAATTCCACAACCTTGAACTCCCCTAAATTATGTATGAATTATTTTCCGATTGAAATATGATAAAAAGGTAAATAAGTAGACAAATGTTCTAAACACTCTTGACATTGTATTTTATCATTAGAATATCCATAGAATTTATAAAAAACGCGTAGATTTCACTTCACTTATTATTTATTATCAATTAACAATAATACCATTTTAGTAAAAAAGAATACAATACTAAATGAAATATATCCTGGTTACCTCATCAGCGGTCTTAACCGGACACTCATGATCTTGATGCAGGCCGCCCAATATCAGAGCGTGCATATCCAAATCTGATGCCACGGCTTCGTCTTCAGAGCTATGTATCTCATCGTCAGGTGTCATTGCGCCCTACATTAAAAAATATTTAAATTTTAATGAACAATAATTTGCTTCAGACTAACTTCCTAAGAGGATAGAATTGAAAAACAAGTGGGGTATAAAAGGAGGAAATAAAACAAGCGGTAGAGTGCGAACTGGGCCTAAAGGGTTCCTACTTACGAGAGGCCGCCGCGTCGCTCGATCCACCCCCCGTGGCCGCTGCATCACGATAAACTTTAGCGATTTTGCACATAAAAAGCTTTTTTGGTTTTACATCTATCTACTATGCATTGAAATATAAATAAGTATGGAAGTGTTCTGCGATAAGTTAAAAAATTTGTCAGTTCGCTGCGATTTTTAAAGAAATTCAGTTTACTTTGTAACGGTCTTAATTTAAAATCTTGCCTAAAGACCCAAATTACTTTTATGTAAAATAGCACAATTCGCATAAAACTGGAATGAGAATAGCTTCATTAAAACACTGTTCGGAGGTCCGTGAACTTTGCTACCTTTATGCAACAATGAACTAAAAGTTTTTTCTCATGAATGAAGTCCAGCTACAAATTGTTTTATTTTTTTGCAATAGCTCATTATTGTGAGAAAAACAAAAGATTCGAGAGGGAACACGCTTCAATACTACTTATACGTTATTTTATTTAAAGAAAATACTCATGTGTATTATGTATCTTGAATAAGTATTATGTATCGTTGGGAATAAATGAAAATCAATAATCACCACAATGTTTTAAGAATTTTAAAGAGAAACTCTAGAAAATAATAGAATAATATGTTGATTTTTGGTTTCCGGCGTGTACGGGCCAATACATAATACTTGTCGCGTAAGCACTTTACGCCATATATACTTCGATTCAGTAGTAGTCGTGAGCACTCGTAGTAGCACTCGTCGCGGTAGTCGTCGTCGTACGCGCTCACGCGTCACGGGTCGTTCTATCAATCTATCAATCTATCATTCTATCAATAAGCTTAGTTAATATACAATTAGTTTTAGCCTGGACTATCATTTACCTATCAATTATCTATCAATATCATTATCAATCAAAGACTGTAGGGGTTTTCGTCTCAGCCCGTACACGGCGTTTCGAATGCTTTTACTGTTCCAAAATAAATACACGAAAAATCCGAAAAGACAGTTTTATTTTCATTTAAACAACAAAAATTTAAATACCACGAAAAGAGTCATTTTTAGAGATAGACACTTTTATATTGAATTATCAAACTACACATTATTATTTGTTAACAATACATAACAAAGATGGTCCTGTTGACCTGTTTTATACAGTAGATGATATGCTCCAATGTTATATGAATTGCAAATTTAACAAGCAGGCGGGTGGCCTTAGATTTTAAAATACTCGTACCTACCGAACGGAATTGGGACAATCATGAATCATCTACAGTGTTATATTTTAAAAGACGAAAAATATTAATATTTTTTATACACTAAAATACCTAATTTCTATTTGAAATTTTGTAATACAGATAATATTTAAAAAAAGTTTCAACATATTATATTCTCGCTCTTGGCATTAATGGTACATAAAATATTGTTTATTAGTTTTCATATATTCATTCATTTATTAACATTATGCAATCAAGACGAATCTTACCTTTTTGTCGCTCAGGTTTAATGTGGGAATGTGCATTTTTCTTGAGAACGACTTAGTCCAATCTATCGGTAGAATGTTCCCGAAGTTCCCAGTGATTGTCCACCACATCCTGGAACAAAGCAAATAAATGAATTACAGTAATTGATAAAAAAGAGTATTGAATTATTTCGTGTTTTATACTAAAAGCAATCCTTCTTTGCCTTAATATTTTTTTTAATATTTGTTTTTTTACTGGATACCTAGATTAGCATTTTAATAAATACATAACGTCTATTCAAAAAAGAAATTTAAATACGTACAATGTTCATCTTATCACTATATAGTATAAAACAAAGTCAAGTGACTTGTACCGCTGTCTGTCTGTATGTATCTTTAGTTTAGATCTTTAACACTGCGCAACGGATTTTGATGCGGTTTTTTTAGTAGATAGAGTGAATCAAGAGGAAGGTTTATATGTATAATACACTAGCGGAACCCGTGGCTTCGAAGCGAAGCGAGGGCTAGACCCTAGTATAATATAAGAAGATATAATTTGGAGATAAAAGAATACTTAACTAATATATGTATACAGGGCCGGATTTAAACTCAATGCCGCCCCTGGGCACCGGAAAAGAATCCGCCTCAATATTGGAACTTTACTTATACTTACTTATAGTTTATATATTTTATTTCTCAAAATTAAAATCTCTAATTTATTGCAGAAACTTTAATATATGTTACATATTCCAAAAACATAAATAAATACTTGTTGATTTTTCTAACAATTACAAATTTTGCATCAATTTTAAAATCAATTTTTTCACAGGCAAACACGCCTAACTTTTTGTATATTAGTGTTTTGTATGTTAGTATATTAGCAGGGGCGTAGCTTGCCCTTGATGGGCCCTGTATCAAAATTTTGTGGGGGGCCCTTCTTCCTAACTGATATAAAAACATTTAGTGTGTGGCCAGTATAGTCAACCAGTGCGTTTTTGGTCATTTTTTGAAGTCTCAGAAAAATATGGACATAATATTTTTGAAGAAAAATTTGCAAAATTAATAAATAATTAAGAAAAAAGAGGTTTAGTTTTTTGCAAATATCTCAAAAACTAATCGAGATTTTTGAAATCTAAAAAAAGATTCAAAAAGAGGAGGAAATTTCCTAAAAAGAAGTCCTTACTCCCGGAATAAATTTGAAAAAAAAACAAGCTTTACTTGCAAAACTTGAAAAAGTTATAAACAATTAACTAAAGAAAATAGGGGTTCAGTTTTTTGCTAATATCTAAAAAAACCAATTGAGATTTTTAAATCTAGAAAAAGATACAAAAAGAGGAGGAATTTTTCAAAAAAACAGTTCTTACTTCCGGAACTGTAAGACCAATATTTATAATTTTCCTACGGCCGAAAACGAATGCTCTGGCTTTCGCAAGCCACATCTACTTTATCATTAAAAATATTTAAACATAAATCTTTACCAACATATTATGTTGGGACATTATTAACACAAGAAGTACTAGACCAATTTTAACCACTATAAAATTCAACTTTGCTATTTTTATAGCGGGACTTGATGTTTTTCAAAGATCTTCATACCATTCCGAATCAAATGACACCTCATTCTTATTTCTCCGAGACTGCTCAAAAAAGTTGACAAAACGCACTATAAATACTATACAAAAAATTTTAATTTCGTATAATATTTTCATTTTTCCCGGGAAATTAAGCGTATGGCCTTAGAGTTCAAGTGAGATTTTGAATAGCACTTTATGAATTTTTGCTTACATGGGTTAGGGGCCCCTTTACCCCCGGGGCCCCGTATAATTGATACGGCTGATACAGCGGTAGCTACGCCCCTGTATATTAGCAGTCATTATAGAAGAAGTTTTTAACTCTCTTCAAACAGAAACTATCTTTTCAGATTTTGTCGCGGATTAGCATTCGAAACGTCGCGACGTCCGCTCAATTTTTTACGTCCGTCGGACATGTTTTTCAATTAATTATATATTTATACTCAAAATTAAAAAAAATATTAAGCACTCGAGTTTACTAATTAGGGGTCATTCATTTATTACGTAAGACAATTTAGGAGGGGAGGGGGATCACCCATGTCTTATGTTTTCTTACAAGGGGGTGGGAGGGAGTCTCGATAGTTCTTCCGTAAGATCAAAAAAAAGCGCAAAGTTAAAATTATACTTTGAAAAACGCGGGCAACCGAGTGAAAAGTACTGTACCTTTAAAATTACAAATAAACATTTCAAAAAATCGTTATTTAAAAAAATTAACATTAAAATAAACCAAACGTGTATTCATTTTTTTTAGACTCTTACGTAATAAATATTAAACAGGGGGGGAGGGGGTCGGCCTATTCTTATTTTTTTCTCATAATAGGGGCAGAGGGGGTCAACAACTAGCGAAAATAGTATTACGTAATAAAAATGAATGGCCCCTTACCATAAAGTAATGTACCTTTAAGTCTATACAACAGCTTTGACATAAGAGACAGAATACAACAGCGCCACGCACGGCCGGAAATAATATATACAAAACCTGTTTACGAAGACACTTACATAGTATTTAAATTTATGTATTTAACACTTGAATTATCAATTAAACAGAAAATTATTAATTAAAAGAATTAATTAATCATATTGAGCAATCTTGATAAGACTAAAAAAATTTATTTGACTTTCAAAATTTTGCCGCCCTAAAAAATTTGCCGCCCTGGGCACTCGCCCCAACTGTGTAAATCCATGCCTGTATGTATATAAAATAGATATACAAAAAATATAAAGAATATCGTCGGTATAGATGCAAGTCGGTATTAATAATAGTCGATTGAATAACATTTAAAACCTGTTTAAGAAACAATCCCTAAGAATAGGTTTATTTTAATTTTAATCGGCAATATATTGTGTAATTTATCGTGCTCTACACTCAAAGTCTCGGCGTCAGTCAGATTTATGTCAATGGTATTTTTAATCCTGACCATTTTTAAAATGTTGAATTCATTATTTTTTACTTTAGGTTTAATGCATACTTAAGGTTTTGTTATTCTTGCTAATAGAACGTTAAAGCATGTTGGAGAACTAAAGTGAAATGAAGACATTAAAAAAATGTGTTCTTGCTTGCAATATATATTTTATGATAAGGTTTAGAATTCTCTTTGGAATATATTGCTTTACATGTAATTTATTGTGCCAGAAGGCCTTGTAGCCCTGACCGTGCGCAGCATTGAAACCACAAATATGATTTGAAATAATTCACGCAGCATTTCCCGTGAGGCTGGGTACTGCGCACTTGCGTCAATCTCCCAATTATTTGCGTACAAGGTCGGCCAAGGATGATGATGCTTTTTATTTGTAGGTGTTTCTATTTTCTGCTCTTTGATAAAATACAAAACCGAGTTTGTACGATTACAACTACACGTACCTATGTATAAAACAGTTTTTATTAAAAAGGGATAGAATGATTCGATTTTTTAAAGCACACATTGGAGACCCACAATCATAAAATTCACAAATACAATCAAGCGCTAAATAAAGTAATAGTTTTTCCTGTTAAAGACTAAACTTCTTTTATTAATAAAATTATATGACTGAATTAGATCTCACTTTTAGTTATTTTTACCCCAAATTCCTCGTGAGAATTCTTCAGAATACTGGTCTTGTAACAAACGGATGCATAACGGCAAGTTTATTTACGGATTGCATGAACACCAGGAGTATGGTATGGGATATAATACGCAAATCTCGAAGCCAGCTATGTACGAAGCCAGGAACCCGACACAAAACAACGAGCTCTCGTGACTCAGCCGGAGACACAAATTGGCGTCAATTTGAGATACCGGCACGTCACGGCTCAATTGAGGAATGTGTCACTTCATATTACATGCAAGTAGTCTATACTTCGTAGTTTTCATCAGAATCAGACGATGCAAGTGTTTAGTTTATATCAATAATGATGACAGGAGGAGGACGCAATTGAATTGCTTATTTGCTGGAGAATTGGTTGATGGCTATTATATTGGACGCAAGGTCTCAAATATCAACAGTACCCTACTTTAGAATTACTAAACTAAAGGAACTATTTAATTCAATACATATATTTTTTTAAAAACAAAAGTCAGAAGCTTAATCATCGACAAATCTTATTGCGTAGTGATAAAGATTATATATAATTAAAATTAAATAGCGGTTTTCAGTGAGTTATGAATCGAAATATATGGACGCATATATTATTTCGAAGAAATGCTAGTACCTTATAAAATGAATGTTGACGAAGTAAATTACTGATTTATATTAACTTGGTTGTGCGACTTTTGGATATCGTATAATAATTATAAACAGTGATAAATTGCGATAACCTTTTGAAGTAGCAGCCGAGAAAGTTTAAGCTTATCATTACGAAGTGCTCTGCAAATAAGCAATTTGCCTTATTCTCTATGCCAGATTTAACTGATTTTACCTATTTCAATATGTTGATTATAACGTTAACAGTAATATAGATACAATATTTATAATGCAACAATGTCTAAGATACGTAGTTTGTTAATAATGAATGTAATGTTTTTCTAATTAATGAATTGTTTATTATCTGGAAAGTTTTCCCACGAAAGCATTTCAGCTTTTGTTTTTTCTCAGTTGTAACAGAGAAGAAAGCTCCTAATGAGTGAGTAGCGCATCTTGACTTGCTTGCCGTCTGCAAGTGCGTACCTGACTTAGATTTTTTCTAGATAAAGTGTCGGGAGACTACAGTTCATTAGATTTATACGTTCACTGCAGTTATATGCAGGTAGAGAGGTACTTTTCCATTTTTAACGTTTATATTTTCTTACGCTAGATGTCAGACTTTTTTTATTATATTTTTAATATGTTTTTCTATTTTTTTTTGTTCACTTTAGTTGTAAACATTCATAGCCCTTCGCCGATGGATTCATTTGTAACTTATGACTCTAAATAAAATTGAAAATATATGTTTTGATAAAATATTTTTATTATTTTACACCTGAGGCTGAGTATATAAGAAAGTAACGTCTAGTAAGTACTTGTTAATTTGTGAAAATATGGCCACTACCATAGTTCCTTTGCACTATTATGACAATTTATGCGAATGAAGCATTTGTTTCAAACATAGTATCGAGATATTATGTCGACGCCTCAATTAAATTTTAATAACACGTCTGGTGTAGTCATTACGTTTAGTGACGTAAGTAATGCCATGTGGCATTTTTGTGTGCTGATAACTTCTACAGTCTTTTGCACTTATTTTATAACAATTACATAGTAATAAACAAAAAATACACATTACACATGCTTATGTAGTACGTAGGTATGCTAAGGACTAAAGCATAAAGTTACTTGTCTTACGTTGATGGAAACATCTCGAGGAGTGCTGTGTATGTCTTAGGCATGCATCATGGTTCCAAAAGATATTTGAAATCCACCTTTGGCCGGTGAAAACTTACAAAGAGCTCAATACAGGTATAAAACATTGTAGTTCTTTCTCTAAACATTGTTAAAGGTTCAATTTTTATAATACAAAATGTTACGTAATTATATATTTTAGTTACAAGATGACATTTAGAAAGCCAAATTCAATTTAAACTACATAACCTTTTTTCCTAAACTATAACGACGAAGAAAGTTGCAGAACCTGTTATCGAACGACGCAATGTAAATTTTGCGTGCGTAAAATAGGTAGGTACTATATACCTAATTTCTTATTGCTTGTTAGATAAACATTCTTATAATTATTATACAAAAACATTATTGGATGTTCAATCCAGAAAAGAAAAATGGTTCCGTAACATATAAAAAATAGTTTTATTTTAGAGACGCTCTTGCATGTCATGTATAAACTATATTATGTCAAAACATAGTAGTGCTGATGCAGACAAAAGCGTAAGTCAGCTATACTTTAGGTTTCTTATTTTATAGCTGTTGATTTTAATGATCAACAAAGTAAGTAGGTACCCAAGAACCAAAACCAAATATTATTCCTTACTAAATATGTAATACTTTACTTAGGTTTACGCGATTATAATTGATCATTATAAATGAAACTATCTTTTCGAATTTTGTCGCGGATTTAATTAGGACTTCTCTCCCTTGAAACTCTTCATTCGAAACGTCGGGAACCAAAATCCAAATAAATCCGCGACAAAATCCAAAAGATAAGTTTCATTTATAAATATGTCATATTAATAATATTTTATGCCTAATACTTTCAATCGACATTTTATTTACTACTGACAAACCGACAGCACGCTGCATATTGAATTAAATTGATTGACACTAATCATCTTATAGTCATAACGGATATGGGTTATGTCAATGTTAATTTAATTCAATGGAGATGTTCTATAGCACATAATAATAATATGTGCCTAATACCTATACAAAACCATTGTAATTTAATCGCTGAGATTCTTTCGCCAGTTCCTCTCAGAACTGAGGACTTTTAGTTTCGAACCTGATGTTTCAAAAAAGTTGTAAATAATATCGTGTCACAGTGTATGTTACCAAACTCCTCCGAAACGACTTGACCGATTTTTATGATTTTTTATGTGCTCATTTGGTCGGTCTGAGAAAAGGTCGTAAGCTATTTTTTATTCCGGTAAGTGATAAGGGTGGCCCTCTTCAGATAGCTAGCTCTTAGAACGTTGGCAAAGCCGCGGGAATTGCTAGTAATATTATAGTCAATACAACATTTTGAATTCGAATTCGATTTTCGTGACTGAAAGTCATAAATCCTTTTCATATGCAAATGTCAAAAGCAGAGAGCTAAACACTGTCTGTCTGTCGTCAATTCCCTTAAATTAGAAAAAAACATAATTTGTTAACATTTAAAAATCTCACATAAATATCTACTATCAATCTTAATTTCATAAAGTAGGTATGTCAAGCATATATTATAATTAAAATACGTTTACTCTTTTAAAAACAGTAAGTCTAATTACCCTTTTAATTAAGCTAAGTCAAAAGTTTTGCATTAATTATATATTTAATATTTCAACTCAACGTATGATGAATAAAATATCTAGTAGGTACGTGACATAGTTTCGTTGATAAATGAACTGTGACTGTTTTGATGTATGAATTCATGATTTTCATATTAAATTTCATGACTGCATATTGAGTGTTAACGATATAGTAACGATATTGTTACAATAACTGTGTTTGTGTTAATCGTCTAATGTAATGACGATATTCGTATACTAAACTTGGCAATGTCTGTCTGTCAATTCAGCTTAATATAAATTAGTATTGGCAAACCATTCTGTTACTATTCGAAATAATAGGCGTTTAATTGATACATCCTGCACAGAAAAAATAAAACACCGCCCTCCTGTAGATTTCTTTCGTGTAAGTAGTTCCTAATAAGAAAGTTGTATATTCTTCTAATATTGTGTACTACCAAAATGGGCTTGAGTGTCCCCGAACACGCAGTAAAACGTTAGCCGTTAAATATGGCAATGGTAATTTTTACCGTTAGCTTTGCATTTGCTTTTAGCTCCTCGTTAGTTGTGTACAGACGGCTTAGTTTCATTGTTTTTATGAGAAAGTTGGATTTGGTTAAAAAATACAATTATAGTGAAAGACCTTTAGAAACTTTTCCCAGGCTACTGGAGTTATAAATGTTGTTTTTTTTAATAAACTTATAATGCAATTATAAACTAAACGAGCTATATATTTTGTGATATACTTAATTCTACACGTAATTGACATTTGAGCTTTTAAGTGTTTAATAATAATTTATTATTTATCTATCACAGTTAAACTCTGTGCAATAACGTGCAGACATAATTATTTAATAAATTAAGATTTAGTTACTTTGATTGGTTAAAACTAAAAAAAAACGGACTTTTTATTTATGGCAATCATAGTCACGGGTAGGTAGAAAGTACCACAGAAACACAGATTAAGAAAGTACGAAGCAAATCCTGCTGCACACCGTGTTATATTGAATTACAGTGATTACTTTTTTAACTATAATTAAAGAATATGTACAAAAAAAAAAGGTTTTTAAAACGATTCGATACACGCTCTTTATTATTTATTTCAATAAAATAAAAAGAAATTTTTGTACGTTGCTTAATTTATTTATTGTTTTCGTTCAAATTGTAGCTGTTATTACCACATATAAATTTTTAACGTTCAACTGAATGTTAAGAAATATGTGTCGGCTGTTATAAACTGTAAACTGATTGACTTACTTCAGATATTATTCCAGTATATAACCGTAATTGAAATGAATGGTTTGTTTAAATCAATGGTTGCTGCAATCATTTCTCAATAAAGTTAGTAAGCTGATTCAACTATTATAAATGAAACTATCTTTTCGGATTTTGTCGCGGATTTATTATGATTTTTGGTTCCCGACGTTTCGAATGCTTTACAGCAATCATGGTCACGGGAGAGACTAAGGTATTAGACGTCTCAGGGGGTTATATACTTGTTACAGACAGTGCCTACCCACAATTTTTTACAAATATTCAAAATGATAGACTATAAAATTATACATTTCAATTCTATACTTTTAAGATTTTTAAAATTTTAATTATATTATAAATATGGCAATATTATTAACTTATTTTTAGCTACTATAATTATAATTATTACAATTTTCTAACATTTGGTAAAATAATATTAAGTAGTGTTGCTATTATTAAAATATGTATAATTTGTTATATTAAAATATAAATTATTAAAGCAATATTAAACTTTCATATATTATAAATTAAAGATTAATAGTTTAACAACTTGAGTTTTGATAATTTTAAGTTAAATATTAAGCAACACCACTGCAAAACTAAATCATTTTTAAATTTGATAATATAATATTAAACAAATCTAACTATGCTCAATCCACATAGACTTCTTTAAGTTCTTTTGAATTATAACTTTTAAACTATAAAAAAGAGTTAATGTCATTTAGTATGTCAGTTGGTATGTCTGTCTGAAGTTATTATAGGGATTTGAGACTATAGAGTTAAATTGTTGTCAGTCTGAAGCTACTACCGGTTCGGAATGCAACTGATACTGAGAAGAACCGGCAAGAAACTCAGCTCTTGCTTTTTTCAAAATAATGTGTTTACAATTTCAGTATTATCAATATCTAAAATATATAAGTTTACTTAAGTTTACAATATTGCAATACAATAATTAATATATATAATTAATCATCACTACTATCATTGAGATCTACACAGTATGAGCTAACTACATCTGGCTGTCTGTTATGACTAATTTTATTAGATGATTTTATTATATTAATGACAGGATCCCAAGATGATGGTAGTACCCAGCCGTCCTCTCTATTAAAGTTAGGATGTTTTTTAATTTCAATTGCTTCGCGAATCATTCTTGGTCTATAACGAGTTTCTTTCGCGAGTATTTGAGGATTATCAAAGCGAATATAGTGGTTGGGGCGATCCTGACTATGTTTACAGACAGCAGATGTTGCATTGCGACGGTGTTTCACATCAGCTATGTGTTCTTTGATCCTGGTTCTAATGGATCTCTTTGTTTGGCCGATATAAGAGAGCCCACAGTCACAATCAAGCTTGTATACTCCTGCATCTTGGAGGGGTATATGGCACTTGACTGATGGTAAGAATTGACTAATTTTCTTGGGCGGCTTGAAGTATGTTTTGATAGAAGCACGCTTCAGGATGTAGCCAATCTTGTCAGTGACACCTCTCATGTAAGGCAGAACTGCAGGTACGCGCTCGACTGTGGCTGGTTTCACTCGTTCACTGTGACGCAGGCGTGGCACTTGCAGCTTGTTGTCTCGCAGAACCTGCTTGACATGTTGCAGTTCCCCCGCTAGGTGTTGCTCGTCACAGATCCCTTGTGCCCTCTGAAACAAAGATTTTCCCACGGTAGCTAACTGTGAAGGGTGGTGGTGAGATTCACCATTCAGGTACCTATCAGTATGGGTCTTCTTTCTATACACAGTATGACTCAAGGTGTTATCTGGTTTACGTTTAATTAAAACATCTAAGAAAGCTAATGTATTGTTCGATTCTAATTCCATTGTAAATTGTATTTTAGGATTTATAGAATTAAGGTGTTCTAAGAATACAGTTATTTTGTCAGTTGGTAATATTGTGAAAGTGTCATCTACATACCGCTTGTCGGACGAAAGTACATATAAAAAGGTTAAAACGGACCCAACAACCACTGTTTTAAATAACACTAAGAAGTTAATTATGAAATACTCCGACACATTAAGTCTTGATGTTAAAGATCTCATTCCATCATGTGCAAAACCACCTAAATTGTATGGACTTCCAAAAATACACAAGCTGAACGCCCCCCTACGCCCAATTGTGAGTCAAATTGACTCACCAACTTACAAATTGGCCAAACTAGTAGGAAAAGTACTCTCACCACTCAGAGGACAAACAAGAGCGTTCACAAGGGACTCTTACCATTTTGTCAATGAAGTGAAACATCTTAAACTCATGGACAATGAAACAATGGTTAGCTTTGATGTACAGTCTCTATTTACCAGCCTACCAGTAGAGGACTGTATTGAAATAATATCTAAGAAACTTATGGATAACAACATGCCTATTGAATACACTGAACTTTTAAAACACTGCCTAACAACTGGCTATCTACTGTGGAATGATGAATTCTACAAGCAAGTGGATGGAGTGGCCATGGGTTCGCCAGTCTCCCCCGTTGTAGCCGACATCTTCATGGAGGACTTCGAGGAGACTGTCTGGAGCACATCACCTGTGACCCCTCGGTTCTACAAGCGGTATGTAGATGACACTTTCACAATATTACCAACTGACAAAATAACTGTATTCTTAGAACACCTTAATTCTATAAATCCTAAAATACAATTTACAATGGAATTAGAATCGAACAATACATTAGCTTTCTTAGATGTTTTAATTAAACGTAAACCAGATAACACCTTGAGTCATACTGTGTATAGAAAGAAGACCCATACTGATAGGTACCTGAATGGTGAATCTCACCACCACCCTTCACAGTTAGCTACCGTGGGAAAATCTTTGTTTCAGAGGGCACAAGGGATCTGTGACGAGCAACACCTAGCGGGGGAACTGCAACATGTCAAGCAGGTTCTGCGAGACAACAAGCTGCAAGTGCCACGCCTGCGTCACAGTGAACGAGTGAAACCAGCCACAGTCGAGCGCGTACCTGCAGTTCTGCCTTACATGAGAGGTGTCACTGACAAGATTGGCTACATCCTGAAGCGTGCTTCTATCAAAACATACTTCAAGCCGCCCAAGAAAATTAGTCAATTCTTACCATCAGTCAAGTGCCATATACCCCTCCAAGATGCAGGAGTATACAAGCTTGATTGTGACTGTGGGCTCTCTTATATCGGCCAAACAAAGAGATCCATTAGAACCAGGATCAAAGAACACATAGCTGATGTGAAACACCGTCACAATGCAACATCTGCTGTCTGTAAACATAGTCAGGATCGCCCCAACCACTATATTCGCTTTGATAATCCTCAAATACTCGCGAAAGAAACTCGTTATAGACCAAGAATGATTCGCGAAGCAATTGAAATTAAAAAACATCCTAACTTTAATAGAGAGGACGGCTGGGTACTACCATCATCTTGGGATCCTGTCATTAATATAATAAAATCATCTAATAAAATTAGTCATAACAGACAGCCAGATGTATTTAGCTCATACTGTGTAGATCTCAATGATAGTAGTGATGATTAATTATATATATTAATTATTGTATTGCAATATTGTAAACTTAAGTAAACTTATATATTTTAGATATTGATAATACTGAAATTGTAAACACATTATTTTGAAAAAAGCAAGAGCTGAGTTTCTTGCCGGTTCTTCTCAGTATCAGTTGCATTCCGAACCGGTAGTAGCTTCAGACTGACAACAATTTAACTCTATAGTCTCAAATCCCTATAATAACTTCAGACAGACATACCAACTGACATACTAAATGACATTAACTCTTTTTTATAGTTTAAAAGTTATAATTCAAAAGAACTTAAAGAAGTCTATGTGGATTGAGCATAGTTAGATTTGTTTAATATTATATTATCAAATTTAAAAATGATTTAGTTTTGCAGTGGTGTTGCTTAATATTTAACTTAAAATTATCAAAACTCAAGTTGTTAAACTATTAATCTTTAATTTATAATATATGAAAGTTTAATATTGCTTTAATAATTTATATTTTAATATAACAAATTATACATATTTTAATAATAGCAACACTACTTAATATTATTTTACCAAATGTTAGAAAATTGTAATAATTATAATTATAGTAGCTAAAAATAAGTTAAATTAAATAATAATATTGCCATATTTATAATATAATTAAAATTTTAAAAATCTTAAAAGTATAGAATTGAAATGTATAATTTTATAGTCTATCATTTTGAATATTTGTAAAAAATTGTGGGTAGGCACTGTCTGTAACAAGTATATAACCCCCTGAGACGTCTAATACCTTAGTCTCTCCCGTGACCATGATTGCTGTAAAGCATTCGAAACGTCGGGAACCAAAAATCATAATAAATCCGCGACAAAATCCGAAAAGATAGTTTCATTTATAATGTCAAACATTCGCGTAAACCTAAGAAAGTATTATCTGATTCAACTAGTGTATGTAGCTAATGAATTGGCAACATAAAAGCTAAATAGGTATACTTGCAAATGTGTTAAACTAGGCTGTTATAGGAGTAAAATAAAATTCAAAAATACTTATAACAAAAGATGCTTAGGTGTAATAATATATTTTTTACATATTATAATAACTTTAAGACGACGTGAAGTTACGCCTTTAAATATGCCGGTCCAAGAGATTGAAAAGCATTTTTAAACGAAATACTCTTATGAAACGTCAATTACTTTTTTAACGTTAAGTTCTCGGAACTCAAAACAAGTCTGGATTTTGGGTGCAACATTCCTTACAGCCATAAAAAGAACGTCGGCTAACACAAAGTACTTACTACCTTTACGATGTAATAACCTCACACAAGAAATAAAATTTGATTAATATGCCCTTAATAATTATATTTTTAGAATTAAAAAAAAACTTTAACACTAGACACAATTAGTGAATATTAGAGAATAGAATATCAAAAATATTGATACAGAATTTCCTTATTTAAATTATTTAAGAACCTGAAGTGCACTGGGAAGTATTTAGATAATATGTGTAATGTGTATGTATGTATTATAATATGGCTTCAATGTAGCGAAAAGATAAGATGATAACCTCCAATGATAAACATTCTTTGGCAAAGCAGATAGCTATCTTATGAGAAATTCTAAACGTTATATTGTTTCTAGAATTTATAACAATGATAAAATAAGCACGGAGACGTAATGAAAATAAATTACCATTACAGTTACACATTAATATAAGTTAAGACGTAATTAATTTATTTTAAATTTCATTTGGTAAAGTTTTAAGTTTTGTCTAAAAGTAAACTTTATGTAACGTTATACATATATGTTTTAAATGAGGAATGGGGTTAAGTTCGTGGTATTTGTGTTATCATAGCGCTACGGATCAGTGGGTCGAGAGTCGAGGCATGAACTATATCATACTAACAGTAGATCAAATATTGAAATGTCATATTGACATTTTCACCCTAAGGTCAATTAGCCTAACTAATACAATATCCGAAAAATAAAGTTTGAACCTCCAAAAAATCACTAATATTCCAAGTTTTTTATATTGTACGTAATTAAATTGTTAACTACTTTAAGAGGTTATATAAATATGTATGTACATAATTAAGTTTAATTCTATCTTAAAACTAACAAATAAGCCTAGGTGGCAAAAGACTAAAGGAAGGCAAAACCTTGTGAGTCAAGACATGGATGTGCTATTGATCCACTGACGTTCTCGACGCAACCGCAAACCGTTTAGGTTTTCTGTCGTTCTATTAGAACGAGGTACTATAATACTATAGTATATAGTATAAACTAGATTTAAAAACTAGAATGCAACTTGATTCATTTTCCTTAAGCAACAAAAATACTTATAGTTACGAAATATAATTTTAAGTTTGACAATTATTTCTATTTTAACAAAGTTAACAAACGAAACCCCTATTTTATATAACAAATTTGTATTGAAACGAATAAAATATATGTATATTTAAAAGTATTAGCTTGAAAGAGAACATTCATTTGGCGTTGTATACATTACAAGTAGATATCTATTGCATAAAAGGTCAGAGATCAATTCCAGAACATTTCAAATAAGGCGTAGATGTTTATTAATGTGGGCGTACGTGTTCTATCAACCGTGAATACGACATAAAAATCATTTCGTTAATTTAAGAAAACTCATCAGAGAAGGCTACGAACTTATATAGTAACTTAAACATGATTAATCCGCGAGTAATGAGAATTTTATAACCACCCTATATGCCTTATTGATCGATTGAGGCTTGAGGGTAGACGTCGATCGCAACCCCTCTCGACCCACTTCAAGCGATCGATACGGGTTTTTGCTTTTAATCTACTACGGACGTATTTCGGAGTTAGTAGTAAATCTGTTTTTACTTACGATTCGTAAATTTAGTTATCGCATGTTATTTTTACTTGTATTCACTTTGTATTGTATATATTAAAGAGTGTTATTCCTACAAAAACCAGCTGGGTCATTTATGTTATTAACATATTTTACTTCACTATATTATTTAGTTCATTATAATTATTAATATTTCTCACAACGGGTGCTGCAATATCAATAAATTTAAGAACGAAGTTACACGCACAAGATCAAAGATTATCTAAAGTAATAGTAAAAAGATATATAGCAACCGTTAAATAGAATGTAGATACTCAGTGTCGAGGATTTGAGAATGTAATAACTAATAACATTAGACAACTAATTCCATGTCATCACATAAAAAGCAGCGTGTGATATAACGGCGTCCTAACTCCCATTAAGAAAGGCGGGGGAGATTCAAATTTAGAATTTTATACGTCGACATCTTTTTTCTCTATTAATTTTGCCGAGCGATGTCACTAACCGAACTTTGAATGGAGACACCGCGAATAGAAGCTCCTAATAAAACTTATATATGAAAAAACCACTATTTGAACCACTAATCTTTCTAATTTAACCAAAAAGTGTTTTGAATAAGCGTATATCGTAACCTGCATCACTGTAGATAACTTAATAGTCTATTTTAGAATTTTAAAAAACATAACGCCCAAGTAATAATTTACGGTTCATTGGCTCCGAGTAAGAATTATAGTGGCTCCGAAATAGATCAGTTTGTATACATTTTTTGTGAAAAGCAGGTGCGAGATACCATAAGTTACCAAATAGCAGCAGGTAGTTGACAGGACCACTGCCCATTTCCTCTTTAAACAGATAAAAATTATTACCTAAATATTAAAATGTATAGTTTAACGTGACTTGAAAGATTTTACGACACTAGATCGAGTCATTTCATTTGTCTTGTTTATAATAATTAATTTATAGCTGGGAAGTGGTAAGTTGGGTGTTTCAATGGACGCCTACCGCTTTGATTAATGACTTTTGATTTTTAGATTCTTTCTTATTCGTTTTTCAATGAAACTCTATCTCGTTTAGATACCATCTAATTAGACGCTGCGCGAGAACTCGGGACTGTATAGTTGACTTATCTTATGAGTTTCTTTATTTTGTTTGTCGGTTTAGAAATGCCTTTTTTTTGTTTTGAAAGTTGTATATTACATTAAATTGATCTTTCAAGCTTAAACAGATAAGTTAACATTCATAGAATACTCAACGTCATTATACTTATGTATAATTTGAATATATGTACAATTATATATATATATATCTATATATATAAAAATGAATTGCTGTTCGTTAGTCTCACTAAAACTCGAGAACGGCTGAACGGATTTATCTTATCTTAGTCTTGAAATGTTCGTGGAGGTCTAGGGAAGGTTTAAAAGGCGAGAAAAAATCTAATAATTTCCGGGAAAACCCTAAAAACAGCCCTTTTCTATTTCCCATACAAACGTTTTCTAGAGTCAATTTGAACTTTATTGCTATTCAATAAAGTTCATATTAAATTATAATCACTCACTGTTGTCTAACCAATTAAGGCGTGTTCCTAACGTCAAAGAGTCAATTTGCAATTTATTACCGCTGCATAAAGTTCAAATTCAATCATATCTATGAAAATAGTCTTCGCGTGCGCTTTGGAGGATCTAATGTCGCGTTCCGAAAATAAACAAAAGTGAATCGCGAACGCGACAAAAAATGTAATAAACTATTAGTAGTACTGATTTCCAATTAATTTGGTCGGCTTCGCGAAACTTTATTTTAGCTAACTTTAGTTGTAACTGTATCAGATTATTTTTTTAAGTTTGACAAATCTTAAGTTTTGTCACAAATTAAGTTTCTGAACACAACCATAATATTTGACATTAGATTTGACAACCAACTAATATGTCAATCATTCTGTCGCACTTCAGAACACGGAGATTTATGGCTTAAAGGTAAACTCCAAAAAAATAAATAAAAAAATCAGAACACGGAAAAAAAGTATTACGATTGACGATATTGTGTTACGATCATGGTTACGATATTCTATGAGTGCATCCTTCTATCTTTGTAAGTGACATTCCAAGTAGTGTGCTCTTTTTTTGTTGATATTTTGTGATAGTGACACTTTACTAAATTAAGTTACGCGACGGGTCGCATCGAGGAGGTCATAGGGCCATAGCAAGTTTGTATGAAAGTCTTCATCTTTTGTGCTACGATCTTTATATTTGGTACGAAGGTGGTTAATTGTTGGTACAAGTACGCTAAAAACGTTTTTTTTTCTATAGGGCCGGATTAAGATGGTGTAAAGGCTTCATAAGTTTTTCGAGATACCTTCATTTTTTGTGCTACAAGTACTGCTAGTATATATATATATATATATATATATATATATATATATATATATATATATATATATATATATAAATTCTTTCTTATTACAAGTAAGTAATGTGTTTACTTAAAAATAATTACATATTGTCATTGAAAGTAAAAGTATCAAGTAGCTGGAACAACTTGTCAATCTAAACAAGACGAGTTTTACATTAGCATATGGCCTTTACCGCACCCAAACATCAAACAACAAACATAATATGGCCGGCTTGTCTTGAGTGTCTTGAGCAACTTCATTGTACGTGCAGACGATAATTTGTGAAGCTTATGAGTTATATACTAGTATTGACCACACTAACTAATTACATCAATTAATATTGTTAAATTATTTTAATTATTATTAAGTTTTGGGTGTGTTTAACAGATTTGTGTCATAAAGAATAAGATAGCTTCACGAATCCTTTGTGTACTGTAGCGGCCCAAAGGCAACTTTTTATCGATACATGCAACCCGGGTCAACCTTTGACCATTAAACCAGTATAGCACACTGAATTAATTTAACTATTATTATTGAAAGAACTTCTTGAAGACGTCGTAATCATTTAAAGAAATTATAATTTTTTGAAAGATAATAATATATAGGTATTTTTATTGTAATTTCTAACTTTTTATACAAACTAACATTGAAAACTATTTAAATAATAGGCATTTGACTATATTTAAAACTTTAGTTTTCTTTTGGCTTATATTATATTTATTAACAATTGACAATTATTGTCAATTGCTGACACACCACTTAATATTTAGTCTATTGACGCACATAAGAAAACAGCATTCTTTAGTCAGGCGGCTTTGTTGACACTTTGTAACCTCTATAAGTATGCAGTGTCAACATTATTTAATTGATAGCTAATATTTTTTTATAGTGACATTTAATATTTCTACGCCTACATAAGGTCGGACCACCCACACATGGCAATGGTGATTACTAATTACTATTGATTTATCGGTTAAAAGTAAATTTAAATATATTTAATAAATTTACATTAAATCAAATAAACATATTATCATTACATTAATTTCAAGACATAAAATTAATACTTAATCTATTGGTTTATTTTATTAGAAAGCTTAGATTTTTTATTTGTAATGTATATTAAAAAATGTTAGATCATTTTAATGTATAATATTCGTGGTTTGAATTTAAAGAAAGTTCTTTCGAGAAATGTATCTGATACAATAAGTATCTAAATGCCAATAAACCTTCATCTTTTTATATATGTATATTATAAAATTCAAAATACCTAACAAAAAACTAATTAAAATAGTTACAACCATTATCGATACAGGGAATCTAGTTTTTAGAATATACATATATGTGCTTTTTCTGCTTGAAAATATCTTATTTCTGATATTTATACTAACCGTTAAAACTTAGAGTCGAACCCGAGCACAGTTATCTTATAACATACTTAACGTATGTGGTCTCAGTAGCTATGTGGTTCAACTTGATTACGCATTACCACATATCGTTGTGCATGACTTGGGATGGTTTATTTAAAATAAAATTTGGCTGCTCACTGCTAGGTGAAGGTTAACAAGTTTAAAATTAAAGTACAATCTTTAAGATATGGAAAGAAACTCTTCTACCGCACAGGAATAAAAGCTAGCTTTTTCTAATATTTTAAATGGAAGACTTTTATCAAATTTTATTATTCATATTAACATGTATGTTACTTTAAGTAAGTCTATATTTATGTACTAAATTTCATCCAAATCTATACAGCCGCGTCAATGCGACACAGTAACTACACACACTCGTATTATAACATTTGCATTTATAGTCATAGTAGTATCATCATCATCATCAGCCCTTTTTAATGTCCCACTGCTGGGCACGGGCTTCCCTCACTACGAGGGGGATCAGGCCATAGTCCACCGCGCTGGCCTAGTGCATGTTGGCGGACTTCACATGTCTTTCGAAAACTTGCTAGGTTCTCTCAGACATGCAGGTTTTCTCACGATATTTTCCTTCGCCGTAATACAAGTGGTAATCATGATAGAAAAGATTCGCACATGAAAATCTCAGAGGTGCGAGACCCGGATTCGAACCCGCATCACTCGTTATCCAAGCGAGCGCGGTACCGCTGGGCTACCATTGTCATAGTAGTATATTATATAGTAATTTAATCACATTCACAACTAAATACGTGCCAACGCATAAAAAACTGGGCTTATGAAATAATATTTTTTGTCCCTAATATAAATACTCGTAAGTCCATTTCGAGCGTTCTATTTAGAGGGAGAATGGTTGGAATGCTTCCTAAACAAATATAACATTTTCTTTTCTTATTTTACTGGAATCTCAAGAACGAAACCATAGAGTTAGTTAAGTTATAGAGAAATAATTAAATGTTTTCACTGCTTTTTTTACTCTTACTAACGGATATAGGAATTATGTACCTCTTGTAATAAAAAGTGTTGCTTCACAAGGTAAAATAAAAATTATTTAATTACCTATAACCGCTAGGGATTTAACTTATCAATGGTCGAGTAATTTACGGTTTTACTATAGTTTATAAATACGATGTAGTAAACATTACGTGCATTATTAATGAAAATTTATGTATGTAGTTATATAGTGCGTCGTATACATAATAAATCACGCGTTACTCGCCATCGTGGCTCTTCACGACACAGTAAATAGATTACTATCGTATTGTCTAGGAGTAATATTATGTCAGCGATGTTTTGTTTACAGGTAATAGGCACAGGTTGATAAGTCTTTCATATCTATTACATAAACTACCTACTTGTAACTGTACAATTTGTCAATCCAATCAGTTTAATGTAGGGAATACAAATAATTACTATTTGTACCGTATATAAGTATAATAAAAATACTGTAATAAACGAAAGCTAAGTTATATAGAGTAAAGCAGGTTTAAAGCACGGAATAAGTTAAAAATCTTTTCTGTGGTTTAAAGTATTTAATCTTGGATTATAAATACTCATTGAAGATTAGTATTAGATGAATAATTAGGGTTTGAATAGGTTTTTAGAAATGATATACATACTTTCCCGCAGTAAAAAGTATTCTGTGTTTATCCGGATATCATCATAATATAAAATTTATCAAAATCCATCCAGTAGTTTTCTCGTCATGTGGTCACATACTAAAAATCTTAAAACTATACATTCGGGCCCTGTATCGATCAAATAACTAGATTAAATAGATTTAAAAAAATATATTAAATGTACCTACTTATTTAGCTTAGTTTCACGCGAAATTTACAAAAAGAACACTAATTTTATGATATCGAGTAAGTAAATAGGTACCTACTTTTAATCAACTTTCCATACAATAATATAAGTCTAAGTGGATTAGAAATGCAAGGAAATGTTTTTATGTTGTGCGATTGTTTGCGTTTCGCAGATAACCTTATCGCTATAATATTTACAATAGAAATTTAACAAGAAATCTAAATCTGATTTCTTTATCGCAGGCGATAGTTCAGTGACCGCACTTACAGCCGGTCAAGTAATTGTTCTTAAAAAGATTTGTAGCGCAAAACCGATGATAATTGCAGCGTGGGAGATACGTTTTAACACTTATTTATCGAACAGCTTCTGATTGCCGTCCAACCGGATTTGGATTATGGATAGGTAAAATAGAAATCTGATATTTTGCATACATGTAGGTATCCCATAATAGTTTTTATTGAAATAATATTAAGTTAACAAAACAAGCAATTTAATAACAAAGTATAAACTTGTATAATATATTAGGAACTAACCTTATTCAAAAAAATTTAAACCAAAAGATTTTACAATATGCTCTCTAAAGTAAAGATTCAGTTAAAAAGCTTAACTTCCTAGAAGATCACGAAATACGATAAAATGTTATTTTGCGAAACCCATCAGCTCTGTAAGATTTACCTATGGCTCATCTTACACATCATAATGTTCCGTGCTGATTCTTCGGTGATGCTAACGTATGTTTTTTCTAATATTGTATTTTTTGTAGTAAGTCAAACTAATTTGGAACTAAAGATACATCCAATGAATGAAATTAAAAAGTCTTTTCAGAAACGCTTTCTAATATAACAATTACATTAATTACACATTCAAATCTAAAATTCAATAGATGAAAGGTTTAAAATATCATATCTGTAACTAGTTATAAGATATAAGGTTTTTCTAAAAAAATCTAATATGACTTGATTAATAATAACAATAAAATAAATATGTAATAAACATAAAATAATCCACTTTTATGATGTGGTACATATTATCGTAGTATGATTAGGTAAGTCCATCTGGCTGTTTACTTTCACCCCGTTTTGCACCACTAATTGTATTGACAAGCCATCAAAATGATCGCCGTTTGTTTGACCACGCTAACGAGAAAGTTGATAAAGCTATAACACTATGGAAATGTTTGACGTTAATGGTTATATTATGAAAGTAAATCTTTATTCTAGCATTAATTTCATATCTACCGATTATTATTTTCTTTAACATAAATTGATATCATAATAAGAAGTTCGATCATAATGGTAATATTATTAAGTATGAGATTTCGAAAGACATGTGAAGTCCGCAAACCCGCACTTCGCCAGCGTGGACTATGGCCTGATCGCACTCTTATTGAAGCAGTGCTCACCAGTGGGACGTTAAAAAGGGCTGATTAAATGAGTTTTATAGTGATAGGACTGCTGTTCCTTTTTATTTAAAATAAATATAAAAACTTTATACGCTACAATGCGGTAAGAAATATGTATAAATAAAATAGAAAGCTAACATGTCACTTTTACCCAAGCATGAAGACTTTACTAGAGTAGTGTTTTGAACTACAACGGAATTAGTTATTTCTATCTATAAGTAAAATTGAAGTGTCTTATTTCAAATTAACAGCTTTATACCAAATGTATATGAAAGTATACACGATACTAACAACAATAAAGCAATTGTTAAAAATTTTTGTATGTCTGTGTATCTGTTTGTTCCGAGTAATCTTAATAACGGTTGGACCGATTTTGACGGGACTTTCACTCGCCAATATTAAAATGCTTACTTACAAAAAAGGAGGAGGTAGAAATTTTATTTATTTTAACTACCGGAACCCGTGGCTTCGTTGACGCTAAACTTAGGGACGAACCCGAGCGAAGCGAGGGTCAGTCGCTAGTAGAACATATGAATATAGTAGTGATCACTTGAGTGCATCGCAATCAATGACGAAACATTGCCCTTATGAGGTTTCGTGAACGCACGTGAAGTTATTGCGGTAGATTTAGGCCCACGTTTATAAGAGGATAAGCTTTAAGATAATAATGATGTTGTTTCTAAGTCAATGATTTTTTTGTTTTGTTATCATCCCGTTGCTATTAGGAACACGAAAGTTTATATGTATGTGTCAATATGCATGTTTGTCTGTTACTACTTAACGCTGACGGTCCAGCCGTTAACATTTGCATGGAATTTAGTACACGGATAGACAATGGCTCGAATATACCAAATCGAAGTATTACGATGTGAAACTAGAGGTTTTTTCTTATTATTTTACGTCTATTAAAAATATACCTACCAAAGCTTTGTATCTTATATCTTATTTATTTCAAAACATGCATGTCACATTAATCAACATAATTATATTATTATATGGAAGGCTATCACTGTGTTAGCACAAGTCATCCAACTCCTAAGATGGCCTTACAGACAGTTTGCTGACATAGTTAGTTACTTTACAGTAAGCTTAACCCACACATGTGAAAATTAAAACCAGAAATAAGTAGGTAGTGCAAAACATACTTTAATTATTTCTCGTAAAGCGTAATTGCAGTTTTCAAATGCCATAATTTATTGGAATTATTTGTTCACATCAATATATCGTTTCTTCACTAATATATTCTTGTGGGTACATACAATTTATTCACGACTGAAATGACCTTCGCCTGTGTATTGGAGTATTGATTTCAGTCAAGTAGGTTTACTGCTTTAGAACGAGGATATCTTTATCACGTTTGCTTTAGTTCCTTGCTAAGTATGAAACACTTAATACAATATATTATTACAATGAAATATAACAACGTCTCGTTACTTTCATTTTTAGAGTCCGACATTTTATCACATTTTTACATTTAAAAATCATTTGAAAAAAAAGAAAATTGATGGTGCAAGTTACATTGAAGACGTACCTATATAGGTAGCTGCATGGATTTCAGTGATACCACATAATATAGGTGATACTTTCAAGAAACATAGTTTCAATCTTGGCTTAACACATACTTTTATCAACTTATCGGCGTACCACGAGCCACGACAGGAAAATCGCGCACATGAACTACTAAAGTACCTAATAATTCTATAAGTACAATATTAAAAATACTAGGTAAGAATAAGCATTCATAATTAATTCATTTTTATCGTCAAGAAATGTTTATGAAAAGCATTGTGTAAGATGAAAACATCAATGAATATTTTTACATCCATGTGGCTTGTAAACCATTACGCTCTTTGGTAAAGACTTGTTACTTTACTAGAATTTACAAGAAATTTTACCCAAGGTTATTTAGAACAAACATTTACTAGCTCTATACATCGAATAAATAAAATTTAACTACTGCTAAGCTTTTTTAACAAAATGATATTATGCCAAAAATGTGTGAAGAAAACAAATCAAAAATTGTAGAGTTAAAAAAAGGCAATTTACTCTAAACTTATACTTAAGTATAGCGATAATAGAGCGTACCTATTACATAAATTTGTGGAGATTTAAACATTACTGTTTTCAGTTGATTTACTTACTTATACGTGCATTCTATTTATAGAACTAAATCCAGTATCGTTATCGTCTTTTCAGAGGATAAATCTTTTTATACGAGCATGACATTAGGTAATAGGTTTTAATTCCTACCTAGTTACTAGGAGTTGATTCAAGTAAATATGTTTAGTGTTAAAAAATATCTTTTTAAAAAAGAATTAAAAATTACATAATGAAGTAAAACTTTTTCGCATCAGAACTAATATGGCAATTCCATACACGTCGTGAAGACTTTCGCTAAACGTGTTAAGCATTCAGAGCAGTGTTGCATAAACATCCTTTCCAGAATATACAGATACACAGATTTTACGTTAACCGATCGTAGATCTATCTGACAGTATAGGCGGAGTTGCCAGGATTCGCGCCGGTCAAACCGGTCGGAGATCGTAAGATCCAGTTCGACCGCGGCCCGACCTGACTTTCTTTGGGCTAATACGGACTTGGACAAAAAAAAACAAATAGCCGATAATTCGAACGGCTATTATTATATAAATGATTACTATATATCCTATAATTTTGTAGTAAATGTTCATAGATGAAGTTTTTGTTCAATTCTTTTAAGATTTAAAAAAAAGAAGATTTAAAAGAGTATACTGTAGTTCAACAATAACAATGGAAATAGTAAAATCTTATGAGTCTAATATTCAAATTTAGTATATTTATATTTTATTTACATAAGCATCATAACTCATAAGCTATGTATGTCTAACATTTTAATTGCTATATAATTCAACAAAAACTTTTCAATACAACTTGGTCGAACTACTGATATTCCATTATGCAATTATTATCTCATTGGAGTATCACTTGAGGTCTGGAGCCCCAGAGGCCACGTCGTTATAAGCATTGCGTAATGAAATAACATTCAAGTCGCTTACGCATACAGTACCAGAAATATATTTTATAAACCCTATTTTTATGTTCCTCAGAATTTCTTCTTACAAAATATGATATGAAGGGCCTTATTTATACTGCACATATTTAGAGGAACAAAACATTAGTTGCATATTATTATTAGTTATTACGCAGAGCGGTATTCTTGCTTAGAAACATTCCAGTGTATTTCAACGATAAGATTAGCAAGCTCCTTATAGTACCGTCTAACAAATAAAATAGAAATAAACTGAAATGCATGTACAAATATGTGTGCACGGCTGAGAGTGCTTTTTGAGACACCAATTTACGCTTAACAAAGCTAAAGGTACCTATGGTATTATATAGTATATTGCACATGCGAGAATAAAACAGTAGGGTTATACAACCACGTTAAAGAACCTCAAAGCTTTGCTAGAATAATGTAGCGTAAGATCTCTTTAAATTATTAAGGTTATAAGGTAGAAAGAGACAGCTATTGAAGCGTGGTTGCTTTTAAGTATTGAGGATGAGTAGAAATGTCGCGGTGTAAGAGAAGCGTACAAAATTAAAGCTGGGGCGGTAAGCCTGTCAGTACGCATAGTAAATCATCTCTTTGAAAATAGCTACTTCACATTTGACATGGTGAAATAACTTTAAGCACGCACAAAGTATGATAGAAAGTGGAAGGGGAGACGTCTTTATAAGGACCGGATGGGACTCCGACGGAAAACGTCCTTCAAATTCTTGCAAGGTTATCCATAGTTGATAAAATATTGGGAATTGTTTATTAAATGACAACAATACACAGACAATGCGAAACAATTAATTATACATACTCGTATATCCTCATAGTTATAAATAGCCCGTTTAGCGGAGAATATGAAACTATTCCCCTCACCTCTCTCTGAAACGTGATTAGTCATTAATATGATGGGTAATGCTACAGTTTTAGTCATATACCGAGTCATACAATCCAGACTGGATGACGTGACCCTCGTGAAAACAAACAATACATATATGTACAATATACAAGGATGGAGTTCCTCTATGTACATATAATAAAGTTCTAACTAAGGTGAATGTTACATTATTATTTTTTGGAAAATCCTATAGAAACGTTAGTAACTTTTTTTATGGACAATGTATACGCCTATACAACAGGATCCCAGAAAACGTTCAAAAAGCTTGCCAATTTTAATAAAAATGTGTAGGAACGTTTGTGTACTAAAAGCTATTATTCGATTAACGATTTTTCAGAAGACAGTACGCCTTGGGAATGATGTGATCGCCGCCAGGCTATTTCAACATATAGAATTATTGTTAATTTACAATTTAATTTAAAAAAAAAGAATGAGATTAAGATAAAAAAAATATTTTTCCCGCTGAGTTTCTTTCGCCAGTTCTTCTCAGGACAGAGGTTTCTTCTTTCCGAACTGGTGGTAGACTCATGACGTTCAGTAAGAAATTGTAACAATTTTTATGCTGAATAAAATAACTTGATTTGATTTGATTGAAACGATCATTATTGTCCATACAGAGGCCGAATGTCAGTCTGTGTGTGTCTGTGTGTCAGAGATTTGATTTGGTATGATGATAGCCAGTTATCCGGGTCAAGATATAGGATATTTTTACTGCTGTAAAATACCTCATCTTTAAGAAATCTATCCTAATCATTTAAATGTAGAATGAGATGTTGTTAATAAAATGGAAGTCAAAGGTAAACGTGAATGAAACGAAAACAATCCGGATGGTTTTAGCAATCATAAACAAAACATTTTTTTTTAAATGTGATATGATCTACTTTGTCTCGTTGTTTGGTAATAGTAGTTTGCTTGAGAGACAAACAGGAAGAATCTTCGTGAGGACAAATGGGTCGTTTAGTGCCGCTATTTGTTTCATAACACCGTATTCTATGTGACATAACGGTCTACTGGGACCGGTCGGCGTGAACATCAATCAGTCGTGGGCAAAAACTATTGCGAGCATTGTCATCATCAATCATATGATTTGCAGCAAAAAATAATAGATATAACACTTTTTTTTAATTTGCCATCTAGCGTAGCGTTGCGTTACAAAAAATAAAATACTGTAAAATATATTTGTATATAGTACGAATATAATAGACTTTTTCTTAAGACACCCAGAAGTTTATTAGTTATTCTACTCATAATATGCAAAAAGCCACTAATGACTATCTCACGCTAACCTCACGCCCTCACAGTTTTAATCTATTTTAAATTAATGGAAGGTCAACGCGTTGAGATGGACCAGGAGCGTACTGTGCAGTTAACACATGCCGTGTTGAGTCCCTATTCAATTGGATGCGAACAGAAATATCGTTGTAGTAGAAATCAAAAACTAAAATTAGGTTGAACCGATGTTTTAAATAACGATTCGAATCTATTAAGGCTCTTTACACAGCTTTTACGTTAAAATTTAAAAATATTAATATATAACTTATAACACAAAGTGATTTATTTCTTGAAGTAAAGAGAAAAAGATGATTAATTTCTAAATTGATTCTTAAATTATTATTGTATTATTATATAAAAATAGTTCCACAGTAACATTAGGTTATAAGAGATCATATAAAAACCAATCTTATACGTAACCCGTTATCGCGTTGGCGACTTCAAGGAAAGAGCGACATATGGCGGAGATGCGTCATACAAACGCAACGCTGGCTAAGCCCGTTTATAATATTATATTACATGCTAATATGAGCATAATATAGTGAATATTTGTGAACTTTGAACGTCAACATCCTGAGACTCATAAAAGAATTTCTCGGATGAAGTAGCAATAAAGATCATGGAAGTATGCAAGTTAGTAGCGTTTTGCGTAACAGAATAACACCATAAACAGAAATCACTATTTAGTGCATCGTTTTTGGATATGATAAAAATACATTGAGGTTAAAGCTACATTGAAGGAAATACTCGTATGTGATTTTTACAGAAATAAACACTTAGCTTGTTTTAGTTTGTTGCCTTTTTAAGGCGATTAGTGCGCTAAAATGCGTACTTTTTACAGCTTACTTCTCTTTTACGGTTAGCCCAAAATGCTTGAAAAAAATATATATTAATCATCAACTCTTAAACTAATTTTTGTATGTTTTTTTTTATTTGTGAGCCCAACATTTCTTAAGCTTTTTATTTTCAAAGTAAGGGTATTTTTTTAACTTAAATTGGTTACTGTTCCTAAACGACTACGAACTTTTGCAATATTTAAAGACTGAAAAGAAAATGATCTGTTGTACTTTATTTTGCACGTCGCAGTTCGTAAATCTGTCACTAGTTTCTATTTTTCCAATCGAAAATGCTAATTATGAACATCGAAACTAAAGAGGGTGCCCTACGCGGGTGAGTGCGGCAGTCGCGCGCTGGCGCTCGGACGGGGAGGTTGTGTCGCTTTTTTCTGGAAATTGCTAGTAATCGACTACATTATTTTACGTTGCATGTGTGCTATATTGACAAGGATTTTTATTTGTGTGATTGCAAAGACTAATCGCTCGCTTGGACGCTATATTTTAGTAGTAGGGTATATTATTTAGTATAGTGTTAAATTTAAGTTATTTGTGAATATAGTTATTTTTTATTTTAATGTATTATAATATTAATTAAAGTTTAAAGATTTTTTTTAAAATGTCTTATTATTGTGAATCTAATTATATTTATAATCTAACTAAATAGAAAAATAAACGACCTCAAAAAATACTAAAAGGTAAATTTAAAAATTACTGACGAGGGTTTGCATCTACTACTTGAACTGATTTTGATGTTATCTTTACTTTTCCCTCTGTTGAATGTATTTCATTGCAAATAAAAAGAAACAATGACGAACCGATTATTAGTTTCAGAGAAATTCTTGTTCAAACATACATATATACATACACACAAATACATATCTTTATACATCAATACTTATTAATAAAATTGAAGTGTCTATGTTTGATCTCAAATTAACTGCTTTTCAAATTTCAATTTTTAAAATTTTGTCTGTCAGTCTGTTTGTTCCGGCTAGTCAACAGTTTAGAGGACTTGCAACTATATTCACGATATTTATTTTCAACAATGACATGGGTGTCATTTTCGAGGTTTTTTGGGGTGCTGATTACGAAAATATGGTCCATTTTCAAATCCAAGATGGCGGACATCCGGTTTTTTTTCAACAATTACATGGGTGTCATTTTCGAGGTTTCTCGGGGTGCTAATTGCGAAAATGAGGTCCATTTTCAAATCCAAGATGGCGGACATCAGGTTTTTTTTCAACAATGACATGGGTGTCATTTTCGAGGTTTCTCGGGGTGGTGATTACGAAAATGAGGTCCATTTTCAAATCCAAGATGGCGGACATCCGGTTTTTCTTAAACAATTACATGGGTGTCATTTTCGAGGTTTCTCGAGGTGCTGATTACGAAAACGAGGTTCATTTTCAAACCCAAGATGGCGGACATCCGGTTTTTTTTTCAACAATTACATGGGTGTCATTTTCGAGGTTTCTCGGGGTGGTGATTACGAAAATGAGGTCCATTTTCAAATCCAAGTTTATTTATTCATTTATTTATTTATTTAATTTTTTGGAAACTAACAGTGTTTAAATACTTATAAATGATTTCAAACAACAAAAATCACACACCAGCAAAGTTTCCACTTATAAAAATAACTTATATAGATAGAGTAAATAGTAATTAAGTATAAACGAAATAACACATACAAGTAAAGTTCATATAAAACAAACGTAAAGCAAACTATCCTAGAACAATAACAAAAATACAATTAGAGTAGAACAACATAATGAATAGGCAGATCTAAATATCACATATTATGTTAAATTATAAAGATTTTAGAAACACTTTCTTAATGCTGTATACATAACGAAAATAGATTTATGCTTTAACATAGTAATCTAACTTCACATATAAATGTGTTATCTGTCAAAAGAATATATATATCTGAAATGGCTGGACCGATTTTGATGATTTGCTAGTATTATAATAAAATTTATTCGAATCTGTACATTAAGTATTTAAATTAAAAATCTTATTATATTATTCTTTTATCCATTACATAAATAAGTAAATAAATAAATTACATATTCATTACTATCGATATATAGTTTTTCGAATTTTGTCTGTTTGTCTGTCTGTGACGAGAAAATCACTGGACACGTTAAGATGAAATTTGGTATAATGATAGTTGGTTATTCGGGTCAATATATAGGATTCTCGTTACTTCAGGTAAATATCTCAGTTGTCAGAAATATATAGTGCTATGAGTTATAACGTATTATCCAGTAATATATTTAATTTCAATCTAAGAATTTGGTTTCCGGTCTGAAGAATGCGTTTTTAGAACATTTTTTACATAATAATTGTTGAGTACTGATATGATTTCTCAGAAATAACAAATCCTGCAGTAGAAAATATTCTTTATATTGACCTGGATATCCCCTATGACCATACTCAATTTCATAAAAGTTAGTCTATTGGTTTTCTTGTGAAACAGTCACAGTCAAACTGACAATTTTTTTTAAAGTTCATTAATAATTACTATTTCAAAAAGATTTTTCATAAAAAATCTATAAACAGATTCAGGAGTAAGTCAGAATTTTTAAATATGTATAGAAGATAATTCTACTATTACATCTCTGAGTCACTCATTAATTAGGCAGTATATACCAGTTTATCTATACCGCGTGAGGCGCGTCTACTGTAGCATAATCTTTGATCACTGTTCTAGTGTGCAGCGCGTCAGATTGTAGTAAAATTTTGTGCGGGGCGCGCGGGGGTAGCATGCTAAGCTCCGCCCTGACACTCAAGGCCATTGGCGACACTAATCGCCTTAAGCTCAATAACGTTATGATTATCTTATGTGACTAATGTTGAGACTACATTTACTTTTTGGCTCAATATTTTAAATTCATTTTTATAAGAAACTACTTTTTTGAAGCCGATTAGTAGTCGTTTAGTCAAAGTCAATTCGAGTAATCAGCCATATAATGGAACCATCAATCACTCTCAATTCATGAATAACAATAACTGTTAGAACATTGTGTCTCGACACATTCAGCTCGTGGTATTCAAAATCACACCGTTGCTTAACGCCATATACATCGCTCTTACTCAACCGTGTAATTGGTACCCTGCCTTAGGTCTGTTTTTTCCAACATACATGAAAGTTAGCTATACATTTGTGGTCAATGTTATAATTATTCTATGTAGTATGTACTATACACTCGATGGCCTGATAGGCTTTTCAATCGTCAACGAAAAAGTTGCTACGAGAATATCGACTTGGAAGTTTTTCGAATTAAAGGAGAGCATATTATGGGTTTTTTTTTTGTTCTTTTACACGAGTTTTCCAAAGTTACCTACTTCAATAACGAGCTCTTCAAAGTAATTTAAGCATTATACTGATATCATTTACAAAATATTTGTAGGTAGTTACGTTTTGTATAAGTTAATTTGTTTGCAGTTTTGGGCATATGCTATAAATTTAAATTTTAAATACAGCTATAAATCAGCTATCAAGATAACATCTTTGATTCTCTCTACCTTAGCCAAGTAATCCATCGGAGTAATTTATATTTAACAGTAATACAGTTTTGTATACGAATGTATTGCATTGTTCGAGTTACATCAAAGGCGTAAAAGTAATAAACGCTACAATTAACTCCTTTGTTGGGGTATTAAGTACAGTAGATAGCTTTAAAAGCAAATTTTATATAGTATTTTTTTTATCTTAAAGTAAACCAATATTATCAGAACTCAGAAGGTTAATATTATGTATATAAGTTAGACTTGGTGACGATCTTGTGTTTTGTTTTAATATCAGAAGTATGCTTGTTATACCTTTGAGCACACATTGTACCAATATGATCATTTTATAGATATAACTTAACAGGAGGTTGCAGGCATCATATTTATCCTCATTAGGTTAGGTTAGGCTGATATAGGCTGAATATTTTATTTATTTTATAAATAATTAATTAAAAAAACCGACTTCCAAAACTAAAAAGTTTAAAATAACTTAATAAAGATTAATTTAATACACCTCTTATGCAAACATATAGAATTTTCATTTAACTCCTAACCGTTGAGGAACTATACCTTACATCACCAGCTCATCCATACAAAATGATGATTATCTAAATATGATAAAGATGGAAATACTTGAATAGCTTCAGAAAATATATGAAAAAGGTAATAAGTAAATAATTTTATAGGTTAAAATTCGAGAGCTGACCTCGATTTCGGATCGCATTATCAGATCCTGACTTGGTGATCATGGTATCCCCTCGGAACTATACCCTACCGAACAAAAGAAAAATGTTTGAAATCGGCCCACAGTTCGCGGAGTAATCGGTGAATATACGTAAAAATGTAGTCAATAAAAAAAATGTTCATACAATAAAAACTATTGGGCCAAACTATTTTAAATTTTTATGGGACCAAATGGCAGCTATTGCTCATCAAACAAAAGAAGAATCACGTAAATTGGATCAAAACTCACAGACTAATCGATGTACATACAAAAAAAAATATACCGATCGGATTGATAACCTCCTCTCCTGCGGAAGTCGGTTAAAAATAGTTAATGATAGTGTATTGACACACATAAAATTTCTACCTGGATGAATTGTAACGATTTATTATAATTTATCAAAGTTGTAAGCGAGACCCATTTGTTGCTTTCAAATACGAGGCGCCTTGTGATTAATGTTGTATCCATTGGTCGACTCTGTGACCCTATCGTGTAAAGTGAACTCAAATTATATGAAGATGGTACCAATAAAGGCAACGTTATAGGATATGTAGATAACAAGAACAAACCTTTAAAATATGAAATTGCGCAAATACAGCAGCTAATCTATGAAGTTAAGTGAAAAAATCATCAAACACGCAAAAATTAACCGTAAACCGTATTAATCGTAACCAAATCTCAGTTACGACAAAATACAAGAATTTTAGGCGAAGAAAAAATTCACACATTTTATAACATTTTAGCATTAAAAAAATAGTAATAGTTCGCATATTTAAAATTTCCAGATTTAGGAACGTACACAGACTATCGCTGTAGCTTAAAGTAATAAATACGATTAAAGTGTCTTTAACTTAATAAATTATATGTACTAACAATTTTACGAATGGTGTAACTGTAGGGCTATTAACATTAACTTTCTAATGAAAGGATTACCTTCGTGAACCGGATCGTGCACAGCAAGGGTTCTTAATAATACCTTTTCATTCTAAAGTTTTAAATATTCCCCATTTTATTCAAAACGTATTGTACGCTACAAAGTACAGGTAAATCAAAGGGTAATTATGTACTTATGTGGGTAGTTCTTTGCGAATCGTAGGTCGTTCACTCTGCCCGCATGAGTGGGTAATGTTTGACCAGTCTTCAATATAAGTATCGTCTTCATACGATTCAATTTTAACTCCATATATTGCTAATATGTACTAGACTCACTATTACTTAATTGTTTGCTTTTTTCCAAAAAAGCGTTAATACTATATGGGTACTTACATATGGAACTTAAAACCGGATGCTAAACTTTAATGATACATATTACCAAAGTAAGGTACCTAAAATACATAAACAGGAAATAAAATGTTAAACGTAAGTTAGATTTTATTTATATGCAAATGCTTACAAAACGCTTATTATAATATCCGGGATATAAGATGTGAGAGCAATCAGATGAGACATTTATGCATTTAGTTTGAAATATGTTGTTTTTTGAATAACACAGACCGTGTGAGTGTGATAAGGTATCATCCTGTAAAACGTTTGATAAAATAAAGTAGTCGTTCATTGAATTGCTAATACCAGGCAAAGTAGAAAAAAAATGTACGTTTGCGCTAACGTGACGTGACGTATGTTAACGTATGCAAATAGCCGCGTACACTACGAGCTCTGCTAATTTGACGCAGCTACTATCATCTAGGACGCGCATCCGCACTAGAATAACTGATATAAACGTAAACGCGCAAAAAGATAACAGCAAATTTTAAGCTAAATATCTAAATAACTTCTACTTCTAGTCTTAATAAATGAATAAAAAGATGATAAAGGTAACGCTTGGGAAACAGAGTAAAGCGGGTACAAATCCTCTAATATTTTCATGTGCGAATAATTTCTGACATGATTACCACTTGTTTCACCGTGAAAAAATCTGCATGTCTCAGAGAACTTAACAAGTTTTCGGAAGACATGGCGTCCGCAAACCCTTACTTAGAGAGCGTGGTGGACTATGGCTTGATCCCCCTCGTATTGAAAGGAGGTCTGCCCGAGATCTGTACCCAGCAGTGGGGCGTTAAATAAGGTTAAATACAAAAAAATCACGAGTAACTATAAATGTGCGTGATTATGCTTTCGTGATTACATTTATTTATTTACATGTCAACGATATTAACAATATTCTTCTAATATTTTCATAGCACTATATTATTTAAAAACTTAGAGGATATAATATTTAGAAAGCTGAATATTCAGGAAGGCCAGACCAATTAAGCGATTTAAATAGACATGCGATCAGTTATCGTTGTATCGGTAGTATTTACGTTAAAACATGTTTGAAAATTGAGACCTGCACTTACTCGTACATTGTGGTTGTGAAATGGGTATCGATCACGCAAATGCATACGATGTAAGGTCACAGGATATTATATTATGTTCATTATGCATATTTTATACTGCATTCTACAAAATTGTGCATCGAAATAATATAATAACAGCGGTTATTGCGTTCAAGGTTCACGTTAGAAAATAACTTCACACATAATACCAGTTACTAGGTTTCTTTAGAGATCAAGATCGTATGTTCACTCATTTTACACTGGATATTTTAACGCGAATTTTACTAGCGCATTATTTAAACTTTGATTGATATAATGAAGGTACTTGCCAAGACATTGTTTTTGTTTTGTAAAATATAGTGTATATTAGGTAATTATTTTTAATAGATTTCAGAATACTTTCTCCGTTATCCAGCATATTAAACGTATTTTTTTATCTGCAGTAGCAGCAGTTTTGTAGGTATCTTCAAAGCGAAGAAATAATAAAGAACTGTGTTTATGTATGTTTGGCTTCGTATAATATCTATTATAATTATATTAATAAGATTGCTACAGTTTTCAGAAGTTTTGTTTTATGTCTATCTGTCTCTAAACGTATCATTATAAAACCAATGAACTAATTTAGATTTGATATAATGATGGCTAATTATCCGGGTCAATATATAGGATAATTTATACTGCCAAGGAAGGGCGACTCGCTAGTAATGTAATAAAAATAAAAGCAAGATCATTGCAAACGTGATAGCTTTAATTTGTATTCAACAGGAACTGCATCATGACGGACGTGCGTCGTGTGCCGCGATAGATGTTAATACACGGCGCTTCATCGTGAATAGCTACTTTGTAATGAATAAATTCATTTAACACAGCTTAACTTGCATACTGTCATTAAAACATCATCCAAATTATAAAGTATTTATTGTTCTTTCATTCACATGGCAACAAAGCGGTTAATCAAATTTTCAGCACAGTAGTAGGCAATTGGTTGCGATAATATATTATGCACCAAGCAATAATTGAATCGTATTTACTATTTACTTATTAGTAGTAAATGCAATTTTACATTTTTTTCTCAAAATAATTAAAGGTATATAGTATAAGTAGCTTGTAATCTTAATGCTAAGGGCTAAGTATTTGTGTTTTGCTTTTGTCTTACCTCTTCTCAGAAAAATAATAGAGGAAATTTTATTAAGTAGAAAACAGAGTGTGAAATAGTTGAAAGTTGAAGCGACATCACCCCGTATCTGTTGATCTTTGGTTAAAGATTTCTCCTGAATAATTCTCATCTTCGTGCAAGTGACTAAAACATTAAAACAAGTTTTCAGTAGTCTTACTGCATGAAGTAGGTAAATAAAATATGTATTAATATAATACGAACCGCTCCGTATAACTTAAACGTATGTAGCTATAGTTAAGAAAAATTTTAAGGACATTTGGTAAGCCATATGGAGGATATTCAATATTCGGCAAGGTGTTCTTGGAAATCAAACAAGGTGGAAAGCAACATCTGCGCACTCTGCTCCGCTACAATCTCAACGAAATCAATGCTGTCGCCATACACCTGTTCAACCTGACGGGTTTGGCTTGCAAATATCTTTAAAAACTTTACATATTATATGAGTTTTTAAATATTGTTGTAATAATAACAATAATAAGACGTAAGCTCTGTGCGATAATATACATAGATAATTTCTTTTAATATTTGTTTCTTTGGAATATACGAATATAATGTACCTAAGCAGAATAGGGGTATCAATATAAAAAGTACATACATACACTTTTAACAGATTTTTACGACATGTTGTGTTTTCTTCAGTATTTGATTTCTCAGAATAAGTATTTTATATCTTATTGTTCAGCATCTGTTTCTAATTTGTTGAAGGGGTTAATTGATTCTAAAAGGTTGTTAATATGTCAATGAGGAGATCGGCGCGTCCCTTAAAATGCAAATTTCAACGTTTATTAGTTTACCCGACATTGTGGCATCTGGGTCATCTGGATTGGTTCCAAAAGTTTTAAGAACAAAGCTATGTTTACAAAACTATTATTTTTATTATTTGTAAATTTTTCAACTGTTTAAAGTATTTGTAGTATGTACGCATTTAATTAGTCATTTTATGAATACTTGTTAATCTATAGACAAAATGAAGTACTTAGATATTTAAATTCCCGCAGTAGAATGTAAAACTACAGCAGAAAGCTCTTAGCTAAATAAAACAATGGGGAGATGTGGGAGCCTCGCTATTATGTTAAGTTTCTCATATAGGTACGTATGAGAAAGACGCTTGAATGTGACCATGAGGCAGTCTTCAGAGAAGTCTTTTTAATGTATTGTTTGTGTTTCTTTAGATGAAGCTGCTATGTGCTTCTAAAGGTCTAAAAGACGATATTGTTATATACATGTTTATTATTCGAAAGTTGGAAGGTAACACTTAAGATTTATAGAGCTAAAGAAATATATTCGTTTATTAGGTATATTTTTTTTTTGTTGTAAGAATGTACCTCGATTACCGACATTAATCTTAGTAGTTTAATATTAGCGTAACATATATTAAAATGGTTATTAAGCAAAAATAATAATATAGTACATTCGTAAATAAATCAATAACAAGCAGTTGGGAAAAAAATTCAAGCTATCGCTATCATAAAGTTAAGAGTAGGTTACGACTTATCAGTGCAATTATGTCACAAAAGGTCAGTGGCTGGTTACGAGTGTATTTCATCACGGGGGTTTGGTAACAAGCAGGGCGCGACGGGATGCGTCATCACTACCCTCCACGCACCCTCTCTACACCCCCAACCAAAACATTGATCGATCCCGCAACTACTAACGCCATGCGCAGAGCCCGCCCTTTCTGTTTATGCTTCGAAAATTTCACTTATCTTGATCGTAAAGTTTTCTTAATAAATATTAGAAGAGACTATACAAATCATTACCTTAGCAAAAAAAAAATAACAGATTTAAAAGTAATATTCTGAAAATAACAGATAACATGCACATGAATAAATCGATGATGATATCATAATAATCAAATACTCTAATTAACTTAGTCAGTGATAATGAATAGGTACTCACTGGCATTCGTTCATTATTTCCTCCTGAGAACGAACTTGTACTGGGGCCAGCTTCTCCACGCTTTCTTCATAATTTCCAAAGCACTTCGTGATTTTCTCATCAAAAGTATTCACTAGATCTTCAAGTGACCCAGAGAAAGTTTCTGTAAAATTGTCGCCTTCACAGTTTTGCATATTGTCCTGTTTACACTTCACCAGTCTGGGCTCGTCATTATCGTTGATTTTATTGGAGTCAGTTTGCATTTTGACGAAATCATTTTTAAGATTGTTAATGTTATTGAGGATAATATCGTTGCCATTTATGGTCTTCTGCGGATAATCCGCCGTTGAAAGGCAGTCGTCCGCCTCTTCGATTTGAGCAAGTGGCGCCTCGAACTCTAGTTCGGCCATCCTACCAGCCGCTTCTCGCATGACCGTACGTCCACCCGCGCCGTTTATCGCGCGAACACTGCGCCGCCGTAAGCCATTAGCCATAGCCCATAATCCGTATCGTGCCAACTGTGTCGCGTCGGTCTCAGTGAGGGTGTATTCAGTATTTGTATATTCTATACATAATTTATAGTAAGCTACGTAAACGAGGTTTGTAAGAAATTGCAAATTATATCAGAGATATACAGCTTTGAGAAGAATATTGGCATAGAAGGTAGGTACCTACGCAGTCATTATTATGGTAGTTCGTTGCTCATTTTTTCTCAGCTAAACTCATATTTGATCTTTTTGTTTTATAATATAAAATAAAATTGAACATACGAGTAGATTTGATTTCCAGAAAATCTCTAAAAAATCTTGTGCTGAATTCTGTTGAGATAGGTAACTCAAGTCATGAAGCTGCTTGGTCTCTTTTTAGACACTCTTGTTTTCAGAGGCAGTTCAATATATCAATAATGAAAAAGAATTAGGTAGACATAAAAGACTCTAATCTATACTATTATTACTATCTATACTTATTATACTATTTTTTTTATTAAGCTGAAGAGTTTGTTTCTTTGTTTGGTTGAACGCGCTAATCTCACAAACTACTGGTTCGATTTAAAAAAAAACTTTTTGTATTGGATAGTCCGTTTATCTAAGAATGCTTTAGGCTATATTACATCACTCTACAACTAATAGGAGCGGAGCATCAATAGAAATGTTGCAAAAACGGGGTAAAAATATTCCTTTTGAGAGCTTCCCTTGCATGCGCTGCGTAAACGGTTAAAGTTATGCAAAAATCATTTATACGGACGGAATTGTTCCCATTAAAAGTTCATATGTCTATCTTTTAAGGTTCACTTGCTATAAACTTTTTTATGGTAATCAAATTGTTTTAAGATAATGCATTATTTGCGAAGGTGATTTAAATGTAAAAATAGCAGTAAATTCGCAGGAGCGGCAAAACTAATACATATATAAAACGTTATGCAAATTTGAAAAAAAACCTTAGAATTGATGACACCCTGGAGACATGCAGTGTTCTTTACCAATACGACGACGGCACGAATTTTGTTGCTAGTCAGAAATGATATCAGGCCAACTAAGAGAGCCACAGGAACGAAATAAAAACTAAAAATGTTCTAGACCTAGAGACCTGTAGACGTGTCCATACTGTCTTTCAAGCAAGCAAGCTGTAAGTGCAAGCGGGAGTTGCGCTAAATATGCACTAAAACATAGTTCCAGCAATCACGAATAAAATAGAACCTATAATACGAAATGTACGTGAACATAACTTACTCAAGCAGCTATTAATAATATCCGCGCTTCTCAAGTTAAAGTGGATAATAGAAGAATCAAAGTTCGACGACACGTTTGGCTCAGTTTGTAGTGACCCTACTTTCTGTGCCACCGGTCGCGGGTTCAAATCCAGCTGGAGACATTAATTTGTTGAGCACAGACTTTTGTACTTCTGTTCTGGGTATTTGTAATGTTATATTTATAATATGTATGTATTTAAAGTTATATAATCATGTGTAGTGTATTAACTACCTGGTATCCCGTAGGTATCCGTAAAACAAGTTTTGTAGCTTATATCGGAACTAGATGGCGCTGTGTGTACTACTGTCCAAGAAAAAATTATACATCGTTATTTGCTCATTTAATATAGACACAAAGACAAATTAGACGAAATTAGAATTGATTTAGCGACAGATTGAAATCTTTTGCTAAGGAAGTCAGAACTCAGAACAAAATGTTATGCTTCGTGTTCTGTGACTTCTAAGAATTTTATAGTCTTCTTGATGATTGACAGATGTTAATTTGACTTTGGCATTTGACATAACTCTTTTGTCTTGACAGCTGGCTAAAATGGAAATTGCCAAATATTATGGAAATGGATCAACATTCAACATGATATAATTTAACGTTTGGTCTTACAAAATCGTTATGTATTCTTTAAAAAGAAGTACTCCTTGTTTAAAACATCTATGGTCATTTTTAAGATTATACAGGTAATTTACAGTACAACTTTCAATGTCGTTCAACAAAAAGTACGCAAATCCTACATATGATAATATTTTTATAATTTTTCAGTTCAGGAAGAAAAACCCACTATGAAGTTCTCAATCTACACAAGACCTGTACAGATAAAGAAATAAAGAATGCATTTATACAGATGAGCAAGGAGGTAGTATACAAAAATATTGCTATCATTTAAAATGTTTCTTAAATAATTGTTTGTAATAAATTCATTATGTATAATTATATTTTTTAACCTGTTCCAATCCATGTTTCAGTACCATCCAGATAAAAACAAAAGTTCAAAGGCTCAAGAAAATTTTGTACGAATTGTGGAAGCCTATAATGTTCTGGGGAAACCAAGTAGTAGGGCACAATATGACCAAATGTCAGAAGTAGAAGGAAATTCCTATGTTTATAAAACTCATGTACCTTATAAGTGAGTATAAGGTTCTATTGTAATAGATTAAATTAAAATTTAATATTGTTATTGAACATAAAGTTTGACTCATTCGTTACATTACAAGTTTGACATATTGTTTAGACTAAATTTAAAAAATCATACACTTCTACCTTTATGGCATATTTATTTATAAGTTTCTTTTTCTTTTTGTATTTTCAGTCTTAGGAAAAATCCACAATATGGCTTCTATAATGAAAATACTAAATCTACAAATAATACTAAATCAGATTCATATTATGGAGTGAAAGGAGTGCATAAGCTACCAAACTTAGCAATTATTATGATTTGTTTTGGTGTGGCCTTCATAGGTGTTTTTTTACAAGTGGTTGTGATTAGGTATGTAAATTGAGTTTCAAAGTTATATCAAAGAAAATACAGCATATAATATGGTATTCCTACTGTAATCTTTACATTTTCATTCTGTTTAGTCAGAGAAAAATGCTATATGTAATATTATGTAGTAGATAGAAGAATATGAAAACATCATATTATGGAGAAATACATTGATTATATAATATAATTTCCCATCTTTATGTTAACAATAATTTTAATTCTGATAATAACAAATTTTATTGTTATCTAATAAATAAATCTATACTAATATTATAAAGCTGAAGAGTTTGTTTTTTGGTTGAACACGCTTATCTCAGGAACTTCTGGACCGAATTGAAAAATTCTTTTTGTGTTGGATAGTCCATTTATCAAGGAAGGCTATTATAGGGCATAGGCATATTACATCACGCACCAATAGGAGCGGAGCATCAATGAAAAATGTTATAAAAACTGGAAAGGCGGACTGGCGTTGGTTCTGTGAGGTACGATACCGTGCGACTCAGAAAGAATTTGGTTTCCGGTCCTTACAACGTGTGCGAAGCCGCGGAAAATGCTATTACAATACAATAGACTTAATTATTTGCTGCACTTGTACCTGCACTTGGCCTCGTCTCGTCGTCGACGCGAGAAGTTCCGTAACAGGAAAGATTTGATTGATTGTTTTTTTGCATTGTATAGGCTCCAAAACTACTGAACCGATTTGAAAAGGTAAGGTAGCTAAATCTAGGGACAAACATGGGTGAGTCGCTAGTAATAATTATAAATTATTGTTTACAGCGGGTCCTATTCTATGCATAGAAAAAGAAATCAAGAAAAATCCATAAGGCTTGCAGAAGAATTGGAAAGAGTTAGAGATGCAGCAAGAGGAAGAACTAGAGATGTAAATATTATCTTAATTAATTACATATTACTTAAGCACAAGTGTACGCGCAGACACAAATGCACTCTCTATTCCTATCACTTCCATACTGCGATGATCGACTGTTCAATACGATCAGTGAGAGCTAAGGCGCAGGACCGACGGCTTTACGTGCCCTGGCTCGGCACGGGGGTGACACACCGCCAACTTCCCAACTCTGGGTTGTTACTGAGGCTTACTTAACAGAAAGACTCAACAACTAAATTTGACCTAACCCGGGACTCGAACCCAGGACCTCTCGATGTGTGGCCCTACTTGCTAGCCACTACACCAACGAGGCGAGTTATATTAACGAACTATAAGAAAGTAATGTAAGTAAAGTAATGTGCTGAAATTCTTAAATAGAATCATTTTTTAGATGCAGACTCAAGTTTTGTTGGATAAAATCGTGACGGGAGCTAATCCGTCCGTCGCCACAGCTTCCTTGGGACAGGCACTGGCAGAAGAAAAAAAGTGATTATTTTTTGTAATTTAGTAGAAATTTTTCATGCATATTTTCAATGTCATAGTTGACGTTTGAAAGCTAAGTAATTTCTTAACAATTTATTTATAGTTGGTACTTCTACTAAACTACGCGCTTCCTGTCGCAACTAAACTTTGATAGGTGTTTTTTTTATTACTTCCGTCAGTGCCAACAACTTGACCAAAACGGACAAGTTTCGATGAACAATCTATTACTGGGTTGTGAAGTATATTTATGTATGACTGAAATTACCCTTTATCAAAATGCTTTGAAAATCCCAGAATTTATTGACCATTTCGCTAAGCGAATTAATTACTAAATGTTTTACCACAATGTGACTTAAGTACAGATAACTTTATTTGGTTTAGTATTATTTTGTGTAATGGCATCAGGCGTGTTTATCTCATTAGATTAACTAGTTTTGGTGAGATATTAACATATGTGTTCAATGTACATTATAGTTTAATTAATATCAGCAAACAAGGGTGACTGGTTGTAAAAAGTATGGAAAATGACATTGAAAATATGTCTTTTGTTGATTTTATTCACTTGTTATATTTCAAAAGATTAGTGTAGATATTGTAAATATTTTTTGAGATTATATAGAGTATATTATATTACATACCTCAGCTATTTTTGTAAATATTTTTGTATGTAATTAGTGTTTTAATTTTACAGAAATGACATTAAATTATTAATTAATGTAGCTGATTTGTTTCATTATCATATATAGTTCCATATAATATTATTTTTTCATATTAACTAAACGACAACTAGCGACAATGTAAGAAAGTATTGGATAACTTTTTATAGGTTAAATTCAAATATCTTTTTGCATTTATTCCTTCAGTTTATTATACATGTACACATTTTTTTTAATTCTTTAGTTAAATCGATCATAAGAGCAGCAGATGGCTTCTGCTGCAATTTTGTGTGTATGAAACGGGATTGAAGATCTTTAGTACCACAGGCAAAATTGATTTTGAGGCGCAATATTTCGTTGCCTCACTTAGAATAATACTTTTTAAAACAATAATACCTATATTTTTTGGGATCTAATTTTTTATTTTAATACAATATAATCTATTATTATTATGTTTTTAAATTATTTTCTTTCGTGATGAGACCTCATGACTATTCTATTATAATGCCTCGTTCCTATGCAAAGAAACAAGACGGTTCTCATTGGGGTATTTTTGTTGCTTATATAAATGATAGATGGAGTTGGTTCTCAAACTATTAAAGTACTTTGTTTTATACGTTTGTTTTTACGTGTACACTAAAATATTAAGATTGTGTAAAATAGTGTGTTTTTCGTAAAGAACTCTACAAATATAACACCTTTTTTCTTTTAATTTAACAAATGAATGACCTTGTTTAATAGGCATTCGACATTCAAATTACAGAAAATGAAAGTAAAAATGCATTTATTTATGTTTTTTCCATGTGGAGTATTGAAAATAATTATTCTTTATTGTGATACGTTCCTTCTTTATGTACAGCGCAATTTGTAATTTATTGATATTAGATTAAATCAAACAATTAAACAATAACAAATAACAATTAGGAATATGCATTGTAGAAATATTCTTTTGTAAAATTGTTTTATACTGTTTCAGAGATTCAGAAAATCTTCAAACGTTATTAGACGAAGATGGTACATATGGCGTGCATATAAGCAGTGTGAAAGTATACAAAATAATAAAGAGCATTATATCTTATTAATATATAAAAAATAAATTATTAATAAATAATATAATATAATAAAATAATATATTTATATTTGAATTTGTTTTTATTTAATTGCGATATTTGCAACAGTTAAACATAATCATTTTTTTAAATAAAATTTTCTATCAGATCCAAAAATAACGTATCAATAATTTATATATTTACTATTTATTAATTAATAATACAAGGGTATAATATAAGTTTATAGCGGGTAAAGTTCCTTAATATATACTCTGTCGTCTACGTGCGGTGGCTCCGGTACTATGAGGGGTTGACCATCCATCTTTATATCTTTATACAGAGCTTTGTAAAAGCACGTGTATCCGAACCTCTCAGCGGACATCGCTGAGTAGGCACTAGATGTGTCTAGCCTGATTAATCTGACACCTTTTTCCTTAATCGCCTTCCTAAAACGATTTATTTTCTGTTAAATATAATCTTTGCTTTAAAGGCTATACAGCATATCACTACATAGTATAAAAGAAAGTCGCTTTCTCTGTCCCTATATCCCTATGTATGCTTAAATGTTTAAAACTACGCAACGGATTTTGATGTGGTTTTTTTAATAGATAGAGTGATTCAAGAGGAAGGTTTATATGTATAACTAGCGGAAACCCGCGGCTTCGGTTGCGCTAAATCTAGGGACGAGCCCGACCGAAGCGAGGGCGACTCGCTAGTTACATTATAAAGAGTTTGTTTGGTTTTTATGATTGAATTTAGGTAAGTCCTTGTTACGAGTATGTGTTTGTTTCTGCGCACTAAATACATTACAAGTATGTAGGTCATAAGTCTAACTTATGAAAGCATGACAGCATAATAAAGCATAATATTATATTACCAATATCTATTTAGACTCGCTTGTCGTGTAAACCTGTCATCTTCTTAACTATATATTATACTAATTATTGTTGTACCAGAACGAATTACGAAACAACTTAAGCAAGTAGTCTTGAGACGATTTTGAGAATGATGCCTTATGTCTTAATTTTAGTCCAAAAATTAACCGATTAGCGATGTCAAGCTGAATGCTGATTTATCCATCGAACATCATGCTTTAAAAATTATAAACATCGGTTTCTAGACACAATGTTCTCACAGATTTTATGCATTCTAGATGTAGATATACTGTTTCTACTTTCTACGTAGATTACAATTTATTTATTTGAAAATTTTGACACTTGAAAGACAAAATATGGTGAAAAATTTTACCTTTTAACTTCTTAAGTAAATATTAACTATTAAGTCAACTACGGATATAGGTACTTACTCAGATTCTTGTAATAGCGCATTCATAATTCCCTTTCTCCTCCAATTCGGGTCTGTTGCGGCCACTTTTACTTCTACAGCCAGATTATCGTTAGGAAACTTTTCCCACAGCCGCGCCCCGCTCTCTCTTCGAGCCAAAATGTATAGAATCTTTTGAAATTTTGGGTTTAGACAGCGTTGAGCTTGGCTGAGCAGATCGTTACCATTCTCATCCTGTAAAATAAAAGATACCTTATGTTTATGATTTGTGTCAATGTAAATATATTAAAGTAAGACAAAATTAAGGATTCGATCTCCTTTATGTCTTCTACATTCTACGTGATTTTGGCGAAGTAATCTATGTTAAACTGGCACGCTTTGAAGCCATACAAGAGAATTGTCCTAATTATTAACGTAAAAACTAAAGTTTTGTCGGCTACAAGATTCGAGATCATTCAAACGTAAATGTTTGAATGTATGTTTGTTACTCAATCTCGCCAGAACGACTGAACGGATATGGATGAATTGAGATTTGGCCCAGAGAATGAGATGGATTATTCTGGTATACCAAATATGCTACTTTTTATAATAAAGTTCACGGTTTTTCTGGTCTCAGTCCTTGGAATTGATTTGTTTTTGACTATTATCAGGGACGAACCCTAACGAAGTGCGGGTAAGAAAATAGTTAAAATGTGTTTTGAAGAAAAATCGAAAATATTTGATAGTAATGTACCTACTTCTTTCAGAGGGCATACACCATTTATTATAGCCCCAACTACATTGCCGACATCATCCGTAGCTTTGAACGATAGGCCTTCCAGTAAAGAACTTCTGCAATAATCATCAAGTTCAGGACATGGATCTGTCTCTGAAGTGCACAGCCCAACAGTTCGGTTTAAGGGTTCGTCTATATAGAACGTCCTAAAATATTTTCAAAGTTAAACAAATTATTGGTTAAAGTTTTTGCAGTACGAAACCCTTTTTACTGCTTGAAAATTCATTTACTCATACCACCACCACGGACCACCTCCATTATTACAGGATGATTTGGGCAACGACTTTCTATTAGTAGTGCCCAGTGGGTAACCCAATAAAACTCAACGGAACGTGCCCCATCTTTATAGGACGCCGTCGTGCAAAGATTGGTGGAACATGGTCCGCTCTGCTATCAAATCAAGTACCAGGACAAACGTGCCGTAGAATTCTTGTCCCATGGAGTCAAAGCACAAAATCTCCCATTAATATATCTTACGCCACAAGTGCTTTTTTCATAGAATTAAGACTTAGTCTTTGAGACATATGAATGATATTTAAGTATGTTTGTATATTCAGCTCATCCAATTTATTATGCAACCGTTTTAATGAAACTACTACTAAGTATATATAGAGTAAGTACATACTTCACAGGACTTATTACTATGTAACACGTACGTCCATTTTAATTAACGCTCAACTACTGTCATATTTTTTTTATTGAAACCTATATAAGTAGTAAATGACCTACCTAAGTATTAAAACAAAAACTCTATACCCTTTACGAAATTTGATGTTTACCAATTAGGTACCTACCTTTTCAAAAGAGTCATAACATTTTCCACGTCCTGTTCACATATGGCACTTATTTTGTATGTCTTCTGCTTCGACATGACTGTCGTAACATGAATTTTTCGGATATGCTTATTTCGTTGAAATTATAAAACCTCTTATTAAGAGAATGCTAGAAATAATAAATCATATCAATTTTATTGGAAAGCGCTTATTTTTTAAAATCTAACATAGTGGATGCTGAATATAAAAATGTAAGAAAATTTAAAAATATTTGGTACGCTTCAATGATATACTATAATACGTCATTGGTACGCTTACGTACCTGTCTCGAGATCGTTAATTTATTTGATAATGAATGCCAGTAAATAATATTTTTTATTGATCTCAAAGATACTTTAGTATTAAAATTTACATCTTACTACTTCGAAACTTTACAACGATCTAAGCAAAGTACCTATATCTAAATGTTTTGTTTTCCTAGAGCAGAGTAGGTAGGTACTCAAACAAGTTCTTGCGTAATGCACTGATAGGTCGAGATATAAATATTAAAAGCAGGTATGAGGTATGTACTAGGTACTACGGTATACAGTTATATTTACCTTATAACCTATCTTTCACAGTTGAAATAGAATGATATTGATAATTCAATAGAGATAAAAAAATGCATGAAAAGTAGGAAAGACGGTAATTGATAACAAGAAGATGTTATCATTTATCATATTCCAAAGTTGAATTGTTTCATTAGTAAAATAAAATAACGCAAGAGTAAGACGAAAGATGTAAACTACATTAAGGATTATTGAAATATTTATTATAAAAATATTAACACTATGTATTACATATACACGCATATATTTTTGAAATTATTTATTTACAATCTACAAGTACCATTACCATTAGTACCTGAGAGAAGAATCTACAAAATATAATGAGATTGTTTACTCACAAAATCTTGACTTGAAGGCTGCGACATTTTGTAAATAAATAGTACATAATATTTCTTTCCTGCCTTTAAAGTACACAAGCGCTTACAATGAGAAGATATTAACTTACCTTTTAAATGACAATTTGCTTCCAAATTCACGATAAGAAAATCTTTTAATTCACTTCTATATATAAATATATACTCGTATGTATGTAATTTTATAACTTGTGAGGCCCTCGCGGCCAACGTGTTTTGACTGGAGTGTCAACGGTGAATGATAAAAATAGTACAGTGTGTACGTTAAGGTCAATACCATCAGTCATGGTGATAACATTTGACGATGAAAATCAAATTTTATTCATTTATATTATTTCATACATAATAGTTTAATAGGTATATTATATTTTAGTATTTGCAGTAATCGATTTATCTTTGTGTTCGTATGTTTAAGTGATGTTTACTTATTCGTATTTCTCAATAAATATATATAATGTATACTAATTGTAAGCTATTAAATAATTAACAATCGTTGTATTTTGTATTTCCTTTTTAAAATATCTCTATACTAAAATAAACCTACGTGCTATAAATAACATCGATGTTTTAATATGTTATTGAATACTTAGATTTCAATTTTGTTATCGAATTAACTCCCTCCTCCTCCTTAAATTATTATAATCTGTTAATGTTCGCGTCATCGCGTTGGCATTATCTTATTTTATTTTTCTTTACGTATACAAAACTGCTTGTAGTCATAGATACTATATCATGATATAATATGTAGTATCACATTATATGGTAGTAAGGTATTACCGTCACAAATCTTTGATCACCAAATATCGGTTTCACTTTCAATAGAACTAATATTACCTACATAAACTATAAAAATACGACACTTAGAAATAAAATTTAATGCCATTAACAAAAATATAAATAAGTCTATTTTTGAGCAACTTTAATTAAAGGAGCAAATACTTCTTTTGACTTTAATTTCTTTGAGGATCCTGAATTGCTTTCATAATTCGTTTTTCTTAAAGAGTAGTTCATACCTTAATTCACGGAAGCGAAAGCTCGGTGTTTTTCACTTCCGTACTTCGAAGGGAAAACTGGCAGGTACCCATTGTTAGACATTCCACAGGTAGTTATATCCAGTCATCCATAGTGGTATATATGGCCTTTGTTTTTTATGATATCTTATTTTCAACAATCATGGACAAGAGGAAGGATGATCTGAACTGATCAACAAGTTCAGTTCAGTTCAAGTCTGGATCTTTTTTGAAGACTAGCGTTATCAAGGTATACCTACCATACCACATATTTTAATCATAAGAATTACGCAAAAATATTAAGTTTAGTATCATGATTACCACTTGTCTCACGGTGAAGGAAAACATCGTGAGGAAACCTGCATGTCTAAGAAAACCTAACAAGTTTTCGAAAGACATGTGAAGTCCGCCAACTCGCACTAGGCCAGCGCGGTGGACTATGGCCTGATCCCCTCGTACTGAGGGAGGCCCGTGCCTAGCAGTGGGACGTTAAAAAGGGCTGATGATGATGATGATGATGATTAAGTTTAGTATATCAAGACTATAGTAACATAGAAATTGATCTGTCGATCTAATTATTGATTACATAACGTTATATATAACAAGTTTTCTAAATACTTTAACAATGAATATGGAATGAAATAAAACAACATACATTTATAATATAATTTACTTATATTGAACAACTAAAAACACAATTTAATTGATCACCTTACAATTTCTAGCCAATTGACGACACGTACGTAATTACAACAATAACATCGCAAAATGACAACAAATAACTAGAACAGAAGGAACTGTACATTTCTTATATAAATTTAAATACATACATCGATATTGTACTTTTGCTTTTCATTTCATACAGGATTATCGTGTGTTTGCTTATATTGTACTGCAGGAGCTTTCTGTATTCTATACAGAGAGAGTATTTAGTTTTAAAACACCGCCTTTTATAAAGGAAAATGCTAAAATGATGACCATATTTGAATCAAATTCATAGGTATTTTAAATTAACTTCGATTCATCTGAATTCTTCATATTATTTGTAATTCATAATCCAATTATTTAGTTGTTTAATTTTTCTATAGAAAGCTCTCGAAATGTGTATTAAAATAAATGAAAAGCAGTCAATAAATAACGAAAATTCCCACAATTGTGTAGAATAACAAATTTTGCAATATCACATTAATTTAAAATAACTGGGTTATATAAAATGAAAGGTTAGTTTACACCAATTAATATACATTTTGTTATACACAGTTTAAACATATTTTTGGTAAATTAAAATCTTTGTTTCTATCACAGTTTTGTCAGATTTTCACAATACACCGCCAATTTGTTCATACGTTCTACAAATCGTTACTCTTAGATAAGTAACTGCTACAATTTATAGAGCATACTTTACAAAAAATATTCTAAAATGATTAGAGTATAAAAGGTTTCAATAGAGACGTTACTACAATTTGGAATAATATTATTGAATATAGTGTAGTTTATTATAAAGTAAATCTAACGTTGTTTAAATATTGTGCTGAACGTCATGAAGAACGCACCTGTAAATGAGAGAAGATTAGTCATAATATATTACATTGCATGTTATAGATGTAATTATGTTTGGTACACGTAGGTATAGTACATATTTTTTAACTAAATATTCTTATATTTTGCAACTAAGTATAATAAAAAGCTGAAGATCTTGCAACTTATAGTTACATAACAACAATAAAAAACTAATAAGTCTCATTTCTCTACAACAAAGGACCATTTTAATCAACTCTACCTTACCTTACAATTCCTTAAGATATACTCTAGCTTCAAGATGGGGAGGGTCTGGATGAGGCGCGTAGGGCAAGTCCGAGTAGAACAGTCCGTACACTCTCTTATAGTTTAATCTCTCTGCGGCGAGAGCAGAAAATGCAGACGTAGTGTCCATCCGTACGGCACCTGCGCCTACTTCTCGGGCTATTCGTCTGTTAACGAGAAATAAAAATAATCATTTTATAAATTTAATCAATTGATTATTATTATCAAAATAAAATAATATCACTAAAGATGTTTTCTTAAATCAACGACAAGTAATAATTATGTTACGTTTCATAGAAATATTTATTTTAACATGGCTTAATTAAAATTATTATTTTTAATTAGTTACTCAATTAATATATTGCTTATATTAAAATACATTTATCAAGGGCAGAGTCTCTTTAAAATTTATAGACTTTTTATGGTAATAATATTTTTACGTTACTATAAATTTTAATTATTTAATTGTAGAGTATGCTCAAGACAGAGTAGCACTTTTCAACAAAAAAGTTTAACGGTACTAAATTAAATTGTTTTTTGTAAGGTAATAATTATCACTGTTAAAAACTAGACAATGAATGCATCACGAGATATGCTTTTGTAAACGTTACGACCTAATATTCTAATAAATCAGTTCTTCATAGCACGCAATTAAATGTCCAGTTATTAATAATTCAAGATCATGAAGCGATTAATTCAATAAGGATCGTTCACGAAACTTAAATTAAATATGAGTATATAAAGACACGCTAATAATTGTGGTTAAGCGGTTATGTTCCATTTATCGACTTAACTTGTACATTGTTGCTTAACAGCATTGCGGTCAATTTTCAATGATATTTTATCTTTGACCGATATTTAAACGTGATACTTGCTAACTGGTCTGGTCTTGGTTAGATACGATTTTCTCCTGGCTAGAAAATAATGAAATATCTACTATTGATATACTCATACAAGTGACTTATTTTCGCTTTGCTACTACTATATATACATATTATATTGGCTGATAGTCTCTCAGAGGCATTCTCTAATCAGTGAACGCACAATAATTTTGTAATGTTTTGTGTGTTATGTATATTTAAATCAAATGAAATGCATTTTTGATTTGTTGGGTAGCACATCCGAAGAGAACGGCAAGAGCGATTTAAATAATTTATTTTTAAACATTAATATATATTTAAATAAAACGTAAGTTGACATTGTAATGAAAATTTCGACATCAGCAAAAAGCTGAAAAGTTATAAAGCAAGAGCGATTTAAATAATTTATTTTTAAACATTAATATTTAAATAAAACGTAAGTTGACATTGTAATGAAAATTTCGACATCAGCGAAAAGCTGAAAAGTTATAAAGAAAAAAAAGGGTGATTATAGACAGGATCATATTGCACACTCTTTAAATAAAATGCTAGGCTTTAATTATTATTATTGATAGTAGCAAGATTTTTTTTCAAATTTTTGTTGTAGCAGGTTAAACGTTTTTTATGGAAATCCACAAAAAATTTACTCTGAACATCTACGTAAACTATTTTAATTGCCTAATTACCGACTGTATAATCAATCTACCCTTGATCTAAAAGAAATATTTCAATAGAAAGGACAAATTGTCTTGAAATGTGTATCAGCGCTGCATAGCAATACGTTGATATCTCTATCAACAATAGCAGTACACTTGTGCTATGTGCATAAATAATGGTTGAAAGAAAATAAATTACCATGATGTACCTACCTACCATAAAATATTATATTATTTTATAACATACGATGAAAATTCAAAATCACAATGTATTGAAGTTTATATAATATACACATCATAGGTATTAATTATTATGTATTAGTTTAACCTCTTCGTACAGGATTTGCACGGTGTATGAGCAGTGACAGCCCAGTGTTAACGCAATCGTTAGGGTAACCTGGTAATTTTTTTGTGCGAATCATTTTCTAATATGATTATTGATTATTACTATTATTATTGATATCACTTGTCTTACGTGAAAGAAAACATAGTGAGGAAACCAGCAGTTATCTGATAGAACTTTACAAGTTTTCGAGTGCAGCCTGCCAAACCAAACTTGACCAACTTTGTGGACTATGGCCAGATACCCCTCATTTTGGAAGGAGACTTAAAAAGAGCTAAATACATACATCACGTACTTATAATAATTATGTTGGTATATTCAAATTTATTGGAGCATTTATATTAGTTTAGCATTGTTACTTATATTTTGTATGATTAAAAAAAAATAATAACCAAACGAATTTTGCTATGGAATATTCTTATGACAACTTTTTTGTAATTTCCGCATACTTCACATGTATGTATAATATTAAAAAAACTGTTTTTTTTTGCAAAAGTTTTGTATTGCAAAAGGTGTCAAAATATTTTTAAAATTTTAATTGCGGAACTTTCTGACTTCTTAATTTCTTAAATAATATCAATTGTGTATTGTGGCTTATACACTTGAATTATTATGTGTTAACATGAATGAGCTTAAAATGAAATGTAATTGACGCCTTACTGAATCACGCATAAAGCCATAGAGTAATGGCGAGCAGAATTTCCAAGATATTACTGGGATAATGCATTAATTTTTAGATAAAATAATAATACTGATTTTTCCCCTTCTGATATTATACGTTTAATAAGAAATAAGTAGTTCTTTAAATCCATTCGTATCGCAACAATGTTTAAACTTTAAATCAGTTAACTTTAAGCACATACAATTATTTAGTCACTAAAGTTGTGGGTGGCAGGTACTGCAAAAATTTTCTAAGACTAAACGATGCTATCCTTCATTTCAAGTTTAAGGATTCAGTATAAAATTATATATACCCATATTAATTATGTATTACCACGCCCATGATTAGGGTAAGAACAGTGCTCATCACACAAATGAATGCCCCCAGCGGGATTCAAACCCGTGACCGCTTGCACAGCCAGTACGACACTACAAACTGAGCCAAACGTGTCGTATTACAAGTAACGTTAGCGATTTTATTCAAATCATTTTTCTTAATGGCTTCAAAGCTTCAAATATTTTTTTTATAATAATTTACAATGACTAGTTGTGATAATAAGTCTTCAGTATTAATGTAATTGAATAAGTAATTCTGCTGTCATGTTTAGTCTGTGTCAAGTGACTCGTTAACGTCTTGGCTGTTAAATTGCACATATGAGGAACGTATACAATGCAATAACACAATTTCATTGTTACATACCACTTTATTAATAAAGTATTTAGCGAGGTATGAAGTTGTTGCAGAGGACAGTAATCTTTGTTTTCGTGACCCAGAAACGCATCGAATCTCGGTACCTACTTACTGACATAATAATATTACATTGAAATTTGAGACTACTTTTAGGAATTCCATTAAAAAAAAATATTTATCTAGTATTAAGTAGTTAGGTAGTACACTTTGATTTATATTAAAGTCAGCTGTAACTTTAACGTGACGAACTATAGTATTACAAACAAAATGTTAGATAAAACTTGATATTTAAGTAAAAATTTATTTGCAAATAATTATTTAATTTATTTAGAGCAGCGTCGTGCAGTAGATTTTCAATATAAACCATTTTTTTTAAATTTCGACCCTAGGTAATTTCCTTAAGGGTTCCGTGTCGCACTAATGGATCTCGTCATGTCCGTCTGTCACAGTAATTTTATTTAAAGACTAAATTACACTTATAATTTTATATGAATTAAAACAACTCACCGCACGACTGCATAAGCCGCACGCAAGATAGATATCAATTATCAAACCTACCCAAAATGATTTTAAAATTCCATTCGTTAAATTTTATACCGATACCACTTCAGTTTAAAAATGTAATTAAATTGTAATATAAATGCCGTAATGCTAACTTGTTTGTAAATAAAGAAAATGACGGTCATATACGAGTATAATATCTTATATGGTTTGTGATTATTAACTTATCAACTTACAATTTATTAAGGTATCAATATATTTTTATGCCAATATAAGATTTTTTGCAGCAAACAGCCTTCAGCCATAAACGTTATTACTGTGACCACTGCCGGTATCTGGATCATTTGAATTGTATAGTAACATTAACGCGTGAAATATGATTGTTATTTATTTGTTGTACAAAATAGAACAATTAAATGTAAATAAACAAAACTTAAGGCGTGTTATTGTTTTTGACCAACTTCAAAGAGAAAGAGGTATTTAATTCCATATCATGTATGCTATGTATCTATGTAATCAAATGTGTTTAATATTTATTCAATAAGACTTATACAAGCACTTAATACTTCTATTTCATGCGATTATTCAGGCAATTGCAAACTTTTAAAGTCTTTTTAATAATAAATTACCTATACAAGAATGGTACTCAATAAATATATAGAAAAGTCCTCCTTTAATGCTATTTACTTGGATAATAATACAAAACTAGCGACTTATCCTTGCTACGCTCAGGTTTGTCCCTAGGGTATATTTTATTTTTTTCGAGTTAAAATCCCGTAAAAATCCGTACAGCAGTTTTGGAGATCGGAACTAATAGACAGACAAAAATTTTATAAATTGTGTTTGTCATTTTATAAGTAGGTACATATTTTCTTTATATTATGTAGATAAAATAATTCAGGTAAAGCTTAATAATTTATAATATAAAAATAATTTAAAGGTAATCTTTGTGTGTAAGTTTACTGTACTTATAGAATTATATTATGTTTTTTCAAATCAAGTAGGTCACCAAAAATATTTTTAATTTCACTAAGTAGGCTTAGCTGATATAGAGGAAGTAGCAAGTGCCTTGACGTAAATACCTACTTCCTTTTTCAATTGTAACGATAATTTAAAAGCTCGCGTTTATAGTTAAGGAAGTTACTAAGGATAAGCAAGTTTATAAAATGAGTACTTATAAGTACCTGACCTACGATAAATAATAGTACTACAATATAAATATATATTATGTTCTTGTGTGTACGTTTATTACACTCGTATTACACAAGTGAAATAAACTTAATTAGACTTATTATTTAAGCACTTTTGAATCGTCAATATACCTAACAATTTGTAAGAATATACAAGCGTCAGTATAATCAACCCGTGAAGAAGCTACTACCGGCACGGAGAGCAGTTCTCCTGAGAAGAGCCGGTGAAAAATTTATATAAGCAAAAGACAAAAGATGACCTGGAGTAAGGTAAGTACCTATACGTAAGTATCTAGAAACGTTGCAGAGTGAAACGTGGGTAAGTTGTTTTTATAGTATTTGTAGCAACACATACAGTTCTTGAGGCATAAGCTCAGCTTTGCATTTGTGTGAGTGCAGTGTATGGATAGGCACGACGATACGGATAAACGTTGCGAGATTGGTTTAAACCTGTTTTAACTGGTTTTTGATGCGCGGCTATTGGCTATTAGCTATCACTCACAAAAATGCAAAGCTGAGCTTTTGCCTCAAGAACTGTACCCTCGCTCCGTTTAGTCCAGTCCAATCTCAGTCCACCCGGGTATACATTTGAAATGAGACATTTTCATAGTAAAAAGTATCATATAATATATTTTGAACTAGACAAGCTGCTATCATTATATTAGTTTTATCAAAATCTTTTCAGTAGTTTTCTCGTGATGCGGTCTCCCAGACAGACAAACAAATATTCAAAAAAAAATTGGTTTTAATATCGATAATAATGACTTTTTCAATACGATTTTTCAAAAATATAATGACGAGAGAGAAAGAAGAGAAAAGACACATACATTGGTATAGATTTGGCTTAGAATTTTATAATAAGTATATGTATATAGATGTAGACAACAAATTCAGTGTGATTTTTTCTTTAATAATGCGCAATATAGCAACGAGGTGCACAACTCGTTAAGTTACTGGCGGTATTTAATATATATTAATCACTATTGTGTTGTCATATTTTATTACCTTATTGCATTTCTGTATCTATGGATAGCTGATATATTTATAATTTTTTTGTCAACAATTGTAGTTAGACTGTGTTAATTCATTGTTTTAAGTTTCTAGAATGTCTTCACGTCGTGTTTACGTGAAGGTCATGACTGAAATCAATCAAACTTTTTTAAAGAGTCATTATATACGCCTTGTGTAAATGTTCAGTCACTGTGGAATTATTTCCGTATAACACACTTATTACCTATGTTACTAATAACCGAACTTTTCTAATAGTTTCGTCGCTATTATAAAATTTAATGAACCTATTCTTATTTCAATAACATCAACTGATATTAAAAAAACAGGAACGCAACTAACAAAACGCATCTGCAAAGCATTTTTGACGTGTGTCTAACTTACTTACCTACGCAATATTTGTATTACTTTCAATTAAAAATCCGGTCCACAGCTGATAGGTATAACACTTTCTACAATCTACACATACATAAATATAATAGATAGAATTAAATGAACTATTGGTCACATAATGCTGTTGCCATTAAAATTATGGAATTCTTTTTATTGCTTGTAATTTACAAGGTTCAATGTTTAATTGGAATATATGCGCATTTTTATGATATAGATCCGAGTGTGAGTACACTCGGATCTATATCAGAAACTACAACTACACTACCCCTACAGTCCTAAGTTCAAACATGCTTGAGATCCATACAACAAAGTAAGTTAATATGTCTAAAACTTCTACAAATGTTGCAAAACTTTCTAAACAATCTTGAATCTAGTAGGGTCTAGTAGTAGTAGAAGTAGAGTCTAGTAGAATTATTCCTAAATTAAGACAGATAAGAATTTACTTACTCAGATTCTTCGCACATGGCCCTCATCAGCCCTCGTCCTCTCCAGTCAGAGTGGGTTGAGACTATCCTAATTTCCAATACAGAGTGACAGCTCTGCGGAAGCTTGTCCCAAATCCTGGCTTCACGGTCCAAGTGACCCAGGAGCTTGAGAATCCGCCGGAACTTCGGATTTTCACAGTCTACTGATTTATCTGTGTAGTCTACTTCCTTTAAAAAACATGTTAATGCGTTAAGAGAGAACGAACGAACAAAATCTAAAAACATAAATAAATACGAGTATGTTGCGACATTAAACACAGTACCACCTTGTTCCAGCCATGGTTAGCTACGATGGCTTATGTTATGGATACCAGAGAGTTGATACTCTAAATTATATAACTTTATTTATCATACATATTATAAATATTAACAGTAAACACCCAAGACTGAATTATAATTATTCGTACTCATCTCACAAATGAATGCCCCCAACGGGACTCGAACCCGCGAGCGGCACAGCAAACTGAACCAAACGTGTCGTCACATTCACATTTGTATACCTAATTAAGATAATATTATTTTCAATCTTACTTTTAAGAAATGCAAGATGTTTGTTATTTTTACTTTTCTTAAAAACATGCTTCATTTTAAACATAATATAATAAGTAATTAGACATATTTAAAAAAAATGTAATTAAAAGCAGAGACTATATGTTAATTATTCATGCAATTACATTGAAATCAAAACAGAACAAGTAAATATTAAACGCAGCGATAAGAATTTTGAATAAACAAAATGTGAAAATTAAACTTGAAAAACAAATGTTATTCTTAATAATACGAGTATTTATTGACAATGAACTTTTAAGTTGCATTGCAAATTTAATCTTGCTAAATATTAAGTGTAGCTATTTTATTATATAGCGATATAATAGATCTCAATGAAGTTTTTCAATAAATATTTTAAGGAGATTAAGAAATTTTGGGTGGTTTGGAGGAAACATTTTATATACAAGCTGCGAATCTTGCTAGTTACTGTTCTATTTTTTTTTATTCACGTCTTAAGTTGTAGCCAGCTAGACATTTTTAGTGGATATTATTAAACATTTTTTTATCCTGAATTATTTTTAAAATTATAGGTTCATATATTCCTGTTATCGAGTTATATAATCTCTATATTGATACCCCATTCGATTGATTTGATCGAAAGAAATCCAAGACACGAATAACCACATAACATTCGCCATTTTTATTTTTTAGTGATATCTATAAAGCCTTTGACCGTTATCATAATCCGTTGTAGTTGTTTAATAATAACGAGGGAAAATAGTTCAGATATACGTATGTATCGTACATGGTACAAGTAATATAACCACATAACCCTACTTTGGGATGTGCCGCAGTTGAAAAAAAAAACTCTATACTGTAAAGTAAACAAGTATTGATGGTTTCACCAAATAAGCGCCAAGGCGAGTAAGAAGACACATTCTTGAGAGAAATTGCTAGGAATAGTCAGTATATACTCTCTAATATACCTAAACATAATGAAAGCTTGTGAAATGTTAATATAAATTAATTTTATATAGAGACGTTAAATTAGGTAATATGTAAATGCGATAGAGTCTGTACTAGCACATGGCTAATATTTTATACCGAAACAGTGCACTGATCACAGTTAGATATTATATTATGTAAGTTACAGTTTGATAAGTTTAATATTGCATAAATTTTAAAATAATTTTATCGTATAGGTAATATAGCTCTAACTCAAATTTAACATGTTCTACATTCTCGAATGAAATTCACTGAAGCGGATTTTTATACTTCACTCGATCCTTTTAATGAGCTAGCATTCGCTAAATAGAATATTTTAAATATGCTTTAAATTTTTTACTTAATTTAAAGTTTTCGTTATAATATAAATTAAATAGTCAATTTGTTTGAGTCTTGTTTGATGTTTATCAGTAGGTTTTTTTATAAATTTATATTAAATATTAACAATTTAATTTTATTAAATATAAACATTTTTATTTCCTATACAAATAATAATATTCTGAGTCAAATTTGTGGAGAATCTTATTGCAATAGTCATTATAATCAACAAGAATCTATAGTTTTTGTATTTTGGTCTGCCTGTTAGTATGTCTGTGTTAGTTACGATGTATGAGGTAAGCCAGGTCAATATAAATATACTTTTTACTGCGGAAAATATCTCATCTCTGAGAAATGTTACTGACCGATAAACAGTATTATATATACCTTATCGACTAAGATTTCAACCTCGCCAGATTTTACTAATTTTTTCATTAACTGAATATATGAGAATAAGTAGTTTATGTATGGTCTTTGACTGTATGCGTACCCGCTAGTTTAGGCCGACGGCCAGTAAGAGATACTGGGTGCCAAAGGTCAGTAAAAATAGTACCTATTCACTTAAATTTTCAGTGCTAATTTTAACGTAGGTATGTTTTTGAGAATATACCTTCGTTAAAATTTAATAATCAGTACTGCTGTAGATATTTTCCATCGGCCGTAAGTTTTACCAGACGCTTTTGAATGACGAGGTGAGTCGCTATGAGAATGAGTCTGTCATAAAAATTTTTGGCCTATATAGATCCTTTTTAATTACGCAAAACTACCTCATATATATTGCACAGGAAAAGAATAAAAAAAATACGCACTTTCACGTTTCTGATTGTAACTAGTAATAAAATTTATCTTCTCATTGTGTTTAATTGTTTGATGCGATAGATGTCGTCAACTTATCAAGTTTATAGCATAAATAAAATATATGCATAATATTATAAATATAGTTGTATCTTTGGATTAAATCATTCTTGAAACGTGTCGTAATTAAGATAAAATCTTTGTTATATGAAAATATTGCGCATTAATATCGTTTAATCTGTAGGGCTTACAATGTAATTTTATACGGAGCGTTGTTTTGTTTTGGATAACGTATGCAGAATACAACGCAGCAATGGGTGACTCGCCCGTTTGGGAAATAGAGTGAAGCGGGTTCAAGTCCCGGATCACGCACCCCTGATATTTTCACGTGTGAAGTATTTCCGACATCCGTGAAGGAAACTCCGAAAATCAAACCGAACCTAGGTAATTTAAAAAAGATGTATGGAGTCAGCCAACTGCGACCAAGCCATTGGTCGCATGATGGACAAATTGGACAATGGCCTGATCCCCCTTGAACTGAGAGGTTCATGCCCAGCTGTGGAACGTTAAAATATGCTTTATACTTGAATAATTCCTTAAATCTCCTTTTCGAAGCGAAAATAACTAGCGACATAAGCTTGTTTCGTTTGGATTGCTTTGCCGTTTAAAATAGATAAATTATATTTTGAATCAATATCGCCATAAAATTTATTTTTTCTTCGTATTAATGTTAAATTTCTGTTGGTCTAAAAATTTCTAGTTAGAACGGAGGCTTTAGAAGCCTTTAACAAGGGTGAGATTCAATTTATATTTAACGGTTTTCTGTCACTTGCACTTTGCTGACAAATTGCTTGAAACAACATTGTATAATGGAAACGAAAGCTGAAAATCAATAAGGTTTGGTAATGTAAAGTATTTTTCGATTTTGTTAAATCAGTTGAGACGTCTCAGGGGGTTATATACAGAGGGTTATTATATCCCATGTAACTCCTTTAGATATAATATTATAATAAAATTCTAACTGAATCTTATCTGTGCATTAAATATTTACATACGGGACATGTTTTAATTTAGTATCGATTGGAACTAAATGAAAGTCAACATGACATTTTTTCTATATTTTTGTATTTGTCTGTTCTTTAAGAGCACGTTACGTGATAACTGCTAGACAAATATCAATAGTTTTTCATGTTCTAATCTATTAATGGAATAAAAAGCATTGCTTTTAATTAAAACGCTTAATTACGTCTCACACAGACCCGGATTCAAATTAGCTTCACTTGGTTTTTTCAGTGAGTGCGTAACCAATACGCTTACCAATACTTAAAAGCTTTTTAAAATTGGCATGATGAGGCTATCTATTTTGAACTAAGAGAAGGTTTGGACCCAGAAGTGAGATGTTTGGGCTAAATTATAAAAGATATAAAAATGTCTTATACACAAAATAAAAAAAAACTAATTTAATCTTATAATTTGTTAACTCGTTTGTTAGAGAGGAAAATGCAGAAAACAAAATATGTAGGTTGCTTTATTTTGCTATCAAAGATCTTTAGATAAGAACCTATGTCAATAAAACCAGTAATAAATGAGTGGCAATAGAACTATTATCGCATAGCTACATAAACGATTATGGGTAAGAGGTATGGAACGACAAACATCAATAATTGAAAATCACATTGCGTCCAGCTTTATTCAATTAACACCTGCGCGGAAGTTGGATTTGCTATTATATTTTATTATAGTATACTTACGAATACTTGTTATAAATTGTTATATATAGAAATTTATTATTATATAAACAAGCAATTTAATAGTTCTTTCTATGAAATCTAATCGACCTACCCTACAGGGCCGTGCAGTAGATTATACTTTATTTTTAAGATTGAGACTTGGCCACTACACCATAGGTAATGTGTATTAGATGACTAAAAATGCAGTCTCCTTTTTTCTGCCACCTGATATTCGTATCTTTGCATTACAGCATCATACGACCCTGGTACTCCATACTACAGGAGGAGTCATACCATTAGAGGCGGCCTTACCCATTGCGAGGCCCCGGGCCGCAGGTCTTTGCGAGGCCTTTTGTCCTTCGTGAAAAGTATGTGATGCGAAAGTAGGTCTGGTTGTTTGGTTTAGGTATTTGTCATGTTTGAGGAGAAATGTTTAAGTTATACAAATAAATAAAATTAGAGTTTTGCGGCTTTTTCCTAAGACTAAATTCTTTAATTAAAGCACAATAATCCAACCCTAAGAAACCAATAAAATGTTTTTCAATTTCAGCTGTATTTGTATTAAAAAATCTTATAATAATTGAAAGTTGCTCAACACGAGAAACGTCGCGAGTACAATCAAGACTAATAGAGTAATATTTATTCTTTATTATTTTTTAAAATAAAAAAAATATAGTTAAAAAAATCCATATTTTTTAAAAAATTTGCTTGGGTAGTTGCGCGAGGCCCCTGCAAGAGCGAGGCCCCGGGCGATTGCCCTGTTCGCCACCCCCTAAGGCCGCCCCTGCTGATACCAGTAACGAAGTTAGCGTATTCTCTGAAGTTATGAAGTTAATGAACTAAGCGCTGAGCGCGTTTATATTACAAATTTTAAAATAAACGTAAAAAGTATTCACGCTGTAATTAAGTATTCACTTACCTATTCATTTAATATGCTAAATTATATCAAATCAAATTTATTCATTTTTTATGAGTTAATTAATTGTGACTTCTTAATTTTTTTTAATACACGTGTTTAACAATGAGGAATGTTATTCAAATAATAAATTATATATTTAAGTAATAAACTATATTAATAAAAAATAACACGTAAGTACGTATCCAACCTGTTAGTAGGTAATTACTGCGTTAACTTCGCTATCGTTAAAGTTAACATAAGAGTAGTATGATATTTAAATTATTATTAAGTAGTAATCAAAGCGTTATTGTGTAATAGTGTAATAAAATTTTATTAGAAAATAACACAAATCGAAAATAAGAAAATCTAACCAAAAAATTAAAAACTGATTTTTATACGCGAAAGTCCAATTCTGACTGTTAGTTTAATTTAAAGGAAATATAGAAAATTAATTAATCTACTACAGTAGATAAATTAATTTTTTAATTAATCTACTACAGTAGATAAATTAATTTTTATATCTAAAATTTAATTGAGTATTAATAATTATATTAGAGACAAATTCCGAGCACGTACAGAGTACGTGACTGTGTAAAATTAAGTGACATTTTCGACGCCAATGTGTCTGAGAATGAATAAGGATCGTATTTCACGTTTAATAGTTTATATCGTATGATCTTAATTATATACTCGTACATGTATCATACGCGTCATTACTTTTTACTCGTATAATGGCTTATTAAAAACAGTTATTTTCTAATGTTCATGATATGGAAATTGTTTATTTTAAAATTTAATTAAAAATATACAAGTTCTTAGTCGATTATATAATAACTAGTGACTCAACCCTAGATTTAGCTACCTTGGGTTACATTATTGGAGGTTTAGTAAGGATCTCTAATTTTTTTGAAAATATAATTTAGCATATGTCACTCGGGGATAGTGTAGCTAAATAAAAATAATAAAACTAGTGTAGTAAAATATTTTTTTAATCGGTTCAGTAGTTTCGGAGCCTATTCAATGCAAACAAACATTCAAATCTTTTCTCTTTATAATATTAGTATACCTAGATAATCGATATATATCTATAAAGTTTGACTTTATTATTAATTTTTTATAGGTTGTGTAATTAATTATACTGTCAAAAGGATGTAGGTATTAACAATGCAAATCAATTGCAAAACTATTCAATCGCTATCACTTATCAGATATTGCCGACGTATAGATAAAAATATATTTATTATTACGCTCAACTAAGTTTAACAAGCTCAAGCATTTTTCTATTACATTAAGATTTTTCTATTTTTCTATTAGTAAAATGTTTGAAATCTTGCAAATTGTTTATTAAAGTTAACATATTTCGTGTTGTATTTATACAATATTAATCAATTCATCTTAACTATTAAACATTATCTTAGTACTGGAATTAACACTTAGGTGGTATTCTATTGCTTTCTTACTTAGAGCAGTTCTGTAAACATATCATGTTCGTAATATTTTATTGACGAAATTAATAAGGTCATACAAGTTGTTTCCCTTAGCTCCAATTAGCGGTCACGGCCACGAAATATATGCACATAAGTACGTTATGTTTACGCAATATTGTTTGTTTTGTTCACCATCAATGACGCCATGAAAACATTGCCCTTAATAAAATTATTGCCCTTCATATAATGTTTCTTTATTTAAATACAAGGACTTCTTACTGATGATCTTTATGATTTTGTAACTAATCAAATGTAACTTAGTTCCAGATCATTTTCAAATTTAAATTTTACTCCTAAGATTTAGTTTTCGTACTTTTTTGAGTTGTTTTTGTGTTTGATACTTTTTAAACTGGTGAAAAATATATAAAATGTAAGAAGTCCTAGATCCGATTAGATAGACATAGTGTGTATGTTGATAAATGTTTATTATTTTTACATTTAGAACTAAATTTATTAATGGTTTTTAATGAATACCGATAAAGATTAATACCGTATAAAAATTTTATTTATTTATTTATTTATTTATTTATTATTTAATTTACAAAATCGCTCGTGATTTCTAAGAAATCTATCAATATATTATAATTACTTACATCTCTCCTAACGATCCCGTTCATCACAACGCCCACGAATTGACCGTTTTCATCAACAGCAGCTACTGATACGCCATCATCTAGAGTGTATGACGCATAGTCCTCCAGTTCTATGCAACGGGATTCCGGGGTCTCCAATAAGTTTATTGTGAGGTTCAATGGTTCATCGCGGAAGAAGAATCTATTAAAAACATATATTATTAAAGATAAATAGATCGACTATTTTATAAAGTTCCTTTGTGATTTTTTTGAAAAGGTTGTTTTTGTGTATGAAGTGTGAAATAAATATTTAAACTAAAATATTTTTTTCATATTTTTTAGGTTCATTGTACTTTGTACTTTGGTCTTCGTACTTTTGCCATATTAAATAGCTTTTTCAAGGAGCCGGCATATTAGTTTTTTGCCGTCGCGTCGCTCGATGAGAATAGTGTGTACGTAGGGAATATTTAAGCAACATAATAAAAACTTAGATTTTCCGCTCCTGTATGTTAATTAGATATATTACTTTGGTAGTATTGATTTTTATAAAAATACAGATATTATACCAATTTCGTAATAATTTGAGCTCTTCTGTGACAAGAATAATATTTGATGTTTATTTATCTCAAAAAAGTACTTCAAAGTGATACATTGAATTACTTGACTAACACATTGAAAACCGCAAATCTATAACAAAACGCATATAACAAAATTCTGAGTTGAAGCTGTAGCTACTGTATCGAAATCGAATCTGTACTCCGTATCTGTTATTTCTATAGTTTTTAAAATTTTTGCCTGTCTGTCTGTGACCGCATCACGAGAAAACCACTAGACAGTTTTTGATGAAATTTGGTATTGTGATAGCTGGTTGTACCTGGTTGAACTGGGTACCATACAACATAATATAGGATACTTTTTATTGCCGGAAAATATCTTATTTCTAAAAAATCTATACAAACAGTTAAAATATAAGAATATGGTTTCTTAAGAACGCGGGCGGAGCCGCGAGAAATGCTAGTGTTACTATATAAAATTGCTACTTCGCTAATTACAAGAACATTGTTTCTTTATAATCCATCCAACATCCATTTATTTTTCCAATAACAAACTCAGACGAGCGAATGTAAAAAGTTGCTTCTGAACTACCTTTCAATTTTGTCGTATAAAAATATCCTATGGATTTCATGTTTGTTCAACATTGATGTCGACGAGTAAATCTCATATTGCGTCGTAATGCAGTCTTACATAGAGACAGAAAGCCTTTGTCAACTTATAAATTCGACTCAGTAAGAATTTTATTTTTTATGTGTATAGATAGGATTATTTAACTACAAGGAATATATGTACATATAAAACACATCATAAAAATAACTACATTGTATATAAAGTAAACAGAATCGTAAATCACTCGATTAAAGTAAAAATATTACGTTATTATTGTATTGACTACTTACTACTTAGCACGTTTTAAAGTATTAAACTCGTGTAGTATTATGTCATGTGTAGTATATTATATTGTATAGGTAAGCTACTTTGTTACATACTCAGTGTCTAATATTGCATTTCTGACAATGCTTTTTCTATAGTTTTTAATTATTCTACTTCACTATTCGCTGAAGAAATCACTACATAGTATAAAACAAAGTCGCTTCCCGCTGCGCAACGGATTTTGATGCGTTTTTTTAATAGATAGAGTGATTCAAAAGAAAGGTTTTAGTATATAATTTGTCAAGTATACAATTACAAGCGAAACCCGCGGTTTCGCTAGCGCTAAATCTAGCAACGAGTCTGAGCAAAGCGAGGGTGAGTCGCTAGTAATATAATAAAGTGAGTATACCAAATATTAATTACCTCCTTAAAAATTCAATGACAGGCTCTTTATCCATTGGCGTCAACTTGCACAGGGTGTAGGAAGGGGCCATGGTACGTGGCCGGAGTTCCAGCTCCGATAGTTGAGCTGGCAGCTCGTCGGCCAACTGCAAAAATCCGATTATTTAAATTCACTTACTTAACTAATAATGATATTATGACACTACGCATGATAAACTTGTACATTTGAAGTGAGCTAATCAATAACAGTATAATCGAAATGGCTTCTTCACCTGATTTACTAGATACAGACTGTGAAGGCTGGTCTTTTTGAGTTTACTTACGAGCACTCTCACTTTGTTTAGTATTGTCTCCCTAAGTACTAAATGTAGTCTTTCCATCTATATCCGCAGTCTATCTGTGTACCAACTTTTATCCAAATCCGTTCAGCCATAGTGACTCGAAAGAGTTCCAAGCAAACACACATATTATATACAAACTTTCGCATTTATAATAATAGTCTGAATATTGATTCTTACACTGATGTAGAATTTTTGAAAAATTGTTAAAATCACTTTTGTAAGTAGCAGGGAATACGCGAAGCCGCGATCAAAGGTGATGCAAACTGACATGGATCATAGGATGTCATGCGTCACCATCACGGTAACACGATATGGGACACAAAAGACATGACAAAGTGTTTTATTGTTATACTTACTCATCTTCAATTCAATTCAAGATTCAGGTTCCCATTAATAAGGCGATACGCAATGCATCGAGGACTTAGTTTTCATGTACTTTATATGTAAAATTTTCTATAATAATAATAATAACTAGCGGATCCCGCGGCTTTGCCTGTGCTAAATCTAGGAAAAAGCCCAAGCGAAGCGAGGGCGAGTCGCTAGTAATGTGACTAAAGTACAAAATTAATTAAGATTTTACAATATCAGTTTTAAAAGGTTTCTGTACATAATACTTTCTTAGGTTTACGCGAATGTTTGACATTATAAATGAAACTATCTTATCGGATTTTGTCGCCGATTTATTATGATTTTTGGTTCCCGACGTTTCGAATGCTTTACAGCAATCATCATCAGTCTCTCCACCATGCTTGCTGTAAAGCATTCGAAACGTCGGGAACCAAAAATCATAATAAATCCGCGACAAAATCCGAAAAGATAAGTTTCATTTATAAGGTTTCTGTACTTTAAACATTGTTTAAAATAATGTAGCTACAGTGACACAATTGTAGTACGAGTATTCAGATCACTGCAGTATAATTCAAATTAAGATAATTGTTTTACCTCTCGCTTTAACCCCTAAATTACAAAATGCAACTTCGTGACTTGTAGGTGTCTGAAATAAGTTTTACAAATTCGGAAGTAAGCAATTTTAGTATGTTTATATGTTGAAATAAGTTCTATTTTTGTTTAAAGCACAAATTAATGGTCGTTTTAAAGTAGGTTAGGTAGGCTGTTGTATGCGTTTGCATTTACATCTAGTTTATTGTCTTGTTTTGTCTTAATTTGATTATCATAAATACTGTAAGTTGTTTATTGTTATATTTATAATATAATTGTAAAACGATATAACTAACTTAACTTAGCATAGATGTAAGTTTCTGAATTTTTTGGATATGGGTGATCTATACCAGGGCCGTATGGTAGATTTTCAGAGTATGGTACAAGTACTTTAAATGCCGCTGCTTTGTTAATTTTTATTAGAGTTCCGTAGCCAAAAGGTACTAAGACAAGGTTAGTAATACGAATAAGATGCACAAAAATGCCATCCCAATTTTGTGCCGCCAGATTCGGACGCATCTTTATATCATAGTACCTATAGCCTACCTACCTAATTGTTTCGTAATTTGTCAAGCAGATTTATTATTCAAATAGCTGAGCTTGAGTGTTTGCATTAACTTAACACAATTGTACCACAATGTATTCTTGTAGTTATAACTTGCAGTAACCCCTTCATTTAATTGCACGTAAGTTATGTGGGATTGGCTTATAACTGCCAATTATTTGTTGACAGAGTATTAAATGGAAAATTTATATGTATGTGTGACATTATAAAATTAATAATACCGTATTGTATAGTCTGTTAAGTGCGGAAATGTAAAATGCAACAAAAGTGCTTTGGTGACCATGAACCTTAGCGTTTTGGTTTATTTCATTAGCCTTGATCTTATGCAATTTTATTAGTAAACGGTATTGTATAATATAATATTTGGTTACGTCACTTTTAAGTAAGTTTAAGTGAAATGAAAATACATACAATGATATGTGTAAAATACCATTAAAGTATGATATTATGTTTATATTATTATTCTAAAAACAAATGTAAAAATGACATTAAAATAGATAATATTAGCATTTTTACCTCTACCATGCTTTAAACCAATTTTATTAGTAAAACCGATACAGGTGCGTGAAGTAACTAATAATTTAAGAGAATTGACAAAGTTTGCACGACTTCACTCAATTTCACTACTATTACGACTAAGTCAAGAGCTGCATATAAATAATTTATGATTTAACATAAAAATTTTAGCATTAAAAATAATAATTTATTTCCTATTGATAATAAATGACTAAGTATCTACTATGTTGGGAAAACATTCACATGATATATGTATAGTTAAGCACTAAATACGAGTGAGTATATAACGCTCTTCAGCGTAACGAATGAATGCACTCTCTTATACTTGGTAAATATATTCCTCTATATTTTAAATGACAAAATAAGTCTACTTCCTTTATAGTAGACTTATTATTATTAACCTCATATACTAAAAAATTAAAATCTACTAAAATTTATGACTTTGATCTTGATCTCAAAAATCAGGCGTTTTGGAAGAAATTTCGAATTCAAATTTATTTATAGTCGTATATATTTTCGGGAATATGTGCAATGTCTTACGATGATGATGGGCATCGACACAGTTTAAAACGAAAGGGCCAAGGCCAGAAACGATGGTCAAGTACAGGATGGCGCATTTCACATGTCTTTCAAAAATTTGTTAGGTTCACTCAAATATGCAAGTTTCTTGACGATGTTTTCTGTTACCGTAAGATAAGCCACAATCATGTTGAGAGTGATTCGCACATGTAAATAGAGGATTTGTTTCACCAGGGATTATGGATGGATAAGGATATTCGCTTCACTCGGTTTCCCAAGTGATCACGCTACTGGGCTGCCAGTTGCCACTGCCTCTTTATTGAAGAAAATAATAACATATGCCCTTGATGTGAAATCATCATCGTTGTAAAACTGTAGGCCCTGAACTTTAGACGTACTATATAATTTTATTATTTACATCTCTATGAGTAGTATCGTAATATTGAAATTATTTGTGCATTGTAAGCTAGTCTTTAACGTATTTGTAACGTAACGGTCTAAAAATAACCTGAGAACAGTGCGAGAACTACATTTGCCATATACGTTAAGCTTGAAAAGTATGATTTTCTAAACAATTTCATTTCAATGTTTATCTATCGATAACTACCTTTACCATAACTTCGCGACTTCCGCATTATACTCAAAGTGTTAACATATAATTGGTACAAACACAATGTAACGCGATGTAATTTATATGCACTAATGTTTTTATTATTTATTTTAAATCCGTTCTAGTATAAGGAAGTAAAATAATAAAATATATTTCAAATAAGGCTCCATTTGCTACTTATTACGTCGTTGCAACAATCTGTGCGAAACTTAGAATATTTCAGTCTCGGTTGTCACGCGGCATAATGCTAGATTGTGTTACATGCATTTGTAATTTAATTTAACTCCAATAATTATAAAGTGGCATAGCTAAGAAACTAGCACCTTTGCCAATGTTAATATGCTATATTCTTTTACTATTTATGATGACAAACATTAAAATCTTATTTTTATAGCCGTTTACTCTTGTCATCGAAGCTTAAAGCTCAAGCTTAATTGTGTACTATTTAAAAATGACCCACATATTACTTGCTGGTTTAAATATTATTTTTCACTTACACTATCGAGAAAATATATTATAGGTTCCCGTTTGAATTGAATTTAATCGGCCCAAAACGGGATTTAAATTATCGTTTCAGCGTTTTAGTCAATTTGACATATATTTCAATGGTGAACACTAGTCGTCGAAGTTAGTTTTAGGTAATTTCACCTTGTCAATTACAACCCAGGTTTAGAAGTCGTGATGATTAATTACTCGGAAATAAGACTGGTGATGGTTGGTCACGACAACAATAGCATGCGGCAGTGGTTACGGAAATGCATGTACATTGTACATGAAGGATTAAGGATTAAATTATATTATGATTAAAAGGCAATATATGTTTTTTTTAAATCAACACCTTTTACTACACACATAAATCTATTTTTAAAGAAGTTGTGGTTATATTGTGCTGATTTTTAAGTATTATCAACATTATGACATTTAACATCTTAATGTTCTCAAAATTATTATAAATACGAGATTGATTTTTAGTAACGCGGTTTGTATTATTTTCACATTATTGAGTAAAAAGATATGACATTTACGTACGAGTACCTAATTAATTATAGAGCGACACAAGGTTCACATTAAACTGGTCTATCAGGATTAAAATAAAACTTAAATACGTATTTAGATGTATTATTGCAACACCTAATAAATACGAATAAGTAATATGTTTCGTTATTGATATCTTTATTTATTTAAGATATTGTTTCGCATTATTTCAAATCATTTGACTAATATATAAGAATGGTAGTATTGTAATAAATACGATCTTTCAAGTAGAAATATAACTTCAATAAACTGACAATTAACATATTGAAATCAGAAATGTGACTAATATGGCGTTAAAATTGACATCAATAGCATAAATTTACATAATTGTGAGCATATTTGTATTTTAGATACGTTATTACGATACAAAATTACATCTTAATCTTACTAATACTTTATCCATTTGAATAGTAAATTCTTACAAAATATATCAAAACAAAATTCAAATCTACAATTCTTTCTAATGAAAGAATTAATTTTCAATAAATTGCTACATGAACTACTAGTATTGTTTTCACTCACTTTTTCATATTGTCAGTTGTATATACATAGACCGTATTCAAAATTTTTTTTCAGAAAATGTATGTGATTTAAAGTTAGATAAATGCAGAAAGCCGTAAATGTATGCGTGTGTTGCATAAGTTATATATTTCTTTACATTTCACAAGCGTAAGCTATTGTATGAAGTTTTTATAAAAGCGCTTTACGTTTGAAGCTTTCAAGTTCAGTGACTCAGAAGCAACTAACTAAGTACGAGTCTATTTTAGTTCTTACACTCTTTTTGCAGAGTTTGAAAAATGTTATCAATTTAATCATCTAGAAAAAAAGAATATTTTAGATTTATTGTTTTTTTTACTAAAAAGGAGGATTGGCTTTATTAATTAAATAAATCATAAAACATTTTAACAATATGACCATAACAATTATGAGTATACTAGAAAAAGATACAAGGTTAAAACAAGGTATCGAGTGAAGAAATTAAGTGTCTTGTTTAATCGCTGGATCTACTACGTCGTTGCGGTTTTTCTTATTAGACTATCTATAGTCTAATAAGAAAAACCGCAACGACGTTAAACAACACGATTCAGATGCCTGTAGCATTTCCGGGCATGCAATGTTTTCTAATTGCTCATTGAACCAGTTAATATAAACAAATATTAGTCGATTTAACAGGACGTATTGATCAACAATGATTACCCTAACCTTCTAATTTTACAGATGCAGAGATATTTACATTATTACACGCGTCAGTCGTATGATTGTAAAAAATCTATTAGTGTCTTAAAATTTAAAGATTTTTTTTACGTATTATATAGTTCGACGTAGTGGCTAGCATAAACGACTCCAAAGCGGGGTGTCTTAGGTTTAAGCCATGGGTCGGGCCAAGTTTAGTTATTAACAACATAAACTCAATTCCTTCTGTTTAGTAAGCCTCAGTAACAACTACAGAATAGGGAAGTTAGCTGTATTTCACCCCTTCCCTAGTGCGAGTACGAAAAGCCGCGCCCGAATGCCGCAAGGTTAGTTAGATATATTGTAGGTAGATTATAGGCAGTAAATAATTAAGGATTTAAATCCACGAATGCATATGGTGTTACGAAAGTAAAACAATAGAATTTTTCTAATACAGTCTAATACAAGGGTGATTATTGACCCATAAACGTAGTAGTTGTATGTAGGTTTGTATGTATGTAATTGTATACTTGTATATAAACTTTCCCGTAATAAATTTTTCCGCCTTAATGTAAGTATATATTATGTGATTGTTTACAAAAAAATGATTACCTCATTTAATCAAGGTCTTTATAACATAATAATAATAATAAAATTAAGAGTATTACGTCAATTAAAAGATCTCATTACTGGGTTTTATTACTTCACGGTAATTATACGGCGTTAGTATTTATCGCTAAAAACTGATTGACAAACGCACAGTGCGAGCGAGGCGAAAGGCGAACATCGAACTTAGACCTTGGTAGTGATCGTGAACGAGGTCCGTACTGAGTCAACGGGTCTTAGCACATTACTGGTTAACGAATCGAGACGGAATTGATTCTCGGTGTTTTATTTAAGAATAATTTGTTTAACCTTTAACCTGAGAAGTTTAAGAGTTGATATAATCATAGGAACGAACTGATAATATAATGTATTAAACTAGGCCTAATTGTTTAGAATGAATTTTCTATGTGCAATCATGTCCGTGTAGAATTCTAGATAAAGGTTTCCGTTCTAAATGACTCATGGCGTTAAGATTTTAATAAACCAAGTTATAATTTTCTATGTATTTCTGCAGTGATATAAAAAATATTAGTTTCAGGTGTGAAACAGCAGAGGAACGCTGGAACTCGAATCTCTGATACTTTCAATTGCGATCATTTTCAATATGATAAGTGCTTCTCTTATGGCAATGGAAAACATCGTGAGAAAATTATCGGAGAACCTAGCAAGTTCTCGAAAGACATGACAAGACATGTAAAGCTTGGCAGCTTGGCCCGTGTTACCTGACAGTGGGGTATTATAAAAAGGGCTAAATACAAGAGAGTATAGATAAGAAATACATTATGTTCATACGTATGTGGGTTAACGACAAGACAAATTAACTGTTATTATGTCACGTAATATATTACATTCTTCATTTAAATCTAGTTAATTCTTATTGTTATGTAGGTACAGACAAATCTTTAGAACTGAACTGATTTTTTTAAATAGTTTTTATCGTTTAGTAAATTATTTTTCAAATCCTAAGTAATAGGAACTCTATATTTTATTGACGTACCGTAGCAATTGCACTGTGTATGTCGCGCTTACAAAGTTGTTATTGTCGCGACTTCATAACTCATTATAATTCTATCCGGGTCAAGACTTAAACTTCATTATATTAACCGGAACTAGCTCAAATTTTTGGAATCTACCGAATTGGATTATATCTATATAAATATATATAATAAATACTATAGTAATGGGGAGTCACGAAACAAAGTGATTGAGGCCAGATAGACTTGTAAAATAAGACAACTGAAGGGTTTGCGCGTGCAATACATAATTAGCACTAACTGTGATTTAGTAATTATAAAGATGTAAGCGCAATGTTGCTATTGAAATACTTCTTTCAATTCTCAAACAATTAGTACGTAGTAGTCAATGACATGAGCTAATTAGTTTATCGTATGATTTAAACTGCTATACCCATAGGCATTGCGCAAAGCTTATATAGATAGTGGTAGCCCAGTAGTATCGTGCTTGCTTGGGAAACAGAGCGATGCGGGTTTAAATTCGGCTTTGATGGTCTTCTCTGATATTTCAATGTGTAAATTATTTCTAACATGATTGCCACTCGTCTTTCTTTCGGAGATGGAAATTTTAACTAATTTTTCTACCAGACCAGCGTGGACTATGGTTTCATCCCCATCGTATTTAAGGGCTGTTTGTGTCAAAAACTTTTTTGTACTAATTGATGACACGGCTCTTTTCTAAAAAAGACGTAACAAAGCATGAATGAATGGAAAGAAGACGACGCTGTCAGGTGAATATACAAGTACAATAACGTTTGTTATTTTACTTTCGCATATAGTACTGCAGTACAAAGTAATTCTATATAAATAGATTCAAAGACGTTTACAAGATGCATATCATAACAAATATAATATATTTTACTAACGCTTGGTACAATGCCAACCTCGAAATGCATTGATATGCACTGTTGGCACACTACATGCTGTACATATAAAATATAGTAGAGTCACCTTATTTTGATACGATTGCGAATGCTGATCCGTAAAATGTACATAAAATAACTTTATGTAAGCTTCTTAGATATTTGTTTTAAGAAAATAATATTAACAAAGAAACTAAATTAAATTGTCTATTTGTAATATATTGGCAAACACACAGCTTTGGTTTAACAGTAGCATCAGAAGAAAAATATTTTAAAACTTTTTGTCAGTCTACTTATTTCAGCTAATCTCTGAAAGGGCTATGCTGATATTTACGAGATTTTTATCGTTAAGTGATTTGGTTTTTAATAATCAGAAATTTACGTAGTTGTTAACAATTGGGTATATTGATAAGCGAAGAGTCTACTAGATTTATAGCCATCATGTATTCAGTTTTTTTTTAAATTCCACTACTAGGGATGGATCTTCACTCAATACGAGAGGATCAGGCCATAGTGCACAACACTACGTGCGGGTTGCGGACTGCACATGTCTTTCGAAAACTTGCCAGGTTCTTTCACACATGCAGATTTCGTCATGATGTTTTCAGTCACCGTAAGTGGTAATCATGGTAGAAACGATTCGCAAACAAAAATGTCAAACATGTGAGACTTGAGAGATACTGCGATAGAGGATACGTCTATCTAGTCAGCTCAATATTTACTATAACTGTAATTTATAAACGACCCTAGAGAGTTTCTAAAAGATAAAAAACATAAGATAATTAGAATTATTAAATGTTGCTAATAAAATGTGATAATTTGCTATGATTTTTTTGAAGAACATTTAGGGAATGATATTATAATCGTCTTCAGGTTATAGTTCTTTATAAAGATGTGAAAAATAAAATTCTATTTTTGTTTTTAGTTTTATTTCGTTTTTTTTAATTCAGTTAACACTACTAGGGATGGATCTTCACTCAATACGAGAGGATCAGGCCATAGTGCACAACACTACGTGCGGGTTGCGGACTGCACATGTCTTTCGAAAACTTGCCAGGTTCTTTCACACATGCAGATTTCGTCATGATGTTTTCAGTCACCGTAAGTGGTAATCATGGTAGAAACGATTCGCAAACAAAAATGTCAAACATGTGAGACTTGAGAGATACTGCGATAGAGGATACGTCTATCTAGTCAGCTCAATATTTACTATAACTGTAATTTATAAAAGACCCTAGAGAGTTTCTAAAAGATAAAAAACATAAGATAATTAGAATTATTAAATGTTGCTAATAAAATGTGATAATTTGCTATGATTTTTTTGAAGAACATTTAGGGAATGATATTATAATCGTCTTCAGGTTATAGTTCTTTATAAAGATGTGAAAAATAAAATTCTATTTTTGTTTTTAGTTTTATTTCGTTTTTTTTAATTCAGTTAAATGAAAAAACATATTTTGTAAATTTAAGTTAAATAATATTATCATGTATTCATAGATATTGTTTATAATGTTACATGGAGAGCGCCCTGCCTTAGGTAAAACCATCGTACGAAGAAATCTGCAATTGAAAGCTTGCATACTTGACTTGCTAAGTGTAGGAGCTCTTTCGAGTCCTTTATTAAGAAAAAAAGCTTTACTTTTGTTAAGTAGATTTGAAAAATTAAAATGTCAATGCACGTTGCTTTTGTGTATATTAAATATATCATAAATTTTGTTTCTCTTAAATCTATGGTTGTTTTTTAAATTAGTAGATAAAAATATAGCTTTTGAGAATTTGAATTTTTTTTCAAACATGTTTTAATATACCTAACTATTAACACGAGAATTCGTTATATTTAAGAAAAAAGAAAGTTTCTATGCACAGTTTAATAAATAGGCGTATTGAAGAAACAAATCATGTTTATGGTAGTGCCTTTATTCTATTATCCGTATTCGCTCTAATCAGGTCCTTCGAGGTCAAGGCAGGACGCCTTTCAATCTCTCCATTGTATATCACGAGATATGAGGATATACATAGTTTTTGCAATAAAAATGCTAACCTTGAGTAATTGAGGACTTTTTCAAAAAACCAGTTACATGACGTATAATAATCAGATAAAAGGCCTTTAAGCGTATTTTTTGAAAAATTGCATAAATTAACAGGAAGTCATTTTTTAACACTGTATGCAGATTAAACTGGATCGTACCGATACAAATTAGTAGACAATAATAACTAATTATTCTAGTGCCATAGAAAATCCTGTATTCATTAAGAAGGTACATTATATACCTGGACTAAAGTTCTAAGTGATTCAATTCTGTCGATTATTACGAGAAAAGCATTGAACAGATTTTGGTATGATGATATTGATAGCTGGTTATAACAGTCAACATATAGGATATTAGTCGCGGTGGGAAAATCTTATCCCGGAGAAAATAACATCACACATAGGGACAAACTCGCGAGAAGCGAGGGTAGTAAAAAATATTTTGTAATATAATGTGAATGTTTAACATGTAGGTATGTAAAAATAAAATATGGATAATTCATTTTTAGAAATATAATACGTCGTATTTTAATGTATTATTTCAATTAGTGATTTTAGTTTATGTCGTAAGTAAATAATAGAACTTAGCTATCGTATCTCATGTTCAGATATGCTTTTCACTCAATTTTTTTATCCAAGCAGTCATCAGTACTTAATTATTTGTCAGATTATTTATTTAAAATCCGTAACGCTATTGGAAATAAGTATGATGAGCTAAAAACAGTGCACAATAAGAATATAAGACTTTAAAATGAAGTTCGCTCTGACGAATTTTGGAAGAACAAATAAAAAATATACGTAATTAGTTTCGTAGACCTTTCGTAGAACAAAAAATGTTTTGAAAAAAGAAATATTGTTAAAAAATTTGTAGCTACCTTAAATTAATATAGACAGTTAACAAAATTATATTGTTAGTCAACATAAAACAAGGTATTAATATTAATTATTTACGCATATCCGTTAATTTTATACTTATTATGCGTAACTACTAACATCTTATTGTAAATGCGAATATCATGTTCTATGAAACTTATGAATATTTTTTAAGCTGTTCATGATTAAATGGCGTAACTATAAATTTTTTAGAATATTCTTAATTATACAAACTTAATATTTGATAATACTTGATATTTTTAATGAAGTTTATACGATTCTAATATGATTATAATACAATTCTAGTTTTGTTTTCTATGAATTACAATGAATGGATATTTTTTATTCTTACATTAACTTATTTATCCATGTAAAAATAAAAATTAAAATAATACGTTACCGTGTATTTATTAATCCTGGTTTTTTCATGTTCGAAATGTCCCTTCTCTTTAATATTAACAATGCTCCTGGCACTTGCAATCGCCATTTTGGAAATATTTATTGTCACTTTTCGCGCGAAAACGATCTCAGCTCTCGTTGCACCCTCACAGGATCGCGGCGAGATTCCAAGTCGGAATGGTTGCGAAACTGTGCTTCTTTTATATGAAACTGTAAACTGAACGCCTCCCGTCCCTTTCATATTTGCGCGCTCTGGCTGTATGTTGAGCGCTTGGAGCCAGTAAAGCACAGATTGTAAATAGGTCACGTCTAGTTTTTTCTATATTTTTTAAATAAATTAATGTGGTTCTTTATTAAATTGAAATATTAGTATTATATTTAAAATTAATATTGTCCTCTTTTACGGGAAACGTAGAAAATTATATATTTTCAATTAATTATTTTTTGTATTGCTTTTTTTATTGTAAACTTCATTGTTGATGTTATAAATTAATAATTTCATATATTTAATGTTATGTTACATACAAAACCTATATGGTTAATACTTATTTATAAATTATAGGTACATTAGTTAGAGAAATATTTACGAAAAACAATTATTTAACAAATTCATTTTTTCTTTATAATATATTGAGCTCTTTACAACGTTGAATATTATTGACATATAATACAATAATAGTTTTATTAAAAATAATGATCACTATTATATGTCTCATTGGCCCATAAAAGAAACATAACATGCTCTGTCATTTACTATTTTTCAGTTCTTTAGAATTTACTAATTGAGGAGTGGTATTATCTTCGGATTGTGTATTGGTTTTAAGGTTTATGTTTAAAATTGAAGGAAATAGCACTATAAGATCTCAGAAATTAATTTAATCCTTATCTGGTGTAGTCTAATATCATTATTTTCAAATGCTATCCTTACGGTTCTGCAACAATTAAATGTATTCGTTTCCGGTTTCAATTCATTAGGTGGTAGGGAACTTAATCTCTGATTGTCCGATAATCTTTCAGTGTCCGTTTTTTTTCTTTTGAGGTAATTAAAACAAAATATTAAAAAAAAATGTATAAAATAAAAGCGTATATAGCGACGGTTTTTCTAACAAAGTATTTTTTTTATTTTATAGGTATAGCAATAAATTTAATGGTTCTTGTAGAAGAAACTTTAGTTTCCTTTAGTTGTGCTATATCGCCAAACGGTAGCGCTAGACATTACGGACAGACGAATGTAAATGGAAGCTGGAGTCTACACTAAGCATTTTGTTTAACTTAGCGTTTGCTGACGCCTGACGACGCGTACAATCGTAATTATTAACTATTTTGATGTGTTGCGATCAATAAACAATAATTTAGCAACAAGAAACAATGAAATGGCGATTCATAACTATTTTGAGACCGGCCCTGGATTGTATTAAGCGATGTTGACTATTTGAAAGTGATCGTTTGGTGGTCCATATTTTCACATATTCTACTAAAAATTCTGTCTTTAAAAAAAAGGAAAAAAATAATGATTCAAATATCTTATAGTGTACAAGCTTTCGATGCTCGCCACGTATAGCTTTAGTACCTACCCCTCGAGTAGAGTCGAGAACCAATTATTTGTCGTAATGTCGTCGCATAGCTTTTGTTCCAGACCACAAATGGACAATCGATAGTTGAATATTGTAAAATTTTAATCTGTATTTTTGGGACGCGTTAGGCTTTTTTACCGAAATAAATATTTAAGGTTTAATTATTTTGCTTGTACTTCTAACATATATGTAGAAGAACTTAGTATTAATTGTATGAGAATGATTTAAATTATCATAATCTCCTCCTCGTCAAACATTATATAGACGTGTAATAAAAGAGAAATTTATGCTCCCTAATATTTTTATTTTTTTTGCTGCTATGTACCAATTGCATTTCTTTCGCATATTTCTATCTATGTTATGTATAATTTGATTATGATTCTAAACCTTATTTAAATGATTAAAAAAAAATTGATTTGATATTTATTATTTTTAATTAGTTTTATAGGAACCTAATTCAAATTATAACATAATTACTTACTCATCTTAATACTGTTGACAGGCTACTAGGTATATAACTTTTCTTAATTCATAGATTACAGTTTTATAATAACATTTATTTTTTATTATATATCTACTATTTAAAAAATAAATAAAAACAAAGCACACTAAAAGTTAGTGCAGATTATGTCGACAGACGTTCAAAGAACGCGTTATGTTGGCTCCTACCACTTATCCAAACTCGGTTTCAAAGACTCAATGTTGAATGTTATTGAAATCAGATGGAAGATTTTCATGGACTGTGAAATCTGTTAGTAGTGAATTACAGTTGTGATGCATAAAAGTTCTTAATTTTTTGTGCTAAAAACTTTGGCAAGGACGTATTTCATAGGTACTTAAAAGACCTAGCACCCCCATAAAAGTAAATTTCTTCAAAAAGGTTATAATTACTATTTTTAATTGTGGAGAATGAGCAATCTTTATAGCACAGATAGTATTCGTTTGTTTACTTATAAGAATCCTTACAAACTCCACAGTTAGATATTAATACGACATGCATCAGATATTATGTTGTGGAGCTTTTTAGATGTGCTTCAGAAGACTCGAATCGAATTTCCAAGCGATACACATTTGACTGTACATATATTATTTCAAAACATTTATTATTTATCTTCTTAAATTAGATTACCCGTTAGTCATTTAATCTTGGTGAAATTATGTTTTTACACTAATTTTGCATTTTCTATTGTTTAATTCATAACCGATTCCAATTGGAATACGTTATTACTAGGCACGGGCCTCCGCATGAGGGGATCAGGCCATAGTCCACCGCGCTAGCCTAGTGCGTGTTGGCGGACTTCGCATGTCTTTCGAAAACTTGCTAGGTTTACTCAGACATGCAGGTTTCCTCACGATGTTTCCGCTAGGCTACCACTGCCACTGTTATTAAACAAATACTACATCATTAAAGTTACAGTTTGATTTTTGATGGCCTTATCTATTTTAAAACAAGTATGTCTGTATTATCTATTTTCAGTTAGTACTTGTAGCATAAAGTATGTATTCGTTACATGCGGAAATCGTAACAGCCACTTTGAGTATTACAGGCAATGCCATATGTACCTACACAATCTAAGATATAATTAAAAATCAAGAACGAAAGCTCTTGCAATGTTTTGTTTTAGCTTTTTTATTTTTGCATAAACTATAAAATTATGTTTATAAGAGAATGTAATATGTATTATATAATTACATTACTGTATCACTAATTATTTAAAGTACTTTATATTTTTCAAAAAGAGAGGGATATAATGTCTGTCACTGACAAGGTCATGTAGCAAAAGCAATAAATACACCAGTAGTTTCGTATTCTCGAAGTTTGTCAACTTTTTAACGACTTTAAAAATACAATCTGCACACTGGTACTTTTTTACTGTTATTAATATTTTATATTGTGTGGTAGTCATAATATATTAAAATAAGTTATTATGAGCTTCCTTTTTATAATTAGGTAACTGGTTTTATGTATAAAGATGGCCTGATTCGATGTTTTTCTATTGCATTTAAATAAACATTAAAAAAGTGACAGATAATTCATCATTTTTAATACATATATGATTAAAGCAAGGTTATCTTATTATTACATTCAAACCTATACATAGTTAGCAACACTACCGAAGTCTACGCGATAAGTCAAATCTATGTTTTAGATAAGAAAACTTGTTTCCTATTTTTTGATGTGCCTTTGTATATGTACACTCAGAGCATTGTAAAGACTATGCTCATAGTATTTGAAAAACAAACATGTAAAATATGCAACGACTAGCAACGTAAACCCAATTTGGTCAATTTATTCAGAAACTAGTATTGATTTCTTACGTCTTATTTTATCTAACTAATTTCATAAATTTTTACCTAATTTGTTTAATAATAGCATTATTAATAATGATATTAGATATATTATTATAATATTGCAATCTATCTCAATCTTAACCGCTGCTTACTTCTTTCGCTTCTTTGTTACCATTACCATGATAACTTATAAATATACTATCGTGTGTGTGATATACTATATCATACAAACATCCATTTTTTTTATGGTACAAAGGGGGCAAACGGGCAGGAGGCTCACCTGATGGGAACCGGAATCCGCCCATGGACTAGGGACTATGGACTAGGGACTAGGGAGGGAATAGGGAGGGAGGGATGAGGGATGAAGAGTAGGCCTCCCGGACTCTCACTTACCGGACGAAACGCGACAGCATAGCTGTCACTTTACGCCGGTCTTCTGTGAGAGAGTGGTAGTGGAGTATAGTATACGGGGCGTGCCCGCCCATTCGGCTGCTACCCGAAGGTAACAAACATGGCACTTTCACTTAGAAATATTATAAATATTTAGGCATCTATCTATTTGGGCAGCTTAATAGACGAAAATTTATATGAACTGCAAAAATAACTTTGTAATCGCAAAGGTATATCGCATAACTATTGTTATTGTAGCATTACACAGTCACTCAACTAGTTTGATGTAGGTATATCTAGAAAATGGAACTGGAATTCGAGATATTTTAGTTTTATCCTGTCTTATGGTCTAAACACTAACTGAGTACAGTACTCAAAGCACGTGTGTCTGCTAAAAATACCTTAGAACTAAGATGATCGCAGAGTATACAACCACTATAGTTTTTAAACTCTACGAGGAAATTGAATTTTAATTGGGAAATGTACATGAGCCTTATTTTTTTGGAACTAGGCCATTAGTTACAAAAAAATCAGGAGTCCTAAATGGCTTTGAAAAAAGGATGTTACAGTTCTATTTCCTCGACTTGGCGGGAGCACGGCAGTGTAATTATAAGTGGAACGATTTGTTTGTTTGTAGACGATAAACTAAATTAATTTACCAATTTTTAATAATAATTTCACAAATAAATATTTTTTTTCCACTATTATTAAGTAAATGAAACAATTTAGTTTCATAGCAATGACACATTTTTAATTAGTCGGAAGTCGGAAATAAAATAGCTATTTTATGCATGCGCTTTGTAAACGTTACTATAAGTGTAAACAATGTGTGTTAAATAGGTATGTACTCGTGCTTAGATCATTAAGATCTACAAAAAGTCTGTGATAACATATTACATTAAACTTTAATATTATCATTTATATTTTGGTTTAAATTTAATAAAATATTTTTTACTAAGTATCATATAACGTAATATATGATATACATAATGTTACGTTATCATCGTCACGCATGCTTAATTAATTAAAATTTGTTTTAAGTAATTTACTCATCTTAAAGATGTCGCTATTTTTATTACAAAGATTCGTATCTACACGAGCGAGGAAGGTGTATTATTTGTACGACTTAGCCAATAATATGCTAAGATCCTGATTAATTTCTCATGAAATAACTTGCTTATAGTTTATTTTCTTTTAATAGCTAATGTTGTTGAAAATTGATGTGTGTCATGATTTGATTTATTTGCAGTTAACACTGATTACATATAACGTGTGTATGAGATAACTATGAGTATTTAATACTTGTTAGGTGATTAAGTAACGTCAATGTTTTCTAGATATGCGATTGACTTAAGGTCAGAACGTAACTTCTTGTTGACATATCCATTTAATATAATATAATGTTAAGTAACATTATAAATTCGCTTTTAAAAAACTATAAAACTACTTTTAAGACTAATACTTCTGGCTCAGTTTGTAGTGACCCTACTTTCTACGCCAGCGGTCGCGGGTTCGAGTACCGCTGGGAGCATTAATTTGTTTAGCACGAATGTTTGTACTCTAGTCATATAATATGTATGTTTTTAAAATTTACATATTTGTAGTATATCAACTATCTGGTGTCCGTAACACAAGCCTCGTAGCTTAACGCGTAACTGGATTATAAGTAGATAATTATCTAAAAAAAACTATTTCTTTTTTCCTTACTTAAAGCCAAAAAAATCTCTGTATATGTGTCCAATTGTCAAGTCTAAGTTATATACATACTCGTCATGTTCACGATAAAGCGTATATCATGTCAATTTGCCTATTATAAAAGTCTTTATCAAAAATTTCTGAAATCATATTCAGGAATTAAATAGAATCACAATGAACTTTAAATCGATGCCGCAAATAACTTTAAAATCAGCATAAATTTCTATATTTTTTATGTATAAATATAATAACAAAAGCCATAACGTAGATATTTTAAAAAGAAACATATGATAACGAAACATATGTATGCAACGTTAAAGTTAAAGTACGCAGGTACTTTTGTTTTTATATATTTTTATTAAAACAATAAAATGGTATCATATTAAGGACCGAATAAAAAATGGGTGAAAATCTTAGATTTACTAAGATTTTTAATGTACTGCTTTGCTTTAGTTAATCATCATTATAAACATGTTTTGAATAATCGATTTGTGAAGACTGACTTATTTTAGTTCTTGGAAATACGAGAAGCCATTAAGTATCAATAACTGTTTATCAAGTCTAGTATTAAGTATCTGTTCATATAGTCTTTATGATGTCTTATTTTTATAAATCAGCTTACTATCTTAGTAAAAAGAAAAATAATAGTATTTTTATTGTAAATATTGTTCGCATAGAAATATATGGAGAAACATCTTCCATTTCTAGTAATTCGTCTTAGAAACTTCTTACTTCCTAATTTAGTCCCTAGGTTCCTTTAACCTTTTGTATTATTTATATTTATTACTAGCATTTCCCGGGGTTTCGCAAGTGTTCTAAAGACTGGAAACTAAATTTTTTCTGAGTCGCGCGGCGTGGTACGTCACAGACACAGAACTAACCCGCCCTTCCCGTTTTTGCAACTTTTTCAGTACCTCACAGAACTAACGCCCGCCCTTCCCGTTTTTGCAACTTTTTCATTGATGCTCCGCTCCTATTGGTTGTAGCATGATGTAATATAGCCTATAGCCTTTCTCGAGCAATTGAGAAATTGAAATTGATGAACATCACCTTGGTTTAAAATTTTCTATTTCTGAATTAGGGTTTAATACCTGTTCTATTTTTGTTAGAAATAGCGAGTCACTTAACACATACTCGTAGATAATATAGTAAGCAAATAATTAAAAACATTCGGTTTTATACTTTAGTAGTAACGTCTTTAAAAATATATTGTAAGTATATTTTTCATTAAATTGTTAATAATAGGTTAATAACAAACAAAAATATTATCTTACAATGATCGAACTTATTCATAATTAAGTAAACAAAATGATTTATTACGACATGCAAATTTTAAAACAAATGTTACGCAGTTAAACGCAGGGATATCCTATACTTTGCTTTTCATTAAAAAAAATAGGAAATACGGATTGGACTAGATTTTAAAAGAACTTGAAACTTTTAATCCACATACAATCAAAACAAACATTAATGTACATACTAACAACTTAATACAAAATTTAGTTATACCTATAAATGCCCACCCTACTATAGAGTAAATTGGGAAATCTTATGATAGGTAAATTACCAAAAGTTCATTCGAGTATATTTTATGAATCTTTACTGCTCTAATACTTAAGATTTAATGAAAAATCTAAAATTTTCTTTCTTTACAATATTGCCCATAACCTTAAAATTATCGAGAAAAACGCAAAAAACATTTTTTTCGGATTTTAATTTATACTATAACAATAATATCTTTTTGTTCATGAAAATTGGTGAAAATGATTTTTTCAAAGCGAAATATTTGTTTTTGCTGAAATCTCAGCTTTCATATAGAATTAAAATATAATATTGTTTACATACAAAAATATCCTTAAAAAGGCGAACAACCGAAAACACTACTTTTCGAAAATCGATTTGTCAATTACTCCTAAATCCTCATTTAATTTGAAAAAAATACCTCTAAGTGAAGGAGCAGTAACGCAACATTGTTACAGCGCGTATTTTCAAATACAAAGTTGGCTTGGCTTGAGATATTATAGTGCACAAGTGTACGCGCGACACATGTGCACTCTCTATTCCTTATCACTCTCATACTCCGGTGGGACGACTGCTCAACACGACCAGTGAGAGCAGGACCGACGCCAACTTCCCAACTTCGGGTTGTTACTGAGGCTTACTAAACAGAAAGACCCGGGTCTCGAACCCAGGACCTCGGTGTGCGACCATGCATCGTACATGCTAGCCATTAGACCACCGAGGCAGAGGTAAATTGAACATATAAGTGAATATATAGCAAAACAATCACGTTTGTTGTATATGAGCCCCATTAATTTTTACTTTGTATTTGTTGTAATAGCGGCTACAGAAATACATTAAAAAATACAGAAAATTTGAACTGTATAACTATCTAACTAACGGTTCATGAGATACAGCCTGCTGGCAGATGGACAGACCCACGTTTTACCCTTTTTACAGACTTTCATTGTTTGGGTATGGAACCCTAAAAACTATACCTAAAAAAGGGGTCAAAAATGGACGAAACAAGAAAATAATTCAAATAGAAATCCAGAAATGCCTTGGTACAAAAATGATCAAGTAGAGCTGTGGTCGTTACTACTGGATACTATACATTGTATGTCTATTTAATGGAGGTGGCATCCATGTGTTAATTGTTTAAAAAAATATAATACTATTAAATATTAATAAGGTATAAAAAATGTGTATGTTTTTGCTTTAACTGCGAGTTAGTCTTGGATACAAAAATAAGTAATAATTAGGTATGTTTCTACAAGAAAAAAAAATTATAATATTAATATCCTTTTATTTTAAAATAATTAGGTTGATAAGTGAGCTAGCTAATAGAAATATTAAGTTGTTTAAATGTTTGTCTGTCTTACACTATATCCCGAGAATATCACTGGGTCGGCAGTCTCGTCATAGTCATCAATATTGTACCGATATCTATCATAACTTCGTGATTGTCAATGAAAATAATATTAAAATAATTCATAATCACTACGTATTGACATAAATCAATACAATATCGATGACTAATCATGTCGAGAGTACCGGCCCTGTTCGGTATCGTGATGTCAGTCCGAGATATGGTAGAAAAAGGTCATGTAGGGTACTTCCGGTTCTTCTCTGGCAGCAAAGTTGACTATAGAAAAATCCTTTGCGATCTGCTTCGGCAAACCTGACGGGTGGTCGCGTCGGGGCGTCGTGGATTAATGCGAAAGCGATCCTGCGACGCCCCATTAAATACGGTTTTAGTTGGTAGTACTGGCTCACTTATGAGCTCCACATATAACCACCTGTTTTCTACAGGTAGTATGCGTTAATGCATTTCCCAAGAATAAAAAAATTAAAACTGGTGTCGTGGGACACCGGATAGGAACGAAGTTCCTTATTATAAAAATATTAATTTTAAGTTCCATTAGCGGTATAAAGAAAATAATTATTCTGGTATACATTTTTTATATTTTTTATCGATAAAAATAAAAATCTAAACTAAACATAAAAAGTTACAATAATTATTTACCATGATTTATAAAAAAACTATAGCAAAAGTGTCGTTACAACTTTTGGTCTTAATTTTACTATAGTAAAAAGTGTCGTTACAACTTTTGGTCTTAATTTTTTCCGTCTAGCCCCCTTTCGCAACGCGCGATAAGGAACTTCGTTCCAAAAAGTCTCAAAAATTACGATTCATTAATTCTGTAAAGCAATGCACCTATTATATAATAAAAAAAAACTCTTATAAATCTTTACCTTATGTAATTCTGAGAGTATTACATATCCATTTTTATATTTCAATATCTAAACTTAGTTAGTTTCAAAACTTAGACACTTTTTTATTTGAAAATCATTTCGACTAGCAAAACATCAATAACACGCGGCCCATCCTCGCCAAGAGACTGATTAATATTTCGAAAAAAATATATAATGTAGAATTAGTAACTAGTTAAATAATCAGTTAAGTATTATTGTGTCAATATCTGTCTATTATTGGAATTAGTTAAATAGCTCGAGAGTTTATCATTTACAAATAAACAAATAATTAATAGTTCTTCTTTCTTCGTTCTTTGTAATACCAAAAAAAATCATGTAAAATGTTGCCAAGACCAGACCATATGGCTTGCGCTGACAAAAAATTATCAAATCTCATGCAGTCTCAACTTTCTATCTCTACAAGTCCTAACTTTAGTATATATATATCTATATTAATTACCTATAAATATGCAAACGAAATCAAAATACCTGTTCGAAAGTTTGTTGTAATGAAAATATATTAAAACTTGATTTTATTATTTACTTACCCGCTGGTAAGTCACCCTCGCTTCGTTCGGGTTCGTGTCTAGATTTAACGCGATTAAAGCTGCGCGATCCGCTAATAAATGTATACAAAAACTTAATCTATTGGTGAAAACAGCATGGAAATTAGTGCAGTAGTTTGTAAGTTTATCGCGACGGACAGACGCGGCGGAAGACTTTGTTTTATATATGTTATGCAGCAGCAGATTCAAAAAGAAAGTATACTGCAACAACTAAATAATATTTTTAGAGTAACTTGGATTATTTTCGTTTTCTAAAAATAATCAGGGATCCACTCAAAAAAAACTTATGAAATTGTGTTATACACAATTCCGTCACACAAGTAGCACAATCCGTGCTACTTAAGATGCACTCAAGCTAATTATATTTTAAAACCCACGTGCATTTTATATTGAAATAGAGTATAGTATACAGTAGTTGTATTTATTTATTAAAAACGCTTCCATTGTACTACGAGCTTTTAGAGCACAAACCCCTACACTATATCTACTAGCCACCCTCCGAGTATAAACTTACAAATCAAACATTCACTGAAAGCTTTTTGTAGTTTCCAGCTAGACTAATGAAATGCGTCTCTATATCTTTTTTGTTATTAGCAACGTTTATATCTCACTGTATTTATTGAAGTAATTATCATACATCGAGAGGTTTGGGTTCGAGTCCCGGGTCGAGCCAAGTTTAATTATTGAGTCTTTGTGTTTAGTAAGCCTCAGTATCAGCCCAGAGTTGGGAAGTTGGCGGTGTGTCACCCCCGGGTCCCGTGCCTCGGAGTGCACATAAAGGCGTCGGTCCTGCGCCTTAACTCTCACTGGCCGTGACGAACAGTCGTCCCACCGCAATATGAGAGTGATAGGAACAGAGATTGCACTTATATCTGCGCGTACACTTGTGCACTTTAATAATTCCTGCACAATTGGCCAGTCTCAATGAGATGGGCCGCCATGGCCGGAATCGGTCGGACAACATTATTATAAGTAATACACCCAGAACGGTAAACCTATTATAATTAATCCTTCACTATTAATGTACTTTTGTGAAGATTTTATCTCAGGGAGTTAGAATAGCATTAATAACCAGTATTGATAGTTTCGACAGATTGTCTGATATACAAAGTAACAAGTTGCTAGTAGTAGCTTAAATTGTATTTAATATATTAATTATTAATTACGTATCAATCTAAGCAGTCTAGAGGGTCATTGAATTATAAATATTAGGTATTAAATTAAAAAAAAGAAATATTATTTAAAACAATTTTTTTGGATATGCATTTTGCATTGTTCCTAAACGTGAGAAAATAGAAGGCCAAGTTCAATAAACTCCACGGATGTTTTGAGTAATTTATTTTACGGGTTTATAATAGAGTTTGACAATTGTTTAGTATTTTACAGCATTTATTCTGGTCTAAGAGCCGGTGGAAGATGGTCGATCTGATAACCAGATGAGACATATTTTTTATCAAATATAATTTATAAACAAATATGCCTATAATTACTTGCCTATCTGAAAGTGCTCTACAAATTTTAATTAGAATTTTATTCAGCTAAACGGAAAGACTACCTACCTAGATATGTACATATTTTTAGAATTTTAAATACCTATCAATCTCAAACTTGATGTTTAAACATATTTTAGTCATTTTAATCAGATTAAAAATGTTTTGCAAGTAAACCTAAATATACAATTGCTTAACCCATAATTACTAGAGCGGTAAACCCATTAAAGGTCGCTTGTGATTTAAATTACTCATTAAAATCTATTTATTTCCTTCAAATAGAATCCATTTACTAAGAAACAATGCTAGTCATTCCTAACTAAAACTTAAATTGTGTGTTGTTAACTGCCTGTCACTAATTGAGTGACGGGAAAAGATAGTGCACTCGTATCTGTTTGTATATTTGTGTAGTATGAAAGGTGAAAGGTGAAAGCAGACGGGATGTCGGAAAGACCTTATTATTATTATCATTATAAAATTTTCTTATAGTGACGACGACTTAATTAATATTTTCAAATAACCTTTGCCTAGTCATATTATTAAAACATAGCTTTTATAGAATACTGAAATAATATATCACGACTTAGAGCTTAATTATAAACTATGTAATTTATAGTGCTTCGAGTTAAGATGATAATTATATTGTTTTAAGTCACTTTATACCTTTTATCAAGGATAGCGACATTATTTTTCTTCTTAGAATTAATCTATATGTAAATAGATGTTTTGAGAAGCTTTTAAATAATATATAAAAAAATAAGTAAATTTTTTGTTCGTAGCTAATGTTTAACATGAATTAAATAAGTGGGTAATAAATAAAATTCATTTGTAGTTTTATTTAGTGTAAATATCATTTTTATGAGCCTTCGGTTAATAACTTAATCTCTATTTTATTTCATAGGAAAGAGTTTCAGTCAATCTTTAACTTACATAATATATTGTGCATAATTCTGTTACGAATTTAAATAAATATTTACACTAAAACCACGTAAATAATGAATATTTATAGTTTAGTACAAATACAATAGTAATTTTGACGACACGTTTGTCTCAGTTGGTAGTGACCCTACTTTCTGCGCCAGCGGTCGCGGGTTAAAGTCCTGCTGTGGGCATCCATTTGTTGAGCACGAATGTTTGTACTCCAGTCATGGGTGTTTATATTTATAATACATATGTATGTATTTAAAATATAATTTGTATATATTTATAATAAATAGTAAGTAATGTTATTTTAATGTTTCCTGCAGCGAAACATGTGAGTTAAGAATATGATATTAAGAATACTTTGCACTATTTATTTAAAGTACATTTATAACTTTTAATATGAAAAAATATTATTTTTTTATTGAATGGCCACTTGGAAAGGAATAGGTGGCAAGTAGTAAGGCCCAGTGACGCGACGTGCCAGTTTCGAAAACCAAGTGAAATGGGTTCAATTTCCATTACCATTGTGAATATGGTATGAAATCTTGCATATTTGAGAGAGTTTTCCATCTGTCAATTCGTTTTTTTTAGTGTTGTGGATTCTGGCTTACTCCTTAACATTGGGGCAATTATTTACTTAAATAATATTAAGGGTAGACGAAGATAATAAAGTTAATATTTGTTTAATTTAATATAATTTCTATAGCAATACCGGAAGGTAAAATGTCACTATTACATTATTGTTATCGGCCAAGGTACTGCCTTTAGATAGCGGAAGTTTATGTCATTTAGTAATCACACTGTATTATCTCAGTGTGTTATCTTAAACTAAATAACGAAGGTATGAAAGTCAATTGCAAATGAAAAAAAATATCTTTCAAAATAAAATAATATTATACATTACCTTTTACTTAATTATATATAATTTATACCATGTATATATGAAGGTAATATTAAATTGATTGATAATATTAAAGATAATTTATTTAAGTCTTTATTTACATTGTTACTTTTATTAAAAAAATATTAATTATCATTTTTGTCTTCATTATTTATTTGTTCTTTTTTATTTACACTTACTTTAAAATATTTATTTCTGAATGTTTATACTTTTTGCCCCACCTTTGTTTCGTTTTCCGTTATATGTACGAGTCCTTAGACCGAGTCCTGAAGCAATGTCTAAGTATTTTGTTAGTTCCTATCATTTTTATATTAGCACTAAACTTTTTGTTGAATCTATTTTTTCAGTTTACATTTTTTGTCATTTTCATTTATTATGTACCTATTAATGATTTTACCAACACCATTAAAAGACATTAATTGTATGATTTCCTTTAGCTGATTTTCTCAAACATAATAGATGAGAGAGAAACTTTATGGGCGATGAAGAATTTATATTATTTTCAATAATATTGGCTATAAATATTGCTAATATGAATCGATAGACTAAATTGGAATCAACGATAATATAATATCTATTATTTGAACTAAAATTAGGGGCCGTGAATTCTAGCCGTAGGGCTTATGAGTAAGGAATGCTAAACGTTTATTATTCAATTTATACTAGAAATTACTTATAAAGTTACTGTACGTGGAACTATTTAAAACCCATGATTACATGCGCACTTGAATTTACTATATTATTTTCAGCCTTGGTCTAACCTCTCGATAGCGGTCTAGACTCCAGGCGTTATAATAGGTGCCCTTAGATTTACTTAATGTCTACTCTTATAGAGCAATTTTGATTAAACGGCCTATAACTGCATATTAAATTTTCACGACTTAACCTATTATGACATGAATTATTTTAGGTGCTTTGAGTAGAATATTTTTTTTGATATGTTATTATGAAGGTCCCTTATGTTATTATTGACCACTTAAACGCTTTACGCTCATTTGTAGACTCTACATATTTGTATTAGGTATGCCGTATGTATAACCTTTTTATTAACTAACAAATTTGGCTGATGCTAGTCGTCTGCTAGTTGGACGAGTAAAATAATTTAGTCGTCCAACAATTGTTGGATGACTAAGTTATTTTAAAGGCTGTTGCTAGTCATCCGATAATCGTATTAATAAAAAATATATTATTCGTCCGACTATTGTCGGTTTGTACGAATATCTATCATTTCTTTGATTTCTAATATAAAATAAGCGATTTTTATGTGCAGGATATACCTATGCCAAAAATAAAAAAAAAATAACCCTAACCTACCGAGCTGATAATTTATTATTTAGATCCCACCCACTTTTAATAAGTCCAAGAGTTTTTATATGTAAAAGAGCTGGCTCTATAGAGTCGTCCTATGAAATTTACGTTACTAACACTCCCTGAGAGTATGTACCTACATCAAAACAATGTACAAGAAAATGGTATTTTGTAAAAAGTACTATAGAAACGTCCGCAATTGCATTCACGAGTATGTTAAAACTTAAAAAACAAATTGATTTCTCTTTGAGCCATTTAAGAAGCAAAAAAGTCTCAGTCGCGATATATCAAACACCAATTGTCGGACGAATAATATTTAATTTATTCGTCCGCTTATCGGATGAATAGACACTTCGAACAAATTTTACTAACTATTGATAAAATTATTTGGATTTAAAGTAATTCAGGAATAAATAAATAAAATAGAGTATTTATTTTATCAAAATAATGTATTATTAGTGTCGCAAATATTCTTCTTTACATATGACGAGACGAAACATACGTTTATTGTGAAACGGCTTATAATTGCTTGATGGACGGGGCCCTACATAATATTTGATGCATTGTAGTTTTGTCTCTTACACGTCTCCAAAGCGCATTTGCGACGCAGTATCATATTGCAATAAAACCTTTTACGTCTTCCGTAGATGTTTTTAGATCGGTGTAATTCAAAATTGGTTGCATATTTTTGCGATTAATGTATCTTAAGTTTTTGCCATACTCCAAAACTAAATCACTACATATAAAACAAAGTCGCTTTCTCTGTCCCTATATCCCTATGTATGCTTAAATCTTTAAAATTACGCAACGGATTTGGATGCGGTTTTTTAAATAGATAGAGTGATTGAAGAGGAAGGTTTATATGTATAACTAGCGGTACTCACGGCTTCGCTCACGCTAAATCTAGAGACAAACCAAATAAAAATATTCATAACGCATTCTTCCTTTTTTATATATTTTGGTTAGCAGTCTGCTTTGATATTGTCTGAATTACTTGAAAAACTGTCAATTAAAACAGATGCAAACCGTTAAACTACGCTACGACTAATTAAAGTGTTAAATTGTGTTTCATATTTTTATTTTACATATAAAGTATATATAATAACAAAAGCCCGGATCAGCTAGTAAACTCAAGGGTTACATTCAAAATTATTTAAATATGTTATTTTCAAAGCATTTTAGCAATTAAAGTTACGTACAGTGATGCAATATGAGTCAATGAATTGCTTGTTTTGTTATTGTACAAAAAAAATATGTAGCTAAATTATCATAGTATTTTTGATTATTTTTTAAATTTATGTGTTATTATTTAAGCAGTATAAATGTAGTCTAGTATCTGCGCTTTAAATCTTTGAATGCTAAAATGAGTCTTGGGCTGTGTTTCAAAATGTAGGAAGTACCTATTTGCGCTCAAGTCATTTAGCTTTGTTAATTAGTGTCTAATATTGGTGGTAGCGCTTGAAATTATCTGATATGAATTACAAGGAAAGCTTTTACTAAGTAGCTTAAGAAGGGTCTACAGATTTTTAAAACGGCGTTGATTTGAGTTGACACGACAGTAGTTGAGGACCATTTGTTATCATATACAAACATACTGGCTAGCTGGCCGTGGCTCCTCCCGCGTTCAAAAGACCGGAAACAAAATAGAATTCACATACCGATTGATGTTTTATAGCCAGTTTGTAACGGTAAGTTGAGATTTATCAGAAATGAAATATTTTCCCGCAATAAGACGTATCCTATGTATTGCCCGGGTAACCAGCTAACATCATACCAAATTTCATCCAAATCCATCCAGTGGTTTTCTCGTGATGCGGTCAAAGACAGATAGACAGGCAGACAAATATTCTAAGAACAATAGATTTGGCTTCAATATCGATAATTATGTCTATTTCAATTAGATATTCCAAAAAATATTTAATGTACAGATTTGACTCGATTAGAATTCAGAAAACAATAATTTGTACTAATAGTAGTGTTAGTTGTTTTTTAAAGGAGAATAGTTTAGTAATTACCTACTGTGATATAAGTGGCTTAAAGCATAAAGGCTAAAAAATTTTCAAGAAGAAGCGTCAAATCTAGGACAGATTTGTTTATCGTAAATTAAACAAAAATACCAGCTGTAGCTTATTCAGATTGTCTCAGAGAAACTTATGCTGTCTTACTATCTTGAAAGATTTTTTTAAAGAAAATGAAATACTCGTACACTGAAACTGAACTGAGCAGTGTTAAATATATATTATTTCTCGATCAACATATAATAAATATTATTTAGTATGACTAGTAAGTCTCACGTTGTTCCCTAAAGAATCTAGGGGGATAAAGCAAGGAACATAATATCGAACACTTCAGATAGTTATTATATGCAAACCACTAACCATGGAAACAAATTTTCATCAAAAAAAACCATTTTGGACAAAATAATATTAAGTAATTTAAAAATATTATAAACTAAATAATACTCTAAAGAAAAATAAGAATAATTCTGTTATTTATTTTTTGTTCTGCACTTATTCAAAGTTCAAAGAGGTACTTTATATAACTATTATTTATATCTGGTGTCGTGGAGTAACATCATACAAAAACTGTTTTATTTTACTTGAAGCGTAATAAAATTACAGTTTCAAGAAAAAACTTAAAATAATTGTATAACAAATGAACAAACATTTAAACAGTCGCTTTTTATACAGATGCAAGTTACAGCCTCAATTCTGCTCTTCCCTGGGTATAATAGCTTTAATCTATACTAATATTATAAAGGTGAAGAGTTTGTTTTTTTTGTTCTTTGGTTGAACGCGCTAATCTCAGGAACTACTGGTCTGAGTTAAAAAATTCTTATGTGTTGGATAGTCCGTTTATTGAGGAAGGCTATAGGCTCACGCTACGTCCAATAGGAGCAGAGCATCAATGAAAAATGTTGAAAAACGGGAGAAAAATATTTCATTTGATTTTCAACTTTTAGAACGCGAGCGGAACCGCGGGAAAGGCTAGTAATTTATACAGCTTATTATCATCAGTGATGAGTGTTTAATACTATGGCCTTCTTCTTATTAAGTATAGCTTCAAAATAATTCAAACAATTCAATGCACTCGATTTAATGCAATTTGTATTCACTTTTAGTAAGTGTTTCTTTTATTACCAGAAAAAAACTAGCATTACTCGTTTTAATTGTACTTTTTAAGGATTTTTTGAAAATAATAATTATAGTATACGAGTATGACTGTCCCCGACCGCATTGTTGCTATGTAAACTTGTTCTCTTCTTTTTAGTTCGATTTTTAAGCTGTTGAGTTGTTTTATTTTTGTAAATAAATTTTATTTACAGTTTTTTAGTTTTGGTCAGTTGGACATTATTGTTTAAAATTTTTATCCTTAATTACTTTTAAATCGAATATATATTACATACGTATGGGTCAAAATTACAACGGTTTGGGCTTCGTCGCAGTCGGGTAAAAAGGATTAATTAATGCAAAATGTAAATGATCTATTGCATGTACATACACATTTAAGTTTTACAGTTTAAATATTTAAATTTTTTTACGAGGCTTTATTTATAAATGCAGTTAGGGAGGTGAAAAAATAAATTCTAGATAGTTGTTTGGAGTTTCCATTATGTATATTATGTTGAACACATATTGAAACGGATATGAATCCGGACATCAGTTTAGAATTAAAATATGTATCGTGACATGCCTAGAGTTATTCAGCTAGTAAAGAACTTATGCTAAGGTAGTATAATTCATTATTATGCAGATATAAACAATGAACGTAATTTCATTGCTCATTTGTATACATTTAAAATTCTTAGTATAATATAATATTATAGAGTAGGTGAAACCTATTATAATGCATCTACTAAATAGTTATATATACCTATATCCATAGGTACATATAATAAATTTCTAACAGAGTCAAAGTCGAATTTATTGGATTATTTTATTAAAACAATCGTTATTTTGAATATTTGTCTTTCTGTCTGTCTGAGGTCGCATCACACTACATGTGTGTAACTAAACTGTAGAATCAGCTGTTTCGTTAAAGACGATAAATACCTATATATAATAAGTAAAATCATATTAAAATTTAATTCTAGAGAATAATGAAGCGTTTCATTTATGTATGTATATTTATTAATATTTTAGAATATATACTTACCAACTCATTAGTTTAGTCTAAAATGTAATAAATTTAATTTTTATTAATAAATTCATGAATATCAAATTTCGTTATAAGTTCGGATTCATCTCTACATTTCAACATTAGTAGTTACATAATATATAATGAACGATTTAATAGTTAGTATTTATTTCTCCGGGATATTTTCTCGCAGTAAAAAATATCGTCGAAAATCGAATTCGTGAATGAACCAAATGTGCCTAATTGGTATTGGTTTAATCTTCACAGTAGTGCCTTTTTGTAGTTTAAAAGTCTATAACCAACATAATGTGTAGCAGCAATTTTTACATTTTATATATAGAGATAAGTTCATTGAATCATTCTCATTTCAAAAAAATATCTATTTGTTAAAAAATATCAATTGTTCAAAAATATATCTTATGATCAATATAGGTATTCGAATTAAAGAATTCAGAATAACAACATGTGGGTATTTGTGTAACCTTGATATAGTGTATTAAAAAGTATATTCTACAGCCCTAGTTACAGAAAGTAGTTTTGTTAAATTTTTGTTTATTTACTTTTTAGTAGGTACCTATATAAAAAAAAAATATTTTCAATACCAAGGTCGAGAGCAAAGACAATGCTACATACAATACGATTGCTATATTATTGCTTCTTAAGAGAATGTTTCAGATAAATATAGAATTAGGCTTTTAAATACCTACTTAGGTTTTTTATTACATTTACGTTTATATAAACAATGTACTAAGTCCCTACTTAGCTAATTGATGTTATTAAGTTTTAAGCGGTCGCAACCGAGATTGTGGTTGTAGCGACTATACATAATTGACATAGGAGAAGAAATGTTTCAATCTTTTTTTTATGATGTTTGGGTTAATCAATTATGTTGCTTCATAATATGTTAGGATGATCGTGATTTTATGTCTACTATACAAAAACATTTTGCTGTTAAACTCAAAAACTGACCAATTGACGATAAGTTAGGGGTAGTCTAAGGGAAAAAAGAGTGTAAACTCTTTATAAAGTCACTCGATTTAACGACAAACTCCTAAAAACGCCGAAATTGCTTGACTTGGTTTAACTTGTTTTCTATACAATGATAGCAGAGTGTATCATTTTATATATTAGTGTCACTCTCACTCTATTTAACGACAAAAATACGATATTATAAATAAGAACTGCTATGTACGTTCTTTTGTTTGCTGCTTTATTTTTTTCTAGTATGTGTTTACTTCGAATAAAGTACTGGAAATTAAAAAAAACATTCTTTTATTTTTCTATGATGAACTTGCATATTTATTCCTCGGTCACTTACATTTTTGTGAAATTCTTACACGTTATCGAAAACGCAGTTGTTTACAGACTTACAAACAAACTTGTAAACATGGCGAGTAAGGAATTGAGACAAAGTATTATTAAAATACTCAATAGAGGCGAAAGAAAAGATTTAGCCGGTATAACTCTACAATATGGAAAAACAAAGAAAAATATTTTTCTCCATTTAACAACAACTCTATAACGTCAAAATATGCACAGTTCCTTGAGTGTCGTTATATAGAGTTTACACTAACTATAGCTCTAGTCTAATTTTACAATAATGTACATATTATATAGTTATAATAGAATCGCCTTTTTTCTTAATGACTCTAGTTTAGTTTGACTTTTTAAAATACTCATGCGCTTTCCTATCAAACAAAGTGTTCACTAATACCTATTCTAAGTAAAAAGATAGAGCTTACTATATAAAGGTAAATGAAATTTACCCAATATTTGAATTGGGATGAATCAGACAATAGGTACAATCAAAAAATAATTCGTGATTTATCATTTCTTGTAAATTAACACAGAATAACCTTGATTTTTTTTATTAAAATTAAATATATGCGGCACACATTTTAATTTAAATTCCTTCCTTTAGTGTTGTGAAAAAAAAGTTGGAAGCCGTTTGTTTTTTTAAGAAGATAGATAAACTCTATTCTTATAACCAGGTATATTTTTAAGAGAATTTAACTCTCAATAGTAATTATGGTTGAATTTTGAATGGTTGCGGGTTCGAGTCCCGCTTGGGGTATTCATTTGTTGAGTACGAATGTTTAGTTTAGTACTCCAGACATAAGAGTTTATATTTATAATATGTATGTATTTAAGTTATATATGTGTAGTGTATCAACTATTTGGTATCCGTAACACAAGCCTTATAGCTTACCATGGAGTTTTTATAAAATTACACTGAAATTGTCATTATTATAAATATAGAGAAGAATCTAAAAGTTAAAGAATTTAAAATCCCACCAAAAACATTTTCATGTAAAATGTTGCCAAGACGAGCCCATATGACTCGCACTGTCAAAAAGTTATCAGATCTCATGTAGAGCCAAGCTTCTAACACTACACGCCCTAACTCTACAAGGCCTAACTTCACAAACTCTACACCTTAGTCAAAATATGTGGCTTGGCCGTTCGTTACTTTTGTGTTATACAATAGTTCTTGTAGTACACAATTTTTTTTTTCTTCTTTTTTTTTTAACAAGGAGTACCTATACATATATATATATCTGGGGGCACCAAGTTTTAGATTATAGATTAGACCTCTAGCGTCATCAAAATTTAATTTAAAATTACAGGTCTCATACAAACTCCCATCCCCTAGTTTAAGGGGTTGGGGGATGAAAGTTACAAGTTTTATAATTTTTTTGTTGTTTGTGTGCTAATACTAGCTTACATACAAAATTTCAGCTTTCTAGGACATTAGGAAATACCTTAAGAATTTTGATGATCATCAGTGAGTCAGTGACGAAATCAGCGTTTTTTAGATATAAATAAAATCTGAAGTATAAAAGCTAATGTAATTAAAACTTAATATGTTCAATAAGTCCGCTATTGACAATATATCCCGAAAATTTTGTTGATCTAGCATAATCCAAACCCAAGTTATGAGGGTTCAAAAAAACGACGAAGCGCTTCGAGAAAAGGTAGGTAGTGCCCGTGCGCTTCGCTTGGCTCGTCTTGGCGGGGGCACTACCGTGCCCCCAGATTTTTGGTCTTATTTGTGAACGCATCACAAATAATCACTAGGGTGATTTTTATAAAGTTTGGCATAATGATAGCTGGTTATCCGGGTATTTAACATAATTATAGTCTATTTATTATTGCGCAAATTTATCTCTGAGAAATCTATACGGGATGGTCAGTATAGTAAAACGTTAGGAAAGGAACCCGAGCCGAGCGAGGGTTAGTTATTTATATTTTGGAGTCAAAAATATCAAGTAATTATATGAAAATTCAGTATCTACTTGTTATAATATGTGTATTTTTATCATAGTTATTAAAGGTTAACGAAAGAGTATATATCTTAAAATATTTTATAGCTCAAGGTAAAGCTTATAGGCTATTATCGGCAAAATAAAATTGTTTTCAAAAAACTTAATACAGAAGTAAGAAACATTTTTTCAATTCAATTAAAAGTAAACAAAGAGAAACAGATAATTTCAACATTTATAAACGTGGCTGATTTTCGTTATATCACTTCAAAACTTTAAATGCCTAAATACAGTATAATATTTTTTTAAATAAAATTGATACTTTGAAGTTAAAAATAAACTATATAAAAATGGACATTTTTTTTAATGGTAAAAAGGGGGCAAACGGGCAGGAGGCTCACCTGATGGAAAGTGATCACCTCCGCCCATGGACATCTGCAAGCCTGGCTTGCAGATGCGTTGCCGGCCTTTCAGGAAAGGGAGTGATGGAGGAGGGAGGGAAGTGGGAGGTAGGGAAGTGGGAGGGAGGGGGGAATGAAGGCGGAGGATGAAGGGAAGACGGAGGGGGGAAGGAGAGTGGGCCTCCCGGACTCTCACTCACCGGACGAAACGCGACAGCATAGCTGCCACTTCACGCCGGTCTTCTGTGAGAGAGTGGTACTAATGAACTATACGGGGCGTGCCGGCCCATTCGGTTGCTACCCGAAGGTAACAAGCATGGCACTACCACTAATAAAAATGCATGATATATGTTTTAAATATGGTTTTAAAATTCAATATTAATGCAGCCTGTATGGACAATTGAAACTACCGTCAGACATTTTTAGTGTTGAAAGTTTAATTTACGTTTTTTTAATGTACAAAATAGGTACGTAAGTAATGATTTATTTACAAGAAAAATACATGTTATTAGTCTAGTAATATACTTAAAAATACACATAATTTATAAAATAAACCTATAATGATTATTAACTGGCAAGAATGCTAGCAGTTTTCCCTCGCCCGAAAAATGAGCCAATCATCTTGTCACCAGTTGAGACGATGTGACAAAGTTATATTTTAAGATATTTTAGCAGTTCTAGTTCTTTTTAGCTTATGGATTAATATATTTCTAGGGCAATGTTTCAAAGGGCATTTTTAATGTAATGCTCTGTTTATTATTTTCGGGTTCCGTATTGGGCCGATTGTGTCGAGGACGACAAGTACTTTCTAGTTTTGAATGGAAAGCACAATGTCCACGTTAAGATTTGTTATATATATCTATGTTTTTAAAATATGCCTATAATTATATGTCTAATTCTCCACGGTACTTCAGTCTATTCGTCAGCTCTGCCCTGGAGTAAAACTACCCGCGTTTAATCTTACGTGATATAGATGCGTATCTACATACTGAAATTAAATCGCACACACACAATCATAAATTTTCAGAAAAATCCTAATAATACTTACATAGTTTCCAATGATTAATTATTTTATAAAAAAAAATTGACAGTGTTTATGTAACGTTTCATACTTAGTTCAATAAAGGCATAATTTCCTACTTACTTGTGTATAAATCAAACACTGAAGAACTTTCAGTGTTTATTTTCAAAATTATTTCCGCATACGTCTAACAATATTGATCCAAAATATATAGTGACGTATCCACCGGTGAAAGGATTAGGCCTGCGTTGGAATCAAGAGTCGCTTTGTTTGTTTTAATGTTATAAGTAAAATTTTAATTTTATAAGTTTATTTTTGAGATGTTCAGAATTGTTAATCGCGAGAATGGAAAAATTCCAACGCATTTTAACAGGTTGAAATTATTTTTAATTTACATATTATGTGTGCCTCTCACCGACTTCTCTTTGTATTTTTTGTGTTTAATTGCACTTGTGTATGTATTTGTATATAATATATGGTATGGTATGGTATATAATATTTAATATTTAATAGGCATTTTTATTTTCAACTGACTTCAAAAAAAGAGGAGGTTAGATATATGTTCCACTGTAGATATGTTCATATATTTTTATGTATGTTCACCGATTTGGATATACTTCCGAGGGAGTCCTATTGTCATCAAGTCAAGATCTGATGATGGGATCCCAGGGAAATCGAGGGCAACTCTCAAATTTTATAGGCATTTGTATCGTTATTTATATAGTTTTTGTTTTTGTTAATATTATATTATCACTTTAGTTCTCATTTTAAAAACATTTGTAAATATTTCGATGGGTAGACGAGCGCAGTCTAAGATAGTTTATCGCTAATTTAATAGTCCTCCAAGGGTAAAAATCTGCTGAAAATGGCTTCCTGCCTGTGGGTCACTCAATAATAGATACATGCGAAAAAAAGATTCTATTCAGATCTTAAACTGAAATATTTTATTGTTGTATCGTTGATACTTATTATATATTTAACGAAAAATCGCATAAGTTATTTTTGATAGTGCAGTTCGACTGAACCCTAAAACCACTTTTGGTGTCAATAAGACCATAAAGCCTACGTCATTTTTTTCAAAATAAATAATTAATGTACATTATACCAATTTGACCTTTCTATAATTTTATTTTAAAAAGCATACGCTACCCGCAACAATCTCTTCACAAGAAACAATATTTACAGTGAAGTTTTTTTTCATAAGGAAACATAATTAAAACTATTACTCAAAAAGATAATTTATAGTTTGTATTACTTGTAAATAATGAATTGGTACCAGTTCTATCAATTATTTATCTTTTGTTTGTGACCGGATAGTTTCTTATTCTCATTTTTTAACGCTGGAATATTTCCCAATGGCATTCATTTACGCCTGTGGGCAACAGGTAGCCAGTACTAGGCCCACTACCAGCCTTTACTATCCACTAAAACCCAACAAAACCTTCCCCATCTTAATGGGGCAACGCAGGATCGCTTCGCAGGTCGGATCGCAAGTCAGTCCAGACGTAGCAGACCACACAGCCAATGGGTTACTCCGCAGTTCACTCTTTTATCAGAGAAGTATTTTTTTTAATTTAGGAATTGCGTTTACGCCTACCATTAGGTGGTTTTTTAGACGTCATCGGCTTAAAGAAGCCAGTACTAGGTACCCACTAAAAACCAATAAAATATCCCTCCGTTTTTATGTGGCGTCGCAGGATTGCTTACGCTTTCAACCATACACCAAGACGGCAGGTCAACCAATGCGTACAACACAACGAGGGGTTGTTCCACAGTCCACTGTCTTATCAGTGAGGTACCAGGAGCAACCCACATGGCACACCGACCATAGAAGTGAGCCACTTCTATGTGCGTTTGTTAGCTTCGCGCCCGGCTGGATTGCCAGATGCTACTGAGCGCATCCCCTCCCCCCACCACGACATGGTGAAGACACGTTGGAAGGGATCAGAGAATTATATGGAGCAGTCCGCATAGTACACCTCGAACCGCAATGTGCCATCTTCTTGTGCGTTTCTTGGCTATGCGCACGAATTACCACATTTAATGAGCGCCACCACGTCAAAGTGAACACGCGTTGTGGAGACAGCCTATCCAATTTATAAACAAATTTATGAACAACATTATATGCATAATTTATGTTTTTATTAGTATTTGAAGACTCTCCAAATGACAACTAAGCTTTTTTACTCACAAGAATTGTAAATTTTATTAATAAGGAGTAAGAATTTATCAAATATGCAAGTATAACTCATTCATTTTACTACTCATGACGATTATTACTCAAATAACAAGCAGTTTCTGCCAATTAGTGAATTTATTGCATAATATCTTTAATTTAATATTTATCCAATAATATGGTGGTTGTTTTAAATAATTAAGTTAGTATTTTCCGGAATTAATGGTAATATTCTTACTTAGTAAGACTTGTATTTTATGAACGAAATAGGTAAAAACCTAACCTAACCTACTAAGCCGAAACCGATACTGAAAATAAACTTTCGGTCTTGGTCTCAATTTCGGCCGACACCGAAATCAAATATTACATACTCATACATGTATTCAGCCCTTTTTAACGTCCCACTGCTGGGCACGGGCTGCCCTTCAATACAAAGGGGATCTCACTTGATTCACCATGCTAGCCAAGTGCGGGTTGACAGACTGCGCATGTTTTTCGAAAATTTTATATGTTTTCTCAAACATGCAGTTTTTCTCACGATGTTACCGCAATGTGGTAACCATAATTGGAATAATTTGCGCATGAAAATATCAGAGGTGGGAGACCCGCTTTACTCGGTTACCCAAGCGAGTGCGGAAAAAATATATATAATTCTTTATTATTATCCTGAATATGTAAATGTAATATATAATTAAGTTTAGAATTAAACTTTGCAAAAAAAAACAATATTCAGTTAGACTTAGACACAGGGGCGTAGCTACCGCTGTATCAGCCGTATCAATTATACGGGGCCCCGGGGGTAAAGGGGCCCCCAACCCATGTAAGCAAAAATTCATACGGTGCTATCCAAAATCTCACTTGAACTCTAAGGCCATACGCAAAAAATGTGCAAAGTTATAAACAAATTATTTGTTTATAAAATTGTTTATTACATACACAATGAAAAATGAAACAAAAAGTTTTTTTTAAATCAAAAAGAAAAACAAATAATGGTTTAAAAAATTGTTTCCTTAATATTTTTATTATATTCAATTTTTTGTTTTATGTAAAACGATAACATATAAACACAATCAGACATACAGACAAAAATTTTAATAACTATTCTACATTCATTAGTATTACAGTCATTTTTTTATATTTCATGTACAGATTTTTTTTAACTAACTGTTATATTATAATATGTATAGATATGTTTCAATAATTTTTCTAGTTGACAAAAAAGCACTTGTTGACTAGTCTATACTGGCCATACACTAAATGTTTTTATTCCAGTAAGAAAGAAGGGCCCCCCACCAAATTTTGATACAGGCTAGCTACGCCCCTGCTTAGACATAAACTAGATATACCTACTCTCAATTGAATATTTTAATTATTGTGCTCACAGTATTCCTAAAATTCATTTAATATTTATTACTGTGATCTTTTATCACTATGGTTTTGCCTAGTTATCATAAAAAATATATAATTAGTCAATAATTGTACGTATAATATAATCGAAACAAAGATGGACCAAGCCGTGAGTCACGCTACAATTCACTAACACTGACTTTCGGTGCGCCGAAATTCGGTGTTCGTCCAATTTTGGCCGAAACCGAAACTAGACTTTTTCATTTAATTTAGCTGAAACCGAAACCGAACCTTGTTGGTAGCGGTAGGTTGGTTGGTAGCGAACGAATGGTTGGTGAAAACGAACGAAAGTAGGATGAGGTCAAGTTTAGCTATCGAATTTGGAAGTTGAAGCCATAAGTGGGGAAGTTTGCCTGTTTCACCACCGTGTCTGGGAGAGCACTAAGGGGGTTGGTTCTGCGCCTTAACTCTGGCTAAGCATGATGAGTATTCGTCCCACCAGAGTATGAAAATGAAAGCAATAGAGAATGTACTTGGGTTTTCGCGAATACTTGTGCTTTATAATATCCTCTACGCAGAAGGCTAAAGTCAAAATCGGTTGATGAATCGGATTATTATTATTAGTAATAATTAAACGTATAAGTTTGAATGTTTGAATATCTCAAAGTCCTCCAGAGTAAAATAGACCATAAGCTAACTGTTTACCAGTTACCTCCTAATAACCAAATTAAAAGTCAAGTTCCAATAACATGAGCTTTTAATTCTTGCTTTACGACTTTTGAAGAAAATAACATTTTGTGTCACGGATTCATTGTGGCACTGGGGATTGTTGGTTCCATTCTTTTGTTAGAGATTGACCTAGTTCCATATGTTACCTACTACGGTAACTACGTAGTAGTAGTTCGTCTTTGGTTTGGAACAAACTGTAAAATGAAAATGAGATTAAAATTATTAAGTATAAGTATACTTGCTATTACTTCCCTCCGAATAATTAAACATGATTACTTATACGACTGATACTAATAACTTATTGTAAAAAGTAGTATAAAAGAGAAAGTTCTTAGAATATGTTGATAACTTTTCACACAAAAATCACTAAAGTAATTTTGATGAAACGTTACAACAATATATATTATCCTCACATCAGTGACAAATAGAATTTTAAAAGGTATCGTAATACCTGTGGTAATACTTTAATGCTGTAGGCTTTACTATTTATTACTATTTTATTCCAATTTTACATTGAATAAAAATAATATTTTCTGTCAATTTCACTATTCTAACTGAACCGACTGAATATAAATGTACTTTCAATAAAAAATTAGTTACTGATTTTGTCTTAAGGTAGGTACATACTTGTGGGATGTAATGTCGAGGTACTTACTCAGATTTAGCGATGAACCTTTTCATGCAAGAATCATAAGATATTAGGAAGGTATTGTCCGGGATAATATATTTGAAAATATAATTAGTAATTACTAATTAAACACTTTAGTAACGATTTGATTTTACTTAGTAATACAACAATTAAGAATATCTTTATAGGATCAAATCATAGGATAATAAAATATTGACGTTATTTTAACGCTTGATCAAGCTGTGCTATTTAATTAGTATCAATTAATATAATACCTAATTGCAATTAAATGCAACTGATAAACGCAGTAAATGAACCTTGCCTAGATAAGAAATGGCATTACAATCTAAATATTATAAACTAAATATTGTCGACTAGTGCAAAACAAATAGATATGAAATAGGCTAAATCTTTACATCTATACTACATATAAATAAAATTAAAGTGTCTGTTTACAATTTCAAATTAACAGTTTTTCACTAAATGCATATGGAAGTGTATATATAAATTACACCAAAAAATCAATTTTTAAAATTATTAAATATTTTTGAAAATTTATTTATTTTAATTACGGTACAGATTATTGCGCTACAAACTTTAATTTTTACAGGGATCATCCAAGGCCCTTAGCGAAGCGGGGTGAGTCGATAGTATAATGAAATTTAATTATATATTGTTACTCTTATGTAGATAGCCTACTTTTATACGCTTGTACTACTATACACGGCCAAATAATATCAATAATATAATAAACTAATATATAATAGACTAGCATTTCCCGCGGCTTCGCACGCGTTGGAAAGACCGGAAACCAATTTTTTTCTGAGTCGTGGGTATGGTACCTCACGGAACTAACGCACGTCCTTCCCGTTTTTGCAACATTTTTCATTGATGCTCCGCTCCTATTGGACGTAGCGTGATGTAATATAGCCTATAGCCTTCCTCGATAAACGGACTATCCAACACAAAAATAATTTTTCAATTCGGACCAGTAGATCCTGAGATTAGCGCGTTCAACCAAACAAACAAACAAACTCTTCTGCCTTATAATATTAGTATAGACAATAAACTAACAAACATACGGCCATCTCGAAAATTTTCTAAGTATGTACTTATTGATTTTTACAACTTTATTGACTTTCCACGGCACTATTGCCCAAAACTCTATCCGCAAGTCCAAATGTTTCTGCTAGCCAGATTTTAGATAAACAGGTGCAAACAAAATTGTTCGCTTGTTCGTTTAAATCACACAGAGATTTCAAAATCATTAAGTAATAAGTAATATTAGATTATGTGGATGTCAGATACGTTTATCAAAAAATTAAATAGAATTTCCACAAATTCTTGGCTTTTCAATAAATTGTAATGCAGTTTTAGTTGTGATAAAACATGCAATTTTAAACTTACCACTTACTAGGTACCTATATCGAGTCTAACAATGACTTCTAAGCACTGATTCACCGCAATTCCTTCCCCTAATACACACGGTGTGTGAATGATTACAGGATGATAGGGACCCGCGGATGCCTAGTAATCTATTTTATAGATACCTACATGTTATATTGTGTATTACATTGTAGGTACAGTCAGCAAAAAAAATCGTCTTGTGTAATAATGTCTTCGTGATTTTGTAAACCGATTAGACTTTAACATTCAGATTGATTTCGAGAATTTCTTTTCTATGTAAAACATTCCTATTTTTTTCTTTTTTGTGGTGAAATTCTTACTCTATCCAACCTTAAGTAATTTTTGGAACGTACCTAGTAATAATAACATTACTATTTTTAAAGTTTATTCTTATAAAAATACTTACAAATTTAAAAAATAATAATTAAACAATTGTATCATTAGTTCCAGAGAATCGCGCATCTTAACAAAAACTTGTTTACAGTAAGTAGGATATTTTATATAAATAATAGTATATTATGCTTATGTAAAGAAAAATCTTCATAACAACTTTTGGGTTTTTAATTAAATAAATCGTTATTGTTATTCTTACCTATATTATATTTAGATTATATACCGCGAAACCATATTTAAAAACATTTTTATTATTACATTTTGTGTAGGTATTCTCATATGTTTTCCATTTTCATTCTGTATCTTCTCCGGATGTAGGTACGAGTATAACATGTTGCACGAGATGAATACTTCTGAAGTGCCGCACGAACAGAGGATGTGCATAGGAACTCCTGAGTCATGAGATAAATATGTTAATATGTATATATTAAATATGTTAATGAAATAAATATGTTAATGATTGAAACTATCTTTGCGGATTTTGTCGCTGATTTATTTTGATTTTTGGTTCCCAACATTTCGTATACTTTAAAGCAATCATGGTAACGGAAGATAAATTTGAAAGAGTGTCGCCTGGTGCCAAATGGAAGGCTTTTGTAACGATTAGAAAATCTGTTCGCAGAATGTCTAGTTTTTTCATTGTTGTCTTGTCTGGATTTGTTACCTACACCATACCGCTGAGGCAAATTATGTACTCGTAATAATCGGGCTCACCACAGCTGTGTACATCCTGTGGCTTTTTGTATTATGTTATTGAGGTATGCCGTGTGAGACACTGTTTTGATCATTTTATAGGTTGAAGATGCACGTTTGCCTTTCAAGATGCCTTTTCCAAAATGACGACATGTTTGGCTCAGTTGGTAACCTACCTTCTGCGCCAGCGGTCGCGGATTCGATTCCCGCTGGCGCTGGGGGCATTCATATGTTGAGCACGAATGTTTGTTCTCCAGTCATGGGTGTTAATATTTATATTTTGTTTGTATTTAAAAATTTATATGTGTAATGTAATATCAACTATCTGGTATCCGTAACACAAGCCTCGTAGCTTACCACGGAATTAGATAGCGCTGTTGTAAAAAAAAAAGTCCCAATATATTAAAAAAAGTACTTAGATCTACAGCTAATTATAGGTAATTATAGTATAGGGATGAGAATTATCTTTCTTCTTTTGAACAGCATAGTATAGAGATTGTATGTCGCATATCACATTTGGTAGTTGTAACATAAACTTTTTTGCATTTAGTCCTTTAAGGACATGATAAATATTGTAAATTCATTTTGAATTCAAATAAAATAATCTGTGATTTTAACAATTTATTACCGTAAACTACTCTGTAAAATTAACGAAATTATTAATTAATTATTTCTATTCTCCTCCTTCAATTACAATATTTTCAAAAACGATAAATCACTTTGTTTCATTTATTTTTTCTATTGTTAATTTAAAACAACTTTAAAAAAAAATCTACGTAGGTATTAGTCCAGTAAAAGGTCTAAAATCAAAATTTGGCTTACAACTTTGCATTTTTCATATGATGTAAGTAGTTTAAATGATACAAAAACAATGTGTACCTAAAGGTTTGTCATTTGTGTCAGCAAATTTTTCATTTCAAATAATAATTTGTAGAGCTTACAATTTTACATCAAAAATATTCGTTGACTTTTTTCATGTGATCAAAATTAACCGAGTAAGTGTCGTTTAAAGTTTAAGGGATGAACGTAATGACTAACGTATACTATATTATGCAACGTCATCCATCGTCATATATTTGAACTAATTTTCTTAGTCCTGACCATGCTACGAGTCACATTCATCCATTTACTATTTCTTAAGAGGAAACGTTCTTACGAAATAATGCAATCAACTTTACAATTGGACCCAATTGTACTAAGTGCAAGGTCAATTCGGTAATATGATTTAGAAACTGCCTACTTATAAATTATTGGTCTATCGTCCTTTCGACATAATGATATTTAAAACAAAATTTAATTACAACTAACAGTCAATCAGTGTATTTTACGATAACATCGTAAAAAAACAAAAAAAAACACGCTATAATCTTATTTAAGGTCTAGCGGGTCCCGCGGCTTCGCTCGCGCTGAGATTATAAGAAATATTTTTAGCTACAACTTATAATGCTATACCAACGATTGATTTCCCATTTAAAGGTCCACTCCTCTTTTATGAAACTGCTCTATAGAACCAGTTATTGCATTTTCTTGTGAGAATATAATATTACAATATTTTCCTGTAATATCTGCATGTATTCCTATTAGGCATTCTTAATATTAACCCTAGTAAATAAATAATCTATCAATACACAAAGATTAGTTAAAGTTGGTTCAGCACTTTTTGTGTGAACGCGCACATCAATTTATCTGAGATATTGTTTTTAATATGTAAGTATAGATAAAAATAGTTATTGCGAGTGCACCTTAGGAGACACACATATTATACTTACTATTGCAATATTTTATGTAGGCCTTGCTAAGACCTATTATAATTTTATAACACATAATTTTGATATATCTTTTAAGTTTTAGTAAGACTAAGAGTTAGTCATATTTTGTAAGTTCCTCCTTGTGCTTATCACATAGAACCAGTTATTGTGTTTTCTTGTAGGAATTTAAGATTTTCACTTCCATAAGTCTTTTAAATGTCGCTTCGTGTAATAAGTTATTGTTATTGGAACGAAGTTCCTTTTATTACTGATAACGTATTTACGTGTTATTCTAAACACCTAAAACGACAAATTATAGGTAAAGGTTTAGAAAAAGGAAAATAAGACACCCAAATCAAAGTTCAACGTGTATTTCTATAAAGAATATTTCCATTTCGGTAAGTCCTGATGATAGAAGTTACATTCTAGCTTGTTGGCGCAGGCTTTGCCGAACCTGCAGAGCTTGGGGTGGTAGAAGTGGCAGGTGGGGTTCACGCAGTTCGGGTAGAACTTGCACATGCTGGGCGTGACCGCGGATATTGACTTGTAGTTGGCGGCTGGTACCACGTGGGATGCTGGGAATTATTAGAATTGTTTAATTATGATTAAGAGAATAACATACTAATACATATCATCATCATCAGCCCTCTTTAACGTCCCAGTGCTGGGCACGGGCCTCCCTCAGTACGAGGGGGATCAGGCCATAGTCCACCGCGCTGGCCTAGTGCGTGTTGGCGGACTTCACATGCCTTTCGAAAACTTGTTAGGTTTTGTCAGACATGCAGGTTTCCTCACGATGTTTTCCTTCACCGTAAGACAAGTGGTAATCATGATATAAATGATTCGCACATGAAAATATCAGAGGTGCGAGACCCGGATTTCAACCCGCATCACTCGGTTATACAAGCGACATGTTACCGCTGGGCTACCACTGTCTATTACTAATACATATACTGATTAATTTATTAATTTTATTATTTATGTATATTATATAAAAGCCTTTTTATTTTTCGGTTTTTTATATAACCTATGACACTCAGCAATAATGTGGCTTTCTATTGGTGAAAGAATTTTTAAAATCGGTTCAGTAGATCCCGAGATTACCCCTTAAAATTTAACAAACACACAAACTTTACTTCTTTATAATATTAGTATAGAAGTATAGACTAATAATTTTATAAAGCTGAAGAGTTTGTTTGTTTGGTTGAACGCACTAATTTCAGGAACTACTGGGCTGAATTGAAAAAATATTTGTGTTCGTTTATCGAGGAAAGTTATAGGCTATATTACATCACGCTGTAACCAATAGGAGCGGAGCATCAATGAAAAATGTTACAAAAGCTGGAAGGGCGGGCGTTAGTTCTAAGTACCATATCGTGTGACTCAGAAAGAATTTGGTTTCCAGTCCTTAGAACGCGTACGAAGCTGTGAAAAATGCTTGTATATAAAAGCTCACCGAGCACCAGCGGAGGTTCAGTCGTCGCGAGGGGCGCGAGGAGGGCGGTCGGCGCGGGGAGCGCTCCCGGCGCGTGCGAGTACGCGCAGCCGCGGCGAGTGCACGCCGCTGCGAACTTGCACCGCGGGTGCACGAACGCGCACGCCGCGCCGTAGCGACACAGCGGGAACGCGCGACACCATATCGGCTTGCGTTCTGCTTGGGACACTGAAAATATAGTATACTAGCTGTACCCGCGGCTTCGCCCGCGTTCATTTTTTTAAGTGCTAATCAACCTCATTCTGTTGATCTGTAGGAAAAAAACGGTCTAAAAAATAAAAATTTAGGGGTGGACTACCCTTAACATTTAGGGGGGTGAAAAATAGATGTTGGCCGATTCTCAGACCTACTTAATATGCTCACAAAATTTCATGAGAATCGGTCAAGCCGTTTCGGAGGAGTTCAAGTTCGAACCCCGTGACACGAGAATTTTATATATTAAATATGTTACGGGTAAGGTTGGAAGTTGGAATAAACTTACGTTTACCCGGGTTTAGTTTAGTATTAAACAGGGTTCTTGGGTAATGTTCAAATAATAATGAAAATAAGTTTTAATTCGGGATTTACCCACTCATTTACAAACTCACCTAGGTGCATCCAATGCTTACTGGGTAATGTTAAATTAATTACTGAAATTAAAACAAGAATAAAAAAAGTTTGATTTCTAATATAAAATAAGCGATTTTTATGTGCAGGAAATACCTATGCCAAAAATAAAAAAATAACCCTAACCTACCTAGCTGAAAATTTAAAAAAACAAATTGATTTCTCTTTGAGCCATTTAAGAAGCAAAAGTGTCAGTCGCGATATATCAAACACCAATAGTCGGACGAATAATATTTAATTTATTCGTCCGCTTAGCGGATGAATTGACACTTCGTACTAATAAATAAAAACAATTGAACGCTTTTCTTGACAATAGCGTACTCAAAAATGATGCAACACCTAACATCCAGCCAGAGTTGGGTAGACCTAGGTGAGTATGGGTAAATTCCGAATAAACATTTATTTTACTTATTATTCGAACTTTACCCAAAACGTTTGGTTAATACTAAGTAAGCCCGTATAAACCTAGGTTTACTACATCTTCTAGTATTACCCGTAATATATACACATCTATAATTATGATATTCTATGGAAAATCTAATTGACACGAATCTGTAGTTTCACAATTTTTGTCTGTCTGTCGCGCGACACCATATCAGCTTGCGTTCTGCTTGGGATACTAGAAAATATACACATGTATACTAATAATAATTGTCTATGAAAAATCTAATTGAAATAGTCATTAATATCCACACGAATTTTTACAATTTTTGTCTGTCTGTCAGTGACCGCATTACGAGAGAAATGCTGGTACATAATATGTTGGGACAGTATTATACAAAGCTCCATCTAGTTCCGTGGCAAGTTCAAACATTAGTGCTGAACAAGCCCCTAGCGGGATTCGCTATCGCTAGCACAACAAGTAGGGTCACCAATAACTGAGCCAATCGTGCCGTGATACATACATACGATACGTATATCAATCATAGGTTACGCGACAGATATGTACCTCTATATCTACATATATATTAATACGTGGAAAGAAAACATTTTACTTGACTCGACACTAGAGAGTTGTATTTGTTCACTTCACACTGAAATAGATTGCAAAGTAAGAAATATCTACAGTATATGCAAAAACTGAAAAGGTACATTAATATTTAATAATGAACTGACTAGACAGTCTTTGCCCTTTTTTATAAGTGAAAAAGCACATACTTTATAAATTAACATAAAATTACTTACATGGTGGCAAAGAATCATATTTATTCGAATTTAAACTTGTTGTCAAAGAAACACTATCACTACTGGCGCTAATTGTTCTCTCTCTTACACTCTCCTTTTCTTTCTCTTGTTCCTTTTCTTTGTCCTTTTCCGTCTCCTTCTTTTTTTTATTCACATCAAATATTATAGGCGATGCTCTACGTTTTTTCACTGGAGGTGTATTTTCATCTTTTCTTTCTATGGATTCTTCTTCAGATTTTCTTTTGTCTATTTGCTTTGGCTCTTCTTTTATAATAACTTGAGTGTCACTTTTTCCACTTGTATTACTTAATCTTTTTTCAGTAGAAATCACTTTTTCATCTTCAGACTTTTCCATATCCTTAATTGCACTCTCTTTCTGGCTATCTATATCTAAAATTTTCTCTTTTACGTTTTCTTTTTCCTTCTCCTCCGTCTTAGTTGTTTCCTCTGGTGTATCTTTTCTTTCATCATCCTCAAGAAGTCCTTCTGTCTTTAGTTTCTTAGCAAGAAACGCGTTTGGGTGATAGCCGTCCATTGTAACTATGAATTGGGTTCCTTTGTCTTTATTATTTGCTTTCGCATTATGGATCGTGCTGAAAAATATAATAATCAAATAGAATTACATCATTTTAATTGTTATTTCAACAATTTTTGTTTCCATATTTTTTGTATTTTATTATTAAATACATTTACCCTATAATGTGTAAAATATGTTTTATTTGTTAAAAAAAAGTTTCTTTACTTAATATTGATATTACAATGTAAGTTTACCTGCTATCGACTATCGTATCATAATCCTCGCTAGCCTTGTTAGGGATATACTCAGTGTTGTTTATAACTTTCATAATGGTTGGTCTGAATTCTTGTTTTTCAATGATATCACTCATCATTCTGTAACAAATGGTTGTATAAAAATATAAGAAAAGTCTTAAATTAAACGTAACTCAGATGGCAATATGTATATTAATACCCTATTAATCTATTCTAATATTATAAAGCTGAAGATATTGTTTGTTTGTTTGTTTGGTTAAACTCGCTAATCTGGGGAACTACTGGTTTGATTTGAAAAATTCTTTGATAGTCCGTTGTGTTTGATAGTCCGTTTATCGAGGGAGGCTATATATCACGCTACAAACAATAGGAGCGGAGCATCAATGAAAACTGTTGCAATAACGGGAAGGGCGTTAGTGCCGCACGCCTCGGAAAGAATTTGGTTTCCGGTCTTTATAACGCGTGCGAAGCCGCGGGAAATGCTAGTAATATAATAAAATTAAAAAGCTTTGTACATCCAAACAGAAAAATAAATGCAGACTTATTATTAAATGAGCAATTTCTTCAAAGCAACCTTTAGGCGTAGGATATAGTACTAAGATGAAGAGATGCCAATATCAAAAAATAAAGAAATAGCCAAAAATGTATAATATGAATTTATAATAAATACAAATAAAGGCTTTGTTTACTAAATGGACGATTGTGCTCATGAAATTTTGTTCGAAATGGGTTATTACAGTCCTCGCGCCTTAAGCTCAGCTTTACATTTGTGTGCGTGCTATGTACGGATAGGTACGGCTGAAGGCGTAGCGCGATGCGTTGGTTTAAACCCGTTTTAACTGGTTTTTGATGCTCGGCTATTGGCTTTTAACTATCACTCACACAAATGCAAAGCTGAGTTTATGTATCGAAAACTGTACTAGTCTTATTATAATGTGTTACACTAATATTATTTAAATATTTTGTGCTATGTTCTATTTGTCTATGATAGATAATTACCCTAGAGAAGGGAGTAAATCTTATTATAAATGGTTTTGTCACTTTAGGACACAATTAATAACAATGTTGACATTGTAATACAGGGCATAATTTTCTAATGGCTCTTTGATGATGGATTAGATGTCAAAAGATAATAATTGAGCTAAAACTTCGGTTCCCATTTCTTTCACCTTGTTGCAACAATCCGAAAATATTAAAAAGAACCCTAAGTCCAGATAATTAAGAGACTTCTGATAAAAACACGAAAGCCGATACAGCATATTTATGCTGCTGTATACAAATATGTATTGACAATACAAACAGACCTTTTCACAAGTGTAATTATAAGGCAAAAGTACTTATAAAAAAGTCTTACTTGGAGCTTTTTTCATCCCCCTCACTATCGAAGCTAAGGGTGTCGCCCGCACTGTCGGAGCAGGCAGGCCTGTCCACTGGTACTTGTATTACAATATTGTGGGCTTCCATACGTCTCATTGGCAGTACTAACGCACGTTTTATTTTTGGCGGTTCAACGTCTACTTTTGGTGGTATCTGCGAAGAAATCGTGTTAATTAATTTGAATATAAAATATGATGTAGTTAAGATTTTTGTGTATTTGCTTAAAATTTTACTTTGCGTAAGGTCTCATTGGGGAGAATAAGTAGTTTCAATAAATATTGAAATAATATGAAATGTTTTTATGTATGTATTTATGATATTTTTTTATTTATAATATTTTTTTATAATAAAACATTAAATTGATTTTGTAATAAAAGAGATTTGAAAGCAAATGGACTTTTATTAACAGATTATCCATACAAGACAGTATTGATACTAAGTAACAATAAAGGTTATATGAAAAAAAAAAAACAACACAAGTTCGTTAGGCATAAGCCTTAACATTGACAATTTATTGCTAACAAAACTAAGGAAAAAATATGCAATAAATAAACAGTATATCTTCAACAATAAACTAACAAATTTCGAATAAAAGTACAAAGACAATCTAAGACCTACGTAGACAGGCTAAATATTAGGCAGCTTAATCGTTTATTACAAGTAAAACTCACATTCAACAAGCTCTTATGTGCATCAGCCACGGCCCGCAATAGTAGGCTGGAGGCCGGCGCGCCGACGCGGGGCCGCGGCCGCACGCGCACTACTGACGCACACTTTGAGCTGTTACGAGAGCTTAATACTGACACTCTGGAAAAATCACGAAGACATATGAAAGGTAATAAAAATGAAATCAAGTTATTCTTTATTGAAATAGACTTTTACAAGCTCTTTTGAATCGTCATTTTTACATTATTAAAATTAAATGTCAGTCTGTAAGTCTGTGAGTAAACTACCACTAAAGCTGTTTTGCTGAGAAGAACCGGCGAGAAACTCAATAGTTGCTCTTATCAAAAAATATTTAAAAAAATATTAATATTAATAAAATATAACAATATTGTATTACAATATTTATCTATTTATCCTACGTGAGACACAACCAGACATTAATCCCACACATTTACATCTACTAAATATTCCGTTATAGGGTAATAAGCCTTATTCAACAACGAACTTTTAATTTTAGATTTAAATTGCCTCAAAAGCAAGTTTAATAAGGCAAGTTTTATATATCAATAATCAAAATATTTTATTCAGCATAAAAATTGTTACAATTTCTTACTGAACGTTATGAGCCACCAGTTCAGAAAGAAGAAACCTCTGACCTGAGAAGAACTGGCGAAAGAAACTCAAATATGTTAGCTAAATTCAAATTTCCAGAATGAGTTCATAGTTTTTGTATTAAATGTTACATGGCTGTCAAGTGGTGTGAAATTACCTAATATGGGTGCTTTAACCTTTAACGCTGTTTAATGTTTATACACCGATAACACCGTTAATGTTATATGCATATTGCAGCCAAAATCCAAAAATGCGATCAACTTCATCCATTTACGTCTTTAGTTATATATATTATTAGAAATGTTCTTACTTTGAAGTTAGTCTTTTGTTACTCTCCAACTTTTCAGGACTATCTTCGGAATTTGAAATTTTCCTCTGACGATCAGACTGACTTCCCAGTCGACTCCTTGCAGACTTGGATTTCGGTACTATGTCTTTTTCAGGAGTGAATCTGAAAATTATCCTTACTAATATTATAAATGCGAAAGTAACTCTGTCTGTCAGTCTGTCGCGCTTTCATGCCAAAACTACTGAACCGATATAAAAGAAATTTGGTATATAGATAGTCTAGAGCCTGAGAAAGGAGTAAGGAAGAAGAAGAAGAAGAAATAGGGGAAATTAGTCCCCCCCCAACGTGCGTTCAACTTGTCATGGGGAGGGGGGTCTTTTTATGTCAGTAGCGTCCGGCAGCCGGCCGGCCCGAAGCTAAGAAACGCGCAGGAGGGGCCCACTTCAGTGGGCGGTGTATCATGTGGGTTGCTCCTAGTACTTTTCTGGATAGCAGAGTGGACTATGAAGCAACTTTCTTGGTTGTGTGGTCTGCCTTGCCTTGGTCATCGAGGCGTCGTAGTTGAATGTGCAAGCGATACTGCGACGCCCCATTAAGAGGAGTGAGTGCAGTTGGGTTTTAGTTGGTAGTAGTGGCTTTAGGCCAGTGAGTCCCACATAACCACCTGTTTCCTACAGACGGAATGCGTTAATGCACTTTCCAACATTAAAAAAGGGAATGAAAGTTTGTATGAAAATTACGTAATTTTTTAAGCTAGAAGCTTGAAACCTATTTTTTAGGCTTTTGACTAGATATAAATAATTGATACATTCAAAGTTTGTAAAAAATTTATCGTAAAGGGCGTGGCGCTAGTTGTAAATAATTAAACACATATAATATTATTGTCGCGAATACCGTAGGGTAGTCGCGAAATAGTGATAAAATATTTAAATATTATTTCTTATAAACTTGAGGGTAGATCGAAGACTGTCAAATAGAATAGATTGCGATTTGAGTCAGTCGTGTGCGGAGCGCGACCGTGGCAGGTCGGGTGCGAGCTTCTGAGTAAAGTGTTGTGTAAACGTGCGAGGCAGATCAGGCGCAACACCGTGTTTGCCAAGTAAGTGAATTCAGTTTACCAATGTGTTAAATGTTCAATTTACCAATATTCAAAGATTCAGTATAATTCAGTGGTGTTGCGCGGGAGCCGTTTGTTGCTCATAAATTAGATTCAGAGATTTAGTATAGACATGTGGCAAGAGAGATTCAGAGATTCGGTATAATCCATAGTAATAGATTCAGTATTCAGAAGCGTGAGTTCAGTCATTCGTAAATCAGTTAAATCAGACTAGTTACAATCTTAGCGAGGCTCGGGGTGGCTATAGGGGAGGTTGGAGGCCACTAGCGAGGGATCAAACCCTCGTATGATAAATCAGATCACATTCATTATCAGTAAATCATATTTGTGTATTTATCAGTTACATTATAATTGCGATACGTCGTTATATTCGTTATATTCGACAAAATACCAACGAACTGGGTACCCGGCGCCCAGGGTATTTGCCATTTGGCGACAATTATGATAAGACAATAAAATATTTGTATTCCATTTGATATCGTTTAGAACACCATAACATATTCTATTGATGATGCGCTAAAATTTAAAATAAAAACAGAACAACAGAAGTTAAGGTAAAATTTTAGCTTGAAATAGTCTTTATTGCTGATACAGAAGCTGAATGTATAGTTTTTGTCTATCTGTCTGTTACGACAAGAAAACTGATTAAATTTGGTATGATAGGTGGTTACCCGGGTCAACATATTATAGGATACTTTTATTGTTGGAAAAAAATCACATCTCTGAGTAATCAATGTTAACCCTGAAAACGCAACGCTAGTTGATATAAAAAAAACATAGACACATTTGCTAACAAATTCCTCTTCTGAAAGTGACAAACCAAAGAATAAGTTGTAGTCCTAGTTGTCCAAAGCAAATTCAAACTTATACAAGCCACATAAAGTACTTTTTCTAAATGAAACAACATACATTTTTTTTAAATACAAAAGAAAAAATGAGAAAGAAATGCCATTCATAGAAGTGTAATTTTGTTTATCAGTCAATTCGCAGATCACCGATTTAATCTTACAATATGTAAAATTTAAACTGCCTTTGTTATGTAGTGGTTAGGATGTACAGCCGCACATCTGGAGGTACTGGGTTCGTGTTCCGGGTCGGGTCAAGATTAGTTATTTTTAGTAAACGTCATTAACAGTCTTGAGATGGTCAGTGTTTAACCAGTGCTTTGGAGATCACCTAAATGCATCAGTCGTATTACCTCTCACCGGTCGTGTCGAATAGTCGGCCCACTGGAGGTGACAGGAATAGAGAATGCACTTGTGTCTCTTGTGTCTGAGCATGCACTTGTGCACTATAATGTCTCCTGTACAGATGGCTATTCTTAAAACAAGATTGGCCGGAATTGGTCAGGCATTATGTAATTTTAAATGCCAGCTTATAGTGTCAAGTACTTTAAAAATTATATTACCTACGGTGTTCAGTATAACCTTTACTTTTCAAGTCTTCACGAAATAATTTTAGTAGTAGTTCTATAACATTTTTTTTGCATGAATTGATTAACCCTTGTGCCGCTTTTATGTTTATAGATGGAGGTATTATTGTAAAAATAAAATCCTATTGTAATGGTTCTAAGAACCTTATAATTTAAAAAAATTTCTTACTACCTTAAATGATTTTGTAATTAACAACCTTTCAGGACTCTTTTTCGCTGTTTCTTTTGTCTTTTCCTGCTCCTTAACTTCCGTCACCTTTTGTACTTCTTTAGCACCAAGTCGTTCACGTATTGGTCTTTTAGGTAGATTTAATTCTATTTGTGGTAAGGTTTCTATTTCTTTTGGAGGCTTTTGATCTTCCACTATTGGTGGTACAATTATTTTACGAGTATTTAATGGGGGTGTTGCTGGAGGTGGCTGTGTCACTTCCTGTAAAAAAACATTGTTAACAAATTAAGATAAGCTTTAAAAGCTTGTAAATTACAAATCTATGTTAAAAAATGAAATAAATATATACATTTTTGTATGGAAATACAAGAAAAATACAAAAGCAAAATAATAATGAGGATGCAGAAAAAGTCGTAAAATAGTTAAATTTAGCTAGCTTAAAGCAATAAATACTAGTAAATATGACACACCTGACTCACATCCTCACCAAAATCATTCATTAATTCTTCTGCTTCTGTTCTTATGTTTAGAAAATCTTCATCATCTGATATAGAATCTAGTTGTTCAAGCAATTTTCCTCTTAAACCTTCAAGACTGTTTTCAGTTTGAGTTTTTTCTTGTATTTGTTCATTTTTTACACCATCCTTATTATTTTCAGTAGGTTGTGTATTTTCAGACACTGTTACTTCTGGAGCTGTTATTGTTTCAGGATCAATAATAGGAACAATTGGTCTCTTTAATACTTTAGTTTCTAATTGCTTTGGTTCTTCTTTATAAGGCTCTAAAAGTACACCATGGTTTTTTAAGATCTGACCAGCAAAAATATCAGTAATAGAAGGCTCAGATTCTTTTTCCATATTCATCAATAAAGGTGGTATGTTCGGACGAATTATTTCATGATGTTTACTTTTCTTTTTGCTTTTGTGAATCTTCTTTTCTTCTTTTTTTCGAGATTTCTCTTTCTCTTTCTTTTTAGCCTTCTTTGAAGATTCTCCTGTTTTTGTTTTTTCCTTATCTTTTTTATCCTTTTGTTTTCTTTCTTTGGATTGTGACCTTTCTGTTCTTTTTGCAGTGTCTGTTTCTATAATAAGGAAAAGAGTATATGTCACAAAATTCATAATATATAAGAAAAAACAATGAATATGATTTATTTTACTCAACACTTTTAAGGAAATTATACTTGTAAAGCATATCTTGCAAAGTATATATTTTATGTTATGTGTATTTATAAATAAAATCATTGTGTATAGAAAAAAAATATATATCCATAATCTTACTTAATGGTGCAGCTGAGACAGTGACTTCTTGTAATTTTTTTAATACTTGATGAAGCCAATTCACAAATAACTCAGTGTTTTCACCAAGGAACAACTGTAGATCATCCTCCATCTGAGCTCTAGTGCGTTTATTTGCTACCATTACCATGACATAATCGGGTAGCTCATCATCTGAGAAATATAAGTAAAAAAATATGCACTACATTTTATTTTTATTTTGAATATATTAATTTTATATATAAGTGAAAAAAGTTTATTAAAATGGTTATTTCTATAGTATGAGGAATATTATTACAGTTTTAAAAGCAAAATAAACAAACTGTAAAAAGTACAAATATACATCATCTTACCAACATAGCATCCCAATTCCGTCAGTTTGGCCTTGATAGCAGACTGAAAGAAATTACTTTCAATGAATAAGAGTGATAATTTACCATTGTAATTTGTAATTGTACGTAATATTGTCCAAAAGAATCAAAGTAATTTTAGCTGTTTCTTTTATTTAAATTACATCAATAATGCGTTTGCAATTAAAAAGCACAATTCAAACTTAATATATGCATATTTACCCGCATCTTCTGTCCAATTTCGCTGCCGACAACATCCATTTTTATTGATATTTCAAGCTCGATAAATCGAATAAAATACTTAACAACGAACTTATTTCAATGTAAAATCACTAAATCTAAGGAAGTGAAACATATATTTATTAATTCTTAACGTACAAACGAATACAATTATGTTATTAGTTTTGTTCCCAAATATTAATAAAATGAAATTATACATTTATTTATGGTATATAATACATTTTAGCCATTGACCATTGTAATTTGCATTCTTATGTCAGTTTTGACAACACATTTGGTACGTGCGTTCGGAAATAGAAGTTGAAAAAATATAGGAAAACGAGTTATGTCGATTTTTTTTTAAATTAAGTCATAGTTAACATTATGAAAACACATAAATAAAAAATTTGTTATAATATATTTATTTAATAAATTCAAAATATAAAAGTTATGGTTAGTTACAATAATTGTAGCTTCTTTTCACAGACATATATGTCTGTGCTTCTTTTAATACTTCTTCCTTATAGGAAACAACTAACAAGTACTATAATTTTAGGTATTTCGTTGATTATTATAGCCAATTATAGCAGTATTGTTATTATTTATAAGTATAATATATAATAATGTTCTTTATTTAATTATCCTTGTATGATTGAATTCAAAAAGTAGAAGCTATTTAATTAGCCTAATTCTTTGTCAGTATGTTATTTTGTATTTTCGTTACTTGAGTTTTTTATTTCTCTTTAGTTTAATTTTTTAAATTTTGGTCCTTCTCGCCAATTTCAGCTACGATGGTCAACCTCAAAGAAACTAGCCATTGCTGCAGATGTCAAGTGCACAAGTACTAATATACCTATATATTTTTTCACAATAATTTTATTTCTTTCATTTTCTAACACGGGATGGACACCCGATAAAAGTAAGACTGATGCTATAATATGTATAATATTCGAAGCGGACCCGATAGTTTTATATGTTTTCTGATGGCCGGGGCTAAAGCACTGCTTAGCTCAGGACTTGATCTCAGGATTTCCGCACTAGCCACTTGGCCTGCAGCGTGGTCTAACTACCTAACTAGTCTTCAAGTAAGATCCAATTTTAAAGAACTTACTTAAAAGGATGGAATTACTTTTTAAAGTGGTAGTGCCATGCTTGTTACCTTCGGGTATACGCCCCGTATTGTACCACTCTCTCACAGAAGACCGGCGTGAAGTGGCAGCTATGCTGTCGCGTTTCGTCCGGTGAGTGAGAGTCCGGGAGGCCCACTCTCCTTCCCTACTCCCCCCCTCCCTCTTCCCTTCATCCTCCGTTTTCGTTCCCCCATCCCTATTCCCTCCCCCTTCCCTCCCTCCTCCCACCCTCCCATTCCTGAAAGGCCGGCAACGCATCTGCAAGCAGGCTTGCAGATGTCCATGGCCGGAGGTGATTACTTCCCATCAGGTGAGCCTCCTGCCCGTTTGCCCCTTTTTTACCATAAAAAAAGATTACTTTTAAGTAAAAGTCGACTATTGCAATAATGTTTTTTAAAATATTTTTATGTACTTCATAAACAATAGGGTAAGCTCCCAAAAATGGGTTAATCATATTATGGACCACGGACCACCGTCGTAATCCTGTAGATGTCGCTGCTATTTCAGTTTAATTAGCAATGCCAATGTCTGATGCCCGCAGCAGTAAGCATGCCACCAATAGTTAACGTCCCCCTTGATTACGAACATATGAAAGCAGTATTAACAGCTATTTTAATGATTTTTTTTGTTATTATTAAGCAGGTAGGGTACTTGTTCTTTTATTATAAGGTATTTTATAGTTAGACAAGTCAGTTCTTGGAATTATTATGAGCAAAGTTGTTTTATTTTTAGGCTAGGTCTTCAAAACGGATGTAGACTGTAGTTGATGGCTAAGACTATTCTGTTTATGTTAGCAAAGGAAATGACAAATTGTGAAACTGTATCGAAAAATTACGTTTCTAGATAAAGAAACAAATGTTGTGGAGTATGAACTAGAAATGGATGTAGGTACTATCGTAGATTGTTCTGTGGGTACTATGGTCCAAAACGGCGCGATATTATGAAATATGCTTTGATTATATCAAAGGAAATATGGATATTATAATATAGATTTTTTTTATTGATCTCAAGTTTGTAGCACTTGAATTAAAGTTTATCCATGTCTGATTATTTTAATAAGTTTGTATTTTTAGGGTAGTCATTATTTAATTTAGTATGTAATTGTTACATGGCCTGTTAGTAGTCAACCAGGGCAGCTATTAAAAAGCTGGTTGTCATTTTAAGGACTCTTTTTGTGTAAAATTGAATGCCCCTTAATGCGGCTGTGATGGCATTGATTGCGATTATTTTGCGTCTCAACTTTTCCCATTATAAAAAAACAATCGTTTCAAAATGAACATTTTTTTACAATATTAACTTTTGCATTGGTCTCGTGGGTAGTGCAGTGCAGGCTCATCAAATTTTCTAGTCTCAATAAAACAGTGTTATTATTTAAATAAGAAAACGATGTGCATCCGGGGCAGTGTTCTACTTTCCAATTTATTTGATTGCATTACTGTCACGAGGGAAAAATATATTTAAATTGCGTTCAATATATTATTTATTATATACTAGCCGTCCCGGTATCTTTGTTCGCGTGGATAACAAAAAAATAAAATTAAAAGTACTAAACCGAATATTATACTCAAATTTTGTGTAGTAATATCTTATAATTTGGGTCAATGCTAAGAATACTCTTAACTTCAGAAAAATATTTTATTCTCACGAGGAAGCACAATAACTGGTTGTAGGTATAGAGTCGTCCTTAAAAATAGGGTTGAAAGTTTAAATGAAGAATATTTGAAATTAAATGTTTTTCTTGTCTCAGAGTTAAAGCAAACTTATTTTCCTTCTTAAGCGTAATAAACACTGTTCTCAAAAAAAAAATTCTATTCTAAAAGTAGTACTTCTCCACTCAATAGAGTATATTAATAGTCTTGAATTCGATATCCTCACGGATAAGGTTTTTCTTTTGGCTAAGGAACCATAAATAAAAGACGTGTACCTATATTAATGTAAAGAGAAAAATAATATGCCACGAGACTTTTTTAATTATTTTTCATTTGAGTTAAATAGGTACCTACCTAATACTCGTAGTAATGAAAACTTTTCATAGAAGGAATATTGCTCGTAAATGCTCCGTCGTGTCATTTTTGTCATATTCCCATAAAGTTAATAATGATGGACTGCTCGGAAATAGGTATAATATTTGTATGGTCGTAGGAAATCTTTTGAAACATCAAACACAGATTAAATATTTTAATTCAGTTTATTTTTAACAATCTCCAAGTCTTCAAAATGATTGTTACCAGATAAAAACAAAATAAATAACATTAACTAATTACAGCTAAAATACATTATACCAAATTCGAATTCTTAAAGGTAATATGGCATTGAAATATAAATAGGTCGATATAATCAAAAATTTATAATGAAGATAACTGATAAGTATAATATTTAAAATACTGTATAAAAAAGGTTAAATACTGATACATTATAGTTATGGTCAGTGGCGTAACTCTTTGGGCCCCAATGTATTCATTTAGTTAATAATATTTCTTTAACATCTATAAAGGTTTTTCTCGATAAATATTTAAAAAAAAAACCATTAGTAGGGCTGGGGCCCCCTTTAAAGGCCACTGATGCGGCCGATTGATTGGATTGATATAGCTACGCCACAGATTATGGTACCTAGCTTTATATTTATTTGTCATGGTCCTAAAACACATTTAATGAGAGTAAATAATAGCGTACCTTTATCAAATACGCCGGTATTGAATTATTACATAAAACAAGATAATTATTATTATCATATATTTTAAACTATTTTGTTGATTTTTCATTTCCTTAATTAATGTTAATTAAACTGTAGTTCGTAAATTGTGGTCAGGTTTTAATATTTTGCGAATTAATATCTCCAAATGACGCAGAAATATTATTTATTTGTAAACTTGACGAATATTATTGGCCCTAATTTAAAACTTAGGTAGTTAATATCAAAATATAAAATCACCGAATATCATTTAAATTATCGAAATTTATGAATCTTTGGTCCATACTTAAAGTAAACGAGATAAAAATATTCAAATTATGCATAGGTATTGGAATGTTAATAATATTCGAGGTATATTTAAGATTTTGGAATGTATATGAAAATGTCATTTTTCGCCTTTTCTCAACACAGATTTCTACGTGACACTGGCGAAGTAATCTGTGCTCAACTGGCACGCTTTGAAGCAATTAACAAGAGAATTGAATTGAACACAGATTTGTGTTTGTAATTTATTTTTTTATTATTTTATTAATATTATTAAACGGTTTGTGAAATATAATATTTTTGCAATCGTACTCGTAGTATTTTTAAAGAAAATAATTTATTGTCTTATGTAGAGTCTTAAGTCTGCCTAAAACATAAGTTTCCTGCACCTTTCTTTAATATGAGTCTATATCTCAGCAAACATAACATAATACGTATAATATCAATTATTATAAATAAGCACCTAGCTATTTACATTAAAAATGCGCTTAAATGTCGCTAATTAGCAGGACGGAAATGTTATTAAATAATGCTTAAAATTAATATACTGATTACATCTCACTGAAGTGCGATTTCTTTGGTACGTCGTGCTAATAAGCGATAGTTAAGCATATTGATCTATTTCAAATCTCGTCATTTTTAAATTCGATCCCGTGGTGGTAACTGTGTCATTCCTCGGTCCAAAGCTAATGGCTTCTTTGGACCGTGTCAGGTATTTTGGCCGTGGATGGTCTACCTCCCGGAAGCCCGAGGGTCGGCTCTGGACTCCCCCAGCGACACTTGGCTTAGAACCGTTCGTGTGTTGCTGAAGCTGTATCCGTGACGCTCGTTCCATTTCTCTAAAAGAATTTAGGACTAATTATTGAAGCTTTAAATATGAATAGATTTATTTATGTAGAGAAAGACGGTTGTGAATGATTTATATTTAGTAAGATCTTCCTTTACTTAATTAACAAAAGAATTGCAATGACATAAAGAATGGAAACTGTACGCCACATACATGGAATTAAACTATGCCGCTCTAAATTAATACATTCGCAACACATTTCTCGATTAAATAAATCTAGTTTTAGAGCAGCTTACTTATAAAATCAGTTGGTGCTGAAATAATGATAGGTTATCATTATTAAAGTACCTACTAAGTATGCCAAAACTATAGATAAGTATTTTTATTAACTAAACTGAATGAAAGATTAAGATATTGTAAGTAAGTCTGTAAAAAGTAAAGTCATAAAACAAAAATGAAGTTATAAAAAATGTATATATGCATGTAAATAAATCTAACTGCAATACAGAAATGTAAAGTGAGAAGAGAAATGAACCAAGTAAAGGCACCCTCAAGTTATACGAACGTGCACATGTTACGATATGCATGAAGCGTTGAATAAATTAATAAGCATATATATTAAACTACTTTAACTGCTTCAATAGAGATTAGCAGTGAGTTTTTAATGTTATGTTATAGTAACGGTGGCTGAGTTTGTAAATACTCTACATATAAATAAAGCGTCTGTTTTTAATTTCGAATTAATAGCTTTTCACTAAATGCATAAGAAAGTATAAACGGTAGATACTAACAACAAAAAACCAAATTTTAAATTTTTGTCTGTATGTCTGTTTGTTTTTTCCGGGTAATCTCAGAAACGGACTAATCTTAACGGGACTTTCACTCGCAGATAGCTAATGTTATAAGAAGTAACTTAGACTTCTTTTATTTAAGTTTTATTTAATATAATTACCGAGCGGATTTTTGTGCTATAAAATTTAAATTTGTCAGGGAGCAACACATATATAATAAATGTATCTCGGAAGTAGGTATTATTGAAATGAAAAGATGAAATTAAAAAAAACACATTCTATAAAGCAAGAAATAATGAATACAATGATTACTGGGTAGATATAACTACTAATAGAATAATATTTCATTGAATGAAGTATTTCATCAGATACCATGATTGTTGTTTATTAAAACTGAAATAAGCGCTTGAACACAGTCTAGACTAAGTAGTTAGTTAAGGAAGATCTTTTGAAATAGTATACTAATAATGCATTTAATTATAATATTTTGTTTAGTTATAACTATTAGTTTAATATTTAATATCTTTTCATACTTTTTAAAAATGCCATATATACGCTTTAAGTCATTTCATTTTCGTTTCTGATGCAAAATTTATCTTAAGTACGGTTTTCAAATTTTACTATCACTAAACCTCATTAGAGTAACCTTAACGGGTCTTTTAAGGGACGATATGTTATAATATAATAATAATAATCATCATCATCAGCCCTTTTTAACGTTCCACTGCTGGGCACGGGCCTCCCTCAGTACGAGGGGGATCAGGCCATAGCCCACCGCGCTGGCCTAGTGCGAGTTGGCGGACTTCACATGTCTTACGAAAACTTGCTAGGTTTTCTCAGACATGCAGGTTTCCTCACGATGTTTTCCTTCACCGCAAGACAAGTGGTAATCATGATATAAATGATTCGCACATGAAAATATCAGAGATGCGAGACCCGGATTTGAACCCGCATCACTCGGTTATCCAAGCGAGCACGTTACCGCTGGTCTACTACTGTCTACAATATAATATAATAGTTGTACATAAATATTGTATCTGAACCCAGCTACAAGCAAGCGTCATGCAATGAGGGCTAAGCGATGATACCTTCACGTTCGTATATAGGAGGCTAGCGCGGACGTACGCTCCGGGGTCTTGATGCATGCTGGCGACGAGGGATACGCACCGCTGGAGAGGGCGAGGCGGCGCGCGCAGCACAGCGTGGCCGCGTACGCCGCGCGGTACTGCGCGTTCATTATCACGTAGATGATCGGGTTCACGCACGCGCTCGCGTACAGCAGGAGGTAGCCGGCGATGTGGAACACTAGAGTTTATTGAAATATATAATTGATGTCAAATATATTAGCGTATCACTTTGTTTTCTACGTGGCACTGGCGAAATAATCTGTGCTCAACTGGCACGCTTTGAAGCCATTAACAAGAGAATTGAATCACTTTGTAATCAAAAACAAATTATCTCTAGCTATGTATCTCTGTGCGAAATAACTTCAAAATCCGTTCAGGCGTTCTAACCTGATTGATAAATATCTATCTATCCAAACTTTCGAATTATAATATTAATAACATGGGACTAATCAGGTAGCTAATATACTGTTTCCTTATACTAACTATATTTCACTCAAATCGGTCCAGTTGCTTTAGCTTGAAGGAGAAACAAACGTACACACATACGACCTACCTACGTATTTTATTTATATATATTTAATGATATTTTTCCGTATCATTATAACAATCTAAAATATTAAAATGGTAAAATAATTTAACATTAATAACAAAAAAAATATTTATCAGTAATAAGAATTATTCTTAAAGGTTGCTAACACCGTGCTAAGCATCAGTGCGTAGCCCAAGTACCTATAGATCGATGATTAACTAGGTTAATCGATAGTTCTGCTAATTGGAACGATTAATGTTAACGCTATTTTTCATGTTGCAATTACATATGTAGTTATAAATATTGGATGATACCGCTTTGTGAAAGTTTAGAAATTCTTTACTTTTTATTTTATTTTAAGTGGGCCAGTCAATTTCCAACACATCATAAGTCCTAAGTTGGTTTACGGATTACGGAAGGAAAACAAAATATTATAATATTTTGTTTTCCTTCCTACTGGTATATTATGATTCTCATCAACAAAAATGTTTGATACTTTTTAATTATTGAATTTAAAATTAATGGTTCTTACTAGGGTAATGTACGTGACTGTCAGCAACTTTTGCGATAGTTATGGGCAGGTAGCAGATAAGGAAGGACAGGAAGATTGCGAGGACCATCTTCGTTATCCTCCACTCGTTCCGACGTGCTTTCGTCTCTCTAGTGTCCTTTATGGTAGAGCGCTTGTCGCTACCATTGTTTAGGGTTCCAGGGTTCGTGTTTTGGGAGCGCTGATGTTCCCGCATCCTTTGTTCGGAACTGAAAGTAATTGAATTGAATTAGTTTAGCATTCTTTTCTTAATATAAAAGACAATTAGTTAATTATCTATACTAATGTTATAAAGAGGAAACATTTATTTGTTTGTTTGCATTGAATAGGCTCTGAAACTACTGAACTGATTTGAAAATTCTTTTACTGTTGGGAAGCTTGACTATCCCCGAGTGACATAGGCTATATTATATTTTCATAAAATAAGGGATCCTTACTAAAACTCCAATAGCGTAACCCAAGATAGCAAAATCTAGGGATGAACCCGAGCGAAGCGAGGCTGAGTCACTATTCACCAAAACATTCCTCAAGTCATTACAAATGGTTGCTTTATAACATATTTTTTCAAGAATCATTGCTCCAAAGGCAATCAAAAAATATTGTGGTACGTGAGAAAATGACGACGACGAATGTTATGGATTACAAGGATTTATGAATAGCTTCGGAAAAGAAAAATATATTACCAATAATTCTTATATCTTTCACTACATTTTCACTATATTTGTCGTTTAAGTGACTGATCGCATTCGTGTGGAAAAATAAAGCCTGTTGGAACGATTTAGAGGATCTGGATAAGAAGCTTATATCGTCATATCCTATAATAATGTGCCAAGCGAAAGGATCATTCAGTTTTAGATATTGACGTGCAAAGCATATCTACCTACCAAGATCCAATTTCCAATGTTGTCATCCAAGGATATACAAAACTACAGCTGTGGAATGTATGAAAATATTCCCTAACGAAATTGAAAATTCAGAAAAATGAAAAAGAAATAGTGTTAACGTTTGAATCACTTGGTCTTTTTTAGACTATTTTCTGGCTGCTAGGTGGTTTCGTGGAAAATAAAAACCTAATAAGTAACATTTTACAGAGAGAGTGTTTGCAGTAAAAAATGCATTAAAAGATTCAATTTTGAGGAATGCCTTTTTTATTCGTCCACAAAGTTTGTTGTCTGACCCCCATAGATACGCAAGGTATACAATTTTATGATACCGTAAAACTCAATATAGTATAAAAATGTCAGCTCCCCATTTGTTCTTGCCCCATAAAGATAAGAAAAGCGCTTCAGAACATAAAACAGTTATAGATATATTCATGTACCTGGTTACATTAAAAATTAAAATTCTGAGCAAAAGATTCTCTATAATACGCACGTGAGTACGCCGACATCACCGACGAAATTTTGGAGTAACAAGGGTTAATTGCGCAAGAAATTCAAAGACTGTGTTGTTTTAAATATTCATTGGCACAAAGAAATTTATATAGACATTAGATAGTCTTAATTCTTTATTTAACAAATAAGTAGTATTAACATACAAAAATGTAGAAGTATTATTTTGATTCACGACGTTATCACTATCACTAAATACCATTAGTACATCAACCATCGTAAATTTAGAGATTTTGTTTATACGTCTCGACTGTTATGTCAATAAGTTGTAAATAACATTTAATAAAAAATACACATTATAATGCCTCCTTATCTAATATAAATAAAATCTTGCCTTATATCACATTACCAGTACGGTTTTTTACTACCACGTTTTATGTATCGTAAAATGAAGAATTTTGTAACCAGTTACCTGTGAACCACCCAAAATATCCTGGCGTAACATATGAAGATGAGCATCGCTGGCACAATAAAAGCTATGACAAAGAGGGCTGTTTTTGCTGAATGGCCGTATTCGTCTGGCACTATCGAACACGTGCCTAGTTCAGGATCGTAGTCAAATTTACCTGCAATCAAAATATAAACAAATTATTAGCCATACTACAAAACTCAACCAACTTTTAACTCAATCACTCATAATTTAAAATTTAAATTTTGATGCTTTTACTATAGTGAATAGTCTAATCTTCTGATTTACCATTTTTATACATAATGTCTGCAGATAAGAAATATTTTTTATTTTCAGACTTCAAACCGTAGTACTTCAATCGCCTTTTATTTTTATCTTTAATACAGCAAACATCGTCTTCATTACAAAATTCGATACTATAAACATCGCTTTCGCTCTTATAATATTGATTCATTTACCTTCAGACTAGAAGATACACAAAATAAATTTATAGTCAATTCAAACTAAAAACCATTAAGTTTAAATTTAAATCATACGAATATCATTGAAAATGTTAATTCATACATCTCAAAGGAATACAAAGGAATTTTGGCAGTTTAATAGCTTCACTGCTTTACTTAATAGGCTTGTGTCTGTAAACTTTTATTTATTTACCTATGCAAATAAGCGCTTCTATTCTATCAAAATTAATACGTTAGTAAAATACATGCTTATTTCTTATTACATCTATTTAAATACTCCGCAATAACACTGATCCTACGCTACAAAGGATTCAGACATCTGTAAAGGTACGTTTATGTGAACGGTTAATGTTTGATAAAATTAAATGTTTTGAGGGTTTAAGTGGTAATTTTTACCAACTATTTTCTTATCATTACAACTAGTGTTGTAATAATAATATAATATTTGGTGAATGCTTTTTTTAATTTTATAATGTAAAATTCAATGAAATTTTTAAATATTTTATTTTCTTAGTGATTAGATACTGACTAGTGACAGTATGTAATAAGTTTAGGTTATTAGAGAAATTTATTATAGTAAATACATAGAGATATATATTTACATCTAAATGTAAGGAATGTCTTTAAATAGTAATGTTTAGATCGAACAATAAGAGAACCGCAAATTCGTCCTACACCGTGAACCGAAGAAAACGAGGTCGACGTAGGCTTTGAGGCAAAAAATAAAAACCGCTTTTAAAGACTGTTCAGGAATTAAAATTCAATTTCCCCAAACTGAAAGGTATTAAGTATACTAGATAGGTATCAAGGATCGGAGCTCGATGTCTTTAAATATTGTCATCTGGAATACAATTATTTGCAATTTCCAGTCGATACGTGGTTTATTGGAAGTATTATTAATCGACTTAATGTATGTATATAGTTACCGTGTTAGTTATTAAACAGAAATCCAAGAGAAGCGTAAGAAATTTTGGTATACAATATTAAGTAACTGAAGACAAAAATAATTATTCATTTTTAATTCAAAATCTGTCAACCATAAATACTCATTTATTACCTAATTTCAGACTATACTTAGATTAGTTGCATATTTAATGAATACAAAATTTAACATATGAAATTTTATATAGAAATAGCAGCTGTAAGACCAGATTTATGAACGTATTTATTAATTATAACTTACCCCAGACTCCAATAAGCGTCGGTATCTGCATCCCGTACGAGAACATCCACGAGAAGACGATCATGAGCGCTATGTTATGTTTGCGGTACACTCTCGCATACCAGCTGTGGTGTGCTATCATTATGTATCTGAAACAATATTAAATGCTTAATTACCATTAATTATTGTTGTTTTGTTTAATCTCTAATCAAATATCTAAAAATTAAAGGTCACTCACTCATCATTAAAAACCGCTACGACATACGATTATAAAGATGAAATTTAGCAGGGAGGTAGTTTATAATTAGAAGACATCCGCTAAGAACGGATTTTGCAACAGGGTCGGATTAAGGAGGTTAAAAGGTAGTACTAGCAAGTTTGTATGAAAGCCCTTTATCTTTTATGCTACTAAACTAACTTTAAATATTGACAGAGAGCACTTAGGACTAGGACTGAACTAGAGCGAAACGAGGGTAAGTTGCTAGTAACAAAGATAAAGTATGTACTATGGGGGAGGGCAGCAATTGCCGCTTGTATAATTATTGTTAGATCTAGTTAAAGTAAAGCAAAGCTCAAACTGAGATTTCCTTTCGACTGATTTGAATAAATTTGCGTAATATATAAAAACTAGCGACTTGCCCTCGCTTCACTCGGGCTCTTCCCTAGATTTAGCACAGGCAAAGCTGCGAGATTCGCTAGTTATACATATAAACCTTCCTCTTCATTCACTCTATCTATTAAAAAAAACCGCATCAAAATCCGTTGCGTAGTTTTAAAGATTTAAGCATACATAGGGATATAGGGACAGAGAAAGCGACTTTGTTTTATACTATGTAGTGATATTTGATTTCCTTTGGTAAACATTGAGAAAATAATTTCAAAGAAGTTTCGTGTCGGGTGCCAACTAAACCCACGCATGAAAAGTAACAAAAATGAACTTCTGATTGTCTTATAGCAGTCTAATAATGAACATCGCAGCGTTAGAATTCCTACCAGTTTTTCTTTTCCAACGCATAACAAATGAATAAAACGAGCAGTAAAAAATTATAAACAATCTGATATTGAAGCCATATATAACTTTAATTTCAATACATTAGGTTATTTTCAAACGAGGGTCTTTGTGGTCTGTTTTATTAGTAGCAGGATAAATATTGAAAACGAAGCCATAGTTAGTACTAAATATAAATACCATATTGTTAAGTTCAAAAACAATAATTACTATAATTTATCGTCTAATATACCCCGAGCGTTCACTCTTGGAGTCACGACAGTAATACGTGCACATTGGATATTGTGCAGAGGGTTGGCTGATATTACTGTAAGACCAAACTTATTTTATACCTGATTTCATTTGCAATAATGTTCTCTACACCTGTGCCACCTGAATTACTTGACTTTAGGTTATACTTCAACTACACTGTGACGAAATTATTTGTAAATTTTAGAATTTAATGTAAGGGGCCATTCATTTATTACGTAAGACTATTTTCGCTAGTTTTTGACCCCCTCCCCCCCCAATTATAAGAAAAAATAAGAATAGGCCGACCCCCTCCCCCTGTTTAATATTTATTACGTAAGAGTCTAAAAGAAAAAATTAATACACTTTTGGGGTATTTTAATGTTTATTTTTCAAAGTAACAATTTTTTGAAATGTTTATTTGTATTTTTCTATTTCTCGGTTGATCGCGCTTTTTCAAAGTATCATTTTAACTTTGCGCATTTTTTTGATCTTACGTAAGAACTATCGAGACTCCCTCCCACCCCTTAGTAAGAAAACATAAGACATGGTCGACCCCCTAAATTGTCTTACGTAATAAATGAATGGCCCCTAAGCTTACTCCTCATAAATTAATAAAAATGTTGGGACGTTAGCACACATAACTATTTAGATCCATGGTAAGCTATGGATACCAGATGGTTGATACATTACACTTATATATCTCTAAATTGTATTTTTATTATTTATATTTAATAAACATCCATAACTGAAGTACATTCGTGTCAAAGGAGTTCCTTCTGGGGGGCTCGAACCTGTAACCGCTGGCACATCTCCATAAACTGAGCTAAATGTGGCATCATGAATAAGTATATCTTATAATATTTTCACAAATATTTGATAATATTATGCTCTAAGATCTTGCGGAATATTTTACATCGGTCTTTGTTGATATTAATAATTCTAAAATTTACCTAGGTAATATAATTCTTTGTTAAATTGTGAAGTATGGTTATATTTGCCAGTGTTTATTTAGTCACTTTTAATTTGTACCTACCTATGTGATAGTACAAATATGAGTAGATTAAACAAGTGTTTACTGTTTTATATTTCGCCTATCAAAGCTTCGTCATAGCTGCTAGTTAGCTTAAAGCTTTATAGTGATTTATGGAACTTGTACAAAAGTCACAAACATCAATCTCAATCTCGTTTTTTCCAATATTCACGACCTATTACACCTGTTAGACATTGAAATACACAAAGCGAGATTTCTATCGTAAGTTATTTCATTTTCCTCTTCACTTGTCACATTGCCAACAAACGGTTGTAGTAGGCAATTCTAGCTTTACATAATACATTTAAGAGTTTATGACATGAAATAAAGTGGGAAATCTTCTTCGATATACTCTTGTCGTTACTACAACACAATTTTCATTATGGCCTAGTCATAAATTTATAGATTTTTTTATATAGTCTACTAGCGACTCGTCCTTTTACGCTCGAATAATTGCTCATAGATTAGATATTTTCCAACGGTAAAAACGGTACGCTACATGTCGATCCAGATAACCAGGCAAATTTCTTCAAAATCTGTCCTGTGCTTTATTCATGATGCGGTCACATACATACAGACGAAAATTCTAAAAAGCATAGATTTCGCATGGACAATAATAACTATTTTAATATGATATTTAGAAAAATATTTAATGTTCAGATTCCATTTATAAAAAATATAAAAAAATATGGTGACTCTATTCGTCTGGATTGATAGCTATTGGTACATGAATACATTTAGTGTTAATAAATATATTCATGTTATATAAGGTAAAAATAATATTAACGCGAACAGTTTACTGAATGGAATTCTTATATACATATTTACTTTCAAAATTACGAACTTTAAAGGAAGTCTGAAAGTCTTGAAAGTTCATCTCTTATTAAACTCACTTAGAAGACGAACTTTCAAAAATTCTAAGGACCTAGAAATGTTAAAAAACATTAATTCAAACTTTAACTGGTCGTCTACAACGATTAAAACAACAGAATTGTAAGCAAATGAAACTTTTCCGTGTATGCTTAGCTCATTCATTACATCTAAATTAAATTTTGACGAGATTTAAATACAAAATAAGTTTCGTGTACTGTATGTAGCCCATTACCATAGAGAGGATTCCGTATCATCGAATTGCGAAACTCGAATAATACAGAAAAGTTAAGCAGTGCAAACGTATCGTACGTATTCGTAGTAACGCGTGCGGTACAGTTAACATTTTTATGAACCTACGAGGAGTGACTCGGGTTGTCATCTAAATGCAAATTCGTAAGCCTTTCAAAAATAACTTATTTAACTTATGTTTTTAAAAATCTCATCAAATAATATTTTTTTGAATGATAAAATTGTACTAGATTATTTAGTAGTAAAATATCTTAATTAGTATTAATTAGTTATGTGGATATTTACGCTACTAATGCTATCTAGGAAAATACGTACTCGCAAGCAAGACAAACACAGTTATCCCTTGACCTGAGCTCGGATACTTCTATTGTCCACCAGCACAACAAACGTCCGCATGTTTTGCATTTTTATTACAAATTATTATTCCATGTACGCTAGACTCACGGACGGTAAATCTTCAAGTATAATGAAAACCAGATCCTATAAATATTGAGATTATTAATAGGTAAATATTTATTATTATAAGTCTAGCTTTTAAAATTTTGCTTTTAAAGCTTTTAAAATTTTGAAATTCATAATTAAAGTTAAATTAAAGTTTGTGACTTTACTTGGTAACTTTAAACTTCTTAAGTAAAATCAATAATACCTAAGTACCTATTTAGAACATTAAACTATCATTTTTTATAAAATAAAAAAAAATAGATCGATAATCGATTTAGTTCGTATTATGGATTTGGTTTTTGAATTTTTCATGGATTCTAGGTTTCTTTCCTTTTTGATAAACACCCTCCTGTTCTTCATCTCGCATTGCGATATTTATTGGTTACTTACACAATTCTATACCTTCGTAAAAATCGTTTTATACAATTATATTATGTTATTTCTCATGAGACTCACCTGTTTAAAGTAATGAGTGCGATACTCAGTAGGGAAACGCCAACGTTCCCATACCGCAGGAACGGTACCAGCTTGCAGAGTGCACCCCCATGGGACCAAGTCCTCGTCCAGAAGCCCGATATGGCGAATGGAAGTACCACAGCGCAAAATAAGAAATCTGCTATGCACAAGCTAAAAATAAAAGAAAATTTTACTATAAACATATTAAAATAATTGTAAAAACAGGATTTTTTGTGACGTAAAGTTGGTAGAGTGCACACATTTAGGTAATACTGTATGGAATCTGAATATGAAAACATGACTAAGAGCTACTTTCCAAACTGATGTTTTTCATGAACGGGTGAAAGTAATAAGGAAAAAATAAAACTAAAACTTTTTATTGTACGTAGATTTGTTTTGCTACTCTTATAATATAAATAGTTCTAGTGAATGGGTTATCTTTTTATTACTTCAATATAACTTACTTAACTTTTATATGTAAATAAGTATTGGAAAAAATATAATGTATATTGTATAGTTTCTAGCGAACAGATGCTATCTAATTAATAAAAGCAGTAGCGATAGAAACACATTTACTATAAATATATATAGTACCTAAAAAATCTAGTTTAAACGTCGTACATGACGTGTTTCTGGCCGTGGGTAGCGGCTTTGATTCCCACCTGAAGCGATTTAACATCTATTAGAGTACGATTGAGGAACATTCTACTCTAGTAGAGTTTTAACAGATAGTTTTCTGATAAGGAGAACTGTGTATGAAAACTCATACAACTGGTTAGGTCACGAAGAGGCTTTGAGGAAAAAGCTATAAAGAAATGTAAACAGAGTCGAATCGAAATTTTAACTGAAAAGATTTTAATTAAAGTAAAACCTAACACACAAAAGTTAGTAATTCAGAAATTTCTTAGGTAGATATTCTACAATGTGAATACACTAAATGTATTAATATTTAGTTATAAATTATATTTAAACATAAAAATACAGTACATAAACAATACATCATAGAAAGAAAAAACATTTTAGTGCGATGTTTAAGTTTGGCTATACACTACTGTATTTTACACTATGTAGTCCGCACATATTCTTTTACAAAAGAATTTTTAGTAGGTAGTAATTTTAAGAATCGAATATTTTAAATTTTAGAAATACTTTGTTTTAAATTTGTGTTTGCTGCATACTTAAACGGGCAGGTATGATGAAAAATAACTTAGTTGTTATATAATATTAAAAGTTCACACAAATATCGTCGAGACGAGAGCATGCATTAAGCAACGTAATACGTATACAAGCTAAGTGCATAATTAATTGTGACATGTGAGTTTTGTTCATTTTTTTGTGTTCATAGTAGTATAGTACTGGAAAGAGAATATTGTATACTTGCACTATTTTGCACTTTTTATTTTAAGTGTTAAGCTGATAAGACGGCGACTTCTAGATTTTTTCTAGATTTCTTTCTTCGCTACGATTATTTTTTTGATTCATACGAAATAACAAAATACTGTTTAGAATTTAAAACTTACCTAATAATGAAGGCAGCAGCAACATTCCTCACTTTAGGGCATTTAAGAAGCGCAACCACAGTGAGAAGATTGCCGAGTAGACCAACCACCATAATCATCCCAGTAACAACAGCCGCAAATGTGAGAAGAGCAGGTGAAAATCTGGAACAAAGTAAAATTTTCCTATGAAAATGCATTCCCAGATACACAGACCGAAAGATACGGACTATTAAGGACTATTTATTAATAGTATTTTCCGTTAAAAATAGTATTTTCCGACTTAGAACTAAAAATAAATTACAAGCATCATCACAAATAGTATAAAAAAGTCGTATCCCACTGTCTGTCACTATGTATGTTTAGATCTTTAAAACTACGCAACGGATTTTGATGCGGTTTTATAATAGATAGTGATTCAAGAGGTAGGTTTTAATATATGTATAATTTGTCAAGTTTATGTATACTTTTACTAGCGAAACCCGTGGCTTCGCTTGCGCTAGTATTAGTATATTGCCAAAATACACTGAACGAAGGAACGAAGTTCCACAGCTTAGATTAGACATAAGTAAGTGCACTCTATATAATTTATTAGAATTTATTTTATTACTATGATATTATTTATTTTCCAAAGTTGTATATAAAAACATTATTTTTATTACTGTTTTATTCAGATGATAATATACTGCTAGCACAATGCAGTATTTAACAGCCTTTTTTATCTGCAAGTCAAACCTCCCGCACGCACCCCGTACATAAACTAAATGTATGGGCCCATTAAATTTTTTGCCATAAATAAGACATATTAACCATATTTTGTTTTCAAGTGTGTTTTCAGATCCTTTTTTAGTCTGTAGGTAAGCAAATGTATAGTACTACTATATTCTAAAATGTCTTACATACGAGTAGACTGTATATTGTAGAGGATTGAATTGGATGAAATTAATGTAGCGACTAATGTTTAAGTCCTTAAAACGATAAGATAACCGACATTGTTATGCAAAGCTTATTATAATAACAAATGCAAGTGCATCTCTTATTCGTTTTGGCTAGACAAGATTTTTGAACTAAACTTGCTATAAGTTTAAGAAAATTGAAGTAGAAGCCAAAAGAAAAACAGTACAACTATTACGAAACAGAAAGTGGATTTATGAATTTTTAATTTAAATTAAAATAAATGAATACATAACCTGAAACTTTTGAGTGCCCATGAGACCAGTTTTTTCGTCTAGCTTTTATTTTGCTGTTAAAACTTTTTATTAAAACTAATTTTATTAAGGCTAAAATAGATAGAATTTCTAAAAGCGTTAAAATAAATTAAATTTCAAAAATTATACAATACAATACTTCTATTTGAAGTCACTTAAAAAGTAGTCTTAAGTTACGCCTCATAACATTAGCTATCAGCAAGTAAACGTCCCATCAAAATCGGTCCAGCCGTTTCAGAGATTAACCGGAACAAACAGACAGACAAACATTTTAAAAATTGGTTTTTAGTTGTTAGTATCGTACATACTTTCATATGTATTTAGTGAAAAGCTGTTTATTTGAAAATAAAAACAGACATTTCAATTTTATTTATATGTATATGTAATGTATAGATGTATAGATGACAGGATATTTTTTGTTAAAAGAATAATAGGTCGCTTAAATCACCGGTATTATTTATTTCGAAAGGTGTATTCATATTCCTAGTAATTTAATACGTTATTCATACTGTACATTTAATTTGCATGGAAATAAACATAAAGAAATCCACGTTTTACTGCCCTTTAACACGTACCTTACGTTAAAAAAGTCTATAACTTGCAAGGGACCTTTCAGTTAATACTTTTATTTATCAAGATTTTTGGTTCGATATTTTCCTCTTTTAGTACGAAACTGTTTTACTTTAAGTTAATGTGCAATTGCTTGGCATAAAAATGCTTCATTCTATAACCATGAGATACTAAGGAATTAGTGATAGTAAATAATTTGTGTCTGACTGTCTGTGACGGCACCACAAAAAAACTACCGCACAGATTTTGATGTATTTTGGTATGATGATGATGAGCTCTACATAAAAAATATTTTATCTCTGAGAAATCTACTAACCGTTAGAAAAGATTTTTTTTTGAAAAAAAAACTAAGTCCATTTCACGTCCACATAAATTTCCATTACTCGTATTCATAATCTTCCTTATTACAAAATAAGACAATTGGTTAATCGGAATTAAAAAATGTTCTCCGTCTTAAGAAATTGAATTCAAAGAACCTTCAAAGCTTTACAAGCTCATCTAAAGGCCGGATATGTTTTGTGAACAATTTACATCAAAAGCGAGTCGTAATATGTTAGAATCTTGATAAATGCTTGCGAGAAGGAAGTGGAAATAATTTAAAACAATAAGGAATTAAAAGGATTCCATTGAAAAGCTTTGTCGGTGAAACGTATAAAGGACCCTCGAGGAGACTTTTATTTGCGCTTTACGGTATTTTTTGCATTATGTTGGCTTTGAGTCCAGGGACATAAAGTAGGTATTATATGCTTAGAGAAATACATAATGGTGTATGGTGTATATAAATATTAATTTAAAGTTCACGTAAAAATCGTAAGAAATTAATCAATTACTAGTATAATTTTAGTAAATCAACAAAAAATGCAAGCAATTGAGCGTTGAAACGCTTTGAAAAATAAAAATAGCTATAAATCCATGAAGTATAGATCATATCTCAGCGTCAATGTGTCAAACTAGAATAAGAAACTTAGAAACACAGTTTCGCAGCGAAAATATAACGTCAATAGAAATAACTTAATTCATGTATAATATTGTAAGTACTATAACGCAAAGTGAGTGGTAGCATAAATTTTCATACAATAATATTAAATCTTAGCTAAAATATTGTTCGGTATGTGCTTACTTAGAAAGTTCACTCTGCTGTACATTGGAAGTTATGTCTTCTGTATAGTTGAAAACATCTGAATCTGCCATTTTGAATACCTGAAAAAGAAAAATATTATTTTATTTATTTCTTATATCTTCAATAAATATAAATTTAAATATACATATTAAAATTTTCAAGACAAATTTTTGGTTTATTTAATAAAGTTAATATAAAAAATGGTCTGAAATAGCTTCAATTTAAATTACGTATGTTTTAATAATAGACATTTACTTTTATAGCCGCATCTGTCGGTTACATCATCTGAGGTTACCAGGACAATTTGATCTAACCTCCACAATTAGGATCAAGATGAGACTCAATACCAAACGGCTCTTTAATAAGATCTTATTAAAATAAAAATAAATATTACAAACTTTATATCGAATTTCATTAAACCAAGTTAACTCTTCTTTAAAGAAGATTATATTATATTTATTGATACTATTATAGATTATGTATTTTAAATATTGGTCAGAAATTAACATCTATATACATTAATCTCATTAAAGTTGATTATTGTCCGTATACGTGTAAATATTGGTTCTAATGAAATACACTAATAACTACATTAAAACACTTCATTTATCACTATTATACTATGTACCTACATAGTATGTACATGGACGGTCATTCCTTTTAACTGTCTAGTTCCGCCATGACCAACTAGAAATTAGGATCCAGAACAAATATCCTCTTTATATGCTAAGATTAAAGGAAATGACTCAGGATTTGGCAGGACGCCTATATTTGGGTAAAGTATCCTGTACAATATCCTATTCTGATGTTTAAAAAGAAAACGTCATGGGTGAATGAACGAATTGTTACTAATAACCAAACTATCTACGAATGTCAGATAATTTCTAACTTCATGTTCTTATATTTATACATTAAAATAACGTAATATTATGGAACAGACGTGACGTAAACATTCCGTAGTGAAATATTTAAATATAGATTTAGTGATTTAAACTATTGTATAATTAATTCAAAAAATGTACGTTATTAAGAGGATTATTAAAGGACTTATACTATTTAATGTATCTCGTTGCTCCTAAATAGATAAGATAATATGATAGCCGTAAGAATTAGTATAATTTAATTATGAAATTACTTAAAAGTGTGTTTCAATGTCATTGCCTGCCTCATTATTTTTGTGATTTTGTACTTATATCAATGCTATTTCTTTTGATGTTATAAATAGATGTTTTCTAAAGTATAGTGTCTGGGCCTTCACCTACACAGCAGGCGAGTAATGACAAAATTCCAACTTTTTTTTTAATAACGTTCAATAACAATATAGACAGCTTAATATATTATACCTAACTATGATACTACTACTGTAATGTAAATGTGTATGTAGGCGTTTATTAATTACATCTACACTATACTCTGTCTATTTTAGTGCATTAAGTCAAACCACTTTATAGGTGCTTAAGGTTATGAAGGTTTCATTGGCTAGAAAAGGCCAAAAAAAACCCCTACGTAATGGGACGTCGCATGATCGCTTGTATCCTCAACTACGATGCCCCGACTGCAGTTCTGCCATAAGAGATCAAAAAACCATGGGGGTGCTTCAGCTTACTTGCTAGCTAGCTTTAGCTTACCTGGTACTCATGTGACAGCTGTTCAGCTTCAGCAGCACAGCTGAACAGCTGTCACATGAGTACCAGGAGCAACACGCATGGAACACCGCCCACCAGAGTGGACCATCTCCCTGTGTCTCTTGACTATGCACACCACGACCAACAAAATTTATAGGCTGTTCATAATAAAATATACGAAAAATTGCATTAAATAGAAGTATAAATATTTATCAATTCAAGAACTAGAGAAACTATTAGTTTAGTTGTTATAAAAGTGGAAAAAACAATCGAGGTAAGTATGAAAAATCCATTATACAGAAGTAAGCTGTGTAACGCAATAACTTTATTGTTAGCTGATTTGACCAGAAATTACTCCAAGCGTAACAAATGAATGCGATACACGCGATTTGCATATCTATGAATAAAAAATTAAGTTCAGAGTAACATTAAACCCCTTAATGGTATATTTAGTTGACAATCAATTTTAATGGGAAAAAAGTATTTTATTGCGAAAAATTGTAATTTTAGTCATAATAAATGTGCACTCTGTTTAGTTTTTAAATTTTACATAAAAGCTAACCTGAACTAATTTTAACCTTTCTTAGAAAAAAAATAATGAAAATCAGTTTTCTCTTAGCGAAGATACGACATAACACAAAAAGTAAAAATAATCAATTTAAGTAACTAAGCTAATTTGTAGTCGCTAGAAAATAAAAGACCATATTATAAAGATGTGCTTCACTACATAGTATAAAACAAAGTCGCTTCCCGTTGTCTGTTTTTATGTATGTTCGATCTTTACAACTACGTAACGGATTTTGATGTGTTTTTTTAATCGATTGAGTGATATAAGTCAAATCAAATCAAATCCACAAATATTAAAGTTAAGCCTATAACATAATAAAATTTTTTACATAGGAAGGTACGTGCCTACTAAGTATAACAATTACAAGCCTTAATAAAGTTTTACATTGCATGTTTATTTACCCCACATTTCTGTGCCACTCCTTGGTTTGGTTCACTGAGTCTACACAATACTCGTGTCAACGTCCACAATATAATAAGGTTATATGAATTGAATCTCATTGCATAGATTATATAATAGATCGTTGAGAATCTACTATATGACAATCTGACGCCTGACTGGATATCGTTGGAGAAGATTAAATTGATAGTCTAGGTATTTGGGTGTATTTGAAAAAATATAATTAGGTACATGTTATCAATTTTGGTTTTACTTTGGATTAACAAAATGTCATAAAAATTCTTTGTAATACAATAAAATATATGTTTAGAGAGTTTCCAATTCTACAGTAGTAGTTTGAAAAAAAAAGATTGTTTTCTTCTGATATTTTAATTATTTGATGTTTCCACCATATTATTTTACAATACGATGCATTAATTATGGGGTTTGATGGTGATTAGTTTTAAAAATGGCTTACATATAAAAATATATATTCGACTAAGCACAGTTTTATAGATACAAGTTTTGAGTCTTTTATTAATTAACACTGAAACGATAGAATACTTTTAGGGTGTGTACACCCAAGCGTAACAACGATAATTATTCGCTAGTATAAGAATAATTTCTCTTCTATATTAGTTTGCTCTTATTCATGGCAGTCATACAATACCAGAGTAGTATGTTTGAGTTTTGAAGCTCTAACAACTTAGCGTCTTCATAAGACAAGAACATATTAAAGTAGTCTTAAGAAGATTTTGTATTCTTAGAGTAAGCAGTGCAATCTAAAGATAAATAGAATATTATTGTGTATTTCTTTATAATATTAAACCCAACGATTCTTATCTATATACCTACTGATATTTGAAGAGAGAACTTTGCGTAACTTTTAGGACATAATGAACCGAAGTAAAAGAATTCATTTTTTGTATTTTACAGGTTTATTATTAAGATATTTACCGATTTCAGACGGGCATTTAACGCGGTGGTAACTTCCAACTTCCTCATCGTTTTATATTATAATCTCATATATTTTATTAATAAACAAAGTACTACAACATGGATTATAAATCTTAAGACTTCTCTACTTCAATTTATGAGAACGCCTGAACGGATAACAATGAAACTTAACTTACTTAAATTTAGTTAATGCTAATGATAGATAAAAGTAATAATCTGAATGACCCAAGTCTTCAAAAATAGCAATATTCTTGAGAGAATAAGAGTTACAGTTTTAGTCTTTCTAATAAAATACCCGCATGTACCTAAGTGTGCTGGTTACTAATAATAACTATGATCTTTAATAATATATTTTTATATGAAAAATATATTATTTATCGATCTATACTTAATGCACCGAATTCTTATTTATGGAGTAGTTTAAATATCTGGTTAAGCATCAGTTTAGCAAGATCAAAAATCCCTACATGACCTATTTACTGCGAACCAGTTTTAAAATCTGCATAGTTGTATACAAACAATGCACTGCCAGATTCCCTTTCCCTTGCTCTTCGCAAAGTTGCTTCTCACCCTTAAATTTTGTTAAAAAGCTATTTTCAATGCAAAAGCTACTTATAACATATTAAAGAAACTAGATTTATTTCTGCAATCCTGTTATTACCTTCTTTGAATGTTAGAAGAAATCATATTACATACGTATAAGTATAAATACAAATGTCCACTATATATTTTAAATAATTATTTATTAGGGTTCAAAGTCGAGTCAGATATACTTTTAAGTTTATTTCATGATCTTTCCATGACAATACGAAGCTAGAATTTAAAGAACCTTTAACTAATACACATTAAGTACCATTTGGCTTCAATGTATGGAAGTCGAAATGGACAAAACGGTTTCGAATAAAGGAAAACAACAATTACTATTCTGTTGTCAAACGATATTCGATTCTGTATCAAAAAAGAGTCGTTTTACATTTTTGTTTAAAGATAAAGATAAACATAACGATACGCTACGTTAGTAATATTATAAAATAAGTACTTCAGTGGTAGCAACGTTTGCCTTTGAACTGATCTTCATACATACAAATATGAATTGTATGACTTTCTCTTAGACAAGCATTGAGTATCTAGTTAGTAGCTTATTAGTAAGTTCTATCTGTAGTATTAAAATATTTCACAGTTTCTTGTACGTATTATTATTATTCCGAAGTTATTCTCTACTGGCTTTAATATATAGTAACTTCATTAAGTACTTATTTATGAAGCGAGAGCTATTCAAGATTTAAGTAAGCAGCCTATAGCAACCGTTCATATCTAAAAATTACACACAAAAAAATTGAACTCGAACAATAGGCTCACTGTATAGAAAGCCACAAAAGGCAACAAATTAGCGATACAAATGTGTAGGAGTTTAAAAAATAATTAGACCACTTAACGCTGTTCGTTCAAAGAACTTGAACTCATTCAAAACTACGTAGATATACAGACAAGCATGTTTTATTTAGTATATGAAATTTTTGCGGTTAGCACTACATCATGTTTCACGTTTTAATCAATGGTCGTTCTATTGTTTGAATAGTTGAGAAATCATCTGAAAAGTAAGAATGATTCATTATCAAAGTATTTCGTTTTGTAGAAATGTATTGTGATATTCAACAAAAGGTATTTATTGTTTTAAAATTTATTGTTTCACCATTACAATGGGAAACCACGTTACTCTGGGGCCTGTTTTGATATGGGGCGTTGGACTCGACTTAAATTACATAGGAATGGTAAAGACTAAGAAATATTTGTCATATTTTTGTAGAAAAAGTTAAAATTTGTTTTTTTCATAGGAACACAGTCTTTTCCAAATTATTAATAGTATGGAGACTTTTATTAAATGGAAAAAGAGTACTCGACCTCATAGTCATACTATCCAAAGACTACATGAGGTAGATGCTTAAATTTTATATATTACATCGAATAAACGCTGTTTAACAGATAACTTGTAATTTGTATGTAACAAATAAATAGAATAAGCTTCTTTAATAACTATTAAGAGTCACACGAGGGTACTTACAAGTTAATCTAGGTTTGGGATTTCCGTAATGAAAGTCGACATTCAAGCTAAATTTAGATACCGGAACGGAAAACGATTCTTGTATTTGAAATGAGAAAAGCTATTCCTGTACTTGTTTTTATAACATTGTTAAAAAAAGTATAAATAGTATAGTATATATAATAATCTTATTTTTAGACAGTTTATTTTACCAGAAACTAAATGACGTAAACTGATAATTCTTAAGAACTCGTAAGTGTACGAAACTTTTAAGTAGATCCGTTAAATGTAATACATTATCACAATATTAGTCAATAACCCTTTATTACTTAACCTAAATTTCTTTCTTTTTATATTATTTTTGCATTTTTATACAAAATATACGACTCTACCTAATACCAAATGTAAGCCATCTATACTATTTTAAATCAAATATTAGTGCAGCCGCTCTCCTGCAGCGTACATATCTATTTATGGAAGGAAAGTGCAGGATGTAAAGTAATTTAAGCACTATCCAGAGAATCCTTTTATTACAATATTGTCTAAAGAAAAGGAACGAAGTAGAGTGTAATTTGTGAAGTAGTATATAATTATGTTTCAATCAGGCTTATTATGTTTATGAACGAAACGTCCGACGATTCTAATTATAGGATATACGATTCTATTATATAGCATCGATTAATCTTCATAATAAATTTATAAATGTATTAAATCTATTTATACTCATTATTTTTATTATTTAGTTGCATAAAAGCTGCTGCATAAAACTTGTATACTATGTAAAGTTTAATAAAATTGTGAAAGGTTTGTCTTATAAACAAATAATAAATAAATATGTTGGGACATTATTACAACAACACCATCTAGTTCTGTGGTAAGCTACTAGGCTTGTGTTACGGATACCAGATAGTTGATACACTACACATATTATATCAATTTTAAATACTGCATAATATTATAAATATAAGCACCCATGACTGGAGTACAAACATTCGTGCTCAACAAATAAATGCCCCCAAGCGGGACTCGAAACCGCGACCGCTAACGCAGAATGTAGAGTCACACACCAATTGAGCCAAAAATGTCGTCAAATCAAGAAGAAATTGTAACACAATTGCAATTGAAACGTTAAGAACACTTTTTCTTGATGAAAATCAAATAGGTTCATTTATTTGATGTTAATCGAGATTATAATTAAACTAGTAATAATTCAACTAGATTAAGTTATACGTATAAAACACGTTACAGGAATATATTAGTTTCAAAGGCAATAAATTGCAACAAAACGTATAAAAATTGTAGTAATTTTCATATTTTTTCTAAGCCATTTTTGTAAGCTTTCAAAGCAATTTCGTGTCACAGAACATAACTAAAACATTAAGTAGTGAGATATGCGATCTTTATTACTCGTGACGACTGAATATATTCAAAAATTCTCCTCGTTACAGTGCTGTGTGGGTGTTTCTGACAACACAAATTGCCTGAATCATATCCTCCGCAGAGACGGGAGCGATGCACCGACAATTAACTAATTTAAGGCGACAAGTTAAGTACTTAAGCATCGCTTTAATAGAAGGGAAAACGCCTACGATGGCTGGGATATTGTTATAAATGTTTTTTCATAGTAAGAATTTCTTCGCAAAACTAATTTTCCTAATGGTTGGTTCATCAGTTGTATCACGAGATTTTTTAAAATATGCTTAACTGTTAAGCCTTTAAGTATTTATGACATTTAGGTTTCTTGATTGCGTGAGAGTATGAGTATTATCGTTCTTATTCTTATCTAATCAACATAAATCAAATTTTATCAAAATATGTTTAGTGGTTTACCTTTGTCTCAATACGACAGGTAGAGTTAAAATTAATGTTATAAGTAGTCTCAACTATATAAAGGGTAGTTGAAGTCTGTATGTGTATTAAAACTTAAAGCTTTAATATGTGAAGGCAAGAGCTTTATATATAGGCGGAAATGAAATCATAATCTCGGTGATTGAAAATATTATCTTTTCAACTGAAAACACATTGGCTGATCAATGTGACATTAAAGAACATCTATCTAGGATAGGATCTATAAAAAAAGGAATACTAGATACGATGTATTGAAAGCTAAGTTTTTGACGGAAGATATATTTTTTTTGACTATAATTTTAATATTTTATAGGTATCTATCGTATCGTATAGGTCGTGTAAATAGTCGTGAGCAATAAACAGGTGTTTATGATTACGATTTTCAGTTGTATTATTAGTATTTTATCAATAAATAATGACTCCTCAAATAAACGGTCGTAGAGTGGATAGAGAATAAATATTAATTTGTCATGCTTAATTATTTACGCTGCACCTTTTGATACTAGGTATTATAGCTTTTCTGTAATCATTAGATATATCAAATACCGTATTAATTTCTATATGTTTCTATTCACGATGTTTGTCCAGTAGTATGAACCTACTAATATTTTAGACATGAAAGTACTGACTTTAGTTATGGGTTCTATATTACGATTAGTAGTTATAAGTCTCTAACCGTTAAATTTTGAACAAAAGTTATACGTCCATACATTTTTAAAGCACACTCAAGTTATAAGATTGATAGACTGTAAAATGAAGTCTTTTTCAATATTTTTAACTCAATAACGTTACACTGAGTTAAATTATCGCATAAAACACGCAGACTAGACAAATTTTTATATATTCCACACTGTATTTTGCTAGTATCAATTTTAATATTATACCGTTACGATCTTTGTCTTTTATAACGTCATAAACCCAAAATTCATTACCTTTTCAATCTTTTGTAATCTGCCAATTTAATTAAATCGTTTATTAAAACGTTCAGTCATCAAAAGTTTACAGTCGGTTATTTACAGTTGTAACGACTGAAACAGGATTCCATTAATTGGGGTAATAACTTAATTTAAATGTTCTAATAGATTATGCTCTTAGAGGAATGAAGATTAATTTTCTTTTCTGTCAACACAGCTCTTCACCTAATTTATAAGTTACTTCACACACTTGCTTACTTATGTCTTACTTAGTGTTATCTAGTATGTAATTGATAAGAATAACATTTAGTAATAGTAACTTAGCCAGTGTAAATGTAATAAAGTAAAAAAATAAAAATATAAGCTTAATATTAAGTACGTTCAATATTCTTGTTCATGTTAATTCAATTATTAAGTATTATTAATGAATTATATTGAGCTCGAGTAGCTTTTCGATTACGGTCTATTTTGTGTAATAATCATCATTTTGGTATTTCTGTTACTATATATTAGTCATAACATGCGTAATCATTTAAGTGTTATGTTTAATATTTGGAACTGTGTTAAGGAAAAGTTTTTAGGTATATAAAAAAACATTAAAATTTTTGCATATTATGTGGACTTGGCTAAATTTGAAAAAAAAAGTTGTTAAACTAAATTTGTAAAACAAACTTAATAATATTTTATAAATATTTGTAACAACTTTAGGTATTTTTTTGCAGTATGTAAGATAGTGAGTATACTATTGTATATGCCTGAGGGTAGTCAAGTTGGGAGGGGGGGGGGGGGGGGGGTCTATGTACGCAGGGAAAGACGAGATCTCCGATTATACGATGTTAAAAGAATCTTTGAAAAATATTCATACTTTTAATAATTTATAATAATTCCTTGCTCTGTAATTTTTCCTGATATTGTAGGTAGGGATATATTTACAACATGAATTATCGAAATTGGTGTAGAGTTTATACATTTAATTCTGGTAATTGAACAATTATTTACTTTCTTTTTATACTTCTATTCACTCGCATGCGGTTCTATTGATGCCTATACCAATAAAAAACTATTTTTAGATATAATTGCCTCTTTACTAAATCCCTACTAATATTATAAATGTGAATGTAAGTTTGTTTGTTACGCTTTCACGCGAAAACTACTCAACCGATCAGCATGAAACTAAGTACACATATTCTTGGAGGTATTAAAAGTAACATAGGATACTTTTTCTTAAAAAAAAATTTTTTTTATATTAAAAATTGAAAAATATGGATCAGCCATTGGGTTGATTGGATCGATAGGTTGATTAGCAATTAAAAAAATGAACGCGGGCGAAGCCGCGGGTAAAGCTAGTATGCTATAAAAGCCAAAAATCATTTTCTGATTTCTCAGTTTCAAATGAAACTAGTAGTTCCAGATTGTCATATAACATACAACAACAAAACAATCTATTTAGCTTTACCAACTTATATTATTAGTAACACAGATGACTTAAAGCTATACTACTTGTAGATGTTTATTATTCTTTAATCATTGTTACTTGACAGCGAACTTGGAGCGTCTGCGACGTAATCTACTAATCTTCCAAACTTGCAAATCTATGAATTGTGATTGGTTCTAGGTACTTTAAAATGTACCTGTAATTATAAACAAATGGCGTTCACATAAAGCCTTCTCAACCTCTGAGATGAGTCACGTCGGAGCGAGAATGTTATTGAGTCAACACTATCGGTGAATCAGAAGTAGAAAACGTGACACTCTTTGCCATTAATCGCTTGTTAGTTAAGCTACGTGTACGGTTTACATAATATTAGCACTGATTACATATAATGGGTAGAACAATGATAGATAGGAAAGTAAGGTTTAGTTATTATAATACTTCTGTTTTTATTATAGGTACCTGCTATATGATTGTGGCCAAACGTTAGATTTTTTTTAACCTAATTATTTCAGTATGTGGCCATATTTTATCGTTTCTGGAAGAAGTTTATGGGATTCCATTAATAGGATTACCAAATATATTAGTTAATGAAATGTAGGTACATACTACATATTACATAGTTTTACAGTTTAAATTAGACTTTAGTGTTTATATTTGATATAAAAATTGATTATATTTTGTGTAACCTCGAAATATTTTTGATCTTACACCTCTAACCATACTTTTTAAATATTGGTTATTCGTATGCGACTGTACCACGACAATAGCAAGCAATTCGTCACGGTTTACTGGTTACTTAGTAATTAAGCCCATCGTCTGTAATGCCATTTGTGCGTCACATTCATGTACTTTGTACAGTGTGCCACGTAAGTCCATAAAATAATGTATAACAGAAATGGTTGTATTTATGGCTGAGTGTGATACTGTACGTTTCTTTGTTTGACAGCTTTTTGTTGTTACTATGTTTTATTTTTCTCATCTGGAGACTTGAATTAAAAAAAAACAACTTAAATCTGCGTGGCATATGCTGCAGCTACGTTCTGCTAATTGAAATATTCTAGGCTAGTTTCCACTTGTATTATAAAGCCAAGATATATTACAGAAATGTAAGCACGTTATGAAATAATGGATGAGCCCACACTCAATAAAATATTCCACCTACACATCACCTAAATCATGTCTTATATTTTATATTCTCTAAGAACTAATGAATCCTATTTCATAGACGTAATTTCTACAAATGTAGGTGTCTAACAGTGTAGGAACAACTAATTCGGCCTTTGCCTTGGCTATATTACATAATAATAAGTTAATTATTAATACTTCATACAAAACTTTATAATTCCAATTACAATTTAAATCGACCGTGACCTCTGCTTGCGACATTGGCGAAGTAATATATTGTGCCCAAGTGGCAATCCTAAACGCTATTATATAATAAAGAATCGAATTTGATTTGAAAAATCAGAGGTTTACCTTCTATATGTATATGTAGATATATATATTTTGTATTTCATAAAGTAATCCTGTAAATAAATGATAGCTCATCGGTGATTATATTTTGTAACAAACCTGAAAACTAGCTTTTTGCGGCTTTTTTAGAGAAAACTAAAGAGAGAGATAGAGCGAGATAGACATAGATAGATAGATAGAGAGAGATAGAGAGCGAGAGAGAGAGGAGAAGAGTGTGATGTATGTAATTTTTAGATATAATAATAATTATTAGGACAATAATGAAGCAACATTTATAGACACCATACCGTATTAACTTATTCAAATATAAAGCAGTTCTGATTATATAAATATTATGCAATACAAACGTCATAAGCATTTGTTTTAGCGGTAAATTTATTATTATAGGACTACGTATTATTCATTGCACATGAGGTATTATTTTAATACACATTAATATACATATTATAAACTACTTATACAAAACAATTTTAGTGACCGTAGAAAATAGTAGCAATCGAGTTTAAAATATTACAGCTAAGTCAGAATATATCTAATACTTTTATATTGCTGAAAGTGAAATGTACGTCATATTTAAAACATAATAATGATGATCCAGACTGCTCTTAACTCGAAAACGCAACACTTCGCGTAAAGTGAGCACTTAAATATGAAACCGATGCTCGTCTTGCGGGTGGTCTTTCTCAATAACAATAATATTAAGAGGAATTATGCACCTTTATGTAAATAAAAAAATATATGATATAAACACTACTTTGGTGGCTACATTTAAGGGAGAGTACGTACCTACACGTACACTCTCAAGGATGACAAATTTTCGTGTTGTAAAAACTATCTTATATGTTGACCAGAATAACCAACACGGTTACAGCTAGTTAAAATATTTCATTAAAATCTGTCAAGTGGTTATTATATTACACAGACAAACAGACAGACGGACAGACAAAAAAATAAAAACTATACGAAACAATTAAAAGATTCGAATTATATATTATTACTATAATATGTAATTCGAACTTGAATCATTTATTATTTTGCGAAAGTTTCAAAAAGTTGGTACATTTTTTCACTAACATTTGAAATAGAATAAACTAATTAATTATTATACCATTAGTTATAATACATTTAACCTAGAACAAGTAGTATGGAAAGCTTTGATGGCAACACAAAATTTAGAGCAGGTAAATTAAGATGTCAACTCCCGTAAGGAATAGTTTCCGTTACAAATTATTGTATTTTCCGCTTCCTTTGTTTTGAAACTAAGATTAGGTTTGTGAATAAAAACAACAGAGATCAAGCATTCGATAATAATTTCTTTTGATATAAACATTTATTTGTAATAACAAGTTTAATAAAGTATTACGGCTCACTAATCTTTAGCTTCATACTTTTTTAATAAGAAATCTCTAAAGAATATTGAAAGTTTCTATCAAGAATCTATATACAATATAAAAAGCTTTTGTTGATTTGGATCTGCGAGGAGATAAAAGTTTAAATGAAGTTACTAGAGCATTTTTCAAATAGATCCCTTTATCTGAACTACCTATATACTTTTCTATTTAGCGATTAGATAAAAATCAATCCATATCTATCAATCCTGTATTATCCTATATTATATGTACCTGTATGTATATATACCTGTATCATACGAATCGATGTTTAATAATAAATATTATTTTATTATGACGAGTTTCTGTTATTCTATATTCTCGTATTTCTCAAGAACGTTAATCGACAGAAATATTAAGAAGATTTTTTAAAATCCATTTATTAGTTTTACCCAAAAAGTACACCGTTCTCCATACATTTTCACTTTGTTACCTCATAGCTAGTATTAATAAGGTGCAAGCGGAAAACGTTCCCCTTTAGGTAACCATAAATAAATGGGCTATCAGAGACTGTGTGTAAAAGAAGATTATCATATAAAATAGAGGTATAGCACTGGTAATTTCAGTATTAGTGATTCTTAGCGAGAAAAGATTTTTGATATAGCAATAGGTATTTTGTTGTTTCTCAATTAATTCCGCTTCGAAATAATTCGTAGAGAACAGCATTTTCGTGAGATACTATAATGAAATGAGTAAATGCCTTATTTCAGTTGAATGTTTATGTGAAATTGATATCGTCTGTTTAGTTCATATATTATGTACGTATATTTCGGGATAAGATATATAGGTTGTAATTGGGTTCGATGCTTGGAAAAAGTTTGTATTTATTAAACTTCGACAGAATACCTACTTTACCTAAGCATTTTATAAATACGGAATAGAAAACGATAGCGATGGTAATAAAATTCCATGTAGGATTAGTAATAGGCGATGACGTATAATTCTTGTAAAATCAAGGCAAATAATGTTTACTTCTGAATGTAATGTAATATAGTAAACTGTATAGCTGACGTCATTCAAACACGCCTTAATCGTTAAATAAATATATTATGATAATCAACTCTGTATTAAAGACATTTTTCAATGTATGTCTTATCGGTTATACATTTGTTAACCTAATTTCGAGCCGGTTTTAATAAACAGCGACGATTGTATCGCAAAATTCTTCAAAATGGCTTCTGAAACGATGCTTGGAAATGTATTTATTACCATATGTAGGATTACCAAAATTGTATAAAAGTTTTACATTTAAAAAAATAATTATTATTACAATAAGGGGTCATCTTTTGTACACCAATTATAGGTAAACACAACATTGTTAGGAACATAAAACTAAACAAAATTGTCGTAATTTAGTAATAATAATAATCTAGATTAAATAAGAATAATAAATAAGTTCGTAGGCTATATATTTTCGAAATATATTTTGCTGTATACCTTAACAGTCAAAGTAATCATAAAGATAGAAATAGAAACCGTTTAACTAATATAATATTATAATTAAAAGTTAAATGAATTTGTTTAATAGGTTTCCTAACTTTAAATGAAATGTACATGATTTTGATTAAAGCAGTAGTTAATTCTGCGCTATCATACAAATATGATTTCCTTGAATACTCTAAGGCTTTGCCTAACTTATTAGGCAAGTGGCCTCTTGGGCCGAAACCATACGTATTATAGTTTAACTTGGCTTTTAATGATATTTGTTACTATGACGGATCGTTTCCAATCAAAATTTCGCTAGGTTTAGTTATACCTAGATGTATATGTGTATATGTAGGTATATATACCATAACTTGGATATAAAAGTTGCATAATAACGTCTGCTGCTGTGAACGTTACTTTAAGTATATACTTATTCAATACATTTATGTCATCAATAAAACAATGAAAAGCTTTTTTCAGGCTTGCCCCTGTTCTAAAATATATAGATATTCTGTTTTGCAAATAGTTGATACAAATATAATTCTTTGGAAATAGCGACGCGAGTTATTAATTAATTAATCTCTTCTTACCATAACTATAAGTTACCAAGTTTTTTATTTCATCATTTCTTTGGTATCGTAACATCGTCTTGCAGTAAGTATCATATTTGTAACTAGTACATTATGTCCAGTACATAATATGTCGAGTTAGCCGACAATTAAAGCTAATTGGGATCACGGAAAGGGGCACTGTCTCAATGCGGGCAACCACAATTACGTGGACTGCTTAACATTATGTTAATAATTCTTCGTTGTCCGTTAGCATCACAATGATACAATAATTAGGAAATTCTATCACCATTTTGAAACCAGGCATTATATAAGACCTATCTTCAAAACTAGAAACGATTATAGAAAAATGAATAAGACTAGTTTGATCGCGTTTCAGGTAACTTAAAGTTATGAAAACATAATTTTTTTTGCATCATATTATAAAGGTTTTGCAATCACTATAAGTCTATCAATAACATATGTAACACATAAGATATAAAACCATAAACACCTAGGTTAAGGTATAATTATTGACATTATAGTTCGTCGCCATACATGGTTAACCAACGACACACCCCATCGACGCAGAAGTTACTTTGGGAATCGAAACACAAACGTAGTTCACAAGATAATTATTTAATTTTAACCGACTTCAAAAAAGGGACGTTATCAATTCGACATGTACCTATGTATGTAATATTATTTAAACTGCAAAATAATTACGATGATAATCGTATAAATGAAACTATCTTTTCGGATTTTGTCGCGGATTCATTTGGATTTTTTTTCCCGATTTTTTGTTCCCGACGTGTCGAATGCTCTCCCGTGATCATGATTGCCAAATAAATCCGCGACAAAATGCGAAAAGATAGTTTCATTTATAATATCAAATATTCGCGTAAACCTAAGATGTTAATCTATTAGGACTTTTGAATAAATAGACAAATTTTATATATGTATGCAATTATGTATGTTTGTGTGGATATAGGTATAAATAATAAAAATAAATAAATATGTTGAGAAATTATTACACACAGTGCCGTCTAGTTCCGTGGTAAGCTACAAAGGAAGCTTGTGTTACGGATGCCAGATAATTGATATACTACATATACATATATTTTTAAATACATACATATTATAAATATAAACACCCATGACTGGAGTACAAACATCCGAGTTTAACAAATGAATGCCCCCAGCGGGACTCGAACCCGCGACCGCCGGCGCAAGAAAATAGGGTCACTAGCACTACCAACTGCTTAAACGTGTCGTCGTTTATATGTATGTTTATATGTTTATCCATGTTTTATGGATTTCTCTGAAACTAGTCATCGGATCGTGATCATTCTTTTATTGATTAACCTTACCGCACCTTAATATTGAATCATACATAGGCACTATCTATTTGTAATAAATAATTTCATAACAAAAGAGCATGACGGGAACAGTTATTGGATTTCACGGACAATAGATTTATTCACTTCAGCAACTGTAGATAACTGAAGTTGTCTTGTGGTTATTGATACAAAATGTTTAGAATTATTTGTGTATAGTAAATGGTATTTCAGAGACAATATTAAACGATAGCTTGCTATTGACACAGTCAAAGGAGCAGTAATAGAGTTTGAAAATTAGACTTCGTTTGAAGTCAAGTTACATTATTATTTCTAATAAAAAGACGCCAAAAGTCAGATAAAGCTTCTAAGCTTCAATGTATAATGATAAATAAATATTATCATAAATGCAATGCTTCTTTCTCAATAACGCAAGACTTAGCCAGCATTATGTTACGCCTTTATGATATAATAAACAATATTCTATGACTAATTTTTTTGCCGCGAGCAAAGTACACATACCTTACATTTCCTTTATATGGAGATAAATTGCTCTTATAACTCTTTCTACTACTTATGCTACATTAGAATCTACCTAGACAGTATAATATATAATTAAACATTACACTAACTAATAATAAAATTAAATAAAGGTACTGTATCAAACCTGAAAACTGTTGAAAGTATTATTGTATGTTTAAAACAAAATTACTTTAATATATATGAAAGCAGCTAAATTAAACGATATCAACTTTATAATGAAATGTTTTACTACATTGTAATTGGTTAGAAATTAATTAACAATTGGTATGGCAAACGGTTTAGGGTAACAATATAATTTTCTGAACATGCTTATTTAGTCTTCAATTATTTATTCACTGCTACTTTGTCGAAGTGAATATGACACACTCACGTAAATTCAATAAGTCACATTGTATTTAGTGTCAATACTATCTTTGTACTTTACCCCACACGACGGTGATTACGATGAACGCAAGGACAAGAGTTTCAGGGAATATACGAAAAACATGGTAAAAAGAGGAAACTATAAAAAGATAAATACTTTTGATAGATAATAATGGACAGTTGTAAATTTGTTGACTTAACATTCTAAGATGTAAAAGCTTTATGTAGTGTACGTTGGCACCCTTGAGTGTACCGTACTGTTTTGAAATGATTAGGTATATCAACAAAAATATTCTTCTTCTTCAGTCGACATATCTATAATTTATAATTACAGGACGACATCTTTGGTAGTAGTGATCCTGCTTACTGTGCTAACGGTCGCGGGTTCTGGTCGGTCGGGGTTATAGTTCAGTAAGATTTTTACCTGGAGTATGACTCAAAAAGCATATGATTCTAAAGAAAGTATTCAGCATATTAAAAGGACTTAAATTTTTATCAATGAATCCGAAAGTTTACTGTCCGTTAGTAGGTACTTAGTTTTTTTAGTAGTTTTTAATCTTCTCAAACAATTACAAACAATTTTGGATAACCTTTGCCATCTACAATCTACAACATGCAATCATTAGAAAATATCATAGTATTAAATAAAAATCAGAATTTAAAATAGTTTTTAAAAAGAAAGACGAATATGTATTTCAGATTCTTGCTTAGATTCGATCTTAGAGAAAATTTTATAAGACTATTTTAAATTTTATTCAAGTACTAAAACTAATTTTCAATCTTCCTTAATAGTATTTTTATCAACTGTTGATAACCTCTGTACCTATATGAAATACATTTAACAACAGCTATCTTATATAATTACAACTTACAAGTAATAAATAATCAGGAACTTATTACTGGCAATTAGTTACTCGTCTTATAATGATAGGTTAATCTTTGACAGCATTTTTATTACGTTACTTTTTTTAAGTAGATACCTGTATTATTTTTAATAAAAAGTATGAAATGACATGAGATTAAATATTATTATTATATAATATGGTAGAGGTCATCAAATCGAAACACCTTTGAACTTAAGATATAGGTATGTATGCGTATGCATAAAGTGATTTACCTGTTATTTCCATTTGGCATTGAAAAAGTGTCATGTTTTAAAATCGAGAATTATCGGCATCGACAAACATTTATACAAGACCTCTGATGGCTACATATTATTAACTTTCAGTATAAGTGATGATGGATTAAAATCTACGCAAAAAGTTATATAAGTACATTGCACATTAATTATACTTTAAATTTTGAGAGCAAATTTCAAGGAATATTTGCAAAATTTAATGTTAAATGAAATATTTCGCTCGCTTGTGTTATACCTTTTCTGAAGTATAACTTCTGGTCTGCTAGCTGCACTTCAGTTGCATTGCAGTTTGTTTCAGCTTAGTTTAATTTCCGATTCATCTTAAGGAATGCTTGACTGAAGCGAGACTTGATTTTGTATAACAGGTAAACTGTGACTGCTTTTGCTATTATTTACTATTTATTTTATTTTATTACTATTTATTTACTATAATGAATATCTTCTACTAGAAAAATTAGAATATTGGTATTTTTGTACCGCGAAGATTACAGAATATGATATTCGAAAAGTGTAAGTCAGTCGTCCACTATTCAACGAAGCTTTTATAAGAATTAAGAATGACGAACATCATAGAATGAAAGCTTGTAACGAAATTATACTTTCATCAAAAACCATAATCTGATATATCACATAATAATCGAACATATACAGAAATGATAAACTAATTGTAAAGAGAAACGTTATGAAAAACAATGTTTATCTTTTTCAAAAACCGTATAATGTTTTTAATGGATTCAAGAGTCTATGTATATTTATGTGTTTATTATTAAAAACATATGAGACATCATGTCTCTAGTATTTCTTGATAGTGACAGACGTTACAGGAAACAGACGTAATGGATGACGCTTAATTAAAATTAGAATTCTCAGTGTATATCGTTAATTTAATAATACCGTAGCATCCCGTGTTCAAAGATTTCCGTGAAACAAACATATACATATTTCTTCCCTTCAAAATTACACATTAATGTCAGCTACAGATAAATTAGTTAGGAAACGTTGAAAAATAATATGAAATTTATACTTCTAGTATAGTTTGTAGTAGAAATTTAATTAAATGTATATAAACTTAAGTTTCTTCTTAATTCATTTGTTGTACTTTATTTCTGCACCACTTAGTGAATTTCCCACTTGAGCAATCTAGTGCATTAACGTAACCATGAGCTATCGGTGCCGACTATACATGGATGGAATGAACTCCACAAAAAATAAGTGCAGGCAACGTTTTGCGCATCTTCATAGTTTATCCTGACATATTTAGCGTGATGAAAACTTAACTTTACTCACTTAAATATATAATAACATAAAATAAAAATAAATTATAATTAAAGCTCGATCGGTTTAAAAATAACTAAAGTAGGTATAATATCTTAGTTAGTTGTTTTGATATTAAATGTTAGTGATCAGCAGTTTCTGTCTGAACACCCAATTAGATAGAGGGTGAATGAAGTAAAGTTGACATCACACTGAAAATGACAGCACATAGCGTGAAACTATGTAGGTATACGAGTATATATGTATATGAAATTGGTTTCCGTGTAATATAACATTGCGTGATTTACGTAATAGTTGTTTAATTATTAAATTATGCTAATTAGCCCTAAATTACTTAGTGGGCATTCGGCAATTTTCTTGAAAATTCATACAACTAAGTTACTTAAGTTAATTTGTAACCCGACTACAGTCACTTAGACATTATGTCTAATAACTATAACTATTATAATATAATTAGTAAATTAATAGCCGATATATTTTTATTTAATTATAACCTTGGTCATTATTAAGCTTAGTGTCGCTTAAATGGGATACTTAGAGTAATAATTTTGACCATAACATTAAGGGTAAATCCTCTACCCTAACTTATATTAACCGATACTGCTGATAGAATTAATGACGTTTCTCTAATATGCAATTTATATAATTTTTTAGCTTTCTCTTTGCAATAGAAATGGCAGAATTAGGTGAGATTATAGTTATTTAAATAGAGGAAAAGTAAACTACGTATATAATTACAAGTATGTATAATAAATTTTGATCGTTTAAATGTGTTTCGTTTAATCTCTAGAACGACTGAATTAGTTGGATTCAAGCCTTTAAAATTAGAAAAATGCAATGATCTCAGAATATGGCTTTAAAGCATAAAACTTATTTATATCTAACATTGTATGTAAAGTAGGTATAGGTATGATATAAATTACAGTTATTTCTTATAATAATCAAAGGTTATCATAAAAAATGAGTTAGAGCTTTATGCATCATTATTTTGTACCTAGCACCGGACTTCCGTAAGTCGTTAGATCTACCACGACCGCGGTTTTTAACTACACTCCATAAACAACTCATATAACAGTGAATTATTAATGTTCTGTAGATTCATAATATCCTTTTTATTACCTATGAGACTAAGTATATACATCTATACTATAGGTGGTATAAACGAGGTTACTTTTGTGAATAGCAACGAAATGAAATAGTAATTTAATTAAAAATATAGTAAATAATTAAATACAATAATAGTAGGTACCTATAATAATGACAAACTATACATTTGGGAATATTTGACACTTAAGTTGATTGATTTTTGAAATTAAATACTCGTAGTTAAAAAATTTGAATATTTATAGAAATACTAGTCTAGTCAACAAGTTCAAAAACGTGTTAAATAGACATAAAGCTCCTAAAAATATGTGCCATAGCTCATTCGATTCGGAATGACGTCTAGAAAAATGTTTTTTAAGGGTATATTAGCACATAAAAAATTGCGATTGTTATTAACAAAATAAGAAAAAAAAAAAAGGTATTTAGTTTTTCGTTAATAACTTTTAAAATAATGATATTTAAGGAATTTTGAAAAAAGAACCTGAAAGAGGAGATAATTTCCAATAAAAAAGTCCTAACTCCCGGAACTCTATCTATATTATTTATAATTTTTTTTTAACGCTGAAAATAGGGCTCCGCGAGGGCGTTACGGCATAGGCGCGCCGCCAAAAAAGCCGGTATATCACCTAAAATAATTTTTTGTATTTTTACAAAAAAATTTTTTCAAAAAATTTTTTGTAAAAATACAAAAAAAATTTTTTCTTAACTTTGTTATATATGGTTGTTTTTATAATTTTTTGAAGTTTTCGAAAAAAAATATAACGGTAAATATTATTTGTTTATAACAAATTGTTAAGTTAATAAACAATTAAATTATTTATAAAAAAAAATTATTTCTCTGTTATTCCATTGAAAAGGGTAAATGATGATTTTTAAGAATAAAATAATTTCTTAACTAATTATTTAAACAATTGAAATATAAAAAAACGATTATAAACAATGAAAAAATTTATTTAAGAAAAATTTTTTTTTTAAAATCATCATTTCACCTATGCTAAAAGATAATAAAAAAAAAAATTTTTAAAAATCCCAAAATAGTCTATTTGTTTATAAACAATTTCTTAACAAATGACGTAAAAATTTTTTTCCAATGTTAATTAATACCTATATCAGGTGCAAAAACAGCAATAATAATATATTACCAAAAAAAAATTTTTTTGATAACATTTTTTAGAAATTTCATTTTTAGCTAGTTTAAAAAAATTATAATTAACAAAATAAATAACTTTAATAAATTTTTTTTGCATAACTTTATTAAGTACCTAAACAAAAAGAGCTCCACGAAGCGAAAAATTTATAGACCAATTATTTAAACTTTTATACCGTAATTTATAAAAACAGAGATTGGAAAAAAATTAGTTAATTAACAATGGTGTAACTTTTTGAAAAATCGAAAAAAAAATTTTTTTTCACCGAGGTTTTTTTCGTTCAAGTGTCTAAATTACACTATAATTTATTCAAATTTTTAAATTGTTATTTAATATTAAAAAAAATTATTTTAGGTGATATACCGGCTTTTTTGGCGACGCGCCTATGCCGTAACGCCCTAGCGGAGCCCTATTTTCAGCGTTAAAAAAAAATTATAAATAATATAGATAGAGTTCCGGGAGTTAGGACTTTTTTATTGGAAATTATCTCCTCTTTCAGGTTCTTTTTTCAAAATTCCTTAAATATCATTATTTTAAAAGTAATGAACGAAAAACTAAATACCTTTTTTTTTTTCTTATTTTGTTAATAACAATCGCAATTTTTTAAGTGCTAATATACCCTTAAAAAACATTTTTCTAGACGTCATTCCGAATCGAATGAGCTATGGCACATATTTTTAGGAGCTTTATGTTTATTTAACACGTTTTTGAACTTGTTGACTAGACTATACACGCAGATACGTAAATTGTTTCGTCTTAATTATATTTTACATAAGCACATTATAATTACCCACAAGTGCACTTCATATTATGAAAATTACCAATGTATATAAAATACAATGTAGGTAGGTATAATGTTTTCTTAATAAAAACAGGTAGTGCTTATTGATTCAATTATTTTTTGTGAATGTCTTTAAAGCGTGTCAATCGAGCCCAGATTACGTAATTAATATCAGTCAGAAAGACACTTTCATGTTGAATAATAAACTTGTATTCATACTATTAGGTATACTCGTAACATCCGAAAGAAATGTGATGGTTTTCGTCATTTCCTTAAATTATAATCGTTGAAATAAATTACGTAAGTTCAAATATTGCAGAGTTTCGATGACAAGAATATTAAATAATTATAATTTTTAATTTATGCAATAAGCCTACTTAGTAGTTATAATAAAATTAGAAAAACATGTATTAAATATAACTTTTTTTACAAGAAGAATGGCGATAGTTGGTAAAAGCTCAAAAAGCTTAAATTGTGCTGCAATACAGGAGTATTGCCCCTATTTGATATTTTTGGACAAAAAACATTCGCAGGTAGTTCTACACCCGTAAAAATCTTATAGATTTCAAGTAATGGTTCCGCTTGTACATGGCTTAATGATAATAATATTTTGTTTTGAAGACACGTATATCTTTAAATAGACTAGACTATAATATCTCTAAATAAATCTATTTAAGGGGGTTTAAACAAGAAGTATTCTACAGCCGTAGAAGAGTAGATTTAAAAATATTAAAATAAGAATTCATTTTAAAATTAATAACTTCGCGTACAATATTATAAAATGTCATTCTGGTTTTTTTTTTAATTTCCTTCCTTAAATGATTTTAGAATGACATCTAGTCTAAGCTCCACGAATCTTAGTCACGAGCTACCTATGTTTTATTCCTACCGCCACAATTCGAGTATAAAATGATTTTTATTTTAATAATTTATAAAAAGTATATATCATATCATAAGTAATAATCAATTTGATTTTCCTTATTAATTTTATATTTAAATAACCACTAAATACAGGTAACATGGAAAATAATGTTGAGGTAAATTAAAATTGTTACAACATCTATGATATTATATTCTAATGTACAGATAAAGTTATGAAAATATCTTACCAAATATGAAATGAAATAAAACAATCCAATGTTTACGTTGTCGATTGACTCAAATATCCTTTGATTTCTTTAAACACACTTATTAAAACGTAGTACAAAGTTGTCATAACAATTATTCTGATCGTATATTTCAATGTTTCAGTCATCACAGTTACAGTTAATATTCACTTTAAATAAAATAATTTCGCGCCAAATTTCTGCACGTCTGTACGTGCATCGTCATCGGTGGATTATTTTAGACTGATACTGTCAAGTGTCAACAGAAATGAGAAAATGTACTGCGTGTGCCACCGGTACTGCGCATACGCATTCTACGCGACGAGTAAGCGGGACAGATGACTCACTGTCCAATGCCATTCATTCATAAGTCAATCGTAAATCTACTGTATGCTCTATTCCATACAAGATAAAGTTTATTTTTGATAAATACAAACTTGGTAAAAAAAAATTATGTTCGATTTTAAACCTTATCAATAAGAAATTTAGTTTGCGGATATTGAAAGAGAAATACCTGATTTCCAAGCTGGGCTTTACAATGACTGTTCTGCATGACCACTTATGCATGCAATTTGCAAACGTTTAAACATTCGTTGAATTGGTCCTTTTAAACATATTTATATTTCCCACTAATGATATTAGACAAGTAATAACATTGTTTTTATTTTTATTTTTTAAGAGTTTATCGCATAAATATCTCAAATAAAAATGATATCCTAATAACTTTAAAATACAGAATTTAAACTTTATTTTAATAATATTTATTTAAATAAATACTAAACCATTTCACACACTTTAACACTAAGCATTTCCTTTGCCTTATTAACTTACTACTACTATTTTTATTATTTATTGTTATTATTTTAATTAACTTAATAGAGAATATCGTGATAACTCTCAACTTTTTTGCAGTTGAGCCAGTTTTGGAAAGTGCGTGTTGAGCACTAAGCGGTCTTTCTCAACATCGCTGTTAGCTATAATCAGAGCAGGACAAAAATCTATATAGAGACGATCATTAACATTGGAAATTGGTTTTATACGTTTACGTAAAGAAAAATAGACAACTAAATTATAAGAAGCTCAACTCTAGATAACCAACAGACGTCAAAGGAGTAAGTACTAAGGATTCATGTTTCCTTTGTAAGAAGAAACTTAACGTAGTTCCAAAAATCCGAGACACATTAGAGGTGTAACAAAAACACTTCGTAACTTGTTAAGAGTTGTTCTTCTGAAGTCATGTCGTAAATCTACGCATTGAGGTGAGATGTGACTGAGATATATATGATTGCAAGCTAAATAATGTCTTGTTTGCTACTTCTGACAGTTTTCTTACTGCTTCGATACAGATATACAAGCAAATAAAATGCTTTGTTTATTTCTTCATATCTATAGATTTTGCGTAATTTATGTACAATTTCTGTTTTCATTAACAAACTTTTGTATTATCTACAACAATAACTACTGTAAATCATTGACATTACCCTGTGTCACTTTGGACCTAGGCCATCTATACATTTAGTAAAATTCTGACCGAGTCAAATCTTTATATTAAATATTTTTGGAAAATCATCTTTTTAAACATCATCACCATCAATGAAATATTCATACATTTATAGTAGTCTACTTTTTTTTGATAGTTACCACACGGGCGTCCATAGATCGAAAATTTATTTTATTGTAATATATTACGAGTAAGTAGATATACAATTATGCACTTAGTCATAATTATCGTCATAATTAATGTATACATTACAAAGTACTAATTAATTACACTGAAACAATTAAAGACGTAATTTCGCTACTACACATCCCTAATTTTTTGACTTACTACGTTTTTATTGTACAATGATAAATTAATATATAATTACTTTTTTTAATATATATACGTAATTGCATATAATAGGTTCTAGTTAGATCATCATTATCAATAAAGTAATATAATAAGCAGTAGTCTAAACCATTTTTTTTCAAGCTATAAGATATCTTAATGCCATAACGAATTCACTCGCTCTTTATTGCGCCGTTACAGTGTGAAGAAGTAATAAACCATTCACTCACTCATAAGATTTCGCATTTAGACAATAATATTGCGATCTGATCATTTTGAATGTCTAACTTTTAAGAACAGAGATAACTTCGCAAATAGAATTTTACTTTTGACAGAGATACTAAACAAAATATACGAATAAATAGATTTGCTACGCTACTTAGTTGCCTAATGCGGTGTGAAAGGTTTTATATTTATTCTCGTTCAGATTTGAGAAAAAATATTAAATTACAAATAGTCTGCAGTTAGTGGCAATGACTTACCACTTTGACTCTATTTTAAAGGTTTGTTCTATACGAGATATTTCAATGTCTATGATTATATACCTAGGTTTTTGTAAAAGTAAGCGCATACTTTGTATTTATTACAATGTATAAAAAGGCTTTGATAATATTGATAATACACTATAAACATATTTATTTAATATATTATCATTATGGTAGAAGTGCTAAGAGAGCCTACTATTACTTTTCTGTTGTTATTGCGTCTTATCTTAAATAAGCATATCCACAGAATTTTCCTTGTATTATGTGAAAATTTCTAAGTCGCATTTACGGGTGAACTATTTTTGGTTCCTTTTTATTATTACTTTACGTTATTCGTTTATTCTTTTGCTTGAAATCCATATTGATAGCTCAGTTTGAAGTTATTAACCTTGTGTTTACTGGTAAGAAAACTAAATGGTATTTATACAAAAAGATAAAATTGATGATTAAACGAACTTACCTGTAAGTGAAGTTCTATCATAATTATATGAAGTGCTTCGTCCGAAGAGATTAGTAATGTTAGTAAAAAGTATTTATATTGACACTAAGTAGTAACGCATAGTTGCCACCACTTCCGCACTATAGTTGAGAAAAAAGATCTTAATATGACTAAAAATATTTTTAAACGTTTTCTTCCTTTTTTATTTTACCTTGTCTTTAGCAATGGCGACAGGGCCTCATTTAGTTTAGAGAGTAGAGATATTTCCGCAACTCTTAGGGCCATTATGGGTGGGAGGGACTTACTAATCTCTTCGGACGAAGCAAAATTAAAAAATGATTTACTTGTGGTTTTAACTATATTTATATTTCAAAAGAAATATAATTATAATCAGAATGATCGTGTAGACCTGGCTAAAGAGGTATTATTAAATATGTTAGTAAATGGTATGTTACAAAATCTTGCAAAAGTAGAGGAATAGCTAGAAAAAGCCCAGAAATTTTCATAAAGACGTCTAAGGTAACTAGTTTAAGTGCCATGAATGTGGGCGTATGGCGTGTGCTACGAGAGGAGCTGGTTTGACTAAAAATCTTTATCTTGTTTATATAATATGCAATAAGAGTTTTTGCAGGGCAAATATCTACTGCAAAACAATATTTTCTAATATTAATTTCAGTACTATGAATTTTTACTTGATACAATTACATTTTTATAATATCTGTAACTTTGTGGGCTGTCTGCTGTCAGTTGTCACTTGTCACTTGTCACTTGTCACTAAAGAAAGCAAAGTAATACATTTCTTCACTACATAGTATAAAACAAAGTCGCCTTTTCTGTCCCTATATCCCTATGTGCGCTTAAATCTTTAAAACTACGCAACGGATTTTGATGCGGTTTTTTTTAATAGATAGAGTGATTCAAGAGGAAGGTTTATATGCATAACTAGCAGATCCCGCGGCTTTACCTGTGCTAAATCTAGGGAAGAGCCCGAGCGAAGCGAGGGCGAGTCGCTAGTTGTTGAATAATATACTATCTAGAGATAAGTTTTCATTTGGAAATAACGTGGCTAAATAATTTAAAACTATAAGTAATGGCATCACATTTTGGTAATTATGAGCAATGAGCTGCTCTGTGACTGACTAAATTGAGCTTCATTATTAAAAAAATACTTGTAGAAAACTGTATTGTTATAGGTTCATACGTGTTTTAAGACCGTATTATTTGCAGTTTAAAAACAACGTCTAAGGCAAGAGTCATATTGCATAATTGTATTACCAGCTAGGGATATCAATATAATATATAAGTAGCCGGGTGGGACATAGCGTCTTAATAAATAAGAGTGTCGTCTCGATTATACTCCGGCAAGGTGTTTGGTTGCCTGGAGAGTTGGATCCCTGGAATAAGGAGTAAAGAATTCATTAGAGTCCAATTTTAGAATATTTCATGTCGATAAGCGGTTAAACAGAGGGGTTCACGATTGTGAGCCAGTAGGATATCACTACAATACCCTCAGCTTAATCTGAAAATAATTAACGTAATGCATATTCAAAAATGCACATTAATTGTTGGTTATGCATTGAAAAAATAATGGTGTAACCAGTTAATATATGCTTAAACTGCTAGGGCTTCAGTGTCTTTTTGCCAAAAGATATAATTACTACATTTTAATTTAAAAACTAGTAAGTTAAATCGATTTGTGGGCATAGGATATTGTCAAGATTTTTTGACACCGCTTCGTCATTGTAAGAAGGTTCCCTTTCAACAATGGGATGGATCTGCCTGGGCTTGGCTAACACGTTATTCTGAAACTTAATGTATGAGGCAGAAATTAAAATGTTTGGAGTAATTAAGATGAAACTGTAAGTTCTAGATGATATATAATGACATTACAGTACCGGACCAACGTCCACTAGCTGTTTGCCCGTTACGAGCTATATCCCCCGTAGTTGAGCGTCAGAAAAAAAAAAAAAAAGTTCATTCGTAATTCTATGTATTAAATGATCAATAGAATTAGTCATCCCTTTAAGTCGGGTAAAATAGAGTCTAGAAGGGACGTATATTTTCCGTAATCGTAATATTACCAAGTACAAGCAAGGTAGTTGCAACGTTCCCGAATCCAGCTCTTTCGTATACAGCTGACCATATTCTACAGCAGGGCAGGCTGAAACTAACAATCTTAACAAATCAGTAAATAAACGTGTATCTTAAAGCGTTTTGTTTTTTTTTTTTTACTTTTCTCCGAAAATAAACTTGATTGCCATTTATGTTTATCTATGACATAGCAAATAATATAATACTTGCACGATTTAGAGGGCACTTATACACTTTAAGGATTATGTGTGATCTCAAACTTTTGAGCACAACTTTTATAAGTAAAGCGCGTTAGGCACACATCATCAAGGTATATCGTTGATAGATAACCACAGGAACGCTATAATTTAATTAAAGTATCAATAATTTAGTAAATATTGAACGGTGCTGTACAGATGCTGAATGGTCATGTCACAGGTTATAGGTCACATGGCTGAATGCATTAAATCGATTATTTGATAACATAATAATTCTGGGAGCTTGGTGAATATTTAACAAAAAATAGGCGTCTTTAAGATCTAAAGTCGCGGTATAGAAATCTTTTGTTACTAACTTTAGAGTTATACGAATATTCTCTTAACTTTAAGCGAGATGTGTCGATAAACTTATTTTAGCATTTTAAAATTAAAATAAACCTTCATAATTCGGTTTTGGTATTAAGGACACATGCGATATAAATGAATTACAGTATGGTTCGCAATTGCAAATAGCTCCAATTGTCAATAATTTATTATTATTGTCAATAAATTATTACTAGGAGGTACTAGTTATCGAATAAGAATACAATATTTTGTTTAGGTATATAAGTTCGATTGGAACTATTAAACTTCATATCATTCGTAACCATTAAAGAATGACAGCATAATATAACGATTTCGACTAATTGAGAACCATTGTTTTCGATAATATGTAAGGCTACCTGCATATCATACTGGATCTAGGTCCGGCAGTTTGCTTGGGCTGTTGCCTGTAGGTGAGCGACGAGGTTCCGTGAGACACCTCGTTCCCCTAATTGCAGGTGGTTGATTTCGCTGTAGACAGCGCGCCGGCTGCCTGTGAACCAGGGCTCTCGTTTTCCAGACGTTTTCGTTTAAATTTCTGCCTGAAGTATCCATCACATGCACGGAATTGATAATCTATATCATCTGCTCTGTGGTCTCATGAAAACATTTATGTTTCTTAAGGATTATAGGTTCGAGATCTAAGCTCGATTAAGAAACTGCTTTTGCAGTTTTGTGTGATCTGACAGGTTGTTTCAAATAAAAATTTCTTAATTTTACTTGTGGATAACTGATCCATTAATTTCATTCTTATGATAGAATAGAGAACAAAATTACGTCTGGTATTACAGATTCTTAATGTTGTATGTCACAAAATATTCGTCAGACATACATTAGGTCCTTAATGTAATACATTATAATATACCTTATTCTAGGCTGTAATAACAGATGCCAGGAGCTTCTGTTGCGCCTCGATAGCTTTGTTTCAAAGTCCTTAAAGGATTAATAAGCATCGTGGCTATCTTATATAGCCTATATTTCTAGACTGTAATCTAGATTGTTATTGATGGGCCCGCTCCTAAAACGTCTGATAGGTCAGAGTTTTACACACGTCACGTATCTCGTGGCCAGCAGGAGCAACTTCAATGTTCGCTGGCATATGGCGGCGGTATGTCTAATGTACCGACATGATCGATTTAGCTTTCGATTTGATTCTTGGTTTAAAACAAGAAAACACCATTTCCTTTAAAGTCTGACAAGAAAAGTTGAATATTCTTAAAACTGTGATGCGCGTTGTTCCCTTAGAACACTCTGGCACAGCTTGGTAATTCTTTTTAAAGGCCTTTAACTCTGGTGCATTTTTAATTTAAGGCTATGATAAGCGAGATCCATTACCATATTAGAATGAAGCGAAATAGTTCCTCAGAATGATCTGGTAAATTCAATTAGAGGTTATTAAAATTACTACTACCCTCAAACACTCTGGCAGAGTTTTATAATTGTATTTAAAGCCCTTAATATAATAAGCGGCGGGATAGTCCCTTAGACAACCCTGGTACATTTTTAACGTAAAGGCTATTATATTATGCGCGAGATAGTCCCGCAGACTACTCTGATGCATGATTTAAGATAAGGGAGGTGCATTACCATATTATTCGAATGTGGCGAAATCAGTCCCACAAACTGATCTGGTATATTCAATTAGAATAGGTTATTAAAAATTACGTCGTCAAGTTATTCCCTCAGAACGCTGGCATTGGTTTATAATTCTCTATTTAGAGCCCTTAATATAAAAAGCGGCGGGATAGTCCCTCAGACAACCCTGGTGCATTTTTAATGTAAGGCTATGATAATATGCGCGAGTTAGTCCCACAGACTACTCTGGTGCATAATTTGAGGTAAATAAGGTTTTAACAGGCGAAATAGTCCCTCAGACTGATCTGGTACATTCAATTAGAGTAGGTTATCAAAATTACTCGTCAAACTGTTCCGTCGGAACACTGGCATAGGATTATAATACTGTATTTAGAGTACCCTTAATATAAAAAGCGGCAGGATAGTCCCTCAGGCTACTCTGATGCATAATTTAAGGTAAGTAAGGTTTTAGAATGTGGCGAAACAGTCCCTCAGACTAATCTGGTACATTCAATTAGAATAGATTATTAAAATTACTTACAATTCGATAGTTCTTTGTCGAATCAAAGCTCGAAGATCCACTTGAATTATCAAGTCAATTTCTCATTACTTGGACACTTGGACATAGTAACGGCGTATAATATGTACTTATTAGTGCGAAACTTTAACGTACTTAATTTTTATTAAGAGGTGCGTAGTGGTTGAGCACTAAACTGCGAATGAGGCCCTGTCGCCATTGCTAAAGACAAGGTAAAATAAAAAAGGAAGAAAACGTTTAAAAATATTTTTAGTCATATTAAGATCTTTTTTCTCAACTATAGTGCGGAAGTGGTGGCAACTATGCGTTACTACTTAGTGTCAATATAAATACTTTTTACTAACATTACTAATCTCGAGGACGAAGCACGAAATATAATTTAAATTTATTACTCATAAGTAACATTTATAACTTTATGGGAATCCCAAAACCCATTTTGCCATACTATTGAGCTATTTTCATGGTAATCAACAAGTATTTTATTTTACGGTACATATATTAAAAATATTGCATAAATAAATTCATCATTTTCCCAAAAAAGAGAGGATTTGGATTTTATATTACCCATTTGTTAACTCAACTTCCGGTCCCTTGTCACATTTATGGGTCGACAAAACTCGATAAATCCATACTTTTTTAAACCGTGAAATTAATTGTCTTATATTTTTTTATTGTAAGCCCTATATATGTGTAGTATACTTGCAGTATAAATCTGCTAAAAATATTATAAACAGGTGAATTTGCATGTATGAGATAATCTCTGTAACTACTGATACTGAAAATTCAATATTTAATAGGCCTCAATATTATAAAGTATTTTTATTCCAATAAAAATGTTTAAATTTCTGTCAAAATTCGTAATAGTTACTTTAGTTTCGCTTTAAGTCTTCCCTGGTGAAACACAAAAACAAATTTATTCCACGGAAACTGTAAAAGTCTACCGTGCCACGTCACGGGCTCAAGAAATATCGGTGTGTACATTTTATATGAACTCGCTCACACATGTCCGTGTCTGGGCCGGCAATGAAGCCAGTGCTTGGGTTGAGAAGGGGAAGAAAGCAAACAACAATATACAAAAGAAGAGTAATAACATTTTGTTACCTTGATAAGTACATTTGTTGAGGGGTAGAGATGAAAGGTTTTGGCCAGTCCACGGTCCGGCCGGTCTCACCCCTGACATGTGTAAACTTCGGTCCATGACAGTGCATGGTCTTAGCACAGCCACGGCTCTGGTATGTTAAGTTTTATAAAAAAGAACCTAGAGTTCTTATATAATATTCCAGTACAGTACCAGTACAATCTGTCTTTGTGTGTTTCATCCAGATCCGTTTAGCTAGTTTGCCTGAAAGATTAACAAACATTCATCCGTCTATCCATCTACCCCTTTCACAAGCTCTTTTATTTATAATATTAAAGGAGGATTGTTAATTAACCACCGAGGGACGCACATGAAACACGGGTAAAATGCTAGTTTTAAATGAAAATCAATAACATTTCAATTTTAAACTTTCCATTTTCTGAAAGATGTTTTGAAGAAAATCGAACATTTAATAGTTCAGTGGTATAAAAACTCACTGAATATGTAATATGTTGCCTATTGTAATTTATGCAAAGAACCGAAAAACTTGAGCTTAATTTCAACGAATCTCTTTCACGATTCATACGTTTAGATTTACTTTTATAATTTTGTATAAATTGGTGTCGTATTTTATATATATACTATTTTATATATACATCAAAGTGGATTTATTTATCGTTCACATAAAAGACAAATTTTATGTGCTTTTCACAATTGTTTTAAACAAGAAGCACCTGGTCCATAGTAGTCTATCTGCATAGATCCTCGACATTATATTAAAATTTCCTTTACGATGCTTCGAGACGTCTAGGTACAATAAAATTTGAATATTCTGAAACTTCAATTATTTAAATAGATAGGATATATTATTTTACTTTGGGAACAGGCCATTAAGTTGGCAGAAAAACTCAAATTAATAAATGCCAAGTACTTTTTAAATATAAACATTTTATTTATAGAAAACAAAGTAGGTCACGACTACGTGAAATGAGTAGAGAAATTTCTATTAGTAATAATAGATATATATTTTTACTAAATTTGCTTTAAGCATTTAAAGAATCGGCAGGGGATTGATATTATATAGACTTTGAGACACGCGTTTTATATTTTCGCCCACGCGATTCCAACTGGACGCTTCATCAGATAACATAAAGAAATCAGAGTGGCTATATTTAGGATTAAACATTGCTTAAGCTGAAACTTGAACGTGACTGAGTCTAGTCAACTGAGTCCTTTGAAATGTATTCAGGAAAATCTTAAAATATATCTGGATAAATACAACTAGAAATGTAACAATGTCGAGACGTATGAATGAACAGAAAAACTGGAATATTCTGGCCATAAAACGAGGAAAAAAATTGACGTTAAGTATAATACAGGAAAAACTGAAAAAAACCAGCCTCAAGATGAAGACATGGTATTAAAGTTGATCTATTATGTCATAGCATTACTATGACTAATAGTATCCTTTTTGTTCCTTTAATATAACACTACATAAAAAACAAAGTCCTCCCCCGCGTATGTTTGTCTGTTCGCGATAAACTCAAAAACTACTGCACTGATTTTCATGCTGTTTTCACCAATGGGTTGAGTAGTTCTCGAGTAAGGTTTTAGTATACAATTTGTAAAGTTTTTGTATACATTTACTAGCGAAACCTGCGGCATCGCTCGCGCTAAATCAAGTGCTGTTTAATGTGTACCTAAATTCATCACAATATTAAAAATATAACGGGATATAAAAGACATGTAAAATCATTCTCAGTTGCAGCCAAAGAGTAAAAACTGTTTGTGGTTTTTGTTTTAAACTATCCATTCAAAAACTCATATTCCTATTCCACTAGATAATTTAAAACACGTAGTAAATTTATATGCAACAAATTTTGATTACATGCATAACTTAATATAATTTTATAGCACCAAGTAGTAAACTTCATAAGTACATATGAATTTACACGTTTGTTTAAATTTTATGGCAACACAGTGGTTAGACGATAAAATGATATTTAAATTTAAAATTATTTATACATGTTACTTTTTATAAGCCATGTTTATTAATAGATTTCTTGCATAGTATATGCGAAATAGTAGGGGAGGCCAAGGGATTTTTATTTTGGATTTTTCAAGCGCGTCAGATTTATATAAGGATATTACATTCCTTTAAGTCCGTTGAGTCGGCCATAATATTAAATTATTCCTTTGTATAGTTTCGCGCATCTAAGGCTGCTGATCAATTTTTTTTAATTGGCTGTATCGGAATTCCTTCCGATTCCGTCCATACCTAACAGTAGAATTTCAAAAAGAGCTAAGTAATAGTATAGAGCTACAATGGATCAAACCTCGGCACCAACCATTTTATAATACCTATGTATAGAAGAATTTTTTTTTCCATAAGTCTATTTAATTGTATGCCCTAATTAATTATTATTATCAACAATAAAAATAATAATTGTCTTCGCTAAATATTTAAGATGAATGAAAGCTTAGTTTCAATCTATTTACTTATATCATAAAGCTGAAGAGTTTTGTTTGTGTGTGTGTGTGTGTGTTTGTTTGTTTGATTGGTTGGTTGGTTGGTTGAACGCGCTAATCTCAGGAACTACGGATAAGGTCCGGATAGAAAAAATGTTTTTGTGTTTGATAGTCCGTTTATCGAGGAAGGTATAGGCTATATAACATCACGCTACAACCAATAGGAGCGGAGCATCAATGAAAAATGTTGTAAAAACGGGAAGGGCGCTAGTTCTGCGAGGTACCATATCGCGCGACTCAGAAAGAATTTGAAAGAAAATTGTTCCGTGCGATGCCACGGGAAATGCTAGTTAAAAATCAAGTTAAAGAAGAAAATGCTTTAAGACACAAATATAGCTAATGTATTTTATATAACTCTTAAAACTTTATTGTTTAAAGAATTTTACTCCGTTTTAAAAGGGTTTATTTCGTTTCGTTATTGTATTCTAGACTTTAGTAAGCGGATTAGAAATAAAGTTTTGATCAAGGTGAAGAAGAAGAACGACCGTAATTAGTTAAAAATCTAGTTTTCTTTGTGCGAAAATTGACTTGGCACTGAATACAGAGGGATCAAAAAGAAACATGTTAGTATGGAAGTAAAATTGAGACAGATATTTCTAAGCAACTTTTAACGTTTAATACTTTTAAAGTTGTAAACATTCTGATTTGTGACGCTCCCTTTCTAAACTTTTAAAGTAGGAAGGTGTAGTAGAAAGTGTAGTCCTAATGTGTGTGTACAATAAAGAGTATTTATTATTATTATTATTATGTATTAGGTATAATTAAACTTCGTATGCAGGGTAAGTATTTTATTTTAGGAATAACCAAAATATTTAAATTCAATTAATACACAGTAATTGATGCTTTAGAAACCACGATGCGCAAAAATCTCTTATACTACCTTAAAAAAACCTGCTCTTGTCTACGTTTTCTTGTCGATTCAGAGAAGATAAACTCTGTTAGATGGATCTTGAGCAGAGTAGCTCATTATATAGTTTTTCCTAAATGCACAGAACCAAAATTACACCACAAAATTATTAATAGATACGAAAGTTTGTATGTGTATATTTTTGTTATTTCTTCCTACATAAATCGTTCATATTAAAAACTTGCTTTACTCTAGGAATCTACCACACAGCCTTGTTAGTACTAAAATTTGACAAAAAGTGGCGCTATCTGTAATCTGTATATATTATTAAAGAAACAAAGGGCATCATGTTACGCACATGAGTGAAAGGACGATAAATCAGTGGTATTATATACAGGGAAATATTAAATAACACAGAGAAAAGCCCATACGACACAATTTCGACCGATATAAATGTCACATCACCTTGACATGAAGTGTTACCCGCTATTTGTTTATCAGTCCCCTCGAGGCTTAATAAGGATGTTGAATGTTCCCGCGCTCTTCATCATAACTTCTCTATTAACTCGTACCCTGATTCGTTTAAATAATGGTTACACCATTGCAATATGCACTAGTGATTACCCGCAGGTTTGCCCGCATCAGTTCTGGGTATATTCTTCATTGTTAATGTATAGGAAATTGGAATGGATATTTTCTATGATTATTATTGATTAAAATTATTGATATTTCAATGAAAAACTTCTTCATAAAAAAAAATAAAACAATTCAACGAAATATTTTTGTAGGTATATAAATTTTAAGAGATTTAAATTTTGTATGGAGAAAATCCTTAGCATTTTTGTGATATACCTACCTAACGATATACCTAAATAGTAGGTATACAGAATGAATATTTTAGAATAAGTATTTTACCTTTATTTGTTTATTTTTATCGTCAGAAATTTTAAAAAGAGCGTTGTATATTTTATATTGCATATTAAACTCATGAAAATGTTTCATTTGAGTCTTTGTAAAACCACTCACTGTCACGTAGCGTAGTCCGTACCATTTGTTTAAGCATTCGACATCAAAGTATACTATTTTTAACGATAGACAGTCCCGTAGATAAACTTTTACTACAGTTACTACAATAGTAACGTTAATAAAAAAGGTATAGTTAGTAACTGATGGTTCATGATAGATCCTAGACAGACATGTTCCAGTAAAATACGTCGTAATATGAGACGTCTGCTATAACTTGCAGTATTGTGCATTAAAATTATGTATAAAAGTGCAGTTTGACGACACGTCCCAGGTTTAGTTGACATTCAAGTTTTATGTGTTTGTTTTATTTAAAATAATAAAGAAAGCAAATGTAAGGTAGTCAATCTCGCTGAAAGGTTAACTGCGAGTGCATTAGAAATGGAATCCAATCCATTATTATAAATTTAAATTATTTGTCTGTTACCATTTAACCGCTGAAAATATTTTTTTTTAATTTGGCAATGACAAATCTGTGGACAAAGGCTACGTGTGGTCCAGCACTCTACTGTTCTACCACATGAACGAAGCCTTCGGCCAAAGCTAGTATTTTACTATTTAGAATTCTAAGCAATATTTGTATTTTAAAAACAAAGTGATAGAAAAAATAAGATAAATCGGTGAGTTGCTTGTTTTATTATATAAGGAATTTGATAATACATATTATTATTACGAATTATATTAACAATAACATTGTTTTTATTAAACCTATAAATTATTTTAAGCCAGAAAAATATTACAAAGAGGCATTATAACTCAATATCAGGAAGAGGCACAATTAGAATTTATACGATATTCGTGTCCTATATTCAGATTTCAGGCATTATATCATCTTATTGTTATACATGCCCAATAAATGCCTCATTCATTTTATCGGGAAAGTGTTTGGGATGCTTAAGGAAAATTCTTTGTTTTTAAATGAAAGAAGATAAAGAATATATTTATTTAATAACTTATCATGTAAATTACGGAATGTTACTGAGAAGTTTATACATAAAAACCCAACAGCTTTACTTGGCATTACCCTGGACTATAATCTAAGTCCTTACTATACTTGGACAAACAAAATTTATAAAAAAAATGATCATTAAAGTTAACTCTCCTCTTCACTATTTAATATTCAAATATAATATGTATCTAAGTTTATAAAATAGAAATAGTATAAATAGCTGTCAGTAGTTATTGTTAGACCAAATGGTTCTGGTATAAACTTAAAACTCGTATATTTCAAAAACTATTCATTTATTACTTGTCATCTGTGAGAGTACTTACTACATATTTCAAACTCTAAAACATTTTTGTAATTCAATGTATTTTCTTTTCTAATGTAGGGAATATTATTATTAAGTTAACAACATAGTTTTACTTAAATATAATGTATAAACTAGCGACTCAACCTCACTCCGCTCGGGTTCGTCCCTACGTTATACATTTCTTGGAGATGAGATATTTTCCCGGAGTAAAAAGAATCCTGTATGTTGATTATTCCGGATAAATAGCTATTACCATACTAAATTTCTTAAAAATCTGTCGAGTGTCGACTTTGCGTCTTTTGACACGGCCACAGACAGAAAGACAGACAGAGAAAAATTTAAAAACTATAAGGTAGTATTTAATCTACAGATTGAATTCTAGTAACTACACTGCTAATTTTATTATATGTATAGATAAAACAAAATAGGTCACACTGACAGAAGTTTATTGGTGCACTATGACCATGAGTCGTCGAGGATATAAAGCTATCCGAGAATTATTATATAAAAGTCAGCGAATTGAAAAATTTATAAAACTGAGACCAATATTTTTAAAGATTTGTTACATTGTTTCAGTTTATGTATGTTACTTGTTTCATAAACTGAAAAACTACTTTTTTCTATAAAATTTAAATGTATTTTAATTAGTTATTTTTAAAATCAATAAAGTTATAAGTTATTTTAAACGTCACCTCGCGAACTTGCAAGAGTATTATGAAATAAAGAGCTCTCAAACCCGATTCGTGTGAAAAGTATCTACTTACATTCTACAAATTTCCGGTGGCTGTAAAATAACGTTATGAGATACAAAAATTTTAACATGAAATTTTTGTGTCAAAAAATTTAAAGGAAAAAAAGTAACAATTTATTAGAACATGTAATACGAGTTGGTCTTTAATTTAGTAGGTATAAAAATATAAATTTCAACAATTTAATCAAAATCTTAAGAATTATTTCGATTAGTATTATAGGATAGTTATAGTTAGTTAGTGCTGAAGGAGTAGACTACATTTTTTTATAATAACACTGCTTATAAATCGATATACCTATTAGAGTAACAACTTTTTAAGATTCCGTAAACAAAGGAAACTTATAGTTTCGCCATGTCCCAACGCGCGTTTCATTAATTTTATTTAAACTATCTTTAAAACGTTGTCTATCTCAGCTGGTACTAGGTATGACAAATTTTGTTTAAAAATTAATAAACTCGCTAAATTTGAAATGATTTTCATTCTTCTTTAGGCTTCTAAAATTGTCATAACAAAAACATCACAAAATATACTGGAGACTTAGGAAATCATTATCATTAAGCACTATTTTTCTATCGGACGTAATAAAATTAACGAAGCTAAGTGTCTATTGGGACGATGGTGGGTCGTTCGATTTATAGTTATGAGTATTGTGATAGGCGATTGAATTTGTACGATATTAAGAATATATTTTATTATTTCTCCATTTTTATTATTATTCCTTTCATTTAAGATATTTTTGGTAATAAATCTATACATGTAACTAATAGTAATGTATTATCAATACAGGGACCAAATCAACATATTTTTAAATTTATTTATGATGAGAATTAATAAAATTAATGTATTTTGAAGAAATTTGATAATATGGTTATAGCTGAAAGTTTAGTTCAACATATAGAATATGTTTTATTGCAATTACAATGTCTCATTCTCGAGAAAAAACTGCATAGATTTTCGAAACCATATTGATAGAAATAGGCAAAATATATTTTTTTTGTATTTTTTAACAGTATTATTTTTTGTGCTGCGGGTAACATTAGTCTAGATAAGTCTACATACTACATAGGTACGTAATATGTATAAAAGCGAAATACTACTCACACGTTGTTTGATTAATCAAGCCATCTGGAAAACTGCTTCATCTCCGAGGCTAAAAGGCAGATAGGTAGTTTATTGGGAGACGTCGGTAAAAGGAATTTTGAGAAAGGACAAGATTAAGGGAGGTAATAAGGGTTTCGTAAGTCGTTAACACAATAGCTTAAAATAATGATGTCTCTAAATAATGAAGGTAATATTCATAAAGTATCTTAAACACCAATTAAATTCACTTGGAGCAGGAAATTTTATAATTAAAAAAGTATTCAAAGAGGAATTGAAGAATTCTGTAAAAATCCTGATATTGTTTTCATTTTACATTCTTCGCTTGGAAATTTCGCCGCTTCGCGACAACTCGCTGAGTTTAATTGAATTCTTGAAATACTAATGATTTGAAACGCTTAATTATGTTTCACACAATATTCGTGAAATTGAACGAAATGTTTGATAACTTTTCCATTTTTAAGCTTTTAAAAGTTCTAAAAGCTCTTCTAAAAGTTCTGAAAATTCTTGTATTTCAATTTTATTATACTACTAGCGACTCTCTCTCGCTTCACTCGGGTTCGTCCCTAGGTACATGTTAACTCTAGTGATAAAGATATATTATACTCGTATGATGTATTTTATATATTTACTTTGCACCGCCCGGTATGTATTTTTGTCTGTCATAACATTTAATACATCAAACATTATTATTAATAAATTATATTATATATAATAAATGATCAAATTTTTCGCGCAGCTTTTTAATTTTTTTATAAGAACCTTCTTCTGATAATAACAAACACAACAAAAAAAGAATAAGCGAAATCGGTCCAGTCATTCACACATGATGCCGTGACCTAGAAAAATAGCGTAAAAATATAATTTATATTAACAGGTAGAGACAGATATTGTTAAAATAACCACATTATACTTAAAAGATACGGATTATTGAAATAACTATTACAAACATATTTTATAAAAGCGCGTCAGACAGAGCTTTTTCGCATTTATAATATTAAGTAAGGATGTATAAAATGTGTATACACTTGAGTTTTAATTGATGTTGGTACTTTATTTAAATAAACAAAGAAAAAATACTTTATAATGAATTTTAAGACAGTAGAACATTTAAATCACTGGGTCCAAAATTATACATCTTGTTTACATAATTTACTCACTTAAGTAGATTACCTATTTTGTTTACAAATCATAAATATTAAACGGCGAGCTTTATTAATGTTTTAATAAAGTACCGAATTTGAACAGAATAGCTGATTATAATTTGGGGGTATATATTATTTCTTTAATTTAAACAATTTATTCGTTCATATTCAAAATGTTTTAGTTACTATAATATTGATAATATATACACCTCGCACCTCTGATATTTTCATGTGCGAATCATTTATATCATGATTACCACTTGTCTTACGGTGAAGGAAAACATCGTGAGGAAACCTGCATGTCTGAGAAAAACCTAACAAGTTTTCGAAAGACATGTGAAGTCCGCCAACTCGCACTAGGCCAGCGCGGTGGACTATGGCCTGATCCCCCTCGTACTGAGGGAGGCCCGTGCCCAGCAGTGGGACGTTAATAAGGGCTGATGATGATGATGATGATGATGATACAAAAACAATATTAAATTACTTAATAAATAAAACTTCTGACTTTTCTTTAAATTATACAAATATATAGACAAAAAATGACAATAAGTCTTGTCTGAATTTTAAATGCTCAATAATATTATCCATCGGAGTTATAATATGCAATTGGGAAAAGGTAAGTGATGTACCGATGGACGGTTTTACCTGTGGAGACAATTGTTCTTAAAGAATAAAAAAGGGACGAACCTAACGAACTGAACGCACCCGTAAAATATTTTCGACGTGTCACTGACTTGCTTGCTAAAGGAAAATTCGTATTACTTTAAGTCTAATAAATAAAGAGAAAAATTATATCTTATTTTGATTAAAAAATAAAACTATGGTTAGTCCGCAGGTACTAGTAATTCCAATATTTTTACATAAAGCTTATAAAAAGTTGTATTAAAGTTTTTGCAAAGTCCTAAATATTATTGATGAAATAACTTATTTACTATAGTATAGGTAATATAGGCAGTTATTACCCAAACGATGACAACCACAATACTTCTGATAGTTCTAAGAGTGAAAAAGTTGTTGATGTTGTAATCTCCATACCTGAAGCAAATGTAAAATATTCCATCAATATTATTTAATTAAAGTTTGAAGTTTACTAAAAATTCATAAGAAAGCAATTTGGCTCAAGACTTCTCAAATTCGTCCAAATTTTTGGTTTGTTTTAAGTTCATAGGATTTTCTTTTTAGAAAACCTAATGAGATCGGAATTAATTTATTTTTTCAGAGCAAACCAGGTGCGGTCAATGGGTCTGTCAATTCACAACTTGGGGACTGGCAGGGCTATCTCATATCTAATAAGGCCATCTTAAATTATATCAAAAAAGATGTTAGATATTAGGTATATTATATAACATGATGGTGTAGAATCAAAATGGTTTTCAATAATCTTATTTTACGTCTTTAATATTTCATTTTTATAATTTGCGTTGTTTTTCATTAGTCATAAAAATGTCTATTTTATAAATTGTCTATTAAATTAAGCGATGTTTAAGCAAAAACGGCTTAACATGTAGATTATATTGAAATAATATTTTTGTATTTTTACAAATATTTTTAATATTTCATATTTGTATGTGTGTATGTTTGTAATTTTAAGCTGAATGTGCTGGACGATTTTAGATAAAATTTAGTACACAGCAGTAGTAATATTAAACAGCTAGGGACGCATACAAGTATGAGCGAAGTGAGAGTAATTCACTAGTACAAATAAAAATAAAGTATAAATAAAATCAGAATAAGATATAGAGAAAATACATTTTAACGGTTTGTAAATGTTTTTCAGGGTGTGAAATTCGGATTGTGCCAGTTCTATATAAACAGTGTCGCCAAATAAGTTATGTGGCGTACTGAAAAATCTTTGTGTCCATTTGACCCGGTTAAGTCTACAGATTAATCCTACTCGTCGAGGAAGAGTGACGACCCGTAACCTTTTCCGCCCAATTTTTCACTTGTATGCATACATTCTAAATATATCAAGTATTTTTCTAGCTTACTTTGTTTATTTTTGTTTTAGACGATGACATCGATTTACAAAATAGAAGATTTAGCCGAGTTCATACTTTTATTTATTACTAGAAACAAGCAAATAATTTCTGATAACTTGTTTATTAAATCGCAATATTTAAATATCAAGTCAGAACGTACTGTTTTATACGTTATATTTTATAGTCTTCTATCAAGGATATATTATCTATTTTCATACGTTTTATTGGTTAGTATAAGTTTCTGAGATATGAAATATTTTCCCGCAGTTAAAAGTTCCCTATGACCAGGAATTTCAATAACATTTTCAAAAAATATTTCAGATTTAATTGAGTTATAATTTAATGCTTGTAAAAAGCTTAAAGACTTGAGTAAAAGTTTACACAAAGTCTAAAATTTGTTAATAGATTACAATACAAATTTCTTACTTTATAATAATGTAGCTCATAATTACACTCATGACTGAAAACAAAGCAACGCTGGCTGCCGCAAAACAGGTTTCAAATATCGCCCTAATCACACCCTCTAATATCTTGCAGGTCAACTCCACTAGTACCCCTGTCAGCCTAATGAACCCGTCCATTACACGTTATGACAGCCATTTTAATCTGAAATTTAATTATAAGTAAAATTGAGAAAACTTATTTGTAGATGGATTGATAGGACTAAAGTAGAGACCGGTGTGACCTCGGTTATGAGTTCGTAGATTAAGTTTTTGAACTCTTTGTGTCTAATTACCTCGTCTAGTGAATATGTCTTGATGGTTGAGGTACTTAGTTCGATGCTTGAGCCAGACAAAAACTGTTACTGTGGTTATCTATCACAAAACACTCAGTTGCAGCATAGAAATGGATAGTATATATACTGTGTACACACTGTAGACTTTACATCTAATCTCAGGTCGGTCGGGTCTAATTATAATAATCTCCCGAAAAATAAGTTAAGATAGTAACAAATGCACATATACTTCATTTAAATTGTACAATGGACCCAGTCGAAAATTGATAAGAGAAAATTAATGTAGATTCTAAATCAAAAGTACAACTTCAGAAGTTTATGAAAAACATTCTTGAGCATATGAATTTACGCGACCATATAATTTTACGAAGACGCAAATATTGCCCTCATTTAGTTGCATAATATTATAACGATGTGAATTTTTGATTTTATCAATCAATTCGTTGCTTCGTTGTTATGTGACAAAATATAATTAGGTATAAAACGACAAAAATACTTACTTTTACATTCATAAAATTACTAGACAAGGAGAAGGTATATGAATGTGTTTTTTATAAATATACCTGCGTTGGTTTCTTATTTCTAAAGTGATTTTTGTAAGGTTGTTTTATTCCACTGTGTCAAGAGACGCATTGTTAATTTGACAAATGACATTGAAAAATGAGGTTTCTACTAATGCCTTTAGAACTCAAAGGTATATTAGAGATTTTCACAAATGCACTTTCATCGGTAATTCATCGTTTATTTAGATAAGTGTATGTTTTTTTCAGTAAATAATTATTTTCTCTTCTACATTATTTTATCTTTTCTCAGTGACTTTGTCTAAAAAACAAATAAGCACATTTTTCTTAAAAATGCATAACTAGTAAATTGACAAAATAATATTAATAATATAACAAAGATTTTAATTCCTCGGAATGATTAGTGCTTAATAAATATAAATTCAGTCAGCGTCTATACATGCATAGGTACTTATACAGAATTATAATATATGATGTGTAAAAGAAAATTACTATTCACTCGCTTTTTCTGACGAATGTAATAAGATATATAAAAGAAGAGTTATTCTGGTTACCTACCCATAGAATCCGTCAGGAGTATTAGTATGTACCAACAACAAACAAATAATACAAATCGACTAGCAGGTGAAGCCACGGGTAGGGCGTAGTATTGTAATATAATAATTATAAAATAAATGTATAAAATAATAAATACACAAAAGTAAAACAGGTAAGAGGTATGGGAAACCTAAATAAAATATTTGTACGTATTCAGTAAATGTTTACCGAATAACTTCGCTTTGATTTTGTAGAAATAGTAAATCGATCACATAAGTCTGCTAGTCATCAAAAGATTTTTCATACTTTCATGGCTTCTTATTCAAAGATTGGCAAAGCAATCAAAGGAAAGTAAAAGTTTCAGAACATATTAACTGAAGAAAATTTTGCTCATTTCAAATAATGACGAAGTTTACGGAAGTCCTTTAAATGAATCGAGTGAACATTCAAAGTTAAAAGCAGTTTTTCAACCTTTCAAAGATTTCAAACGTATACTTATGTATTAACTTTATAAGTGTGAGTGTATGTTACACGACCGTAATTAATGTGATAAATAAAATATATTACGTCAACGAATGCCTTCAGCAGGAGGAGATTTCAAACTGAAAATTAATATTATAAATGGGATAGATTGTGAACTTAAAATATTAGGCATTACAGTAGAACGGATTTGCTCCATTATGTATCTACATGGACGTTTATTCGTCCATGTGTATCTACTTTTAGAAATTAAAATAACTTGCATATTTAAATATTAGAAAGAATTTAGTGAGAGCTTTCAGCTTACTAAATAACTGTACTGTTTTTCAAATGTTGGCGGCACTCCAGGAGTGGAAGTGGATGAAAATTCCATGACTGCATTTTTGAGCCAGGAATCGCTGCAAGTGGGTCACATTTTATGGTAAGAGAATGTATTTATTGGTGCCGTAGATGCGTTTAAAAGAAGTTCTAAAATAAAGAGTTCGTTGGACCAGTGAACTATTCCATTTGGCAGTTGAAAAATCTTTTCAATTCTATACTAATATAAAATAGGTCAAGACAAATACTATCGTGATTTATTTAAGTTGTGTAAGTTCTGATGACTATCGACTAAATAATCAGGAGTAAGCAGCGACAAGTACGATCATATTTGCTTACTTAGACATTTATCATAGTTTTATCAACAGAAAGTAATAGGTATGTGAGTTTTACCGAATATTGCAAACGAAAAAGACCTGGATAATTTGTATATAGGTAATATGAAAAAAAATGATATATACCAAAAATTATTGCTTCAATATACTTACTCAGAACGCTTGCTAAAATATTTAAACCATTTTACTTTACGTAAAATGCTTAAAATATTTTATAAAGTGCCTACCTCCTGTGGGTTATTTATGCATATTAACGCTATATTGCTCTCATTATAAAGTAGGCGACAGTAAACTTAGTTATTTAAAATAAACAACGTTAAAGTAATTTATTATAATAATTATTAAATTTTCATGCAAGAATGGGTAGGTAAATATTTATTTACAAGGAACTCATTGAGTAAATAATTAACTAAAGAATAAGTGAGCTTTTAATATTAATTTAATTAGGTATACATATCCTGATAGTAGAGCTTTTGATTAACCAAAGTATGTCCAAAGTAAAAAGTTCCATAGTAAGTTTCTAATCTTTAATTCATGACGCTCTACAAAAGAACGTCGATATCTCCCCAGATACAACTGATTTTACCTTCATTTATTAGATTCGTCTTATCACTTTGGGTGCTTCATAAATCGAGCGAACTTCCTTTCTAATCATTCGACTGAGTAAAACTTAAAACAGCTTTCTTAGTCGCTTTATTCCTTATTTTCAATAAGATAGTAAGAGGTTCAAGTATCTACATCTACAATAAAACTCTTTTATTTTTCAGTGAAATTATAGTGAAAGTTTTTAACTCATTGGTTACTACCATTCCTGTTATGTAACAATTGACAACGTTCTCACTCTCTCTATATATCAGAAATTAGTTTGATACTACTTTTCAATTAATGATGGTGTAGTGAATACCACGTACGGGATCGAACTTGTGACCAGCATTGAGCGAGGGATATAATTGTATGTCACGCGCCACAATCGTAATAAGAATTCAACTGTTTCTTTTATATTTTGGTGAAAAATAATAAAAAAAATCATTAAATAATATTCAGAACAGGGACAATCAGCTATTATAACTGAAGTGCGGATAGCTACCTTATTGGGTAATCTTCAAAGAAAACCGATGTTAATATAAAGTAACAATTGTAGGTTATAATAGCAATACATTTATCTGACGATATATAAAACTAATCAAACTAAGGAGATATCGGATAATCTTACCGAAATATCGTAGATTCATGAGATGTTTATAAGAGCTGCCACTGGCAAGTTCAGAGGTCAATATTGGCAATTATGTCGAGTCGGATCATTCGTTCCACTGAGCTAACAAGTGAATCTTTGGCCATTTACTTTTAGCCTATTTACCTTTTACTTAAAATATTGTCTTTCATAGAACTGGATAGGATGTCTTTTAAATAATGTATATCCAAGGTTTGATTCCAGTCATTATTTATATTGAATAATTCAAATTAGGTATAAAACATTGATCTCTTTCTATTAGATAATGAATACCTATACCTAAACAAATATTTAAAATTATACACCTGTCTGTTGGTCTAAAATCATAAAATGTAATGGTTGAAATATTAGAAGACTTAGGACGGAAAAAATATTGCGATTCTTTAAGAGCAGGGGTTACTAGTGCAGACTATTACTTATGGAGACAAACATTATGGTATTTAAGGGTGAGCCGTGGCCGTGAGGTAAGTGGAAGCGAGATGCTAGCCACATTGACCAAAATCACATGATAGACAAAATACTTTCATCGCAAGATAAATGCCGATTTCTTACTCGAGTTTTATAAGGGTATATTATTATACTTTATTTAAATCATCAGAGTTATTTTTGGAAAGACTCTAGATTCATATAAACATATATTTTGTGTACATGCTAGTACTTAGTACTTTTTTATGAGTATTAAGAAAAACAGATAAAAAACAAAATCTTTTAGAGCATAAAACTTTAATTAAAATATTTCTTTTTATTCAGTTACTACTTTCAAATGCATAAGCCATATCTTAAAGTTTTATAAAAATATTTGTAGCTCAAAAACTTATTTAGTTCCATTTAAAGAGTGAAAGTTTTTATGTCACTCGCAAGATACTTTAGAAGTCGTTGTATTATTATATCAAACAATAATAAATTTTACCAAGAACATCCCTGGATTTCGCCGAAAGCAGTGATATTATAGAGATCATAAATCTCCCACTAACTTCAGTTTATCCCGTAATTTGTGAAATATTAACCACTATCGTTTGAAAAGTGAAAACTGTCTATTGGTTCATTTACTATTTTATCTTTTTTTAGTTTTTATATTATTAGTACACTACTTTTATATGCACAGAAATTTTAAGTTACTGTAAAAAATTAATGAAAAAGTTGAACCTACAATTTATTTTTAATGTGTTTTAATCTTGAACCAACCACCTCGCCAGCATTACACTTTATTATACATATTATTATCATATAGATTTACAAACTATAGTGTAAGGATAGAGAGATAAGGATATTTTTACTCTACTAAATATTCTCTACAGAATAGAACCTCAGGGTTTTTTAAATTTAAATATAACCTCTTTAAATTTACGAAATAGATCATGAAGAAGCCTCTACTAAAGCAAAGTTTGCAAAGTGGTTCTGCCGTCAATTCAAATTATTTAAATAGTTGTAATTGTTTAATGAATATTAAGAAAAACGTTAGTTTGGGTGTATTTTAGTGTATTTGGTAGTGAATGAATATAAAGATGTTGCTAAAACCCACAAATATACCTACATACATATAATAAAATTTTAACTTAGTTAAATAAACATATGTATGTTGAATACTATTCGGAAAACCTTATTGAAATAGCTATTTTTATCGATACAGAGGCTGATTTTACAGTTATTAAAGTTTTCTTTCTGTACGTTTGTCTGATTGTATCACGAGATAACCACTGAACAGATTTGGATGGAAAATAGTTGGTTATCCTGGTCAACTTATAGGATACTTTTTACTGCAGCAAAATACCACGTTTGAGAAATTTATATTAACGTACCTAAGGGCGAACCCGAGCGGATCGAGGGTGAGTAACTAGTTTAAAATAAAGTTCTAACGGAAATTGTAAATCAATAGTGAATTGTGCCTATGCAAATTACTTTTGGTCCTCCCACCACAAGAATTATATGAATATTCATAGTAATACAAATCTTAGGTAAACATCGGAGCGGACATTATTTGTAAGCTTAAACATTTGGTCCTTTGCTTAAATATAGACTTAACTTAATGTTAATGGTAATGCGAGAAAATTTATTATAATCGTATTTAAATATAAATTGTTGTTAAAGGAATTAGGAAAGTTCAGGCTGCGAATAGAAATGATATATAGTGCGATAGGCTCTAAGTTAAAGAACAATAGGAGTTTCTCTCACATGTTTTAAAGTTTTGCAGTATTTCATATGCGACTTACCTACTCGCTAACATTCGAATTTATTTAGTAAGTTCAACGTGTTTCGAAGACAAACTATAGTTAATTTATGAATTGTGTAATCGATTCACACGATTCGATAGCACAATCAGTATTATAACTTCAAATTATAAAACATTAGATTACAAGTATCCCACAGGTTTACTTACAGTAAGTACTTGGACAAGCTATTAACAATTGATAATTTACTTAAAATATCAGCATAATAAAATAATATAGATATTTTTTTCGGAAGTTTAAAAGAAGAGTACCTATTTACGTTACAAAATATGATCCAAATCATTACTGCCGTTTCCGGGATATACAAATAAAATTTATTTGTATACAAGAATTAGTCATATCATAGTTAAAAAAATCTTCGCGTTTATCTTTAAAAAGTCTTTGCCGAGTCAGTGAACTTTACGGTTTGTTTTCAACAAGACATATATCATAAAATGTACAAAGATTACAGGGAATAGTTTTCTTGAAACATCTCAACTGCTTACTTTACTGGCAGAAATCTTTTAGTGAAAAATATGTAGATACGAATGTTAGTGACATGTCATCTTTTTTCGTCAAAACCATGATAGTACGTTTAAATAAAAACGTTGCTTTACAAGTTAGCTTAACTTGTGTTTAAAAAAGAAAAGAGAGAATTAAGTTGAGTTATATTGTATTTTGTTTATAACATTTATTTTATATTGGACTGAAAATTTGATGAATAAAAATTAAATTAGATAGGTGTTTTTATTCGAACGAAATGTTGTAGATGCATGCTTTTTTATATTGCAAAAACAATTTTAGATGAGTTTCTGCAAGACCTATAATGGAATAACCATTTTAATGTTGCGGGCTTAACTATAGTTATATATTTTCAAAACAGATTTTCTAGTTATAAATTAAATGGGGAAAAAAGATTGTGTTTGAATGAGTGTTCATTCAAGCCCTACATTCTACAATTCATAACCGTTGTAGGACATGCAACATTTAAACATTTGACAGATGCAAAATCTATGATTTAATAAAAATAAACGTCCTTAAATGGCGATTTATCAATGTTTATTTCAGATATGAAATCAAAATAAAAAACGTATTTAAATTGTAAAGGACTCTATACTTTGAATTTTTTAGGAAAAATCTAAAGTTTTATTAGGTTTCGGTTATTTGAGCAAATGCAAATACATACTAAGATCTATTTATATCAAAAATAGTTTTTCTTGACGTTATGAGTTAATTAAAAGTTTTGATACCAGCAAAACTTTAAATTTCGTTTATATGCTATTATATACCTGTAATGATGTCAACACATCTACTAATTTCCAACCTCTTTTTAGAAAGGGGTTATGAAAATCAGTATGAAATCGCCATTATTATAACTTAGAAACATATAGTATTGTTGATGGGATGTTCCATGTTCCATGTTCTATAAAACTGCAGATATAATAATAAAGTAAATAAACTTAGTTTATTATATGGTTATGTTGAAAGTTGAGTATTTGAGTCCTATTCAATAAATTCTTGGTCCATTTGGCTAAACACAGATGACATATTTACAAAGCTCCTCATTTATTTTTCACAACCATGAAAGTACTATGTGAACCATTTTTCTGTCGTTATATTTTATATAAAAAAATATACTTTGCTGAGTAGTTTTAATGCCGTACTTTGTTTTTAGGCCCGAGAGAAATTATTCATATGGCTAGTACAAATATTGACCTATTGTTGATTTTGAACCCTTAATTGAAATTAGGTGCAATAAGAAGTTACATCTAATGGGTCAAAATACTTTTAAATTAATTTCGTAAGTACAAATATTTTAGTTGCTTATCTTAGTATTATATTGATATCTGATAAAAATCAGCATAAGTTAGATAGTAATAGATATACAAAAGCACTTTTAAGGTATATAACTACTCGTATATAAGCCTTAAAAGTTTACTTTAAAATTTGTACGAAAAGCTTTCTGATATCTTATAGCTCTTACTCTTTTACTTTTTCAACCTAAAAACACGCTCCTATATTGCCCGAATTTCTAATATAATAAAGTGTTTTATTCAAGCTGCTAATGGTTCCATTAGTTCTTTGAAATTGTCAATGATTCATTCTGGATATAGTGTACATTGTTTGGAAAGTTCTGAAATAATGTCCTTCTTTCCTGAAATTATTATTATTCTTAGATCTAGGGACGTATAATATATAATGTTTGTTAACTGACTACAATAATATTAATACAACAAAGGAAAAGGCAACTTGAATATTCCTTTATACCCCACAAACCTTAAAGGGGAGTTTTGTGTTTGACCGTACATACGTACATAATACATATACAGTGTATATCTTACCCTATATTTCCTCATTATTATTTACCGTCTAACTAATTTTGATCACACGTCTTTCATTATAAAGCAAATTGTTTTAATGTGTATATTCGTTAATACATAAGTTCAGACGGTATTATACTATAATATTCCTCCGATAACTTGTTCCTATCTACATGATTAGTACGCTTGAATAAATTTTTATAAATGAGAATTTTTCTAATTGGACGTAACAAATACGAGTATAAGCGAGCTTAAACATACAATCAGCAAACTTTTAAAACTTTTGTTATTAGTTCTAAGAAAAAGCTTAAATATCATGTTTCCATAATTTTAATTGTATTCATTTATGAAAATCTGGTGATTAAAAAAAACTTCAACAATACAAGTAATGAGATGAGAAGAAATTCAAGAACTTTGTAATATATTTTCAATTGTTATAATTATTTTTCAAAATATCTGAGTAGAATGCTACTTTATCAAATGAAGTATTCCCTCTTTTTATTGTTCCATCTCTTAATTACCTCATTTACCATTGTTCACGACTTTATTGGCGACGGACGGTCTTGTTCATAAAAAATGAGCAACCTATTGAAAAGTTTTAATTTATATTATATATACTAACTATACATATATACAAGATCCATGCACAGAATTTATGTAAATTCAAACTATATTCTTTATTCATAATAATTTAAAGTCAAATTCAGTATGATCACTCGATGACAACTCGACTGGTTAGAAATCAGGTGCTACATAAACGGCTATTACAAATTTAAGCTGTTACTAACAGCTGAATAACGTAATTTGGCCTAACTCGGGACTTCAACTTAGGGCCTTCGAATCTGCAGCACTACATTGCCATTCACAATATTATATTGGCAAATATTATATTTTATTGCACCAATAATTCAATGTGCGATCACGTTTGGAATGTATACCAACTAATCGGAATGCGGTGAGTTTAACTAAATACGCATTTTCAGAATTCTATATGCTAGAGCACGATTTATAGAAATTATATTAACCTAGCAATTTCAGAGTTCATTGAAATTATGAATTTTAAATATGATAGATAAGTTAGAATCTTAACATAGTATAGAAATAAAACTATGAATTGTGACTGTTATAGTATAGGGGACTCAGCTATTTTATTCATAGACAATTGTAGCTATATTGCTGGATACTGAGTCACCCGCTAGATAAAATGCAAAACTACCCTCTCTCTGCTCGAGGTCTTATCCCTATACGTTTTATACATTTTTAATAGATAAAAATAGTTATTGTGAGTAGACATGCTATTGCGGACTTTTCCGGAGGCTTTTGTAATAATTTCTAATTGACTGTGTTAATGTGAGGTGCATTGTCAGGCTTGGCCAGCGGGAACTGTGTCAGCGTACGAAATCAGTTTATCATTCATACAAAAAACAAAAAGTCATAGTTTGTATTGTAAAGTATTGATAAACTATACTACAGTAATAGTGGAATACAAACCTTTCCCGTTTATGATTCTTTCGATTAGTGAAACCCGTATCAAAAACCATTGTGTGGATATAAGCTACAAATATAAGTAAGCGAAGAAACAGACGGAGACAAACATCTTTTGTACTATGTGTTTCTTCAAGTTTTCTATTTCAAGTTTTTACTATGGTTATAATTTTCTAGTTACTATAATTGAATTAGATAATATAATCCGCAGATTGCAAACACGCTGTGGATTTAAATGGCGCAATTTTCATTCTTAAAGTAATTAAAAATTATGAAACATAGTCTTCTTAGTTACAAGTATCATTTTTTCATCAAATACAAACATACATCGTACTTACGCATGATACAATAAAGGAAATATTTCTATTGTATTTGTGCAAAACTTGCGCAATATTACGAGAAGCTAAGCTCTGGAAATTGATTTTAAGTGGAAGGAAATTGGGCAAACAAAAGGAAGGACAATACCCTTGTTAAGTGACTTCGGCTTTCAAAACAAATCATAACGTTCGCAACTTTGAAAAATTATTTTTCTTTTACTTAAATCTATTTTTCAAAGAAAGTATGTAGGCTGTGCAGGTCGTGGACCTTTGCTTAACTTAAAGTTTATGTTTGAATATAAAAAAAATATTTAAATGTGATATTAGTTACTTACAAGTATTTATAGCTACTGCTATTCTAGCTTATGTTTGTAACTCATACATTTTGTCTATAGTAGGTAAATATATAAATAGACAGATATAGATCAGTGCTACTGCGCTTTCTTGAAAAACTGAATGAAGCGGGATCAAATCCCGAGCCATCTGATATTTTCATACGCGAATCGTTTACAATATGATTACAACTTGTCTTACGGTGAAGAAAATGTGAGGAAACCTACATGTTTGAGAGAACAAAGCAAGTAGCAAGTTTTTAAAAGATATGTGAAGTCCACAAACCTGTACTTTGCCAGCAAATGTGGTCTAATTCTACTCGTATTGAAGGAAGGCTATCAGCAGTTGGACGTTAAAAAGGGCTGAATACAATAGTATGTAATAATATAAAAATAAAAATAAATAAATAAAAAATATAAATATAAATATCACACCTGAAACCTGCGTTAGTAATCTTTTTAATTGATCCTATTAATCTATCGCGCGAAGAAGCTTTTTACAGTTTTAATCCGTAGATAATCGATAACCACTTAAGAATACATCTTAGTCTTAATTTGAAATGTTTATCTAATTTAAATAACTTTTACTTACTACTATTTTGTATGTTATTGAGAGAGGAAACATGCTCAATCACTTTTTTACGTATTTCCGTATTGTTTGAAAAACAGGAAAGTGCATCTGAATAACATCGTCATAACCACGTATATACGTACGTATACTAAAGTATACCTTGCTTTATAAGTAACGTAGAAACTTTTTTTTGGATATGGTTTATGGATATTAGGTAATTATTGTTATAAGATCAAATTCGCTACACATACGAGGAAGTAGGCTTATAAAATCGACTAATTGGCGATAAAGCAAGGGAAAATGCAAATTTATTAGCATCCACATACAATACAGGATTTTGTCTGTAGATCTATTTATAATCATATAAAAAAACCATAAATAGAAGCCCTAGTTGCTATGAAAATTATTTCTGACGCTACTTTTGTGGGTCTTTGTATCAAAAGCTGCTGGAAAACTCTTTAAATTAGGCAAAAATTGTATTTAGGACAAGCTTTAAAAACCATCGTCTATCACTCTGTTGTTTTATAAAAAAAAAGAAAAGCCCTGCTTAATTGTAAAAGTTTATTATATAAATTTAAAAATAACCCTAAAGCCTTTTAAACGTAGGTCAAAAGGATCTTAGTTCTCAAAAAGGGTTAGCCTTTAACAAGATGACTGCTACAATGTTGTCATAGCGCCCACCGCCCTTGTTGCCTAATGGAGTCTGAAGATTTGTTTACACACCGCCTTTTTATTCATATGTAAAGTTACGTGAATTGTAAGGGAAAGTTATCATGTATGGCCTTTTATAATGAAACTTTAAGCATTTGAATATATTATTAAATACTCTGTACATTTTGTTGAAAATTTCTACTTTCTAACCAAACTCATATAAACGAATAGTTATTTATTGAAACATGTTTGAGAAGACTATAAAAGCCTAGGTTCAATAAACGTAGCAGGTTCATTTGATAGCCAAAGCATATCGCGTATTGCTAGTTAACTAATAATCATGCCTTTATAATTGCCTTGACAAAAACTATGAATGAAGACTAAAATAACCAAATAAGAGATCGGAAGTGCGACCAAAATATTTTCACCGTACTATATAATATAAGGGTGTTTGTAAACCTACTAGTGTTGTGCTTAGGCGGTCAATATTGAGAGTTACGTCAAGACGGATCTTTCGTTCCAATAAACCGCTAGGCGTATAATGTTGTTTGCTCTACTTTTTCACTCTTCGCAAAATACATTACGAAATACGACATTCAATTTTCGAGATCATACCAATATTTTCCTGTGGACCTTTCCTGTTTATTTTGTTATTAGCCTTTTTACTTGAAACCAATAAAAAGTGATAAAATTGGATACTTTCTATTTTAGCTTTTAAAAGGAACGAAATAACGTTGAAATTAAGACGACGTATTTTACGCCTACTAATTCTAACTACTACCTATTTTCAGCGAGTACTCTGAATGTCTAGTTATGTACACATACAACCAGTAAATGTTAAGCCTACGTTTCAATCAACGTAAGAGTAAAATGAAAATAAATATCTAAGCCTCAGAGGCGACCATATTGCGATAAATCCCACGTATAGTATTTAATTATCATTATTTATCATATATTTTGGTATTATACTCGTACTCGTAACAACGTTTGCGCGAAGTACTCCAAACTTTAGGAGCAAAAAATACAAAATAAATTAACGAAAAAATATAGTTAAAATTAGCAAAAAAATATAGTTTTCTTTGACAGTCAGATATAATAAGCCGAAAATAAAGTAATAGATAATTTTGAATGAAGACTGTTGGGGTAGAGTTTATAAATTGATTAACATTTTTATAATTGTTTTTAGTTACATTAAATAGCGTAGTAGCTTTTTAGTAAGGTAATTAGCATCATGGGAAACCATTTCATTCATTTAGAAATCATTAGTATCAAAAGTGCAAGACCCGAGTTTTGAACCCGCTTCACGTGGAGTCACAGACGAGCGATTTACCACTAGGCTACCATTGCCCACGCAATATGTGTTATGAAGCAAAATCCGTATCAAACAATGCTATAAAATGACCACGTTCGTTTTAGTTATTGCTAATGGAGCCGTGATCTGGCATATGTAGTAGTGGCCCAAAATAGTAAACAGTTCGCCTTGTATAGGCGACAATTGCTTTGCAGTTGGCTATGATTTGTCACGATTCAGCAGATATAGTCCTTCTAATAAAAGATGTTATGTAAATATGTATAAATAGCATCAAGAAAGCGTTAACACGAACAGCTATCATCATACCACATTTTATCAGGTTATCGTATCATTGATTATAATGGTTTTTAATTTGATGTGTTTTTATATGAATGTTTCAATAAGAATTTCCAAAAAATATATCTATAGATTAGACTAAGTTAGAATTTAAATTTCCTTTTACACTTATGGGGCAATTAGGATTGAGATAGTGTGTTTGATTTCCAATGCAATCATTTTACATATTTTTAAGAAAAAAACTTTTGATCAAAAATATTAAAACGGCAAAAAACTGAAATGAACAAAAAATTTACATTTTTCTTTAACCTAACTTCTTAAACTAATGCAAGTAATTTTGAGTCGAAAAGGTAATAAAGTGATTCTTGATAATAATTATACGCTTCGACTTTTAAAGCTCCTCCATTTTTCGTTGGTTAAAAATTATGATGAGTAGTGAAAAGGCGTAAAATAAACATGTATCATCGTAAAATAAACATATATAAAATATCATCAATAAAATTTACTTATCAATGTATTAACTTTATGAAATGAATAAATTAAATAAAATTATGTATGCTTTTCGCACATAAAAATAAATACACTAATTACACTTTTTACACTACAAGTAAATTTATCACCACTATAATAAAGCGTAGCAACAACCATAATTACTTTCCGAATCTAATTACGTATAAATATTGTAAATAATTATACATTGTTCTCTGTATATTACATCTGGAATATTTATCTTGTTTTGAGTGCTCTAAAATTAGTTAGTTTGTTTCTTGTAAAATCACGAAACACATAATTGAACTCAGGTTTCGATTCACTAAACATCGATTTCATAGAAAATTTTCGTGCGAACATTGTTAATTTGAGTTATAATAATAGAGTCGATTCAGGAGAATTTTGATATCTTGAACATGTGTAAGGTTAAATTATGTTAACTGTGGTATTGAATAGAAATGCGAAAACTTAAATTTTTACGAATTCGAAGTTAAGTTAAGATTAACGAAGAACGAATGTTCTTCAGTAAGCCGAACTGTTGGTCAATTTTTCATAATCATGTAAACACAGATAATACGAGTTTATTTAATAAATATGTTTAACATGGTAGAAAATTACAAACAAAGTACGTAAGTAAGTATTGATAACTTTGTTGTTGTTGACAAAACAGTAAGTAAGTAAGAAAATTGTAAAATTTCTAGTAAGGTATGTAAGCACCGATCTAACATTAAAGAATATTTTTACCACTAAAAGCCATTAAAGCTATTGAAATATATTTTTACCCCTTACCCTTTTACCCCTTTTCATTAAGTGAAATCCTATCTGCTCATTCATCCTATAGATAATAGAGCTAAGTAAGCAAAGTGCCAAAATTTTATCTCAATTGGTAGGATATAAAAGTTCACTTTGAACAATCTTCTTCTGCCTGGCATTAATCCCGGCCATTGTTGCCAGGGTCTGCCTTCCGACTAAGTCTACTCCACTTTGCGTGATCTTTAGTGTCCTCCAGGATAAGTCCGTTGGCTCTCATGTCCTGCTTCACGACATCCAGCCATCGCTTCTTTGGGCGTCCGGGAGGTCGAGCTCCGGGAACAGACATATCAAGGCACTTTCTTCCGACATAGTCCTCAGATCGACGCGCGACATGGCCATACCACCTCAGACGACGTTCTTGGAGCTTATCCGCTACGTCACGGACCCCGAGACTACCTCGGATGAACGTATTGCGTATGCGGTCAGCCCGCGTTACGCCACACATCCACCTCAGCATCTTCATCTCCGTGACGTGAAGCTCCTTAGTGTGTCGAGATAGTGCTGGCCAGCACTCGCTCCCGTATAAAAGGACCGGTCAGATGATGCTCTTGTATATCTGTCCCTTGAGCTTGGGCGGTATTTTTCGGTCGCAGACCACACCTGTGACCTCTCGCCATTTGGCCCAAGCAGCGCTTATACGGGCTTGGATGTCGTGATCGATGCTTCCGGACTCGTGCAGGACGGATCCAAGGTACTTGAACTTCTCCGACTTAACGGCTGGTTCAAGCCCTATTTGAATGGTGCTAGAGTCCGGATTCCCGCAAGTCATGTACTCGGTCTTCGCCACATTTAGCTTAAAACCACCGTTCTCAAGCGTACCCTTCCAGAGGTTCACCTTACGCTCCAGCTCCAGCCGGTTCTCATCAACGAGCGCGATGTCATCAGCATACATCATTAGCCACGGAGGCTGGTCCTGGATGCATGCCGAGACTACATCTAGTACTACGTTGAATAAGAACGGGCTAAGAGTCGAGCCCTGGTGGACCCCAACAGTAATCGGGAAGGGCTTGGTATCGCCAACAGAGGTTCTAACCACGGAAGCGGAATTGCGGTACATGTCTCTGATAATGTCAATATATACTTCAGGCACACCTTTAGATCGCAATGCCCACCAGATGCATTGACGCGGCACACAGTCAAAGGCCTTCTGCAGGTCCAAGAATACCATGTGCAGAGCTCTCCTTTTCTCTCTGTAAGCCTCGATTAAAGTTCTGAGGGCAAAAATGGCGTCCATGGTGCCCGATCCCGGCTGAAACCCATATTGACACTCAGAGACAGTACACTCTTGACGGAGCCTGAGGTCGATCACGCGTTCGAAGAGCTTCATGGTGTGACACATGATTTTGATCCCTCTATAACTACCGCATTCCTGAACACTGCCCCTGCCTTTGTATACAGGGGTGATGCAGCTAAAACGCCACTGATTAGGCATCCTTCCAGTGTTCAATATGCAGTTAAAAAGATCAGTAAGCATGAGCACACCAACAGAGCCCAACGATTTCCACGCCTCGATTGGTATGTCGTCAGGACCCACCGCTTTTCGGTTCTTCATGCGGCGAAGACAATCTCGAGTTTCGTCAGGTGTTATTGGGGCAACAAGTCCAAGGTTAGGAGGTGGTTCGGGTGGAAGACTATATGGGTGCTGATGGTTCAGCAGCTCCTGGAAGTAGCCTCTCCATCTCTCCTTCACAGAGGCATGGTCACAAAGCAGCGTGCCGTGGGAGTCCCTGACGCAAAGACATTTTGTGATATCTTGCGTCGCTTTATCTCGGGCACGTGCCAGCTTATATGAACTTTTGCCCCTCCGCAGTATCTAGCTTATCGTATAATGGTGACAAACTATCACTGCGGGCTCTGGCTACAGCTCTTTTGCTGGCACGTTTGGCTGCATTGTACTTCTCTCTGTCTTCAGGAGAGTTGGTTTGCTGCCACTCTTTAAACGCAGTCTTCTTTTCCCGAACCGCCTCCTGCACCCGATCATTCCACCACCACGTTTCCCTGTCGATAACTCGTCCTCCCTTAGAAACGCCAAGAACGCGTCTTCCCGCCGCGGTAATTACCGACTGGGCTCGATCCCAAGCCTCCTGGGCATTTTCAGTGTCGACCCTTAGGTTCAGTCGCTCCACCTCTGCTAGGAAGTCCGAATGCATCGGTCCATTCAGTAACCACCACTTGATCGTAGGTTTACGTTTCTCGGCTAGTTTCTTTTTCGGGGTAAACGCATAGTCCATGACAAGGAGACGATGTTGGGCCGTTAGGCTTTCACCTGGAATGACCTTGCAGTTTGTCACCTTGCCGATGTGACACCTTCTAGTCAACAGATAGTCAATTTGGGTTGAGTGGGACGCGCTCTTATACGTGATAAGGTGCTGAGGATTCTTTTGGAAGAACGTGTTCACGATGGCCAGATCAGACGCAATACAGGTTCTGAGAATGTTTACTCCCTCTGTATTGCGACGACCATAGCCAAAACCACCATGGACACGCTCATACGCCTCAGCTGCCTTACCCACGTGACCGTTCAAGTCCCCCCCAACTACTATCACTTCGGTAGTCGGTATAGCACGTAGTACCTCTTCAAACTGCTCCCAGAACGATTCCTTCTCGGCCTCACTGCAGCCTGACTGGGGGGCATAGGCACTGATCAAGTTCGTGGAAACCCCCTCAATCAGCACCCTAACCCGCATCAGCCGGTCGCAGCGACGGTCAACTTCAAGGAGACCATTCTGGAGCTCTTCAGAAAGCACTACGGCTACACCGTTTTTACCTGAAGGTGACCCGGTGTATACAAGCTTGTAACCCTGTCCGATGTTACGGAACTTGTTGCCCTTCCAGCGAGTTTCCTGTAGAAAACTTCACTTTGAACAATATTTATTTAATATTAAACGTCGTATCGTTATTTATACAATAAAAGTAAATTATATACAAAAAAGGAGGACAAGAGTTATAAAATTGGTGATAGCAAATATTTAATGAAATGAAAGTTAATATCACTGGAATTTGCATAACATAGATTTTACGAGCAGTAAATCTATTTGTCAAAGGAGGCACGCGAAACAGCCCAAAACACAACAAGATAATGTGACACTGGAATAGCCGACCTCGTGACCTCACAAGAAAACCAACGCGATCTCGCTAAATGGTTTGGTTAATTTGTTGGATTAGATTTGAGTCTAAATCTTGGCTTGAATCAATAAACGTCTGTCTGAAACTTGGCTATAATGACAGTTGTACACTTTGACCTAACTAGTTAAAGTAGAACCTAAGCCTAACATCAAAGGAACATTGACATAAGCTGCTTTCTGGTAATTTTTGATGTTGATTAATTTATTAGAATATCGGGAATTGACTCTGTGTGACTGTATTTATAATCCTTGAATTGTAATTTGTACAACAAAGTATGAAGCTATATACTGTTCTTATTCATCCCTCTATATCATCATTTGCAAATTTTCAGTAATCACTTGAGTTTTATAACAGTACTATAAATTATGGTATGCATTCGTCCTTGCATAATTTAATCTAAATTCTAACAGCTTAGAAGCTACGTGAAAGAGTGAATACCCTCAACAGTTTGAAATTCCTGATTCTCGTATTATAATAAAATAAAACTTGTTCCAAGGCAATATAACAAAATTGTGAATTATATTTTGTAAAATATTTGAATAAGATTATAGCAAAACTTTTAAAAACTAAAATAAAATATGCATTTGCATCACTGACAAGAAAATTGCTGTTATAAAAGAAGTATTGTAGTGTGAATAATTTCAATGTAATTTTGGAATTCTTATTTTTAGAAATCGGATATTTATATAAGAAATTTTATACAAAAACTTATACAAAAATTGTTAATAAAAATATGCTACTAAAAATATACCAAACTGCTATTGCTATTCTAAATCAATTTTCAGATAGGAGGTGTATCTTAGAGATACCAGCTACATTCTTAGGATGATTTTTTAAGTACAATACTATCATAGTCCAACTGCATTTATAACCGCTCTGCAGGAAGATTTTCAAATCTTAGTGTTACAAAAAATTTGATGCCAGTCATCAATTTTGGCTCGATTGGACGATGACGACGACGAGTACCAATGCATGCTAGCAGAAAGACCATAAAGGCACATACAATTTACAATAAGTAATGTTTAAAATTATATTTTGAGGATAATCAGAAATTTAATAAAAAATCAGTATTTATCTATTTTCGGAATATTTCCACGATCTTCCAAAGTTTTAATCTTTAGTTATATTTTAAAAAGCTTTAAATTCTGAGAAGTCGTCAAAAATATTACGTGAAAGTTATTTTCACTGCGTCGCAATGAAAACCCCTGGGAATAATAATAAAGGTAGATTTATTTCATTATTATTGTACATTGTGTGTACACGCTACTCATTTTAATGTTTAAGTGACCTAATTAAAACCTAATTAAATTCGCCTAGTGTCAGTTGCGTGTCGTCGGGGAAGTACAGTAGGCAGGACCACATGTGGACACGTTTAAAAGTCTTCTCTACCAATGTTAAGTCACGCACTGTTCAAACGGTCACGACTTTTCGAATTATGGCCGCATTGCGTATAATAAACATACCTACACTAATATTTTAAAAACGTAAAATTGTATGTATGTGATAACATCACTACATTGCATAAAACAAAATCGCTTTCTCTGTCCTTATATCCCTATGTATGCTTAAATATTTAAAACTACGCAACGGATTTTGATGTGGTTTTTTTAATAGATAGAGTGATTCATGAGGAAGGTTTATATGCATAATAAATCTAGTAAACTATATACTTATCTAATTCTGAACCTTGTTTGCTTATCAAAGACCATTTTAGCGTTGAGTGCTAAATGCTATTTTACAAGTAAAATATTTTTAATGTTAAGATTCATAACATACACATACACATATATATTTTTTTTAAATCTCCTACGAATAGTCTATAAAAAATTTTTGTGTACATTTTCTTTAACATTTAACTTCAAGATGAAAACGTAGACCTAAGTATAAACACTCTTATTCAACACTCCATTTAAAGCGCGGCTGCGAGCGACAGTGGGCACTGTGTCAATATTAGGTCTATTCATCTTGTTGCTTATAAGACGTTACCCTTTTCTCAAGTGTTGGAAACCCTTTTTACTCGAGAAGTTCGAATGTTTTTGCAACTATAATTCTGTAAATAGAGCCCTGAAAAGGCAATGTACTGGTATACTTTATAGCTTCAATTTCTTGTCTCTATGGGGTAGAAATTATAATTTTTGGAGCCCTATCGTAAAATAACTAGGGTGATCGAAGCGAGACCTAACACTATCTCATAACCTGAGCATTTTGTGGTACATAAAATTATCACGCCTATAGATTTGTGCTTTAACATATTAATTTAACTTAGAAAACCTACGCAAGTCCTCACAAAGCTCAGCTTTTTGCTAGTATGGGTAATTAATTCAAAAAGTATGTTTTAATTTTTATTTTTACTTTGCTTATGTGCTTAGTTTTTTTATAAACTCGTAATCTTAATCCCGTTTAATACGTCTGCATGGACAAAAGTGATACCTGCTATATATATTACGTCTTGATCTTTAAAGTTTAAACTTTAAATTGATTAAGACTAAAAACAATTTGTAGAACTAAATAATTTCAGAAGTTGGTCCAAAAAGTACGATGAATGAAAGTTATGCAATTTTACTTATGCAATTTTATTTAAGTGTTTTCTTCCGTGCCTTTTTCTTTATAATTTGGATGAGTAAATCTCAAATAATTCTTCACACCCCCCTTTTCTGAACTGAATATTATTGTTTTTATACAAATATTAAGGAAATAGGTTTTCTATTAAAATTTGTCATAAATTAAAAGTTAGATGAGTTAGGTTAAGTCACATTTAAGTTGCATAGGCCGTACGATTGTTGTAGAGCTTGTTGTTCAAAAGTAATCAACTTTTTATTTATTACTAGCGGAACCCGCGGCTTCGCTCGCGTTAAATCTATTCAAATTCGAACTGCTAAGCTATCGGAAGTTACACGTGTTATTGTGAGTCAGCCATAAAAGATAGACATATGCTGTCGTGGGATATTTTTTATATAATTTTAAGGAGAACATTTCTGTCATACGTGATTTTTGTGTTGCTTTAACCATTAAGGTCGCACACGCGACGGAAGCTTAAAAAATGGAGTAAATTCTCCCGTTTTCCCAATATTTCCCTTCACTGCTCTGCTCCTATTGATTGTAGCGTGATGAAAAGCATACTATAACCAGCTCAGGAGTATGAAAAATAATTGTACAAAGTATCTATCGTTAAAATCCGTCGAGTAGTTTTTGTTTCTATAACGGTTATACAGACAGACAGACAGACAAAAATTTTACTGATTGCATTTTTGGCATCAGTATCGATCCCAAATCACCCCCTGATAGTTATTTTGGAAATATATTTCATGTACAGAATTGACCTCTCTACAGATTTATTATAAGTATAGATAAATAACATTATCCTTAAATATGCCTTTACAGAGAGATAAGAGATACAAACAGACAATATTTTGAGTTCGATCATATAGACATAAGTCCATACTGAAAGCTTCAGACGAAAAGAGACAAAAAGAAAAAATAATTGCTCTATCCCTATATTAGTAGGAATCTTTACACTGAACTTAATTTGTTGATTATTTAGTTATATCATTTTTATATTTCGGCTTTTTAAGACAGTACTTTCCATAAATATAAAAAAGTTTATATAGACTTACTTTTTATGTGAGATATTGTTACGTTCTTATCGAAATTGTTTTAAGCAGTATTAGTACGATTTGATGAATTTCTTTATGTTCCAACGATCTCCGTAAAACCTGATATTACTGTACTAAAGATTATTAAGATTTGTTTTCGTTCAAAGCTTTTCCCAAAGTTTTGCTCTTTTTTATATAAGAACATTTCCCAAGGCCCTACAAATTCTACAATATATACTTATGGTGATGTAAATACTTTAGAATGCATTTGCATCTAGGGCAGCATATCAAGCAATCGGAAAAGATACAGAAGCAATAAAGTCGAATAGAAAATCTGATAGTTCCTGGATGCAACAGTACTAAGCGGAGAACTCTAAATTCACTTTAATAGGAGCTACAATGGATAAGTACTGGTCGATCTAGCTAAAATATTAATAATAATTTCCTCAAATATTTAATTATGATTATAATAGTATTTTGACAACTGTGAGAACACCTAATATTTTACTTATAATTAAACTGGTATAATCAATTATAATCATATCAATGATCATGAAAAATAATATAAGTATAGGTGCAATAATGTAGATAGACTTATTTTAATTAAATAAATATATAGGGACATTATTACACACAGCGCCATCTTATTCCGTGGTAAGCTACGATGCTTGTGTTACAGATACCAGATAGTTGATATATTTTACATATATAACTTTTAAATACATACATAGGTATTATAAATATAAACATCCATGACTGGTGTACAAACATTCGTGCTCAACAAATGCATGCCTCCAGCAGGACTCGAACCCGCGACTGCTGGCGCAGTAAGTAGGGTCACTATAAACTGAGCCAAACGTGTCGTCAAATATAGTTTTGATTTAATATTAAATAATAAATACTAAAATTATGGGCTCAAGTTCGAGTCGATTTATATGTACAATATAAATCACCATATTGTCTGCACACATCGCGCATATCAATTTGATAGAAGTGAGTGACAGTATGTATTTTCTATGGAATTTCAGATTAAGCGACAAAACTTTATAAGAGCGATATTACATTTTATAAGTCGTAGGTATTAAGCAGACTTTTATTCAAATATAATACTAAGATTTCTCTCAAAAAATAATTATTTACATAGTAAAAATTCTTAGTCTTTAATGAGAAGTTTACTAATATAAAGTAGATATCAATGAAACTTTTGCCACAAAAAAAACAAAATTAGAAATATAAAGAACTAAATTTAATTCGTTATTAAAAATAGACACTTATAAGTCAGCAAAAGCCCAACAGATTCACTGTATTTTTAATCAATATTCAAGCCTTATTCTTCTATCCATTTATTAAAGAGACGTGACAATCGCGTTTAACTTTTAGATTGCCTATTTCTCAAGATCAATGTACCGAAAAATAAATATATATTGATACTTTATATGTACATATACATCCCAATCAAGCAAGCGATCGACTTGAAGTAAGGTTAATAAATTCCTCTCATCTATACTCATCAATGTCTGTGGCACAAACATTCAACAAAATATGCCCAAGAGTATACGTTTTGAATCCCAGCTGGTTCGAGAAGATTTGTATAATAAAATTGAAAGATTTTTCCAGACACCATTTCAATATGCGATTTAACTTTCACACAGAATTTATAAAATTTACATAGAATTTATCGTGTGTGTGACGTCTAAACATCTAGAATAAAATAAATTATATTAAAAGTATTGAAGTCACTGTCGTGTTAAAATTGGTTTTATCATATATATGTAGTATGAGGTTCTATTTACTGATTGGGTTTCAATTATGGTGTAGTTAAAATTTATATATTGCTTAATTTATGTTATAGTATTGCGTTAACTTCGTTGTCTATACAAGATATTATTTTGACACCAGTAGCTCTTAAAATGAAATAAAGACAGAGATTTTTATTTATTATCCTGAATAAAAAGGTTACACAAATTTGCGTTTTCGTAAAATAACTACATTGTTGTAATCAGTTGTCAAAGACATAAATAAAGTTGATTACGGATCTAATTTATGGGTTATAAATTATCTTCAGGTTTTAACAAACTTTAGTTCTAGTTAGAATAAGAAAATGATAAATTAAGATTCATATTTTATCATAAAAAATAACTATAACTTAGCAAATAACTCACATTTATAAATAACATCATTTTATTTTGTATGTAAAGACGACACCTCATTAGAAAGATATAGTGGTGCTTGTAAAATAGTGAAACCATATCTTAATTAAAGTGAATTTGATTTACTGGTTTATTTAGTACGCACATTAATAAATAAAGTCGCTGGAAGAAGTTCATTAACTAGTAAGCAAAAAAATGAAAAAAGATATTTCTTAGAAACTACGAGTATTTATGAGCTTTCATGATTTTCTTCAATGTAAATGTAGTTCTAAATTATACGAAATTCCTAGACAGCAAAGTTTTAGAATAAATCAAATGTATCAATCAATATGGCCAAATGACCATCATTGATAGTTCGACAGATAAACTCCGGTCTTCAAACTCTCCAGAGGTAGTCAGGATACATAAAAGGGCCGTAACAAACCTACATGAACTGAATATTAATAATACACGAGTTATAACGCAAGACACGTCGTCTGACTTAAAATTTCTACGGCTATTCGCAAAGGAAATAGCAAAACAGTTAGTTTTGCGAGATATTAATAGCATTTTGGCAATATATAATTATTGCTCATAATATATTTATTACTAGTGACTCACCGTATTTCCTTTCGGGTTCGTCCCTAGATACGTTTTAACGGTTAGTATAGAATTCTCAGAAATAAGATATTTTCCTGCAGTCAACTAGATATCATCATAGCAAATTTTATTTTTTATTAATTAGTGATCTTGTCACAGACAGAAAGACAGACAGACAAATATACAAAATATCTATTATTATGTAACTAGAAATAAGTTGGCGCGGGACTTCTTATTATTATTCCCGTGGCTTCGCTCGCGGTCTAAAGGCTGAAAATCAAAACAAATATTTTATCCAGTTTTCGCAACATTTTTCATTGACGCTCCGTTCCTATTGGTCGTAGCGTGATGTAATGTAGTCTCGATAAACGGACTATCCAACACAAAAAGAATTTTTCAATTCGGACCAGTATTCCTGAGATTAGCGCGTTCAACCAAACAAACAAACAAACTCTTCGGCTTTATAATATTAGTATATATTACTATCGGTACTCATGTATTGATAATATTACAAGTTGCTTTAAAGATATGATGTACAATTTCGACTCTGAATTTTATTATATTTATTTATTTTAAACATTATTTGGATAGACTGTTATAAAATTAAACAGATTGAAGATATTTAAAGCGAAACACTTTATTGTTAAAAATAATGTTTGTTCAATAGAAGTACGGAAATTTTACATTTATTTCTTTAACAAAAATAAATAATTGAACTACCTTCGTGCTTTTACTTAATATTTAATATTTGTTCAGTATTATTTATTTTCAATTTGCTTATATTTAATTTCCAAGCTCAGATAATTCAAAGCTCCAGTAGGTAATAAAATAAAGTATGAAAAAGCTCTAATTTAAGCTTTTCTGTGCAATTAACACGTTAATTCTAAGTAAATCATAAATAATTCCACTCGTACCAACCTTTCAATATAATTTAAAAGCATAGCCTTGTAAGATGACAATATCATTCCCCACTCACGCCTTATTCGTTAGAACACACCGTTGCCAATTTATCGAGTTCCTTTAATTTATAATCTATGCACAATCATCCTGTTTCGCATTGCTTGTCTCTGCCTTATGTTACTTCCCGTATTATTATGCTAATGGAAGTTTAATTTTAGAGGGCATAAACTATACTATACCAATGATATATTAACTACAGTATAAATCAATTATAAAATTACTTACATTGTTTCGCGTTTTTGCTTACGTGATTATAAATATCCATACTAATATTATAAATATGAATGTAAGTCTGTCTGTTACCTACTTATGCTTAAATACCTACTGAACAGATTTCGATAATATTTTTCGAGGACATAGATTGCATACTGGCATCTGATATGACCCTTGAGTCCCGCTCTACTTAACACGCGAGTGAATCCACGAGCGAAAACTCATATAATATAAAGAACCCAAGATAGCTTTAGTAAATTATACCATAATGGTGTCGTGGCTGAATGCGAATTAGTAATTAAATTTGTTTACATTATTTTTAAACTTAGCTAATAATAATATATCTTGTTTTGTCTTCAAAATCACTTTTATCACCCATAATAAGTACTGTCTTGGGTTTTTAACTTCGGAACAAATTCGGAAAAAGATGTCTGTTAGTTAAACGTATACATTCGAATATGATGTACAGTGTGATGTCATCTACATCGTTATACAGAATGTGTCTGACCTACTCGTACATGCTCCGGAAATTGCATTTAGGATACTCGCATTTGTGAAAACCCCGTACATAAATCTGAGACCACAGAGTTGCAACTATTATATTATTTGTACGGAAGAGGAACTGCTGAAGAGGAATGCTGTGTTTAGTTTTTTTTATTATTTAGTAAATTAGATTTTTAACGCGCTTGCTTTGATAACCGAGTGATGCGGGTTCAAATCCGGGCCTCACTCCTCTGATATCAAGAGGTAATCATGTTCGAATCATTTCTATTATGCTTACCACTTGTCTTACGGTGAAGGAATACATTGTAATGAATTGCATGTCTGAGTGAAACCTAGTAAGTTTTGAAAAGACATGTGAAGTCCGCCAACACGCTCTAGGCCAGCGCGGTGGACTATAGTCTCATTACCCTCGCACTGATGAAAGCCCGTGCCCAACAGTGGGACGTAAAAAAGGGCTGAAGATGATGATAGTAGATTTTGACTGCGATCTTCCTAGTACTTCGATAAACACACCACTGTACATAACGTCGCTAATGCTACTCAAGTAGCTTTTTTTTTTTTTTTTTTTTTTTTTATTTTATTCTGAATTAGTGCTTGACTGCGTTCCACCTGATGGTAAGTGGTAACGCAGTCGGAGATGGTATGTCGCACTAATTCAGTAGCCACCTATTCACTCTTGCCTTGAAGACACCCATATTGTAATCGGACGGAAACACTGACGTAGGCAGGTTGTTCCAATCCTTAGCCGCACGTATAATAAATGACGAAGCGAAACGCTTCGTCCGGACGGGTGGAATGTCCACGACATAAGAATGGAGACCAGCCGTTCGTCGAGTCGTCCGATGATGGAAAGGGGATGGGGGAATTAAGTCGTGTAATTCCTGCGCACACTCTCCGAAATGCAACCTATAGAATACACAAAGGCTGGCAACCCTACGTCGGTGATCGAGGCTTTGTAAGTTGGCTTTTACCAGGGTAGGGTCACCAATAAGTCTCAGCGCACGCCTCTCAATCGAGTCTAAGGCTGACAGATGGCATTTCGCAGCACCAGCCCATATGTGACTACAGTATTCCACGCACGACCGGACTTGAGCTTTGTATAGATTAAGAAGCTGTCCCGGCGTGAAATACTGTCGGACCTTTGCGAGGATGCCAACTTTCCTCGCTGCTACATTAGCCTTAGACGCGATGAACCGCCCGTAGTTCATGTTGGGGCTAATGTCCATTCCCAACAACTGCAGACGATCAGTGTATTCTAGAGGCACATTTCGGAAAGTAGGAGTCAAGGTAAAAGGACTCCTTTTTGTGGTGAACAGACACGCCTGTGTTTTGGTGGCATTGAAACTCACAAGATTGGCATCGCCCCAAGTGGAGACTGCCTTGAGTGTGAGATTCAAACGCTCTACCATGGCCTCTCTTTCGGACTGAATTTGATCTCTACTGGCTCGAGGATTTGGGAGGTATCTCTCTACAACAGTGCTGTCGTCTGCGTACCCATAGATACCGGGTATAAGCAGATCGTTAATATGCAGCAGGAACAAGGTTGCAGAGAGAACAGATCCCTGAGGAACTCCAGAGTTGGTCTTTAAGGGTTCTGATGAACAGCCTTCCACCACAACTCTGAGTGATCGGTCGCTCAGGAAGTCTTTTATCCAGCCGATCAGGCCAGGAGATATGCCATAGGCTGAAAGCTTGCTTATAAGACTAGCGTGCCAAACCCTGTCAAAGGCCTTCGAGACATCGAGGGAGACAGCAATCGCCTCCCCACTTCGCTCAAGGGCTTCGCCAATGGTGTGGTTGGCATACACTTACATACTACAGCTTTCTGAACTAAAGTTATATTAAGTCTGTAAAAGTTAAATAAGCTTACTAAATAATGTTATCTCTTTATAAAAATATGAGATTTATTTTTCTAACAAAACAATATACATTTTGTTTTATTTATGTATTATGTTAATCTTATATTATTATTATACGCAACAAATTTCAATTTTATTTCAAAACAGACGTATTTCCATTTATGGCACATTCTCTATCGATGCCAAGTGGCACAATAACCCTAAACTAGGCCTCCTTATTTATGATTGACTCACTTAAGCGTCTGTAACAAAGTAACAAAAAACTGTTTTTGAAATGGATTTTGGAGACGATCAGTCTGAATATATTAGCATTCTCTTTAAAGGCCTGGTTCTTCTATTTCCGGCATTGATTAAAACAGGATCATGTATGTTTTGTAACTAACTTCCTTCCGCTCAGTTTTGTGTCTTTTTCTGTTAGTATTCTTAGAAATTAGATATTTCCTTAGGATCATCATACCAAATTATCAAAATCTGCCCAGAGGGTTCCTCGTGGTCATAGACAGATAGACGTACAAACAGACAGACAGGCAAAATTCTAAAAAGCATAGATTCAGCTTCTGTTTCGTTAAGAATTACTTTAAATTTGACTTGAAAAAATGATTTTCCAAAAAATATTTAATGAACACATTCGGATAAGTTAGAAGTTTATTACATTTGTAGATAATATTATATATCTCTTTATTGGCGTATTCTTAATACATAGTTTATAATAATATTTTCTTGAAACTGTATATATTAATAATTTATTTCAATACGTCTCTTAATGTATAATACTTTTGGACTGTCAAGGCATTTCTGGGATATTCTTAATAAAAAGATTCAATAATATTTGACCTGACCCGAAATTTGAACCCAGGATCAATGAATATGCTACCGTATATTCTAGCCACTTCATCACCGAGGCAGTTAGCAATTTTATTCTATATTTATACGAACGAACGAATGCGAACACTTGTTACTAATTTTAAAGAGTGCTTTGAAAAAGGTTTCATTAATTCATTTCATGAAAATTGTATTGCAAAGGTTGTAATTACGGGCTATTAATTTACGTATTAATTTTCAGTTAAAGAGTTATTTTAACATATGAAGTTCAAATTATATAAGAATAATACAAGAATATTTTCTTTCGTTTTAACTAAAAGTCTTGCTTTAACGTTACAATTATGTAATAAAATTTAAGAATGAAATTAAAAATATTTCTTTATATTCCTCGGTTGTAAATGTAGAAGTTTAGAATGTGTGTGTTTGTTAATTCTTCACACAGAAACGGCTGGACAAATTTGGATAAAATTGAGTCTATAATATGGCAGCACATAGGCTAATGTTAAGTACCTAGGGTGCATCCCTAGGGTGTATCCCGAGTAAGAGGAGAAGAACTCATATAAAAAAATGTTTCCTGAAATAATTCTCACAATAACATGTCAAAGAAATGTACATTTTCTTTATAGAAATAAGCATAATGATTATGAATCTACGCCTCGTGAGCGATATATCACATAGCGAGATTGTATAACTTAAAATTTACCATATTTTTAATTCAAACATACGTAATTGCCTTAGATATTACAATTTAAAATCCTTTTTACATTTTTACACCCTCGTCTTTTAACATTCCAAAACTTGTACATGTAATTAGCCTCAATTCGAGTTTAACAGATGCTGGGATCGCGTCTGTTTTATTAAACTTTAATAAGCTTTTGTCGTAAATAATATGAACTGTGTTGTAAAGGATATTAATATATACAGCTAGTACAGTAGTAATTAAATAATAAAAAAATATATATACCTAAAAATAATTTAATAATTTTCACAATACAATCTAAATTATTACGCCCTAATATTCAATTTTGTCGCACCGACCTTAAGTCTATTAGACCTTAGTTTTGTACGATTCTCGAACTAAAACTGGAAATGTTAAAGCTTATATTGATTTTTAAGTCTTCGCACATTAAAAGGGTTAAAGTTCAATCTATTTGCTTGCTCGAGTAGTCTTTACAGATTTCAAATTATATCAAGTGATCCTTGTATAAATTAAATTTTTATGAAAAAGTATTATAGCGAAGAGCTTACCAATTTATTTGTATAATTGAGCATTTAGCCTTTTTTTCTCTTTTAGCACTTTTCAAGAATAATTTGTATTAATTAACATTGTATACCGGTGTAATGATATTGTGAATCAAGTCGGAAAAATCAACCCTCTTGAGCGCTTTCGTAATAATATAAATGCAAAGAGCCTTTAGCGATTCTAGGAAAAGGTATTATAGTAACTACATAAGGTAATATAAATATAAGAAACATACATTTGTTCGTTAGATATTTAATAATGATATTAAATCATAATGTTTTTACTAATACGATATCAAAATCGAATAGCCATTAAGAATTTAATGATCAAGATTTTGTTTAAGTCCTCAATTTCTGGAATGGCAAACGCAGCAAGGGTAACTTGCTAGTAATATTATGTACAGAAAAAAATAGTCTAACATATTGTAGTGCTAAGAACATTTTTATTAAACTCACTAACACACACACACACACACACACACACACACACACACAACTTACCGCGTCAGATTATCTTAACAAAAATATTATATGAATAATCTAAATTTTTTAGCTAAGGTTGAATTATATTTTTAGACCTTAATATTTCCATACAAGCTTAATGTTTTTCACACTTTTTATATTTTTTTACATATCACCTTAAATTAGGGCTTTGAAAAAGCTTTTTAGGGCTTTTTGAGTTATTCACGATCCTTTCTGTAAAAAATATACGATAAGAAGTTGATGAGAAATATGTTATATAAATGTTTATAATTTCCACTTATGTTACAAAAGGAGACTAATGCGTACTGAACACGCGAATCAGGAGCAAAATGAATGAGATACACCTACGATATTTATAACCTTTATGTTATAATATTTGCTGTTCTAAATCTTATTACTTGCTTTTCCGTAGCGAAACAAATTCTTTTTCTACCTTTAAAAACAGTCGAGCTATTTCGGCCGGAATAAACAGACAGATAGACAGAAATTTATTCTGTAAAAGTTTAGTCTGTAAAAGAAATTCTGTAGTTTGTAATAAATTTTGTATTTGTAATAATTAGACGTATAAATATCGCTAAGTTACGATAGTAATATTCCTTGCTGAAGTTGAATAAACAAACCAATTAGTTTTATTAATAATAGCAAACAACAAAACATTACATACAATAGATCCTTTCTTAATAAATAGTCTTACTTTCATCATTCCCTGTTTTTGCTGAGTAAAGGTAAACAAGTAAAAATCAACATTAGAACTAATTGTTATATAAAAAAATACTATCGTTAAAGCGTATGTCACAAAAACAATTAAAGTCCTTAACTTGTAATCGCGGCGTGGGAATTCACCCCCGAAGTTGAGTGACCCCCTTGGGCGGCATTTCATAAAAACGCCGGGAGGCTGAGCTACTGTGCGGCAATCTTATTTTTCAGCGAGCAGTTTCAACTGAACCGTCAGTCGGCACCGAGCGATGCTTGGGAGAGGACGCTATTATGCTACCAAGAACAGTAAACTCGCGCCGTCGCGTAATAAACATCGACAGTCGTTACAATACAAAACTTTTCTTTGCATTTTAATATAAATGTCTAAGTGCTATTTTGTGTTAGTGACCCTTGATATTGTAATAACTAACTAGAAATTCTTACTTTTAAAAGTTTGGAACTTTTAATGTGTACCAACTTCATCTTAATTGATATAACTTGACAGAGTATTTTATATTAAAAACTATCAAAGAACTTAAAGCAGTGAAATTAACAGACCCAAAATACTATTTCAATAAACTATAAATGATGATGGTGATTTGCGAAATGATTGAATAGTTGTTATTTTGGAACATAATTTGTGTTTTGATCGACCGCTTCCTGCACCGAGGAACAGACGCAAAACGAGGCACGAATTTAAACGTTTAAAATAGCCGTCAAGTCGATGCATCCTGACAACGTGAGTTCCTTTTCGTTTGTTTTCATATGTCCCACCATGTGCTTGTTACAATTCACATTATAAACGTAATCTATACAACGTCAGCTTTTCACTTCCTACGTTCATTTTGAAACAGTTTGGATGACGCATGATTTATAATGGTGCATGATTTTAAGAATTATCTTTTGATCTTCGATAGCTAAATAGTATACTTTTCTAACGAAATTGAAATCAAGGCGAAAGACGCGTTGAAAGAAATCTACAGAATTGTTATTTCTACATTGATACATATAATTTAAACGTATTCTATCATTGTTTTGGTTGTCAACTCATTCATATGCAATAGCTGTGTTATAGTCGTTCATGGCTTAGAAAATTAAATAAGCACGGTGTATATATATTTATAAGTGCTAGTTCCTCTGAGTTAGCGAAATACCATATAAAATCTTTGAATATTTTGAATTTCAAAGGAGAGTAATATTTTTTTGTTATTTCATAAAAACGTAAATGAGAATGTTTTTACTTTGAGCGAAATTATAATATTTATTTTTATTAATATAGTAAAAGTACCGTGAATTTGTTAATGTATCTCTTTAATCGTAACGGTAACGTTTTGTTAAAAATATAATGTTAATTTTACTAATTTGTATTATGCAGCTTACATTTTTCAATGAAAAACTCTTACGTCCAACATAATATCACAAATTGTTTTAATCGCATTTTAAAAGACATACAACATCAAGTGCAAGTACGTAAAAATTTTTAAAGGTGATTATCGGGAGCTAATTACTTAATTATCAAACTGTATAAAATCACAGACCAAATCATATATATATAATAAAAATATTAATTTCAATAGATTCTTGCGAATAACCCTCGAGCATAACCACAGCTTTAGTAAATATAATACATACGAGTAATTACATACTAAGAGTAATAACTAAGTTTTAGGTGTTGATTTAAAGAGGTTCATTCTATTTATGAAATCTCATAAACCATTTTATTGCCACACGTGGTAGACGCAATGGTGTAATCATCAAAAATATGATTAATTGAGTCCTATCATATGCCCATGTGATAGGAGTTCATTACATTTAAATATATAAACAATATTGAAAGAATGGTTCAATTTTTAGACTTACACATTTTTTTCTTTTGTCCGCGTTTGTGATAAACAATTTTTCTTACTATATCTGTTAAACTTATATCTGTTTTTAGTTGTTATGAAATATTAAGTAAAAATCTAAAAATTATTTATGAAATCAAATCATCGTTATCAACAATTTAATTCATTTTTTTATGAATGTGAAATTATCTAAGGTACGTATTATAAATTATTAAGTACCTAATAAAATTCGCCGGTGTTAAAATGTAAACAATATTAAAAAAATCTGTAGTAAATTACATTTTCAACATCTCCTAACAAATAATTAGTTAGAACTTTTAATAAAAAACCTGAAATTGATACTGAAAATATCCATTTTCACAAGAGGTCATTATTTTCTGAAAAATTCGAAAGTATAATTAATTAGTAGGCCGTTTCAAGTTTCTGCGAGCAAACATTATTTATCAGGAATCTACAAAGTAAATAATTATTATAAAGTTATCCTTAGGGCTTTTCTTAAAATTCTTTGATAATTCCTTACATACCTAATTTATTTAATCAGAATATCCCCTGTATATAGGTATATAAAGTAACTTACACGAGGATATTGAATGATGAATTTCTTTACAAAGTAATACATCAATATAAATAATTAGGGTGTATGTACATATATAACATTGTAGGCTGTGTTTCCATCTTCATTTCGTTTGTATGTTATGTCGATGGAAAATAGCGTATGTCAATCAATCTCACCCAATATTCGCTAGAAAAAGTCCCGCTAAAACAAGTTTAGATGTTTCGCAAATTATCGGGTATCGGGAACCGATAAACAAAATGTTCAGTTGGGCTACGTTATTTTTGCAAATAATACGACTATAATATGACTAGATACTCAATACTCGATTATTGTATAATATTTCTATACTATTATACTATTTACTATAATATAATATTATTATATGATATTATAAAGAGGAATGATAGAGGGTTTGTATGTAAGTATTTTTGGAGAATTTTCAACCCAGCGAGTGATCGAATGAAGTTTAGTAGCGACTAAAAAAATGAACGCGGGCGAAGCCGCGCGTATTGTTAGTCATTTATATAAGAACTAGCGACGTACTCTTGCTTCGCTCGGGTTCGTCCCTAGCTTGAGCGCGAGCGAAGTCGCGGGTTCCGCTGGTTTATTTAATCAACATCCTAAAAAATAAGTTTCAAGCTTCTAGCTCTAAAAATGACGATACTTCCAAAAATTTTCATTTCCCCCTTTTTTCGCATTAAAAGTAGCCTATGTCCTTTTTCAGGATCTAGACTATCTGTGTATCAAATTTCATTTAAATCGGTTCTTTAGTTTTCGCAGACAGATAGACAGACAGAGTAACTTTCGCATTTATAATATTAGTAAGGATTAAGAACAAATAAAAATGATTGAATATTATCTACAAAGAAATGTTTAATTAAAGTTTATTTCATAATTTGGTTAAGCGAGCATTTCATCAGGTGAGACGAGGAAGAGATGGAAGCACGATGGATTTACCCGTATTGCTTACATATTTTATACGTCAATTTGTAAAAGCATGCATATTTTAATATTTTATATACATACTATTTATTTCACGGAAATTGGAATTCGCGAGAAGGCATAATATATTGTGCAAAATATCTACGTTATGATATGATGGTTGAACACTTTCCCTAAACCTCCACTTTGATAGTCCTATGGGATGAAATCGACACTTGAGATAAGAGGTCAGGTATAAAGATGACGCGTCGGGCTTTACAAGACATGGGTAACACATCCAGCTTACCAACTCGGGGTAAAGAATTTTTTGACAAATTATACCTACAATTTATGTAGACTCGATTTGAGTCGATGCAATAAATACAAATTTAAAACAAGCTACGAAATCGAATTGTATTATAAAATATTATAATAATATGGACGTGAATAATATATCTGTCCATTCTCGTCCATGCTGCGATAAATAAGATTGTGAACCGTCGCAGCGAAAAGGATTTATATTCTTCACAGTTTTCTGCGTTATTTGATTTACGACTCGCAATATTATTTGTTAGGAAGCGTCAGAAATTAATTTTTCTCAAATTCAATATGATTAATTTTTGTTTTCAAAATAAAATATATTGATTTAGAAGTTAGTTGGTAATGACTAAGAAATCTATACTAACCGCTAAAACATACCTAGTATGCATTTTAAGTATGTCCGTTATACCATTAAATTATAATTTCGCATATTACAATCTCGCGAGATACAAGATCGCGAGTGTATGAGCAAGTAGAACTTTTAGACAACCAATGAGTACGCAAGGTACGTTCCGTCGCAAGCCATTTCGCAATTAGACGCTTTCTAATAATGTCTTAAATTGTAAGCAGTGTGTTTTACAGTTCACAATCTTTCGACAGTTTACAATTTTACGGTGACATGTATGTTACATACAATACGTATATGTGTTGGATTACAAATATATATGAACTAAAAATACCTTTAATCTAGCTTTAATTTATTTTTGATCTCGATTTTTCTTTAAATCTTATACAAAAATTTATTTTCTATATTTTAACACACACTAGTCGTTTCTAATAGTTATTTATATTAAGCTTATAAAAAATGCATAAGCTATTAATATTTAGAAAAATTAAACGTTGAGACTCTCACTATACCATTCATTACATATATTTTTTTCTCTGTGTTATATGTATTATGCTGCGCCTGCGGACTTGTAAGGTAGATAGATTGCAAAATAAGGCAGACGTATAAGGCATGTAAATTAGTTATTAAGACCCAATCCACTGGCTAATTTTCACCTTCTTCCCTTTTTTGCCATACAAAAAACTCAATGTATATTCCCAGAATAAAAAAGAATGTTAGTGCAGTGGTGCCAAATAAAATAAACATATTGCATTGTTCTTTTTAAATAAATCAAATTACGATTTGAAATTCTTCAGTTTTTCGTCAACATTAGTTTTTCAATGATACCCAGTTTTTTAAAATTATTTCAAAGGTATCTATACTTTTTTAACTAATACGTACGTATAAATAAATAATGTATATTACACATAGTAACTTAGTTTTTTAACTTTATTTGACTAATTGACATGTTCAACATTATTATTTGTTTCCCCTATTCAGAATCAACGACTATACCATCTGAATTTGAAAGTAGATAGTAGCAATTCTATCTATCGCGGTGCGTACATGCGTGTGGATACCTACGTGCCGGCCAATATCTAAAGCCCTAACTATAGTTGGGGTTTTCTAGGTAAATAAGGGAAGCGGAAAATTCACAGATGAGTTGGGTACCTAGTATTTAAGCGTCAGAGAGAGAGTCTTTACGGGTTTGAATCCGGTTCACGCACATCTGATATTTTCATGTGCGAATCATTTCAAACAACCACTAATACTTGTCTTACGGTGAAGGATAAGATCATTATGGTACCTGAATGTTTGAGAAGATCTAGCTAGTTTTCGAAAGACATGTGAAGTCCGCAAACCCGCACTTGACCGGCGTGGTAGACTATGGCCTTATTCCCCTCGTATTGAAGGTAAAAGGTGTAGTTAGCGTTATTACGTGAAAAAAATGGATATCATCCATGTTGCGTGAGCGGGATGTTGAGCAAAAACTAATTTACTATTTGCCATAGATTCTAAGAGATTGGCCCGAACATCAACAGAATAATTATAAGCCTCGTAGTTTACCACGGAACTAGACGGCGCTGTGTGTAATAATGTCCCAACATATTTATGATTACTTTTGTTTGTATTAAATTGTTCACAATGTAGTCGTACAGTGTTTTTATGACCCGACCCTGTTTCAGACTATAAAATATTTTAGACTTGTTTTGTATAGATTTCAAATCCCTTCTCTACTGGTTGTACAATAAAGGATATTACTATTATTATTATAAGCAAATACTTAAGTGGTATATACATGGCATATATTTTTAGACTGCAAATTTTAATTCATAAAATTGAATTGCTTCGATGTCCTACGTAAATTATTAAGGTTTTCTTTGTCACCAAAGTGACAAAATAAAGTATAATGGCATATTTTTGTAAAGGGATACTTCAAATTTATGTTCGATATATAATTTTAATAAACGTTTCAAGAAACAACTGCTCTAATACATATGTTATTTTTAGTTATAGTCGCGGAACTGCACCGACTTACAGGTGTACGTGATTGTGTAAACATCATAGGCAAAGTGTTTTGTAAACACTACTTACGCTATGTTTGTTTAAAATACATAATTATGTTTAAAGTTAACTGACATGCCGTTAGACAAACTAAAAATAGATTTATTTCTGTATTGGAGATTTCTCGATCTTCGATCGCTTACGAGTACGATAATAAGTGCCTTTTACACAACCACTCCATAGCCATCGTCTTTATTTTATTAAAAATTTATATATAAGTGACAGTGGTATCCTAGCGGTAAAGGGTTCGCTTGGATAACCGAGTGATGCGAGTTCAAATCCAGGCCTCGCACATCTGATATTTTCTTGTGCGAATCATTTCCAACATGATTACCACTTGTCTTATAGTGAAAGAAAACATCGTGAGGAATCCTGCATGTCTGATAAAACATAGTAAGTTTTCGTAAGACATGTGAAGTCCGCCAACACGCACTAAACCAGCGCCGTGGTGTAGTACGGCCTGATCCCCCTCGTACTGAGGGAGGCCCGTGCCCAGCAGTGGGACGTTAAAAAGGGCTGATGATGATGATGATGATATAAGTGCATCGTAATCTGCTTGTGGAAGTCAAATGTGTATGTATGTTACCCCTTCACTCTAAAACGTCTGAACGGATTCATGTGAAATTTAGTAGACCTGGGCTTGCGTTGGGCCCAGCAGTGGAATTTTAAAAAGACGTTATAAAGACGATAGTTTCATATTATTTAAAAAGATTAGAACAAAAAAGCTATTTTTAAGAAAAGCGTTGAAAAACTTTCCGTAATACTAACTTAATCAATAAATTTATTAGCATAAAGCACAGTTTAGAGATTTTAGATGAAAGCGCTCAATGTTTTGTAATATTAGAATAATTACGTCCATAATCTAATTTATTTGACATCAAAAGTGAACAAGTTTTGTACACACAAGTTATATAGGTTTCATTTTAATATAACAGACTTATAGAAATAAATTGGAAATGAAAAACTTCTGAACTTTCGAGTTGCTTCAAAAGCGTCCAACAAAGTGTGACAGACGTCTATCGAAGTCAACATCCTTGACGCATAATCCAATAAGGATTTCAAAAATTTGTGTAATCTCGTGCATGTCGTTTATTTGAATTTTCGGCCTTTCTTTTCACGGAATTGTTTGCCCTGTCTTCGATTCACATACCTTTACTGCTGCCTCGGGCGGACCGTGTATGGAAGGCTCTAGGATAAATTTCTAGGGAGCCTCAACTTATCGTTTTTTCTGTATAAAATTCATAATGATAAATAATACTATATACTTTATTTATAAGTAGGTAAGATGAGAGAAAATGACATTAATGTGTGATTGTTATTTGATCTCAGAGCAGACTTTTTTTGTAACGCTGAAAAGTAGTCCAAGAAGTATTCATTCGTCTAACCTAAGGTTATCTGAAATCGATCACTTCTCGTGATAAGGCTAAGCATCTCTTTTTAGCTACATATAATTCTCTTCTTTTATGATGTGAAATAAAGTGATAATTATTATTACTAATAATACTAATATATGTACCTACTACTTAAGTAACGTAACCCATAATATACGGTAACAACCATACCATTGTCAAGCAAAATAGCAATTACAGAAACATTTGTAATTCAATATTCATTACATTAATAATTCCGACACAGGTCTCACCTCATAAATGCTATTACGATTCGGCTACATGACAACCTTAATACGCATTGACCGTTTACCTGAAACAGAATGTTCGATTAAATCTGAATGTGATTTGATGTAAATGTAATTTGACTGTTCTAAGATTAGAATACCTAACCTATAAGTTTATATTCTTGAAACTGATCAATTTATGTAGTCCCAAGATTCGTCTTTGGGTTAGTAATATATTTCAAGTAGATCCCTTTCTTAAGGAGACTATAATTGGAAATATATGAATGTATGGAAAAAATATAAATATGTTTAACTGAACGTAGGCAAAGATAGTGGTAACCCAGTGGTAATGTGGGAAAATTGATTGATGCGGGTTCACATCCTGTGTATGAAAAAGTTTAAGACCTCTGATATGCGAATCATTTGCAATATGATTACCACTTCTCTTTCGGTAGAGTAAGAGATCATGAAGGAACCAGCACGTCTGACAGAATTTAGCATACTCTTTCTCTTCTTTAAACTACAGAGTTTAATTTTATTTCAAAAAATAAACTTTATTTAGTAAATACAGGATTAATGGAAAGTTTAGTGATTTGCGACAGTAATTTAATGTCACATTATTATGTTCCGTTTTGTAATCCCACTTAATATATTAGCTTCCGCGCTTAACCCTCATCTGAATATATCTTCTATTAGTCAAAATCTTAAAAGATTAACGCATTGTGAATATAAATAGATAAAAAACGGAGAAACAAAAGAAGCAAATATATACTTAGTTCATTTTCGACTACTATGATACACATAAGTCTATGTATACTTGTGGTTGTAAGATCTCAAAATGTGGTAATTATTACAATAATAAAGTTCCAGAAAGACATTCCAACTTTACTTAAAAGTGTAGAATGTGATGATCTCATTAATGGATAGGCTTTTAATGCGGAAGCATTCCCATATCCATATCTTTGTACATGATAAATCCATTATGGAGTACTTATCACGTATACACTATACATATGTAGGTATCACAAGTTAATTATATTTTTCAATTATATGTTTTTACTTTATACTCAAAATCTTCTCTTCTCTTCTCATCAAAACTCATTTAGGTGAAAATATTTTTCACAAATAATCGATATAAGATTACTGCATATAAAAGAGTAGGCTTTCCTATTGTCTTTTGTTTCGATTAGTCTAAAGCTAATGTAGATACTTGTAATCCTTGTAACAACTTGAACTTTTGCAAATGTGGAGTTGAACCCTTGGCTCTTTATAATTTGAACCTTTTAAACTTCCTTGGAAGAGTTTGTAATATATATGCATTATGTTTTTAATAATGGTCTGATGATGAATTCCGATGGTCACAAAAAAGTAAATACTACTAGTCTTCCGGCAATTTTAAAAACTGAAAATATATTTAAAAATCTGCATAAAATTGTCATAACTTTAATATGAATTGACCTTTATGGATAAATGCAAGCGTAAAGTATTTGTTATAATTAATAAAAACTCGAAAAGGCGAATGCATTATATATAATAATAATAATAATTAATATTTATTTTTTTTGACATTTATAGTTCATGACTCTTCATCCTTATTCAAATATAAAAAATAACATTATATAAGGCTTAAGTAAATTTAATTTCACGTTGAAAAAAAAGATTATTAAACTTAATTTTAATTTGCCTTGATCTTATAATTGTTGATCTCATAATAAAAAAAATAAGAATAGATATGGCATAACGACTAACGAGACAACTTTACTAATTGGCTGTAAAAAGCCGTAGTAGTTTACTACGCTTGTCTCTTAGTTATACAGAAACAAGATTTTGTAGAATGCAAGTAAAATTCATGCTCAACGCTTTAGAACAATAGCATTGTGGGACCTGACCAGCGAATCGAATATGGACGTATATATGAACCTTGAGAATAATTAAGCCAACTTAAAATATAATTGAAATATATATTTAATTTAAAAACGTTTAAAACAATCTGTTTCGATACTTTTATTGTGACGAATTTGTTTCTCTTTCAAAGCGAGGACAGGTATTAATTGTTATTCAAATATTTGTCTTTCAAAGTAGAGACAAACGCGTGGTTTCTGTATTGCTATTCAACATGTACATAGACAATGAGCAAATGTATAGAATGGATTGTTATATCACTTGAACTCTATCCTATAGAACATAGAGAAATTTATAACATACGACTCTAATTGTGCGATTTGCGAATAACATAATTATAAAACCTATTTTTATATTTAATATATTTAACCATTTATTATAATATTTTGTATTAACATTAAGTAGTACACGACGAAATCGTTAATTTCATATGAACTGCTACTTCTTTATGTTATGATATAGTTACTTTTGTGGTCTAGTACCTAGCATGTACGGTTTAGTTTGCAGTGTTCCACTCCCATGTCAATCTCTCACTGGTCTTGTCAATTAATTATCCTGTACAGTTGACCGAAATCGGTCTGGACCACACAATGCTGTGATAAAGCAACGGATTTGAATGAGATTCGAAACGAGATGACTTAAAACATGAAAATTTTGTAGAATTCTTATTCACAGGCAAAAAATAATATTGGCAATTTATGTAACGAACACGTAAATCAACTAGGCTATGTTACTTTGCGCATCATAAACCATCTCCACATAAAAGATTACTACGTCGGTCCACTGTTGTGTGAAAGAAGGAAAAACCTATATATGTTATATATCACTTTTATTATCCATGTTCTATAGTAATGCATTGGAAACTATTGAAGAGAGAGTAAGAGGATTACCAGTTCGATTTGAAAAGTTGTTTTTACATTGTTGCCTTTCCTAAAAAAATATGCGCGGGCGAAGTCACAAGCAAATGCTAGTTAAATATTTGGACTATTAACGTAAAATAAAAACGTGAGAAATTAACAAATATTTACTATACTTTCATTTACTGGTGAAAAAAGAGAATAAACTGAAAAAAAGTCAGCAGAAGTTACCGCATTTAAGTAAAAAATTACATGGCAATTTATCAGAACTATTCGAGTTTGAAGAATTATCGTCTATGTTAGAATTATGATAGAGTTTTTTTCTTACTTAAAGTTAAAGCGTACCTAATATTATATTACTTTACGAAAATATAAATGATAATTTTAATATTTACTATAGCAGTAGTCGCAAGAGGTTCCTTTTTATCTGGCAACATGTATTTTAATGAAAGTCAAAAAGATTTTTACATAAGTTCTAAATTAAAGTTAACTTGATATACGTATAATATATTGTACACTAGCGACTCCTTCGCTTTTTCTTTTAAGAACGAAAACCATTATTCTTTTTCTAAAATAAAAGAAGCTTAAAACATACAAAAAGTATATGGTGGTTACCGTATAGGTATAATTTGCACTTAGTAAAGATCTGTTATATTGATGTTACAAACAGATACTTCAATCTTATTTATTATAAATGTAAGTAAATTAACAAAATACAGCTTTATCTACTGATACAAAGTACTTTAAATCTTACCTTTCTTTTTTAAATTTACAGGTCTTGATTCAACCTTTTAAAAGCAAAGGTCGTCTTTACATTAAAGTGAGTTTTGTTTAAATCGCAGACTGAAATCACTTTATATACAATATTTTTAACTCAAAGGTAATACTTGCCAGTAATGATTTCTAAGTAAAATTTAGAGATTCGAAGTAAACAATATTGTATATAAGGCTTTTATCTGTGACCGGTCTCCATCATGATTACGATGACGACAAACGAAAAACTTAATAGGAATACAGCAATCGAATTAAAAATTTAGATGGCAATTATTAATTAATTTTAAGTCCATTGAAAACGAACAAGTAATGAATTAGGTACATATTTGTAGAAGTGGAAAGTGGAATGATAAATGTAATTATTTAAAATAAATATTATAATAGCGAGAACAAAGTTACTTTACAAGGCCGGAAAATAATTTCATGAAGAACAAAATGTCCAATAAATATAAATAATTGACACTTTGAAAATAATTTATTATGTATACATTAGCATTTGTTAAAAAAACAACTACCAGGGGTGACTTACTGTACGAAAACACTTACTCAATTTTAAAGACGACACGTTTGGCGCAATTTATAGTGACCTTTCTTTTTCCGCCAGCGGTCGCGGGTTCGAGTCCCGCTGGTGGTATTCATTTGTTAGAGCTCGGATACTTGTACTCCATTAATGCGTGTTAACATTTATAATATGTATGTATTTAAACTTATATATGTAGTATATCAATGACAAAAATTATGACAAAAATTATGACAAACAGTTACAAAAAAGCCATAACAATCGATGGAAAGACGATAGATTATGTGGACAACTACGTATATCTGGGCAAAATGGTGTCTTTCGATAGTAATAATAACGAAAATGAAGTAGACAGAAGAATAAAAATCACTTGGCAAAAATATTGGTCGAATAAGGAAATTCTTAAGGGGAACTACGAACCTAAAATAAAAAAGATAGTGATGGATTCCTGCATTCTCCCTTGCTTAACCTATGGCAGCCAAACATGGGTATACACTGAAAGAGTCAAAAATAAAATCTTGGCCTGTCAACACGCAATGGAAAGAAGTCTCCTAAAACTAAGAAGAATACACAAAACAAGAAATATAGACATCCGGAAGAAAACTAAACTAACCGATGCATTACAGTTTAGCCTGAAGCAGAAGTGGCGATGGGCCGGACATATTGCAAGATACAAGGACAATAGGTGGACTCTTCTAACAACCAAATGGCTTGGACCGCTTGGCAAAAGAAGCGTGGGAAGGCAAAAGAAAAGATGGACCGATGATATCATAGAGTCTGCAGGAAGGAATTGGATCAATATAGCCACAGACAAATGTAAATGGAAACAGATGGAGGAGGCTTTTACCCACAAGGGATCACACTAAATAATAAAATAACTTTTTCTTATAATATAAATTATATGTATCTAGTTGTGTGAGAAATAAAGCTGTTATAAATAAATAAATAAATAAATGTAGTATATCAACTATCTGGTATCTCTAACACTTCTTCAACTTCCTTCGTAGCTTACCACGGAATAGATGGTGTGTAATAATGTCCTAACATATTTTTTATTTATTTAAATATCTTACTTATATTATGGTATGTATAAGTATAAACGCTATTGTACAAACTAGCTTTGTACTAAATGCATATGAAAGTATATTTACAATAAATAACTTATAATAAAAAAACTGCATTTAAATTTTTCGTTCCAAAAAACTCCGCTAAACTCTGAAACTGAACTGATTTTGACGCGACTTTCATTGGCAGATGGCTCTTGTTATAAGGAATAGCTTAGGCGACTTTTGTTTTAGTAAAAGAAACAGAGCTATGCACCAAAAGAGTATCTCTGTACACGACGACGACTGTTCAGACACGAAGAGAAACGCGCGGTTTGAGAATCGCGCGGTTCTTATTTACGTAGGTGTTTTAGTGAATTATGTTTAAGACTAGCGACACATCCTCACTTCTTTTGGGTACTTCCCTAGGTTTAGCGTCAGCGAATCAACGGGTTCCGCTAGTTAAAATAAATAATTTTTTTTAAATATAACCTCCTCCTTTTTGAAGTTGATTAAAAAGTAGCCTATGATACGCCTTATAACATTCTGCTATCTATCTGCAAGTAAAAGTCCATTCGTTTCAGAGATTAGCTGGAACAACCAGACGGACAAAAAATTTTATAATTTATGCTAGTACCGTATATCTTTTCATATCAATTTAGTGAAAAGCTGTTAATTTGAAATTAAAAACAGACATGTCATATTATTACGATCCACTGTTATGTCATCGTTACTACATTTTTTACACCTCAGTAGGTATTGAAGTATTGAAGCATTTACTTTTTACTTAACTGTATATAAATAAATCAGTTATTACGACTGTGACCGAAATACGAATTTATTTAACACGTATTCAAATATTTGCCGTAATTGGGTTAATATTTAATCTCTGTGTATGTTTTACGCGTTAGCAGGATCAGTTTGTTTACAAGCATCTGCCAACTTATGAGTTCGGCTTTCGAGTCAACAATTTGTTCTTATATAAATGAAGACCCATACTGGTTTTGCTCTGTCTTTAAGTACTTTGCTTCACTGCGTAAGCCAATAAAACAATTATATCATTTCAAATTCAATTCAATCAACCTATTGCCGTCCACTGCTGAATGAAGGTATCCCGGTCCTGGGCAGTTCGCATCCATCCGCTGCCCATCCCCCATTTGTGGTTATACATATACGAGTAAGTAACAGTAGCAGAACTAAAAAATAATGACATATATTTAAACAAAAGTTTAAAAGTGTAGAATAAAAATTTACATTTTTGAAATAATTGTATAAATTTGTGGTTAGGCTCTGTCTATTACAAGTATATCTTGACACTTGAGACGACTTAAATCTTATTATCTTGTGACAATGATTGCGTAAAACATTCGAAACGCCAGAAACAAAATAATAAAACAAATTCGCCAAAAAACCCTTTATTTAAAAGTCATCTTTAGTTTATAATTCTGCATAGGCAGTGGTATTCCCGTAGTAACGCGCACGGGAAACCGAGTGAAGTGAGTTCGAATCCTGGATAACTGATTACCTTTTGTCAGTGAAGGAAAGCACCATGAAGGAAGCTGAAGCTGGAAGAATGTCGGAAAGAATCTATCTTTTTGGAAAATATGTCAAAATGATTAATTATGTATGGACTTTAATGACGCAGTCTTATTATTATGTTTCAAATAACGTATGTCCAAAGTATAAAAAGATATGTCGTCCTTCGTTTGATACTAAAACTTACACAAAGAAAGTATTACAAAGTCCTTTTATAACAAGAAACATAAAATGTGTAAAACAACATCTTTGATGTTTTCTTTATTCCATTAAATAGAACTTTCAATCATTATACCTACCTACAGTATGATGTTTAAGCTGTTCTTATATTTTACAAACGATTTATTTAATATCTGTATTGATTATCTCTATATGAAAGCGGAACCAAACTCTGTGAAATTTATTCATACCCATATTATGTTAACAAGTATATATGTAAAGCGAAATGTTTAGTTACCACGAAACGCAAAATGTATTCGCATATTGAAACGTAAATTATTCATTTTATATATCAGACTTTTCAATACATAATATAGTTTATTGTAATTTAGTAAAATTAAACCTTTTTTAACATCCCACTGCTGCGCGAATTCGACAGGGATCAGGTAAGTGTGGGTTAGCGGTTGAAAACTTGCTAGGTTCTCTAAGATATGCAGGTTTCCTCACGATTTTTACTTCATTGTAAGATAAATCCTAATCATGTAGGAAATGATGATTTCTTACAGATGACATATAAAGTATCCTATATGTTGACCTGGGAAAGCAGCTAAATTATAATATGTATGTATTTAAACTTATATAATATGTGTAGTATATCAACCACCTAGTATCCATAACACAAGGCTCGTTCCTTACCGTGGAACTAGATAGTGCTGTGTGTAAATGTCCCAACATATTTTATTTATTTTTATTTTTTTATTTTATGTTTTTTACTTTTTTTACTAAACAGCAAGGCTTTGTATGATTACACATATATTGGTACGCTAGCCTAGGTTCACATTAGGTACCCGCGACGGTAAGTTCCTTCAAATACATAAGCAAAGCTTCTATGAACTAACAATGCCGTAGCATATTATAAAGACAATTATTTATCTATTGTTAATAATTATATAATCTAAAGTTTTTGCGCTTAAGACTGGGTTTTTTCAATCCGATTAAATCTTTTTCAGGAAATACGTTCCTTAACCAAGTTTTAGTGCACATTTAGTTGTGATAAGTAGGGTAAAGTAATAATAGTAACAATTTAAGTTCATACCCGTAAAAAATGACGGGCTGAAGCAGTCTTTTATAGAGTGAACTTAGAGCCTCGGGAAACGAGGACGGTCTTGTAATCCGTATATAAATTGGTTTCCTATAAAAGGCCCTCTTTATATAATGATTGGCAGATTTGTACTGTCCGCTTAAATATATTTCAATGAAGGATTGATAATATATCAATGGAAGGACATATTTATATGGGGTATTCTAATATGGTACTTAATTTCCATTTAGCTTTTTAAAAAGTTGGTACGTACTCTTATAAATCATTTAAATAGACATTTATAGGGAAAAATATATATACGTTTGATGGGATAATGCATTATTTGGTTTGAGCAATTTGGCATTCCTCTATATTCGCCGCTTTTAAGAAAAATGTGTAGGTTCTCAATTTAAATGTACATTTTTGTGTTTTATACTATATATTTTCATCGTTTGTAAATGTATTTTATAATATCTTATTTACCACCTATATTCGTTACAAAAAAATCATACAAAAATCATAAATTTTATATGTCTCAATATTAATATAATTTGTTTTATGACCCGATCCCTACGGTTTCATATTCATAATTAAAAATCATTTCTTCCATTACCCATTACTTATATAATCCTCTAGGGACTGTTCTAAAAAATCCTTCTTAGTGAAGAATTAGGATGACATGATGATAAATACCCAACATATATAGAATAAGTCAGAACCTTTCTTTATATTACTAAATAGATCATTTTAGTTATAAAAAAGGATTTATTAAAATTCTGACCACTCAAAAAATATTAATAAATAATGTATGTAATAATAAAAACAACTATCTACGAGTATATAGGCAATATATTTCTTCGATCTCGATACAATTTCTAAAGAGAACGTATTGTTGAAAATGTAAGGGAAAAAAGAAGCCACTTTTCTTGAAAGGTATCTTGAAAGAACAAGAAAATGTTGCATGCAAAAATGAAATTCCTCTATGAACCAAGCTTATAGAATATTTGAGTTCTTCCAGTAAAGTAGCATGGACAGACTAACAAGATGTTAGTGTTATATCTTCGGAGTTTAGGTATCAAAATTTAAATTACACTTTTTAATAAAACTTATATAGACTTTTATAAACAATCAAACCTTTTTTAAATTATTAATATAATATGTAACCAGTACAGAATTAAGTTTTAGTTAAAACTACGAGTAGGTAATTCACAACTTTCGGTCTAACAGTCCCTCGCTCTATTATTATATACTAGCTTTACCCGCGGTATCGCCCGCGTTAATTTTTTTTAATTGCTAATCAACCTCATTGGGTTGATCTGTAGGATACCTGAAAGTTTCTTCAAAATTACTCTAGCTATTTCAGAACCCATTGTTAATACAAACAATTTTTGAATTTTTCGTAAAAATATTTTTTTTAAATAAAAAGCACCCTATGTTACTTCTAATACCTCCAAGAATATAATATGTACAAAGTTTCATGACGATCGGAGGATCGTTTTCGCGTGAAAGCGTAACAAACAAACTTACATTCACATTTATAATATTACTAGGGATTTAAATTAGTTATTAGTCGGCCAGCCATGTAAATTTATTTTAATTAGTATGTTTTTTTCGAGATTCCAATACTTATTCTACCTTTTGCGGATACAAATCCAAGAAATTTAAATCAAAATTAAAATCAGTCCAGTTGTTTTTCAGTTAGTTGCACGGACTGACTTTATTCGAAAATGTACATTGTACCTATATGTTTATTCAGTCCTTTCCTTCCTTTTGTTCAGGCCTCTTCCCTGCAACTGTTGGGTACTGTACTCTAGGTAAGTACTGCAGGCTCCTTGAGTACGATGGGAATTAATTTTTATCAGTCTTCAAATAGACTAAAACTTATTTTTACACTCTCAAAGCTGGATTAACATTAATAAAGAACAAAGAAATTGAGTGACCACCTGTTTTGAAGTCTGTCTAAAGCCGTCTCCTCTACGTCAATCATTCTAGAATGTGGAAAAAGCACATGAACGTTATTTCGGTTCCGATAAAAGTTTGTACCGGAACTTCAATTTGGCATTAAAACTTTTCGCTCTCTATTAACATCTACATACTTTACAAATATGAGTCAAATAGCACGACTGAAAGAATATCAATATATTTATATTGCGAATTTATTATATTCAATCATATAACATATACTACACTGTATGTTGTTGACACATGTTTACCTATCACGGCTCCACCTAGTTCCATGGAATTATGATATTTAATGAAATACTTACATTTTATAAATAAAAATATCCATGACTAGACCAGACGTGACAAACATTCGCGCTCGTTACACAAATGAGTGCCCCTGGCGGGACTAGAACCCGCTACCTCTGGCTCAGTAAGTACAGTCACAATCTGAGCCATCAAGTAGTAATATCAGGTATTTAATTATTTTAATTCTAGCGGTCAATAAGACTGTAAATATTACTCATACGTAATGTATACATAAGAATATATATAGCAAAAAATTTTAAATACATAGTACACAAGGGAATAATAAATCACAACCTAAGGTTATTATTTAAAGTACTAAGTGACTTAATATTATATATAAGGAGAATTAATCTAGTATGAATAATGATGTAGGTATTTAAAAGGCAACGACCTTCTCGATAAACATACTAAATTACGGCTTTGCTTTGCTTTTTAAGATTATTCATATATTGTCAATGTTATATTATATAATGCCTAAGATATTTTTTTTGTATGATTGAACGCTCTCATCTCTAGAAATACCAGGCTAATTTAAAAAATCTTTATATTACGCTTGCGCTGATATCTTTTTTGAAAGTTATAAGTCGATTGTTGGTCGTTCGGAGTCGGTTGGAATCTGGATAGACTTCAAATATGTCGCGTAGAGACAGATAAGAGTATTTTTAAAATAATAATAATATAATATCGAATTCCATATTTCCCTTTTTTTCATTTACTATATTACTTAATTACTCGAATTCAAAGGCATATTGATATTATGGTATTTACGGGCAAATAAAGCTTGCTATATATTACTTATTTTAAAATGTTTACCAGCCTTTATATAATTTAATTATATAATTTAATTATATAATTTAGATCACTGATTTCACCCATATTTTCCACTCGTATAACAGCTCATGTTGACTTTAGATCTAAATTAATCATTTCTTGGAATCTTTGAATAAGAAAATACGAGTACTTGGAGTAGCTATCAAGATCAGATGACAGATCGGTTATTAATTAATTTTTGTATAATTCAAAAATAAACTTCAATAAGATGAAAAGTACAAAGAATAATAAATACAAATTATATATTTTTTTTTATTTTAATAATTAAATATGCAGTAAATTGTTTGAAACATCGTTTATTATACTTCGAATTCAATTATATTTTTACACCTTAAAGATAAACATGCAAATAAAAGGACATTTACAAAAACGGTTTATTATAATGAAAGGAATTCTGTCCAGGATTAGTGTTATTATATTTCTTAGTATTATAGACATCTTTAACTTGTCCGGTTAACTTAAAATATTTACACTCTATCTCATAAAATCGACAAGTGTAATGGGAACGTGTCCAGATAATAGTAAAAGTTTATTCAAATATTATTAAATTTTAATAAGTTTTCCATTTTGAAAATGTTTTTTCCTCTGTCTATACAAATCATATAGTTATTGAAATTAATTTACTAGTTTCAATAAACTGATATGATGTGCCATGCTTATTGACAAATTATTCCCAATTCGCAATCGAAGATTCGATTAGGTACAGTTCTCGAGGCATAAGCTCAGCTTTGCATTTGTGTGAGTGCACTTGCAGTGTACGGATAGGCACGACCGAAGGCGTAACGCGTTGCGAGTTGGTTTAAACCTGTTTGAACTGGTTTTTGATTCTATATTGATTGATTGATGATATTGAAGATTACTGCTATTGGCTTCTAGCTACCACTCACACAAATGCAAAGCTGAGCTTACGCCTCGAGAACTGTAGTTCCTACTTCCTATGTTCATAATAACATAATATTTAGGTATGGCTGTGGCACAGTGGGATTCATATGGTGAATAAATTTTAACCTGCCTGGGTTCGAGTCCCGGGTCAGGCTAATTTTAGTTATTGAGTTTTTCTGTTTAGAAAGCCTCATTAACAGCCTCGGATTGAAAATCAGTCAGAGAACATAAAATAAACCTGTAGTGGTTGTATCAAGTGTAATTATTAATTAGATTTTTCCATTTCATTTCTTCAGGAAAGCTTGAGCTTTCAAGAGTTTCAATATTTGCGGTATGGTTATAAAATATATTTAAACGTCAAACAGCTGCTACTTTGTGCCGCCACATTCTCCGCTTCAACCTAATTATGTGTTGAAATATATGCTCATAAACAGTCTTAAAAGTAAGGTTACATAAAATTCTTAAAACGGTTCATTTCTTAAGTCCTCGTTTACAAAATTATTGTAATTTTAAAGAGCTTTTTCATCACTTTGAAGTCAAGGCTAAAGATTAAACAATGGCTAAATTACAAGAATGCTAAGAAGTAGTTTTTAGTGAGACAGACGGTGAAAAGCGACTTTGTTTTACACTATGTAGAGATGTATACAGTACAATTTAATTTGCACTATAAGTGTTAAATTTTTCTTCATAGTAATAAAAGGTGTTTTTTTATTTTATACTTATAAAACTCTAAAATTTAGTTATATACTAAAAATGTAACTAAAAATAAATAATAAATTTTAAATATACAAAGGCAGTCGTAGCCCAGCGGTAACGCGCTCGCTTAGTTAACCGAGTGATGCGGGTTCAAATCCGAGTCTCGCACTTCTGGTGATTTCATGTGCGAATAGTTTCTAGCATGATTACCACTTGTCTTACGGTGACGGAAAATATCGTGACGAAACCTGCATGTCTGAGAAAAACCTACCAAATTTTCGAATGACATGTGAAGTCCGCCAGCGCGCACTAAGCCGCGGGGTGGACTATGGCCTGATCCCCTCGTACTGAGGGAGGCTCGTCACCAGCGTATTTAAAAAATAAGGCTGCAGACAATTTTAATTTTCTGGTACGGAACAATTTTTTTGTGATACAAAATGGTATATGTAGAAAATTATAAAATACATCGTTATTTAAACAAAAATAATATAAAAATATAATAATAATATAAAATGTGTGCGTGTTTATTCCTCATTCATTTGTAAAAGGAGCGGCGGACAGGAAAACACATTATAATAAAAATTATATTCGGAGGTAGGTTACTAATCATATATGACGAACGATAGTTTGTAGAGGCCTTTTGGAGTATGAAACCTTTATGCTTCTCATTATAGATTAATCAATAAAAGAATTAGAAAAGTATGTAAACGTTTGATCTTTTATTAGAAATTATAATATTATGATAAAATAATATATGAAAATACTAATTTAATATTTTTATATAGCTTTTACGATTTTTTTTCTCTTGACAATATTATAAAGATCTCTATATAATATATCCATAATTTTTTTATATACGTTTTTTTCTGTACATATATTATTAGTTTCGAAAGACACGTGTGGTCCGTACTCTCGGGATCCCGAAAGGCCAGCAGCGGGATGATAGAAAACAATACACACACACATTTAAAAAAAGACGTGTTCGTTTTAATATAACTAATCGGTGACCATTAATTAATTATTCAATGATTAAGAGCGGAAAGACTCTGATCTACTAAAGTAAACTTATAATATAATATTGTGTCATCAAACTACAGCTTTTTCAGTGAGGGAGTTCACATTTATTTTGATGAGATGATAGGAAAATAAAAACCACTTTTTCACTACTAAAATGTATTTAAAATGGAATCATCTCAACTAATTAGAAGTAATAAAATGTTCAGTAACATAAAATAATACGGTCTTTGCTCTACTATTTCGTTAAAAATAGATCTTTTGCTGTTTATACTATAATTAAATGTATAAAATTAGTTTTGTTGTCCAAATATTTTACAACAAAGTTTACGGCAATTGTTTACGGTAATTATATTACGCGAGAGAATTCTACCCTAAAGTTTTTTAACATTTTGACAGCTTTGTAAAGTGTTTTCAGGCCAACTCATTTCGGTGAAACAAAAGACTTTACAAATTATACTTGACACTTCTAAATAAGTACTCTTAATTTACAAGAAAACTTATTATAACAAAAAATATTCCAACTTAAACATTAACAAAATCCGCATTACACTAATCTTTCTCGTAGAAAGAATAAACCATTAAAGTTATGATCCAGCCGATTATATAGTTATAAATAAATAAATAAATATGTTGGGACATTATTAGACACAGCGCCATCTAGCTCTTTGGTAAGCTACGAAGCTTGTGGTACGGATACCAGATAGTTGATAAACTACATATATAAAATTAAATAACCGAATAATATGTTAAAACCGAATTAGTGACGATTGCTGGGTATGTCAAGGGTGCCTCTTTCATTGTATACTGCCATTGTTAGGCACACGTCTCTTTTCACGTCTATCCTTAATGGGAGAGAGTACTTCACTTAATCTTCGAAAACTGTCATAAGTTCACCAGAAATGCAAAGTTGTTAACGATGATGGTAACTTAATCTGCCTCATTTATCGCAATATCTAAATATATACAAATAATGTCAGTATACGTACTCTTTATATTTATCATGCAAGAAAAAAACGTAAAATTATATGAAGCATTTTATATACGTATTTTATAAATAAATATTCTACATAAACTTGATATCGAATAAAATAAAAGTTATAAAAATATCAATTGAACAACTCAATTATTTTGGGCTTATATTTATCCGAAATATTTTCCTTAAATATTTGTTTGACATGAAAAATTTTTCCGGAAAAAATATTCGAATACTTATATCCCCAGTGTTAATCAGTGATATTAATTTTGATATCTCGTTATGAAAACCAACTCTATTTGCTTTTTATTAAGAGGATCAGTCAAAAATTCTAAAACTTCCTAAGAATTTTCCTTATCCTTTTATTAGTAGGTACAGAAATATAAAAATACATATACCTATTGTATATTATTTTACTACCAACTTGCCCGCGCTTAATTTGTCGTTCACCCGCTCAATACTCTGTAGAGAGAGCTTCTAAAGCGAAAAATATTGAAAATACAAGGAAAATGTGTAAAATAACTTCAAAGGTATTATGTTAACAAATCTTAAAACATCTAAAAGAAATGCTAAATATAATTAATATCGCACCTATTTAAAAATATATAAACATACAACATAGAAATTCCTTAAAAATACAACTATTTCTTTCCAATATTGCATATAAGCATTGCTTTATATTATACTAGCGACTCGCCCTCGCTTTGCTCGGGCTCTTCCCTAGATTTAGCACAGGCAAAGTCGCGGGATCCGATAGTTATGCATATAAACCTTCGTCTTGAATCACTCTATCTATAAAAAAAACCGCATCAAAATCCGTTGCGTAGTTTTAAAGATTTAAGCGTACAAAGGGATATAGGGACAGAGAAAGCGACTTTGTTTTATACTATGTAGTGATTCTAAATGATATACTTTACTTCATACCTAACTTTAATATCAGATTATGTGGCAATTTCACACTATCTGTCAGTTTTATTAACTTTTTATCCACAGTAGTATAACGTTGATGGATCTAAAAATAGACGTACTTATAATCTCAGTTCATGCCGAAAAGCTATAAACAAGAATAGCATAATAAAATACCAAAGTTATAGTATACACATATTATAATGTGATACCTACACTATCACCACATATTATAAAACTAAGTCTTCCGCCGCGTCTGTCTGTTCGCGATAAACTCAAAAACTACTGCACCGATTTTCATTCCGTTTTCATCAAAGGATAAAATGGTTCTCCGGAAAGGAAGGTTTTAGTATATACCTAATTTGTTAAGTTTTTGTATACATTGGCTAAGATATATTGAAGCGAGGGCAAGTCGCTAGTTAAATATGTATATATTAACATCACACAATTATTATAAAACATAACAATTTATACAGCTTTAAAAGCTTTTCAAACTTAACAAGTTACTATTCACCGGTACATTTGACGTTTGTTCTACTATATGACAAAACTTCGCTTACCAGTGATATTTCTAAGTACTCTTAGAATAGCGCATTAGAAATGGTTTAGTACGAAATGTATATCTTTAAAACTAAAGAAACGGAAATAGAACTAACTAATACTATTGTAACCTTGTCACTTCCTGAGTTTGTTGTATTCTAGCTATTACAACATGCATTACTCAAAGCAAGCTATTTTTTAAAAAACCAACCGAATATAAAACCAATTAAAAGTTTCCACAGTTAAAAAAAGTTTTTTTCTGGAAATTTATATAATAAGTCGAAGATATTACGTATCGTGTAACATATTATACAAATACGAAATAAATCAGTGCCCTTATATTTTTCAAGTTAGTTAATTTTGGCCCAATAACAGTAACATTTTTTATCGATCAACATGGCCATAGTGTATATATTTGGCTGTTATATGTGTTTTTCTGTCGTTTATGGTTTTCCTTATGACTTTACTTTTACTTATGGGGTCTTGCTTTTATATACAACTAACAATAAGCAAAATTAAGCCATTTTGAAAAAAGTAATCGAAACTTTCTCTAGAAGAAGTAACTTGAAACTGCATGTTTTAGTAACTGTAGTTTGAGTGAATGGTATAAGGTTAAAAATTTAACAAAATTTAATAAAAACATAAAAGAGTTGATAAACTAAGTATTATGTATATTCGAGCAATTTAATGCATAACAATTTTTAGCCTAGACTGGACATAACCTTTTCTAACGTAAAATAAATTAATAATTCGGCATAAGAAACGATCTAATAGTAAAAGAATGATGATAACAATCAATTTTAGTAAGAATATCAATATTTTAAAATGTTATTTATTTTGTAACACGTATAAAACAACAAGTTTTGCCAAGCACTATTAGTAAAAAGTAAATAAGTTTCGGTTTCAGTTAGTTTGTTAATAGTAGTATATTTTACTAGCTTAGTTGTGGCTGAAACTCAATTAATTTAATATTTTCGTTGCTACATAATTTACCAAAGTAGTTTTCGCGAGAAACTTCGCATTTCATTATATGAATTCCATTCGACGGTTAATGGAGTTAGTGTTTTAATAAGATTTTAATCTTAATTATGTTTTAAACGACGTTGCTACATAAATATATAAAATTGGATTGAAAATATGTATTATTTTGTAAACATTCATGCATTCTTCTAGTCCTTTAATCTCTATGAGATTTAAACTAATATTAGAAAGTTTGTAAATTTGTATGTACAGGATAATTTTTGAAAGTACTGCTCCAATTCTGAAAAAAACTAATGGAAGCTATATTATCGCTGCTAGCCGCGATGTGTAGAGGAATATATCGCGACTTTCCATCTTCAACTGCAATCCACTATATAACAATAATCTCAGTGTTGTCGTACGCTGATGCGATAATAGCATACTTTAGAGAAAAAAAATATTCGTGCTCGAAATCCTACTTTAATATTATAAAAGTATATTACAAATGGATAAGGCCTATATGTGTATTTTATAATGGTTTCACTCCTAAAAGTCTTAACCTTTCTTCAATAAATAAGCTACAAAATTAAAAAAAACTAATCGGTAACTGGTAGTAAGGCCCAGAAAAAACAAACAAACAAATAAACTCTTTGCGTTATACACACGAGTACGTAATATTAATATTCACGCTTGATTTAGTTTTCTACAAAAGCTTAATAACAGTCTTTATTTCGTTTTCTAATAAAGTAATCAAATGCTTTTTAACGTTCTTAGTTCTAATAATAAGTACAGAAGAAATCACCGTTTACAAAGAAATAACACCTGATTCAACAATTTAGGTACGTCAGCAATTTATTATCATAAACAAAGTACTGAATAAAGCTCAGCCTTTGTATACTTTACATCCAAATAGCATTACCCTTGTAATAGTTTCGGAGTCCCTGAGTATGCGAATATATAGCAAAAATAGCCTAAAGGATTTACATGAATAAGATAATATTGGCATATGAACATCCTCTATTTAGTTCTGCTGCGACTTTAACACATTGTGAAAAACTCAGTGATGAAATAAAGGCCTATAAGGCTTGTTTAACATGTAAGCAGTTTTTCGCTTTGATCACCTTAAAATTAATAATAATAATAATAATACACTTTATTGTACACCAAAGAAAAGAATAAAAACACATACAATAACTAGTTAAAACTAAACAAAGATGCACAGCAGGCGGCCTTATCGCTTAAAGCGATCTCTTCCAGGCAACCAACAATCAGCCAGAGAAAAGTGCAAGAAAAACGGTAGGCGGTGTACTTGCTACAATTAAATTTTAAATCATACAATATTAATCAATAAACATAAAAATACATAAATGCATGAAAATATAAATTATGCAGATACATAAAATACTAGTACATATATTAGATACACATATTCAAACTAACATAAATAAATAAATACATACATACATACATACATACATACATATACATATATATATATACATACATACATACATACATACATACATACATACATACATACAAACATACATACATACATACATGAATATACATACAAATGCAAATAGACATACGTTGTTGTAAAATCAATCAAATGTTAAGTAACAAAGCACTAAAGTGACAGGTAATATTCTTTTAATAGCAGCTTAAATTTGTCTAGACTTTTGGCACTTTTTACTTCTATAGGAAGCGTGTTCCAGAGCCGGGCGGCTTTTATGGTAAACGAGTTAGAATAGACACAAGAAGAATGGGAGGGAATTTTAAGGACAAGGTTATGTGCCGAACGTAGAGAGCGATTGTGAGAGTCTTTCAGCAATTCAATTTAAATTTAATAGTTTAAATTAATTTTTTCTCATACTATAGCTCCTTTCCTTTCAAAAACTTTCTACTCTTTACGGATTCATTTTATAAGCTTCATTTTTATTTAATAAGCTTAATAAACTTTTGCCCAACACACATTTGTATATAATATCGTTAAGTGTATAATGTGAACAGACTTTTCTATTTATATTTTCCAGTTTCATTACATAAGCGTAAAAATAAACTTCACTACATAGTATAAAACAAAGTCGCTTTCTCTGTCCCTATATCCCTATGTATGCTTAAATCTTTAAAACTACGCAACGGATTTTGATGCGGTTTTTTTTAATAGATAGAGTGATTCAAGAGGAAGGTTTATATGCATAACTAGCGGATCCCGCGGCTTTGATTGTGCTAAATCTAGGGAAGAGCCCGAGCGAAGCGAGGGCGAGTCGCTAGTATATAATAAAAACAATCATTTTGATAATGATCATATTAATTAAGTATGAAGTGGTTAAAAATGATTGTAAACATCATATACTTTATGAACGACCGTTAAATTTTAATAAGTATTAAGATTAAAAATACTCATCGAAATGGTTTTAGATGTTTTTTAACATCTGGTATTTAATTTACTCTATACCACCATGGAAGACCACAATAAATAAAGTAGGACGTATCACGCGTATCGGGGATCTCACACGGCGTTTGTCGATAGTATAAAAGGTATAAAAATAAAAGCGAGCCAAGTTCTGGAAATATAGTGTATTGTGGCGAGACGGCATGTGCTACTGTGGATACGATTTACTACTTTGAAATAGCCGTAAAATTAACTCGAGTTGAATCTTAAGTTGTAATTATTATTATCGTAAAGTAATGTGTGTTTTATCGGTAACGTAATAAAAATATTTACATTCTACACCGTAATAAAAATGTATATAATGTTTTTACGCAAATTAGTCAGTTATATATTTTAATAACTATAACTTAAATTTAGTTGGTACACCTTTGACACAATTAACATTTAATAATTTTTAAATAATATTTTTTAATACTTGCATATATTTTTTTAACAAAATATCCAAAAATAATAATCTCTCTGAGTTTAATACTATTGCTTCAAGTAAGTGTAATACATAGTACAAATAACCAAAGTAAACTAAAACAGGTTAGAACTAATCTAAGCCCTTAATTGACAGTTACACAGAAAATCTATAAATGCTGTGTAAAGTGTAAACCTAATTCGGTGGGACAATTCCTTTATTCCTAGTCTTATAGTATTTCAATGATTCATTTCCAACAAACACTAAGTAGTCTGAAACTTTAATGTTTTATAATAAAATGGTCCAACTTTTAATAATTGCTTTATTATATGACTGGCGGCTGTCCCTCGCTTTACACGCTTCAAAGCTCAGTATGGATATTTTATTTTTACGGTACAAAAATAACATATGTATGTGCTAACTGCTATTCTACTCTTATCTATGTAGTATATACTGAATTTCATACAACTCCGTTCGACCGATCTGCCGTGATTGAAAGAAAAACACCATCGACCCAAATTTTCGCGACAAAAATATTATCTAATTATTTTGCAAACAACATTGTATATATACAACGATGATGTCTTACTTTGTATAAAAGGAGTTTTGTTTAACGTAAAAGGAGTTACGGACCTATTTATATGCATTCAGCGTGCACTGGAGAACTTGATCTTTAATATCGGGCAAACATTTATTCTACATCGGGGCGCAGGTGTTAGCTTGAGCTATAGATCTTGCATGCGCTTAGCTATGATAAATGCGAGTTTTCCACAATTTTGCAACCAATACATAAAAAATTGAGTTTTTTGTTTGAACGTATTTATCCCCGGAACTAGTACGGATAAAACAAATTACAAACATTGTCTCGAGTTTATTTTTACTAACTACTTCAGGCAAGACTGGAGGGTTACAGTTAACATATTGGAAAAATAATTGCCGCAGAAGTGAGAGTAAAATTTATTAATTTTGGAAAAAAAGGATTCTTTTAATAAATAATGTTTATCTTAATATATATATTTCTTGTGTACGTGTGTATGTGACTAAACTCCTCCTAAACGACTGGACCGATTTTGATGAAATGTTTTGTGTGTGTTCGAGTGTATTCGAGAATGGTTTAGATTCACAATTCGGTCCACTAGATAATGTATTTTTTATATTATTTAGTTATTTATACATTTGCACAATAAATGACATATTCAATTATAAATAAGTCGTTGCTAGGCAACGCTGTTTTGCGCATGCATACTAAAACATTTCACCGGGAGCAAAAGTTTATAAAAATTTTCTATATGTACAGGACAACGTCTGTAGGGTCCGCTAGTTAAAATATATAATATTAATAATTTAATAGCAATTATAACTTATAAAAATGAGCATCTATAAAATTTTATTATAAAAAAATATATTTTCATTTGTTTTGCTTAATTGCGGTATCTGCCAAAGCAATTAACTTATTTTTTTATTTAACTAAACTATAGCCGACGTAACACAAAAATATATCAAGTTTCAGCTCAACTGGATGACAGATGAACTAATTACTTCTGAGATTAATTAATTACATCTAAGTCCTTTTTCGTCTAGTTTTAGAGGAGGTCTACTATAGGACATTTCTTAATGCTTGTGTTTTTGTCTGCCTCAGATTTAAGCAAATATTTATTTAGTATATTCATAAGAGGAATAGTATTTACGACCATTTTGTCACTCAGTAGTACTATCCTTACTAACATTATAAATGCAAAAGTAACTCTGTCTGTCTGTCTGTCGCGCTTTCAAGCCAAAATTACTAAACTGATTTAAATGAAATTTAGTACACAGATATTCTAGAGCTTGAGGAGGACACAAGTAGGCTACTTTTCAAGGCGAAAAAAGGGCTATAAGAGGTTCAAATAGGGGATGAAATTTTCCAGGAAAATTACATTTTAAAGAAGAAGCTTGCTAGAAGCTTGAAAATTACTTTTTAGACTTTTGATAAGATATAAATCAATAAGATATTCAAAGTTTGTAAGTATTTTATCCTAACGGTGAGTCGTTAGCAATTAAAAAATAAGAATTAATTATACTCATTGATGCTATATCCAATATGTATCTCTAACAAAGTACAAAAATTACATTATATACATTGTCTCTCATAATGTATGACATGATATATTGGATATAAAATAAGAAAATGTCTAGCCTGTTATATAAATATGGATACAAAGCAATTCCAGTAAGTATAATGGCATGAGCAAACACTTCTTTTGTATGGATGCACAAAGTATGTAGAGCTTGAAAAACGTCTAAAAGGAATGGACAAACCAAACTAACCAAACAAAATATAAAAGATAAAAACATATTTTTTAATACTACATTTATTTAACACAGTTGTAATATAAGGATTATAAACTAATATAACCACTATATGCTTGAATAGTAGGTACATACAGACTTGAACTACAATAAATTTTAATATATTTCAGTAAAATCTAAAGTCTGTCAAGTTTTAGTGATTTAGTTCCAACTGGTCTGTGAAAATATTTAATCTTGGATTTCTAAACTTACGGATCTTATTAAAACCTGGCATGCCCGCAAGATGAACCTTGCTCTGATTAGTCGTAAAACTATAAATAAAACACTTTCAAATCTCGATAACAATGCTACTAAAACTGGGCTAAAGCATAGAAAAATAGAGTTTAAATGATTTCATAAGTAAATATATTTATATGTAATGAAAATTAGTTTAGGAGTGCATCATACCTGAATTTTATGTTTAAAGATGTATCACAATTATGGTTATATAAGAATCAAGAGTTATCGTAGTAAAGGTCATTCTTACGACCAAATTGAAGATTTTTAGTTAAACTTACGGGCGGCAATTTTTAGGGATATAATCCAAATGGTCTGTAATAATACCTAATTTTGGTCGTCTGACCTTCTATATTTCATAGGATAACGACTACGAGTAACTACAGGGATACGACAAATGTTGAAAAATAGTCATACCTAAATGTTTTTGGCCTGTTATTATTTCTACTAAGATTATTATGCAGTCTTACACTGCCCATCTACAAATATCTGCAAGTTCTAATTGTCCCAAATCTATGTATTTTGTTATTAAGCTAAATAAAAAAAATATTAATCTGTTGAATTGAATTAAATTTTTAAAACACAAGATTTTAAAATGTTGAGATTTTATTGTAAACAAATGCTAATTACCACGGATTAATGTTAAAACATCCAGTCCAATCAAAGATGAAATATGAAAACTGTTTTTTTTATTCTCTTAGTCCAATTTTATTTTTGTTTATGCCAATTAAGCGCGTTAGTTGAACTTATTGTACTTTTAAATTGGGCAATTTTTATTTTTTACTTCATATAAATACAATATGAAATGAACTTAAAAAAACATTAAATTCTTTATGTTTATATATGCTAGGTATTATGGTGGGTATACTCACGAAATAGATATATTGTCTATATTCATCTGCTCTGTGGGTATACTAACAAAATTATTTGTAATTCAGTTCATAAATGTGCTGAAATTAGCCGAATACTGTTTACCAAACAATTTAACATAGTTTTGAACAACTATATTAGTTTATAGAAAATTTAATTTTCAAGCCTTGTGAGAAGTTTGTAAAGTAGGCTTTTTGGGTCACGAGCTTATCTATGTGAGAAGACAAAAGGTGTTGTTAACTAAATATACCTAAACATCGCAACATGTTGTATGAATTATAAGTTATTTAGATTGGGAAATTAATTTACTTTTAGGAACCAGAAGTGAAATTTAGAAAAAATAAAAAGACTTTCCAAACGGACAAGGTTTCCCCTTACACTAGTTTACAGTATAGCTTATATAAGCTCGCCGTTACCACCACTACGTGATATCCCTTCCACGATGACGTTTTCTTACTATTCTTCCAACATTACCTATTTTACGTCCAGGTAGTTTTTACTCACTGGCTGCAAAAACAGTACAATACACCATAATCGAACATAACTTTCTTGGTGCCTAATGAGGCGTCGCTGCAGGGTCTTTTATGTACACACATAAAGGGTTGCTCCCACGATCTACCTGCTTTCAGAATAGTACCAGGTATAATAGTACCAACCTACAATGATGGTTTAATAGAATTGCAATATAGTAACATTAATAACTTTAATTTAAAAACTATAATAATTCGGTCGTAATAAGTGTAGCACTTTATGTGAAATAAAGTCGTCTTCTGTGAAATCGAGCCTACTATTTCCCATCCCACTTCAAAGTACTTAATCGTAATCACATAATATGTACTTCCATATTGTACTTTACACTACAATATTTGCTAAGTCGAAAGTTTTACCAGATAATTTGTATGTATTAAGCACTTTTTAATGTTCCACTGCTGGGCACAGGCCTCCTTTAAGTACGAGGGAGAACAAGCACAGACCATCAAGTTGGCTAAGCGCGGGTTGACGGCTTTACATACGACAAGTGGTAAGTATTTCAGAAATGATTCACACATGAAAAATCAGAGGTGCGACATCCGGATTTGAACCAATTAAGCTATCCAAGCGAGTGCGTTATCAGTAGGCTACCACTGTTTAGGAAAATGGTTCAACTAGTATCAAAATATTGCTGTGAACGTAACCCAAATAAATATTAGTAATTAATTTAGAGGAGCGAAAAATCCATCTTAATTTATTTATTGGCCATCACGACTATAAAACCAATAAAGTGTCTGAGTAATTAGGGTACAGACGTAGTAAATTCTATATTTTATTACAAAATGTCTCCTTTGGTTATGTATTGCGGTCAAATAATCCGGTTACTTCTAACATGTACGAGTAAGTAAAATAGATACAAATAGTGGTTTGGTTTCAGTCTCGACTCCTATTAAGCTTTTAAGGCCCTTATGGCGGTATGAAGAATTTTGTCGATGCTTAGATTAAAATATTAGTATTAAATACAAATCTATCGTATATAATTACATATCATATATTCGTCGTATATGGATATGAAAGTAACTAAAAGAATTAAAAGAATTATAATTTTAGAAAATTTTCAAGTTTTTCAGTATCACGATCATGTCTTGCAAAGTGGTAATGATAAGAAAAGTTATCATAAAGTTTATTATATATTCATTCTTATTCCTTAGTATATTCTTTTATGTTAAATACCTATCATTTATTTTTATTCAGACGTAGTTTGAAAGCTTCTTCAATAAATATTTACTTCTCAGCACGAATTGTTGTATTCGTTATCAGTTATTTTTATGTATCGCTGATAGGCTTCCCTTTAATACGAGGGGGATCAGATGGCTAAGGCAGACTTCACGTTTTAAGAAAATATTATACATTCTTTCTGTTACAGGTTCATTGAGATGTTTTCCTTCTCCGAATATCGAGTGTAAATTTCCTGCACTTAAAATTCATTTCAACCTAACGCACCATTAGAGAGTAGATTGCATCACTGATGTTATAAGTGTATAGTGTAATGAACTGTTAATATAGTCAAGTATCAGCGTAAACTCATCTAACTCACTCGTCTTAATGGTGTCCATTCTTGCACGGAAATCACCAAGTCCAAGTGACCTTAGTACATTTTATCGCACCATTAGTATATTAAAGGAATTCTAACGTCCCTCGGGTCATTTCTGATAGACTTGGTGTACGCTTTATGGCCTCTTCATCATTTTCATGTCTAAAAGAAATTGCCTGAAAACTGCGAAGGCGTCTTTTGTAAGCGTCCCCGCTTAATTTATTCTATCGAGTTGTGATATATATTTGTATGCGTGATCACATCACTCAATATCAGAAATTGGTTTTCGATTTCTCATTTTATTTGGTTTTGTTGTTATGCATACTACAAATTCCAGTTTGCCGGCTTCTAAAGGTCAATTTGTATCAAAGAACGAAGAACTTTATTATATTTAAATAAGTAGTTACTGAAATACGTTTATGACTAATATATATGGTAATATATCAAAGACGGATTTTGTCTTTGCGTCCCATGTCTATGTTATTAGTCTAGAGTAGTAAAATTGGTCCGAAAAGATCTTACTTTTGCTTCAGCAGGGTCCAATCTAATTACCTGATATCCCACTGACTCATTGAAAGTAATTTAGTCTGTTTTTTATTTTTATATTGCTATGAACTTACGTAACGTATTCAAATCTTATATTTCAGCATATATATGCAGAAATATAAGATAATCTATGGTCTATACATATAATAAAATTCTAACTTAATTGAATCTATACTTTAATAGTTTTTTGGAAAATCTAATTGGATACGTCATTATTAACGATATAGAGGTCGAAACTGTAAAGATTTAAAAAAAAATTGTCCTTCTGTCTGTCCGTACATCACAAGAAAACTATTGGACAGTTTTGATGAAAATTAGTGTGCTTAATGCTTATAGCTGGGAACGATCCTCCCTTCAATATATAAAGGATAAGGCCATAGTCCACCACCGCGCTAACCAAGTCCTGGTTAACGGACTTCATACCTATTATGTTCTTCGAAAACATTCTCAAGAACAGTATTTACTGTAGGCAAATAGTTTCTGAGAATTCTGCACTAACAGTTAAAACGTATCCAGGGTATCTATCCCACGAACCCGAGCGGTGCGAGGAGCAGTTGGTCATACATAAAAACAATATTACGTTAAATATATGAAATAATAACTAGTTTTTAATACATACTGCCACACTTATTATGGCCTTTATAAATGATTATGTTTTCCATTAGTTTCTGAAAATATCACTATATTTTCTTTCGATCTGTGAATTGAATAACAGGCATTTACGCTTTGCATAAATATTTTATTGCTATATGCATTGAGGTCGAGCTATATGCGCAAGCGGTATCAGAACATCGTTCATGAAATATTTCATTGAATTCAAATGAAAATTTTATAAATGTTTGCAACATGTTAATCGAACACTTCCTTTTCTATTTTAATTAGGAGTAAAAATTAATAATATTATAATTTATATTATTAAAATCATAATAATGCAGATGAAAATTATAATCTTACTTTCCACTTTATATTTCCTATCACTTTTTGGCTCACTGTTGTTCTCTATCAGCAAAGGAGATTAAAAGCTTAGGGTTAATTTAACTTACAGAGACACCACTATAACGAAGTCTCTCAGTAACCGTTTCTCATATAACGTACAAAGAGATTTCATCTAGTCATATTTTATTACATTTAACTATATTTTATTTTGTTTGTGTCTTAAAGAATAAAAATAAAATAAATATGTAGGGACATTATTACACACAGCACCATCTAGTTCCGTGTTAAGCTACAAGGCTTGTGTTACGGATACCAGATAGTTGATACACTACACATAATATATAACTTTAAATACACGCATATTATAAATATTAGACTTAGTTTGTAATAACCTAACTAACAAATTTATATTTTAATTTTATGCTTATTACTAGCGACTCACCCTCACTTCGCTCGGGCTCTTCCCTAGGTTTAGCACAGGCAAAGCCGCAGGATCCGCTAGATATGCATATAAACCTTCCTCTTGAATCACTCTATCTATTAAAAAAACCGCATCAAAATCCGTTGTGTAGTTTTAAAGATTTAAGCATACATAGGGATATAGGGACAGAAAAAGCGACTTTGTTTTATACTATATGATAGTGATAGTGATAGTGATAGTGATAGTGATAGTGATAGTGATTTATCATCTACTAAATAAATTTAAAAATATATAAATATAATTTATATAAAATATTTGTTTATTTATTTCAACTTCCCAATATTATTGAAGTCTTACTCCATTAGTTTGAAATACACATCTTAAATGTTTTTCTGAAAAACCGCCAATTAACATAATGTGCGCAGATAATTTTACTTAAGAACAAACAAAAGGACTAAAGCTTTAATCTATGTCATACTAAAAACCTGCGAACATTGTTGTTCGAGATCGAGTTGAGTAATAAAATTAACATAAGTGTGCTATTAACTGCCTTTGAGCAATTTGCCGTTTTCCTAACCATGTCGTTTTAAAATGGAGCTGATTTATCATAGGAAATACCTTTTTAAACCCCGTAAAGTAGTTCCATTGAGGTCAATCCACCCTTAATGTGGGATGAAATTTAGATCAAGTTATTTTGGGAACAAATTGTTTATCTATGACGAAGAGAAAACATAATATAGATAATTACTATAGTACAAAGCGCCTAAATTACACACACCAAATTGTTAATTAATTCTGAATTTGCTTCGTTATAATTGAGGCTTTGGCTCGAGGCTCTGCTGCTTAGTTTAAGGATAATAGATTTCCAAACAAATTTTCAATGATCTGAATGGTATGTTATGAACATCAAGTGCATATCTCAAGATTTTTAATGTATAGGTAGTACATATAAATAAAATTTAAGTGTCTATTTTTAATTTCAAAAGAACAGTTTTTCACTAAATGCATATGAAAGTATATACAATAGGGACCAATATAAAAAAAACGATTTTTAATATTTTTGTCTGTCTGTCTGTCTGTTTGTTCCAGCTAATCTCTGAAACGACTGGACTGATTTTGAAGGGACTTTCACTCGCAAGTAGCTAATGTTATAAGGAGTAACTTAGGCTACTTTTATTTTAGATTTTTTTAACTAGCGGAACCCGCGGCTTCGCTTAAGCTAAATCTAGGACAAAGACGAGCGAAGCGAGGGTGAGTTGCTAGTACTAAATAATGGTGTAAATAATATTATTACGAAGGATTTCAAAACCTAGCAACATCATATTTCCGTAAAACAATATGAAAATTATTAATGAATCTAATTTTACAATGTCTATAACACAATTATTAAGTCTCAGTACCCACTTTACTCAGTAAAATGCGCTCAGGGTAAAGAAAATAATGACCTAACGACCAAAAAATATAAGCTTGAATGACAATATTTAGATACTTAACCGTTATAAGTTGTCTAGGTATATTTTAGTAAGAAATGACATTAATTCATCTTCTTTCTTTTTAAGTCCAGCGTTGTTCCTCTTTAATAATATAAATTGCATACTCTTACTTACTATTTTTATCAAGCTAGGGTTCCAAATGATTAAATATGTTTCGGTAGTTGATACTAGTAGAAAAAATATCAGAAACGCTAAATAATATTAATGTACATAAAAATACAAAATCATTATTATGTATATATATATATATATATATATATATATATATATATATATATATATATATATATATATATATATATATATATATATATATATATATATATATATATATATATATATATTTACATTTCATTACAAATGAAGGTTTTGTAATTCGACCCTTGAGATTGATAGGAACGAGATAGATTGGACAAGGGTGTATCAGATAAGCGATTACGTAAAAATTAGTGAGAAAAATAACCCCGGGTTTAAGATAAGATTAATTGCTTGTACCATTATTTAGGATACTTGTTTTTGTTCTCGATAAACTTTATGGGTCCTTGCAGGGTCTGTCCACTGTTTGGAAAATAATTGTGCACATGGGCGTAAAGTATTGCTTTTCGAACACGTTATATGAATTTAGGTTGGTATATAAATAAAATTTAGGTAGAAAATATAAGAAAAATTAGGAAAGTTGTAGCCTAGTGGTAGCGCGCTCCTTTCGATAACCGAGTTATGCGGGTTCAAATCCGGGTCTCGCAACTCTGATATTTTCATGTATAAATCATTTTCAACGTTATTAATACCACTTGTCTGGTAGTGAAGAAAAACATCGTGGAGAAACCTGCATGTGTGAGGACCAGGTATGTTTTCGAAAAAGTTCGTGACCCCGCACTATGCCAGCGTGATGGATTACACTACTCACTACCCTCGTATTGGAGGATGAATCGTACCCATCATTGGGAAGTTTAAATAGGACTGAATACAACAATACAATACATATATAAAATATAAAAGTATGATTTTTACAGCATATTTATTTTACATAAGGTCAAATATTACCAACATATTTAAATAGGCAAGTAAAATTAAATTTATAATAATAATAATAAATATCTTTATTAAAGAACTTGTAGTAATTTATAAATATTATGATATATTATAAACTTGCAAAGAGAAAGCTGTTCAATGCTTTTTGTTCTCTGTTTATCGATAGAATTTCTTCTTTTTGTTTAGTAACTTTTGATGAGCTTTACTTTTATCGCTGAATAAATATTTCGTCCATTAGGCAACAAGTTATTATAAAATATAAGCAATTATGTTATGTTTGTTATGCTTAATCTTTACATATAGTGAGTTTTCTAGTAACGTTTTTAATAAATAAATAAATAAATATGTTGGGACATTATTACACACAACGCTATCTAGTTCCGTCGTAAGCTACGAGGTTTGTGTTACGGATACCAGATAGTTGATACTACATATATAGTAACAAATAGCCATGACTGGAGTACAAACATCAGAGTTTAACAAATGTATTCCCCCAACAGGACTCGGACCCGCGACCGCTGGCGCAGCAAGTAGGGTCACTACAAACTGAGCCAAACTTCTAGTTTTTGTTTACTTATATCCCATATTACTGTCACCATTAATTTTCAACCCACAAACCGTTTGATTGTGCCAAAGTTTCAATTTTTTTTTATTTATTTCTCTTTTATTAAGTAAAGAAACAATCAAGAAATATGCTGTGTAGTTGTTCGTTATATAACTTTTGCATAAAAGCTTAATTTTAAATACTCTCAAAGCAATTTTATATCAAGTACAAAATATAACTTAAAAAGCTGTTCTTTAAGAACTATATTTATGTTTATATCAATAAACCTACTCTAATTTTGTGTAACACGGAAAGTAGGTTAGGATTAGAATGACAAATTACATACGTGTGTGTCCTTGTACTTCACATCGACTAAGCTTACTGATTAGATAATGCAAAAACAGCATGAAGCTTTACATAAATTTCACTTACGTATATCTCTAAGGCGTTTATTTGCATCCAAATAATTTCGTGGATTACAGTTATTTATTTGGTTTATAAAATCTAGAAACACGAAAAAGCACTAGAAAACTTCGGTAACTGACAACAATATACAATAAGAATTCCCTAGACATAATGTATGTTGTCATCTGTGTTGTATGATTTTAGTTCAATTTATAAAGTACTGATCTCTTGAGAACCGCTTTATGTACTGGGATAAAAGCGAAAATCATGCCATACAATAGTGTGACTTGAAGAAGCAATGGCTTCTAACTCTTAACTTTTTCAACGTAAATTTTTAACTGTTTCTGTAGAGCTCTTAGATCTTTGAGAAAGCAAATAAAATTTTATTTGGTTATATATGAAATAAATACACATACATAATTATATGGAACATGTTTCAGTATATATAATACTAGCAGTACCCGCGGCTGCGCCCGCGTTAATTTTTTTAATCGCTAGTAATCTTTATTCGATGCCTGAAAATTTTCAAAAAATACTCCAGCTCTTTCAGAACCCATCGTTAATATACTCCTGAGCCGCGCGGCTACCTCTCCCGCTCTTGGCTTCCCCTCCCTCTCCCCATTGCCCGCTGTGCTGCGCGTTATTTTATTATTATTATTTTTAATTTCGTAATATCCTTTGAATGGAGCGTCCGATTTATAGTATCGTAAAAGTTATCTACTAACTCAGTGCGAAATTTGAATCTTGTAGTACAAAAAATGAAGGTATTTCGAAAAACTTATGAGACCCTTACACCACCTTAATCCGGCCCTATAGAAAAAAAAACGTTTTTAGCGTACTTTTACCAACAATTAACCACCTTCGTACCAAATATAAAGTTTGTAACACAAAAAATGAAGGACTATTATACAAAAATATGACTTTTATACATAAATAATGAGAACCTGTCGCAAAATTCGTTCTTAGCGGATGTCTACTGACCACTCATTATCTTCCCGCCAGATTTCAAGTTAGTACCACAAAAGATAAAGGACTTACATAGAAACTTGCTACAGCCCTTAGAACTCATTAATCCGGCCCTGTAGCAAAATCCGTAATTAGCGGACTTCTATACTTAACTACAAAAACTACTTTTCTGCCAAAAAGTCTGTAGCGCAAAAAATTAAGAAATTTCATACAAACTTGCGAGAGCCCTTGGACCTTCTTAATCCGGCCCTGTCGCCAAATTTGTTCTTAGCGGACATTTACTAACAATTAACTACCTCTCTGCCAATTTTAAAGTTTGTAGCAGAAAAGATAGAGGAACATCATACAAACTTGCAAGACTCCCTAAACCACCTTAATCCGGCCCTGTTCAAAACCCTTTCTAAATTCTTAGAGGTCTTCTACTTACAATAACTACCTCTCCACAAAATTTAAAGTTTGTAGTACATAAGGAAGGGCTTTCATACAAACTTGCGACAGCTCTTGCACTTTTCACTCCGGCCCTGTCGCAAAATCGCTCTTTGCAGATGTCTACTGATTATTAACTACCTCCCAGCTAAATTTTAAGTTTGTATTAAATTTTATGTTTGTGGCATACAAAAATTAAAAACTTTCATACAAACAAATAAGAGCCCTTAGACCACATAAATCCGTCCCTGTTCCAAAGTACATTTTTAATGGATGTCTACTAACTATTAACTTCCTCCCTGTCAAATTTAAAGTATGTAGCACAAAAACTGAAGAATTTTCATACAAACTTGTGAGAGCCCTTAGACCTCCTTAATCAGGCCCTGATGCAAAATATGTTTTTAGCGAACGATCACAAACTATAAATTACCTTCCTATCAAATTTAAAGTTTGTAGCACAAAAAATTAAGGCATTTCATACAAACTGGCGAGAGCCCTTAGACCTCCTTAATTCGGCCCTGTCACAAAATTCGTTCTTTGAGGGCATTTACTAACTATTAACTATCTCCCTGTCAAGTTTAAAGTTTGTAGCACAAAAAAAGAAGAAATTTCATACAAACATTGCTATAGCACGTCCAATTTTTATCATTCAAAGACCAAATATTATTATCTACATAAACTGTAGTTAGTGATGAAATAATTTATTTTTATAAGGATTGATAGCATGAGTAAAATAAACGCGTTTAAATGTAGTCCAAAAAAAATTCAAGATTTTTAAATAAAAAAATGGTTGTTCTGCCTCACTCGCCATAGATAGGTATAGTGTGTCGCGGACTTTTTTGAAGATATTTATAAGATCTACAATTAATTAGAACATTTTATGGTCCTATCTTTTATAGTTTAGGCAGTGTAAGCAAAATAAGTAACTTTTCTGGTAGATTTTTTACACCTTGTGTCCGAAAATCCCAAATATCTTACGGAACCCTATTTTTTTCCAAAATAAAATATAGCCTATGTTACTCGTGGATAATGTAGCTTTCAAATGGTGAAAGAATTTTTGAAATCGGTCCAGTAGTTTTTGAGCCTATTCATTACAAACAAACAAACAAACAAACAAACATACAAACAAAGTTTCCCTCTTTATAATATTAGTATAGATAATAACGAAAGAAAAGAATCAAAATACACGAAGATGATGTATACCTTATAATATTTTCATGACATTTTGTTGATAATGTTTGTATATACTTAATATGATTTAATTATCTTTAAACATACATTGAATATTTCATTAAAACGAAGACGAAGAATAATGAGTTGCATTAGTTACGGGTTCAATTTCGCACGAGGTAAATATATAAATTCAAAAATGTTGTTAACATTCACTGTCTTAAAAAGTAAAAAGAGTGATATGTTCATTGTTCTTGTTACATTTTCCTCATCTTGTCGTACAGGCTGTATTTTCCTATAGATATAAAATTTATGCAACAGATTCCTTAATATCTCTTAGAATATTAAAAAGAGATCCGAAACGTGCCTCACTGCTCTACTTGATGTGCGAAACTTTACTTGCGGAACACAAATATATTAGGAAATAATCGTGTCGTGTTGTCTCAGTGAAGTTGAGTATAAGTTCAAAAGTCTATCGAAAGCGTGTGAATACACGAGTAACTGAAATGAGAAAATGAAAGTTAACAAACTTCTACCAATGTATTTTAAATGGGACTTTAAGAAAATCATTACTACCTAGAAATACTGATTGCTGTAAACTGTAATGTATAGTTGTATAAGATATTATTTAATAAATTCGCCTTTTAACTTCTTGTTTTTCGCTTATTATCAAAACATTATCATATTTTATAATATTATTTTCCTGCTTCAATAAAATAAATCCATTTCTTCTTAGCTAACTATAATATGTAATAGTATGGCCATATATGGATTATCAACGCAAGTCTAACCATAAACTAAGTATTTCATTATCAAACATCCATTGATGTTATTGATAAAATTTAATTCCAAAAAACAAATATTGGGCTTAGTTTAAAAATAAAGATTGGTCAAAACAACATTTATATCATTAAATGTAACATTAATAGGGATTTATCAATAGAAGAAGTTTAAAATCTCAATCGTGGTTCTAAATAAATTTAACATTTCTAAATGATAAATATCTTCGTAATAGGTCTATAGGTATTTTCAAAGTAATCTGAACAATCCACTATTACAGATACCTAACGATGGTAATCAATTTCCCGCTGTTTCCTACCGCACAACAAAACAACATAAAGTACAGGCTTATCATCAATCTTGCTAAAATATTCTGCAGCCTTCCATCTTATTCGGCAAAGAATTTTACGAGTATATACAAACTAAGTCAGTACTTTGAACTTTTTTAAATAATCTATACATATAAAAAATTCTAATTGAGTAGCATCTGTACATGAAATATTTTTGGAAAAATGTCTTTGAAATAGTCATTACTATGTTAAAGAGTAAGGTATATATTACAATATATGAAAATCAAATTCAAATTCAAAATATTTTATTCACGATTTTTATTACAAAAATCTTTATCATAAAGAAATAACAAATAAAGTTATATTACTTGACTTTTTAAAAATTCTGTTCAGTACTTAAAAATTATTGAAAACAGACAAATAATATAGTACATAGTACTAGGTACTAATATAATTTGTGAAGATATACGTTGAGGGCGGAGCCATGAATTTTCAGATTTTAAATCTAACTCAGTATTTTCTTTAAACAGTTGTGATTGAGAAATAAATTTTGCCTTATTGAAAATTGAACTTGCAGTATCAGTGACATCATCATCATCATCTACATGATTTCAGTAAGCATACCGCTCGAAGCTATTTATATTAGACTAGTGACTCACCCTCACTTCGCTCGGATTCGTCCCTATATCTAGCTCGAGGAGAGCCCCACGCTCCGCTAGTGTATTGTTATTAAAAAACCATCTACCTATTAAAAAAAGTGTGCGTGTACTTATTTACACGCGTTAGAAGTTATACTTCTTTGGCGTAACAAGATAAAAATATTTTAAAATAATTTTATCTTTCGCCTTATTCACGCTTGTAGAAATACAAACAATAGAAATAAATATCGTGAATATAGTTGCAAGTCCTCTAAACTGTTGACTAGCTCACTTCATACTATCAGTTTTTCGTGTCGGTGTGCGCGCGCATCGTAAAAAACTACTCTCATCATTTTTCCCTAACGCGCCAAAATAAGTATAACTTCAAAAACTACATCAAAATTAGACAGACAGCGGGAAGAGACTTTGTTTTATACTAAGTAAATATTGAAGAGATCATATTTCCGTTATTTATTTTTTGTCACAAGACAGACTGTGTAATGTAATACAAAACAGCCAGTGTTACTCAGAGATTATAAATATTTATATTAAGAAAAATATTGAGTTAAATATTTCAGGAATTTGCTTTCTGTGTACATATAAACTTCGCAATGTAAATAAAAGTGAATGGGTTATAATACTATGTGCCTTTATCCTTATAGTATATATTATGTAATATATGGTATATAGTACCTTTATATATTCATATATACCCTTTGGCCTTTGTACAATACTCAAATATCACGTATCTCATATTCTCACATTCTGCTAAGATTTCCTGACAACTCGTAAGCTAGTTTAACTTACATGTTAAGTAACTGTAACTTCATTTAGAAGACAGATACTAAGAGAGAGAAACTTACTTTGTGCAAAATTATTGTAACATTACAATTTTTCATGCTTTGATTTTATATGCCCAAAAGCATAAATTTAAAGATTGTAAAAAGGAGTTTGGTAACTCAACCAAGTGAAAATTTAGACTTTAACATTAGTAAAAGAATTTATTAACGGGAATAATTCATAAAAGTTTTATAGTTTAAATCGACATAATATGAAATCTGAGTAAAAGATATAATTTCGGTTCATACTTACATTTTTTTTTTATTGTAAAAAGGGGGCAAACGGGCAGGAGGCTCACTTGATGGGAAGTGATCACCTCCGCCCATGGACAGCCAGGCTTGCAGATGCGTTGCCGGCCTTTCAGGAAAGGGAGGGATGGAGGAGGGAGGGAAGTGGGAGGGAGGGGGAACGAAGGCGGAGGATGATGGGAAGAGGGAGGGGGGAAGGAGAGTGGGCCTCCCGGACTCTCACTCACCGGTCGAAACGCGACAGCATAGCTGCCACTTCACGCCGGTCTTCTGTGAGAGAGTGGTACTAATGAACTATACGGGGCGTGCCGGCCCATTCGGTTGCTACCCGAAGGTAACAAGCATGGCACTACCACTTTAATACACATGGTAAAGTTAAATTATAGGTGTGTTTATTTGGTTATAGTAAAACTTTAAAAGTAGTTGAGTATAGTCAATTTCGATGTCTAGTGTAGGCTTACATTATCGTTTTCGGAGAATAGAACGACTATTAAATAGATACTTTATATAACAACTATATAGGTACCTAGAACCCTAGCGAAGCAAGCGGCAAAGCCGCGGGTTCCACTTGTTAAAATAAATAAAATTTCTAAAATAAAAGTAGCCAAAGTTACTCCTTATAACATTAGCTATCTGCGAGTGAAAGTCCCGTCAAAATCTGTTCAGCTGTTTTAGAGATTAGCCGGAACTTACAGACAGACAGACGTTTTTTTTATTATTTTTTTTTATGTCAGTACCGTATACACTTTCGTATGCATTTAGTGAAAAGCTGTTAAATTGAAATTAAAAACAGACGCTTTAATTTTATTTATATGTATGTATAGATGTATAACATATTTGTAGATTGACAAACTCATGGTAAGAGTAAGTTCTATGTTAATAAATACACAATTTTCGTAAGAAGCGTAAAACCTAAAGTTGAGAATTCAAAAATTTTGTTTGAAAAGATTTTGTTTCGTCCCTTTTGATTTTATGTAACGGGCCTGAAAAGTTTTGACACATATCATTCTTGTGAGAAGGGAAAAGCAGCTGCCATGGGAGACGTAAGGAGAAACTTTTATCTACTTTATTATTCAATGTTTTAATATTTAATGAACAAACATTTATTACTTCTTTTAATTAATTTTGTTTAATTTATTTTAACATAATGTATGTCTCATGCAGTGATACTTTATTCAGTTGACTTTACTTCCATACTTCCATTAGAATTATATTAGAATTATAATTAATTTTATTATGCGCTATACATAATATAATAGTCGAGTCGAATCTATTTTTATCTATCTATCATTCCATATTTTTTCAAATCCGAGGGTTTATTCTTAACATTTTTAAAATAAAATTATGTTTGTGTTTTCGTTTATTATAAAAAGCCTTTTTATATTAAAAAATAATTTATTTATATTGGAAGACAAAACTTTCAAAGCTCTTGGAATAATATCTATGTAGGGTCGTTGTAATCGAATCGCACTTGAACAGAAACTAATTTCAAAGTAGTTAAAGCTAGATCTTTTTGCTAGAAAGCTTTAGCCATTATTTGTAAAATCATACTTTCAAAGAAAGGAGCTTTTTTGAGCCTTCAAGAAGACGCGGTGTTTAAATGGTATTACATTTTACAGAGCTTTTCTTTTAAATAACTTTGATAGTTTCTTTTTTTCTAATATTATTTGGTTACGCATTAGTTAGTTGCATTATCAATTCTTATTAAGAATTCTATAAAATTTTATCCCCTGTTAAAAAGTAACAAATATTGAGATGATAATGTATTTATTTCATATGACATCAATATAAAAGACCTCACGTTTTATTTTTCAAAACTATTCATATAATATAGAATTTCAGCCATATTAAAGTCCTACTATGGGATTATCGATGAACCATGACAATATCAGATGTCAGAGCAGAGGTTCAATTATATTTTACTTTTACATTTTTGGTTTTCAAAGCAAGAACAATGGGCATCGCTCTAGGAAATTAGTGCATATTTAACTTAATACCATATACACGTAATATATAATATACATACATACATAACCTACTCGTGTAAGCACTGTTACAAATGAACCTATGACGTACGGTACAATAACGAATCTATTATTATTATTTTTTCCTACTATACAAAATTTTGGGTTTATTAACAAATACAGTACCGGTACATACACATTTTGAAATATCATCTATCATTTGTCTGTAAACTCAGTGAAATCATACTCAGTGATTACTTTAATAAGTGGTAGTGCCATGCTTGTTACCTTCGGGTAGCAACCGAATGGGCCGGCACGCCCCGTATAGTTCATTAGTACCACTCTCTCACAGAAGACCGGCGTGAAGTGGCAGCTATGCTGTCGTGTTTCGTCCGGTGAGTGAGAGTCCGGGAGGCCCACTCTCCTTCCCCCCTCCCTCTTCCCTTCATCCTCTGCCTTCGTTCCTCCCTCCCTCCCACTTCCCTCCCTCCTCCATCCCTCCCTTTCCTGAAAGATGGGCGGAGGTGATCACTTTCCATCAGGTGAGCCTCCTGCCCGTTTGCCCCCTTTTTACCATAAAAAAAAATATACTCAATTTGTAAAGTAAGCAAGTCACGTGGTCCATTAGCTGAGTTATAAAAATTGTAAATGATTTTGATATCACTCTAATCCCATTTGATACGGGATTGGTTCTTTCTACAAAATTATAACATGGAACTTCTATATACTTGTAGAATATTGTATGTACAACATATTTTAATAATCTGTAATATAATTATTGAAATAATATTATTATTGTTATAATGATGGACTTATTCAGAAAAAAATAATGGTGTTTAATCATATTCATATTTGTTTCTATTTGGTGACTGACGAACTTCAACTTACTTATTTAATTTATTTAGACTTTGAACTATGACTTATGTTCTATTAACTTTCTCGTTATTCACTGACAAAAATGTGAACATAAGTCTGAAATACTTATTTCAAACAGAAAATTCCTAAACAGCCAATTTTATGTCATTCGCTTTTGCTTAAAGACTCATCAGTACTTTAATAATAATTTATAGACATTGAAACGACATGCCAAAAGAAACGAAAGGACTAAAGTATACCTATGTGCGATTTTACCTAATGCTAGCAAATAATAAAATTGTAGCACAATCAAAAATGTACATTAAATATCTTCGGAGAAATTTTGTTCGGAGAATTCCCAAACGTAATAGAAGCGAAATCAAGTGTTTTTCAGATTTTTTTGTGACTGTTAAATAGCGTATCATTCAAGAATGGATGGACGGATTTCAATGAAGAGTATTATTGTTCGTAATCTTTTCGTCTCAGACTAAAAAAAAATAAGATTGATGGAGCGTACAGTAGATAGAAATTGAGGAATAAAATAGTATTATATTTAAGTTGTTTCTGACATTATTATCGAAATACTATAATGCTAATATAAAAAAAGGCAATCAATTAAAAATAAGTATGCTAACGATTTGATAATAAATATCAAATCTGGCAATAAAAATATAAGATATTACAATTCTCAATAAATATCTGCGCGTTAAAAAGCAAATATATTTTTATATAGAAGAGTTCTTGTGATAACGCTAAGCGCAGTGAAAAATAAACTTCAGTCTTTCAAAAAATGACTGTACCTATCTGAAAATCTTTTCAATTAGTGGCTAAAAGTGGTTCAGGTTAAAAACGAATATGAAGGGCGATATTAGATTCAATTATTACAGTGAGTATAATATAAAGCATAATTGCAATTACGTGTTTCCATGGAACATTCACATTAATTACGTTAAACAACTGATTAATGTTATTATTTTGTTTCGTATTAATATGTGCCACGAATACAAACATATTTAAACTCGAAATTGTATCTAGAGTGTAATTTTTATCGGTAATTCCTTCCTAAAGTTGAATAAAATCTTACAAAGCTTTTAAATACCTATATCAAGAGCACTTTAATATCTTTACATTAAAAAATTATAACACAAAAGGCAATTATTATGTTTAAATTTTTGGTAGTACATACATCAGTTATTAACATGAGTAACTTTATAAGATACTAATGCCTTATCGTTTTTGTTCAAATATTGCTTTATTTTGTAGGACGTGACCGAGCTTATACATTGATCGCTCTTTAAAAGTTGAAAGCGTAATGTAAAAGGTAAATATAAACAAAATATCTACAAAATATCTATTAGGTAAGCGCAATTTGTCTAAAAAGAAGGCTTAGATTTATTTTTATTCAATACAATGACTTAAAACTACTTATTAGTTTTATTACAAATAGTTCGATCTTATACATATAATATGAGAAAATCGCAAGCAAAAACTATTTTGTAATATTCGTGCGGTAATGTGTATTAATAATGGAGTCTACATACCGCCAATAAAACGTGATGAACATAAAGGTTTAGTTATTAATTTATTGACGTTGCTTGAACCTAATATGAACTTCCAATTAATAAAATATGAACTTATCACAATCATAATTTAACTATTTCGTATAATTCCCAATATTCCCATTTTTTCATTTATTTATTTTATTCATATTCTGGCACCAAAATTACCAGCTTACCATTTAAAATCTGTCCACTTTCTCGTAGTGTATTCCCGTCGGACAGGCAAATTCTAAGAAATATAGAATCGGCCTCTTTATCGATAATAATGATTATTACGCACGGGTTTAATTCAATTACAATTTTATTATCAGTATAGATAGAAAATAGATTGTATTATATGCCACTATGTACCTACATATAAAATAAAGTTAAAACTTACATACGTCATACCTATGACGTATGTAAGTTTTAACTTTATTTTTTATAGCTAACTTGTTATCGAGGAACTTTTCGCAAGCTGCCGGTAAAGCTCTTGTCATTCTGGTACCAGTATTTATTAGTCTTTAAAATATCTTCGACTTACTGCTATTAACCGTTTTTTGTATTCTATACTCAGAAGTATTTAGAAAAATCTTATTTATATAAGATTTTTTATTTACTTAATTTTATTTCTTATTTTAAATAAGACAGTGGTAGCCCAGTGGTAACGCGCTCGCTTGGATAACCGAGTGATGCGGGTACAAATCCGGGTCTCGCACCTCCGATATTTTCATGTGCGAATCATTTCTATCATGATTACCACTTGTCTTACGGTGAAGGAGAACATCGTGAGATAATCTGCATGTCTGAGAAAACCTAGCAAGTTTTCGAAAAGTCATGTGATGATGTGAAGTCTGACTATGGCCTGATCCTCTTCGTACTGAAGGAGGCCCGTGCCCAGCAGTAAGACGTTGAAACGGGCTGATGATGATGATGATGATTTTGAATAAGCCGTATTGTTATTTACATGATATCAATGTATTATTCCTCAAAATGATCATGCATCTATAAAGCGGATGAAACATTATACTTTTAAAAATAGAATTTATTCTAATAATAAACATAAGAAGATTTAAAATTTAATTATCTATGACTAATACCACACATAACTTATGTTTTCTTTTTATAGCTTCAGTTTCTGAACTAAGTGAGAACGATATCAAAATTGGTCGTACCATGTGTGAAGCATGTGAGTACAATAAAATGTCTTTGAATTCCACATATTGACAGACGAACTGCTCGTGTGAATGATGCGGAATAGGGTTAATTAGTGAAACATACGAGAAGATCTGTATCAGCGTCGGAACGATAAAGAAAAAATAGATATTACTTTAAAATGGAGCTTGAACCTATTTTTGGGCTCATTTAACGGATTATACAGAAGCAACATTGTAGTTTCAAAATGCAAGGGCTTGTATAATAAAAAATTAAATTAAATTATAAATGTTGGGTCATTTTTACAACAGCATAATCTAATTTCGTGGTAAGCTACGAGGCTTGTGTTACGGATACCAGATAGCTGATATACTACATATATAACTTTTTAAATAAATACATATTATAAATATAAATATAGACACCCATAATTGGAGTACAAACATTCTTGCTCAACAAATGATTGCCCCCAGCGGGACTCGAACCCGCGACCGCTGGCGTAGACAGCAGAGTCACTACCAACTGAGCCAAGCGTGTCTTCGATAATTAATATCTATAAAAATGTTCGCTCAAAGGAAGTGCAAGAGATTGAAAACAAGTCATGTGTAAATAAATTACAAATGAAATTAGAACACTCAAGTTACTTACAGAGCTTGATTTAAACTTTATAAACTTAATCAATTTGTAGATAACTCACGTATCGTATAATCAAGTTATGTGCGTGTTTTGCTACTAAAAAAATAATGGTATCCGTTTTCCTGAAATTGAAATAAGTTTTCTAGAACATTTCCAATTTAACTTCTAGTAAAACTTTGTGTGTGTTCAAAATATAGTTTTCCGAGAGTATTCGACTTAGTTCTGTGTTTTTAGTATATATCTTTTTATGATTAATATAATTAAATTTATTTTATAGGTAACAACGCTTGCTGCACCGAAATAAAAGGATTTTGGTAAGTAAAATATTATAATAAATATTGTAATTTTGGTAAAAATTGACAAATTCTATATAGTCCACTAGGTCAGGTGAGTTAATACTCGAAATGTCGACGACCGACCTACATCTGTACATTCGCGTAACATTTTTTAATACTCTCTTAATGAGTTTTAGTAACTAGGTTGATGCAAAAATAGAATTCAAATATTTAAACCAGCAAGCATAATCTGTTTAAAAGAAATCTGAAACGGAATTAGTCATTCATTTACCTTATCTTGAAGCATTTGTATGTAGTTCGTATGATAGTATAGTGTGAAATTCTTCTTTAACTGATCCAAGCCATATTAAAAGGTCATACTTTAATGATCCCTCGACCCCTTTTACCCCTTGTTTAATCCCTTTCGGCTTAAACATTTAACTTTATTACGAACTAATTAATTACTTAAGTATCTACATACTAAACCGTTTAGTATTAGCACAAACTTAAATTATTTTTTTGTTCTCTTAGTCTTACTTTATTCGAGAAAATATTTTAATAAAAGCTATCACATGTAATTTAATTATATTATGAAAGGCAAATGGTGATTTTCTCTTCCAAATTTATCGAAACTGTGTCAAGTTGGTTCTTTTTAGATGTTCTATAAAGATGTATCAATGTTATAATTCAGCCAAGTTTAGAGAAAAAATAACGGTGGTCGGCCCCGCAAAGATTCTACGCCATTTGTAATAAAATATACGGCTTATAGGAGATTAAAATTGAACTTGAAGAAAATCAATTCCTTGGGTAATGGGGTGTAAAAATATTATTTCATCCATTCTGTAATTTAATATACCTTCATAAATCCATCAGAATGTTTTTTGTAATTTTTACGAGCTAACTTTATTTCATAAACAAATAAAACATGAACATTTCGGAGTATTTTGTTTTTAATTGAATTTTCGAAATAAAAATGATTTATTACATCAGCTTGAACTCGTCGAGTACTTATGTAAGTAAGAAACATTACCATATTAGCAACTAATATGAACGGATAGTATTGATTTCTTAATTTTAATAATATACACTTGATGTTGACATGGCATTCGTAGGGATTCAACTGTATATTTATATTATTTATTTATCGATATTTTTGAATTTGAATTTGAATTAGATATACTACTTGCAACGTCAACTACATTAAAATTAAGTTAAAAAATAAACTGTTAAAAATATATAATATAACTACAAAATTGAAATAAACTGAAATAAAAATAGCGAAGTAAATTGAATTATTTTTCTTTGTAAAAGAAACATGTTGGAACGCCACTTTGTTGAAATCCCAAGCGAGCTTTACATTATCGGCCTGTACCAATACAAAAGAGGTATTGTAAATCTATCCTATCACGGGAATAAAAAGTACATGTAGCAAAAAACAATAAATAAAACCCATTTTGAGCGACAGTAAAAAAATTAATGATAATATTAATTGAATTTTAAATAAACAAGAAGGTAAAAAGTAAAAACTATAATTAATATAGATCTTTAAATAATTATAAGAGGTAAATATTTGTGTATAAAAGTTTTAAAACGAAAACCTAAGAGTATCCCTTGAGGGATTTTTTAAATAAATCATACCTATATCATACCTACTAATACTATAAAGCTGAAGAGTTTGTTTATTTTTTTGTTTGAACGCGCTAATCTCGGGAACTATCTATGAAAAATGTTACACTAACGGGAGATATTTGGTTTCCAGCCTTTCGAACGCGCGCTTAGCCGCGGGAAAGGCTAGTAGAATGTAAAGAAATAATACTAATATTCCTACAGCATTATTTAATATTAGATGATAATCAATAGACCTTTTTAAATATCGCGTCAGTATTTTTGAAGGTAATTATATATTTTTTTAAGTTTCGAAAGCTTAATTATACAATTTAATCTACGCCCTTATCAAATATCAAAATTAGTTCCGGTGTTAAAGCGTGAAAAGTTAAAAGAAATTTATTTTCTACTACAGTTTATTAACTGAACAAACACGGCATGATTGCTTATTTCTTTGATGTACACTTTGCGTGAGAGAAATCTCATTCTCACAATGGACAACCAAAACATCGCAGCAGTATTAGCAACATCCTAATTATTACGTTTTCCTGTTATATACGCTGAAAGCTACACAAAAGCTTTATCAGGAGTTGATGTTAAGATTCGGTACTCACTCTGACCTTTCCACTTTGAACTTCCGGGGGTGAGATAAAATTTCTTCATCGATTATACAATAACACCTTGTTATTCTAAAAATAAACACATTTTGTAATTTAATGTTATTGAAATATAATAAAGTAAATAATTTATAACCAAATAGGTTTATCGAAATGCAAAATTAGTTTAAATCAAATTAGTCCGCCCTGAAAACCTAAAACATTTAAATTAAATTTAAAAGATATATTACTTTTTTGAAGTTGGGATCAAAATTTATATCACATGATACCAAATGTCTAATTTCTATTTAAATAGTTGCTAGCATTTTCATTAATGTACACATGTGGTAAACAACTTTGATAGAAGAAGAAAATGAAATAAACTCACAGATGTTAAATTTATTACAAATCATAAAGCGCATATTCCAACCCATTTACCTAGTAATATAATAAGAAAAATAATGACTGGTTCGAATATTAACTTTTGAACCACGGATATTTTGGTATTTTTTTTTTAAATATATGCCTAAATGCCCATATTTTGATGTCGGAAAGATTATACTTTACGTAGAAGTTAATTGATGGGTTCGATTATTAATATAATATTTTTGTTTACTTTTATCTTATAAAAGCAAAATATCCAGCCAGGATATTGAAATTTCCATAATGGAAGCTGCATGGATTTTAATAAAAACGACTTTTAATATTGCAGCGGAAGCCGGAAGTCCACTTTTAGCTGCCATTCGGCTCGCACCAAATCCCGCGTGTATACTCGTAGGTACTTCATATTATTATGTACTAGCGACTCGCCCTCGCTTCGCTCGGGCTCTTCCCTGGATTTGGCACAGGCAAAGCCGCGGGATCCGCTAGTTATGCATATAAACCTTCCTCTTGAATCACTCTATCTATTAAAAAAAACCCGCATCAAAATCTGTTGCGTAGTTTTAAAGATTTAAGCATACATAGGGATATAGGGACAGAGAAAGCGACTTTGTTTTATACTATGTAGTGATAGGCAACTATAATAGAAACAAACAGAACTAAAAACATTCTTAGATTTAAACAGTATTGGACATTTTGAAAATATGGAACATAATAATAATACATATAATAATAAAGGAATTTCATAAAATATCCACGTTTCTCAGTTTTTTCGCGGTGTTATTTTTTTTACTATAATTTAATCTTTTGACTTAAGTAACTGTTGAGATTACCACATCACCATATTACCACAGAGTATATAATATATTACTGTGAATCTTATGTTCCCTTGAGCTTACAGGTGCTCTGTCAAGTGAGTTTGGCATTCTCGCTCGTTTCAGGTGCGGATTAGCCGCTTGCATACAAATCCGTCGGATCATTTGCTATATAAAAGGTTTTACATATTGTGCCGCTGGATTATTTAATGTAGCACATATTATAGGGATGTCAATATTTAAGTATTTAATTTTTATTGAAACCCCCATTACGTTTTTTACAAACTTTGAATATTTTTTTTATTATAAAAACATTCCGTGGCCCTTAAGGAACATACAAAAAAAGAGCCGAATTGGTCCAGCCATTCTCGAGTTTGCGCTTTGCAACATTAATTTTTTATTTATAGCTATATATGAAGAAGTTGTTCATCGATAGTTTTTAAAAACAGAAATGAATTTTCGCAATATGTTGCAAATAATTATTATATTTTTAAGGGTACAAGTATCTATTTTTTATTAGCCTCTAATTTATTCAAGACAATTACGCACGCACGATATGTTCTTTTTCATTCGTTAGTAGATTACGTTAACTTTAACACCTACTTTTATTTTTACTAATGCTTCGTAGATACACTTCGCTTAAATTAAACAATCATTCAAATTCAAAAAAATCATATTACATTCAATTACGTATGGCAATCATGTTCACCACAAGTCATACGTTCTATTGTAGTTAAAGGACAAATAACAATAAATATATTATTTAAATTTAATATTAATTTTATAGTAGGTACTTGATTTCATTTTTCTAATAAATTAAATAATTTAACTAACTAGAAAATAACTACATATTTTCTTATCGACAGGTTGTTAACAACTCGATCGTTCTTCCGTTCATTTTCACGGGTAATTTGATCCTTTGTCAAGATTCCTAGCGGAACACAATAGGAGTGTTTGACGTAACGAAGGGCCAAGTGTTTACCTTCAATATTTTCCTGAATTTCATTTTTCTGAAAACAAACTCAAATACAACGAGAACAATTCGTATTACTTCGGACTTGCGCCAGATTTTTTATGCAATTATAATGCAATATTAAATATTTATTTTGAAATAAATTTACATTATATAATAATAAAATAAATTTAGATTATAACATATGTGGCCATTATCGCGTAAGAGTTGCAGAATAACCTTTCTATTGTCTTACCTATCTCTATTCAAACCATTACATAATATCATTATTCCTCTGTTGCTTAAAAGATAGAAAATTATTATTATTAGCATTTTTGAAACTTTAATTGCTTAGTTGGCTTAGTTAATGAATATAACTGCAAATCCGGGGGGTACTATGTTCAATTCCTGTATCGGGAAGTTTTAATAAAGAAAAATCTAAAAAATATTAACTATACTATAACTAGCATAAAGTACTAAAATAGTATATCCATTTCACTGGCCGTATCAAATAGTCATCCTGGATATAGATAACTTGCTGGTGTAGAATCTCTAGAAATATTACATTATATACGAGCAGTATTTACATATGGCGTAAACTAATAGTGGATACAGTAAAATCAAACATGATTCAGCACCAATAAATCGAGAGCTCTTACACTATAACAGCGTCACATATCGATTATCGAAGATCATAAATTATGAAGTTACACCCAAAGTGGACTTGTTATTACGTGAAAATCTGTGGCGGAAGCATTCAGGTGATTTATCCAAGCACTTTATCGTTTGCAGGTCCATTACCGTTACGAGATTTTAACTAGTGAACCTGACACTCAGTAGTAGTACGTGTAAATCTTTAGTTTAGGTGAAAGTAAATCGTAAAGCAAAGCTATTTGGAGGTACAAATAAATATGTTGGGACAATTGACACACCAACATCTAGTGCAGTGGTGAGCTACGAGGCTTGTGTTATGGATACGATATAGTATATACAGAAAACATTTAAATAATATACATATAGGAATTCTATCTAGTACTAGTAAACAAGCCCGCTAGCTGAGCGTAAGTTAAAATAAATTAAACGACTTTTAATTTTCTCATAAAATAAGTAGCCTAATTTACTTCTTATAACATTAGATATCTGCGAATGAAAGCTCCGTCAATATCGGTCCAGCCCTTTCAGAGATTAGCCGGAACCAACAGACAGTCAAAAGTTTTATAAATTGGTTTTTTGATGTACTAAGTACCATATATTACTTTCATATACATTGAGTGAAAAGATGTTAATTTGAAATTAAAACAGACACTCCAATTTTATTTATATGGACTGATATGTCCATCCAGTGGTTTCTATAAAATGTAATGTGCATAAAGTTATCTCAAGACAAGTCCGTAAAACCATCCATTGGAACTCCATACTAGCTGAATATGTAACATTAACCCAACTATTATTATAAATGTGAAAGTATTAGCCTATTGCCTAAAACCTACGTTCAAGCTTATGAAGAAATTTCTACAAACGATCCTAGACTCCCTTTTGGTCCATTTATATTTGTTAGCTAAGCTTTTATTAAAAGTAAGAAACGGCTAGGTGTTTAACCCAGTAAAGTAAGCCCGTCTTTTTAGTTTGGAAAGCAAATGGATACATTAAATATTAATTAATTCTTTTGTCACTACCGCAGTAAACAGAATTTTGTTAATTTTACAATTCTTCTGACACTTTGAAACATTTATAGCGTAGCAAAGCGAATTGCTTAAATAATAATATAAAAGCAATTAATTATATTATATTTCAGCCTTTATTAATGTCCCACTGCTGAGCTCGGGTTTCCCTTAAATACGAGGGGGATCCAGAGGAGAGTCCACTATTCTGGCCTAGTACGGGTGGGCGAACTTCACATTCAAAAACTTGCTAGGTTATCTAAGACATGCATCTGCATGCATGTGCATTTATTCACGATGTTTTCCTTCACCGTAAGACAAGTGGTAATCATGTTAGAAATGATTCGCACATGGAAAAACCAGTGTGAGACCCGGATTAGAACCCGCATCACTCGGTTATTCAAGCGAGCGTGTTACCACTGGGCTACCAGTGTGTTTTATGATATTAATAGTTAAATCTAAAATTAAAACAAATGTAAATAAAATCAACTAGATTGATTTATCTTTCACTTTCTTTTAAAGCTAAAGTTCATATAAAAACGTATTTTATATTCGACTACGAATATAGAATCTATTAACTCGCTACTTGACGTTAAGTATATCACGTTGTGGCTGAGTCGTAAATTTTACTTCGGCAAAACGATAATTGATTACTTTCTCCGACTAATATGACTCGTAAGATACAGTGGCTGACGTTTTAGTTTAAAATGACATTTACATTTTATGATGTCTGCTTAGCGCTATCATCTAAGTATATATTTATATACTAGCTGTGCCTGCAACTTCGTTCGCGTGGATGTCGGAACTTAATTAGTATTTTTTAGTGCGAAGCGCTTATCTTCTTATCTATCGAACAATACTGCACGCAGTTGATCTCTAGTTATAGTCCCGTCTAAGTTCGAATACTCGTAGATGGCACTGTTTTAATATTTTACTTCGGAAACACTATTTTTTTTATTAATTTACATTTTTTATAAGTGGTGAACTGATTACGATGAAACAAAAACCTTAATGTTACTTCAATTTACGCACATATTGTTGTGTATAAAAGTTACGTGAAGTTGTGAGACCAAATGCACATAACCCTAATTTTACTTCTGGAATTTCTCTACTTCTTCACTTTAAACTCAAATATCTTTTGATAGACTGAACCGATTGCAATGAAACAAAAACTAAATGTTACTTCAAGTTACGTTCAATCGTTGTGTATAAAAGTTATCTACATTGCTTTCGTACATTTTACGTGATGCCCGGATAAATAAACGGACAAACCGACAAACAGACAAACAGACAAAAATTCTAAAAATGCTGGAAATGGGTTCTATTGGTTATCCTTTAACACCCTGGCTATTTTTTTTGTAATTTTTTTTGATGTACAAAAACGACTTTTCTACAGTTTTATTATATGTATAGATAGTATACACTATACTGAATATTGTAGATTCGACACCCGCCCGAAGCAAATATTTGTATAGTCATATACAATACACAATAGTGTATTTTAATGGTTAATCAAGTTTGTTTATAATATATATTTTTTTAATTTAATTGTAAGTTTAACATTTTTCTTCACTTAGAACTTTTTCAGATTCAAAAATAGTATTCAAACATTCATTAGAACTTCACCAAAAAAAATAGAAAAATCCACAGCAAAAAATTAAAAATATATAAATATATAAAATATAATTCACATACAAAAAGAATTAAAGATGGTTTCCCAATAATAATTAAATTTGTGAATATTGAAAGCTCTTGAAAGCTCTTGAAAATATAATCGTCACTTCCAATCGCGCTTAATTGATAATTTATGTTGTTTGTAATCAATCAGTAAATAATTTAATTAAATGAACTTAAAGTTAGGTTAATTAAGCTTCCCTTGAAACTCTATAAAGTTTTAATAGGTAGTAATAAATGCTTCAAACTTAAATAATTAAGCAAATCTTGACTTAGTCTCCGCAATAAACTAAGTGTCTAGATCTCAAGGTAGTTGCCTGGATCGTATTTGCAATACTTAGAACGTGTAGATAATAGTTTACATTTAAGCTTCTACGTTGCTACGCCCGTCTACGCGCCGCAATAACTTACCACAATGAGTTAAAGCGTTTTTGAATATCACTACATTTATTTAAAAAGAAAGATGTAATTTTTAAATATATTTTAACATAATGTTATCGTTTTAATATTTTCTTTATTTTAGTCGTTTTTTCTTCGTCTTCGTTAACTTTCTTTCCATTTTGTAGTAGATAAATATTTAATTTTTATATTAAATCTAATAGGTATTTTGTACGGATGAAAACGTATCAAATAATATCGGTGTATGACATAATGAAACTAAATTAAAATACTCCCACTTAAATTAGGCTAAATAACCCAAAGTTAACCCAACCGTGCGTAGAGTCGACACTCGACAGTATAATCATCATCAACTGCATACATGACCTATGTCTTGAATGCAAAACACTATCTTAATTAAATAATTCTATCTTGAATTTTATTATAATCTTCAAATGACATTCTATGTAATATATTTTTCAACGTACCTTCCAATAACCGACATAAGTCGCAAGCGAAAGACTAGTTCAAAAATAAAAGAATAGGCTTAGTAATTTCGTATGCGAATGCGCAAATACAAATCCCACCACTTTCTTCTAACGTTCTTTTTACGTGACGCGGACTGTACAAGAAGTACGTATTAATAAAATTATGTATACGTATCTTACTTGAAAAATCATTATAGATTAATTATTTCCCCATTTCAATTTCCGCCACTCTTTAGAGCCAGTAATTACCTTTACTCTTATATTTCAGGATAATTTGATTAACAAGCCTGCATTTAACAATGTTTGCGAATTAAATAAAATAGCGTATTAGTATTCCATAAAAACTGTGTATTTTTAAGATGTCCTCTATCTAGTGGGTAACGACCGATCTTGTTTTAAATTGTTCAGTGATCGTAAAACAAAAACACCCATTTACAGACAAAGGAAGATGTATTTTACTTTAAGAAACCTATAAAGTTAGAGATAGTCAATTTATTTACCAACGTGCTCTGCGGACCCTGTCCGAGCTATGCATGATTGGAGCAAAAATTCACTTTTACGAGCGAGGGTAACGTATATTGCGTTCTACACAGACGTTCTTTCACTGCGAGAATAGCAAAATAGATTTCTGTGAATTAATAAACTTCTATTTGCTTAACTCCTTTCCACAGTTTACAAGAAGTTTACGCTAAAAATACATGTCTGTATTTCTATTTCGTAAAACTAAAACATACATTAGTCTTTGAGAGTGAAATTTCAGGATAATTTTAAAAATGAATATGTTCTATATATTATATAGCAAGTTTTATGTAAACAAGACCCTCCACAAAGAATAGTAAAAGGAAAAAGACGTAGCGCATGGAAGTCACAAGGCAGCTGGGTCCTGCATATATTAGATAAATAAAAGAAACAATAAGGCCTGGACTATGAATGTAACCATTATTTACCCAACATAAAATGCGAGATAACAATTTGAATATAAATTTGTACATTCAGATCCTCAAAATCTTTTATATTTGATAAATTATACGTTGTAAAACTGGACAGTTGGAGGAATTGCATCTTGAAATAAAGCAATTTTAGATGATACCCGGCTCTGTCTACTTATTTATTTATGTACAGTCATAAGAACTCATCTTTATGTAACAAAAAAACTATTATATTATTAAAAATTTACTATAGTATAGCTTTCTTATTTATTGAACTATTATGGCGCTGTATAATAATATAAAATAATTCAATTTATTAGGTTTAAATTTCTCCTGATACTTTTCTCTTTATAGTACAAAAGATATTATTTTAATTGAACATTCCAGCTTATCTGCGAGTCAAGAGCAGCATTATAACGCTAAAACTACAAATTATCACAGTAGAGTGAATTAATTTTTAGAATAAGAAATACTATTGTGTATATGATTCGAAACATTTAATATATATTTTTAATAAAAAGATAGGACCTCCTTTTCAGACAGAATAATGACAAAGTCCAATAAAATATAATTGAATAATTAATAAATCAATTAATTATGTAAATCTTAATATATATATTTCTTGTGTGCGTGTGTATGTGACCGAACTCCTCCTAAACGACTGGACCGATTTTGATGAAATTTTTTGTGTGTGTTCGTGGAGATTCGAGAATGGTTTAGATTCAGAATTTGGTCCACTACAAAATGTATTTTTTAAATTAATTAGTTATTTATACATTTGCACAATAAATGACATATTCATTAATAAATAAGTCGTTGCTAGGCAACGTTGTTTTGCGCATGCATACTAAAACATTTCACCGGGAGCAAAAGTTTAAAAAAAATCAATGTACACAGGACAACGTCTGTTGGGTCCGCTAGTAATAATTAATAATTTTAATAATTCTGTCACATGTTACCTTGACGCTGCATGATTCAGCATATAGTACTGTAGGTACAACTTAAATAAATTCACAATTTGTTTTGACAGCTTTTGATTTGGACTGTTCTCGAATTTAGTTTGCGATCAAAACTTATGTCCTTCTTTTATGTTATCGACAGCATTCGGATACTTTAAAACTAGTTCTGGGGTATTATTAGAATGAAGTAAGCTGGTAAAAGCATAATAATTAAAGTTGGAGATGACAGCTTCTGATAGCATGGCGCCGACATTTTCAATCTTACATAGTAATAAAATTCTAAGGAAAATTTGTTTTCTGATTTAAATATGTATATATCAGCTTCAAATGCCAATGCTGAAATAAATTTCATGATTTTTCTTAAATTTAATGTATAAGTTGCTCAAAGGTGGATACTTTTAAGAACGATTTTGAGATCTTTTGTATGATATATAAAATAAATAGTTTTGGAGAAGATTGTAAAATAGATATTAATGCATAAAAATTAATAACTTTACATTATTTCTGCATAACACATATTATGTAAGCATGACATGATTCTATTTAGATTATTTATATACTTTATTTAGATTATATAATAGTAGCGATTCACCCTCGCTTCGTTCAAATTCCTCCTAGATCTAGCGCGAGCGAAGCCGCGGATTCTGCTAGTGTATACATATAAACCTTCTTCTTAAATCACACTATCTATTAAAAAACAGCACCAAAATCCGTTGCGTAGTTTACGGAAGTTTAGTTTGCGTAGTTTACAGCGGGAAGCGACTTTGTTTTATACTATGTAGGGATGTATATTACACTAACTGTTACCAAAAACATTATTTAATTTATGAACGCAAAGTTATATCAACAAAAGAGATCAAAAATACTAAGACTAACTTGAACAAGAGTTTAATAGCCACTAACCTGCAAACGATAAAGTACTAGAATAAATCAGCCGAAATCTTCCTCCACAGATTTTCGCGTAATAACAAGTCCATTTAGACTAAACTCTGTAATTTATTACGTCGAAGTAATCGATAAGTGACTTAAGTGTATGTAAAAGTGAAGAATAGTTCCGACTTCTTAATCTCGATTTAGTTTTACTTTCGCATTTCTTTGTAGTTTATGAATAGAAAAACAAGTAAAATATCGTGAAATCGGCCTTCGCCATGCTTTTATATGTACATAATATATGGTTTACTTTTATAAAGGGTACTAAAACTTACATGAGTACGTTGTATAATACAAATAATATGTTGAATGACTTTACTTTTTTTGTTGTGCATTTTATTTTGTATGAAACACAAATTGTGATATTGCAAAGAGAAAGTAAACTAAATTTTAGTTTCTTATTCATTATATTTTATAAAAATAAGCGCAGTGCACATAGGCCTTTGCACTACCTCATTTTTGTATATTTGCTCTGCTAACTGATAAGTTTTGTTGTACATTTTAACTCGTTTTATTATTTTAAATTACGATAAAAATGCCAGAAACATGTAATTCTTATAATATAAAAGAGTAAGATATATCCTTCGCATGTTGTGGACTATTAAGTATTAACCATATAATTCACTTTTATAGTACATTGCTAGTTTTTTCTTTCTACTCTTCTACCTCTAAAAAAATATTTTATGTAATATACTGTAAGAAAACTTTACCTATAAAAACATTTATTTCGTTTATTTTTTAACTCCGATCCCCCTTGGTGTTATAAATTTGGCGCCAATGCAATGTCGGTTTTTATTTAATGTTAGGAACATAAAAATAATTTTCATTCAATCTAGATGGTTCTTAGCTACATAATATAATATGCAATCAAAATACATGGTATAGAACAAAGTCGCTTCCCGCTGTCTGACTGCCCCTATTGATGCTTAGATCTTTAAAACTACGTAACGAATTTGATGCTTTTTGTAATAGCTAGAGTAATTTAAGAGGAAAATTTACATGTATAATACACTAGCGGAACCCGCGGCTTCGTTCGCGGCAATCAAGGAGCGAAGCGAGCGAAGGGAGGCCGAGCCGCTAGTACTATATGAAATAAAAAGTCTCTTCACTTAAAGTAATATGAAATAGGTAAAACTTCGACATGAAAAGTACTTGGCTTAACTTGAGAAGATATTCTTCAAAGCGTTCGTCTTAAGCTCGTGGCGAGTATTTAATTACCATTCGAGACTATATGGTTTCCCATAGTATTCTAAAACTTTCAGAGTAACGCGAAACTGCGGGTATTATTTTCAAATTATAGACTATTTATAGGCTTAACTTTTTTAAAGTCATGCTATATTTGATAGTAAAAGCGTACATATAATAAATACAAGTTCAAAGAACCATTCTTTAACTTTGATTTAATAAGGAATTTCGCTATTAGTCTCCGTTTCATTAAATCATTGCAATTTTCATACGATTAAGTCTCACTACACTACACTTTTAAATTAAACAAACTTGCAAACTACAGCTTTATAATAATAATATATATATTTTTTTTAAACATGAGACATATATTTATGCGTTATAACAAAAAACACCTATAGTATCTGTTTCTGAAATCGATCGAAAACGAATCTGTACATAACATAAAATTAATCAACTAAGAATTAAAACAGTCGTGCCCTTATTTTCATAATTAAATACTGAAAAATATATACAAAATGAATTATACAGGTATTTCGATATTTTGATTAAAAATTAAATTACTTTTTATGGAAACAAATACGAGTAACTCCTAATATAAAAATATTTTTGCTGTGAAATACGATTGTAAGAATTAATTTACAAAAGTATTAACTTACATTGTTATTTGAAATTTGCCATTTCATTGAGGGTAATTTCTTGTTATAAATCTTAGTTATATGAGAGAAGAAATTTATCAAGGTATATTGACCGATCCTTCATTTAAACATGACATCGGTATGATAAAAAGGTCAAACTCCTTGCTCCTATTTCAGTGTAAATTGAGCTGAAATTGTGAACTCCCCGCACCATCGTGATGAGGGTCAGAGGCATTTTACTGAATATCGCCGAAGATTTCTACTGTCTGACAGTTCTCACGATGGCTATTGATTGGATGTCTAAGAATCCATTACAATTAAATAGCTTGGCAGGTCATTCATTACTTATAAATTAAGTACTATACTACAACTTGCTACAGCCCATGGATTTACTTATCTTAAATATTAAAGTATAGGTATATATAAGATAAAACTTCGCGCCGGAGAGCATGGTATCAGATTATATTGAAATTAAACTATAAATTATACGCATAAAGCGGATAAAGTCATTCTTATGTGTTTCCAGAATTGTTAACATCCCATTGCTTGACACGTACCTGCCCTCAATTTGAAGATGATCTGGGCACTCTGGCCTTTTTTCAGCGTTTTAGAGCCTAATTCCCTTAATTTACCAAGTAGGCAAGGCACAATACAACTTTCCTACCAATTACTGTAAGGTATCTCAAAGGCTGTTCAAATTATTGACTCCTTCCCATACATAGTCGTATAGACTGTAGTTTACTACCATTGTGAACTTCTATACAATTTCTCTTTAGTAGTACTGATCTAATCAGGCAACTTTTCACAGGCTAACTTTTTCCTTGCATTTTACGATGATAATCACTAAAAGGAAACGGAGCAAAGATAGGGTTAACCGCTAAGTATATTATAAATAAATATTTTTCTTTTTTTTAACAATTCTACGATTAGACGTTTGCTTTCATATTTTTCTATATTTTACCATTTTATTTTAGAGCAATGAGGATGAGGGTGGACACAGCGCACAGCATCTGGACGCTTGCGTAAAACTAGGGCAATAAGTTTATATAATGAAAACTCATCGGTGCGTACAGCGTGACACTGTATTGTGTAGTCTGTGGCGTTTGTGGAACACATTCTAATCAAATAACATAACTGATAAACTAAACAGTGTATCATCAACCATATAATATAATAATTTGTGGACAGCTTAAATAAATATGTTTACATTAACTATAAAATAGTAATAAATACCTCGGCACCTAATTATCATTATATTTTAACTGTTTTTAATATTCATTTCTATATTAAGGTCAAACGCTTATAGTTTTCTTATATACACGTAAAGTACCTTTAGAGCTGGTTCTATGCTACGTAATATATTTAAAAGGCAACTGGAGCTTATCTTCTACTTATATTGCGACGATAGATGCCTTATTTAATTATTTACAAGCTAAAACGTAGTTTACAATAAATTCATACATTTATTACACATACAATATATTACATATACACAGTTGGGGAATATCACACTTAATCTTGATATACCTAACAGTTACATTACCTTACGTTTATACAGTGACTCGGTACCTACGCAAAAAGTTAAGTAACGAATTCATATAATTGAATATTTAACAACGTTACAGAAAACAAATATACTATGTTCGTCATTTATATATTTCAATATATTTCGGAATCTGACCAAAATTATTTCACATTAGTAACTTTAGTAGCCATAAAAATGAGGAAATGACTCGGCTAATAAAAATTACGTCGATTTTACGAAGTTTCACATCCAACAGAGCTCTGGTACCAGAGATTGCAAGCGATAAACAATATTGGATGATCTCAGTTCGATGACCGAAGGCGGTCTCATTTTCTTAGTGGGCGCCTAGCAGCCGGCACGTTGCAGCGACGTAATCTGTCTACACTACGACATGTAGTGTAAATGTTAGAAAAGAATTTAAATGAAGCATAACAGAACAAACAGTGTCTGAAAGGGAAAAGCAAAAATTTTCGTCTCCTCTTTATAATAAGAACTGTTTTACGTTATAAATTATTATTGTTTAAAAATTATTTTTTTTAGTTGTCAAAGTATATTTTCTTTCCATGTAAAATCACTACATAGTATAAAACAAAGTCACTTTCTCTATCCCTATATCCCTATGTATGCTTAAATCTTTAAAACTACACAACGGATTTTGATGCGGTTTTTAATAGATAGAGTGATTCAGGAGGAAGGTTTATATGCATAACTAGCGGATCCTCCGTCTTTGCCGCTTGAGCGAAGCGAGGGCGAATCGCTAGTTTGTATATAAAGCTTTAAAATCGAAATGCTCTAAAAACCTTATATTAAAAGGTTAAACCAATAGTTTTCTAAAATCTGATAATATCGTATAATATAACAGATAGGAAGGAAGATAAAGGCGCCATCAAGTCTAGCCAGGATGCAAGTTGCAATAAAAGACACGGTAACTGGGGCAATGATAAGCGACGCATTTGAATTGCTATTTAGCGGGGGTAAATTACGTTTCCCGCTGAATTGAGTGAAAACAATATAACTAGAACAAAATGCTTTAAATGCTAATAAGTATTTTAAGGATAATATATAATGTATTTGTGTATTGATTATTATAATTAATTTTTAAAATAATATGGCAATTTATTACTAGCAAATATGGGTTATGAAACTTTTAATAATTAACGCTCGGAACCGCATTCACGCAGGCATATATTTATGTAGATTACTGACACTATTGATTTCTTTTTTATGTCATTGTTCGGATATGTTTTATTTGTAGCGGCTATAGGATATAGCGACCATTCCTAGTCAATCGTGACCACCGCATGTTGAACTAGAATAAACCACTGAACTGAACTGTACAAGTAATAAACTGCAGGATTTACTTAAGCCTAGAAATTATTTTTATATATGAATTATGTTTAACTATAGGATGCACTCGTATTATTTGGTATACGGTACGGTATTCGCTGTACGCTGTAATAAAATTTGTTAAAAAATAAGAAACGCACATCGACAGCCGAGCCAAATTTTCTAGTTACAACTACACGTAACTTTGAAGTTACGAAAACATAAGTAATAACGATTCTTTTCTCAGTTACAATGGTATATATACAATAAAATATACAGCCCGATAACAACTACGAGTACGTCAACATACAAGGAAAATCTAACTAGTATTACGCACCAAAAACACGATTTTACAAAGAAGTATCACAATTCTATATTATTGTACAGTAAAATAAGTCTTCGGTTGAAAACATGCTTACGTGTCTTATGGGTATTTCAACAACTTACTTCAAAATTAGAAGCTTTGCACAAATTACTTGAAAAAGTAAAGTTTTAAGTGTCTGTTTAGCAAACTTTCACACTTAAAGCTCTAATGTGCATACTTGGTTAGCTTTAATGACACTGACAGTGATGGATAAAATAGTTACTAGGTGTTATAAGTTTTCATATCAAATACGATACTGAAGTTTCAGAATATAGTTTAAGCTTAAAATACTAACATTATATTAAGTATATGAGTACTCAATCTTAAATCTTGTTAGATCTTTCTAATAATGTTTACGATACAAACTTAAATTAATGGGTATATTAAATCTGACGCTGTTACCTTATTTTATTTAATGAATAACTTTAATAAAGCTATATCATTCATCAGTCACTAGTAGGTAAATGACGCTCGTTTACGAATTTAATTTTGATCTATAATATTATTTGCTCTATCCTGTTTGTGTACTTCGAAAATTTATTTCAAGTTTGGCTTATTTTTATTATTACACAGACATTTTGTGATATACCTACTGTTATTAGAGTTGATATTAATATCACTTCATTGATCGGACTACTAACGAATGCGAAGATTTGTAAGTGTGGGTATGTAACCCCTTTAAGCTGAAACGGCTGGACGGATTTTGCTGAAGTTTATTGTATTCAGCCCTTTAAAAAATGGTTGGCGGACTGCACACGTATTTAAAAAAATTTTCTACACAATTATTTCAAAAACTTGCTAGGTTCTCTAAGATATGTAGATTCCCTCACGATGTTTTCCTTCACCGCAAGTAAATATCATGTTAGAAATAATTCGCACATGATTATATCTGAGCATGGACGAATAATCTAATGGACCAGTCATAAAATACAAATGCATGAAAACACGTTCAACCAATTGAAGTATAACGCACACAAAGAATTGACACAATACATCAAAATTCACTCTAATGCTAGTGCTTGAACGTAGTCGATAAAATACATATATCAATGACATTTTAAATATTAATAATAAATATTGTTTGATTTTTCGCCGACAATCAAACCCAGAACGTTCGAATGGGAAAGAAAAGGCGTATCATAAATAAGCTGTAAGGCAAAGAAAATAAAGGGAGAATAAAGGTGGGGTAAGCTTTCGGTATTTATATTTTAATTATACTAAAATAAGCAGGACATTGTTATGAACTTTTTACTCAATTATAGTTATTATAGACTTCAAATTTTTTGTTAAGAATTTTTTTTTCTCTTTCGAGAAGGATCCCTAGGAAATCTAAAATTTTGTGTAATTTATGTGTTAAAATAAAATAAAAAATTAAGTACACATACTAATTATAATTTTTGCATTTATAATGTTTTATTTAATTATAAAAATATTATTATAAATTTATTGTCATCAGATTGTAGGATACTGCGATAAAAGTATTTTATGTTATTGTACTGTACAAATAACATCATCATTTGTTCAGTTATTTCGTCAAATATCGATATATTTTTCGACATTGTCAAGCACTAGTCGATGTCAAATGGACTCACTCGACAGTTCTGTCATTTTTTTTGAACGGTATAATCCAGCCATTTTATGATGGTTGTCAGATGTCAACAATACATAGTTAAATCGACAATATTTAACATAGTTGAATAATACGAAATTTTATTTTACATTTACTTTAATTTTGTGATAAATAACATTAAATGTAATAAAATATATTACTTACAAGTGAAAAGAAATAGTGCTGCTTCCGCCGCTATAGTTTTTACACCATCTAATAGAACATTTAGTCATTTTTGGGAGATGTTTTGTTGACAAGTAAGTGCTTGAGACTGACGTAAAAACAAACGGCCAGGCCTAAAATATCCTGATTACTGTCAAGGCCGGTAAAGGTACGTCCGCTTATATGTCTCGTCCGTTAGATTATTTGTTCATGTATCTGAGGTACGAGACCTGGGATTTGAACCGGTGTCACTCGGTTTCTCAAGGGATCATTACCACTGGGCTACCACTGCATAGATGGAGTTTAGGATACAGATACACTACAATATACTCAATTTCCATAAACACTTCCTAATTGCATTTAACTAAAATATATAGCAATAAGATTAGTTTGTAAAGGTGGACTAATCTCAAGAAGATATTAATATATAAAATTATTTGCCTACGCCTAGTACCTAATAGAGTAAGGGAATAAGTAGTAGTGTTATAATCATATTTTTGCATAACAAATGTCTAATCCTCTTCTTTAGAAGCCAATTAAAATATAATTAGGGCAATATAGCGAGAAGAAACTTTATGGATTAAACTAGATGAACTGTAGTAATATAGAATACTACTCATACCTTTGTAATATAACAAAGGCTTTCTCACTTAATTTATATACAAATTAAGTTTTAATTAGTCTCGGCCAATAAATAGCTTATATTAAAATCTATATTTAAGCGGTATAATAACAATTCGTATTATTTTCATATGAGAACAAATTATGATTGTTCTGTGATTGATTATTATTATTAGAACATTAGTAAAATGATAAAAAATTAACAGTACTGAAACATTGTAACCGATCTAATTCCTAAATGAAGGTTTTGTTAAAAAAAACTTTATTTATTAAATAGAAAATACATATAGTTACATTTTGCTTCTTCTATATTTTTAAGTTATGAATTGTACATACTATACTATGCACATTTCGTTTTGTGTCTTTTTCTAGTGCAATTTGCATGAAATTTAGTTTTAAGCGTAACTGTGAATATGGGTGTTGGAAATTATTTTTCAGATAAGAAAGTATACAGTATTATAAAGAAAACTTGTTTTTTAGCTAAAAATATCAGTCTTTTTTAACTGATTTTGAAAGCAATTAAATGCAGTGGTAGCCACTTGGAAACGCGCGTGCTTGAAAAGTCGCTTTGGAATGCGGGTTCAAATCCCAAGTTACAGACCTCCTTTATTTTCGCGTGCAAATCATTTTCAACATGATGTCAGAGTGTGGACGATGGCCTGATCACCCTCTTATTGAAGGTAGGACTATGTCCAGCAGTAGGGCATTGAAAAGGTCTGAGCACAATTATAATTCTTCACATTTTTATTTATCTAAAAATACCTGTATATATATTTTATTAGTATTAGAAACTCCATATTAATAACTGAAAAACAAGTGCAATTCATGTGCCGTAAGAAAAATTTCTAAAGATACAATTTTCGTAATGTTATTATTTAATGAGATCTACACAGAACCTTTGTAATTAATCATACGTCTAGAATCTGTTGTTGGTGAAATGTGAGGTTCTTAAGGAAAATGACGAAGCTTTTTCTTACAATGGAACGAAAGTTTGAACCTTTCTCTCATTGTGAGACGTTATAACGTAATCCAAATAATCCGGTGGGGTCATTACCTAGCCTTATCTAGACAATTTTTAAAATTCTAATCACATAATCATAAGAAATCTGGGAATAGTACAATATACAATATTTGTCGTTTAACATAAGTTTTGATCGTTAATTATACTGCACTGGTAGCATGCCGTACCTACAAGTAGGTACCTACAAACAGCACAACAAAATCAGTAAACCAGTAGGTATATTGAATTAAACGTTCATAATTATAAAGATCTCTTATATAAAATAAAATTGAATATATTAATTTATTTTTGATATTTTCAATAAAACTTTCTTGTCAGAGTTTTAGTCCGTGACAGTCTCTCTGGTGACCATGATTGCTGTAAGTAAAGCATATGAAATGTAAACCAAAATTCAAAATAAATCCGCGAATAACCCCTAAAGATACAGATTAAAATATTCGTTATTTTGTTACATTATATTCAATGTTTAATGTTTATATAGGATCAAATGATAACAAACAATTTTTATACGTTTGTTTCATTCAGTCAGTAAATATTTACCATTTGGCAAACAGTTCATATTAGGTCAGGTGTCTAATATTTAGATTTCTAAAATTCTTTTTGAAAGGGATTTCTCTTAGAATTTTCATTTTAGAATCCTTAGATGTACAAATTTCTTGATCTGACCTTAAAGTCTACGTCTTAGGTTTCATAAACTTACGCCATTAAATTCCTTGGTATTTTCATCACCTCTTATATACTCGTAATTTTATATAGCGATAATTTTCATTATACTAATAAAAGAGATAGTTGTCGATTGCAAATGCAACTACAAGTAATATCAATACTAAATATACGTGTATAATGGTAAAATAATAAGCGAGAAGAAACAAAAACTTGTTAATAATTCTCAAAGCTATTTGATGTGCCGTTCGTTTGACGGCAGTTGCATACCAATTACTGTATTTTATTTATTTTTTACTTATATTTTATTTAATCCTAAGTTAAGAAAAGTCATGAAATATGAAAACAAACTGAAAAAGAAAAATAGATGAAATGCTATTAGCGTTCAAAATCGTTTTATAGTCAAAGTGACGGCGTTGACCCTTCTAGTGCTGATAGACTTATTCTCAATTACCACTGTGCTTTTTACTTTAAATCGGTATAGAGTAATATTTATTTTTTTACTTTACTTGTTATATAGAATTTTTCAGAAGCATTCCATGTTTATTAATATGCAGAACCGTGTCCATAATACCAACTCACTAGATAAGCTCAATAACTTGTACCTACTTAACTCAATTAATTTTAACTTTTACAAAAACTACCTACTTGTATACTGATATTCAGTTAAACCAATTTATACGATCAATTACAATATAATTGCGCCAGCGGTCGCGGGTTCGAGTCCCGCTGAGAGCATTCATTTGTGAAACTCGAATGTTTGTACTCCTGGGTTTGTAGTCATGGGTGTTTATATTTTTAATATGTATGTATTTAAATTTATATATGTACTATATCAACTATTTGGTATCCGTAACACAAGCTTCCTTCGTAGCTTACCACGGAACTAGATAGCGCTGTGTGTAATAATGTCCCAACATTTAATATATCAACAAGAAATATGCTCAATTTTCCAGATGATCCAGATGACATATATTTGTAAGCGCTTCGTCGTCTAATATATTCTATACGTACAATATGTTTATAACTCACCATATTATGGAAATGGAAAATTGAATAATAAAGTTAGCGCTTCCGTTACGCGCCAATCAAATGTCATTCTTATGTCGAGTGATAACGTTAATAATTTCGAAATTTTTAGTATATTCTTTAAATGACCAGTAGTTATCTATAAACTTATTTATATTTGATAAGAATGAAAACATATTATAGTAATCTCATTAAAAAATGTTATTTTTAATTGGTCTATAGACACAGACTATAGAAATATATAAAATCTTTTTATTCAATGGACATAAGATAAAATGACATAATTAAATGTTGGCTGAAAATAAACTTTTCCATTTTTCTTATGATTATTATTTTTCAGTACAACGTAAACGTAAAGCGTACCCAATTTAAAATCTTATAGATCTACCTAAAAAATATCCTCGAAATTTGAATATCCTCAAAAATATAAGCGCGTTGAACCAAACAAACAAACGAACTCTTCAGCTTTATAATATTGGTATATACTAACGAATGCTTCCAACGCACTTATTTATTAAAGCTGTTAAAACTAAAATAGTGTTTCGCAAACTAAATAGCAGAACTTTAAAATTGCCTAGGGATGATATTTTTCACAATATTATCCTCACCTATAAATATATACAGTTTAATTGAGAAACACCTACGCATGAACTCAAAACTAATCAAAGTACTTGTTTTAATAGGTCTTTGAATATTTATCATCTATATAAATTATTACAATTTACAACCATCTTATTGGATTACGGACTAAAATCCGAAGCCAGATTATATATTGAAATTTCCGGAAGCTCTATTTGGAAATTGTATTTGGTTACATTTTGGGCATCTTTACTTAGATTATAAATAATAAATATATACGCTAATGCTGACTTGTATATTTTATTTTAAGAAAAGAAAGAGACAACTTTTTGAAAATGTTTCCGGTCTTAATAACGCGGGTGGAGTCGGGGGAAATCCAAGCTTAATTACTTTAAAAATTTGATGTTATTTTGTCAAAGGAAAACTCAATCCTTTTTAATCTTATTAATAAGTTCAAAAAATCTGTGCAAGGCAGCTACTTTGTCGTAACTTCATATTTTGCTCATATTAAAAATACTGAGGCAGACATCTACGTATTATGTACAACTCAGTCATTCCGCACTGTATACACATAGTGAGTTATAACTTATAACATCTCCTTAAAAAAATGGGTTACGGCGGCAAACGCTAAGAAAAAACCTACGCATGAATTATTGACATGTACGAGTACATTATTACATCAATGTCGTAGTTTGTTTTCGTTTTGAAGTGACTAACGTGGACAAACGGTTTCCGTAATTTCAAAATTAATTTTTCGGCAATTTCTCAGTTGTAGTAAGAGTTCGTTGGGCAATGCCAATGCATTTACGCATGCATACACGTGGTTGCGTGTATGCATGTGTAAATTGTGCAACTACATCTTCTATCAGAAAAGTATCGGAAACAACCTTCATTGCACACTGTCATCCAAAATGGGCCGCCTAGCAGTGACTTTCTTGGTTTTGCTTCCAGCTAGATTGCTGGACGCTAATGAGTCCCTTCCACCACGATAAGTTGAACGCACATTAGGGGGGAAGACTGTTTAACCCAACCTGGATTCTTGAGTACAATATGATTTTATATATGAATATATTAACCATACTACTGTAAAATCTGTATGGATGATACTACTATACAGTCGTGTCAATGAAACAGATATCTATCGTCCAATTCAAATGTACTTATTAAGTGTAAGTCTGTTATCGCAGTGACTATAACCGGAATAGCACCAATAAATCACATGGAATGGAACAAACCTGTCAATACTGAGTTAATACTATACGATCTCCATCTGAATGATGATTCGCCATCACATTTACATAGAAATACAGATATCCTTCATATATTGTGTAGTTTATGATTTAGTTATTCATATTCTAGTCTAAGACTCTCTCTTTATATATTACAAAGGTCTTATTCTCGCTCCGGTTGGGCTTATCCTTAGATGTGTTGTAACTCTTAGCACAAATTCCTTATGAGGAAATATTTCCCCGCTGCAAAAATTATACTTTATCTTAACCCAAATAACCAGTTATTATCACACTAAATTTCAACAAAATCGGTCCAGTGGTTTTCTCCTGATCCATTTACAGACAGAAAAAACTCTTACAATAATATATTCGGCCTCTGTAACGATGAAAATGACTATTTCAATAAGATTTTTAAAATATTTACTGTATACATTCGACTCGGTTAGAATTTTATAATATGTGATATTATTATATTAAACATATTATGGGAAAATTAGCTTTATACAGAAATATCTTTTTAAACTTTAATTTTAACTTTATTGAAACTAAATAACAAAAACAATATAACGATAAAACTTAACGTTGAATAAAAATATTTACTGGAATTATGTATCTGAACTTATACTGTTAATTAACGTCTAAAAGATAAAATCAACACAACTCTGAACTAAAGTTGTAAAGAAAAGTTAATAACTAGCAATTTTTCTTTCTTATATAAGTAGGGCATCAGTGCAACAGCAAAGTCGTTACTCTAGACGTCGAGACTTTTAGATGTCGAGTAAGCAGTTTATGATTAACGATCTAAATGAATAGTTGAACCATATAGCATTGTTCAAAAAAAGGCACAATGTCTTTATTTCTATGGTTTTTAATCTCAACGAATTTGTCATTCAGCATTATGGGCAAAATAAATAATTTTTCAAGCATAGCAATAAGTTATATATTTTAACATTCATTTGTTGAGAACGAATGTTTGTACTCCAGACATGGGTGGTTTCTGTATTAATAATATGTATGTATTTAAAATTTATATATGTGTAGAATTTCAACTGGTATTCATAACACAAGCCTCGTAGCTTACTACGGAACTAGATGGCGCTGTTGTAATAATGTCCCAACATATTTATTTATTTATTTTATTTATTATCCAATTCCATCAAAGATGCATTACGTAAATAAAAATTATTATGTTATAACAAAATTCTGCATTACATTAAACACTCTCGTTTCAAACATCGTGACGTCAATCTGCGTCATCGTAACCTAATAAGCAGTCGTTTCAATGGTAAAGAATATTTCATTAACACGCCCGACCCAAAAACGAATCAGGTCATGAACCCCCTGAAAAGTAAGATAATGCTGCAGGCTCTACTTAACACCCCAGGCTTTTTTCTCCCTTAATTGTAAGTGGCAGTCACATTTTGCCTTCGTGGCCCGTTTCCGTTGTAAATACCTGTGTCGTAAACGTGTAGGAATGCCTCGTTAATGACAGTTTATATGTTGTGTGTGATCTAAACTTAGAGTACTATGTTTTTTTTATATTAGAAAATGCATTTACATATACCCCTGTATACAAACAGGTCGTATGCGAAAACGGTTCTAGGTGGTCACAGGTCCTAGGACTGACTGACTAACAAACCCATAACGCTCACTAAAGCCCTACAACCTCATACGGCAACGCACTCAAATACGACGGGGTTGATGGCCTAGGGGTTTCTTCCACGATCCACTACAATGTGATGGACCGTCACACAGTACGTTTCTTGGTTTCGCGCATGGCTGGATTGCCGGAATTTAATAAGCTTATCTCTGGGTGATATAATTTTTACTTTGCTTTATTTTATGTTACCCTTTAGTTGAATAAATTCACACTTATGTTATGAAAGTGTGATGTGTGATATATTTTAACGCTTCAGTGCTATAACTTATCGTCGTAAAATTAGGGTAAGTAGTTTATGATTCGAAAGCGGATATAAGACATTTTGTATCCCAAAAGTAACAGAAAAATGATTCGTCTAGAAAAGATGCAAGAAAATTGAATTTAATAAGATTCATTGCATTTTAAAACAGTTTACTCATCTGTTACTTAGTTTTATCTTTATCAAATAAAACTATTCAATTGATCTTGTACATTTTAATACGAAGACACTTTCCTTACCTCAAAGAAACACTTGTCATAAGTTGTGTTTTAGAAGCATAGCTACCTTGTTTTCTCCATAAGATAATTTAACAAACGTGAAATAATTTCATGAGAAATATGAATAAAGTAAAGCTTTCAAATAATAGTTTAAAAAAACTAAAAAAACACGCTTTTTATAGAAAACCGAACTAAAAAATAGAAAATAAAATTTTATTTAAAAAAAAGCGTGGGGTGCATGGTGTCATTATCATTTCGATAATATCTTAAAAAGCACCCCACGCTTTTTTTTAAATAAAATTTTATTTTCTATTTTTTAGTTCGGTTTTCTATAAAAAGCGTGTTTTTTAGTTTTTTTAAACTATTATTTATTTTCTACTTTTTCTAGCAAAAATCATATTTTGCAAATTGGAAAATGGAATAATTTTATCAAATTAGTGTATTGTCATCGGTCCTCAATAAATCTACAAAGTTTTAACGAAATCTGGCCGTTTAAAGTGGGTCAAAATCGCGCCCAAAGAAGTCGGTTACAAACAAACATACAAACATACAGGTGAAGCTAATAAAAAGCGTGTAAAAATTACTCTTCGAATAGAACATGCATCCTATCTGAAATATGAGAACGATGTCCATTTGATATACCGGGAAAAAAGAAGTCTGTGATATTCTGTGACCCATAAACTATCTCATACATAAACATACGCTATTATTTCTTAAAATTACATTTGACCTTTGGGTAAAGTTTGACGGAAATATTCTATTCACTATGAATAAAATTCTGAGTCGAATACTTTTTAAGAAAATTTTATTGAAATAGTCATTATTGTTGATACAGAGGCCGAATCCAGTGAACAGATTTTGTTGAAATTTAGTATGATGATAGCTAGTTATACAGATAAACATATGTATACAATATTTTTACTGTGAAAAAATAGACGAAGCGGAGCGGGAATGATTCGCTAGTCGTATTTATAATTAGTCTATTCATATCTTTAAATTACTTTATAAATATAAGAATATAATATTAACACAAAAATTATTAGTACAATAGACTCAACATAATATTAAATTTTCTAGCCTCGTCATCTTAATAAAATTCTTTGCAAATTTCATTTGATCCCAGCCTCAGCTATTATTCTGCTTCGAATATTTAAGTAAAAAAGCTCAGATGAAAAGAAGCCACATATTGTTTTTATAACGAAACAAAAAAAACTATTGTTGTAAGGTAGACAGACTAGTCTGGGTAGTTTGTTCTAAGTTGACACGTGTAATAATCTTGGTTTAGATCTTAGTTTTTTTTTAATTCTACTTAATACGTTACCACCACCCACTTATATTTTACTCCCTTCTTTTTATTTATGAGAATACTTCACCTTACTATTCTCTTTTTGCTTTCTAAAGCATACTTCAAATAAAAGCCCACTTATTATATAAAAGCTCTTAAGGTTTTTGAATATTATGTAAGTACTATCACACTAATATTGTAAAATCTCTGAGGGACTGACAAGTGAAACGTTGAATTGTTGGAATTAGATACTAGCAAGCTTTGAAGCCACAAACCAGACAATTGAATTTAGGAGGCTTATACACTATAGTGGCTTAAACGTTCCTAAATTAAAACAAAGGCTAAAGGCTAAATTATATAATAACTCTAAGCCCCGTAATCGCGGTCACATGAAAAAAAAATATTTTTAAATTATTTTAACTTTTCTGACATAACATGAAACTAGTTTTGCTTTACTGTGAGTGCAGTGGCTTGTACTCACTAAAAATATTTAAAAGAATGAATTAAATGTTACTATAAATATTTAAACAAAATATCACCAAAGAATATTAATTCTACAAAAAATATAAACTATTTTACTCTAGTCCATAAGAAGTTATGTAATTAAGATACTCTTTTTTTTACAAAGCATTATAATTTTCTATAGTTTTTAAGAAATGGTAGTATATTGTGCCATCGCCTACATTGTTACTTCACTCAAAGTTGCCGGCCCCATCGACTTTTATTAATTCTGAAAACATGTCCAACAAACATTTCTCCGTACTTGATCTGTTTCTAATGCGTTTGGAAATAATCTCAGAAAAACTCATAATGACAGTGCCACGAGCAGTAATAACTAATTTTAACTGTTGCTGATATATTATTTGCTTCCGTACTTAGTAAGCTGTATCGCTTCCAAAAGACTACAAAGGTAATAGTAGTAAATAGTTTGTAAGCACTAGTTAATACCAAAATAACAATGCTTACTACGAAACAGAGTGCTGCACTAGGTACTACGTTGTAACAGGTGAGATTAAAGTTTCAACGTATCCTTCTATTTCAAATTCTATATAACCGTATAATGAAATTCAAAACAGTTATAATTAATAGAAGCAAGCACGGGCATCAAGACTCAAATACCTTTTCAGATTTAAATAAAGTTTTTTAGTAGTTTTTAAATACAATATTTTGAATCAATACAAAGCTTATTATTTTGAAGATATCAAAAGATCTACAGATGTAAGTTAAACAACCTACAATACTTTCCAGAATCTTAATTATGACAATATTGAAGACCTAAATAATAAGTAAATTAATTATTTATTAATTATTTACTCCTCTGTTTATTTTGTTCTGAATGCAGATTATATTAACTGGGTTGATCAGAGCACACAGTTTTCAATTTACTTTACACAACCCGTCGTCATTAGTTCTAACAGTGCGTATAAAGACTGCCCTGACATTTAATTAAGCAAACTGTGGACCACTGATTACTTGATTAACGTTACAATGTTTCTCTTCACGTAGATCACAAAATTAAAAGGCTGAATCAAATACAAAACCCTTACGAATCACCACAACGTTTAAGCTTTAATGGTGATTAATGTTAAAAACAGCTATTTTAAACTACTCGAGGAAAAGTATATATGGGTTACATTTTCTCGAGTAGTTTTTTAGTAGTAAAGATGACAAAAAAACAATATATTGTTAGAAATAAAAAAAGATTATTAATCTATACTCTATACATAATATAAATAAAATTAAAGTATCTATTTTTAATTTCAAATTAACAGATTTTCACTAAATGCATTTGAAAGTATATACGGTACTAGCATCAAAAAATCAATTTATAAAATGTTTGTCCATTTGTCTGACTATCTGCGTGTTTGTTCCGGTTAATCTCGGAAATGGCTGAATTGATTTTGTCGGGAATTTTACTCGCAGATAGCTAATGTTATAAGGCGTAACTTAGGCTACTTTTTAACCGACCTCAAAAAAGGAGGAGGCTATATTTTAGATTTTTTTTAACTAGCGGAACCCGTGGCTTTGCCTACACTAAACCTAGGGACGAACTCGAGCAAAGCGAGGGTGTGTTGCTAGTAACAAATATATTATAATAATCTTATAATGATCACTCAAACTTCAGTAAAACTCATTTTTCCGACGTATTGACTTTCCCAGTCAAGTATAGATGTTTACGTCAATAAATTCATTACTATATATAGTCGTACATTAATACCAAAAAACATAATGTTATAGTCTTAATCTCTTATTGGCTTTTATGAAATATATTAAAACTTTATGCGGCTATTACTACACTAACTGTTATTGTAAAAATGTAGGGCATGATGCGTAAACCTACAAAATAGAACGTATGCTAGAGGTAAATAATCTATTTATTTTAGAACATATGCCGGAAGTTGACAGTAAATTATTGAATGCTCAGGAAACGATGTCAGACATCAGAAACCGTTGTTACGTATAACAACGTAACTTGCATCGATACATTTCCGCTGCGTGCCGCAAAATGCTTGAAGAATTTCTATCATTTTTTTATGGTTTCATTAAGTATTTTTTTATGATACTTAGCTGTCTTTTTATTTACAATTTTTTTATTTGCTTTTATAGTTCTAAAAGAAATAAGAAATATATCTTTGTTAGATACTATTCAGTGTTTAAATGGATGAATGAAAATAAGCTTAGTAATTTGAAATTCGCTTATGTATTAAATTGGGGTTATTGTCAATAAGTAAGTTAAAAACAGACAAACTTTTTATTTATATAATATATATGTACATTTTTATTTCGAATTTTAATTTAATATATTTTTTTATATTTGGACCTTTTTAATAAAGGACCTTAACTAATTTATTCAAGATTATATAAATACACACTGTAGCTATAACATATCATACTAAAACAAATTGTTTAAACAATTCTAATCAGCTCATTTAAAAATCACTATTATCACAACACACATTATCTTCTCGCTACAATCACAATATTTACTGTTACAATAATTAGTAAAAGTAATACAAATTGTTTTATCGCAGGTCATCGCGTAGAGCCGACGGGCAGATACGCGCGCTTCCTGGCCAGCTGGCCGATAGCCGGCAAAATGCGTTATCGTACCCTCTTCGATGTAACTTCTGGGGCACTTATCAGTCATGGACGGAGCCCGCTAGCATCCCGACCTAACCGTTAGACTATGCTACGCGAATAATGAGTGATTATTTACAATGGGTGATTTGTTACCGAGTATACCGAAAAGTACGTTGGCCAGTGAGGTAGACGGTCATAACTGGAGCGTTGGCTTGGAGACATACAACACAGATGAAGAATTGGCTGCCGTTGAACTTTTCAAGGACTATCCTGAAGGTCTCCTGCGTTTCGCATCAGTTTGTTGTGTGTTGTTCATGCTTGTGGGCATCCCTGGAAATCTCATTACGATCGTCGCTTTGGCGCGATGTAAGAAGGTAAGAATCGAAACAATAAGAAAATAAATAATTATTATTGGTTTTAGTTATTTTATAATTACCAAACCTATTTAAAGTACCATTAATAATTATTTTTTATATACCATAAAGTATACGTTACACTAATATGTATTTATTACATTAATATACGTTACATTAATTTTAATAAATTAACTACTAAACATATATTTTTGAACGTTTAGAAAATGGCATGAAACACCTTAACCTCATACACACATAGCTCGATGCTTTCAAAATAACTTATTCGAACGACTCCCTGTTTTCTTACAACTAAATTCACAAAATATATTTCTGTGGAAATAAAAGATAAGTCCAATTATTATGTTTTTTATCATTCATAAGCCAATAAAGGTCAACGGTATATGATGAATTTATACATACATGTGTAATACAGACGAAAATATTATATCATCTGTCAATAAAAACATATCAAAATTAATACCTATTTAAATTTCATTTATGAGCATTGATGCCGATATTTATAATTCATAACAAAAATAAGGAAACCCGACCGAAAATACTGAATACGTGAAATTACTTCCGACTTATAGCGGTTGCAGCTTAGAAATCCAACCAGACATACTTCATTCAAATTTTATTCAATTAATGGTAAAATAATAAATTTTATTCAAATAATTAATTTTATTTATTAATTATATTATATATCGGGCAATCATTATAATTGAAAAATATTGTATGTGGGCTTGTTAGTTGTTACCCTCACGTTATAGGGGTCTAACGGTTCCCGCCACCCTAGAGGAGCTACAGCGGGGGTTCTGGAGTGAAATTCGAAATGGAGCTTATGTCTTGGATGCTCATATAGAATAATTATCGGCGTTCGCGACTGAAAACTTTTAAAAAAACTCATTTATTGCAAAAATTATAATTCTTAAATTGAAAACGGCCGAATGTTTACGAAATTGGTATGTTATATGGCAAGATTAAGCTTTCTTAGTTAACCTATATATTTTATAGCGAGTCAGTTATTAATAACTAGCGTCACATCCTCGCTTCGCTCGGGTTCGTCCCTAGATTTAGTGCGAGCGTAGCCGCGGGTTCCGCTAGTTATACATATAAACCTTGCTCTTAATCACTCTATCTATTAAAAAAACCGCATCAAAATCCGTGGCGTAGTTTTAAAGATCTAAGCACACATAGGGACAGATAGACAGCGGGTAGCGACTTTGTTTTACAATTAACAATTTTCAACATCAGGCCTGAGAAATTTTATCCATAATATGCTAGACGTGCTAGGGTCACTAATTAGAATTTTCTGTATTTTTTCCAAATGTTAAGCTTTTCCATTGCATACATGCTTTCGGTCAAATACCTGTAGATAAAAGCATCTCCGAACCAATACTGGTTACTTAAAAGATGAAGGACTTTTTTAATTATTTTTTTTTTATTATTTTGATACCTATCTTTACTTTAAATATTTTCCTTAAAAGGCAAACCAACAATAATAAATAAACAATATAAAAGCACATTGAAATAAAAAAGATAATGTATAGGTCTATTAGAAAGTTAAGACAAGTTGACAGTTAAAATACCATAAAGATAAACGTTTCATAATTGTCCATCATATCACAGATAACGCAGTATAAAAACAACATTACCACGTTTAAAATAAATTTTATCAAATAGTTAACAAAATGAATATTTTAAAATGCTACCTATTTAGGTAGACTTGACTTAGATATACTTAGGTACTTATTTATATAATAAAATATATACTACATATAATAAAATTCTAATTTATTCAAATCAGTACCCTTTTTTTTTGAAAAATCTTATTCAAATAATTATTATTAATATTATCAATACCGAAGTCAAATATAAGTATGGTTTTTTGTCTGTCTGACTGCATCACGCTACACTAGACAAATTTTACTGAAATTATTTTCTTGATTATCCAGGATATCAAATCAAACTGCTGGGCACGGGCTTCCCTCAGTACGAGGGGAATCAGGCCATAGTCCACCGCGCTGGCCTAGTGCGAGTTGGCGGACTTCACATGTCTTTCGAAAACTTGTTAGGTTTTCTCAGACATGCAGGTTTCCTCACGATGTTTTCCTTCACCGTAGGATAAGTGGTAATCATGATATAAATGATTCGCACATGAAAATATCAAAGTGCGAGACCCGGATTTGAACCCGCATCACTCGGTTATCCAAGCGACGCGTTACCGCTGGGCTACCACTGTCTGTACCTACTTTTCACTGCGCGAAAATATCTTAGTTTGAAAAACTTACCTAGAGGACGAAAATTACAAAGCAAACATATAGCAAATCTTAAAAGTTTTGATAATTAGGAAACAGTGAAGCATGTTCAAATCCTGAATTCTGCACCTCTGATATTCTCATATCATCATGTGCGGTCCAACCTGATTGCCACTGGAGGGTAGATGCCACACGTAGAGAATCGTGGGGTAACCTGCATATCTAAACGGACCTAGCAAGTTTTCGAAAGATATAGTCTGCCAAGCCACACTAAGTCAGATTGGTAGGCTATGGTATTATCCCTTTTGAATTAGAACGTCCATACTAACTATGGTACATTAAAAAGGCCTAAATACAATATTATAAGGGTGTGCTCTATAATTGACATATTTGTCTATTACAAACTCACACACAGGTACAATTAGATCAATATTATGTGGGTTTTAAGAATGGCACAATATACTTTATATCCATTTATATGAAGGACGGGCACGCCTGTGTACAGAGGCCTGAGAAAAGCGAGGTCACTAGTATTATGCACTTAGTATTGTGCTATACATGCTAGGATTAAAAATAAAAGTACTTACATTAGGTATATGTAGATGTTTTATTACTTGTTTTTACCGAGTATTATTATTAGAAGTCCATTTAATCACTATTTTCGATTACTAAATTGATTACACTACTACCATTTCTTATCGATTATTATGAAATATTGGACATAACGATTTATTATGTTAATAAAGTTCTAAATATATTATGATTTCATATACAGTATAAATTATTATTTGATAAAATACTTTATATAAACATTACTGCATTAACTAATACTTTAACTACTCGTATAGTTGTACTATTAAAAAACAAGTCGCAAAAACAAAATATACTAAAGATATATGGACACAAATAAAATTCTAAATTAGTCGAGTCTGCACATTGAATATTTTTTGTAAAATTAAATTATTTAAAAATTACAAATTTCTGACAAATCTATACAAAAAGTTAAAATGTATACAGACATGAATTCGAGTGGAGCGAGAGTAGTTACTAGTACAATATTTAAAATAAATTTTCTGTCGCTATTCCACGGGTTTATGGTCAAAAAATTGCTTCAAATATCTTAAAACTTATACTTTGAAAATAATTTTCAGAGCACATTTATCTAATATACTTTAATAACATACTAAAAAGCTATTCCTTTCTAAAATACGAGTACTACTTTTCACTATAAACATCATCGATAACTATTCAGACTGTGCGTCAAACAGCAAAATCGTAACAAACACATAAGTACTTTCGCGTTTATAACATTATAAAAGACAGCTTGATGGAGTATCGTATAACGCCATCTTTACACATGATCGTCTAGGGGTGTAAAACTTAAGTATAAGTAGCGTACATTATAAACATAATGGTTAAAAGTTAAGTTAGACGAAAAACACTCTTTTGTTTTGGGTTTCTAAGACCGGGATAATGAGTATAGTAACTAATATACTAGCGACTCACCCTCGCTTCGCTCACTTTCATCCCTAGGTTTAGCGTTATCGAAGACACGGGTTCCGCTAGTTAAAATAAATAAAATTCGTAAAATATACCTAAGCTCTTTTTCTATGAAGTCGTTTAAAAAGTAGCCTAAGTTACGCCTTATAACATTAGGCATCTGCGAGTGAAAGTTCCGTCAAAATTGGTCCAGCCGTTTCAGAGATTAGCCGGAACAAACATACATACAGAAAAACAGACAAAAATTTAAAAAATGGTATTTTTCATGTTAGTACCGTATATACTTTCATATGCATTTAATAAAAAGCTGCTGATTTGAAATTAAAAACAGGCACTTTAATTTTATTTATATGTAAGTATTCATTAAAGTATTCTCTGCTATGTATCTTCTTACGATTTTTTTTAATAATGAAAATTGTTATTTTAGTCTACATTTAAATTGTAATAAAGAAACATGTACCTAGAACTAGATGTATGCGACTCTTACATAGAGATAGTTTGAGGGCTGGAGAGAGGTGTTAGTGGAATTCTTCGACAAAACAATATCTATTTTTTATATAACCAACGGAATAATGATTATACTAATAAATAAAAATCTAAATGAATTAGTTATTGCTACAGTATAATATGCACTTCAATAAAGTTCTAATGTTAGCTACATGAGTGAACAATGAAATGATTTTCATGAACACTTCGAAAAATATTTATTGCTTATTGCAAATTTATACGTTTTACTTTATAGATACCCAGTTTTTACCGAAACTTATTTTAATAAGCATAATATAAAATCATGCTTCTGTACGGGAAATAATACTGTCTATAAAGATTTTTCATTGTTTCTTCATTAGTCTTAAAGAATATCATAAGTAACATATAATAAGTAAAACAAAATCCTCCGCCGCGTCTCTTTATCTGTTCGCGATAAACTCAAAAACTACTGCACCGATTTTGATGCTGTTTTCACCAATGGATAGAGTAGTTCTCGAAAAAGGTTTAAATTTATATAATTTGTCAAGTTTTTTTATATATTTACTAGCGGAACCCGCGATTTCACTCGCGCTAAATGTCTATAAACAAAGAAAAAGCGAACACTCTTAACTACTTCATAATATTATATACATTGTACATACCCCTAAAGTTGACGGCCCACATTTATTCCATCAGGTCCTAGTATTATTTACACAGTTCTAATAATAATCTGCTTAAGAAAATATTTAATAATCTCAAATTATAAATGCTAAATATATAGGATGAAATTTGCTTGACTTAACTTCTATCTAAAACTTATGCATTTTAGATTCGTACAGTAACTTTTGTCTACATTTGAGTAATAATAAAGCGAGCGTTTATGAAGTTAAAAAAGGTCAGTGTTATCGGTCCGTGATAATTCTTTAAAAGAGTTACAGTATTCTGAATATAATATGATAATGTACATAATATGTATTCAGCCCTTTTAATATTCCTACTGCTGAATACGGTCCACCTTTAAATACCAAACTCATTCACCAGAACTTTAGCGAAATTAACGCTAAAACTAGGTTTTTCAGACCTGCAGGTTTCCTCGGAATATTTTTTGTTCACCGTATGGCAAGTGGTAATCTTTTTCAAATATGTTGGGATAATAAATATGTTGTTGGGACATTCTTACAACAGCACCATCTAGTTCCGTGGTAAGCTACGATGCTTGTGTTACAGATATTAGATAGTTGATATACAACATATATAACATGAATTTGAATATATACAAATTGCAAATATATATACCCATAAGTGGAGAACAAACATTCGTGTTTAACAAGGGAATTCGTGTTGAAGGGACTCAACCGGCGACCGCTGGCGCAGAAAATAGGGTCATTACCAACTGACCCAAACAAATTGTTGAGAGAGACGAGATGAGATTATGATGAGAGGTGCACGACTCGGGATTGCAACCCACTTGGCTTCTCTAGGAAATACGTTATTACAGAGCTACAAGAGCCGTTTAGTATCAAATTTGTATTTGTATTTTTTTACAATAAATACGCCTTAGCGAGTAAAACAGACGCCGGCAGAGGATATTCCCTTTGACAATGAACAAATTTACATGCAAAAATACCATGGTTTATTTATCAATCAAAATATATTTTTATGCAAAAATACTAAAAACTTTTACGTCATCTATTGATAAATTTTAAAATAAATAAAAGGAGGCTCTAATTCAAATAATGACTTTATTATATGTTTAAATAATTACCCTGTTAATACCTAGTAGTACTAATAATAACTTTTTATAGTATGTAGAGATATAAATAAAAGTGAATTTTCATAGGTTTGAACTTTCTAAGCGATTATAATGAAACTTTGGTGTGCTATACGCCTGTGGCAGTCCCTGGCTTATAGTATGATATTTTTTAAGTGTTTGACTTTTATATGTTTCTTTTTAAGCTCAGGAATATACACGAGTAAAACAAGGAGAAGTTCCTAGAGTTTGATTATGAATAGAGCACGTTTTATTGTACTCCACTCTTGTTAATAAGAAATAAATACGAAAAGCTCTTAATGTATCAATGCAATGTTAAATTTCAGCTAGGTAAATAAGAGAACAATCGTTCATTAAAAGCAATTCCATCTCCACTGAACAGCTGCTGTGCGAACTTGTACTATAGCAACAAGTTCAAAAAATTAACTCTCAAAGGAATTGTTAAAGCATACAAAATGAAATAGATGGAGCTTTACTGCGATTTTCAATGAGTTTAAAATGAGTTTTAACAGCGATTCATTTAAATTATTTGTACCGGTTAAGTTTACTTCAGAATTCATTATTAAGCACTATAATAAGTAGATATCTTCGATCTCTGTTTATTTTTTAAAGTCTTAAAATGATTTTTATCAAAGTCGACTTACCCTCGCTTTGTTTATGCTCGTCCCTAAGTACAATCGTTCATTAAAAGTTTTATTACATACTTTTAACGGTTATTATTGATCACTCAAAGATTTATTTTCCCATAGTTAAACATTGTCTCGGATTACCAGCATTTATCATATTAAATTCCATCAAAATATGTCCAGTAGTTTTACCGTTATGCGCTCCTTGATAGATAAACTAGAACTCTAAAAACTAATTGGTAGTATTTATGTATAATGACTATTTATATTAGTATTAGTTTGAATTTTATTATATGTATAGATTTGAATATACTACTCATTAGGAAGAAATATTTAACACTATCTTTTTTAAATAATGTATAAATAATTAACTTTATCACATAGATATGCTCCCTCTAAGCATATTCAGATTATTTATAACCATATCTCTTCCTTGCCCTAGGTCAATGTTCATTGTAGTCATAATGAATAGTTATATTACGAGTATAGTGATAGGAGACCGTCGTTACTTTATCTGCTTTAAATATTGACATTTATTACACAATTATGAATGGGATGGTAAATAAATTTAAATAGTTTACTCAATTTACGATGTTACGTATTTAAAATTAGTGACTCACCATTACCTCTTCTAAATAAACTGATTTTCGTAACCACTTCATGTCCCTACTAGTAAAATATCCAAAATGACCGGTTGTAAAAGTCACTTTTTATAGTAATCAAACACCGTTTATAACGATGCATGCAATTTCAATTCAATTCAAACGAGGGAAGAGAAATAGAAAAAGTAAATTCTTTATTCATGTGATTGCTATTTGGAGTCACTCACTATCATTTTTTATCAGAACGACCGTAATAATTTAGACGTAAAAGCGTGCCAAACTGACAGATGGGCCTATTTACATATTTACTTTTATTATTAAAGGCTCCATATCTAGTTCACAAGCGACAGGTAAACAAGAACTATATACAAAACATACGCCAAAAATATATAGACTTCAGAACCATTCTAACCTTTCGTCTTTTACTTGTTAATACTCGACAATAGCAAAAAATATTGTATTATCAAATTTTTAAATAACAAATTAAGGAAAATAATTAAAATTTACTTAAAACCATGATGGATTCTGTTGCGTTTATAGCTCACGAGTTCGATTCTTGTGTAATAAATAATTTCTTTTGATTATTTAAGTAATTTTCAGTGAAACCGCTTAATATTTACACGCTTTTCATCGGCGGAAATTAAAGAACATTTTCTCTGTCACGAAATAATGGCCCTGTAAGAAATTAGATCTTAATTTTTTTAATTATCTTAGACGTTAATAGCTAAAATAAACACTACGATGAATATGTAATATTTATTAAAATGATTTCAGGTTCGGAACGCGACGGCAGTGTTCATAATGAATCTCTCCTGCTCGGATCTGCTTTTTTGCTGTTTCAATCTACCGCTAGCAGCTTCGACGTTCTGGCAACGGTCATGGTCTCACGGAAGAACACTTTGTAGGATGTTTCCTTTAGCGAGATACGCGTTAGTCGCTGTGTCACTGTTCACTGTACTTGCTATCACCATTAACAGATATGTAATGATCTCACACCCGAGGCTTTACCCTAAGTAAGTTAACATAATATATGAAACATACAGTACCTACTATTCCTTTTACGTTAGTATAAAAAATTATTTCAATCAACCTAATAATTTACATACTTTAATAATACACTCATGTATCGTGTGTATAAATTGATTAGAAGACATTTTATAACACAAATTTCTATTGCAGGCTCTACAAAAGACAATATTTGGCTGTAATGGTGGCTAGCACGTGGGCCTTTTCATTTGGCGCTTTGATAGCGACTTGGCTTGAAAAATGGGGGCGCTTTGGCTTGGATCCCTCTATCGGATCTTGTTCTATACTACCTGATCGCAACAACCATTCACCAAAGGAATTCTTGTTCGTTGGAGCCTTCATGCTACCATGCCTAGCTATAGTCATATGCTACGCTCGCATCTTTTGCATAGTTAGAGAAGCGGCAAGACGCTCTCGTGCCCCAGGTCGAGGACGACTGAGACCTGGCTTGGAAGATTCCGCAGTAGGTTCCGCATCTACTGCATTGGAAAGATCTCCAGGACCTGAAAATGGTTACAACCACATAGCACCTCCTCGGAAGGCTCTATTGGCTCCACCTATTTTACATTGCCCTCCAACGCCAGCTCCAGAACGTTCATCTTCATCTGGTGTTGACACACTAGACGGTCATGACGATGAATGTGCTCTTGATGCAAAGCCAAGAACCCCCATTAGCGGAGACACGGCTAAACGACTGCGACAAGCCGCCGTAGCTTTGAGACGGTCCCCTGCTCCTGTCAGACCCCCAAGATTAACACCAAAAGACCGAAAACTTTTAAAAATGATAATGGCAATCATGCTTTCATTCTGGGTCTGCTATTTACCGATAACTTTAACAAAATTGTTCCGAGAATTCACATCCCATCCGACTGCAAATATTGCCGGGTATATTCTGATATATTTGACGACATGCATCAATCCCATCATTTACGTCGTGATGTCTAGTGAATATCGGCAGGCGTACAAAAATCTGCTTATGTGTAGAAGACGAGCGTGACGTTCGCCCGGCGATGGCGTCTCTGAGAAGCGCCCGCCGTAACTATCCGCAAATTAATATCGTACAATTGTTTCAAAGTGGACATTTCAAGTGTATGATAAGCGTACATTGAACTAATTTATACCTAAACTACATGACTCATTAGTATGGTAGTATTTATTTGTATGAATGTCAATGTTATGTACATTTAATACGTTAAAGTCGCGAGCCGTCCGTGATTGTGCTAAATGAAGGATAATATGTAGGAGTGATAAGTAACCAAGAGTTAAGTACAGTTATCCCACTTTATGTAACATAAATTTATTGTTAAAAATTAAATAATGTTTGTAGGCATAAATTCAAAAATACTAAGAAATATTCTAATAAATAAAAATTCCAGAATAATACAGTACCTACTTGGTAAAAGCACAACAATAGTGAAATGTTTGCATTCCGTAAGACGTCTTTGTAGTAGAATTATTTGCTTTGTACTGCTATCTACGTATTAAACACAACACGTGTAGTTGAAATCATAATGTGATTTTGAGCTTTGGTGACCATATTGTGTGATTAGAGTAAATGAATGTATAAGACTGAATAAAACAATACACTTGGCGAAACCCGTCGAATATCCAGATCTGACTCATAAGGGAATTTCATTCTAGGAAAAATAAACAATATTAACAGCAAGCAATCATTAGTAGTGGAATAGCAGTGGATGCATGACGTATAAACAACTAAGTGAGATGGGTATATTACAAAATATTAGTGGGACTGTGAACAATAGTGTTTTTATTTCCGATGTGGATTTGGCTACAGTGAAATTGTTCGAAGCGTATCCAGATGGGCTGATGAAAGTTGCTATAGCTTGCTGCGTTATCTTTATGATGATAGGAATACCTGGCAATATCATCACCATCGTAGCATTGGCACGCTATGAAAAAGTAAGTTTTACCTGCTAAAAATAAGATAGATGTAGTGTAGTTTTTTTATTATTAGCACTACAGACTACTGCCGGGTAGTTCCGGTTCGATTCCCGTGCACAGATAAAACGATTTACGCATCTAATCTGTAGGAATAATGTAATAAGCAAGATTATAAGCATAATAAAATAATAAAATTAACATTACATTTACATATATGTATAACAGATATAGTATCCTTACAAACGGGAAAACATTTACACTAAACGACTAAACGCAACTAATATTAGCCATACCATCTAGTAACCGTCGTCATCGTTAGTTTTAAGTTCTTGCCATGGTCATTAAAATATGCCAAGCGATACGTGATGCGTTACACGCGTATTGAGTAGAATTGTAATTATCATAAGCATATTATTGTTCTAACATCTACCAGGATGGCGTGGGCTTAATACTCCTAAAAGTTGCATTTCAATTACAAAATATGATAATACAGACATAACTGGTTAAGTATGATACTGACTGAATATAAACGTATATATATAAATAATACAACGCTATTTTGTATATTAAGTTTAACTCTTATTTAGAAACAAGTAAAAAAAGCATTTCGAAAAAGCTAAATGATAGCGACTCTAGCGGCTGGGTTAAGTTGCACTATAAGTATCCATCATGAATAAATTATGTGTAAAGGATATTTTTTGGACCATCAATAATAATTTATGTAACTTACAGAAGATAGATTTATTCAAATTTTAAAAGCAATGTTTCATTTATAAAATTTATAGCATATAATATATTTTAAGGGTTTTTACAAGTGAATCTGTATACCAATAGAATTGATATAGATATAACACTAACATGACATTTAATGCAAACTTTTTAGATAATTTTGACAAGTTGGACTAATTAAAAGCAACGCATTTAAAATCAAATACCTTTAGGTAGATAGGTATTTATTTTATTCGCACATATTACATACATTGACGACACGCTTGGCTCAGTTGGTAGTGACCCTACCTTTTGCGCCAGCGGTCGCGGGTTCGAGTCCCGCTGGGGGCATTCATTTGTTGAGCACGAATGTTTGTTCTCTAGTCATGGGTGTTAATATTTATATTATGTATGTATTTAAAAAAAAATATGTGTAGTATATCAACTATCTGGTATCCGTAACACAAGCCTCGTAGCTTACCACGGAACTAGATGGCACTGTTGTAAAAAAAAAGGTCCGAACATATTTATATTTATACTCTAAAATGTGCTTTTTCTGGACGTTGTGACTAAATTTATACCTGTTAGTTTATTACTGAGTCAGCTCAAATTTACCAGTTTATTTACCAGTCCATTTCCAAGTACCATGTACCAGTAAATGTTCCGTGTACCTTTATACCATGATATAAAAATGAAACAAGAAAGTAATTTAAAGTACCATGAAGGCCTTAACGCATTTAGCTTAGAATATTTTCTACTAATTAATACGAGAAGGGTTCATGTAACACATACCTTCATTAGTTGTCCCTTATCAATTAATAATTGTCAGGCTTATAAAATTTTATAAAATCTTCATTTTGTTCAAATAATTGAGTAGTAAGTCATTTTTATGTGACTTACTATATAAGTTATAAATGACGTAAACACCACCTTGGTAAATCCAACGACTAACTTGAATATTATAATAAATTGATAAGTAAATACATGCATAATATATCCTTATAAAGCTATAGTGAACTATATGGCAGGAATTAAATAACTCATAAAAATAATATAGTTATATTGCAAATACGACTTTTTTAGTATTAATTTTTATATATCTTTATATTTTTAGAAACAGTGTTTGTTGAAAATGATAAGATTCAATTTGAACAAAATGAATTCAAAAACCGACATCGTTAACAATAATAAACTGTAGAGAAAGTGCAAACGGAATTGGCGGTAATATGACAAATTATGAATAACAAATAATGTGTAATTCTGTTCCCGCTTATAATATTCCATTGGGTATATGCGCGATGTTTACAATATGACGCACGTAAATACGTAAACCACTTCTGTATGATAAGTAATACTTATAAGAAAGTTTTGTAACTGTTCTTGGTGAATATGACTCTATTTATGACTTAGACTTGATAATATTCTAGTGGCGTGACGTTTAATACTACGATAGCTCGTCTCCATCTGTAGTCCATTGAAATGTTACAATTTAAGGACTTAATACGTATTGCATTTTTTAGATGATGTTCATTTTTACTATGTTTTTAAAACTCTAATATCCGGAGACCGGAGTCACCATACATAGAACTCGCTTTATATGGAAGAAAATTGAAGTAGAGTTCTTGATCTTTGAACTTGATCTTACAATGATTTTTCGTAATATATACCAAACATTGTTTATTTCTTATTATTTAGTTAATTATTCTCTATATGTGTACATCTATTATCTATACATATAAATAAAATTGACGTGTCTGTTTTTAATTACAATTTATTCATTCACTAAATGCATATGAAAGTATATAGAACAACAAAAAACCAATTTTAAAATATTTTGTCTGTCTGTCTGTTTGTTCCGGGTAATCTCTGAAACGGCTGAACCCATTTTGACGGCAATTATGAATCGCAGTTAGCTAATGTTATACTACTTTATTTTAGAAATTTCATTTATTTTAACTAGCGGAACGGCTTCGCTTGCGCTAAATCTAGGGATGAACCCGAGCGAAGCGAGGTTGAGTCACTAGTATTTAAATAAATGTAACGAAAGTAATACTATATATTAATATATTTTATGACAAAACACAATAATGCAATCCAATAAGGAACATGTCGTTGTAACATATTATTAGAACGTGCTTTGAGCATCAAAGTAAGTGGGTTCGGCGCCTGACGGTAACCCAATTTTCTTTGCCATTTTTCCACTCCACGAAATAGATTTTACACATTTAAAAAGTCTTTCTTTCTTTGTAGGAATTTTAGAATAGTGTTATATACGCTTGTAAACTTCAAAGTAATGTTTTTATATCATACATTTTGAACTAAAATATACAGAATATTGTTTCTTAGTTTCTTTTCAATGCACGCATACTACAGTAACAATGATAAAAATGAATGAAATATTTTAACCACTATCCTTACAGTAAAATCGACTGATATATAATTAAATGTTATTATACGTTATTTTACATTAGGTATTACATACTGAATGATATTGTGATTATTCACGATTATTGTTAGCAAATATTATGTTTGGGTCTAGATTCAATATAATATTCAGCCTCTGTAACGATAACTAAGACCATTTCAATAGAATCCAATAAATATTTAATGATAGATTAGACTTAGTACGAAGTTCTTTAATATGAATAAAAATACCAAGAACATTATCTATATTGGAAATGTATTTTAAAGATTGAGAGATTGTCTTCCACTAAATTACAAGGTTTTTGCGCTCCAAACAAATTAAAATATCTGTTGTAAAAGTAATACAAAAGATAATCATAAATCCAGTCGAGCATCAATACGCCGCTGTCCGCCCTAAGTTTATAACAATATTGTGACACATTTGATTTATAAGAGCTTTTCATAAATGTCCTGACAACTATTTCTTTTATCAAAAGATGGTTTCACTAAAGAAAGTGATAAATAAGTTTTTTTTCTGTGAAAATTATACTAAGGTTAGGTATTTGTTTATAAAAGTTATATAAGTTCTTTAACTAACATATAAAACATGTACTTTATACATAAAACCGTTCTTAGACTATATAATACGTGTAGGTATATCCGTAGAAATACTAGTTGTAGATAGTCTGTTATAATAATAATGATAGTAAATATGTTGGGACATTATTAAACACTGCACCATCTAGTTTCGAGGCTTGTGTTACGGGTACCAGGTAATTCATACACTTCATTTATATTATAACTCCACATATATAAGTTTAAATACATACATATTATACATATAAACACCACAACACTGGAGTACAAACATTCGTGCTTAAAAATGAATTCCCACAGCGAGACTCGGACCCGCAATCGCTGTCACAGAAAGTAGGGTCACTACTAACTGAGCCAAACGTGTTGTCATATAAATACTGAAAGTAAGTAAAGCAAGGAAGGAAATAATCGTAGCATATACGCTTATCTTATCTCATGCTGTATTCGGAAGTGACTCGTACTGTACGTTCATAACAGATTACAATCCTATTTGTAAGAACTTCTGACGCCGTATTTTATACAGATTTTCTAAATCTGTTTCCAAAATACGACAATATAAACCTTTAAACCTGTTAAAGAAGCAAGAAAAATAATAAATAAAAAATTTATTGGAAGCGTTTATAAAATTATAATACATAATGCATGAACCGATTTTTGCGCACATTAAGTCAGGCAAGTAAATTATTGGTCATCAAAGCATTATTATTATTGAAAAAAAAAATATTATGGTTCTTCGTTATTCAAAAATTTAGACTACATTTTTTTAAACATTAATGTTTTCAATGAAACTATCTTTTCGGATTTTGTCGCGGATTTATTATGATTTTTGGTTCCCATAGGAATAGGGAACCAATCATAATAAATCCGTGACAAAATCCGAAAAGATAGTTTGATTAAAATGTCAAATATTCGCGTAAACCTAAGAAAGTATTAATGTTTTAATTTTTGATATTAACTTGGCATACGTTTTGACAGTCGTTTGCACAGTTTATGCGTATTTAATGGATAGATAGATTGATATATACAAAGAAGAAAATCAACTAACATTGTATCGGCAAGCTTAATATTGAAGTTAACGTTATAGCTACATGGTCTATGTATTTTCAAGTGAAAGTCTCATTTCAACGTACGAAATTCACGTCAATTAAGTAACTCATGAAACCAGACATAACAACTAAGCATTGTTAAAAGCATCACTGGTTGTACGAGTATTTTAGTGAAGCCAAACTACAGAATTTGTTACATATTTCTTGTATTGACATGAAATTACATATAAAATAGCACATGATTTTTTAGATAAGTAAAATTATAACACTTATCGTTTTTTAATATATATTTTAGTACTTGAATAAAAAAAAAAAAATTCTATGTGTTACACTTTAGTAATGACAATACTAAAATAACTTGCGTGCGCTTGATAACGCAATAAGCGAGTACAAATTGAATTTTTGTTTAGTTTTTTATTCATTTTATGACATTTAATAGAGGCCTATTATTTCTTAGTCTGAGGTTTATACAAATTGTTTCGAAATAGTCCAAATAAATCTGAGAACGTATTACATGAAAATGAATAACTGTAAATCCTTCCTTCGTAAAAGCACTTAAGGTCTTAAGGTTCCAAATTTAAAAGCAGTTCTTGAAAAAACCGTTAGCTTAAGAATTTGTATAAGCGCACATTTTTTTGTTTATATAGATATTAAATTTTAACATAATATTTTCATCTATAGGTGAGGAACGCAACAGCCATATTTATAATGGGTTTATCATGCTCCGACTTGCTGTTCTGCTGCTTCAACCTGCCACTCGCCGCTTCAACCTACTGGCACAAATCTTGGGTACACGGCGGTACTCTGTGCCGTATGTTCCCACTGGCCCGATATGCCCTGGTCGCATCATCGTTGTTCACTGTCTTGGCAATAACGATCAATAGATACGTTATGATAGCACACCCACGACTTTATCCCAAGTAAGTTCAAATTTTAATACGAGAATTTTACGTCTATTATAACAGTTTTGTAGATTTTTGCATATTGTTAATAAATATAATGCAACAAATCTATTGACCTCCTACCAAAATTAAATACTTTGTGGTATTTTTTTTAATTACCTATATAGTGCTTATAATGCGTTATGCATTTTACGTTGAAAATTTCTTAATAATAGTACCCAATATAGGTACTAACATAAGATAAGCATAAGTAAACTTAATATTAGAGTTTCGTATGATAATAGATTTAAAATGATATTTTCTTTTGGCAGATTATACAAAACCCGAAATATAGCTATTACACTTATTTTCATATGGACGATACCATTTGCAACAATGATACCAACTTGGTTCCGGAAATGGGGGCGATTTGGATTAGATGTCAGTATTGGATCATGTTCAATACTTCCGGATGAAAAAAATAGATCACCAAAAGTATTTTTATTTCTTACGGCGTTCATATTGCCTTGTGTGGCAATAATCATTTGTTATGCGAGAATATTTTTTATAGTAAGAAAGGCAACCAAAAAATCTATGAACACACCACGAAGAGTGCAAAATGTGGAAGAATTGTCATCAACAGAAACTTCTACCTCAATTAGCACGCGAATAATTACTGAATGCAGTAGCAGCTATAACACAGAACGTAATGAATGTCATTTAGGTGATCAAAACTCAAGATTGCAGCGATCCACTACATTTAAACTTGAAACGAGAGACGAAACCATTCAACATCCAGACGACCCTAAACAAGAGCCCTCTAGACTTCGAAGAACCGCATTACGAAAGTCTATGGCACTTCTCAAGCTTTCATTACCTACTCGAAAAGACAGGAGGTTGGGAACAATGATTATGGCCATAATGATATCATTTTGCTTGTGCCATCTACCTATAACTATAACGAAAGTACTGCATGAGATAAAGCCCAATCCAGCTTCCAGCATTGCCGCGTACCTCTTGTTGTATTTGGCGTCAAGTATCAACCCTGTTATTTACGTAGTAATGTCGAATGAGTACCGAAAAGCGTATAAAAACTTATTTAGACGACGAACTAAAGCGTCTTTATCGTTGCGGAATAATAAAAATCCATCATAGCTAATGCATTTAGACTGTAAGCTTAATTTATTTATGTTTATTTTGATAAAATGTAAATATTATGTTAAAATCGTGAATAGTTGTACTATTGGTATCAACACTAAAATTTGCAAAATGATGATATGATTTGTTCTATAGTGAGAAAGATATTTGTTGTAGCTGAATCTTAGTATTTATTGTTATAGATTTAGTCTAGTAATATACATAAATTATTCAGAATCGGATTTAAATGTATACCAGATGTGCGGTGATAATTTTATGTGGTACTTATAAATGTAAGCAGATATAAACTGAAGAAGGCAAGTATTATTGCGTGTAAAGTAGGGCCTAACTATTAATTACAATTATTACAAACATTCCTCTATTAATAATTTATATTAATTGCTATTATATGTACAATGCACATATATGTACATAATTCAAGACAGCTCTACCAAAAACATAAAAATAAATGCAGCCTATAATAGCATCAATATGTATTATTATATTATAAACAAAAAATATTTAACTACTATGTGTATTGTATATATTTTACTTCAAAAAGTATTTATAAAATGCTTCAGAAATCTGCGTTCTAGAGAATCATTATTTTATAAGATGTGTAATTAAATTTTTTAGCAATAAAGACGGTGAGGAGATTAATACAATAATGTGAAAGCAATCGAATTGTGTAAATAAATCTATGTAATAAGAAATATTGTTAATTTCATCATGTAGAAAGTACAAACAGTGACCCAAGAGCGTACGCCATAACTCCAGAGTGCGAAGGCGGAGGAGGGGAAATCTAATCTCTTATACTTAAGGGAATCGATTTCACGATGCAATGACCTAGAAAAAACTTTGCTCCTCAACAACCATACCTATTACGAACGAAGTTACGCTATATTTTACGTTATGCAATTCATTATACATTGCACTGATAACTATTGGTAACTCCGAAAAGACAAGACGTCTAGTGTTTATCTAGAAGTCATGCGATATATGGACGTAACACTCGAATAATCACTTACCAATATCCTGATTTTTCTGGCAAGCCACAGCAACTTAGATTCAAAATCGTGTATATGTTCTATCGAAAAATTTTATTCTGCGAATTGCATGTACGCTTGGAGGAATGTATCACCTCAGCACGGAAACATGCAAGTCAGGGATAATTTTTCCTTATTTCTCCAAATACTTATTGTGACTTATCTGACGCACATACATAATATATACCACCATCACATAATATGAATTATATACTGTACATTAGTACTGTACAATTATATTTATTTATTAGTATTTGTCACATACGTGTACCGCATGTGGTGTTCGGTTTTGGATAAAATGGTGATACCAGTGAAGAGCGATACCGGTTTTACTCCAACTCTACCAGGCAACACACGTTGTGCCCAAATGTAAATAAACTTCTAGTTTTGCTCCGGTTCAATCAACCCGTCGTACTAATTCGAGAGGCCAATTAAGATATAAACTCTTTCAATATGTTCAATTTAATCGGCAAGACGCTATACGAGAGGCGTGAACGTAATCGTAAGGAACAAGAAGCAAAGGAAAAACGTGATCGTAAGGAGCAAGAAACGAGGAAAGAACGTGAACGCAAAGAACAAAAAGTGAGGAAAGAACGTGAGCGTAAGGAACAAGAAGCGAAGAACGAACATTAGCGTAAGGAAAATTAAACGGCGGACAAGAAGGCTCAGACAATTAACGAATAGCTTTTGATCCGTCATCGGTGAACCACTTTCCTTACAAAATATTTCGACCTTTCCTGTTCATCACACGCTATTCATTAATTGCACGGGTCGCATCACATATCGTCTGAGCCTTCTTGTCCGCCTTTTAATTTTCTTTACGCTAACGTTCGTTCTTCGCTTCTTGCTCCTTACGCTCACGTTCTTTCCTCACTTTTTATTCTTTGCGTTCACGTTTTTTCTTGTTTCTTGCTTCTTACGTTCACGTTTTTCCTTTGCTTCTTGTTCTTTACGATCACGTTCTTTCGTATAGCGCCTTGCCGATTAAATTGAACATATTGAAAAGGTTTATATCTTAATTGGTCTCTCGAATTAGCACCACGGGTTGATTGAACCGGATCAAAAATAGGAATTGGTTTAAATTTGAACACAACATGCGCTGCCTGGAAGAGCTGGAGCCAAAACGGTACCGCTATTCACTGGTGATACCGTTTTACGTTAGTGACAAAGTCTAATTGTACATGGACAGTTCATTAGTCATATTTGATGATAGTAGTATATATTTATGTGCGTCAGATTTAATAAGTATTTGGAGTAATAAGGAAAAAGTACACGCGACTTGCATGTTTCCATACTGAGGCGATACGTTCCAAGTGTACATGCAATTCGCAGGTGCAGTGCATTTTCAATCAAGCATAAACGAGTTTTAATCTAGGTTGTTGCAGCTTGCCAGAAAAAATCAGGATATTACTAAGTGATCATTCGAGTATTACGTCCATCTAACATGACTTATCATCAGTGCAATGTGCAATGAATTCCATAACGTCAAATACGCGTAACCTCGATCAGAATAGGTATATGGTTTTTGGGGAGGAAAGTTTTAAATTATTAAGTTGAACACATTATCTTCCTTAAATGTACAGTATTGCAGTTCAATACATGGCTGTATATAGTTGTTATCCCGTGGTTTTACCCTAATATTGAGATTTTTTATACGTACCTAACACATTGTATTGTTCTGAATTATAACTAAAATTATAATAATCAATGACCTGATACTAAATATGGTTTTTACCAATTAAAGGAAATAACCTTACAATCATACTCCCAGCCTGGCCTCTCCGCTAGAGTCTGATAATAGAAGCAATTGGCTTCGTGATCCACACGTAATTTACGGCTAAGACCTAATGCAAGAATTACAGACTGTTGCACATACACTTCATAACGCAGATCTTCTATGGCGCTGCAAATCTTTCCTTTGTTTAGGCAGTAACCATACTGGACGAATCCTAGTAACGTATGTAATTTTCTACGGGCTTTTGAGATCTATCTTTGTCACTACCAATGTAAGGTGATACCAGTCGTGGAGAATGATACTGTGCGAAGGACTGGTTGCGAAGCTGATATGTGTTAGGTAGTGATGTTGTAGTGCAGCATTGCAAAGCTTCCAGATCATTGCAATTGCATTGAGAACCCGCTTCCCTTCCCAAGTACAAGAGCATCACCTTCCCCCTCCCCCGATATCTACGGCCCGTACTCTCTTGGGCCACTGACTGTAGCAGTAGTCGAAACGTATAACCAAAGAAAGAAATAATAATATTTGTTTTTTAATGTATGTCTTTAAAATAATTCAATTTAATCTAGATTTTGTATTAAAATAATATTAACAATTCCTCAATTATGGAATTGCGAAGGAAATATTTTTTTTATTAAAAGGGAAAGAATAATACTCCTAAAAATACCATTTGGTTTTTCAACTCATGCTAAGCGTATAACATTGTTATGTGATATTTGAATGCCATGAAAGGTTCAAGGCATATAAAAATACTTAAAATTATGGTGCTGCCATAAAATAGCATAGAAACCCACCAATTATCTAATTCATAATAATCTATCGCGAACCATTAATAGTATATACTTAGGTGTACTTACGTCTCACGTTAAAAAAAGCCTGAAAATATTATGTTGTTTCCTAATAAAACTTTATTTTGCCGTACTATTTCGCCTATAAGGCGTTGAGTTTAAAAAACTTTTTCTGTTTACGTCATTATATAAATAAGCTGTCTAATACGAGCACCTCAAATGGCTTCGACAAGATGTTATTCTGTAATCGTTAAAAATAGAAAAATTCATACTTATCATATTAATACTCGTACACATAATTTGTGAAAAGATTTCTATTTTTTAACGATTGTAAAGTAACATATTAACTATTTAAGGTGCAGAAATTGTTCTTAGCATTGACAAACAGTATTTTGACTTATAACGGAATTCTAGATGTTTGATGCTCAGTAATGACATTATTAAATCCTTGACGTGTCATTTTTTGATTCACATATTATATACTTGTAAATGACTGTAAGTTTTAAGGAAGAATACAACAATAAAAAGCTTTTCTATTTTAAGAATGTTGAAGTATCATTATCTAAGGTCTATCGTTGAATGTAGGAATAACGTTTGTATAAGAAGAATGAAAGAAATATTACTATTATAAATATTAATTATTAGTGTGTACATTTATAATGTACATTTCGCAAAAGTATTTCAAAAGTATAAGTACGAAGGACTAGAGTCTGAGTTAAGGGGCGTAAATGAAGACGTAGTATACAATTTATTCATATATAGGCGAAATTAATCATTATTAGAATTCCGAGGATTGAAGGAATCAAGGATAAATGATTGAAAAAGAAGAATACAATATGCATTTTTTTTCTATTATGTTATGAATTGATTACGATACAACTTATTATACAATATATTTTATTAATTTATCGGGCTGTATGTGTGTATGTTTGTTACTCTTATAGTTGTAACGGGTGAAAAGATTTGAATTAAGAGTACACGGTGTACGACCTGTAGGAACAAATAGGGGCGCACCCACGAAACTAGGGGTGACTAACTGAAAAAACTAATTATAAATGAAGTAAACGATAAATTATCAATTTAAGAGAAGCGAAATCGATTTTGAGGAATTAGGTTTTTTTGTTTACTAAGAACTCAAAATCTCAAATTTTAGATAAGACTAAGTACTGTAAGATGTGTACCTCTTTATTGAATACTCTAATCAAAGTGTTAAATACCCAATAGTTTAATTTTTACTACGTATGCTTGAATATTGAAATTACAAAAAAATATTAGTCTTTTCTGGCTTTTAAGTCACTGAAAGGAATATGAAAGCTATAAACAATAATAAAATTATTGCATTCAAATTATTTGAGTCTGATATTATACACATAAGACATAAGTAATTACTATTTTTAAGAATATGAATTTAGCATAATTTTAGTTTTCAAGAGCTGTACAAAACACCAAAGGAGTTATAGTATTGTAGATTTTTTGTACTATTGTAATAATTATTTATTAGATATAATATTATTTTAATTTTATTTTTATTTAGAGTACATTTTTAATCGTAACTGAATATTGATGTACCAAGGAACCAAATGTCCTGGGGCCACAGAACCCTAAGCCATTGTACTTACCAAAGATGTAATTAAAATTAATAAAATGAATTAAAACATTTCGTAATTTCATTTCTATTCTCCACAGCTTATAAAAAACAAAAGCATAAAATAGCTATTTAGTCTTAGTCGGGAATTATTTGTACACAATATCAAAGTAATAGGCATTAAAATAACTTTTTTTAGGAAATATTTACTAATTACTGTACGTTGAAATATACTTTAAATGATTATTCCATTCTTTGCGGTAGATTTCTTATTTAATAATTTACGTATCGGGCCCCAAAAAACTTATGTACTTAATATAGTTTTGAGAATAATTGAATGGATATTTTTTACAAAAGCTGACGGATGGCAGTTCTTCTAAGTAGAACCTTTTAAAATTTTCAATTATTTAAACGACGTTTACAATACAATGTTAAAATACATATAATATATTTTGAAGTTTGACATTTTCTTTACATTTAATTTTGTAAGATAAAATCACTGAGATTCCTCTCTTAATGTAATTGTTGCTAGAGGCGTTGTGTTAATTGTGTCTTAAGTCAACATTAAACATTTATATTACTAGTAAATTTCGCGAGTCTTAGTATTTTAAATTGTAAGACTTACTATATTACTTCAATACATATTATAAAACGAAGTCCTCCGCCGCGTCTGTCTGTTCGCGATAAACTCAAAAACTACTGCACCGATTTGCATGCTGTTTTCACCAATGGATTAAGTGGTTCTCGAGTAAGTATATAACTAGCGGAACCCGCAGCTTTCCTCGCGCTAAATCTAGGAAAAACCCCCAGCGAAGAATGTGAAAGAGAGTTTGTTTGTCCTTTTTCACGTCATAATAGAGTTACAAATATTGACGTGATTTTTGTGAGGAGATACAAGTTAGAGCAGAGCTGGAGGCAAGAGTGACATAATGTTTTTTTAGCGCGAGAGATTATCTCATTCCTACACGACTAGGAAAGCGCGATATAAAACAACCTACAATAATTATTCATAGTCAATTTACTTCATACTAATCGTTAACACGTACAAAAAGGCGAAGTATGAATCCGTCTAGTTCCGTGGTTAGCTACTAGGCTGGTGTTACGAATATCTTTTTTAATAATAATAATAATAACTTTTATTCGATAATACAACAAATGACACACTTAAAGGGTTAGAGTTTCCTTTTAAGCATATAGAATGCCTGTGCCAGGAGACTCCTTGCTTTGCATGTCTTAAACTACCACTCTCATTATGCATGTGGATGACAGTTTATGCACAAAATACAAAATAGAGCAAATCAATACAAATAGCCTACAATAATACAAAATCAGAACTCAAAATCAACACATTATACTCTGTGTGTGTAATACAGAATAGAGCAAATCATTTCAAATAGCCTACAAACAATATCAGATAGTTGATACACTACACTGTACACACATATAACTTTAAATACATATACATCACTGGAGTACAAATATTCTGTGCCCAACCCGCGACCGCTGGCGCAGCAAGTAGGGTTGATTGAAAACTGAGCCGAACGAGTCGTCACAATACAATATTATTTACCTAGCCGCCGTCATTCCGGAACTTACCTTTCAATCAGAGATAATGAATTTTTCTTATAAATTTAAGTCTTCATAACTATCACTAGTTTACACGGTTTTCATACCCCAGCTGAAAGTTGTTATTTTTTTATTCATATAGGTAGAATTATCCAGAAAAAATAATAAAAAAATTCTGTCACGTCTGGTTTAAGAAATATTTATTAACTTAACTGAAATACATAATTTTGGTATTAATACTAAAAAAAATTAAAAATGACTAATTTTTGCTTTCTTTTTATAGCTATTTGAATAGGTTTTTCTTATATTAGACCAACAGTAATCCACTAACATGTTTTCATCCCAGAATCCTTGATGTCGTTCTTCAAAAATCTTTAAATCTTGGTGAAAATGTTTCCCTTGTTCGTTACTCAGACTTCCTAAGTTTTCAGGGAAAAAACTCAGATGCGAGTGCAGGAAATGAACCTTTAATGACATGTTTACTCCCATCTTATGAAAATTTTCCAATAAATCGGTAACAATTTCTTTATAATTTTCACTTTTTTTATTTCCCAAAAAATTTTCCACAATTAGTTTGAATGACTTCCAAACAGATTTTTCATTCACAGATAAAAGGCTTTCAAACTGAGAATCTTTCATAATTTTATGGATTTGTGGGCCAACAAATATACCTTCTTTCAGTTTTCCCTATGTGATGTTTGGAAAGTTTGTAAATATCGGAAAGCATCACTGTTTCTGTCAAGCGCCTTCACAAAATTTTTCATGAGCCACAATTTGATGAGTAAAGGGGGTAGAGTGATGTTATTGGGATCTGCCAACAGCTCGTGTTTCATGTTCATTTTACCCGGAATATACTCATACCAAATAGGTCATTTTTTTCTTACATAATGATGTTGTTTCGCTCTACTATCCCACAAACAAAGGAAACAACAGTATTCTAAGTTTTCTCCATATCATTGGTGAACCAAATGGAAGATAAACGTTTTCTTCTAATGACTACTGGAGTAAGACGATTCTGCAGCTTTCCCAAAACACATGATGCACCCACTTTTTATCATGATTTGCTACAGGAAATCCAAAATAATGAAGATCTGTACTTTTTAACGAATCTACAATAGGTCTTCTCTTTTTTGGAAATATAAACTGTCCACAAACAAAACAAAAACGATCAGAACTTTGTTTACACTTTCTTTTAAACATTTTAAATTAATTCCGAAACAGATGATTGTCGTTTGAAGCGAACAAATAAACAATAAACTGTCGTCACCACCTTAGATAGTTTAAAAAAAACATTTGACTGCAGAAAGAAATTGTGACGTGTTAAAATATTGCTGCTAACATTTTTAGGTTTAAGGAAGGTAGATAAACATATTTTTATATATTTATTTTGGGGTATAAAAAAAAATTATCTATTACTATTTAGTTTTACGACTTTTCTTACATATCCGTACCACCCTTAACTTCTCACTCCTTCTCTGTATGGAGAGCCTACTTTGAAACTTTTCCTAGTATAGTTGTTATGTATATTCTAGTTACATCACACAACCCGTTTTTTATACAACATCTGCGCCACATATATGTCACTTTTATCCAATCTTTTAGCCATATCAACTATGGCTTTATATTTTAGTCCCCCGAGATTCAGAAACATATACGAGTTAAAATTGTTTCCAATGCTTATGAAAAAAAAATTAAAAATAATAATGATTAAGTATATTCATTAAGTATAATAAAATTATAACTGAGTTGAAATTGAACTTAAATATTTTTTGGGAAAATTTTAAAATCTGAACAGTCATTATTATCGATACAGAGGCCAAATCTATAGCTCTTACAGTTTTGTCTGTCTGTGACCGTATCACGAGAAAGCCAGACTTAGCTGGTTATCCGGTTATAACTGGTTGATTTTATTGCGAAAAAATATCTCTTTTCAAAGAAATGTATTCTAACTGTCTAGAGACGAACCTGAATGTTGGGACATTATTAAACACAGCGCCATCTAGTTCTGTGGTAAGCTACGAAGCTTGTGTTACGGATGTGTATATTATAAATATAAACACCCATGACTGGAGTACAAACATCCGAATGGTGCGTTGGTGAGTTGCTAGTTCCATATAAAAAGTGAGAGAAAATAATATTTTATTTTTTTATGTTGTCTGGTAATTTCTAAAGTTAATTATCCTTTTTAGTTAGTCAAATAATAATTGTAACGTATAAAATCTGGTTCAAAGTAAAATCACGTATAATAGTATCCGACACAACATAAATCAATTATTACAGTACATTAATTAAATGTATAGGGAGAATCATTACCGACCTAAATAACAAAGGAGATCGGGAACTTTGGGTCCTTTATACTGTGCCTGGTAACACGTGATTAATTGATATGAGTAATGGAAAACTTTATTAGAATCTCATCCCATGAATTTTAGATTAATGGATGATAAAGCTACTTTCATGTATTTGGGTATTTTGTAAGTTACTTAATTGTAACGAGCTAGGAGCCTTTAGGGATGATTTTGGCTTAAACATATTATAGCCGAAGACCTAACATTAACCGTTTTCAACTAATATTTTAGCTGAAGTTATGGTGATAAAGAAAAGGAAAGACGAGTAAAGGGCTCTTTGGAGCTGTCATTCACCAGACACGTGCATATTTGAGTACATTACGCTGATAACCTCTTAGACGGTATTACTTCCCCTCTGGAGCAATTCCTTACGAGCTTGAAGGCCTAGAGTAGAGCCCCTAGAGTCTAACATGGGAAGTACATATTTAATTTCACTACTCATGCGAAACTCTATGTCACGTCTAAAACTACTATATTATACTCGTAATTTTTGATAGATTCAACTAATTTACCTGACGTGGAGAAAAAAACTGAAAACAACCTCGTTTGTTAATTGTTTATATATATTCTATTAATAATGAAGATTGATTATGAAACAGTAGCAATGCAGTTTTGACTAACATGGCTACAGGATTTTGCAAACTGTAGATTCGGCCTCCGTATTGTATTATTATTTTAATTAGATTTCGTAAAAAATAACCAATATTCTTTATGTTAATTATAAGGTTCACTGACTAAAGAATTGATAAACTTAAACTTATAGACTTGAATTTCATAACGCTTATATTTTTTATAGTTTTCTCTCTAATTTCTCTTTACATTACTTTTTAAGTTCATAAATTATTCATAACAGCAATTGTCATCCCTCATTATTATTTCCTTTATCTAAAGAAAACGAAATATATTCCATTTTCAAAGAGTGTTTACTTCATAAAAAGTAAACTGGGGGACCTTATAATTCGATAACGAGCCTCATAAATCAATTAGGTATGTATGTCGTAAATTTTGGATTGTTTTTCTTATATTTCTCGTTATTAAGTCAAGTTAAAGTAGGTCTGCTTTTTAAGCAAGAACTTTATTGTTTCTCTTTGTTTTATTATTCTATTTTCAATTGCATTTTTAGATTTTTTAAGGACATATTATTTCTAATACAATGTCTACAAATGAATTACAACTTTATAAATTAACGATGATGATGACGGTGATGACAGCTTAATGTTCTGAGGTATCTAAACTTAACATAACGATTTACATAAAAAACATGCCTAATTTTCGAGACATTACTTCACAACAATCTTACACAAAACTCTAATATACGTATGTATACATATATGTATGTATGTATGTATGTATGTATGTATGTATGTATGTATGTATGTATGTGTGTATGTATGTATGTATATGTAAGTATGTTTATACCACCTGCACTTATGAACCCGCTACTGCATAATTTCTTTCACATCCATGGGTTGACTGGAAGAAATCTCTCATAGGGATAAGTCCACCTTTACCTATACCTTTTAATATTGAATTTATTTGTAACATTTTTAGGTACAATAAAGATGATGTATTTCTTAGATTAAGTCACTTGATAATGAAATAATAACAGTATCAAAGAGGTTTTGTATATTTTTATAAAAACTGTCCCTTATACTACTTAATTTCTACGTCAATTAAACTTAACTCAACCTTCTGTAGATTATAAAAAGCAACGATGCTTAAAAGACAAAATACGCGACTCAATTTATTTTTCCAATTCTTTTCAATTCTTTAGTTCAGTGGCTTAGAGAAGTAAATATTTAAGACGTGGAAAACATTTCAATGTCAATATATATTTTTTCATATCTTATTACTTTTTCAATAATAGGTAAATCACGTAGACTTATTAAATATTCTTTATCCTATACATAGGTAAATCGATTATTTTTTTACGGTTCCGTACTCAAAGGTTAAAACGGGACCCTATTACTAAGATTCCGTTGTCCGTCTCTCTGTCTGTCTGTTCGTTTGTCACCAGGCTGTATCTCATGAACCGTGATAGACAGTTCTTAGTAGTACAGTATCTCGGAGATAGTTCTACTGCTTTAAATCTTTGGTATTTAGATTTAGACTTTCTGAAAAACCGCAATTTTTATACATTTTCCGAAAAACTCTGTCTAAAACTCGGTTTTTTGTATAGAATGCATAATATAGTAAGATGAAATGTTTTTCTTAAACCTATATAAGGTATTTACTTAAACAATATTTATGTCTACGATACGTTCTTATTAGAAAATAGAATAATATTTTTTAGTATCTACTGTCTGAAATACATTTATATTCTTTTATATTAGAAATGTATTCTAGGTAATATTAAGAATTCCTTTTTGCAGCTCATATTCTTCGAATAAAGAAAAGGCTGGAGACATTTTTGGGCTTAATTTTTTGTACCCATTTATTACGTGCCAGAAATATTTATTTTACTTTAATATGATTTGCCAAGCCATTTTAATATCTGAAGTATAAATATTATTTTTAATGTAAACAATATAATTTTTCGCATAAAATGGCATTAAAAGTTTTTACTTACTGTCAAACCCAGCAGAAGTTAGATGAATGTTAAATATTTAACTTGGGACCGTTCAAGGAGGAGACAAGAAACTTCAGCCCTTAATATCCATCAGTACATAGATAGATTCTATTAGGTTTTAAATATAAATGGTGTACAAACGGATTCCACATCAAGTCCCAAAAATAAACTGTTTACCTACATAAGTATTCATCACTTCATCGAAGTAACTATTGACGTTTAAAACAAAAAAATATTTTTTTTCTACATCTTTTTAAAACATTTACCAGATTTACATACACTGATAATAATTAATAAAACATTTTCGATCCATTGAAGAATGAACGTTAGATTTTTAATCCAAAATTGTCAAAAGCCTCTTATAATAATGTAGAGCTCACGTGAAAATAATTATGCTATATCGCCATAACTGGTGTTTATCTCGATACAAGACTATGTTACATAATGTATTACAGAAATTTCCATTAAAATGCAAATTATAATTTAAATTATAATTAATATTTTTTACTTTATCACATGCGAAAAATAAGAGTAATAAAATATGAATAGATTTTATGGATAAATTAATTTCTAATCTTTAAAATTTAATTTACCTAAAGATAAAATTCAAACCCAATGTTAAAAATGTGCATATTACTTTTATTTTGTAATTCCTATAGGGTAGCAATTTAAATTAAGTTTAGCTGAATTTAATCAATTAAGAGCTTTTGCAGCACCGCCCTTTATAACATAATTTTATTCGAACAAAGCATAATCCCGCGCTATACCAATTCAGTATTGAAAATTTGTAGTAAGAATTTAGAGAAATACGGCAGATTTTTCTAACTAAACGATAATTATTATTAGAATTATATTTTGTTTATTTTTAGTTAATATATAACTATTAGTTATATTAGTTTAATAATTGTAAAATTTAAGAAAATTTTTCTTAAGTCCGAGTCGGAATCGCGCACGAAGGGTTCCGAACCGTTATTTATAACAATTAAGCTTATCCCCTAAATTGTATGAGCGCCCCTACAACTCAAAGGGCTATCTTAATTGGCATCAACTATGTATGTATGTGGACACTCTTTAATTTCCAACTTTTTGATTTTATGGAAATTACCTTTTATTTGTCTGTAATATGATGACACCTTGCTTTTTGCCAATTTTCGTGATTTAGGTCAACAGGAACTACCGGCTAAAGGCTTTCGAACCAAAACCTTAGAAACCAAAAATAGGGTACAATTACAGTTGACCTAGAATTGTAAAAATTTCGTAATCTAATCTAAATAATCTTAATTTGCCCATATTTTTTTATCGTGTTAAGTCAAGACCTTGATTTTTATGTTGTTGTTGTCCTGGCCGATTTCCACCACAGCGACTGTTATTACTGGTTTCGCTCTAGTCAGACTTAGGGTTTTGTCGTTCTAACCTTTGGTGCGCTCTTGCATGACTTGTATATCCGAATTTTATTTATTGATTTTTATATACCTAATATAGGGACTATAGACCTTAGTATCTGGTATAAATTCCAACTTGCTAGGTCCACCCGTTCCTGAGAATATTGGTGGTGACACACGGATAGACAGACGGACCGGAGACTGATCTTATAAGGGTTCCTCTTTTTATCTTCTGAGGTACGGAAACTTAAAAATGATTACTAATGACATAAGATTCGATATAGATCTCAAAGATAGAATTTTCAAGCTTTTATATTTAAAATGACTGCAAAAGTTATAAATAAACATTCCAAGAAGGAGACTAATTTTTTTTACACTGAAAAAGGTTAGAGAAAATAAATTGGTAGCAAAAAATAGTATTTCCTAAGAAATAGACCACAGAATACTATGACATTTAATATTAAAAGTAGAGCTCTACCCGCTACGGATGTTGTCTACGGAAAATGTGCTGTTTTATTTTGTAAGTACTGTTAAATATGTATTAATTTGCATAAGGGTTACCTATTACAGTATCACTTATATGATCTTTGTTATAATTTATCTGAAATAGTATACCTACTACTTTTTATAAGCTTTTTAACATGAGATATTACTTGTTTTGTTTATTTAGGTCAAATCTTGCAATGACTTTTATGAACTAATTCTACATCTAGGACCGCATGTGAATTGTTATATCTGCAGCTATGCAGTACTAAATTTTATATACATGTTCAATTATTATAACCCGTTCAAAGCTCTACTATAAATTGGCTGCTACGGCTAAGGTTAGTCGGACTAAGGCTCATCAGCACTCAACGGCACTTTTAAATTTTCGATAGTTCATTAAACAATTATGATTTAGTTAATAAAAAAAACAATAATCATTAACACGGCACAGGTTGGTGCGAATTAAAATGTAGTCAGCTTAATAGCTTAATAATTTAGCTCTAAGCTGAGGCATTAAACCGTGCGTGGGTGTTGTACTTTGTATTTCAATAAATTGACAAAAATAGTATTGCAGTGTTGTCATCAGCGATTTTCATTTATTCGAGATTGTTTTATATAGTAAAATTTCCTAAGTAAATTTCAGCTACATTGTTTGTTTGTTTTAATGTATCATTATTAAATATTGCGGATGGTTTCTAGTATACACTTTTCTGGCCTAATATAGTATACTAATAAAATAGAGATTCATATTAAATAGATCATTTAAAAGTGTAAATATAAATAATCAAACATACTTTATCTTTTAAGACAATAAGACATTATGACACAAAAACTTACGTTGTACTAGAGACTTATCAGTTATCCTTGACTCTCTCTCAAGAGCGTCCCTAGACACAATTTACGTGAAAACAAATGAAGCTTAGTCTCTGGCTACAAAAGCGCTTACGAAGGTTCAGAGTAAAAAAGTAAGAAAATAAATAATATCATATTTTTATTTATCGCTTGTACCAAATAGATCTCTCAATAGATCTAAAAATAGAGCAAATTCAATATGAAATAAGACCTTTAGCATAAATTTAACAATTCTGTTCCATCACGTGTACATAGATGTGTGTATTTTCATGCAGAATATTTTAGTCCATCCAGCCTTTATAGGTTAAAACTTACAAATTGGCCTAGATATTCATAGATACCATTGTGTTATATTAATATTATAAACACCAAATTGTTGGCATAATACTATTATATTACTATTTGGCAGTATTGAATACAAATATTTTGAGCCCGTGATATTTAATTGTGCTTACGGAATTCTAAACAGTTAAATAAATTATACCTTTGATTTGCGTAATATGAAAGGTAAAACAAATATTTACTGTACAGTTCTTCGAGGTGTTGTTGGTTGGTTCAGAGGTCCTGGGGTCTGGCTGTCTATCAAAAAGATGACACCCTGAATTGTCCCGGACTATGAGAAAAATAAGAGAAGAGAGTGCATTGTCGACTGGTGATTACGTACATGTGTATTATGATACCTATATTTGAATCGCTAATCCTAATGTTATAATAAAACACTTACGAAATACGATTAAATTTCAAATTATTGTCTACCTTAAATTTTTTACGAAACCAAAATCATAATGAAAATATTTAATTCAACATAGAAATTGTTACAATTTCTTACTGAACGTCATGAGTCTGCTACCAGTTCGGAAAGAAGAAACCTCTGACCTGAGAAGAATTGGCGAAAGAAACTCAGTGGGACTAATATTTTTTTATCTCTCTTTTTCTATATAAATTGCGAATTAACAATAATTCTATATGCTGAAATAGCCTGGCAGCGATCATATCATTCCCAAGGCGTACTTTCTTCTAAAAGGTTAGCTTTAAAAAATATTATGGAAGACTAAATATATCTTAGAAAGATTGCAACATGCGTATGCATTTAGCCTTAGCAGAGTATAATTGAGAATATATACACTAACGGTATATTTTTACAAGCCTTAATTTCTGATCATCCTGTTGGTCTCAACCCTCATGAATCATGTGCTTACAAGATGTTTTCAGTCACGCAGTCTCTACGAATGTGAACACCGCGGCGCCAACACGATGATTGATATCCTCGTTAATACTCAAACAGTATGAAGATACGAATATAAAAATTATGGTAATACTTGTAATTAAATTTCTAAATTATTGGTATAATATAATAAAATTACTAAATATACTTTCAAAGTATATTTAAAAGAAATACACCCAAAGTAACTTTGCACTTAAGCTTAAATATTGTTTCCAAAACTTAACTTTATTAAAGTTGCAAATATGATTTTTTCTGTCATAAAATACCTATTGCTTTCAAGAAAAAACATATTTGTACAAAACGTAATATATGGTAATATTGATGTTATCTTTTCATGACTCTGTCATTTACAGAAGTACACGTTATAAAAATAAACAATACAAGTTTTTTGCCTATGGCCCTGTTTGAAGGTAAAATTTTCTTTTTTATTTGATTATGTCAAGCATTGCGCCCTTGAATTATTAAAATAAGCATTGGCTACCAAACTTAACTTGGTGTTTTTCGGATAAGCTTTAATTCATAATATTAAATTTTTAGTCAAGTAGATAAACATAAAAAGGAAACCCGATAAGATTTATAAATACAAATCCTTAGAACCAAACGGTTCTAAACCAAAACCTATATAGTTAGGTATATAAGAGAATTGCCAATTCAATTAAAGACAAAACATCTATGTACTTTTAAAATAAACTCATTTCTGTACGACTGAGTAAAATTTGAATAAAATATTTAAAACTAGCTAGTCTTTATTTTCGACATTTGTCATTACCTATTCCAATATTTTCTTTATGTCAAAATTTACAAATGCACAGTGTATGTGTTGATTGGCACAGTTCGCTTGATTGATATACTTATGATAATAGGATACGTTGATAATAGGCTTTAACCCAGTTCAGATGAGATCACTGAGTCAAAATATTCCTATATTTCTATATATTATGTACCTACGAAAAACGAGATACACTACTCACTAAATCACGAAATCTGAGAAAATATAAACGCTACAAACTTGAAATCTCTCAGGAATGAATCTATTCTAATACAAAGTATGTATTTTCTAAGAAAGGATTTCTGAAATTCAACTCCTAAAGAAGAAAGAGAGCAAAAAATATTTGGAATTTTATGTGAAAATTCTTTATTTGTAAGCTACGCACGAAGAGGCGTGGGTAAATATAACTAGTGTTATATATATTTTGATTATCCGTTTACTCTGGACCAAAGCAAGTTGATAATGTTATATTTAGTTTAAATAACATTTTCGAATTGCGTTGATTCGACTGTACTTCTTCTTTTCTTACTAGCTTACTGCATAAAAACATAAAACATATTTTATAAGCATGGAGTAGGTTAGGTTAGGTTAGGTTAGTAAATTTGTAAGTAAACAAAAAACATTATGTAAGTAAATTTTGATATGAATGCGGATTATATTTCTCTGACGTGTCGTGTCGTGACGCGTCAGAACGCAATCGGTTTTATACATTTAGTATGGTAGCGTTCATACTTGTAATGCGTAATGCGTTATGATGGCTTGTGTTGTGTTGTGTCGCATCAGAAACGATCCCGGTTGAGTCAGAGAGGAGGGGCGGGGGAACGGCGTCGTCATAACACGTCAGATAAATGTGCAAGTGTGACGCGTCAGAGTCACATTTGGGTTTTATTTTGGTAGATATCACAATGTGATTTATGATACAAAAGATATATTAGAAGATATATTAGAAATAAAATTTTAAATTCTGACAATAAAATTAAAGCTACTTGGGACGTGATTACTCGTACGACTGGCAGATCTAAGCCCGCTAGTGAACCTATCCAATTGTTAATTAATAATGCTACAGTGAGTTCCAATGAAGATGTTGCAAATTCATTTGTAAGTTATTTTTCGAAAATCCCTGAAAAGGTCACATCTTCTTTAAAATCCTCTACTTCAGATGCAATAATTTCTTTGAAAATTCATACTCCTCAATGTGATCACCAATTTAAATTTTCATATGTAGATGCGAATGAAATAATTAAAATATTTAAAACTATTAATCTTAAAAAAACTGGTGATTTATGGGGCATGTCTGTTAAATTACTTAATACAATAATAACAAACATTGCACCACAATTGTCTCTTATATTCAATAAATGCATAGATACTGGAATATTCCCTGATCTTATGAAAATTAGTAAAATAATACCTCTTTTTAAAGATGGTGAAAAAAATGACCCTGGCAATTATAGACCTATTTCTATATTGCCATGTATGAGTAAAATCTTTGAGAAACTTATTTTAAGTCAACTTCTGACTCATTTTAACGCAAATAATATTTTCCATAGTGAACAGTATGGTTTTACTAAAGGCAGATCTACAGCCGATGCGGGGATTGCGCTTCTTAGACATATTTATGACGCTTGGGAAAAATCACAGAATGCAATTGGAGTTTTCTGTGATTTGTCTAAAGCTTTTGATTGTGTGAAACATGAAACTCTTTTGCTTAAATTTGCTCATTACGGTGTACGTGGTATTGCTCTCGATCTACTTGCTTCTTATCTTACTGATAGAGTTCAGAAGGTCGCAGTAAATAACGTCAACTCTTCTGGTTCTCCTCTTAGAATGGGTGTTCCGCAAGGATCTATCCTAGGTCCATTTTTGTTTTTAGTTTATATTAATGATCTCCCGTTTTATGCCGATAAGTTGTGTGATATTGTACTCTTTGCGGATGATACCTCCTTAATTTTTAAAGTTGATAGAAAGTCAAATAATTACGACGAAGTAAACAGTGCATTATCGCATATACTTCACTGGTTTAACATTAATAATCTGGCTTTAAATGCCAAGAAGACAAAATATATGCAGTTTTTATTACCTAATGTAAAAAGACAGAATTTGAATTTGTATCTCAATAACGACACATTAAATACGGTAGATTCCACGGTCTTCTTGGGATTGACATTAGATTCGGGTCTGCAATGGGGTCCCCATCTCTCGTCTCTTGTGAGTAGACTGAGCTCAGCTGTTTTCGCTGTTAGAAAAGTCAAGCAGCTAATACTACGGGAGGTAGCGCTATAGTTGAACAAGTCATTTCATACCGGCTGAAAATCACAACACTAATAGTTTTCCCCTTACCTATAACAACTCCGAACGTCAGCTGCTCAGGTAGCGGTGGAGGTAAGAGAGGCAGCATGAGAAAGTCATTGGAAAAAAATCTGCTCCGATGAATTTTATACCGCGTAAAAATGAATTATATGATTGTTTCCATCACATTTTTGAAGAAAATCATCGTCAGCTGTATTGACGGTGGGGGGTTATATGTCAGTCGCGTACATGAACCTCATAGAAATTTTCACAAAAAAAGTCATTTTATACCTTATGAAATTTATACATCTTAATTTTTATACTTTTAAAATAACAAAGACAATCGTCAGCTGCATTTTTGATGGGGGTAAGACCGTCAGTCAGCGTGATAAACATTTCGCGAGGTCAATGCATTTGAGAGTTGCATAGTCTCTTTGAAAAATAAACTGACGATCTTTACATCCACAAACAATTAGCTGACGACGACTTATGTTTCTTGAACAATCTAGTTATCTTACGCTTAGAAATCAATAAGTATAGCACTTATTAATCTATAATCTAATGGCTCTCGCAAGTTTGTATGACAGTTTTTCATTTTTGGGGCTAAAGACTTTAAATTTCGCAGGGAGGTAGTTAATTGTTAGTAAAAATCCACTAAGAACTAATTTTGTGACAGGGCCGGCTTAAGGAGGTCTGAGGGCTCTCGCAAGTTTTTACGAAATTCTTTCATTTTTTGTGTTACAAATTTAAATTTTGGCAGGGAGTTAGTTTATAGTCAGCAGATAGCTTTTAAAATTATACAAATCAGACACTCTTCCATCACACAGTAAATATATTAAGAAAGTATAGCACAGCGAGCAATGAGGAGAGGAAGGGAGACGTCCACACATTACTTATATGAAATAGAAAGCCGCGCGGCGCAGGAGTTACATATTAATTATGGGTTCTGAAATAGCTGGAGTAATTTTGAAGAAACTTTCAGTCAATCTACAGATCAACCCAGCGAGTGTTCGAATGAAGATTAGTAGCGAATAAGAAAATGAACGTAGAAGCCGCGGGTATTGCTAGTTTCTTATAAATAACACCGCATTATAATTATGTATTTTGTGTCGGTTTAAAACTATATTATAATACTAGCAATTCCTGTTGGAATCCACACTCCGCCCGCGTTCTAATTATTATTAAAAATAGGGATTGTTGGATGAAAATTTAGGGTTATGATTATTTATGGGTATAACATATTTGGTCTAAAAATAAAAAATAGCCTATCTAATCTCAGATCTACCAAATAAACACAAAAAAATTCGTAAAAATCGGTTAAGCCGTTTCGGCGGAGGTCAATAACAAACACTGTGGCATGAAATTTTTATATATTAGAATTTAGATGTTTTTTAACAAACGAGTATTGAGTATATCTCTCGCCCATTTCCGATATTGACAGAGTCAGATAGGTCATTGTTAGGGGTGAGACCCACGCCTCTGTTGTTGTTTTGAAGTTGTAAAACTTACCTATACAAATAAATAAAATTGTTTATTGTCTATTTGTAATACCAAAATAAAAACTATTTACTAAATTCAAATGAAATTTTATAAGATTTTATATTTAACTAGCTGTCCCGTGCCCACTTCGTTGGGCAAAATGTTAATAATCCTTTTTAGTACAGAGTGTTTAAATAATTTAAATTATTTTATTAATATTAAAAATTAAATTACCTATACTAATATTAAAAAACTACTTTTTGTAACTTAACTATAAAAGTTAGACATATGTTGTCGTTGACTTTTTTGTAGGCATTTTCAAGCTCCACATCTTTTCTCTAGAACTCAAAAATATATCTTTCATAGTTAAAGCAGCGTTCGTAAGAAACGCTTTCATTCGACCGTTTTTTCTCCGATTCACTTTGCAAAACGGACACCACGTTAAAGCCTTTTTATTATTCGGTTTTTTATATAACCTATGACACTTAGCAATAATGTGGCTTTCTATTGGTGAAAGAATTTTTAAAATCGGTTCAGTAGATCCCGAGATTACCCCTTACAATTTAACAAATATACAAACACACAAACTTTACTTCTTTATAATATTAGTATAGATGAAATTAATTTGTACAATTTTATTTCTGTCTGCCACTCTGTTTTTTCGGCTAATCCCCAAAACAGCTGGACCAATTTTTACGGAATTTTCAATGTCCGATCATCTGCAGAATAGTTAAAATTCCTATACCTATATAGTTATCAGAACAATACGTAGTACATAGAGACGGACCCGAGCGAAGCTAGAGAAAGAGAGAGTATTATGCACAAGAAATTATAAATAAAGTTATTATTATATAATTCTTGTAATCTTAAAAACTTCTTCTTCTTCTTCTTCTTTCTGCCTCATTCCCAACTTTATTTGGGGTCGGGCCTTCTTGTGCATCTGCGCCAGTGTAACCTGTCCTGCGTTATCAACGGTGGGATATTTTGTTTCTTGAGATCTTTTTCGACAGTGGATAGCCATGTGGCTGATGGTCTTGTAATCTTAAAAACTATCAATCTAAAAATGGCAACGCGCAAGCAGTCGCTGAGTCAATCGAGTGTGCATGTAACTACAGCGTTTGTGCGTAATTCCAAGCCTAAGATAACTAGAATGTTAAAGAAACATGAGTCGTCGCCAGCTGATTGTTTGTGGATGTAAAGATCGTGAGTTTATTGTAAGAGACTATGCAACGCTCAAATGCATCGACCTCGCGAAATGTTTATCACGCTGACTGACGGTCTTTCCCCCATCAAAAATGCAGCTGACGATTGTCTTTGTTATTTTAAAAGTATAAAAATTAAGATGTATAAATTTCATAAGGTATAAAATTACTTTTTTTGTGAAAATTTCTATGAGGTTCATGCACGCGACTGACATATAACCCCCCACCGTCAATACAGCTGACGATGATTTTCTTTAAAAATGTGATGGAAACTATCATATAATTCATTTTGGCTCGGTATAAAATTCATCGGAGCACTTTTTTTTTTAATGACTTCTTCATGCTGTCCCTCTTAGTTCCACCGCTGGTGCGGCGACTGACGCTCACTTTACTGATCTCTGACCTCTAAACAACTGTTTGAAATAAAATTCATTCGGGATGAAATTCCTAGAAAAAATACAGCGCTACCTCCCGTAGTATAACGGACATTGATACTGCCAGACTTGTTTACTTCAGTTATTTCCATAGCATTTTATCTTATGGTATTTTGTTGTAGGGTAATGCAGCGGACATTAAATCGATATTTATTCTACAAAAAAGGGCCATTCGGGCTATTTATAACATAAGCGCTCGTGATACTCTCCGCGGACTTTTTAAAGAAATAGGAATTCTTACGGTTGCTTCGCAATATATATATTGTAACATTATGTTTGTTCGGCAAAATATTAATTGCTATTCAAAGCACAGCGACAAACACAGTATAAATACAAGAAATAAGGATAAACTTGTAACACCCAGTTTTCGCCTACAAAAGGTAAACAGATCGTTTATGGGGCAAGGTGTACGCATGTATAATAAAATTCCACAGTCCATATTGAACATGCCTTTGAGGCAATTTAAATCAAAAATTAAAAATACGTTATTGAATAAAGCTTATTACACTATAGCGGAATACCTGGTAGATGTAAATGTGTGGGATTAGGGACTGTTGTGTCTCACGTAGGATAAATAGATAAATTGTAATACAATATTGTTACCAAATATTTTTTTTGAAAAGAGCAACTGTTGAGTTTCTCGCCGGTTCTTCTCAGCAGAACAGCTTTCCGAGCCGGTGGTAGCTTACTCACAGACTTACAGACTGACTTTTAATTTTGATAATGTAAAAATGACGATTCAAAAGAGCTTGTAAAAGTCTATTTGAATAAAGAATATTTTGATTTTGATTTTTGATTTTGAAAATGTAAACAAAAGTGGCTAGCATCATAAATTGAATATCTTCTTCATAATCTGAATCTGAATCGGATAATTCATGGGAGAACATTGAAACATGTCACCTTTCCTAGAGCTGCTATTGATTCAAAATATCGTCAGAAGGCGTCAGAACACGACACATAAATGTGAACACTAGCCATCACGTCACGACACGACACGTCACGACACGTCACGACACATCAGACAAATATAATTCCACCTTGAGTTCCTATAAAAACTTACATCATTTATTTGAAATAATTATTCATCATCATTTATTAATTGTGAAAATTTTTGCATATCATTGTGTGCTTACTGCTTATCGATATTACAACCATATCCTAGAATCTGTCTAGGTCACGGGCAACGTCTTTAAACAAGCAATATTAATATGGACCGACCATTTTGAGTTATGACTTAGAGTGTCGGTCGGTGTAATTCGTTACTTTAGACGGCCCATTATAATAACGACGACCCATGGTTCATTTAAAAATTGTTTATTTTAATTTGTAATAACGTTTTGAGAATTATTCAAGTTTTAAGATATTAGCAATCTCGATAATAACAAGCCCGACGTGGATAAAGTAAGTTGAAAAGTCTAAGGACCTAAGACGTTAGCCTTAAATAATTCCTTTTTCTTCAGGAGGGAGTTATGCTACGCTTTGCTCCCGTCTTGCCTTCTTTTTATTTCAAACCCAGAACCCCCAATTAGTGATTTGTTACTGTCCAACTATTCAGCACATAATGTTTTAGTAAGTACTATTTTGTTATAAATTATTCTGTTCATAACATAATGTGTACAAAAAGATCACAGTTCACCTATTTTATTATATCGTCCAAGATAGATTAGAAAATTATCTAATAATGCCTTTATATGCTCGTGTACAGACCGATGCTTATTTTCATCGTGTCTGGACTTCTCAATTTGCCCGTAATATGTATATCATTATAGAGCTTTTTAGAAAATATTTTATGTAAATACATAATATACAAATACATAATATTTATTTTACGGCTTAAAAATATTTTGATTTATCAACTCATAAACCCCATGTGTTTAAGAATATTAGTATGTAGACTAGGTACTTTGCATAATATGTAATAATATTCTGGTCATATTTGCAAATTAATGAGGTTTTATTTTCTTTTGTGTAGGCAACAGAGAATAAGAAAATCTTATTAATATTCAAATATAACATCCTATGAAAACCATACTTGGGTAAAAATGTAAATAATTAGCCGTAGTATTAACAAATTTTGTAACGTCGTTGGTTTTCATGAATGTGTACATTTATTATAAAGCAATGTTCAAGTCCAAACAAAGCAGCGATTATTGCGAGCCATTTCCTACCTAACATTGTCTTTTAACTTTTTTTTAATAAAACGGTAATGGCTTTAAAAAACAAAGGCTCATATGTTGGCGACCAAAAATTAAATTGTAAAAGAATTGCAACAATGTTGAAAACAGCAATTGAAAAATTATTTCGCATATGTTGAATACTACATACACGTTAAAATTTTTATTACCTTTTTTTAAGCGTTTTAAGCGAGAAGAGTAATTTAAAACGAATAATAATTTAGGATATTTCTACACATTTTTAAAGCCAATATAAAATACTAAATAAAATAATTCAGCAGTAGTTATATTTATTAGTTATTACATTATAATATATAAGTACGTGTATTATTATTTTATATTATAAATTAATATTAATTTACAGATCTATAATAATTATTTATCAGTGTATCTCAATAAAATTGTATTGACTAATGTAACATTAGGCATCACTTGGCAATACAGAGTAATTAATCTTAACCTGGCTATCTCATCAATCTCATGGCGACAACTGGCCATTTGCTACTGTTGAAGGAGGAATCTCAACACAGACCTAAATATGTCAAATTACAATAAAACAATATTGAAAATGTTAAGATATACCTACAAGCAATCAAGAATAATCTATAAATTACTATTAAAATAAAATTCTACTGTTTTTTACCTCATAGATGTATAGAAATATGGTATACATACGTATATATCCATCCATATATAGATTAAATAAAATCTTATGAAGTACTCTCATCTATGCGTCACTGTAGCATTTATTTTGCAATTCATATAAAATTATTATTTTCATTGATATTGTGGTTTCATGACAAACAAAATAAGTTAATCATCAGTAGGTACATATAAATAAAATTGAAGTTTGTTTTTAATTTCAATAAACAGTTTTTCTACAGTACTTGCATCAAAAAATCATCAATCATCAATCATCGTCTGTCTGTCTGTTTGTTCCGGCTAATCTCTGAAGCAGCTGGATCAATTTTGACGGGACTTCCTCTCGCAGATAACTAATGTTATAAGGAGTAACTTAGGCTACCTACTTTTATTTTATTAGAAAATTAAAAAATTGTTTGCAGTATTATTGTCATTTTTGTTTTATAGTCTTAATAGTAAAACAAATAGCAATTAGCACAATTATACTTGAACTAGTATTTAAATTCAACGTTCTGCAAGGAAGCGTAAAATCCTTTCAGAGAATCCGCGGCCTTTCTTTTTAAAAGATTATGCAAATGCTTTTTTAAATGAACTGTTTCTACTTTTTCGAAACGTAGAGGCTAAATTCGCTATAAACAAAAGCGCGAGTACACCAATTTGGTAATTTACTCGAATTTGTCTTCATAATACGCTATTTATAAGCAAGTAAAATTTACTTTTGGCGTTGGTAAAAGGCAAAGGTAAAAATAACTCGATGAAATGAATATGGCTATAATTTTGAAGACATGAAAGGAGAAATCCTTACCTATTATAATTCACTCAACTCACAGTTGGAGTCAAAGTCGGAACCAAAGCTTAAAATGAGGGCTTTTAAAAAAATTAGTTTGATAAGAGCCTACATTTCTTGGCTAGTTCTTCCTTTTATCTTTTTAACTTTTGATTATGATAAGTATTCGTAATTCTTGCCTTTTATGTCGTTATATATAGTTATTTGTGTTGATCTAGTTTATAAACTTATTATTAGTATATATTTTGTATATGTTCATTATTTAGATATATATTAATACAGTATATAAGTACATACAATTTATGTATTATATGTATAATTATGTATGTATATGTATATATGAATATTATATTATATATGTATGTGTGTATATATATATATATATATATATATATATACCTAACCTTAAGGTGTAGGAAATAGCACTAAGATAGAAGGGGCGCAATTTTAATAAAGAGATAATATATATATATATATATATATATATATATAAATCTTGCGAATCATCTTGTCCCAAGTATGGGGAAATTTGGCTGCGCTCTTGTATCCACCGGCCTATTGTATCCGTATTCCGGATACAATATTAACCAACCCTGATTTTTTGTCCAAAGGTTTGTTTCGATGTTTGAAATGACTGGGCGAAAAATTGGCTTGGAGACAAATTTCTTCGTAGGGTGATTTTTGGCGAATATCGTAGTTCAGCCATCGGCCGCGCGAAATTTGGAGGGTGCTCGCGAGCCGCGTATATTTTGCCCCGTATATTTCGCTTTTAATTTATCGATTTTATTGTGTCCCACTTACGAATTATGGGGCCGCACTGGGTTGACGGGTAAAGGCGGAGCGGGGTGGTGCGGGGGTGCGTTTCCGTGTTTATAATATTTGTAAACTACGTATATTTCGATTTTAATTTGTCGATTTTATTGTGTCTCACTGACTACTGAGGGGGCCACTCTGGGTGCACGGGCGGAAACTTGGCTCGGACACAAATTTATTCCTAGGGTGATTTTTGGCGAATATCGTAGTTCAGCCATCGGCCGCGCGAAATTTGGAGGGTGCTCGCGATCCGCGTATATTTTGCTTTTAATTTATCGATTTTATTGTGTCCCACTTACGAATTATGGGGCCGCACTGGGTTGACGGGTAAAGGCGGAGCGGGGTGGTGCGGGGGTGCGTTTCCGTGTTTATAATATTTGTAAACTACGTATATTTCGCATTTACTTTGTCGATTTTATTGTGTCTCACTGACTACTGAGGGGGCCACTCTGGGTGCACGGGTAAAGGCGGAGCGGCATGCGCGTTTTGTGTTTAATATATTTGTTAGCTCATATTTCACAATTAGTGTTCAGACAATACTTTTAACCGACTTCAAAAAAGATGAAATTATATGTTCTTATTACGTTTCTGACATTATATTTAATAAAGCTTTTCATAAAATATTTTAATTTAAACTATTATTACGTCAATATTTTAAAACATCAATAATATGATTTTTATATTAAAAGGCCTAAAAATATCAATAATAATATTAAAGTAGCAATTAAGTAAAGCAATACAATTACCGCCGCAACTACGGTAGTCACACTTGCTATGTCCTTGACCCCTATGTCGGCATTTCTTTGGCGAACGCGGTTTATGTTTTTTAAGGAGTGTTCTTTATATTGATAAACAATTCAAGCGAGTAAACCGCACTAATATTATTTTAAAAACAATCTAACGTAACGTATAATACAAACAAATATTATATTAGGAACAAAATAACCAAATATGTACATAAATTATATATTTATTTCAAGTTAGTATAGTTAGTATAGTTTTAAACGCTTTTGTATTAAAGTATAATTTGGCGCACAGAACTCGTGACAAAAATATTACACGGTTAGTACGACATTTATTTCATTTCAATATAGTTTTAAATGCTATTGCCTTAGAGCATAATTTGGCGCACACAACTCGTGACGAAAATATTACACGGTTAGCACGACATTTATTTCATTTCAATATAGTTTTAAAAATGAATGTTTTAGAGCATAATTTGGCGGACAAATATCTTAAAAAGAAAAAAAATACCTATAATTTAATACGTAATATATTTATTTCATTCCAACATAGTATTAAATGCTATTGTCTTAGAGCATAATTTGACTCGTAACAACAATACTATACGGCTAGCACAAAGTGTCAAGCGCGGTAGTTGTGGTCCATATTGATTACATTCTCTTTGTTGTGGTCGTATTATATCTAATAAAAATTATGTTAAAATATAAAGAACATCCTTAAAAATGTTTTTCTAATTTCTATTTCTTTTCTTCAGTTGACTTAAAAGTTTTGAAGTGCTTGCACGCACATAAGAATATGTAAAAGGGCTAATTTTAATAAATCGATGAATTACAATCCAAAGACATGAATGATACACAAAAACGGTAAGCCACAATTATACCTACTACGTCTTATCGCGGCATTTCTATGAAGAAGGATTTAAGCAAGAAATACATTTTTATTGATTTTGACTTCTTGTAGGCGTTGTTATTTTAAAAAAAGATTATTACAATAAATTATTATTTTATTTACTAATCATGTTAATTTAAAAAATAAATATGTAGAAGAGAAAGAATAGCTTGTGTAAAATCGTGATTGTGAGACACGAGGCAGAAAAATTTACGCGCTTATAGGGTGGCCCACAGAGCCATTAGAGGTCGTGGGTTCGAATCCCGGTTGAATTACATTTTTCTAATTTACTGTTGCTGTTAATTTAGTTAAATTTATGTTAAGTTTAATATCACCAACGGAACCGTATAACATAATACCTCACAAGCAATTCATTTTCTTTTCTCGAAAAATGGATTCCCGCCAAAACCAACCGTTTCATAAAAAGTGGAAAAAGTGACGATTTTAAAACTTTAAAGTGACTATATAGGTGTAAAAAGTGACAGTGAATAGCACAGACTATTTTAAATCTTCAAAATCGAACAATTTGAACCTAATTTGGCATAAAAACTGTAATTTTGTGAGTGACCGATTTTGTTTTTCGTGAACGCTGCTCGATTAAGATCTACGACATATGCTTCTAAATAGTGCATTCTAAAGTGCTCATTGACCTCCACCTATGACCAAAAAACTGAATTTTTTGGACTCCACTAAGTGCGCTAAAAAGGCAAAAAAAACAATTCCAGCAAAATTGCTCTTTTCGCCGTCGGTAAACTTAGACGGTCACGACAGACATCAGAGGAAAACCCATAACAATAGGATCACAAAAAGCGAAATCCCATCAAAATAGCTCCAGTAGTTTCGGAGTTATCTAACATACAAAATTTTGAAAATTGAAACCTAACTTTGGACCTAAATAACTAAGAATCTAGATCGATGCCCCACCCTAGAACTTATTAGACCCAACGGAGCAACTCTTCTTCTTTCCAGAGAAGAAAACAGCACTCAAATCCGTTCAGTGGATCCGGAGATATCGGACTAGATATAAGTTAAGGTACTAAAATGACATGTAAAATTATAGTTTAAAAATTGTTTACGTAAATATTTTACAGATATCGACATACATATTAGATTCTTTGGATATCCTTGTAACTTTTATATTAAATAAAGTCAATTTTGTTAAAAAATTAAAATTAAAAAAAGTAGTAGTAGAATAAGTAATTAATTAAACTAAATCAGTAAAATTAGTATAATTAATTTTTTTTTATAAAACCGAGATTTTGTATAGAAAAATAATATGAATAATAAAATTCAACGAACAAAATTTGTACAATATTTTTCATATTAGTTGATGGGAGGAGCTAAAAGTGCCAAGACATAGGATTATTATCCTATTTATTTTACTTGAAAAATTAAGACTTGAGAAGTTTTCAGTTTTATAAGAATTATTATTTCATATTTTGTGTATAGGTATAATCTGGAACGGGAATCGAACCCGTTACCTGTTTTTCGAAAAAATATGTTTCTTTTAATTCATATCTTTCAATCGTGATCGTAGAGTATACCCTTACCAATACCCCCCCCCCCCTACCTTTACTTCAAAAATTTTAAATTCAGCACGTGCACCCCCACTCCAATTCTAACACCTTCCCAAAACTCGACCCCGCCAATCTTCCCACGAAAACCGACCCCCCCCCCCCAATTTTACCTCACCCCCTTGGAAAAATCGTGTATTACTCCTAAACTACTCAACGGATTTTTATAATATTGGTGTCAGGTAAAAGGGCTTTAGGAGCCGCACCCAATTTTTTAACTTGTCTTCTATTTTTAGCTATTACTTCGTAATCCATTGTCCGATTTTGATGTAAGTTTTTGTTTGGAAGGTGACAAAGTCCTCTTTGATGATAAAAGAGCTGCAGCGCTGTTATTTTTAAGTTAAGTGCTAGTTATTTAGTTGCGGTGAAATTTGTTAAAAATGCAAGCGCTGTAAGCGCTTAAAGCGCTGCAGCGCTGTTATTATTTTCTTTAAATTAAAATTGTTAAAAATGCAAGCGCTTTTCATTCAAAATTGAGTCACAATATTCCATCCCAACAAACACACATTGCAATTTGCAAGTTAGATAAAAGATTGTAATTTAACTTTGATTTTTATTAAAATAAAATTCCGTGCGCAAATCAAATACCTAGAATATTTCTTTACGGTGCCTTCCTACAATTATTATCGATTCAAAGATCTAAAAAGAGAGAAGAGAATATAAGAGATTTAAAAAATAATACGATATAACGATTAAATGTAACCATGCTTATAGAACAAAACGAAATCACATTCGTTTTTCGAAAATATTTTAATTGTTGCAATTAAATATCCATACAGAGTAATGAAATTGATGGCATACCAAAGGTAACCTTTATCCTCATTACTTTTCTTTTGATTATAATTAAAGAATAAATATATCTTATTAAAATAGTTTTGCCGTTTGTTATATTTTCACCTACTAGTCCTAGTCGTCGTGCTCACGCACACATTTACATGTTTCGCTATAGACTACGTCGACACACCAACACGTCCCGCGCCGCGCCGCGCTTGTTCCCGCGCAAATCGCAATACTTGATGAGAAAGCATGACTAGCCGTTTAACATTTGCGAATATGTAGTTAGAATGTGTATTGCGTGCCGTCATTAGGAGTGTTCGTTATATTAGATAACTGAAAAAATACCCTATTATTAATTAATAATCAAATCGCCTATTATATATAATACCTCAGGCAAGCGTTAATTTTTAAAATTATTTTTATTACATATAATACGACCACAACTGCCGCGCTCGACATTTCGTGCTAGCCGTATAATATTTTTGTCACGAGTCGTGTGCGCCAAATTATGCTCTAAGACAATAGCATTTAAAACTATATTGAAATGAAATAAATGTATAACTTCATAAATATGTAATTGGTTATTTTATGACGTGTCATACCATAGATACGACTCGAGCCATTCGAGTGAACTACTTACTACTTAGTACTTACATTCCTTACAACTCGAGTCAGAATTTATCACTCGAGCTGATTTTCGATTAGTTTATATTATATAAAATTTTTAAATAGGTAGGTATATGAAATAAAATGTAAGTATTACGACTAATTAAGTTTCCATGTAAAAGTACAATTTAATTTCAAATAAGAAATTATCAGTTTTTATAGTTCAAAATGAACTTCACTTATTTAAAAATTCAATTTGTTTTTGATTAAGTATCAGTAATTAGATAATAATTAGACTTTTGCTGTAAACTTACAACTAAATATTTCTTATAATAACTAATTTTAGCGTTTAACTGATCTATTCGGCCCGCTGAGTTCCCTCGACAACTCGAGTGCAAACGAACTCGAGTCAAACTTGTTTTCACTCGTATTAATGAGTTTAACAAATTCACTCGAATAAGAATAAACAAAAATGATGAATTAAATTATTTAAAACTCAATGCTTTTACAATAGTTTTAGTTAGTTTATATTGTATTATTTAACAATATAGTAAGCCATGTTTAAAACAAACGATATTAAAAATATCAACTTTTTTAATATAGAACATATGAGATTATAACATCGTATTTATACTGTAAAAATGTGAGAAATTCAATTACTTTACAAATCGTTATAAATTAGTATTTTGCAATTAAAAAATATTTGAAACCTATATTAATACTATCCGAATAACAGCATAACAAGGTGAAAATATGCTTAACTTGAAAATGATTTTCGTACCTATTACCTACGTTTTTATTAGCAATTTGTCGATCGCCGGCCCCTTAAGGAAAATAATAATATTTATAAAATATTTAGGTATTTGAACTATTATTACTTCAATTTTTTTTAATATTAAAAGGCCTAAAATTACCAAAAATAAAATTAAAGTTGCAATTAATATGTCGATTGTCGGCATTCCTTTGACAAAGGCGGCTCTGCTTATGACTTACCTATGTTTTTGTCTTTACTACTTTAGTTGACTTTAAAGCGTTGAAGTTGGAGCACGTACATGAGACAAAGGACTGATTTTAATGAATCTGTGTAATAGTTGTGAAAGTGTCATACTGTATTAGTCTTTAATGCTTACTATGGTATTTGCATTTGGTACCTAGACAGTCTTCAATAAACCAAGCGGTTCGTTAATATCCATCCTGGCCGCTAGTGGTTGCCATTGCCAAGGTTCGAAGACATATTTCAACAGTGACAACCGTTAAATTAAAGGGAGATGATATAAAACGAAGCTACAGCATCAGGAGCTCTGCGTACGTAAAATAAAATGTGTGCAGGCGGTATCAACGGCTATGTACCGCTTCGCGTACCTACTACTAGGATTTGAGGAACTTATTGATAGATGAAGGCCAATGCCCAGTCCCTTCGCCTACTCGTACCCCTAACAAGATTTGCTTCGATTGTTCAGTGTGTGTAGTTACGAGATACAGTTTGCTGTATTTAATTGATATTTGAAATCAAAACTCTAATGCGTATGTACCTACTTAGTTTTAAATTTTATGTATGGATATTGGATTGTGGTCTGTGTCATACATACAATAATTTTGTTTTATGCTCGTAGGTATCGTAAATGTCCTTGTAATTTTAACTTATATATTATAAAGAGGAAAGATTTTATTGTTGTTTGTTTGAATAGAATAGGCTCTGAAACTACTGGACCGATTAAAAAAAATTACCATTAGAATTACTTATGTATTAGGTGGATCACCGATATTCGTGTAGAATTAAAAACTTGTGAGTACATTCTAGGTACATAACAGTTTGAATGTATTTTATTACTAGCGACTCGCCCTCGCTTCGCTCGGGCTCTTCCCTAGATTTAGCACAGGTAAAGCCGCGGGATCTGCTAGTTATGCATATAAACCTTCCTCTTGAATCACTCTATCTATTAAAAAAAACCGCATCAAAATCCGTTGCGTAGTTTTAAAGATTTAAGCGCACATAGGGATATAGGGATATAGGGACAGAAAAGGCGACTTTGTTTTATACTATGTAGTGATGATAATTAGGTATTATGGTTGATAGGTATCTATCTACACTATCTACATTCTACACCAATATTATGAACAGGAAAGATTTTATTGTTGTTTGTTTGAATAGAATAGGCTCCGAAACTACTGGACCGATTAAAAAAAATTTTACCATTAGAATCCTACATTATCCCTGATGAACATAGGCTATATTTAATACTAGCCTTTCCCGCGGCTTCGCTCGCGTTCTAAAGACGAATCAAAATACCTCGCAGAGATACCGGTGCCCCTCCCCCCTCACGACCGCCCGCCTTGCACGCGGTAATCATTATTTTGTTGCGAAGTTATGTTAAATCTATACTTATAAAGAAGAAAGGTTTGTATGTAAGTATGTTTGTAACGAATTGGCTTAAAAATACTGGACCGATTTAAAAATTCTTTCACTATTTGAATGCTACATTATCACTGATATCACAGCGAGTGATCGAATGAAGTTTAGTAGCGATTAAAAAAATGAACGACGCCGCGCGTAATTATTGTTATTTATAAGAATGTTTGCGAAAATAAATTAAACATTGTTTTGTTTAAAGTATGTAACAAGATATTGTGATAGATTGTAATTTCTAGTGAATGTTATTCAATATTGCATCATTCAATTAAATCATTTTATAATATAACTTTGTGTATTATTTTAATGACTGTTTGTGTGAATTGATGGAGGTTTAAAAATATTTTATTTTATCTTGTAATTTGTAATAAAGTTGTAACTAAAAATATTATTTAGATTAACTTATGCTATCGCTTAGAGATACATACCTACATTATATAAACAAGTTTGTACATACCTATTTTGATAAATTGTTATTTATCTAGACTTTGGATGGGTGAATTTGCCGCCCTTATTAACAATAGGGTTATTGGCCCACAGAGCCATTAGAGGTCGTGGGTTCGAATCCCGGTTGAATTACATTTTTCTAATTTAATGTTGCTGTTAATTTAGTTAAATTAATGTTAAATATTAATATCACGAACAGAACCGTTTAACTTATTTTCTTTTCTCGTAAAATGTATTCCTGTCAAAATCGGTCCAACCGGTTCAGAGATTAGCAGGAACAAACAGACAGACACAAAAATCTTAAAAATGGTTTTTTTTTATTTAGGTAAGTATTTAACTTTCGTATGAATTTAGTAAAAAGTTATTGTTTTGAAATCAGAAAAAGAGACAATTCAATTTTATTTATATATACTGATGTACTCATGTACTGGTACGTAAATTGCGCTATCCTACTAATATTATAAAAGTTGAGCGACAGTTTTTAAGAATACGCAAAAACTACTGAATGGATGGATTTTAATGAAACTTTACAATAATATAGCTTACACATCAGCATATCACATAGGCTATAAATTATAAACATACGAGCGGATCCCGCGGCTTCGCTCGCCCTAATTCTAGTGACGTTATAAGGTAATAGAAAAAGTTTTAAAGGAATAGTTTTAGGAAAGGAATATTCTAGCTTTTTAACACATTTAAATAAAAGCTTGAGTTTAATTTATTTTTTACTTTTACTGTTGTTTTTTTAACCCGCATTCGTATTCTCTACAAATCCTTTCATTTGATAAACATGTTGTAGGAGTGTGTTAAGAATAGCTAGTCCATCGTGGCTGGTCTGCCATCATGCAATAGTCGTGTGATGTGATTTCAAATAACAAATCTAGGACTTCTTATATTTTAATTTGCATATTTAAAAATTACATAAATAAAATAAATTATTATATAGATAAGCCTACTTGTAAATTCTTTTATTGTAAATAAATATTTTGAATAAAAGTTTAGTAAGGTAAATTACAATAAAACAAATATGCTCGCTCGCGGTTGCAACGGCGGGGCGGCGGGACGGCGGGGACGCGCGGCAGGGCCGGCGCTCGCGGCTGTAGCTAGCACAGGTAGGGCTGACGTCACGGCGGGGCGGCGGGGAGGCGGGCCGCTCAGTTATGTTCGAGTCGGGTATGGCCCGGTGGTGCTGATGCTAAGTCCCGGATTCGATTGGGCCATTATAGGCCTTATCAAAAATGTTAATATAATTATTATTAATTTAATTTAAATTGCGTAAGCCGCTCTTACTTGGCATATAATTAGCTTCTATTAGTATCATACGATGTTTTTAGCTCCTAGCTATCTATACAATTTTTTGGTCGGACAGATTTTGTTCGTTGAACAAATTTATAATATTTAGAATCTATACTTAATATTATAAACGCGAAAGTTTGTAAGTTACTCTTTCACGTAATAACTACTGAATGGATTTTAATGAAACTTTACAATAATATAGCTTATACATCAGAATATCACATAGGCTACAATTTATAAAGATATTGTGTGAATTGTCCAAAATATGACGATAAGTATCAAGTAAGTAGTAAAAAATCTACCATCTGCGAGCTATTCTGGCGTGCGCTGCCAAAACCGCTAGAATTATACATAGTATGTAATGTATGATGGAAATGTTTATCTTAACAAGCGACTCACCCTCACTTCGCTCGGGATCGTCCCTAGATTTAGCGCGAGCGAAGCCGCGGGTTCCACTAGTCTATTTATAAAGTTTAAGTTTTTACTTGTCGTCGATCTTATTTGCGATATAAAAGTGGGCAAAGTTGGGCAAAACCCAAAAGGGCTTTTGCGTTTAAACATTTATTGCTTCAATTTAGAATGACAAAATAAAAAATAAGATTAAATTCAAACAAATTAATATGGCGACTCTGTTTGTACTTCTGCATTATTTATGTTTTTTTGTTTTATTGTCTTTTTAGTTGATTTTAGCGTAAAATAGACATTTTTTGTTGTGTTTGTTTCACAAATTTTATAATTACGGTGTGTTCTATAAGACATTATTAATTTGCGTATCTTAATGTATATTTAAGTGAAAATATGTTTTTAGTTATTTTAAACGTGTTACTTTAACAAAATAATTTTACGTGTATTCTATTTATTTTACTTTAAACAGGTTATCACCTTATTTCATAGTTTTAATTTAACTTCGTTTGATAAATAAATAAAAAATCTATATCTTCAGTAAGATAGATGAATAGTTCAAAAACATGTCAGTAGATGGCGTTATTTATATTCGAAATGATGCGTTATATTTTCTCATAGATGGCCTCATTAAAATGTTTATATTTATTCAATAGTAAATGTTTAATTTACTCAATATTAAATGTATTGACTATTTTGCTATAACACTTTACATGAATTTAAAAAAAATAAACTTTCTAAAAAAATAAAGTCTTCTTAAGATTTTTTTCTGTTTTAATAATTAAGAAATAAATATAAGCTCTTTAATTCCTAAGAAATAATTACAGCTCGAGGGACAGTGTTAAAATTGTATCGTTTTTACAATTCTACTACTATTTCTTGCGGCTTCGCCCGTGTTTTAATTATTGGAATTCAAATTCTTTCTCGCGCGTGGTAAAGTAACTCGCGGAGCTAACGGTGACCCTCCCCCCTCATGACCTTCGTCGCCCCGCGCCCGTCTTGCACGCGGTCATCATTATTTTGTTGCGAAGTTATGTTAAAACTATAATATATCTTGAGACATTTATTGAAATCAAATAATAAATGATGAAAATTAAATGTAATCAAATATAAATATAATTATGTTCCAAATTATATACTTGTGATGGAAATAAAATTCTCGTGTCACGGTGTTCGAACTTGAACTCCTCCGAAACGGCTTGACCGATTCTCATGAAATTTTGTGAGCATATTGAGTAGGTCTGAGAATCGGCCAACATCTATTTTTCATCCCCCTAAATGTTAAGGGTAGTCCACCCCTAAATTTTTATTTTTATTTTTTAGGCAAAATTTTTTGTTTTTATTTTTTTATGACACAGCATACAAAAATACGTACAACCCTAAATTTTCACCCCTCTACGATCAACCCTTATATTTTATTTGTTAATTAAAATGTCACGGGGTTCGAACTTGAACTCCTCCGTAACGGCTCGACCGATTTTTGTGACCCTTAGCGTGATTGTCGGCCAGGATGGAGAATCGGCCAACATCTAATTTTAATCCCCCTAAATGTTAGGGGTAGTACACCCCTAAATTTATATTTTTATTTTTTAAGCAAAATTTTTTGTTTTTATTTTTTTATGACACAGCATACAAAAATACATACAACCCTAAATTTTCACCCCTCTACTATCAACCCTTATATTTTATTTGTTAATTAAAATGTCACGGGGTTCGAACTTGAACTCCTCCGAAACGGCTCGACCGATTTTTGTGATCCTTAGTGTGATTGTCGGCCAGGGTGGAGAATCGGCCAACATCTATTTTTCATCCCTCTAAATGTTAAGGGTAGTCCCTAAATTTTATTTTTTATTTTTTAGACAATTCTTTTTCCTACAGATCAACCCAATGAGGTTGATTAGCAATTAAAAAAATGAACGCGAGCGAAGCCGCGGGTACAGCTAGTTATTTTAAAAAAACGCCTTCGCTAGTAATGCAATCTTTAAACCGAATTTGAGTTTATCTTAAAAGATAGACACATTAATTATTAATGTAACATTATATTTGTTTATGTATTTGGTAACAAGTATAAGTAGAATTCTGCTTAAAAAAATTATTGCTATAGTTAAGTAAAACTCAAATTAAATACAAAATCAAAATAGTATCATAATTCGATCGACGGAGGGACCGATTTAAACTTATTCAGTGTAGATACCGCATGATTCGGTTAATGACCGGATTCGTTAAGTCAACAATGTTAAATAGAGAAGATACGTTTATATTCAGGAGACAATATGATTGATATAATCCATCAGATGTACTAAAGCTTCAACAATCTCATGAAGGATACGTTATATATTCAGTGTGCTGGTATGATTTCGGTAATAGCTTGGATCCGCTAACCGAAGCGGGAAATATGAAAAATGAATATCAACATTTTTCATTTAATTGAAATTTCGTGTTGATTCATGATATCGTAAGGATAAAAACTGCACATATATGCATTAAAAACATTAAAAATGTTGTCGCATTCAGTGGTACCAACAGGGTGGTACTATGAAGCGGCGCATAATGTCTAAGAAGATTTATTTATATATATATATATATATATATATATATATATATATATATATATATATATATATATATATATATATATATATATATATATATATATATATATATATATATATATATATATATATATATATATATATATATATATTATCTCTTTATTAAAATTGCGCCCCTTCTATCTTAGTGCTATTTCCTACACCTTAAGGTTGCCTGGAAGAGATCGCTCTTTCAGCGATAAGGCCGCCTCTTGTGCATTCCAATCTTGTTGTTGTATATTGTTTGTCTTTTTATTGGGTGTACAATAAAGGATATTATTATTATTATTATTACATGAATTCATACACCTACAGCTGAAGGTCAAATATATGATAAAGGTAAAATCAAATAAAAAAATATGTAAAATTAATTTTATTATATGAATTCATAAATGTGTACATGTACATTTACTTTTTACTTTGTTATTATTTCGATAAAATAAAATAGAAACAAAGTAACTTTAAAACTCTGCAATTCTTCTCAATCTGATCTACTAGTAGTTATCAGTTCGTTATTTTGATTTTGAATATTTTTAAAATTGTAGTGATACTTATTTAGGTTTGAGGTACTTAATCGGCTCCTTGTTTAGTGCAAACAAAGGATGCGTCTTTAATCTTCATTTTATATCTCTTATTATAAAAGTCTGTAAAAAGACATATAAATAGCGTTATATTTGAAAGTCCAACCCAGTACGTAGCGGCGCTCATCGGACATGGTGATGTGTAGGTTTGAATTACAACGTGAATGAAAATTAGGAAAAATTGTACCTGAAATAGAAAAATATCTATTAAAAACTCGTAAGACGTACTCCTCAATCTGTCTTTGAGTTTTCGCCAGAATTTAGACATAGTGTCGGAACTATTAAGTAATCTGTGGTGTCGGTTCCAAAACGCTACGTTTAACATTGCCTATTCATAACCAAGACGAAAAGAAAATGATTTGCCGCGCGGAAATAGAACCTACGGCGTAGTAGGTACTGAGATACTTAACCTACAGAAGAATGTTTGATTTGAAAACCATAGTTAGTTTAACACTACATAGTTATCATTTCAATTTATATAAATTGATTTTCTCATCTCTTAAACCATTACAAAAAACAAGAAAAATACTACTCACCAATTGCATTACAGTTAAGTACTTCTTCCACCATAGATACTTCGCATACATTGGACCCAACGCTGATATCCCATAGTAGGTGTACATAATTGCATGGATCACACAATTTGTTACCGCCATAAACGCCCAATGGTCAGAAGGGTCGTAATTTAACGCACACCAAGTAACAAGTACCATAAAAACATGATGGTACACATGTAGAAACGTTATTTGGTTATCCTTTTTCCGAATTACAAATATAATTGTGTCGCAGAGATCTACAATCTTAGTAATCATATACTCCCAGTATAAATCTGCTATTCTCTAGAAAATATATTTAATAGTTACGATTAAACTGTATTATATTTATCTAAGCTTAAATAATAAAAACAAAAACTGTTATTACCCAACTACTTCCAAGGAAACTCTTAAGCACTTTTGGTCAGGGGACTAAAAGGATATTTTTTGATCAATTGCATTACGAGGGGAAGAAAGACTGTTATGTAATACACTATTAAGATTTCTCAATAAGAAAAAGCTGAGGCAGCCTGAAACTTGCTATAGGATTAACTATCCTTTGATTTCGCATTGATTGTTAAACAGGAAGAAGTATTTTACTATAAAGAAACGTGTAGGTCATTGTAATCTACATTGCCACAAGTTGTAAGACAGCTCTATATAAATCATACAAACTTTTATGTGTATTGTGTATGACACGTCATCTTGGTTAAGCATTCTAGCAAAGACTACTGCTTTTACCAAAGCAAGATTTGCCATGTAAGACTGTGTTTATGTTGTTTGCTAATTGTCAACTAAATAGTATTTCTAACAACAAATTAAATTGCTACTTACGAAGATAGTATATTCATCATATTCACATTTACTCGGAAATAATCCCTTATCTTCTATATAACAAAAGAACTGGAAAAATAGAAACGTTAGTAGCCAGTATAATAATTAATTAATCCACGAGCTGTCGCCATGTGGCAAGATCTCTATTGTACTCTCATTTCCGGATACATTCGCAATTTTTATCTAATTCGCTGACATATAAGGGTTATGTCTATACGAATATTATGAAGAGGAAAGATTAGAATTTTTGTATGTAACGAATAAACTCAAAAACTACCGGACCGATTTCATAAATTTGTTTGCCATTAGAAACCTGCATTATCACTTAGTAACAGGCTACATTTATTACTAGTGCAACCCGAAGTTCATAATAAAGCTTGGAATCTATTTCATTTTATTATGGTTAATCACTAAAATACATTGAACACTATGAATGTGCGAAAAAAAATATTGTAAACTCTGAAATCTTCAACAAAAGCTTCGGGTACTCTCTCCTCTTTATACTCTTTTAAGGGTTTAAACCACTATATAAAAATGCTTTTAAATAATTACAGCACGCTAAATTAAAACGATATTATTATATAGGTATAGGTATGTATTATGATATTTATTTTCATCTTACCTTATAGGCTAAAATGCAGGAATTTATTACTTTCGCCATATTATAAAGTATGAGAAATGTATGTAACTGGTATGGTGACCGCTTATTCATATATAATGGCCCAATTTTAAAAATAAAAATAAAATAAACCGTTATAATAAATATCATATCATTGGGATTCATCAATGGCCATTTTTCGATAAAGCTTACTGCAAGTGAAGTAAATAAAAACACAATTAAATTAGGATTAGGCGTCGCAAAAGAAATAATTTGCTTTAAAATTTTCATTTTATTTCATACCAGGTAATGAAATAAGGCCCAGCTTCATGAAAATTGTAAAAAATATTTTTCTGCAGTATATTAAAGTACAGGTATACTTTGAGCTGGATAACAACTATCATCATCATACCTTTCATCAAAATATTAAATAAATTACTGTGGTAGCAAATAGTCAAAATGACTGTCATAAAGATTCCATTTCTTATTAAAAATATGTCCTATGCTAATTGATTTTAGCTTTCCGTGCTCTCCAAGGCATGGGGTTGATACACCACCAACTTCTCAATTCTGGACTATTACTGCTAATTTTTTTACAGAAATACATATAATAACTGAACTTGGACCCGACCTGGGAATCGAACCCAAGACTTCCGGATATGCAGTCGTACATAGACTACTATCACTAGACCACCTAGGAAAATAGATCCTTTCTATATTATAACACATCATGATATTCTAATTCTTACAATGAAGACATCTTTTTATAAAAGATCAAAATAAATTATTTAAAACTAATATTTTAAATGATTTGTCATAGAAGGGTTGAAAATCTTTATTTTATTAGCCTATTATTTTAGATTTAATTTGAGGATAGCAAGAATATTATAAATGCTGATCCAAGAAATACTCGGTTAGGTACCTAATTTTATTCAGCATCTTTAGCATTCAAAAGGTTAAGGCTAAGAATTTCAACAAATTTATTAGTTATAATTTCTTCGTCAAAATATGTTACAGTAAAAAACAGATGTTCAGTAATATTGAATTATTATCTCAATTATTTCGTATGAAGAAAGTACAAATCTATTACTATTAACAGATTAAAAATCTGTTATTAACAGATTTTTACTCATAAATTACAACTTAGTGTTTACATAATTATTAAAAATACGAGTACTTACGTTTCCCCTTTGGTAATCTGAAAATCATAATGGATTGCTCAGCACTTAAAAATACTTTTTCTTTACTGCTGTTAATTCACTTCTAAAACAATGTCAAATATTACAGTCCTAATTGACTTTTAACTGTCTTAAGCTTTAAAAATAAAATTCTATAGTAAAAACTTCTTTTTTATTTTTATTTATCATTGTAAAACTTTTTTTTTTCTTTAAACAGAACTAACAATACTACCAACATAGAAAGTATTTCACTACTTTTGTAATTAATGTAAAGGATAAAATATACAAAAGTTCTATTGCTAAACTCATGACTCAACTTTTAATCGATATTGTTAATTACCACCTTTCTGCCCAAACTGGTCTCCAATTTCTACTGGATTTACAATTTTATCTTTTGTTGCTTAGCCCCGGGGATCGAAACCATGAACATGGTAAGCCACTTACTATGGAGTTCGTGTCATAGGCGTTTTCTAAGATGAATTTGAACTTGTACATATAACATATACCTGCGGAAATACTGGTGTTTATGAGAGCATAGCTCATCCCATCAAGATCATAAGATACTACCTGTTCAGTCCAAACTAATCAGATACTCAGTTGCCCTGAGCTAGGAGAATAGCGAACATCTACAGCTCTGCCTCGTCGTTTGATAAAGTGTCCTTGGATACGTGCTGTCTCGGCTTTTTGGAGCATATTTAGTTCAAGCTGGCGAATAAAGTCGCCGAAGTCCACAATACGTAAGTCCGCTGCATTACTCACGGTGATCTGGTGATAACGTAGCGCAATGGTCTGAACCGCGCGTAGCATGGAGCACCGTAGCACTACGTGGTTTTCCCTTGATTTCAATGTTCAACACAGTGGTGACATTAGTTTTTAGCATCTTCTTACAATAATGATTCATTAATTTATCCAAATGATAATTGTCGCTGTAATAATATTCATGAAAACAAAGAATTATCATGAAAAAAATAATATATATAAATTTGAACATTTTTTTGTTTCTGAATAAGCTTGAAGGCGAGTTAGATTTGAAGATAAGGAAGATGTTGCTTATATTTAATAATCATTCCGTGACGTTCATTGACTATTAAATATGTAGAAAATTCCATTATTATCATTTATTTAAGCTCGTGTAAATATCAAACGATGTTAATTTACTGCTTGGGTACATTTTAGTAAGACGCGTTTGATGTCACCCTTAGCTTGGGGACCTGAGAATAAACTGAGTTCCATCAAAGCGCTTGATTGGGTCTAGCCCATGAAATGTATATGCAAAGTTGTGCACAACATAATAAATATTTTATGATAACATACCAAATGGTAGATTTTCTATTCGTATATCACAAAAACGTTTAATTAAGGAAAAAATGAATATTTTAAAAAGAGAAAAGATCTTCAACGAACTTTATTTTACATACTTCATGATTGATTTATTATTGAGTAAAAATTAATAGGTATAAGGAAATTAATGTTTAAGAAATACGAACGTTTTATCGAAAATCACACTTCATTGGTTTTTCAAGCAGTTACGGTTATGATTTGTTTACGAATGGTTTGTTCTTTAATGTTTATTTAACTCTTAAGTGAATTACTTTTCGAAGTAATATTTTAGGTACTCGTAAGTATAATAAAGTTACAGCAAAATAATTTTTATTAAAAAATATTATAAAAAAATAAAAAACTAACTCCACTTAAATATTTTTAAAAAGACTGTCTAAACCAGTGAACCAGTATTATAATCAGGTAAATTGCAAAAAGTACAATATTAATGACGGAAACATTATACGACAACGGAAGTAGAATAGAAGATGAATTTGAAGAATGTTCGAAGTAAAACAAAAAAATCATTTGATGAGTCTTTATTATACTGAACTCTGAACAAGTATAAAATAAATACAAAAATATTTCCAAATTCATTGTAAACCCTAAGCAATGCTTGTTGGTATTTTCTGAATCGTACGTGTCTTCTGATATCAAAAAGGTATTGAAAAAGAAAATTGAAAAATAAGCCTCATTTAATGGAACATGTAGCAATATTTTCTATTCACAAATATTTGGTGAATATATAGATCTCTAAATGGTTATTAGAAAGTAATTTGTATAACATTTCATGTGATATACGAGACTTTATATGTGTATACATTAATGATTAAATTAAAAATAGCATTTGGATAATTTATTAGAAAAAAGGAAAGAAAGGCTTTCAGACGACAGTGCTTATGTTTTTTTCCAATAAAGATTTTACAACAAAGAAAGAATTCTTCTGTATGCTGACTAGGATGAAAATATCCAACGCTGCACTATTCAATTTGAAAGGAGCTATTACGATGTTTCATATAAATGAGTAACTATTTTATTATTCTCTGCGTTGAGATATTGCTGGCAACATCATTAGCACAATAATGTTAACATTATTTCTGAGATGTGATAATGATTAATGTCTTAAATTTTATAAGCTAGTTAGTAATCGGTATTGAATGATAAATATTTTTGCCGTAGTTTCACCATAAAAAAGATAAACTACTTTAATTTCTCATATAATATATGAGTATATTGTAACACGACCGAGTGGCAAAGTTTTGCATGTATTGTAACGATAATAATTAATCTTACTACTAGTAAGTAATCACAGAACAGAAAAAAAAACAGATAATAGTTCACCATTTAGTTGAAACCATAATGCAATTCATGTCAAAATCAAATAAGCAGGTGCATGCAATGCTTTATTACTATGCGCTCCTAATTTTTTATCGTTGATAGGTACATCATTTTTGGATTATGTAGATCTACAAATAATGCCCTCCAGCACCAACTAGAGAATTGTGTAGTTGCTTTAATTTTCCTTATTATTCATATTTTTTGTTAATTGTTTAGATATTTTTATTTAATAATCTTATATCTTGGATAACTAATTAATATCAAATATCACTTATAAAATTGCGCTAAGCTTCTGAACTATGATCCGGAACTCCATTTTATTAGCACATCGGAAATTCAAAACAAATTTTACTACCTTTATTTAGTAATATAACGATTTTATTAAAAAAGTTTGAGAATAACAAAAAGAATAATTTCAGTCAGAACCATTTATATTAATCGTGCCATTTTGTTTTGACAACTTCGTTACTTATTTTAGAACAAATTCATACCGTGTCGTAAATGTTTAGGTCACGGGAGCTTTGATTTAATTTTAACGAGTATCGTTATTATCTGGGCTAAATTACTCAAATTTATTCAGAATGCATTTACTTTTAGGTGTGCACTTGAGTTTTTTTTCGTAAAACTAAATAAAATATTTAGCCCCTTTTACAGTAACAAAGCTGCATACGGGTGCAACATGAGAGTACTGGTATAACAGGAAGTATTACGACATGCCAAACTACACTTGGCGGACTACATGTCGGCTAACTTGGAGGTTTCCTCAAGCTGTATTCCTTGTTACTAGTATTCAGATTGTTGTCAGCGATCATAATTGTATGGGGCATTGGTAATTTACATAGGCATTGACCTAGATAGAGCCTCCCCCGTTCGATTGTGCTTTAGTGGGTAGAACTGGCCTTTATAGCCTTTGAGTCTCGCAAATATGCCTGTATGTATGTATACAAATGGTAAACATATATACATACCAGCGTTTCCCGCGGCTTCGCACGCGTTCTAAAGACTGGAAACCAAATTATTTCTGAGTCGCGCGGTACGGTACCTCGCAGAATTCCCATTTTTGCAACAAATTTCATTGATGCTCCGCTCCTATTGGTCGTGGCGTGATTTAATATACTCTTATAAACTTCCTCGATGAATGGACTATCCAACACAAAAAGAATTTTTCAATACGTGTCAGTAGGTTCTGAGATTAGCGCGTTTAACCAACCAAACAAACAAACTCTTCAGCTTTATAATATTACTAATATTACGTAATACATTTGCAATTTGCAATATTAAAAGTAAAATAGAAGATCATACATGATTTGTGTACTCGTCCAAATTTACACGACTGTTTTATCGAGAAAAAATAACAATAGAGCACACATACGCACATTTAGACACACAGACACATGTGAAATTTCACCCTAGCACTTAAATAATAGTGTTTTTGTTTATGGAAAATTATTTAAATGAAACTTTATTTTATAAGGTGCGATTATAAGCAACGCATGAATTTATTAGAATTTTAATCGCGTACTCGTTCTATAAAATAAATATGAACTTAGAAAATACATGTTCTTTATAGAACATGTTGCTTTTAAGTTGGTAGGTTTAAATATATTCATGCCGTAAATGCAAAATTGCAAAAGTCTAAGTTAGTTAATTTGTAATTTGAAGACAAATACCAATAACAACTAGACCTTAATGTTGAAATGACTCAAAATTTTACAAAATTACAGTAATTAATTTGGTATAATGATATATACCATTGCACCTATTGGTATAATTTGATTTCTTTTTTTTTACTGTAACGTAAAATAAGTTGTGATCATGTTTGAAAATCATTCGCACATAAAAATATTAGATGTTCGAGTCCCGAACTTTGTACTCGTATCACAAGGTTTCCTAAGAGTTACCACTGGACTACCACTGTGACTGGCCAATCCTCTGAACATATACCTACAACTTGTTGGTATATTTGGATGGTAGATCAGAGTAACAAAATAAATAAATAATAAATAAAATATGTTGGGACATTATACATTAAGTACATTCAAGTTATAAATATAAACACCCATGACTGGAATACAAACATTCGTGCTCAATAAATGAATGCCCCCAGCGGGACCTGAACCCGCGACCGCTGGCGTAGCAAGTACAACAACAACACTACAAACTGAGCCAAACGTGAATGATTTTTTTGTTTCCTATTATTTTTACTTAGTACCTATTACGTTTATTATTATTTTTGATATGAATATTATCTAATAAAAAAATAAAATCCATAAAACCAACATTTACATTGTATGAGCTTAAATTATTTAGACCAATGGCACATCAGCAAAATGGAGCTAAGTCAGCAAGAGGTCTCTGGGGCCGAACTTTGTGATTTACATCGTTCACCCTTAAACTTGACTGACAGCTTTTATTGTTATATTACACCATAAGGAAACATCTATTGTAGTAAATGGCTTTTACTTCTCTTTAATTAGTTACTTTTTTATGTAACATGAATATTTACTTCTTTTTAAATTAAAAATGTTCTTAAGGGTTAATATATTATGTGTTTTATACTGCCTCGGTGGTGTAGTGGCTAGCATGTACGGTCACACAACGAGAGGGGTCCCGGCTCGGGCCAAGTTTAATTATTATTAAGTCTTTCTGTTTAGTAAGCCTCAGTAACAATGGAGTTGGGTAATTGGCGGTGATTCACCCCGTGCCTCGGAGAGCACGTAAAGCCGTCGCTCCTGCGCCTTAACTCTCACCGGTCGTGACGAACAGTCGTCCCACCGGAATATGAGAGTGATAGGAACAGAGAGTGCACTTGTGCACTATAATATCTTCTACGCAGTTGGCCAGTCTCGATGAGATTGGCGGCCATGGCCTGAATCGGTCGGAGATCATTATTATTATTATATCACTACATAGTATAAAACAAAGTCGCTTTCTCTGTCCCTATGTCCCTATGTCCCTATGTATGCTTAAATCTTTAAAACTACGCAACGGATTTTGATGCGGTTTTTTTTAATAGATAGAGTGATTCAAGAGGAAGGTTTATATGCATAACAAGCGGATCCCGCGGCTTTGCTTATGCTAAATCTAGGGAAGAGCCCGAGCGAAGCGAGGGCGAATCGCTAGTAATATAATATACATAAGTATATTCCTACAATTATTGAGATTGAACCTACCGTATGAATATTAAATACATTCCTAGTAAGTTTTTATTACTACATTTGAAATACATACTTTTGTGGTATTTTAGATCCTTTTTATATTTTTTATTTAAATGTATCCAACAATATCTTATCGTAATAAGTAAATGTGTTGAAATATTTTTGATATATTTTAAAAATAGTAATAGATTTTTAAAGAGTTTTGAATACAAAGAATATTTTTAGTACTCCTATTCAAGTTTATTTGTTGTTTCAAAATTATTTGTTGTTTGTAGAATTTCTTGTTTCCCTAGTTTTGAGGACATTACGCAAGGCTCATAGTTTGAAGCTGACATGCACCGTCATTTTGAGGCTTATTTATATTTACACTGCCTAATTATAATTACAGGCTACAGTACATAATAAAGTTTGACTTTTAAGTCAAATAGTTTTCCTCTTCTTACTGTACGTTAGTAAAAAGTATCGTTGTTTCCTTATTAACATTTTCAATTTAAATAACTCATTTTTTCTTATTTTAATTTAAACTAGCGGTTTCGCTCGCGCTAAATACAGTTTTTTATACTCACTTTATACTCTAACCATTACGCGAAATTATTGTTTTGATTTATATATTTTCTTTATTGATAAATATTATATTTTTATACTTATTATCCTATTCCGGACTAAGAGAAATCAAAAAAACAAATATCATAACAATTGGTTCAGCCGTTCTTGAGTTATAAATTCTTACAACTAACACGACTTTCTTTTATAATATAAGTATATTATGTTGTTTTTATATCATGTCAATTTTCATATGCATGTCTTTGTTTTCGTCTGTTTAAAATGTATTAGAAATTGTTTTAACATGTGTATTGTTAGTATATTTTATATAAATAAATAAACTAAGTACAATTTTTTTATTACTTTTCTATCTTTAAGTAAATGTTTAAATCAGGAATAAAGGGTCGTCCATTAATCACGTGATGTTTTTAAGCAACTTTTTAAATACAAAGACAAAATAATAATAGTAAAATTTTACTATTGTCCCTGAAATACTACTGCGGAGATGTCATGGAATAAAGCACTGTCATTCGACTCAACATACTCTGCTAAGACGTCATGGCTGTCGATAACCTTATTATTTTAAACTTCTGTGTTCTGTGTGGATTTCTGCAGCCTTTTAAATTTTAATTTTTTCAATATCAGGATCTGTTGACCTTTCTTGTCCATCCAGATGGGTTCCATAAGAATCATGCGGAAGTCATAGTCTAGCCTCTGTAAGTAGGAGTGAGTTTTTCTCATTAACCAAATCGATAGGATTAGGTGGTTTATGTACGGTCTTTGACTGTATGCATACCCGCTTGTTTCGACCGACAGCCAATTTACTTTTAGCACCGGGTTCCTCACCAGGTGTTAAAGTTAAGTCAAAATAGTATTTCACTTATCTTAAACCTTCAGTGCTGAAGCATTGGTCGATTGGTCTCATCATCTCTTATGAAGAATTCATAATAAACGATTTTTTACAGCAAAGCTTTAATTTCGTGATGTTTATTTACCTATTGTGTTGCTTTTAATTGTGTAATTTCTTTCGACAGTAGTTCCCACACAGGTCTTTTCAGAGAAGTTTCACAGATGACTAGGCTAGGCTTATGTCCGGTGGTAGTCGCGGCGCGCGGAAAAATCCTAGCAACGGCGAGTGAAAGAAAAATCACGTGATAACTCACTACACACATCTAGTGATATTTCGTGATTTTTCCGAACTAGTTGGCGTTGTGTGAATTATTGTCCCAGGCGTATATTTATTTATTACTACAAAGTATAAAACGAAGTCGCTTCCCGCTGTCTGTCAGTCCCTATGTATGAAACGAATTTTGATGCGGGTTTTTTTTGAAGTTCATAAAAACTCGGTTTTAGTTAAATAATATTTATAGTGTGCGATTAAAGTGTTTTTTGTTTCTTAAATTATAGTACTTCCTATACATTATAAATTATAAAAAACCATTATAAAATATATATTGTATTAAAGCAGTAAATATTCGGTATTTTTGATATTTTTAACGGTCAGTATACATTTCTAAAAAAGAATATTTCCATATCCATATAGCAGTAAAAATCATCAAATTATAATGTGTCAATCAGATATCGTCGTCGCGTCGTATCAAATTTCATCAAAATATATCCTGCGGTTTTCTCATAATGCGATTTAATGAAATAACTAATTGAATAAGATTTTCCAAAAAAGTTTAAAATTCGACTAAATTCAATTTAAGTACTTTGCTCGTTTTTTCGTCTCAATTTTATTATTTCTAATACAGTAATTAAAATACCATTGCACCGCATACTACATAGTGTATAATCGTTTAAATATTATGAAGAATTCTTCTATAAATATCCATAATATAAATAGGATCTTGTCCATTTGTTTTATAGATGAAAGGGTCATAATAGATTTCGTCTGCACCGGAATCTCCCGGCAAAAGGATTTACCGGTATTAAGGCTGTGAAACAAGTTTCTAGAGAGATTGAAAAATAATACAAATATGTAATCTAATAAAGATACAGCCAGTCGTAAGAATATTTTATATTAATATATTATTAAAAATATAATTTAAATAATTTTTGCATATATTTTTATGTAATATTGTCATATACATAGTGTGTATTTGTTCCTTCATCTGTTCCGTGAAAACCCCTGGGTGGATTGTAATAACTTATAGGATGATAGCTGATTAGTCAATAACAAAAATTAAGTTTATTATTAAGCACATTAACGGAATAAAACGAAGCTTATAACGGCTGTAATGTGTGTCCTATTAATGAAAGAATTTTCAGAATCGGATCAGTAGTTTCAGAAATTACTCTTACAATACTAACTTACTACAAACTTTACCTTTTTATAATATTAGTGTAGGTAATTTATAATACTTTAGTTACATAATATAATAGCATGTCCTAGAAAATATATTGTTATTTCCAAATATCAATCTGTAATAAACCCTCTGTAGTAGTTCATCCACAGTCCGCCTGCCTAGAATTAAGCCAATAAGTGGCTTAATGTTAGAACTTGTGTGATTTCCTCTTTCCTTTATGTGAGTTTAGTTGCGAAGTTTCTATAAGCTGTTCTCTATAAGTGATTAAAGGGTATTATATACTATGAAAACATAGTTTTATATTACCATCTCGCGCATACATTATCTATATCATCTCGCGCATCAATAAGGAACCGCATTATCACTGGATATACCTATCATATTATAGGGTTGAAGTTGAAGATACAGAAACAAATTCCTTTAAATATACCTTAAATATTCAAATAATACATAGAATAATGATAGCAACTTGAGAGTTTACGTACCAGCAAAATATAAAGATTTTCTTTTGGGCCTGATCTCGTTTATATAATTATGGTTTCGTGACTAATCAAGTCATGGCACGTATATAAATGGTAACGTGAGACGTTTTAAGGCAGTGCCGGATAAATTGGTTGCTTCATAAGGCGAGATAAATTTGACATTTAAAAGAAACTTACGAATTGCTTTAAGTTACTTGTTGTTAATTTTCTTCTTTTAAATACGGTTGTTATACGATTTAACAACTGTATTAAATGTAATAAATGAAAATAAAAAGAATTTATGAACAATATTTGTAAGTTATTTTAACAACTTTTAATTTAATTTGAATTCAATGAAGGTTTTTCTTTACTTCTGCTGAGCTACCTCAGTAGGTACCTACTTAAATTGTAATTGACATTAGGTTTTTTTCACTTGTGTACCTTAAAAGTAAAAAATCTTTTATTTTATGCTTATTATAAATTATTATATTATAAATTATTTTTCTTTAGTGTTATTTTATTTCTCGCCGAATATATCGTATATATCAATATTATTTAATTTATACGTATAATAAAACGCGGTCAACAAATTTTTCATCGTACTAGTAGGTATTATGAATGTGAAATATTGTGAATGCCCGTATATTTACATATTTATGACTCCACCACGCGTAAATCTTTGAGAAAAATTCACATGAAGATGACGCTATAAAACTTAATATTCTGAATACACAAAGAACTTACACTGTCCAAACAAGTTAAAAATTAATATTTTAAGTTGTTTAAACAAAGGGCAGGAAGTCGTGCGTTCACCTTGTCATTGTAGCTCATTGTCTATGGGTTTTAGTGGATAGTACTGGCTTCTTTCAAGACGGTGAGCCCCACATTTCCGACAATAAAAAATAAAGGAAATAGTCATTCATCGAACTCAACGAATCAATTAAGTTCCTTTTAAAATAAGAGGGTGCTATATTCTTCTGGTGATATTGAAAGTAGTAACGATTATCAAAAATATTATCAAAAATGTATTGATAAAAATTTAAGACAAATCATCGATGTTATAAAAAAGACTAGCCTTTTACCATGTCGATTTAAAGTTTTTATACTTCGATGTTAAAAGTTAATATAATAGGTAATTAAAATGTTAAACATAAAAGGTTATTCATTGCAAGGTAAAGTTAATATAAGACGTAAATAAAATTTAGTTATTTTTATTAGGTTTTTAGTTATTTATTTATATCAAAATTACAAAGCACTTATCTGGTAAAAAATCAGTCGCTGTTGCTATTGTTTCCAAAATAAAATAAAAAACACGTAAAGCTTTAGCTGAAGCTATTCCTGAAAATTCATTTTTACAGATATTATTAATACACAAATATTTAATTATTTCGGTAAAATTGATTTAAGCTCCTGAAAAAATAAGTGGATCAGAAATGATCGAAGCGTGACGGAAAATATTGAGTTTATTGAACCTAGTAAGTGCTGAAGGGCGAAGGCAAATATTTATTTCGTATTTATTAAATCAAACGCAAAACAAGTTATTTATATATTAAATTATTTTGTTCATGGTGTTCAATCTTATTACAAATAAATTTTTTTAATTTGGTTTTGATACCAAGCTATTTGTTAAGCCTACCTATTATTAGTGGTCTAAGAGCCGGTGGAAGATCGACCTTCACCGATCTGATAACCAGATGAGACATATTTTTTATCAAATATAATTTATAAACAAATATGCCTATAATTACTTGCCTATCTGAAAGTGCTCATGGCTATTTTTAATTAAATTAACTTTAATCGATTTTTTTTTTCATCACTTTCATTCTTTTAATAACCAAATGAATTTTATTTCACTGTTAGTTTTTAACACACAGAATATGCCTCAGTAGGCTTCCTACTCATTTTTGTGTATAGCTACCTGGCAAGCCGATGTGAACAGGTAAGTCAATATAGGTGACTCCATCGTTCTGCTAACTTATCGAAAGTTATATCAAATTTTAGATCATTTTATTACAAAATCAGTCATATAGAATTGCCTGCAAAAAATCATACTTAAAGCACTGTTGCCCAGCTAAAAATAGCCATGAGCACTTTCAGATAGGCAAGTAATTATAGGCATATTTGTTTATAAATTATATTCGATAAAAAATATGTCTCATCTGGTTATCAGATCGGTGAAGGTCGATCTTCCACGTCTCCTCTACTATAGGCTCTAGTGGCTATCACACTAAAATAGTCTGTTGATTGACTTAGAATTTATAGGATACTTATAATACTTGTGTATTGTTGCCATAAGATAATTTTAACACAACTTCACATCTGAAGATACAAAATGCAATAGATCGTTACCTAAATGAGTTAAACGTTGTAAAAAATGATAAAGATTTCGAACAGCTCCTAAAATAAATTAAAGGAACTATAATAAATTTTAGACATCTTTTATAGTAACATTTACTGCTCAAGACCTACACAATCTATATTTAAATAGAAATAGTGTTAGTGTTATTCTTCAAATCATCAGGGTTCGATTACCGAGCTGAGTAGGTACAAGTTTTTTAAATGTATTAATGCATTTTACTTGTTACTAAAATCGATAAAATGGTACCTAAGAACATATCTTCGTATCTCTTATAGTTCCAGACTACCCCATACTGACCAATTTATATGTTACACCCGGTATATGCAATAGGTATTATATACATATTATATTCTAATGATTTTTGCTTAATGATACCTGTGCAGTGTTCTCAAATAATACGCAAAGATAAAATATTATTTTAGCAACCCTTTTTACCTTTTTGAATGGCGGATTCCAAACCCAAGTGTCACGATAAATTCATCGTTTCATCAAGAGATTTACAATCCTTGACCCCTTCCTTTGAATATAATAAATTACAATAAATGAAATTTGTACCCCAGTAAAGGTTGAATTTAAAGAGGTACGTAGGAATAAAATTATCCTAAATCATGAAAGAAAAATATTAGAATTTAAGCTATAGTACCTACCTATAGCGTGGGTCGTCACTTTCGATATGGCTGATATTTATTAGATGAAATTTAATATTTTTAAAGTATACTAGCAACGTAACCTCGCTTGTATTTGTCGCTGGGTACATTTCAACAGTTAGTATATATTTCTTAGATATATTTTCTCGCAGTAAATATATTAGTATCGTCGAAAATCGACTTCAGGGATGGACCGAATATGCTTAATAAATTATTTTAGTGTTCCAAACCATTTTCGCATTATTACCGTTCTCATAAAGGCAATTTGGGGCACATCCATCCAATGATGCCAAATGTCAATGTGTTTAAAGTTACGGACGGTTTGATTTGTATTTACGTATAGTAAATACTTTGACAAAAAAAACCCTTCACAAATATACTGTGAACCAAATAGTCTATTTTAAAGCTTTGGGAACATCACAAGCATATTAAAAAGTATTCGTTAAAAGCTTTTTGACAAGAGGGCAAGCTTGTTTACGCTCAAAATATTAGTGTTGCGATTCAACAGGGGTATGCAACAAGGTATGAATGCTTTTCATACCATCAATCATTTGGAATAGTATATATTTATTACCAACGACTCGCCCTCGCCTCGCTCGAGCTTGTTCCGAGCTCGTAGATTTAGCGCGAGCGACGCCGCGGGTTCCGCTATTAAACGTATATACATAAACTTGACAAATTATATACTATAACCTTCCTCTTAAATCACTCTATCTATTAAAAAACCGCATCAAAATCCGTTGCGTAGTTTTAAAGATCTAAGCATACATAGGGACAGGCAGCGGGAAGCGACTTTGTTTTATACTACATATTATGTAGTGATGTGTACATTGGTTTGGATTTACGTACATTTACGTTTTATTGCTTGCAATACTATTGTTTCTACGTTTACGGTTCTAAACAAAATATGTGAGTGAATGTTGTATTAATTAATAAACATCCACAACTCTTATTAAAAAAATGGCATTTTTAATAGTCGTGTGATTGTATGATCTAAACAATTCGTCAATTTACGATAAAACTTGGAAAAATATAGAAATCGTAAGAACGAAATAACGCAAGATTAATTCGGACAAAATATCAAAGACGCGAGATCCGGATTTGAACCCGCTTCAATCGGTCACTCGAGTGAGCGCGTTATCACTGAGCTAGTTTTTTAAAGCTTTATTAAACTTATTATAACCAGACTGTGCTACTACTATTTTCTATCCTTCATTCCATTGAACCTCTGCACTTAAACATAGCACGTATTTATTTTATTTGGGATACAAACTGTACAATAATACAACAATCATGAATAATAATATTGCACATGCACCAATAAAGTTTCCACTTGTAAGGCGTACTTTTCTTTAAAATAAACAGCATTTTAGAATTGTCAGATATAAAAATTTGCATAAACTATGATAATGTTTATGCAAAAAGAACATAGAACTCTAAATCTGCGTTATTTCATGAAAGCTGAAAGTTTCAGCAGTTAAACACAGGTAAAAACGATGGACAATCATTAGGTTTGGTTTATCCTGGCTTCGGCAGGTAAACGTTACTAAAGGTGTGTAAAATACCAAGTGCCAACCAACTTTCGTTAAATAATAAAATTTGATTTTTGATGTTCCAGGGATGCCATGAAGATTATATAAAAAGATCTATTACGTACTCCTATGTAGTTTATTTATACTTTGATTTCTATTTAGCACAACTTAGCTCTTTATCTTTGAATCCGACCATTTCTTAGTAAAAAATAATTCTGTAAACTTTTTAATAAAACTATGAGAAACTAAAGAATTTATTACATAAAGTTTGTTTACGGTCTATTACTAGGCGTGAAAGGTATACTTTAAACTTACCACAGTTCACAGAAACGTTAAAATCTAAACACACGAAACGCGAATTGAATACTGTATTAATTAATACAATTCGCTTAAAAACGAATTTGGCAGTGCTATGCATACTGAAAAGGGTAATCTAAGCCCTGACAGCCACGAACGTGATCTAAAGTCGTTTTATATAGAGTAAAGCAACACGGTTTTTATTTACCGACTGTAAAAAGGAACAGAAGTTCAATTCGATTATAGACCTATTTTTGTGAGTGGTCAATTATGAACGAATTTTACTTCTTTCTTTTAAATAATAACAACTTGTACATAAGGGTGTTTTTAAAATATGTCAAAAATGGCCGCACAAGCAAATATGCCACTTCTCCGAGCATGTAAAATGTAAAGGGCTATAAATAATCGGATGATTTATTTTTTTTAATTTTATTATAGGTATTATGTAGTAGTATTAATGATAAATGAGTCCTTGAAATAAATTTGTAATATTTTTTTACCACAGAGTCGATAGTAGAAATAGTTAAATATGTTTACTGTATCCCTACTACTAAAAGTTTTTTTGTAATATATGTCATTGAAATTTTTATATGATACACAACTCGGTCAACCAGTCGTTATGCTTGACCGTGAGAGTGTGAAACTTTTCTGTACCTAATATAAAAATATAGATTCAGTACCTACATCAAATTAAGGTAAACGACTTTCAGTACTTTTTGCGCAAAAAGTTATCATTATGTTACAGGCAATCCGATAAACGACCCTAAAATTTCTGTTGTTTTGAGGAAATAAGTGCAAGTCCGTCATTGTTTTTAAGGAATATTTCACGTACTTATTTTGTTTCTATTTTATTATGTATTGTACTGATAGCATCTGTAGATCTAGGTCTGAGCTTAGGCTAATTATAATCAACCCAATGAGATAATCCTTAAATAAATAATATATATTTATTAATGTTGTGATTGAAATAAATATTTAATACAAATAGACCATGAAAATGTTATAATTATTGAATGTTTCAAGATTTTTGCCATAACACGAGTACTAATTCTAAGATAACATAAATGAATTTACGTATCTTGTCAAGAAAAGCTAACAGGAGTGGAAACCAGTATCGGATGTAAATACATTTGATTAATTAAACATGTAGGTGACAACGAAATCTACAGGCCTTTGTTTCACAAGAATTTGAGATCACTGAATTAATTAATCTAGGTCAGACAACTTGACATTATTATTTAAATCTCATTTGGATATTAAATTATTATCGGTATAATATATAAAAATTACATTTATGTGACGATTCATATTAAGTTTTACAATATTATCTTGTCTCAGGTTTTGAGGTCACGATTTCTGAATTTCGAAAATTATAACATGAATACTGTTATTATTTAGAAATTAGGGACAAGGAAAATAAAGTATGAAACAAAGTTAAAACTATTAAAGTATTAAATAAATATTTGTATTCTGAAGTGCAGCCATCCGTTGTACATAATTTTATTCACAATCACAGTAATTAATTCGATAAGGCAAACCCGCGCCCAACAGTGGAACGATATTTATTCGGAAATTTAAATATAAACTGAGTAATATAATTGTATGTATCTCAAGTAAGTACCTATCTATCAAATAAAATTTTTAAAAATGTTCAACATATCTAATATTTTGTAAAATTAATATAGTTTAAATTATCTAAAACTTTGTTATTATATATTACTGCTCGCGAGGCCGCAGCAGAATTAAAACCAACAAAAAATTATAAAGACTAGATTTTTTAATTTTGCATGCCTTTAACTATGCCCAAAAGTTCCATCCGGGAATCCATTTTTAGTTTTCCAATAAAATGGCTAGTACTCGAGTACTACTGTGTGTAGAACGCTGATTTATTTTACTGGCTCTTCATAAGTACCAGGTGATTGTTACCTTCTGGGACATCCTGTAGATTATGGTTATGCAAATAGCTTATACGAGTATATATATTCAATTGTTGTTGAACTCACGAATATAAAAATATCTCATTTTACACATATCAAACACATTACACGAATCCACCTAGAAAACTCGTAACGAGGACATGAAGCAAGGACTGAATATGAAGCAAATATTTTAACAAATACAAATATCTAGTTTAAAATTTTTAATTACACAGCGTATGAATCTTCAAGCTAGTATCACATAAATTGTAAATATTTATACGTTCTATATCAAAGAGTATAGTTATAAACTTCTGTATGCTCGTTACGCGCCCGCGGCGAGTTGATAAGGTGTCTAAAACTTGTAACTCGTAATTCTTAAGGTACATGAAAATTATGTTATCTACTTTAAAATAGTTTTTTTTCTACCCACTTTGATTTTAATCGGCTAAATAACTGTATAAATACACAAATGAAAATATTTTGCTTTTTTAATTTTATTTATATCTTTTGGTGATCGACCAAATTAAAATCAAAATGAAGAGTCGAAGAGGCTGAAACCAAAAACCGGGAAATTACTGCTTCCCCATACAAATCATTAATCCATCGAGCTATTTCTACAGCGCTGGTGCTATAGTGGAACTCGTATTTGTAAATTAAGCGATATTTAAAGTATTCCATATTTTGAACAGAATAATGTCAAATAAAAATACCGAAAAATATAACGAAAACAAAAAATCATTTAATTCGAAAAACAAATACACAAGCCTAAATTTAAATCAGGAACTCCTAAACAAACGCCAATCAAAGTAGTCAGTTTGACAAAACACCCATTTCATATTATGTTAGAACCTAATACGACTGGGTTAATATAATTTGGTTTTGTATTTTATATTTTCAGTGTATCATTAATTCATAGTATCGTTTCAACGAAGTTGATTTCCTTGTCCTTTACCAATTCCTTGAACAAGTTAGTATAAAATAGTTAACCGAATGAAAAATTGCAACATTTAAAACAAAAATGTTAATAGCCATCCTTAAATGAATGTAATATGTCATTCGACATGAAAGGTAACGGGCGTAACACATCAAAGCTTTCAGCCGAAATTAAATTACAAACCTGAAGTTCGATATAATTGGCAATTTAAAATATAAGAGAAATACCATAATATTAGTTTATTAAAATACATACGGTGCTCCCTGCCAAGTTTAAAGTTTGTGCACAACAATAGTGAAGGACTTTCATACAAACTTGCGAGAGCCCTTAGACTTTCTTAATTCAGTCTTTTCGCAAAATCCGTTCTTTTTTATATGGTAGAAAGGGGGCAAACGGGCAGGAGGCTCACCTGATGGGAAGTGATCACCTCCGCCCATGGACATCTGCATCTGCAAGCCAGGCTTGTAGATGCGTTGCTGGCCTTTCAGGAAAGGGAGGGAGGGGAGGAAGGAGGGAAAGGGATAAACGTATAAGATTTTATTTAACTTCTACATTTTTTTTATATCGTTCCAATAGAAATAGAAAATTGGATCGATATTTAATTTGATCAATATGTAAGAATTAAATTGTAATACAAATTATTATGTACGTCTTGTATTGACCTCGCAATATTACGAGGATGACGAAATATACATATTCGCAAATGTATGAGAATTTACTGTGAAACACACGTCTAGGTAACATTGCATCCAAAGCAGATTTGAGTATGAGATTCAATAGTGCACATAAGTTCTTAAGCTTACTTCTTACTAGTATCTAGTATAATATAAAACTTTAAAGTTAATAAGTATTTTAATCATTAAAGCACTGCTTAAAACTCAGTTACATTTTTATTTCTTCTTATCCTAAATTATTTTAAAAATAAAAGTTATATAGGTATTTTTAAGAAACAAATTTGACTTTCATATTATTAATACGAATCAAACTACGTATGAAAAAAACCGTTCAATAATTACGAGAAATCAAAGGGTCGAATTAACATATTCACATACATAAATGCATGCATATTACGATTTCCCCACAGTCAAGCAAACATAAAATAAAAATAGGTAAAAAAACTTTTTAAGTTAAACGGTTTTATGTTAAACATACATTGCAATGTTTAAGATAAATGTACTAAAAACCAAAAAATAATAAAATAGATACAGTCGTGGGAATTATAAACATATGCATAGACTAGACTAAAATAAAACCGTGGGGCACGTCAATTGTCTACAAATTATCGACTTAATGTGCGATAGAAGAATCGATTGACGTGCCCCACGGTTTTATTTTAGTCTAGTCTATGCATATGTTTATAATTCCCACGACTGTATCTATTTTATTATTTTTTGGTTTTTAGTACATTTATCTTAAACATTGCAACGTATGTTTAACATAAAACCGTTTAACTTAAAAAGTTTTTTTACCTATTTTTATTTTCTAGTTTTTAGTTTTTATTTCGCATTCTGTTTAATTCATTAAGTGCTAAAAAACCTACGTTATCCGCCATTTTGTAGCGGCCGCCATCTTGGATTTCAATTTTTTTTATAGCATATTGTATTCTGTTTGTTGAGCCCTTAAAAAGTTTTTTTACCTATTTTTATTTTCTAGTTTTTAGTTTTTATTTCGCATTCTGTTTAATTCATTTAGTGCTAAAAAACCTACGTTATCCGCCATTTTGTAGCGGCCGCCATCTTGGATTTCAATTTTTTATAGTATATTGTATTCTGCTTGTTGAGCCCTTTCATTTGATACCCATATTGATGGGATTAATAAAACATAAATTATCCGCCATTTTGTAGCGGCCGCCATCTTGAATTTATAATGATAATTAATAAACATAATTGTATTGTCACCAAAATCCAAAGTGTATACAAAATTTCAGATTAATCGGTTGACAGGAAGAGGGTGAAATTTGAAATACTAGATTTGACCCAAGAATAAATAATAAATAATAAATAATAAATAAAACAAACGGGGTGAGCTAAATAAAACCGTTTAAAAATAATATCCGCACATATATATTAATTGATTTCAGAGCAAGACCAATCGCTCGTTCGCTTGCTTATTACATAAGTGTACAGTGTTTACAGAAGCTGTGACCTCAGATACTATATTGAAAGAAAACTCATTCTTCATACCGAAGAATCGAGAATTATTATCAGCAAATATTTATGAAAAGTATAGTAAATAAACGCATGTTATAGCAGTAGAAAAAGTATAAAACAATTTATTTACTGTATCGTTATTTGTAGAATTGGTTAGTAAAGTTAATAATTAGTAACCCAAATAAAAAACGGAACTTAAGTTTTATTTATTCATGGGATAGGATGAAACAATTTCACCCTTGACCAGTTTTATATGTAAGTTTTTGTGGCAGAAAAGGAAAAAGTTAAAGATTTATTTCAGAATTATCTTTATCATATATCGTTGGCGTAGAACGAACAAAACCTGTTACAAAAACACCTTTTACGATGCTATCACATTTTTTCTCGACATGTTCGTAGCTCGAGGATATTGTAAGAGGAGGAAAAAGTTACATCTCACTCTTGAAATTGTTTTAGTAACTAGTATACGAAAAAAACTGAAGTGTTACAACTTACTAGTTTAGATTCAGATTTCATATATAACCGACTTCAAAGAGGTGAAAGCTCAATTTTTTCCTATATTGAAAATAAAATGTCATACTTAGAGGATTACTTTTAATTTAGTAAATGTCGATGCAATTTTTTATTAAAACGTAATATTTTTGTGGCTAAACAAAACATAACGCATCCCGCTGTCTGTCCCTATATACAAAAACTACGCAACTACTTTTGATGCGATTTTTTAATAGATAGAATGATTCAATAGGAACTATTGGAACCCGCGGCTTCACTCGCGCTAAATCTAGGAACGAGGCAAAGCGAAGCGAGAGCAAATCGCCAGTATGTAACATAATAACAGTTACAGTCACAACCACAAAGTATGAGATATTTATGTTTAGGAATTATATTTAATTTTAAACTAACATTAAATTCATTACAAAAATATGGGATCTCAAGTTTTACGGCAACCTTTACAAGTTACGAAGCTTGGCGAACTCTTTACATTTGATATTTTTGAAAGGGATCATCTTATCTAAGTTTTAGCGTAAACTTCTCTAACTATATTAATTGCCATCCAGATGTTGGTATTGATTTATAATAGACAAAAGCCATCAATCATCGCGCCATGTCCTTATTTGGCCAAAAATGGAGAACAAGGATAGCTTCTTTAGTTTTTTTAAACTAGTAAAGTAAATATACTATACCATATATGGGAGGGTTACGAGTACAAATTAATTTCACGTAAATGGACCTAGTTGAACGCATGGTTGGTTTGTTGGAAACAGTTTGAATCTTTATGTGAAAAGCCAAACTTCAGGAAGCTTACTTTGACTTATTTCATAAAATTAATCTTACTTGACGTTAATTCTACTTTTCCTTCAAATAAACATAATAAGTTGTACGTATCTATGGTATAGATAGTCAATAACTTAACCCATTTCAAGGGTCATAATTCTAAAGCTTGAACCCGTAACTGACAAACTAGCCTTACGTAATGTACGAGTATGAAAGTGATTTATATAGAAGTATTTTATTTGCGGAGAGAGATATAAACAACAGTTTTTTTTAATTATTCTGAAGAGCAATTTGTATGCAATAAATAGAGTAAAACGAGAAATAATGTGGTAGTACCACACGAGTGAAATAGCGACGAGTGGCTTTGGCTAATGTATATATATATTGATTTCAAAAATAAATTGAAGTACATATTATGTAAACCGAATCTAAAACCTTTTTCCCCTTCCATGGTAAAATGGAAACTTACTGGAAGTTTAAATGACTTTATTAAATAGTTTGGTGGTGTGTCTAACATAATATGAGAATGCATATAATCTACATTTAGGCTATACAAAGCGAAGGATTTCGATTGCCAATTTAAGTAAATATTTGCCTTTGATATCAAAGCACAAAGCCTGTCTATAATACCGTCTTTGTCAGAATAATACATTTATATCGTGTAGCTTTAAGTTAGATCTTTGCTTGTCATCCATTCAGGGTGTAAATTGCATTGTTTACCGGATTTACTTATAGTTATACTACTCTAGAGGCATTTGTAGGCGAGATTCTTAAGTTTAAATTAAATGCGAAAATTAATAATAAAAATAACTTTATTGATCCAAAATAAACAAATTTAATCTAAATAAAATGACTGCGAATATGAATAATTTAATTTTGAGAATATATACAGCGCCATCTAGTTCTGTGATAAGCAAAGAGGCTTGTACGCATACCAGATATCTGATACGCATATTAAGTATAAAACTTTAAATACTTAATACTTACATACTCGTATTATAAATACAAACACCCATAACTTAACCCTTACAACCCCTTAATACAAACATTCGTGCTTAACAAATAAATACCCCAAGTGGACCGCTGGACTGCAAGCAGGGTCGCAAACTGAGTCAAACGTGTCATCGATAGATGTCGCAGATCCATATTTATAGTTCACTAGTAGTGCCTTTATTAGGAAAACCGTTACGCGTTTTTATGTATGAATAACTATTTTTTAAGTAGGTATGACAGTGAAAATAAAAACCAAAGTTCCATACGTTTGTGTCGAAATTTGTTTTCGGCATATACATAATATATACTTTCGACATACAACATCTGTAATTCCAAAAAAGTTGGGTCAAAATGCCGACCGTCCTGCTTTTGACAAGCATGGTAGACTATATCGTTTGAAGGATAACCCAACAGTTGGATCTTAAAAGGCTCATTATTATTTATTACAAACAATATATTACCAGCCGCCAATTTATAAGCTCCATAAATATTTGAGACAGTTGATTTGGATTTCAAAATATGTTTACAATTTCCTACAAAATGATTGTATTCTGATGGGTTCTCGAGATAGGACACATTATAAATAGCTTAATTTTTAGCTAACAAACCGGAGGAGGTTCTCATGCTGATGCGACTCTTGTAGTGTTGTCTTGACGCGAGTTCTCATATTATAATTTATGATTTAAAAGCATGGGCTTTTACAAAATAGTATCATACTTTAGTCGTTATAATAACAAACAAGCAAAGTAATTAGTACGCCTTGTTATTTGGTTTTCTGTATTTCTTTTTATGAGTATAATATCTATTTACTAGACACCGACTGAAAATTAGTTATATTAGTTTAACAACATAATTATTAATAATAAAAGCAAAAAAATGCTATAAGACGTTTCTTTCGTGCCAAAATTTAAGGTAGGTTGTGATTCCCTTGCAAGTGTCGAAAGTTTGTAGCATAAACGACTGTATTTTTTGATTGCGTTGGCTTAGAAGTTTGATTTTTCACAGCTCCAAGAGACAGTGGACTTGAGTATTTAATAAGAATTTCAGCTTGATACCTCCATGCGTTCCTGAGAAAAAGGGTCTTGACAGACAGACAGACGGACAGACGGACAGACGTACAACAAAGTGATCCTATAAGGGTTCCGTTTCTTTTGAGGTACGGAACCCTAAAAAGAAGTGTATTTTTCGCTTTTCATTTTATATGAACTTTCTTAAACTTGCAGAGATTATATTAAAATAAATATACATAAATCTTGAGCAAATGAAATCGCTGAAGCCAAATATTGCAAATGATGTTTAAATATTTTGTTACTGATTTATTTTATGGAAAAATCTTTTATTTCGTATTCCTAGTCTTAAGGCAGTAATAAGATTAATAATTTATGCAGACAAATTTTCTTTTAGGATGATTGAATTAAGGTATGTCTAGTTAATCAATTTAAATGTTATAAAAATGGCTTGCAATTGTTACTACTAGTTACGAGTAGCTGACCAAACTATGCAAATATAAAAAAAATATTTAAAACAATATAATACACAACTTCGTGTAAAAACACGATGGAATCAAGTTGACGAAGAAAAAATTATATCGCCCCGAATATACCTACCATCTGTCTAATATACAGGTTGTGTGGTAACTCACCAGGTACATAATACAGTAGTACAAATATAAGTATAGGACGAGTTTCAATTAATTGCCCAAATACATTCTTGTTTTTTGAATAGGTAAATTAGTAAAATGAAGTTGTTAAAATCAAAATTGAAATGAAATGCGTTAAAATATAATTACAATTATTAAAAATATTTATAATCGATTCTAATTAGTTGATACTTATTAATTATTATCATTATATTTTTAATATGTACATAAAGACAAATCGAGAAATAGTGTTTTAGCAACTTGCCAAATTATGATACAAATAATGTTTGTATCGCTACAAAAATATATTGACTACTAAATACTAAATAATAAACTATACCTAAGTACCTAATTTTGTTGGTTTATTCAACGTTCGTAACGGCTGACATAATATACGAATACTCGTACCGCAGAATAACAACCGAAAATATATTACACTCAGAAATTATGGTTATCCTCATATCCCATGACAGATCATGTTCATTGTCCATGTTATACAACACAAAACAGTCACCGTACCCAAGTCCTATATGAGAAATAAAGTTAATTAATTTATATAATAGCTTTATGTCTGTGTACTGTTTTTCGTATTTTTGTACTAGGTACTTGCTAATAAACGTATACCAAGTTAATAGTATTATTTAGGCCTTTAATATGAACACCACTATCTGTTCTGTCCTTACATTGATATACATTATTCAGATGATCCATTGTTTAAATGGCCTAATAAGTAATAACAATTAGCTTAAGTGCTTTTTTTGAATAAAGTGTCAAAACTTTAAGTACATTCAATTCAAACAAGTTTCATTCGTTCAAACAAGCCACGTATTTGATAACTTTTTTTTTTAAGAATTATATTTAGGTAGTCCGTTTTATTTGTTTCCTATAAATCCTCTGACACCAACATTCTATCTCTACATCAATGCGACGTAGAGCCGTTGCTACCCACATTACCGTATGTATTAACATAAAATAGTACGGCTACTTGGACACTCCGGGGATTATTGTTCTGTGTTCCGGGGTGTCTACTTGAACAAATACAAACATATTTAATTCTTGTCACAAAATTGAGGGTAATGTTTTTTTTATGTGTATGAGTTCTGACAGAGATTGTTTAAAAATGATGCGCCCGTATCGAAAGACGAGGGTCAAATGATGATGGGGATCAAAAACAAGGCCACAAGATTGAAGTAAAACCTCCGGCATCACAAAAGATTCTTGGCAGAAAAACCAGACTTGTTGGAGATGCAACCGGTTTAATTGTTTAAATAAGTCTGGAAAGCAGGTTGATCAGACTGAAACTCTAGTTGTTTCAGTTAATTGGGGATGCCCCTTGTAGACCAGTGCCAAATCGCTCAAAATATCGAAAAATATTAAAAAAATTTTGCAGTATACGAGTGGTCGGAAAATTTAGTTGATGTGTTTTTTTTCCTCAAACAGGATTGGTACTGGTCTATTAGGGGATTTCCTCAGTGAAAGGTGTAAGCCTATACAAAGTTTACTGGGAAACTTGACCATTAACATATAAAAAAAGAGATTTTCCTTTAATCTAAATTAGTAAAATAATAAGTAATAAAGCTACATTGTTTTCTTTTTTTTTGTGTTATTAGCAATGTAAACCTTATCGTATTTCATTTTTTATCTCGAAAAATGTGTAAAAAACGTGTCTAAGTAACCCCATTTTACGGTATATCCCGTGATTTACTACAGTACGTGTGAGCTGTGGTCAGCGCTGCTCTTGACAATAGTCGAAATTGTAGGTTGTTAAGTAATTAATTATAATTAATACCTAATTAATATTAAGAAGAAATTAATAAAGTAACTTTTACTAAAAAACAGATTTGTAGGTCTTTGGCAGAAGTTTAACTGCTGATATCTAAATACTTACCCTACTAGTCTTCTATAGGTAGGTCACATTATAAATAACTCAATATCTATACAGAAATTCTAGCGTGTTAATTTAAAGGAAGCCCTTAGTTGACAGCAATTTATTTACCAATTCTAATCACGGTTCTATAGAGATAGAAACGCGGTAAGCGCCCATTTGTTTTATCAGACACTGATTTACATTTTTACCTGAAATAGACTGCGAAAGATTGGTGTCACTTCTACTACTAGATACTTATATAGTCACGCAGTCTTATATTTGACAGAAAGTAATTAATATGCCGGAATGAAAAATAAGCTATGTCACGTTGACTAGATCACGTCCAACCGTTGCTCCGTTGCATTAATGGAAAACAAACCAAACAAAAACGAACGAGTGTTAAAGTAGTCGGCATATGATGTGTAGATATAAAAAATATATTAATTACGATCAGCGTTGACAGAAGTCAACCTCAAAATTTAAAATAGCTTATTACTATAATTAATTAACTATTGTGCCGTTAACATGTCCAGTCTTCTTGTGGAATAAATTTAAATATCACCTGATAATTTCAAACGTGACTCCTTCATTCAACGTGACATTGGCGAAATAATTTGTGCTATTTGTGCTCAACTGGCACGCACTGAAGCCAAAAGCCAAAGAATTGAATTGAATTACTAAAATCCCCGACTTCCGACTTAGGGGTCGTCCATAAATCACGTGATGTTTTTAAGCAACTTTTTAGACCCCCCCCTCCCTCATGGTGATACGTGGTGAGGTTTAAGATTAAACGCAAAATCACGTGTATTTTTTTACAAAGTACCTTAAAAAATCTGAATATTATTTTTAAATAAAGGTTAACAGGTATAATCTAATATAATTTTGGTAAATTAAGCACCGTGATAAAAATGTAAAAATTCTAATTAAGAAGAATAAATGACAAAATAATAATCGTGAAATTTTACTATTGTACCTGAAACAAATACTGGATCTCTCACACATGCTCGCTATACTACTGCGGAGAAGGAAGTCATACAATAAAGCACTGTCATTCTACTCATACGACACATACGACATACTCTACGAAGACCAATCGGTTCATTATTACACTTCCATTCTTACTAATAGCGACGCTTCGTGTGTCTGGGGGAATGTTTGGTCCCCATCCTATTGGTCTCATCATCTGTTATGAAGAATTTATAATACACGATTTTTTAAAGCATAGCATAGCTTTTAATAGTGCCATTTCTTGCAATAGTAGTTCCCGTACAGGTCTTTTCAGAGAAGTTTTGGAGGTGACTAGGCTTATCATTATAAAAGTTCGGCGATTGTCGCGGCGCGCGGGATAATCTCAACGGTGAGTAAAAAATATCACGTGATAACTCACTACACCCCCCCTCCCTCCTGGTGATATTTCGTGATTTTTCCGAACCCCCTCCCCCCCCCCCCATTCAAACATCACGTGATTTATGGACGACCACCTTAGTACTGTCGCGGAATATAGTGCGAACTCGTCATAATAGCACGCTTGTACCATGCCTTACAACAGCTAATGTCAATTTCTAACTTTTGACAATTAGATAACAAGAACAGTTTATTACAAATTTTAATGTGACAGAAAGAGATAACGCATTTTCAGGAACAATTTGGAAGTTACTAGAAACATTTTGAATTTTCGATACTAGAATGTTCTAAATTTACACATATAAAAAGGCCGGCAGTGTGTCGAGAGTTCAGTTGAAGTTCGGAGTTGAGTGAAGATTGCGAAGAGATACGAAATAGTGGAAAGGTGAAGAAGAATATAGTGAATTATTAAAAGTGGTGGTTTATAGTGCTCAGAGACTAAATTAAACTAGTGTTGTGTACAAACTGCGCGTGTGTATTAAGTGTAAATAAAACAACCTTAGTGCGAGAACGCTTTTAATTTCCGATCCCGAACCCGTAGAACGTAACAATTGGTGTCAGAAGTGGGATCGGAAATGCCGTTAGTACCGAGGCACGAGAAGGAAGGAGTTACTACACGCGCAATGGCAGAACAGCAAAGGGAAGATTCTAGCCCTAGCACATCGAGGGATGAGACCGCGGCTCAACAGAGCACAACGCCAGACATGAACGCCCTTCTGCAACAAATGGCATTCATGATGCAAGAGCAGGCTCGCCGCCAAGAGGAACAGTTGCGCGCACTACAAGATGAACAGGCTCGCCGCCAAGAGGAACAGTTGCGCGCACTCCAAGAGGAGCAGGCTCGACGCGAGGGAGAACGCGCACGCCACCAGGAGGAACAGCTGCGCGCACACCAAGAGGAGCAGGCTCGCCGCCAAGAGGAAAATCTGCGCGCACTCCAAGAGGAGCAGGCTCATCGCCAGGATGAACAGCTTCGCGCACTCGAAGAAAAGCAAGCCCGACGCCAGGATGAACAGCTGCGCGCACTCCAAGAGGGCATTCACAAGGATGTCATAGCCGCTCTTCAACAGAATACGGAAAGGGTGGAAGCCGTTGAAAGAGAAGTTGAGGAAATAAAGACGACACTCGTCACACACGGTGAAGCTTTAGAGGAGCACGATTCAAAACTCTCTAAAATGGAGCAGAGGATGGATCACTTGGAAACTCAGAAATTACCTCGTGGTGTCGACATTAGCTCATCATCAGCAAAGATCTTTAAAGTCCCTTACTTCGACGGCAAATCTTCTTGGGCCGCATTCAAGATCCAGTTTGAGACGATCAAGGAGATAAGTGGATGGACAGATGATGAAGCCCGATCTGCCCTTACCGTCGCACTTAGAGAAGAGGCTTTAAATGTATTGGAGGCGCTCTGTGCTAGCGACCCTGGCAGGAAGACCACATACAGTGAGCTACTTAACGCTTTAGAGTCGCGGTATGGTGATAGTCATCTAGAGCACGTGTACAGGGCTCAAATTAAAGACCGTACGCAACGAGCCAATGAAACCCTGCAGCAGTGGTCCATAGAGATTGAGAGGCTCGTACGGAAGGCATATCAATCCTCGCCATCTACCATAGAAACTATTCTTCTGCAGGCTTTTGTGGACGGGATTCGTGACTCGGAGGTACGAGCCGCTGTACGCCTAAGACACCATACGAGTCTCAAGGAAGCTGTAGCTCATGCTTTGGAGGTTGAAGCTGTGCGCCATGATACAAGAGCTTGGAAGGTGAGGGAAGTAGTTACTACGGAAGGATCATCCACTCGGAGACGTATTTTTAATCCTAGATGCTACGAGTGCGGCGAGCGGGGCCATCTCAGAAGTAACTGTCCTAAAATATTGAACGTTCGGAGACAGTCAGATGTGGCTGTGTCGACTTCTGACCAGCCACAGGAAAACTAATTCCAGCCAGGGCTGCGGGGTGGGCGCTGGCCGGGGGATCTTCAACCCCACAAATAGAAGTAAAGCAGACAGTGGATGGAAACACCTTAGTAATACATGGCGCAATTAATGGAATTGTATGTAAACTGACGCTGGATACCGGAGCATCACGAACCATCATTAATAACCGAAAGCTTAAACACATTGCGGACAATAAGTTGCAAGACAGAAAGCATATCACTCTCATGACGGCCACCGGCCAGCGCGTACCTGTTTGGGGGGAAAGGAAAATTGCTATAAAAATTGGGGACAATATTTATTGGCATAAAGCAATAGTCGCAGATATCGTCGATGATTGCATCATTGGATTGGACTTTCTTCAAAATTACCAGTGTACGATTGACATGAAATATGGAGTTTTAAAGTGCAGAAATAGAGAAGTACCGATAAGTGGTGGAGTTCAGGGGAAAGTTTGTTGCTTAAGAAACACCGCTCTTCCACCAAGATCACAGACTCTAGTACCTGTCGCTTTACCTCAGAACAAGTCAGGTAGTCAATGGTGCTGCACTATCATAGAGAAGTATGAAGATGAGAGCTCGTGGATCCCAGCAAGAGTTTGTAGTAGGTAAAACTTCGACATCCATGGTTCCAGTGCTGAACACCAGTGGCGCTACGCAAACTATTCAGAGAGGGGAAGTTGTGGGGACTTGCGAAGAGATAGCCTGGTTAAGCAGATGCCAGCAGAATGAGAAGGTGCTTAACAAGGATAAAGAGCAAGCAATGAAACTTTTAGAAGACTGCATAGAGCATCTCACAAGTTCACAGAAGACGAAAGCTGAAAATTTACTTTACGAATATTCAGATTTGTTCTCGAAACATGACGGCGATATTGGAAGAACCGGTTTGGTGAAGCACAAAATTAATACTGGTGACATAGCGCCTATTCGACAACGACCAAGACGAATTCCATGGGCTAAGGAGAAAGAGGTTGACGACATGATCCAAGACATGAGAAAGAATAACATCATCGAACAATCTACTAGTCCTTGGTGTTCTCCAGTAGTACTTGTAAGGAAGAAGGATGGATCTACAAGGTTTTGCATCGATTACCGCAGACTCAACGATGTAACCAAAAAGGACAGTTATCCCCTGCCTCGAATCGACGACACCTTGGACACTCTCAGTGGTATGAAATGGTTTTCAACTCTTGATTTGAAGAGTGGCTATTGGCAAGTAGACATGGACCCCGTGGATAAGGAGAAAACTGCGTTTTCAACTGGAAAAGGGTTGTGGCAGTTTAAGGTTATGCCGTTCGGGTTATGCAATGCACCAGCAACATTCGAGAGGTTGATGGAACGTGTACTCGCTGGATTACTAGGAGCAGCCTGCCTTGTTTACCTAGATGACATAATTATAGTGGGACGTGACTTCGAAGACCATCTTAAGAAACTCGAAGCAGTATTTGATAAACTAAGGGAAGCAAATTTAAAGTTAAGTCCAAAGAAGTGCTCATTCTTTAGGAGACAAGTGAATTACCTTGGACATGTAGTCTCGGAAAACGGAGTGGAAACGGACCCTAGCAAAATCACCGCTGTGAAAGATTGGCCGACCCCTAAGGACAAAACGCAAGTGAGAGCATTTCTGGGATTGTGCTCTTACTATAGAAGATCTGTAAAAGGCTTCTCTGACATCGCCAAACCACTTCATAAACTGACCGAAGAGAAGAGACCCTTCGTATGGGACAATAATTGTGAATCGGCCTTTCAAGAACTGAAGAAACATCTTTGCCAAACACCAGTCCTTGGGTATCCAGACACAAAGGGAGAGTTTATTGTCGACACTGATGCCAGCAATATCGGTATTGGGGGTGTATTGTCCCAGCGGAAGGGTGATCAGGAGGTGGTAATCGCATATTTCAGTAAGTCACTCTCTAAACCGGAAAAGAATTATTGCGTTACTCGAAGAGAGCTACTTGCTGTAGTGAAAACTTTACAACATTTTAAGAAATACTTGCTAGGACGCAAATTTTTGGTAAGAACCGATCACGCTGCCCTGAAATGGTTATTGGAATTCAAGGACCCCGAAGGACAGGTAGCACGATGGATTGAACAACTTCAAGAATTCCAGTTTGATATAGAACATCGAGGGGGTAAAAATCACAGCAACGCCGATGCTCTATCTAGAAGTCCCTGTGAAGACGACTGCAAGCACTGTCAAAGACAAGAGGCGAAGGAATTAGAATCCATTAAAATTATTAGAACAGACTCGTTAGATGAACGTTGGAGTGATGAAGCTATGAAGAGAGCTCAAGAAGAAGACCGAGATATACGACCTATCATGGAATGGTTAAGTAGTGGTAGGCCAAAACCTAAGTGGACTGACATAGCACAGTACAGTACCGCTACGAAAAGTTTGTGGGCACAATGGGACAGTTTGTTGTTACACAACGGAGTATTGTGCCGCAAATGGGAGAGGACACGTGGAAATGATAGCTATCTCCAACTAGTGGTACCTAAAATAAAAGTATCCGAGGTACTTCGAGCCTACCATGATGGTTCTTCTGGTGGACACTTAGGGGTAAGGAGAACGTTAATCAAGATAAAGGAGCGATTTTACTGGCTGCATTGTCGAGATGATGTTGAAGACTGGTGTCGGAAATGCGTGCAAGGTGCCTCTGTCAAAGGCCCGCAGACCAGAAGCCGAGGAGCAATGAAATTATACAACGTTGGGGTACCTTGGGAGAGAATCGCATTAGACGTAGCAGGACCATTCCCGATTACTAACTCCGGGAACCGATACATTTTAGTTGTGATGGACTATTTTACAAAATGGCCTGAGGCATTCGCCATTCCAAATCAAGAAGCAGTAACTATCGCAAATACTTTGGTAAAAGATGTATTTTGCAGATTCGGCGTTCCGTTAGAAATGCACAGTGATCAAGGAAGAAACTTTGAATCGCATATATTTCAGGAAGTATATAAAATCATGGGGGTGCACAAGACTCGAACCACACCGCATCATCCGCAGTCAGATGGAATGGTTGAAAGGTTTAACCAGACTTTGGAACGCCATCTAGCTAAGGTTGTGGATAAACATCAAAAGGATTGGGACGAGTTTTTATCACTGTCACACACACAGCGGATCTATTAAGTGGTTGCCCGCCGGATACTCCCAGTTGCATCACCGAATATGCCAGCGAACTAAGAGCGAAAATGACTAGTGTTTATGAGCAGATACGAGATGCAGGGCTACAAGCAAGTGAACGCATGAAAACTCGTTATGACCGGAAGGCGACAGGAACGAACTTCGAGGAAGGCTCATTGGTATGGCTGCATAACCCGGTGAGACGAAAGGGTAAATCGCCAAAGCTACAACCCAGTTGGGAGGGGCCTTACAAGGTTATAACGAAAATTAACGACGTCACTTTCCGAATTCAACGTACATCTAGAAGCCCGGCTAAAATCGTGCATGTGGACCGATTAGCCAAATATCACGACAACAACGATGCTCGAGACGAGCATGTCTTAGGAGGGGGTAGTGTCGCGGAATATAGTGCGAACTCGTCATAATAGCACGCTTGTACCATGCCTTACAACAGCTAATGTCAATTTCTAACTTTTGACAATTAGATAACAAGAACAGTTTATTACAAATTTTAATGTGACAGAAAGAGATAACGCATTTTCAGGAACAATTTGGAAGTTACTAGAAACATTTTGAATTTTCGATACTAGAATGTTCTAAATTTACACATATAAAAAGGCCGGCAGTGTGTCGAGAGTTCAGTTGAAGTTCGGAGTTGAGTGAAGATTGCGAAGAGATACGAAATAGTGGAAAGGTGAAGAAGAATATAGTGAATTATTAAAAGTGGTGGTTTATAGTGCTCAGAGACTAAATTAAACTAGTGTTGTGTACAAACTGCGCGTGTGTATTAAGTGTAAATAAAACAACCTTAGTGCGAGAACGCTTTTAATTTCCGATCCCGAACCCGTAGAACGTAACAGTACTAATCCGTTGAGTGTTTGTAACTCGTCAGATGATTCCGTTTACTCTAGTGAATGTAGTACATTCAAGTTATATCAGATAATAGGGACATTAAATTTAATCGCGAATTTAGCCATCACATTACATAAAAAATCTTACAGTATAGGGGTATTCGGGTTACATACTCGTATCTACCTACCATTTATTTGGCACTATTTTGATTTTTTTACAAACAAAATTGAAAAAAAAACTAATATGGTGTTGCCAAAAAATTGTAAGTACGACTAAATATTTGCATAATATGCCATTGGAAACCGCATAGAAAAACCATCTCTGTAAATCATAATGTACCGTACCGTACCGTAATCGGAACCCGCTGTGATCCCACTATAATAAATAAACTGTTTCCAATCGGCACTCGGCACTATAAACCACAAAACATAGAATTGAATATTAGGAAATAGGAGCTCTTAATTAATAGGTTTATATTGTATATCTTGGATAATATATTGGGGATTAAGGACAGTCTTCAGTGTAGACCAAAGTTCAGTAAGTGTTTTTTAACATTAAACCCTTAAAAAACAAAAGATGAAAATATTTTTACTTTTACCCATACAAATTTTGTCTTAATCGACTTCCCCTCTGACGGGTCTCATTTCCTACAAGAATATTTTAAAACATCAAAATGTAAAATGTTCGCAAGGCCACCCTGCAAAGATCATCATTAAAAGTTGTGTGACCCCATGTAGAGCAAGTAGGCCTCCATTATATTGTGAATGAAAAACTCTAGCATAATTTTCGCATGAAGTTTAAAATAGGTCCTGATCATTTTTACCAATTATTTTATTATTAAGGATATTTATTCATTAATCGTTATATCTGCCTTTTATAAAAAATCTTACGGTAACGAAAATTACATCCTGTAATCACAAATTTTAAAAGCCATTTACCAATCCGACTGGTTAGAAATAAATGTAGAAAACTACTGCATGACCTATACAAACATTCGTTTTTTATTGTTGTATGTAGTAGTTTAATAAAAATAGTTAATGATTTTTCTAAACTTCGATAACAAGATAAATCACAACTCGCCTAATTATAAGTTTATGCAAGAGCCAAGATGTGATAATATGTTTATGTAAGATTATTCTTTATAAACTTTAATATTGTCAGTTAGTTTAGTAATTAGTATCTACTTTTTATTACTTCAAGCATTAATATACCTACACATTGCAGATACATGTGTATTAACTTAACAAGAAACCAATTTTGTATAACGTTTATTTTTGCATTTTCAACATTTTAACTTCTACACTTTGTCAGCTAAGCTCATTAAGAGCGGGTCTTTATATTTGTGTTGAAATTTGGTAAAGTTTTCCAGCGAAAATATTTACGCCAAAGGTCCGCAATGGCGACTGGCAAAAGTCAGAAAAATACACAAATGAAGCATTTTTTTCTTATTTACTGTTCATTGTGTTTTAAATGTGTTTGGATTCTCAGAGTGTTAACGTTATTATAGGGAAGCAAAAAGAAAGATTCCGTTGGCCGTTTGGCATTTAGTTAACTACAAAATGTCAATGACCTCTTAATAGTCTTCATTAACAGATAAATTAAATTAAATTGATCGGATCAATTTTGACGGGACTTTCACAGACAGATATTATTGCTGAATGCTGAAGTTATAAGAAACAACTTTTTTGAAGCCATTAACCAGAGAATTAAATTGAATTGATTTTGCTACAGAAAAAGAATTAGGATTCCGCTCAAAAAAATGCAACATTTTAAGCTTGCAAGAACCCATTACCCAAGCGAAGCAAGCGTGGGTCGCTAGGCTTAAAATAAAATACTAAGCATAATCAGATTGACGAATTTTCTGGAATCACGCTATACTACAATTCGACACCTGTTTGGATACCTGGAGGATAAATTAATACCTATAAATTACTGTAATTGAAGCTTTTTATAGAACGATCTCATTTTCAGTGAAGCTATAAAAAAGAATAAAGTTATGCGAAGTTTGCTTGAAGTTTGTTAGCATTGCTCTAAAATGAGGAGAAAAAGCAGATTATAAAATATGTTATGGCTTCTGACTGTTCCTATTTGATTTCATTAATGTTCTCCGACTACATTACTTTTTAATTTTTGCATAGATATATTTACCACCCATGGCTTCACACTCAGGATAGGTTGCAACCGTCCCATAGTGTATATTATAGTATCATTAGGTTAACAGTTTATGAAGAAACTGATACATAAGATGATTCACCCTCATTCAGATCGGATCGATGTTTAAGAATTAGTATAAATTCCACAGAAATGTGATATTTTTCCGCAGGCTTCTTAAAACTTCATTAAATTCTATCCAGTGGTTTTCTAGCGACAGAATGATAATCTATAATAATAGTGATTGTTTAAATTAGATTTAACAAAAAATATTTAATGTACATATTCGACAAAACAAGAATATTTTGACTGTAGACGATAGTTAAGTTACCTAAGCAACGTCATTAAAATAAAATTTAACAAAGTTACCTATCACAATTTAAAAACGTAATCTACACTTAGATAAATTCGTAAATAAAAAAGACATTATCTTAAAATTGATAAGGATCAAGCCCGAATAAGGCCAAATTTCAGTAAACGGATTCTGAGTCACGAAAAATTACTAACATAAAATTCAGGTGATTATGCTAATATACTTGCCGTGTGAAATTACTTGCCTACATAGTCTTATGCTAATATGCAATTGAATTCGCATTCGATGAATCCATATGCTATTAGATTTTGTACTTTGGCTCAATAGGTGCCATTTCTATGTAATGTTATAGCCATTATCCAAGTATATAGGCTCGGGTAATGATTGTTTTTATATTTTATTTGATTTTTTACACGAAATTAGACACATCAAGCTAGCTTAAGGATTTTCTCTTCACACGAACCTTATAAAAAATACCTACCTTATAAAAGAAATTCACTTAACTGCGTTAGATAACTTATTGAAAGTTATATCTTGGATGCTTCATTAGTTGTGTTTTAATAACTAACTTATATAAGGTAATCCAAAGAAATTGTGCTTTTGTAAGTAATTAAAATATGCTGAGTGAAGCAAATTAATTTTATTGTTACGTTCCGTGGATGATAAAATACTAATTGGAGAAGTTTTGTAATTAGTCGTAAGTTTTAAAGAATAAGAGCTTTTAAGTAAAGTTAAATCATAAGTGGATAGATTAGACAAAATTGCTAAGCCTTACAGTGAACTTAAAGTTTAACCTCCAAAGCTGTGTACCCATGTTTACTTTCAGCCTGTCATGTCAGTGTCAGCGCGGCATTAATAATGTGTAGGGTTGCGTACATTCTATCTGTCCGTCTATCGCATACTATTCTTTTTCAATCTATTCGACAGGATAAATCGTAATTTGGTACATTTTATATGAGACAGTTGTTGTTGGCATAAATATTAAATATACAATAATTCTTAGTTTAGAAAATAATGTGAGGACAAAATAAGAAAGTTAGCTACGACTTAAGAGACATTTTGTTAATAATTAATAAAATACAGATTAAAAGATGTATTCATAGGTAAGTATAAATACTGAGTCGCATCTGTACATTAAATATTGTTTTGGAACGTCTTACTGAAATACGAGTAGTCCTTATGATTAATAAAGTTTTCAAATCCGAAGTTTTTATAATTTATGTCTGTCTTACAAAGAATTACGAGGAAACCACTGGACAGTTTTTAAAGAAATTTGTTAATTAATTGCTTTTTATCCGGGTCAATATTTAGGATTCTGTTTATTGCGCGAAAATATCTCATCTCTATAAGATGTACACTAACCATTAAAATGTTCCTAGATTGGAATAAACTTAAATTATTGTAATTCTCTTAAGCATTCATTGTTAACTTCATACATGCAAATATTATTTGTGAAACCTTACTTAAACAATGTAAGTATAGTTCAGTGACATTTGCTGTATTTATTTAAGTAATTCTAAATACAACAATCTAAACAATACATAAAGCTTAAATAAAAATAGCGCTAAGGTGAATACAACACATAAAAAGGTCCACAACAAAATAGCTCCTTTCATTTAATATTTATTCGTATTTAATATACAGAAAATCTATTGAAAATCTACATCAAAGCGAGAACTGTTTACATGTGCCCTTTCACCGTTGTATTGCTCCTTTTGTTTATTGTTAGCTGAAAATATTTGTTCCTCTATAGGCCTACCCTTAGAGAAAAGGGAACTACGAGCTACGTTATACATAAATCATATGCGTTGAGTATTAAGTGTTAGCTATGCAATAAGATAGTATTTAATATAAAAAAACTACTTAATAGATGTTCTAAAATAAATATAAAAACATAAATGTGGAATAACTACAATAAAAATTACTTCGGTAAAAAAAAAACAAACAAAAAAATGAGATATTAATACAAAATTAAATATTTATCTTGAAGTTTTCATTGAAATTTAATCACTCACTTGTATAATTCGTTAAAAGACCTAAAGTCTATAAAAACGAGGGTGTAAAAATGTTTTATACCCAAAACTTCTACTCGTAAAGTTCGATTGACTAATAGAAAAGTAAGCAAAAAAAATTAAGCACATTACTTTGTAAAATATTTAATGAATAGGCAACCTACAAAGTATTAGATGTGTGTGACTTGTATGATGTCCTAGCAGAATAATTTACTCTAAGTACCAATATAGTATGAACATATCGACAACGTGCTAACGAGGTCATTACAATCAGTATATGTATATATACATAAAATTGAAGTGTCTATTTATAATTTCAAATGAACAGCTTTTCTCTAAATGCATAATATAAAAGTATATATAGGGTACTTAGGTATATAAAAAATATATTTTTTTAATTTTTGTCTGTTTGCATAGGCTAATCTCTGAAACGGCAGGACGGATTTTCACGGGACTATCGCCAAAACGAGAGTTAATTGTCTGTTTGGTACAAATATTATATTATAATTAAATTCTGTAATTATTCAAGTTTTATAAATATTCCAGGATTTAAAAACTAATAAATAATACCTAATCGTATGGTATCTCTCATATAATAGTAACAAATAAAGTAAATATAATAATTAAAATAAAAAATCAAGCTCTACATTTATTTCATTTGGTGAATGTCGCAGTTTTCAGAGTTACATAAATTTTAAATAAAATGAATGCTCATGTGAATATTCTTTACAACTAGCCCACCCGCATTTTACTCCCTTGCATTCCTAGATTTCCTTTGATTTTAAAATACGAAATTTTTAGTTCTCAGAAAGGATAATAAACTCCGCTCGGCGGAAAATTTTAATACCTACCCTATACAATATAAAGTGATGTAGTATTAGTAACAAACTTGACCGCAAACGTAATTAAAGCAAGAAAATATTATCTCAACGACTTAAAGCCTGACTCTATCTTCCTTTGAAGGCCAACGGAAACTTTGATAATGCGATAAACGATTTGTTGGGTACTGAATATTAACTTAAATCAGTAAGCCTTTCGATTTACATTTTAATATCTAAGTTTAATTTTAGAAATAAACAAGAAATTTCTAAAAACTGTTTAGCAAGTTTATATTAAATCTACAGCTATCGATTAGTTGACAGTAGTGGTTGATTCCGCCGTTTCGTGCAAATTTTACCGTTTCGCGGATAAAATAAAAAAGTCAAAATATTAATTTTTTTTCGAAAATTATCCAGTTAAGTTCGCTACTAGATTCATAAAATGTGAGAGGCACCTTTTTATCTCAATTCGTTATTGAGAAAATAATCCTTGAAATTTTACAATTGGATGGTGATGAAAAGGAGAAGGATTGTAATGAAATCAGGTAGGATGGTAAAGATATAAACTGAGATGGTAATGAAATACGACAATTCAGTTGCAAAGGAATCTATAATAGTAAGTATAGGAAAGAAAAAAGATATAACTTGATTGAACCGACTTGAACCGCAAAGCTCCGGATGTAAGTTCCAAGAAGAGAGCCTTTTACTTAGCCGCCAAGTCCTACAAAAAGACATTAAAGAAGGCTCGTTTTGACCGAATTACACATATTGGCGCAAAGCTCTCTGCTCAACCATCTGGCAGCAGAGCTTTTTGGTCCTTCGCCAAAGCGGTCGAGACGAACTTCTGTCAGCCCTCACTCCCACCGCTGGTAAAACCTGACGGATCCCTGGCTCATACGGCAATGGAGAAGGCGAATTTGCTTGCCTCTCTTTTTGCCCAAAATTCATGTCTAGACTCTGGCAATGCTACTCCACCACATTTACCGCACCGCGGGATTTCAATGCCTGAAATTCCCATCATTAATAAGGAGGTAAAGAGAGTATTGAGTCGTCTAGATGTGAAGCTTGTGGTCCTAATGGTATACCAGCAATAGTACTTAAAACATGTGTTCCCGAGTTGTCTCTGATACTGACACGTCTGTACCGCCTTTCTCTTAAGACTGGAATATTGCCTAAATACTGGAAGCTTGCCAACGTGCAACCAGTGCCCAAAAATGGTAGCCGTGCGGACCCTGCCAATTATCGTCCGATTTCAATCACCTCCATACTCTGCAAGATTATGGAGCGTATATTGAACAATCTTCTAATGGCATACCTAGAACAAAACGATCTCCTCAGTGATCCACTATATGGATTTCGCCAGAATCGGTCGACTGGGGACCTTCTAGTGTATGCCAAGTGCCAACCACACCACTGGAGAAGCTCTTGATCGAAGTGGGGAGGCGATCGCTGTCTCCCTTGACGTCTCAAAGACATTTGATAGGGTTTGGCACGCGAGCCTTATAAACAAGTTTTCGGCCTATGGTATATCTCCTGGCCTGATCGGCTGAATTAAATATTTCCTGAGTGACCGATCACTCAGAGTTGTGGTTGAGGTTTATTCATCTCACCCGTTAAAGATCAACTCAGGAGTTCCTCAGGGGTCTGTTCTCTCTACAACCTTGTTCCTGCTGCATATTAACGATCTGCTTATACCCGGTATCTATGGGTACGCAGACGACAGCACTGTTGTAGAGAGATACCTGCCGAATGCTCAGGCCAGTAGAGATCAAATTCAGTCTGAAAGAGAGGCCATAGTAGAGCGGTTGAATCTCACACTCAGGACAGTCTCCATTTGGGGCGATGCCAATCTTGTAAGTTTCAACACCACCAAAACAGAGGCGTGCCTGTTCACCACAAAAAGGAGTCCTTTTATCTTGACTCCTACTTTCCGAAATGTGCCTCTGGAATACACTGACCGTCTTCAGTTGTTGGGAATGGACGTTAGCCCCAACATGAACTACGGGCGGTTCATAGAGTCTAAGGCTAAGGTAGCAGCGAGGAAAGTTGGCATCCTCGCAAAGGTATAACAGTATTTTACGCCGGGACAGCTTCTTAATCTATATAAAGCTCAAGTTCAGTCGTGCGTGGAATACTGTAGTCACATATAGGCTGGTGCTGCGAAATGTCATCTGTCAGCCTTGGACTCGCCTTGCGCTGAGGCTTATTGGTGACCTTACCCTGGTCAAAGCCAATTTGTGTATTCTATAGGTTACATTTCGGCGAGTGTGCGCAGAAATTACATGATTTAATTCCTCCATCCCCTTTTCATCATCGGACGACGCGACAAGTGGCTGGTCTCCATCCTTATTTCGTGGACATCCCACCTTTCCGGACGAAAAGTTTCGCTTTGTCATTTATTATGCGTACGGCTAAGGATAGCTGATGCTCATAATTATATAAATCTAGTTTTTTTGGAATTAGTTTTATATTTGGTGTCTCATAAAATTTACGGTTTTCCCAACTTAAACGGATGTCGGATAAAATCTTGACTTTTGGAGATCTTGACTTTGTTGATGTTGTAGCTGTATTTGTCAAAGGCGAAAGCTGTAAATCGATTGGACCTGAGAGAAGTTTTACATTATCAAAAACGTTAGATTCATGTAGATATTTTAAAATTATGGACTTGTCTATGCTTAATGACTGGTCGTTATTGACGTCAAGTGCTTCATTTGAATCAAATTGTTCTTCACCGTAATCATCAAAATGAAGAAAACCTAAATGTCTGTTATGTACAAAAGGAGTGCTAACATCTTGACATTCCAAACAACTCAGACGCCGTAAAGCTATAATTTTAGTTTTATTAGTAGTCCACACGAATTGATGGACTTGCATCGTGCCTTTAAATCCTGGGACGTTGAAACTCTAAATAACATAAACATTTGTCATTTCTTTCCAAATCATTTCAATACCTTCTGGTAAAAAAATGGACGATACGGACGGAAATGAATTGGAGATGAATGAAAAATTTCAACTTTTTCGGTGTTATCTTTGTATTTATTTACATGAATAGTCAATTGATAGTATAAAAAGAAAACGCTTTTAATGAGTTATCTATTCCTAAAAATAATTATAATGTATATTATATATTACCTTGCAAAATTGTAGGAATGTGATGAAACAATTTATGGACGAAGCACTTATAAGATTGTAAAGATCGTAAATAATTTTAACAGCGACTTGCATACGTCCACTTTTCTCAGAGGCCTCAGCCGACTGATCGGTTTAAAGTACATTTTGATTTACACCGTTCTTCGTAAACCTCTATTTCTCGTACAAGGAGTAAAATTTTAAGTATGGATGGTAATGAATTTTTTTTTGTGACAAATTTAAAGTTATTCATTATTATAATTGTATTATGTTAACTGTTAATTTAAAATATTTTATCGATAAGTCGTTAGTTTGGTTTTAATATTACATAGTCATAATAGATGTTATTTGAAATATTATGAAATTTCTACTTAAAAACCAGCTGAAGTGCATAGCTGGACACAGAGAGGAATGATTTTAATGGTGGTTTTTCGCGTTTTTATAGTAAACTAATTAAAAAAACAGTAATATTAAGAATACTACTTTGAAAGTGATTATTTTGAAAGTGTATTGGCAAATAATATTCAAAATTAATTCTCTTGTTCATAGCTTAATTAATCTGGAAATGCTTTTTGCTCGAAACTACGGAATGACCCTAGTCCAGTGGTAACGCACACAAAAAATAAGAAAATTAACCCGCTTTACCTAATCTATATATATATAATGAAAATGGTCTTCGTTTGAGGCTCAATCACGCCTAAACCACTGATCGTATCGACATGAAACTACCACCATTCGATGCGAAATTTTTCCTAGATGGTTTATGGCTATCTATTTTTTGAATTCCAACATTCCTTCATTTTTTTATTGCTGTTTTACTTTTATGAACATTTATCCCGCTAATAAAAACAAAAGATAAGCATTTTCTCTTGATTCTTTTGTTTTCATGGATTTCAACAGAGTATATTAAACGGATTATGGTTTTCTACATTCAGCTAAGAATCTACTCACGGTAGTGGAGAACGGCTGGACCAATTAGGCTTTTTTTTATAGTCAGAATTGTCAGGAGAAAGTTTTGTATGTAAGAAAATTTTAAAAAAGTCCGATAAAAAGTTAAAAATTTCGATGATAATCGAAGAATTCCCATCTATATAGTCACTCACCACGAAATCTCGGGAACCATAAGACTTAGAAACGTGAAACTTGGTAGGAATATTACTTTTGCTATGTAGAGGTCAGCTATGAATAGATTTTAAGAAATCCATCCCCCAAAGGGGATTGCGGGGGCGTTAACAATGAACAATTCCTGTTTTTAAACTATAGCTCCCATAGACTTCAAATTTTGTAGGAATCTTCTGTAAGAGGTGTAGAAATAGGCTATGAACGAATTTTACGATAGCTCACCCCGCAGGGGGTTACGGGGGTGGGTAGTAACAATTAATATTTTTAATTTTCCAGCTAAGGCTCCTACAAGCTCCAAATTTTGTAGAAATTTTCTATAAGTGATGTAAAAATGATTCATGAACAAATTTTACGATATCCCACCCCAAAGAAGATTGCGGGGGCGTTAAGAATGAAAATTTTCAATTTCCAAGCGATAGCTCCTATAGACTCAAAATTTAGTGAGAGTGTTCTATATGTAATATAAAAATGATCTTAGAGCGGATTTTACAATGAATCACCTCCAATAAGGTTCGTGGGGGTGGGTGTTAACAATAAAAAATTTCAATTTCGAAATATAGCTTCAAAAGATTCTAAATGTGGTAGAAATCTTTTATTATTCACGTAAAGGTCATCTCAAAATGGATTTCAATAAAGTCTACTTCCGACATGAATTGCGGGGGTGGGTGTTAAAATCTAAAATTTTAATTTCCAACCTGTAACTTCTAGATACTCCAAATTTGGGGGGAATCTTCGTGTATGTAGGGATATTCGTGTATTTCCTTACAACAATCGTCTTTTTGGCAGCGGAGAAAAAGTCATTGAGAGGTTTCCAAAACTTAACTTTACATGTAGCTATCCAATCAACGGACTAAGAATTTTACATTCATTTTACTTTTGCAGACCACATAACCGATGAATTCTTTTATTGCGGGATCGCGGAAATGTAACAGATTAAAATGAATGCATTTTCCAAGCACTTGAGATGTGGAAAAGAAATTTAGTTACTTATTCCAATAGAATTCATAAAAAACATGAACAATTAATTTTCTATAAAAAATTGATGTCACGGAGAAAATTTTAGTTAACAGAAAATTCCTCGCACTTGAACCTAGACAGATTTCAACTTCACATATGAGACTTGCAATGACTTAAACTTAAACTTTCAATGCTCATTTCAAATTTTTTTCTTCATGTCAATTATTATTAATTTTTGGAAGAAAGGCACGGAAATGTTATAATGATTGTACATTGAAAGTTACAATGAATATTAGTGAGAAAAATCACCTGGATGAAAGATACAGGCTAAATCGATGGAATTTGGAATTTGAGTAAGTCTAAACAATATCTATGCTTACAGTTCTATCCGCGGGGCCTATTTATGTTCATACAAAAATAAAAAAAGGAGAATAATAAAAATATGAAAAAAAAAATGAAACATAAAATGTAATTTATTTCCTTTTTCAATTCGCCCGGCGAAGCGGGCGGGAAACGGCTAGTCCTATACATGTTTATCAATTGACTTAAGGCGGCGATATATGTAAATTGGACTTTCTTTGTATTTGAATTCTCTGTAATCTTAATAGGAAAAAATTAAAAAAAAATGTATGTTATTCTACAGCATATACAGCATTATCTCTTCCGCTTAAAAAGTTAAAAAAAACAACATAAATATCATAAATAAATATGCTAAGTACCAATTAGAATTTTTCATATCATTTCTCTCGTAAACTATCAAAAACAAGATTTTTTTATTGCGTTCAGCATATTAAATAATACAACGCCTAATATGATCTCCGATTATTTTTTCAAATAACTGTTTTATTTATTTTTTATGATTTTTTTACGTAATTCATACACGTAAGCCGCGAGAGAACATCCTCTGTCGCCCAGTAAATCAGTGCGGGACGAGGCGTTGTGCTGAACGGACCTGTGACTGTTTGCTCCGCAACCGCAGAACCAATTTAGAAATTTATTTATTTAATTCGTGAACAGAATTGTCACGAGTCGTGTGCGCTAAATTATGCTCTAAAACATTTGTATTTAAAACTATATTGAAATGAAATAAATAAATGGCGTATTTTGGACCTTATTGACTTGTAAATTTTTTACTTAAAAATTTTAGTATACATATTTGACGACACGCGTGGCGCAGTTTGTAGTGACCCTACTTGCTGCGCTAGCGGTCGCGGGTTCGAGTCCCGCTGGGGGCAGACATTTGTTGTGCACGAATGTTTGTACTCCAGTCATGGATGTTTATATTTATAATATGTATGTATTTAAACTTATATATGTGTATATACCATCCACCATGTATATCAACCATCTAGTATCCATAACACAAGGCTCGTACCTTACCGTGGAACTAGATAGTGCTGTGTGTAAATGTCCCAACATATTTATTATTTTATTATTAAATATATAGTATCGACTAAGAGAAGTTTCAATTTAGACTTTATTTGTATAGTTATAAGGACTAAGTCTGGAAATCGAACCTGTAACGAAGTTACGTCTACTGAGCCATAGGTAACATAAAATTTAATCTGTTTATCTTTCATGTTGAAGTTATACTTCTTTAGGCGCGTTATGAAAAATTTATGAGAGTGAAATTTTACGATGCGCGAGACACAAAATTCTCACGGGAGAAGTTAGCTAACAGTCAACAGTTTAGAGGACTTGCAACTATATTCACGATATTTATTTTCAACAATGACATGGATGTCATTTTCGAGGATTTTCGGGGTGCTAATTGCGAAAATGAGGTCCATTTTCAAATCCAAGATGGCGGACATCCGGTTTTTTTTCAACAATGACATGGGTGTCATTTTCGAGGTTTCTCGAGGTGCTGATTACGAAAATGAGGTCCATTTTCAAATCCAAGATGGCGGACATCCGGTTTTTTTTTCAACAATGACATGGGTGTCATTTTCGAGGTTTCTCGAGGTGCTGATTACGAAAATGAGGTCCATTTTCAAATCCAAGATGGCGGACATCCGGTTTTTTTTCAACAATGACATGGGTGTCATTTTCGAGGTTTCTCGAGGTGCTGATTACGAAAATTAGGTCCATTTTCAAATCCAAGATGGCGGACATCCGGTTTTTTTTCAAAAATGACATGGGTGTCATTTTCGAGGTTTCTCGGGGTGCTGATTACGAAAATGAGGTCCATTTTTAAATCCAAGATGGCGGACTTCCGGTTTTTTTTCAACAATTACACGGGTGTCATATTCGAGGTTTTTCGGGGTGCTAATTGCGAAAATGAGATCCATTTTCAAATCCAAGATGGCGGATATCCGGTTTTTTTTCAACAATAACATGGGTGTCATTTTCGAGGTTTCTCGGGGCGCTGATTACGAAAATGAGGTCCATTTTCAAATCCAAGATGGCGGACATCCGGTTTTTTTTAAACAATTACATGGGTCAGGGTGTCATTTTCGAGGTTTATCGGGGTGCTAATTGCAAAAATGAGTATGTATTATTTAATGATGCCAAGCATCTATTATCAATGAAAACTACCAATAAAGTGTTTTTTACGTTTTAGTGTTATTTTATCAAGACGTTTTTTTAAGTTTTTATTTCACGTTTTAGTGTACATTTGTGCACTATAGTAAATATCCTGCGTAGTTGACTAATCTTCGTGACAATATTTATTAGATCACCCTCACCACTATCTATATTAAAAATAAATGAAATTCATATGACGAAATGAAATCCGCAAAATTGCAGTACTAGTAATTTTTTATATCCTCAGGAGTAATTATCATATTTTAATCGTTACAAATTATATATTTAAATTTTAAAAATAATTATTTTGTTTAACCTTCATCATATTAAAATAATAAATACAAAAATGGGATAAAGATTTGGAGCAGGTATCCCTAAACACACACACCATGACAGTTTGACTACAATAAGTACACGAGCTGTACTCACACATATTTTTGTAAAAAACATAGCACTGTTTATAGGTATTAATTGTATAAAGTACACGATAGTTAAATCTTTTCTTTTGTTCATGTTTTTTGTAAAACTGGAAATAAAAGGCTTTTTTATTTATTATTATTATTATTTTTTAATTTAATTTTAAAGTATTATTTTTACTTTAGTTTCTACTGATTTTTTGTAATAAGACAAACCCTCAATTACCCCCTAAATTTCAAATAGCCATAACTTTGTTAATAATTCAGATCAACCTCACAAACACAAACATCTACAGACTCACAAAAACCTACACCACCACAAAAGGCACCATCTTCCCGGAAGCCACAACATATTTTTATTTTTTTCTTTATACCGCTAATAGAACTTAAAATTAATAACATTTTTATAATAAAGAACTTCGTTCCTGTCTAATTAGTTTAGTTGTCATAAGTTAAATATAAGAGATAATAGATGGCGTTAAGTTACATACAATAGATAATAGATGGCGTTACAGGTAAAATTAAAACGCGCTGGCAAGGTTACACATCGAATACATGACCCTAGCCGATGGGCAATTGTTGAGTTGAGTTTGTTCTACTAGAGATTAATACAGTGATGCGTGTTACAGTACAAGTGAGTGTTTTATTTGTGTTGGACCCCTGAAAGAGGACGTTTTTACATGGTGCCGAAACCCGGGATTGAAACATGGACTTGAGAAATCGTGAGTAAAAGACATAGTGTAATAGTGCAGTGAAGTGAAATATTAAGATAGACTAATTTGGTGATTGTGGGACTTGTGAAATTTACGTAAATTATCATTAAAAACACTTAGAAAAATTAATGAGTTGTGGACTTGTAAAAATATCGGTTGTGTACGTACTGGACTTAGAAAAATTAGATTTACTTTTGAACTTGTAAAATTTTGTGTTTACACTATATGGACTTAGTAAATTCAGTTTACTTTTGGACTTGTAAAATTTTGCGCTTATACCACATGAACTTAGAAAATTTTGCTTACCTTGGGACTTGTAAAATTTGGTGCATAAATTGAAGTGTTTATTGGACTTGTAAATCTTTTGCGGCCCAACTATATTAACTTAGATATTTTAACTGTCAACACATTTTTATAATATAGACTTTAAATAATTTCGCAATGGCTAACGAATTATTAATTATACAAAACGAACTGTATGAAAGACTGCAAAAGGCCGAAATAAATTATAGGAAGTCGCCTAAAGAGAGATTAACTACTGCTTATATAGAAACAAGATTACAGACCTTAGAAGAACTTTGGAATGAATTTAAGGAAGGACACAAAAAGTTTATTTCCACAGTACCGAAGAGCAGCAAAGAGACATTAACATATTTTACGAGTGACGTATATAGTTTGTTTGAAGAGCAATACACTACTTACAAAACTGCATTAAAGTCTGTCCTTGACGCAAAAGCTACTAAACCTACGAGTTCAAATGCGATGTCACCGGAGGCCATGAAATCTTCAGAAATACCACTCCCACGTATTCAGTTACCCACATTTAACGGAAAATATGAAGAATGGCAGAGTTTTTATGATATGTTTGTTTCATTGATACATGATAACACATCGCTATCCAACGTACAAAAGTTGCATTATTTAAAAACCAACTTAACGGGCGAGCCAGAGATATTACTACGCAATTTTGCTATTACAGAACAGAATTATGAGGAGGCTTGGAAACAGCTGGTGAAGCGTTATAACAATAAACGATATAATGCGAATGCTATACTTAAAACCTTATTTACACAAAAGACACTTACGTTTGCATCATCAAATTTGTTAAAGCAACTACTTGATACCACGACGTCATGCTTACAATCACTACAGAACATAGGAGTTGATACGAAATCATGCGACGCTTTTATCGTTTACCTGGTTGTGTCTAAATTGGACACAGAATCACACAAATTATGGGAACAAATGTTAAGTTCAACAACTGATTTACCGACGTGGGTACAATTGACTGAGTTCTTAGAAAGTAGATTCCGCAGTATTGAAATGATTGACCCTTGCAAACAATTTGTGAAGTCTTCAGTTTCTAACAAGAGCAACCAATTTTCAAAACCTAAATCATTTCATTCAGCAGTACAAGAGATATCCAAATCCTCAAATGGTATTTGTGCCTTATGTAACGGTTCACATTACGTTTATCACTGTCAGAAATTTGAGCAAAAACCCATACAAGAGAGAATTGATTTCGTACAGCACAAAAGACTTTGTTTTAATTGTATGTGTCCAAATCACATGGTGAATGAATGTCGTCATAATACGAGTTGCAGGAAGTGTGGTAAGAAACATCACACGATGCTACACATTGAGAGAGAGGGGTCTATACACAAAGAGAGTAACACGAACGAGGGAGAAATACACATACAAAAGAGTGACAGGAGTAACACTGAGACAAGAATTGTGGCTAACTTTTCGCAAGGACTACAGAGTCACAATGTACTATTGGCTACAGCTATTATTAACGCACAAGCTACGAATGGAGAAAAATACCAAATACGCGCGCTACTGGATCAAGGATCGCAAGCGTCTTTTATAAGCGAATCGACTGTACAATTACTTAATCTTAAACGAATACCAGTAAGTGGTGTGGTGTCAGGCTTGGGAGACGGTCAAACAAGAATTAAATATTCTGTTTCTTTATTACTAGAGTCACGTTTTAATCCAACTGCTAAATACCGTGTAAATGCGTATGTGTTAGGAGTACTAACGTCACTAATTCCAGGAGATCAACTGTGCACTTCTAAATGGGTACAGTTGGAGCAACTTCAGTTAGCCGACCCAGGTTACGCAACGCCGGGAAAAATAGATATTCTTTTAGGTGCCGAGGTCTACAGTGAGATTTTACACAACAATATGTTGAAACATCCAGAGGGCAATTTAATTGCACAACATACGGCTTTCGGATGGGTACTATCTGGAAGAATACAAAGAGAGTCACTACACAAAGAGAGTATAATAAACATGCACATACAATTGAGAAGTGACGATATACTCAGAAAATTTTGGGAAATTGAAGCAGAACCCGATTTGATTAAGAAGAGACTTACCGTGGAAGAAGAGAAGTGTGAGATGTTTTACAACAGAACTACTACCAGAAATGAGAACGGAAGATTTATAGTACGATTACCTTTCAAAGTAGAGGATCCTAAATGTCAATATGGAGATACAAGAAAAATAGCGGAAAGGAAACTATTATACCTAGAGAAGAGATTACAAAAAGATACAACTTTAAGAAAAGAATATGTAAAAGTAATGGAGGAATACCTTACCTTAAACCATATGGAGCTCGTTCCACTCGATGACCTGGAGAACCCACGTGCTACTTACCTTCCCCACCATGCTGTCGTGAGAAATGACAAAGAGACTACAAAAGTACGCGTCGTCATGAACGCATCTTCACAAGGTGACAACGGTGTTTCGCTCAATGATGAATTGATGGTCGGACCCAAAATTCAGCAGGATCTGAGACACATTTTGATGCGCTGGCGAACACATCCTATATGTATTATAGCTGATCTTGTCAAAATGTACCGGCAAGTTCTAGTACATAAAGATGACGCTAATTTCCAACGGATTTTGTGGAGATCAAACCCAGACATGCCAATTCAACACTACAGACTAATCACTCTTACCTTTGGAACTGCTTGTGCCCCATACTTAGCAATTAAAACATTACAGAGACTTGCTGATGAAGAGAAGACGAAGTATCCGATTGCAGCTGAAATAACAAAAAATGATTATTACGTAGATGATTTGATGACGGGTTGTGACACAGAAAATGAGGCTATAAACATTTACAACGAAATGAATTTACTTATGAACAGTGGAGGTTTTCAGCTACAGAAGTGGTCTAGTAATAGTAAAAAGTTATTACAATACATAGGACAAGATAAACACAGCATAGAAACATCAGTACCAATTAAGAGCGACAACATGTTGAAGGTGTTAGGAATTTGTTGGAATAGATTAACAGACAGTTTCGAATATACGATTGACTTACCTGAGATAAAAGGAGCTGTTACGAAGCGGCAAATGCTGTCAGATATCGCTCGATTGTATGATCCCCTAGGCTGGATTGCTCCCGTAGTTATTAGAGCTAAGATTATTATACAGAAGGTATGGAAAGCACAGATAGGTTGGGATGATGAATTACCGGAGGAGTTATTAGAAGAATGGTTGAGATATAGACAGGAACTAAAAGAAACAAAGGCAATAACTATTTCACGATGGTTGAATTGTACAAAAACATGTACAGTAGAACTACACGCATTTTCGGATGCATCTACTTCTGGTTACGCGGCAGTAGTGTATCTTCGAGTGGTGGACCAATTTAACCAAGTATACTCATCTATTGTGTCAGCGAAAACAAAAGTCGCCCCAATAGAAAAGGAACTTTCAGTGCCCAGACTGGAATTATGTGGAGCAGCTTTAGCGGCTAAGTTACTATCTGAAATATCTCAAGTGATGAATATTCCTAAACAACAACTTTATGCTTGGACCGATTCTACAATAGTGTTGGCGTGGTTAAGAGGAGGTGCTTCAAGATGGACTACATTTGTGAGCAACAGAGTTTCGGAGATATTGACCATACTTGACTATGAACAATGGAGTCATGTAACAACGGATATGAATCCTGCAGATTGCGCCTCACGAGGATTACGACCTACAGAATTACAAAACAATACTTTATGGTGGCATGGACCCGACTGGATATACAATGTAAACTTCAATAGAAAATGTGACGAAATACCTGAAACAGAAGAAGAACAAAAGATTAAATCAATGAATATTATACAAGACAAAACTGAAGAATTTGAGTGGACTAAATTTTCTAATCTAAATCGAATGTTAAGAGTTATTTCATATTGTAAAAGAATTTTATATTGGACAAAACCTAAGGAAGAACGTGATAAGTTACCCAAATACATTACCATTCAAGAAATGAACAATGTTTTACAGATGTGTATAAAACAATCACAAGAATTTCATTTTGGAGAGGAGATGAAGCATCTGAAAAATAAAAGTAATGTCCCCAAGAAGAGCGTACTTCACACTCTTTATCCGCTTTTAGATCAAAACGGCATTTTAAGAGTTGGCGGTCGCATTGACCAAGCACACTTAAGTTATGATGAACGACATCCAATCATTTTACCATCTAGGAGTCATCTTACATGGTTGTTAATATCGGATGCACACTACAAAACATTACATGGCGGACCTCAAATCATGTTAAATTATCTTCGCACGAAATACTGGATTTTACGTGGACGAGAACGAGTAAAAAAGTACTACAGAGCAGGTGTTACTTGCAGAAGATATTCAAACAAAACTAATACGCAATTAATGGGTCAACTTCCTGAAGTACGGCTTACGCCAAGTAAACCATTTAAATCATCCGGAGTTGATTATGCAGGACCAATTAACATAAGATTCTCACCCGGAAGAGGTTCAAAATCATTCAAAGGATACATATGTCTATTCATATGTATGGTGACGAGAGCAATTCACATTGAGGCAGTAACAGATCTGACATCAAAAGGGTTTCTTGCTGCGTTCAAACGTTTTACATCGAGAAGAGGTCATTGCCAAGACTTGTATAGCGACAATGGCACAAATTTTGTTGGTGCTGACAAATTATTACGAATCATGTTTAACAGTGCCAAATCACAATTCACTCATGATATTGCTGAAGCTCTCGCTTTCAAACATACAAATTGGCACTTCATTCCCCCTCAAGCACCGAACTTTGGTGGGTTATGGGAAGCCGGAGTGCGTTCTGTAAAACTACATTTAAGAAAAGTTATTGGTGAGAGTACACTTACCTACGAAGAGTTATCCACGGTGTTAGCAGAGGTTGAAGCGTGTGTTAACTCGAGACCCTTAACTATTTTAAGCAATAATCCTAACGACCCCCTCCCGCTGACACCAGGCCATTTTCTAGTAGGCGAACCCTTGTTGAATGTTGTACACAAAGATGACAATGTTGTTAATCTTCAGGATAGGTGGCAAATATGTAACAAAATGGTCAGACATTTTTGGACTAGGTGGAGTACTGTATATTTAGTGACCCTAAATAACAGATACAAATGGACAACCCATAAGGTTGAACCTACGATAGGTGATATTGTAATTTTAAAGGAGGACAATATACCTCCGGCGAAATGGCTTTTAGGCAGAATTGTAAAAACACACCCAGGCATTGATAATATTGTAAGAGTTGTAACTATTGAGACACAAAAGGGAATGTTCAAACGGCCCTGTAATAAACTATGTTTTCTGCCAACAGATGGTTCTATTTAGTTAGTATTAGATTGATTGTTGTTGTGTTAAATTTTTTGGTTTTGTTACACATTAAAGTTTTCTTTATTTTGATTGCATACTGCACAAACGTGTTGCTCATCTGTTTAGCACGGTGGGCGGTGCTAGAGAATTACGGTGCACTATTATTTTTTTTGTTCGTTGTTGTTATGTACATTAAGTTTGTTAATTATGTGATTCGATGTGTAACTGATAACATAACTATTAGTATTTACTATAGATATATAATATATAGAATACTGTTTATTGTTTCTTGAGGAAAGAACTAAGTTCTTGGTGGGCGGAATGTCTAATTAGTTTAGTTGTCATAAGTTAAATATAAGAGATAATAGATGGCGTTAAGTTACATACAATAGATAATAGATGGCGTTACAGGTAAAATTAAAACGCGCTGGCAAGGTTACACATCGAATACATGACCCTAGCCGATGGGCAATTGTTGAGTTGAGTTTGTTCTACTAGAGATTAATACAGTGATGCGTGTTACAGTACAAGTGAGTGTTTTATTTGTGTTGGACCCCTGAAAGAGGACGTTTTTACAGTTCCTATCTGGTGAAACTGAAAGTTGTGAACCTACAAACACTTTTTGTGTATCGATCATCAATTTTAGTATATGTACTGCCGAAGCGAGTACACTTGGACCCCGTGGTCTTCTCACAAACCCCGCAAGGGGAGTGGGGTGACGGCTTCAGGGCATAGCCCTCTGGCCGTGGGTTCTTCCGCCGCCCACTAATATGGGCGCGTCCCTGGGGGGTCCTGTCGGGACCCTTTAGGCGTCGGAGTAGAGGAGTTGCCGCACGGGCGATCAGCCCAGCCAGGTGAGACCCTCAGTTACCCTGAGGGAGGCCCAGCTAGACGATCAGCGACCGGCTGTTGCGGCGACTCCGGCGTCCTCGGGGTCCAGGAGGTCCCTGGGGAGCGCGAATCTGTCTGGTGGGCGTGTGTGCCAGGGAGCTATGTCCCTGATGTGGTGGTAGGTAGATCTGTCCGCCTTTTCTAGTGTCCCTCTTGCTAGACTGCGGATGTGGTCGTCAATGCTTTCGATACGTAAGTCACGCTGAATAGTGGCGTTCCTCACGTACCGAGGAGCATTGACGATTCTTCTTAGGGCCGTGTTCTGCACAACCTGTAGTCTTCTCCTCTGTGTTGCAGATGTGAGCGCGTACCACGCCGGGCCAGCGTATGTCAGCCGGGGTCTAACGTACGTTTTATATAGCCCTATTTTCGTACGCAGGGGCAGGGTTGATTGGAGGAGCGGGCGTAGCTGCGCCATCGCCGCTTTCGCGCTATTCGTGGCCGCCGAGACATGATTCTTCAGGTAGAGCGCACGGTCGATTAGAACGCCGAGGTACTTCGCGCAAGGCGTCCACGGGATCTGCGAGGAATAAAGTGTCAGCTGAGGCGGGAGGCGAATAGAGTGGCCCATGGAGACTGCCTGTGTCTTCGAGACGTTGACTGACAGTCTCCAGCGGTCCAGCCAAGCTGGGAGGGCGTCCAAAGCTCTCTGCATTTTCACTGCTGCGTGCGTGGCCGAGAGGGAAGAGGTTAGAAAAGCCACGTCGTCCGCAAAGAGCGCGAGGGTTGCGCCGGCAGCAACTGGGATGTCGTCTGTGTATAATGCGTAGAGGCAGGGCGAGAGTACGCTGCCCTGCGGTACTCCTGCTTTGATGTTCTTCATGGACGAGTAACATTTTTCCACGCGGACTCGGAATTTCCGCCCTCGCAGAAATGATGCCACTAGTGGTAGGATGCGCCTAGGTGTTGCGGTGTCCATAAGTTTAGCGATGAGGCCGTCGTGCCACACCCTGTCGAATGCCTTTTCGATGTCCAGGAATGTGGCAATTACCTTTTCCTTTTTGTTGAGGGCTGCGGCTGCGTGGTGAAGCACTCGAGCGATCTGGAGGGTCGTGGAGTGCCCGCTGCGGAACCCAAACTGTTCGGAGCGAGGCTGAATGTGCGCTTGCAGATGTGGAAGGAGAAGCCTCTCGAACAGCTTGGATATTGCAGAAAGGAGAGTGATGGGGCGATAACTTTGAGGGAGCTGAATGCTTTTCCCCTGTTTCAGAAGCATTATTACAGAGCCTTCTTTCCACGGAGACGGGAAATGGCCGGTCCTGAGGGCGGCGTTAAATAGCCTTACTAGAGTAGCGACGGCCTGGCGAGGTAAGTGGCGAAGAGCGCTGTTGGTTACACCGTCGGGCCCCGGTGCTTTACGTGGCTTCAATCGGGCTATTTCTTTCTTCACTTGAGAAGGTGTGGTGAAGACAGGCGTTTCGTGGGTTGGCGGAGGCGATTGCAAAAACTCCCTCACGGCCGTCTCTGTTGACCGATAAAAGACCGTGTCGTTGCCGTCGTTAGGAGAGAACTGCTTTTCCAGGTAGTCGGCAAAGATCTCAGCTCTCTCCGAGGCTTCGTAGCGCCGAATCCCGTCGGTGTGTAATAGAGGTCTTGTGGGCGGCGGTTTCTTTGTGATTTGACGACACAGGCGATATAAGGACGACTGGTCGTCATGGGCTTCGTCGAGTCTTTGTTGCCAGCTGTCGGCGGCGGAGTCGTCCAGTTCTCGTTTTATGTCCTCGATGAGGCCGTTCAAGCGACTTCTGATTCTGGGGTCTCTCGTAACCTGCCATAACCTGCGTGTTCGCCGCTTCTCCTCCAGTAGACGGCGAAGGGATGGCGTGGGAGGAGGAAGTCTACGACCGGTGTTGGCCGGGATTGTGGCTTCCGAAATGGCTCGGGTGATGGCTTCTGCGAGGTGGGTTGCCAGACTGTCGATGTTAGCTGGGTCCTCGAGCGATTCGCCTCTCGAAGGAGCGGCTTCTGACATTATTGTGGAGAAGAGTTCCCAGTTCACTTTTCCTTTCGGTGGCGGAGGGGCCACTCTGAGAGGTGATGCACGCAGTGCGACGAGAACAGGGACGTGATCGGAAGCGTGGTCTTCTGGGAGGGCCTCCAAGGTAAGCTGCGATACGCCCTTATGGATCACGATGTCGAGGACGTCTGGGTTATGGGATGGCACCCATGGGTAGTGGGTAGGCATATCGGGGCCGGACACGTCGTAATGGTTTCGTTCGGCGTCTAAGAAGAGGCGTCTGCCGGCTGCACACATGATGGCGGAGTTCCATGCTGGATGTTTAGCGTTTAAGTCCCCCGCTGCTAGTGTGGGGATGGAGTCATGAAGCAGAGATCTAATGTCCGCTGGGTTCATACGGGAACCTGGGGGCCGATAGACCGCGTAGAGATGTAGGGGCGCTCCGTCCGCGTTGATCTCTATTCCTAGAGCTTGGAAAGAGGGCGAGTTGTGAAAGTTATGCAGCTGAATGTGCGGGATGCCTCTTCGCACCAGTATCATTAGACCTCTTGCTCGTATGGCGCCGGCAGTGTAGTCCAAACGGTACTGGTAATAGCCCGGGAAGTTGATATTTTCCGGGGGACCCAAGTGTGTTTCATTGAGGAGGGCGATATCTATGCGTTGCTCACGCAACGTTAGCTTGAGTAGAGTGGCCTTCTTGCGTAGGCCACAGGCGTTCCAATAAATGATCCTAAGTCCGAACATTTTGCAAGAGTGAAGCCATCCCGTTCAAGACCACCATAGTGGGGTCTCCTCCCGTCTGTAGTGCGACGAGAACATTTTTCAAAATTTCTATGGCGGCTTGTAAGATAGGATTCTGAAGCGCCGACGTAGGTTGTGCAACCGATGCTGTCGATGCAGCCGCGCATGCTGTCGGTGCAGCCGCGCTTGCTGTCGGTGCAGCCGGGCATGCTGTTGGTGCAGCCGGGCATGCTGTCGGTGCGGCCGAGCTTGCTGTCGGTGCGACTGCTGCCGGTTTCTTGCTTTTCTTCTTTTTCTTCTTCCCTTTGGTTGGGGGGTGCGACCCCCTGGGGATGGGCGCGTTCGCTGGCGCCATCAGCGTGGCTCCTTGGTGCTCAGTGCCGGCATCTGTGGGCTGTTTGGGGCGTTCTTGATTGGTGAGCGCCACGGCTCCTGCCTTTTTGTTCCGCGCCTCCCTTTTGTATTGCGGGCAGGAAGTGTGGTTGGCCGGGTGCGGTCCCCCACAGTTGGCGCAGGTGGCTGGTTCTTCGCGTGGGCGAGGACAGTCGTGGGCGGCGTGCTCTTCGCCGCAGCGCACGCACGCCTGCCTCCGGTGGCAATTATGACTGGAGTGCCGAAAGGCCTGGCAGCGATGGCACTGCGCCGGGCCCCTCTTCCCTCTCCAGGCTTCGATCTTCACCCCCGGCATTAGTAGGAGCTCCGTTATACTGTAGATGCCGGGGGTAATGTCGGCGGTTCGCTTAAGTATTGCCAGGAATATGCAGCCAGGGCGTCCCCTCCTGGCTTTGATTTGGCGCACGAACTCCGGGGTGTAGCCCAGCTCCTTAAGGGCCTCTTCGATCTCTTCCGGAGTGGTGGTGAAAGGCAGTCCCCTTATTGCCACCTTGATGCTCCTTTCAGATGGCAATGAGTAGGAGAACCACGAGATGTTTTCAGTCTTCTCCACTTCGTATAGGTAGCTCTGCACAGTGCGGTATTCTTCCTCGGAGGCGGGCGTGAAGCGGACACCCTTTCCGAATGGGCGGGCATTGGGAGCCCGCCCCAGTCTTCCTTTGAGGACCCTAAAGTGGGTCGCCCAGTTAGGAAGTGATTCCACCACTAAGGGAGGGTAGCGGGGAACGCGTGGGGGGGCTGATTGGGCTGTTGCGGTTGAAGCGGCGGCTGTGGCAGCGGTGGCTGGTTGAGCAGGTGTCGCTGTTGCTGCTGCTTGGGCGAAAGTGGTAGGCGGTGCTTGGCTGTGGCTAGCTGGGGCTGCGGGTGCGGCGGGAGCTTGGTCCGTCCTATTGCGGAGGCGCGGGTCCCTCTGGGAAAGTGAAGCGATACCCGTTGGACAGTGCCTTTTCAACGGTGTTTCTTCTTCCGGGGTGCGTGGACGTCTTGCGGGGGTGGGTGCGGCTTCAGTGGTTGGCTGCGCCTTAGGCTCCAGTGCCCTCTGCCTGTCATTAAGGAACACTGAAATGTGCTCCATTAATGAGGCAGATAGGCAGCCTTTGCTCTGAAGAGCTGCGACCACTAAAAAGTCTTGATTTAATGTAGACTGTGGTGAAAGTTGGTAGCTTTCAGGCCTTCCGGGTGCTGAGGGGGAGCGCTTCTTTGGCTCCGTCCTCTCCTTAGGGCGTGCGGCCCTCGTCGGGGTAACTTCAGGCGTTGTCATCGTGGATGATCGGATGTCTTCGCTCGAAGTCGTCGTGAGACCTCTTCGGCCGTCATCGGAAGTCGTCGGGTTGCTAGTCGTTGCTCGTTCGCGTAGCTGCTGCTGCGCGCTGTGACGACGCGATTGCGAGCGCGACCTGTCCCGCGGCGGTTGTGGGTCCTGAGACGGACCTGGTGCTCCTTGCTGTCCGCTCATGGTGTCGGGGAAGCGTTTTCCGGGCGGCTGCCTTACGCGACCCTCGACCGCTGGTGGTCGGGCTTCAGGGCGGGATGGTGAGGGGGTCCCCTCGGCACATTTATGTGTGCGGCCGAAATCCACTTAGTTTAGAAATAAACTAAGTAGGATTTTCGTATGTGGTAGTATTCGGGTCCGTGCGCTTAGAGACGAGTGTTCTCATGGGCAGTCGGGCGAATCCTACACTTGGACGTTCGACAACATTGTATATATATTCAACGAGTTAGAATATTTCGATAGCGCGATTCAGGATTTAACAGCGTTATATAATATTTTTAAGTTTAACATCAGATATAAAAACAATAAGTATAAAACAACATATTTAATATGACAATATTGTTTGACGACTGAAATAAAATGAATTTTTACAAAATTAAAAACAAAAAGCCGACGTTACGCGGTGTTCCCAGGCCCACCGGTCACCCATCCAAGTACTGACCGCGCCCGACGTTGCTTAACTTCAATGATCGGACGAGAATCGGTGTGTTCAATTATATATTTACTGTGATTATAAGTGATAAAAATTGTATTTACATATTGTACACATAAATTAATAATAGATATAAATAATAATTATTTTAATTATGTAAAAAAATATTTTTTTATGATATTTAAATAAACTTTATTTAACTAGATAATGCTTTATAATAAAACTTTCAATGTATTAAATACTCTTTTTTTCTATTATTATTAGTGTCGTTTTTATAATTGCATAAGTTGATAAAAAATGCTATCATTATAACGCCTTATCAATATATTGCCGTTGCGAACACCTTAGAACCATGCCTAACAAAGCAACAGCTGTTAGTTGTTACACTGTGCCGTACTACGCGCGAATTCTAGCGCGCTGGTCGCGCGTAATTATTATCGGTAGGCGCGGGGTTGCGCGGGGAATTTTTAACGGCAACGCCCAATCGAGCAAGGTCAACGGCGTATATCCCCGTCTTAAGGTGAAAGAAAATATCGTGAGGAAACCTGTATGTCCTGCCATGGAAGGAGGTAGAGTCCGTAAGACACGTGAAGTACACCAACCACCGTACCGTACGTACCGTATGTACTGACAACAGTAACCTATATTTTTATTTTTGCGGATTAATTATTTACGTAAATAGTTAATATTAAGACAACGCATTTATTACTACCACTAAATTATGTTTTGGAATGGATGGAAAGTGACAAGTTCTAAAATAGGTAACCATATTGCAAATAGGAATATGGAAATTATTTATATATTTATTTGAGACAAAAATAGATTTACTATGTGAAGTTCCATAAAATTCGACTAAATACAAAGCCCGTCGGGATTATTCCAAGAAATGTGTATTCATTTTTATTTTTTAACTGTCCTTGCTGGTTTCCCTACGGGACAACGTGATGCTTAAAAGGCATCTTTACGTCAAGAATAGATTCTAATAATTTAGAAATGTTCATTGAAATCATTATTATCGATACAGAGATCGAATCTGTAATAGATTTTTTGTCTATCTGTCGGTTTGTGATTGCATCACGAAAACACCGGACAGATTTTGGTGAAATTTGCTATGATTAATGATACTTTTTACAGCATAAAATTATCTTAGTTTTGAGTTAATGTACCTATAATACAAATTGTTTAAAAGTACTTCGAGACTGAGTCTCTAGTCTACGTCAGATATAAAAATGTGAATAGGTATTTTAAATTTTTACATTTACGCTAGCTTAGCACAAATTATTTTGTTACTGTCAAGAATTACAAAGTAATCTAAATAATAACATTTTAAATCGTAGGTACATAGTGTACTTATTTGCATCTCACGCATTTCTTGCAGACCTACGTGACAGAACTGTATATTCTTAGCACAGTTGACCCAATACTACACTAATATTGTGGTAGTACTTTTTGCTTTATTTCCTACCTCTAAACATATATACATACGTTAATAAACAAAGTGTCTCGTGCCTCGCTTAGTATAACCGCAGTTTACCGTAATCAGACAAGGAAAACTTGTGCTTAGTTTTTGTCAAAAGTTATTCTGTGCAACCGACTAAAATACTTTTAATTACGAACCAACCGACTTTAGTAGGTACCTAATGCCAGTTTTATACAACAGCAAAAAAACGTAAGTTGTTTTAAAATTCTGTGTTTATGTGAAATAATTGACACAACTTCGCTAATTTATTTCTCAAGAGACTTTTAACGTAAACATTTTGTGTATAAATCGTCCAAAATTTCTTAGTATACTAACTTTTGGAATGACTATGTAAATAAAAAGCGCAGGGTCAGCAAAATATATGTAGGTATGTATAAATATTATTATTTTTATAAGGCATCATTTAAACTATTGTTTTTGTGTTAGATCTGTATTATTGTGTCGTTTACACGTTTAATTTTTAACTGCCTCGGTGGTGTAGCGGCTAGGATGTACGGTCGCACATCCGGAGGTCCTGGGTTCGAGTCCCAGGTCGCGCCAAGCTTAGTTATTGAGTCTTTCTATTTAGTAAGCCTCAGTAAAAGCTCCAAGTACAGAAGTTGGCGATGTTGGTTGCCGGGATGTTGGACGCTAATGAACCCCTCACCATAACAAGGTGAATGGGGAGATGGTGTGGGGGTTGGGGGGTAAGTCGAGCCACCTCAGGGTCTAGTAAGATTTAATATTCTTCATTCATAGAAACACATCAATAAGAAATTAAATACATGTTTATATCAAGATTTTAATATCAATAATTAAGTCATATCATGCATGTCTCCAATCCACCAAAACACTAAACTGTTTTCAACATTACTAGAATATTTCATTTCACTATTTACTGATTCTTCTTTATTTACTTCTTCAGAAACTTCTGTTTCCCTCTTGATGTCACTTTGTAAGATAGAAATGGGATCCTCAAAATTATATTGTCCAGAACCAGTTGCTAGAATTGGTCTTATTGGATGGATTGATATGCTGTTGCAACAGTCATTGTGTAGAGGAAACTGAAAAAATACTTACAATTTAATATAACTTATAAATTTAATAGTGAATAGCTTTTGTAGGTTGAACAATATTTGTTTAATATAATCAAAATTATCTATTGTCTTCATATCAGGTACTGATTGTGATTATAAAACCAAAAATTTGCTAAATTAAATGAGTTATTATTTTCAAAAGTAAAATAAATTTAAATACCAACCCTAAAAGTTGCTGTACTCTTACTATAATCTGTGGCATCTAATCTTTCTTGCCAATTCACTTTGTTCACGTCCCATACTTTTACAACCCCATCTGTCCCTCCAGTCACCAAATATTTACCACAAGGTGATATATCAAAATAAATCCTTTGATTAGTGTTTACTTCCCTGCTAAGAATATTTAAAGGTCTGGTGTAATAACGAATATCCCAAATAAGCAGTTTATCATCTTTTCTAGAACCAGAAACTAATCTCATACCATCTGGTGTAAATTTAATATGAGTAACACCACCTGTAATTGAAATATGCACACATATTACATACATAATATAAATATTTTTTATAATCTATTAAAATCTAACAATTTACAAAATATTTTATATAAAGCATATGAATAATCTTATACATAATATATGAAAAATGATTTCTTTTTAATTTTTAAAATTAAATTAATTACCGGAGTGTCCATGCATTTTGCCAATACTCTTAAAAGTGCCCAATTCATTCATATTATAAAGAGTTATAGAAGTATTCCAAGAGCCTACAGCTAGTAAATTGTTATCTGTTGCTAAGCAAGAAGCTGGAGAATTTATTTTGTGTTCTGAAAAATCTCTTCCAGGCCTGGAATAAAAACATGAATTTATAGTACATTTAATAATGCTATGTAAACAATTAAACATTAATACTTTTAAATTACTTCTCTACATCAAATGTCCTTAACACTTTCTTATATCCTGCAATGATTCTAGTGCCTTCAGGATTAAATGTAACACAAAGGGCTGGCTCCATTTCATCTACTGCATTGTAACCTCTGTATGAACTTCTCAAGGAACCATCAAAAGCATCCCATAATTGCACTGGTGCATTTTGTCTTGTTGTAAGCCAACTAAAATTGCAAAATAATAAATAACTATTCATTTAAGTTATATTTCTATTTTATTTATAAAATATTTATTCTCCAGTCATGTTTATATTTTACATATAGATAATTAACTTTATAAAATAATATGAGGCCTATATATTTAAATTAAGTAATAATGCTTTAAATATATTTAGATTTTACTTACCAGCAACTTTCAGGAATAGTGGAATTCATATGTGGATACCAACAAAAGTCATATACTAGACCAGCTTCTTTTATATGTATTACAGAGTCTAACACGTCGATAGTTCTATCAGCTGTTACAGATCCGAAGTACAGATCCTTAGGCAGCTCAGTAACATGAACTCCATCATTATTAACGATTGTTAAACAACAAGTACCATCTGGAGACCACTTACACCCTCGTAAATAAGGCTGTACTTCCTGTCTAGCATTATACGAACGAGACCAAGAAGAGTTACAAAGTTCTAATAGTGTTTTACTAGAAAACAAAGGTGGGTTCTGAAATGTACTTGTTTCTTTTGATTCAATTCCATTGTCTATCGGGGCTACTTCGGATTCATCAATTATCATTTGTTCCTCCATTTTTTTATTATTTTAATTCATAATTTTTACATAATTTAATTAATAAAATTACATTAAATCATTACTATAAACAGTAAGCTGTAAGACAAAATACTTTAGCAAATCAAAATTCAAATGTCAATAAATGTGTATTGCATTCCAATTCATGTAATAGGTTTTTATTATTTAATACTTTTAAGGAATAATTAAATAATAGATTGAAATGTTTTATGTACAATTTCTGAGGCAAAAATGATTAGAATTTTATGCATATAGCATAAAAAGCTTTATGAGCTTACTCACCACTTTTTCTTTTTAATTTATTTATTTTTAATGGCTCAACCATCAGCTGCTATCTGTCATTTTTCTGTCAATGACATTTCACATTAAATCAATCTGTGTTTATCATTCGTTCGGTTTAGACTTTCGTTGCGTTTTGTTTCAACTAAAGAGAAAAAAACTATATTATTTAATTGAAACAGCGATGAATAATAACAACAAAGCTAAACGTAAATTTCCGTAGAAGAAACTGATATTGCTGAAACTGAAATAGAAAATTTATCGTATTGTATGAATACGATGATATTTGCTCAAGGATTATTTTGTAAATAATTTGCATGTTAATTTTGGTAAAGTTCTTAATGAGATAGTTTATATATTGCAAACATTTTGTAGATGAGTCTTAGAATATTAAGACGTGGATTACGTTACGCCACAGGCAGTGGAAAATTTTATAAAAATATGGAGTTCTCGGATCCGCCTGCGAAAGCATCATTATGCTGCGAAGAGTCTGTCGAAAATGCTCCTCCAACATACGCAATGTACGAAGCTTTAAAAGATTCGTGTCAAAATAATGCTACATACTTCCAGCCTGATGATAGTGAGAATGGGCAAAGGCTTTATCAAGGGTTCATGACGCTCATTGATCATATTGACACGGTTTGGCCACTCGTTGATCACGTCCGAAAGGTATGTATAAATGAACTTTTTTTTAAATTCATTATCTTATGAATGCAATGTTATTGTGGCAATTATAAGTATAACATTGGTATGTTATGTCATTAAATTTTAATAACTATTATATTCTTGTGAATATATTGTTTTTGAAGAAAACATTTATTTCCATTTTAATTAATCATTTTATTACAATTTTTAAGGGGGTTGTATCATGTGTGTTGTTTAGGTAATCACCTGTTATAAAATTCATGGTCAACAATAGGCTTTCAAAAATATTTCTCTCTAATTATTTAGTAATCGGAAGAGAGGGAGGAACAAAACATTTTTGATATTTTTATTTTGTGTTTGAAACTAAACTGAACTAATAATAAATATAATTTGAACAAAGCAGGTTCCTATATTGTATATACATATAAGAATGCATTGATTGTTTACTACTCATAAGCGATAAATAATACACATGTCTTAATCTGAAGCACATGTGTAAGATAGTAAATGAAATTATTATTAATCTGTAGACTGTAACATCATACTCATCTTGTTTTTTTATAATAATATGGAATTAAAATGGCATTAAAACAAGTAATAGCATTCATTATAAATGAAACTATCTTTTCGGATTTTGTCGCGGATTTATTATGATTTTTGGTTCCCGACGTTTCGAATGCTTTACAGCAATCATGGTCACGGGAGAGACTAAGGTATTAGACGTCTCAGGGGGTTATATACTTGTTACAGACAGTGCCTACCCACAATTTTTTACAAATATTCAAAATGATAGACTATAAAATTATACATTTCAATTCTATACTTTTAAGATTTTTAAAATTTTAATTATATTATAAATATGGCAATATTATTAACTTATTTTTAGCTACTATAATTATAATTATTACAATTTTCTAACATTTGGTAAAATAATATTAAGTAGTGTTGCTATTATTAAAATATGTATAATTTGTTATATTAAAATATAAATTATTAAAGCAATATTAAACTTTCATATATTATAAATTAAAGATTAATAGTTTAAAACAACTTGAGTTTTGATAATTTTAAGTTAAATATTAAGCAACACCACTGCAAAACTAAATCATTTTTAAATTTGATAATATAATATTAAACAAATCTAACTATGCTCAATCCACATAGACTTCTTTAAGTTCTTTTGAATTATAACTTTTAAACTATAAAAAAGAGTTAATGTCATTTAGTATGTCAGTTGGTATGTCTGTCTGAAGTTATTATAGGGATTTGAGACTATAGAGTTAAATTGTTGTCAGTCTGAAGCTACTACCGGTTCGGAATGCAACTGATACTGAGAAGAACCGGCAAGAAACTCAGCTCTTGCTTTTTTCAAAATAATGTGTTTACAATTTCAGTATTATCAATATCTAAAATATATAAGTTTACTTAAGTTTACAATATTGCAATACAATAATTAATATATATAATTAATCATCACTACTATCATTGAGATCTACACAGTATGAGCTAACTACATCTGGCTGTCTGTTATGACTAATTTTATTAGATGATTTTATTATATTAATGACAGGATCCCAAGATGATGGTAGTACCCAGCCGTCCTCTCTATTAAAGTTAGGATGTTTTTTAATTTCAATTGCTTCGCGAATCATTCTTGGTCTATAACGAGTTTCTTTCGCGAGTATTTGAGGATTATCAAAGCGAATATAGTGGTTGGGGCGATCCTGACTATGTTTACAGACAGCAGATGTTGCATTGCGACGGTGTTTCACATCAGCTATGTGTTCTTTGATCCTGGTTCTAATGGATCTCTTTGTTTGGCCGATATAAGAGAGCCCACAGTCACAATCAAGCTTGTATACTCCTGCATCTTGGAGGGGTTACTCATCACATCACTTAGCTTTCTTAGATGTTTTAATTAAACGTAAACCAGATAACACCTTGAGTCATACTGTGTATAGAAAGAAGACCCATACTGATAGGTACCTGAATGGTGAATCTCACCACCACCCTTCACAGTTAGCTACCGTGGGAAAATCTTTGTTTCAGAGGGCACAAGGGATCTGTGACGAGCAACACCTAGCGGGGGAACTGCAACATGTCAAGCAGGTTCTGCGAGACAACAAGCTGCAAGTGCCACGCCTGCGTCACAGTGAACGAGTGAAACCAGCCACAGTCGAGCGCGTACCTGCAGTTCTGCCTTACATGAGAGGTGTCACTGACAAGATTGGCTACATCCTGAAGCGTGCTTCTATCAAAACATACTTCAAGCCGCCCAAGAAAATTAGTCAATTCTTACCATCAGTCAAGTGCCATATACCCCTCCAAGATGCAGGAGTATACAAGCTTGATTGTGACTGTGGGCTCTCTTATATCGGCCAAACAAAGAGATCCATTAGAACCAGGATCAAAGAACACATAGCTGATGTGAAACACCGTCGCAATGCAACATCTGCTGTCTGTAAACATAGTCAGGATCGCCCCAACCACTATATTCGCTTTGATAATCCTCAAATACTCGCGAAAGAAACTCGTTATAGACCAAGAATGATTCGCGAAGCAATTGAAATTAAAAAACATCCTAACTTTAATAGAGAGGACGGCTGGGTACTACCATCATCTTGGGATCCTGTCATTAATATAATAAAATCATCTAATAAAATTAGTCATAACAGACAGCCAGATGTAGTTAGCTCATACTGTGTAGATCTCAATGATAGTAGTGATGATTAATTATATATATTAATTATTGTATTGCAATATTGTAAACTTAAGTAAACTTATATATTTTAGATATTGATAATACTGAAATTGTAAACACATTATTTTGAAAAAAGCAAGAGCTGAGTTTCTTGCCGGTTCTTCTCAGTATCAGTTGCATTCCGAACCGGTAGTAGCTTCAGACTGACAACAATTTAACTCTATAGTCTCAAATCCCTATAATAACTTCAGACAGACATACCAACTGACATACTAAATGACATTAACTCTTTTTTATAGTTTAAAAGTTATAATTCAAAAGAACTTAAAGAAGTCTATGTGGATTGAGCATAGTTAGATTTGTTTAATATTATATTATCAAATTTAAAAATGATTTAGTTTTGCAGTGGTGTTGCTTAATATTTAACTTAAAATTATCAAAACTCAAGTTGTTTTAAACTATTAATCTTTAATTTATAATATATGAAAGTTTAATATTGCTTTAATAATTTATATTTTAATATAACAAATTATACATATTTTAATAATAGCAACACTACTTAATATTATTTTACCAAATGTTAGAAAATTGTAATAATTATAATTATAGTAGCTAAAAATAAGTTAATAATATTGCCATATTTATAATATAATTAAAATTTTAAAAATCTTAAAAGTATAGAATTGAAATGTATAATTTTATAGTCTATCATTTTGAATATTTGTAAAAAAATTGTGGGTAGGCACTGTCTGTAACAAGTATATAACCCCCTGAGACGTCTAATACCTTAGTCTCTCCCGTGACCATGATTGCTGTAAAGCATTCGAAACGTCGGGAACCAAAAATCATAATAAATCCGCGACAAAATCCGAAAAGATAGTTTCATTTATAATGTTAAACATTCGCGTAAACCTAAGAAAGTATTAATAGCATTCATTAAATTTTAATAACTATTATATCTAGGCACTGAAGTATTCTGCCATAGTTCAGTTATCACTAAGGGGAAAAAATATTAGTGTTTATAAAACATGGAAAATTTATAATAATATTATAGTTATTTTTTCTAAATATTGATGATACTAAAAAGTTGTTACTATATAAGATTACGATTACTTATAATACTATATTTAATGATTACCAGAGAGCAATATTTATTATCAAATTATATTAGTCATGGATCAATCGGAAGTTATTAAGAATGAAGCTACATTGTAAGCTATAAAACTATGTATATTGAATTAATATTAAACACTTTGTTACATATAGTAAATATTATATTACATGTTACTTTATCAAACATAGAACACATGAAAATTGAACATCTTGATCATAAACCTTTAGCCTTGAATGAAATACTAAATATATTTAGTATCGAGTAAATATAAACTCCAATACATAATAAATAGCTTAAATTACTTTTAGGGGTAGTTTTTTAGTTTTACTTTTAGTGAAGTTTATAGTGGTTTAAAATATGAAACTACTAACTCTTACTGGAAAAGCACTATTTATGAACATTTTTTGTAGGTAGCACCTTTGTACGACTTCGATACAAAATCGCCAGGCAATGGATATAGAAGTTTCGTTTCCGTCGTAGATTCTTGCGTGTTACACGGATTGAAGCTGAGTCGACAAGTATGCACTGGGAGAGATGCATTGCTCTTTCGAAAGGGATATTTTGTGAAGTAAGCTTTAATTATTTTTTAACATACATACCTAATTACTTAATTTTAAACTTGGCCTTTATCTAAAGTACCAGTTGACATTTTGTAATGTTCCGGCGTCTGCGTCTTTTGTATTTTTTTTTTATTTTAAGCAATTTTTTTTCGTGGCCTCCAAGTTGGTTGATATTATTTTTTGTTTTTTTTTTACATTTTTAAAATTAATTTTTATATCTATATGGTTTATAAATAGTAGATAATGTTTTCGTTATTTAATTTTCACATGACATGACGGTATGATTTGGTAATGGGGTTTTTAAGCTATACATAAATAACACACATTAACATATTTCAATTTTTATTTGATAATATATTTGTATTTTAAATATCGAAAACTATCTACACTATCCATAAGAATCCCATAAAGCGGGAATTTTGAATGTTTGCCAGAATTAAATTCAAAAACTGAATAGAAGAATACGCCAACAATCTGTACTAATTGTGGACGGGAGTTAAATAAAACATTCAATAAAATAATATCTAGTAAGTGACCTACTTGTGATTCGTCTCTGCAGAGGGAAAAATGTAAAAATATACCTACTGATTGTGTACACTCTGAAACGTCCTTTGACTATTTAACGAGTACAGGATAGAGTGGTCAAGTTTATTGTCAGTAATGTCGCTGCTGCATGTATATATGAATTGTAAAACATCTTAATTTTCATTTTGGTCAAATAAATATGTACCTAATTGTAATTTACCATACTGCATAAAAGTAAACCATCACAAAAACCTATTTTCGTTCACTCGTTAAAAACTAGAATCTCGCTCGAGTTAGTCCATAGGTTAAAGTTAAACAATAAACAATACTCCTGTTATTGCAATGTCTTTATATTTTGTCACCTTCTAAACCTTTCTTGAATTTCTACAAATATTTAAAAATTAAAATTTAGCGGTTCAGCCATTCTTGAGCTATTGTGAGGCTAACAGACGTCAATTCATATTTAATGATCGATAAATTACTAAGTTTAATGCGGTTCACTTGAGATTCCTTTGTTTTTATGAGATAGAAAATATGGTTAATCTCTAAACCTTCATTACTAATAATCGTACTAAGTAAAAATTATATTCCCATTGTTTTAAAATGGCTGATTTAAATTATTTCACTTATACAATGATCGCTTTCATAATTATTCATAATGTGCAATAGATTATATATTTTTAAAATGTTTATTTTCTTCGAAGGTAGGTACAGTTAGGTACGTATAATAAGAACTTACACGTGCATCACTCCTAACTAATATGAAAGCGTATTGTATGAAAAACTCATATCTACCGTATCTATAAATCTCATACTGCAATAAGCTTAGTTATATTTTTAATTCGAAGTACGTTATATAATAATAATAAAGCCCTATTGAAAATCGCCCAGCCGTTTTTGAATGCATTCATTCATTCCATTCATAAATATAACAACGAACTGGCAGGTAAGTATTCTAAACTGGTAATTAAACCTTAAAAAGCATTGTAAATATAGTACGTGTGTATATTACTGACGCTTACTGAATATATACGGACTATAAAAAGTACAGGAAATAAGATAAAGTAATATTTACTATGTACCAGTAGGTAGGTTATTTAAATTAATTTATGTTTTAAACATTCTTATTTAAAGTTTGGAGGCAATGGTAGCCAAGGTAGTAATGTTTTTACTCGAAAAATCAATTCACGCTAGTTTAAATATCGTAGATATTTTTATCTACGAATCTCAACCAACATCATTGAACCATGTTTCCAACAAAATCCACCACACCACAATCGTCGACCAAAGATCTATCTTTGACGCACCCAATCACGACATCCCGATTCCCGAGCTGAGTACAAGTTTATTCTAAATTTATGAATGCAGTTTTTCTTTTTACTAAAATCTGTGAGATGATACCTAAGAACATATCTTCGTATGTCTTATAATTTCAAACTTCCCCATACTGACCCATTTGAATGTTACACCCGGTATACACAAATTAAAATGCTAATAAGAATTAACAAAACTGCTTTAAACTTAATAAGATTTTCCGTCGGATGTTAGGATCAGAAATCTACGTCATATAAAATAACCTAGCACCTACTTATATTAGTTTATACAATGCCCCGTCGGTGCTTGGTCACTGGACCTTAGCCTGTACGACTACGCTTGTTAAGTTCTAGATTTGTAACTTTGTTTTCTGTTGTTTGAGCGGATTTACCTATTTAGATTTTTGATTCTGCGAGTCTACACCAATCATGATCTAGTAAGACACTGAAGTCGTGGGCTTACCCAGAAGTAAAAAAAAACTTGGTCTAAAAATAAAAAAAATAAAATCTGGAGAGGGCCACCCTTACCACTTAGGGGAATAACAATAGTCTATTATCTATTCTCAGACCTACCAAATATACACAAAAAAATATAAAAATCGTTCAAGTATTTTCGGAAGAGTTCGATAACAAACACTGTGATACTAGATTTTTATATCTTAGATAATAAACCATATATATTAACATTGTTCACTGTACATAATCAATACAAACGGCGTCTACCAAAGAAATGATACATTAATTTTAAAGAAAAGATAAATGGCACACATTAATAGGTTGGATTTTGTAACCAAGATTGTTATGGTAGATCCCGGCCGGGATTCAGTGTTTTTGTATGATATTACTTAAATAATTACTCCTATGCGTTGTAATATCTCCTGCACAGTTGGCTAAACAAAAGTGAGATTAGCCACCGTGACTGGATTCCGGTTAAGAGACTGTAATATTAACCTACAATAGAAAGACTAATGTAGGTTAATATTATAGTTAAAGCAGTGGTAAAGCGCGCCCTTGGATAACCGAGTGAGGCGGTTCAAATCCGGGTCTCGCACCTCTGACATTGTCTTGAGCAAAGTGTTTCTACCACGATTACCTAGTTTGTCTATCGGATTAGAAATCATGTCTCAGAGAACCTAGCAAGTATTCAAAAGACACGCGAAGTCCGCCAACCCGCACTTTGTCAGCGTGATCGTGACCTAATTCTCCTCATATCAAAGAGAGACACGTGCTATGCAAAGCGACGTTTAAAACGGTTGAATTCAATATTACAGTTAGGTTTTATTTCAACTCCATGTTAAAAAACAGGGACTAAGTACTTTTTTTTTGTTCCAGGGAAGTTGAATCCTGTGGACAACTGTTAGCGTCTTTGGGCACCTGCTTACATCACCTTCAAACCCTCTTGTCTTGGGCGGCTCCAGGGGAACTGTTTCCCATAAATGAGCACACGCCAGAAGAACTGTTCTCGCAAGCCGACACTATAAATCAGTATTGCTTCTATGGTAGATGTCTTGGATTTCAGGTAGGCATAAATAAGAGTAATATAATGACACTTAATACCTTACCCTTTCACTTTATTATATTAAAAATTCGGTGTTATCTTTTAGTCTTAAATATAAGTTAAGGATGTAAAGCCTCACTGCTATAGGTTTATATATTATTTAGATCTACTAGCATGTATTATATTATGTATTATAGCATGTATTATAGTATGTATATTACTATTTACTATATAACTACAAATCTGCTACAAATCGTCAGTGGTCGTCGGTTCAAACTTGATTCGTGGTTATTTCGTTTTTCTCTATCAGTGAGATCGGCCGCAATCGGTCAGAAGGGTATTGCGTAGATTTTTCTAGTTCAACTAGTACCGGTATTATGAAATTATTTTGATAGTACAATCTGTTGACCCGAATAATCGTTATTAAGACAGACAACGTTATTAACTGTCCATAATATGTGTCAATTTAAGTTAAATAACTTATATGAGAATTTAACACATAAAATTTATAGTACGACAGTAACAACTCCACTTATTTTTTATTAAAACGGTTGTTTAATGAAAAATGTACAAAAAAATTATCAACAGTTATATTTACATTGTACATAATATATTTCTTTTCACGAAAAAAACAATAATTAGTTACTCAGTAAACATTTTGTATGGTTTCTCAAATATGAAAACTCTTAAATATTACAATTAAAAACATTAAATATTCGATTTAACTTATTGTGATGTTAGTGTTTAGTGTTTTCTTTCTAATGAAAACCAAAAGGGTCCTAGGATAAGTTGTAATAATTTCAATAATAAATAAATGAAATAATTGAATTTTCAATAATAAAACATGAGTTATGTCCTTAGCCATTATTATAGAGGTGTCTCTTTCTGTCTTTTTCACACAAGCACGTGGCTGACCAAATACTTAATAGTTATTAAGTAGGTAGATATAAACGTAACTAAGAAACGTATATTAATTTGAGTGTGAAGGACACGAGAATCGAGATAAAGAATAAAACAATGAAGTTTATATATTCGTTAAAAATTGAATATTGTACTGAAATCTGATTGCAATCAAGGCTTTTTGCCTCATTTAAATATTGCACTGAATAAAATTATTCATTACACAAATTATTGTTATTTAATTATTTCTCTTAGTCATTTGTAATTGATATTGCTCTGTTTTGACGTACAAAATAATAATGAAAAATCGAATTAGATTAATATACCTACTATTCTCAAAAACGTATTTAAAGTTACATTAATTAATATAATGATTTTTTCCATTGAATATGAATAGCCAAGTGTGACTTTTTCGAAAAATACTTTGTGTCTATTTTGGTAAACCAGTACCTAATTATGATACATTTAAAAGAAAAAATCCTGAGCTGACGTACTTACTGTCTGTTATAACAATATATGTCTGTAGATACAGTATTAAATAAATAGGTAAACTATGCAAATCTTACATGTAAATATTATTAGAACCTTAATGTATAATAACTTATTTTTTATTAAAAAAACGTTATCATAATACATAATATAATCCAAAGGCATAACCGCATCAACGAAATAAAATTTTCACAAAAAATATTGATCGTATCTTAATTCAGAAATAATATAGATTTAAAAAATCCTCTGAATCGCATATTCTCTATTCCATCTATATTTATTTATTTTCTTTCAGTTCTTGCCCTCAATGCGTGGTATACTCAAAGGGATATCTATATGCATGGCAGGTTTCTCAGAGGCCTATTACAGTCATGGGAACCTGATTAGTTCAGTATGGACGGGAGGCCAATATTTAATAGATCCCGAAATGAGAGCTAGAAGAATTGTTAATATCTCACAATCGGCGAGTGTTGAATTTTGCAAGGCGTTCTGGTTTCTTGCTGAAAGTGGTAAGTGGTAATATATATCGTCACATTAATTACTAATTTCAGACAATATATTATATTATGATATCTGTCCTTTGATACTCATGGTTCTCTTCTTTTACAACAGGTTCTTACGAGTTTTCTCGACTTGTCGTTTATTCCTGCTTTTTATCAAAATATCTACATAGGTACTAAGAACTAGTTATTTATAATTTTCCCGGGTTCTGGAGCTTGGCGCCAAAAACAAGTAGTGAAAAGAAACTACTGAGTCCCTAGCTGCCTGCGTTTTAATGGTTGATATGAGATATTTAATCCTGCAGTAAAAAGTATCCTATTTATTGCGCTTAATAATCTATATACAAATAATGATATAATCATACCAAACTTCATAAAAATCTATCCTGTTGTTTTCTTGTGATGTGATTACAGACAAACAGACATACATATTAGATAAAATTCTAACACAAACTTCAGATTCGGCCCCTCTATCGATAATAATGACTATTTCAAAAAGATTTTTCAAAAAAATATTCAATGTTTTAGTATATGTAGAGATTAAAACCGAAATTTTATGAAAGCTTCAGCCGCACATATTCCGTAGTATTTGGTAATAAATATAATCGGTATTTATTAACGAAAAGTTTGTACATGTGGAAAGTGCCTAACTTATTTCAACATGTTCGCAACGCACGATATCTGTGAAGTGTGAGCACTGAGCCGAATGAAGTGTGGCCTCGACCTGTGAGAGTTTACCGACAACGGAGCAATGGCCTTCTTCGACTTTGCCCGAAATGCCGAAATATTACCGAATATATGGCTGCATATTTACCCGAATATATTCTCGTTATCATTATGTGTGCGGTCAAGGCATAATAATTATTATTGTTACTAACCAACCCATTATCCGCATTCATTTAAAAAGCAAAAACGTTAGGTAAGTTATATTTTTTGTTCATGTCAAATGTTATATATAATTCTTAGTTGGTTTAGCCTGGAGCAAATTTTTTGTGACATTCCACTGGGTCGGTTTGATATTTTTTTTAGTATATTTCGTCTTAAAAAAGCGTGAGACTTCCACCATACATTTCCTACTATTGAAGTTCGCAAGTTGGCACTACAGTGCTTTAACTTTGGAACCGTTCGAAAATTGACGATCGCTTACTGTATTGATTCTCACACTGATAATGTGTATAAAGGTCACTACGGACCAAGCCGCAGTCCAAACTATATACATAGTAAATTATAAAAAGGAGACTATTATCTCATGATTTATTACGTTATTATTTAACTTCATTCATAAGACGGACACTTTGACTTAAATTATTTATTTATCAGTTAAAATATGTATGACGCATTATTCATCACTATAGATATTATTATATAAAATTGCTACGAAACATTTATTACGTCATTAATCTATTATAAATAATAAACAAGCGTGTCATGCTCACTTCTATTGTTTATAATTTAGTTCTTTACGTTATATTGAAACGTAATAAGAATGTATCATGTTATGTCTCTGACTAATATAATACGTAGACAAAGCATACGGACTCCTGAAATGCTTATTGTCTTCTGCAAATGTGAAGAATGTGGGTTTTTGTTTGAATTGGATTTGCCATTCAAATTTTTTTCTATATATTTTACATTCAATAGCTTAATTCTTGAAAAAGTATATTACTAGCGAAAGGAAGGGTTCCGCTAGTTGAAATAAATAAAATTTCTAACATAAAAGTAGCCTAAGTTTCTCCTTATAACATTCGTTATCTGCGAGTGAAGATCCCGTCAAAATCGTTACAGCTGTTTCGGAGATTAGTCGGAACAAACACACAGACAGGCAACAATTTGAAAAAATGTTTTTTTTTTATGTTAGTACCGGGTATACTTTCATATGCATTTAGTGAGAAGCTGTTACTTTGAAATTAAAAACGGGCTCTGCAATTTTATTTAAATATGTATTTTATTTCTTTGGGGACCAAACAGTTATGGATGGATATATTTTGATTTTTTGTTCCCGTTTCGAATGTTTAACAGCGTACCTATATTGAAAAATCTGAAGAGATAGAGCTTCAATTATAATGTTTAATGTTCGCATAAGAAAGTACAACCTGCAATGCTTTTTTAAGCTTATGGTTGGATATTATTTGTATTTTGTATATAAACAAAGAATGAATGAATATTTTAAAGATTATCTCTATCAAATATTATCAGCAGTAAAAGTCTTCAATAAACATTTTAAGGTTCCAATATATAGTACGTACCTTAAATTCTTCTACATTTTTATTTCTTTAACATTTTTGAATCATGTCTATATTTACGTATTTTAATTTCAGAGATAATGAAACGTGTACCAAGTTTGATGTCATCGACCGTAGCTGTTAATAAAATAATAACTTTACCCCCCGAGCCCTTAGCTGTCACTAATAAAGATGGCAAAGAGCTGACAGTCCTACCACCATCTGTACATATAGGCTTGCAGGGACTCAACCTTAGGCTAATTAGTGTCAACAAAAGAGCTGGAATGGTGAGTAATACGAAAAAAATGATTATTTTATCTATATTTTTTTTAGTGCCACACTTAGGCACGATAAATAGACAATGATTAGGCTATAATTCTGAAATGTGTTTCTTTTTTTCAAAATACAATTTACGGAAAGACAAAAAAATCGATACGGTTGACATTTTTCTACAAATGATTTTTTTTTTATGTTGGGAAATGCACTTACGCATACGCCAGTACTAAAACCGAACAAACCCCGTGTTGCTCCTCCGATTAACTATTAGATATGATATTATTATCTTGATGTATGCAAAATTTTTATTAAATACGACTTAACGACATTAGAAGTAGATTATCAAATCAAATCAAAATATTCTTTATTCGAATATACTCTTATAAGCTCTTTTGAATTGTCATTTTACATTATTAAAATTAAATGTCAGTCTGTAAGTCTGTGCGTAAGCTACCACCGACTCGGAAAGCTTTTCTGGTGAGAAGAACCGGCGAGAAACTCAACAGTTGGTTATGGTAACAATATTGCTAATGCAATATTCATTAAAATCGATTTTCAATATTTGATTGCATGCAAAGTGAAACTGATAAAAGCGTGCTAAAATCTATATCGTTATCGGCATGAGCTATTAACACGAAGTTTATTGGTGTACTTATATTATAATAGTAGGAGTGTAGTATGATTAGTATTACAAAAATTATTATAAATTTTTTTTCAAAAAATTCTATCAGGTCTGCTAGTAAATAACATAAATATACACAAAGGCTTCAATTAACCCTTGTATAAAACGATTCTTATGCTTAGTAGATTTTGATTGAGATTGAGTCATAAATAACGCAAACAAGTTAAAATTATTTTTTATAATTTTAACTTGTTATTTTTTTTAATTTTAGGCAGGTGAAGATTCAACACTACCACCAGCCGAAGGCGTTATTTTTCACTGCCACGGGGGTGGTTTTGTGGCGCAAAGTTCTAAATCTCATGAAACGTACCTTCGTGAATGGGCGGCAAAATTAAACATGCCTATATTATCTGTGGATTACAGTTTGGCTCCACAGGCACCATTCCCTAGGGCATTAGAAGAGGTGTTTTATGCATATTGTTGGATGATATGCAATTTTAAAGAGATCGGTACTACGGGTGAGTAATTTTGATAGACAAATGATTATAAGAGATATGATGTCCATGTGTTATTACTGCTACTACTACGACTAGTAGCAGTAGTAATAAGTTACTAGTACTATGTGTGCTTACTATATAGATATTGATATATATATTGTATAAATATTGTTGATGTAGATAAATAATATTATAATAATTTCAAAAAATAAAACCGTAAAGTGTTTTGACTTGTCATTTTTATAAGATTTGTGTGACTTATTCAAGTATAATTTCGTCAAACTGCAGTTTTACTCCATATAATTATTTACTTTCAATATTCAATTTTATTTGTTCTCTTTCAGGTAAAAGAATAGTATTCGCAGGAGATTCCGCAGGAGCTAACCTTATAGCAGGGTGTACTTTAAAAATATTAAAGGCTGGACTTCGCCCGCCGGACGGACTATTCATGGCGTATGCGCCCCTACTTGTGAGCTTTATACCGAGCCCTGCCAGACTGCTGTGCTTGATGGACCCCTTGCTACCCTTTGGGTTTATGATGAGATGTCTTAAAGGTAGTCTTTGTTTTACTTTTTATGTATTTTTCAGAATAAATAATAATATATATAAAGTTTGAGGAGTTTGAGCTGAATTAAAAAAGTCTTAGTCACCAATCAAAATGACGACCGATTTGGCATTTTTATATAGTCCAATTTTTTTGGAAAACTTTACAAGTGACAGTTTTCAATTACAGCATACGCCAGTCCGAACAAAGGTAATGATAAGCGCTCGAGTAAAGAAAATAGCACCTCTAATGCGACTACGCCGATTGAAGGCAATGGCTTCTTAAAAATTAGCCCATCACAGGGTAAATGACGTACTTATTATTAAAAATACGTATTTTATAATTCTATTCTTGTATAGTAACTTTTGACAAACAGATATAGATTATTACTACAGATTATATAAGAGAAAATGAATTTCAACTTTCCATTAATTCTATACATTCACTCAATTACATTTAATATTGGTCTTCAACTTACTACCATTAATTCTGAGGTTGATTTTTTATTTATTAAAAATGAATTATTTAATTGTCTAATAACCAATACTATTGACTTACAAACCCTAAATTTTTGCCCTTTTTCCCTTTGCAATATCCACAGAAGGTATAAGCGAAGGTCCATCCTCGTTCGAAGAGGTGTCCCCATCAGACCTGGCCGAGCTGCAGGCGCACAAGTCCGGCAGCGAGAGGAGGAAGTCTTCTGACACCACTATCAGCGCCGCGTCCTTGCAGAGTGAGCATACGGCTACTGGTATGGAGTTACATATATATATTTGTACCTTATAGCTTACTAGCATTTCCCGTGGCTTCGCACGTGTTCTAATGACCGGAAACCAAATTCTCACGACCGCTGGAGTTAAGTTAAAGTATGATATCTCGTAAGATATTTATTGAAATCAAATGGTCTCAAGAACAATTTTGTTCAAAATTAAATACTCGTGATGAGTAACTTATTTATTTAAGTAAAGATTAATACCATGTTTATAAAACACCTTCGCAAATAACGCATTATCTTAAAACTAATTTAATTACCATAAAAAAGTTATAGCAAGGCAACCTTAAAAGATAGACATAGTTACCGCTGCCTATTTTAGAACATTTCAAGGGAAACAATTCTGTCGTACATGATTTTTGCATAACTTTAACCGTTTACGCAGCGTACGCGACGGAAGCTCTCAAAAGAAATATTTTTCATTGATGCTCCGCTCCTATTGGTTGTAGCGTGATATGGTATGATATAGGCTATAACCTTCCTCGATAAATGGACTATCCAACACAAAAGTTTTTTTAAGTGGTAGTGCCATGCTTGTTACCTTCGGGTAGCAACCGAATGGGCCGGCACGCCCCGTATAATTCATTAGTACCACTCTCTCACAGAAGACCGGCGTGAAGTGGCAGCTATGCTGTCGCGTTTCGTCCGGTGAGTGAGAGTCCGGGAGGCCCACTCTCCTTCCCCCCTCCCTCTTCCCTTCATCCTCCGCCTTCGTTCCCCCCTCCCTCCCACTTCCCTCCCTCCTCAATCCCTCCCCTTCCTGAAAGGCCGGCAACGCATCTGCAAGCCAGGCTTGCAGATGTCCATGGGCGGAGGTGATCACTTCCCATCAGGTGAGCCTCCTGCACGTTTGCCCCCTTTTTACCATAAAATAATAATAATAATAATAATAATTTTTCGGTAGTTCCTGAGATTAGCGCGTTCCACCAAACAAACAAACAAACAAACTCTTCAGCTTTATATTATTGGTATGGATTACCTTTATAGTTCCACTAACGGCTTTAATATGAGAGGATCAGGCATAGTCCACCACGCTGGCCAATTGTCTAATGATTACGCACACATATTTGTACGTCTTTGAAATCCAACAACTGGGCATAGGCTACTTTAATATGAGAAAATCAAGCGTAGTCTACCATGCTGGCCAAGTGTTTTTCAAATCTGCTTGGTTTTCTTATAAATGACATTCTCTTATATACACAGACAAAAATCATTAAATAATTGGGCAATTACATTGAAACTAAAATAAATTAGAATTACATCGACGTTTGAAACACTTCGTAATCGACACAATGCCATCACTACGACCGCCGAGATTTATTACCCCTGCCTCGAGTTTTATTGCCCTAGACGTCTTTTGGGTTGAAGGCAAGTATAGGCTTTCCTCGCTATGTTTCAAGTATTAAACTTAGCATTAAACATAGTTTCAAAAAATTGAAAATGAAACAAATTATTACAGGTGTAACCCCTACCGAAGATAAGTCTCAGCAGTACGTGTCGGACTTCTTGGAGCGCTACGTGTTCGACAGCGACACGGATTCAGAAGGGAGGCGCTTTCCTGTCGTCAAACCTAACAATATAAATAAGTATGTTATTTTCATTAAGTATATTATTATTTTTTTGTAAATTGTGGGTAGGCACTGTCTGTAACTAGTATATAACCCCCTGAGACGTCTAATACCTTAGTCTCTCCCGTGACCATGATTGCTGTAAAGCATTCGAAACGTCGGGAACCGAAAATCATAATAAATCCGCGACAAAATCCGAAAAGATAGTTTCATTTATAATTAAATTAATTTAAATAATTTCAAATTAACAGCTTTTCACTAAATGCATATTAAGGTATATACGGTACTTACATCAAAAAAATCACTTTTTAAAATTTTTGTCTGTCTGTCGCTGAATCGCGGAAAATGCTAGTCTAGTATTTTATTTGACTTCTTTTGTATATTTATACGGTTGTGGGTGTGCGTGCGTGCGCATGTGTGTGTACTCAATAGAAAAATGGCAAGTTTTCGTGAAAAACGTGTGCAGAAGCTATGATTTTATATTTTTATTTAACTTTAAAAGAACGTTTTTCTAGTAGTAGTTTTATTTTTTGTTACGAACTTGATGAATATTCATGTTTTTGTTGCGTATAAATTAATTCTTAGAACGAGTATCATGATTTAAAATTACGTTATTAAAATATAATACTAATAATCGTTGTATCTGTTTAGTGAACCCGAATCAGAAGCGTCAAGCACATTAGTTGGTGAGTCGCCAGTAATACAAGACGAGGAGAATAAAGACAAGAAGAGAATTAAGACACGGTGAGTTTGATTAATTTACCATTATTTGGTTAAAGCTTTCGAATTCTTTTATTACAACTAAAAAGTGCAATTGATATTTTTAACATTCTGCCATATCTCATAATACAAATGATTGCCTCAAGCGGGACTCGAACCCGCAACCGCTGTAAAGAAGGAAGTGTCGTCAGCAACAACAATATAAATTTTTATTATGTAATATGTATATATGTTTATGTATATTTTGTCATAGCATAAGTGAAGCGGCGACCGGCTTCATGGGCGCCATGTCATCCCGCCTCGCGTACATCACCGGATCTAATAGCATAAGACCTTCGCAAGAAGAGTGAGTACTGAATTGGTTTATTTTTATTTATTTACTTCTTATATCTATATTCAGCCAATTTTAAATTATCTTTCCACAATAATAATATAATGTTCTCCGACCGATTTGGCGGTCAATCTCATTGAGACTGGCCAACTGCGCAGGATATTATAGCGCACAAGTGTACACGCAGACACAACTGCACTCTCTGTTCCTATCACACTCATACTCTGGTGGGACGACTGTTCGACACGCCCAGTGAAAGCTAAGGCGCAGGACCGACGGCTTTACGTGCTCTCCGAGGCACGGGGGTGACTCACCGCCAACTTCCCAACTGCGGGCTTTTACTGAGGCTTACTAAACAGAAAGATTCACTTTACATAATTATTTGCAACAACAACATCGGCTCCGCGAAAAAAATTTCTTAAAAATAGAAATCGGAGCCGCGCGCTAAAAATTTTGGTTCACGAAAATTACCACCTTCCGATTCACCGGGATTAGCGTTGGCAGCGTGATATCTCCAAGGGTTCCGGAGCAGGAAGACCCAGACTTTGTACCAGCGCCAAACAGAAGAGAATTGTCGGAGCAGCGTCCATTATACACCATCGTATAGACGGCAAGAAGACCTGTTAGACGATACCACAACTGTAAAAATCGAAGAAGAATCAGCGGAGTTATAAAGGGAAAACCAGCACTGAGAAACACGTGGTCGACACGCGGTTTCATAACCTCACATTGAAGAACACGTGCTTTTATCCCCGACCGGGTGCTCTCAGTGCGGACCGAAGACTCCGCCCCAACTTCAAGATCACCTGCGCTGGTCGAAGATACTTCGGAAAACAAGGAGTTAAGGTACTCTGCACTTCCTAAACCCAAACACCCCTTGCGACGGTTCATTGTAATCGTAACAAGGAGCCCTCACCAACTCCACCCACTACAACCCCAAAAAAAAACCTTTACCCCCACCAACACCAACCCCCTCCCCTCCCCACAACAAAAAACCAATTGACCCCACCAAACTTCTCCCCACAAAACTAACCCCCCCCCCCTCCCGGAAATTTACCTCACCCCCCCTGGGCTTATCTCGGGAACCATTGAAGCTAGACCCCCCGAGTTTGGGCTCATTCTGATCGGTAGGACCAGTACTACAACTTGGCCCCGACAGATTCAGTGCAAATACCCCCTCCCCCCCCCCCACAAATAATTACTTTTTCCAAATTTTAAAACCCATCCCTAACGCCGTACTAGAAGAAACCTTAAACCCTCCTCCCCTTAGTGCAGAGTACCTCACCCCCGCGAGCCATATCTACGGAACCGGAAGAGACAGATACCCCGTGTGAGGTATCGAAGAAATCACCACAACGAGCCTGACCATCTGGCCCCAACCATTTTCCCGGATTCAAGAAACAGCGAGGAAAGCGAACCGGAATTTTTGGCGCACAAAAAACACCAGAAGGCGTACTCAAAACTAGCGGGACTGCATCGAAGACCATCGTAGATCACCAGCGGAATAAAAACGTGAGTCCCGACACTGACTGACTAACCTAACCTAACCTAACCTACCTTAAAAAAAAAAAAAAACAAACAACGTTTGACAATGTCGTCCAAAAGCGATAACACCACCAACAAATCCCGTAAACCTATGGACTCCGCCCCATCAGCCCCGAGATCGCTGAGACAAAAGGTCCTTTCCAAGACGGTAGCCCCAGCGATAAAACCAATCACCACCACAACCTCGGAAAGAGATTTGCCAGTGCCGTTAAAAACACCCAATACGGCGGAAATTAACATCACCCACACGCCGATAGTGACAGTGGAGCACTACGTGTCGGACTCTGACGATCTGGAGACCTCTTCAGTGGGCTCGGGCGTCTCAGGATGTAGTAGAAGAGTAAGTCTTCTCTACACAACTCCGAAACGAGGCACAGGAGTGGAGATGGATTTGGTCACAGGAGTAGCGAATGAACTCCTGCAAAAGGGCAAGGAGGCTTTAGAAGACGCGGGAAAAATGAAAAGAGAGTCTAAGGCCACGTGTCACGACAGTCTGCAAGGGCTGTATGAAATAGTGCTATCGCTCTCAGACTCCCGGAACAGGCACAAATGTAACCTGGAAAAGGAGCGCTCTCGACACGCACAAGAACTTGTGCGAGTCGAGAGAGCCCATAACCAGGAAATCCAGGTGATCAGAAAAACCATGATCGCTGAGATGCAACTGGCCAGGGATCAGATTGCTGGCACTCTAAAGGAGGCCCAGGCTATACGTAGCTGGCTAGGCTACGAAACCACTGAGCCTTTTAGAGAAGTAAAAGAGATCAGAGACGCGCAAGGGGGCATCGAGGCAAAGATGCGAGAGATTGCCGAGGCGCAGAAACAATACGGGAAAAGTACAGAAAGCCCGAAATGGGATGCGCTTCAGCAATCCCTGGCAACCCTCAACCAAAACCTTTCAAGCCTGAGCAGTCAATTGGATACGCTCCGTCGCGAGGTAGGACATATAAAAACCCTCGCGGCGGAGCCCAAAATACTGCCCCAGGTTGAACCGCCCCAAACACAACCAGACACGGGCCTAATGAAAATGCTAGAACATATTAACAACACACTTACCACACTTCAACAGACCCAACTACAAATAACACATACTCATACATCACCCCCACCACAATACGACCTGTCCCCGAAATTCGAAAGAATTTCGGAGAGGCTTAATTTGATGCATGCTGACATCCGCGCACTCAAGGAGGAGAAGCCTAAAGTAACCTCACCGCCGAGACCATCTCTCGAGACGGAACTAGCGGTTCAAGAGGTGAAACAGACCCTGGACACGATACAAAGGGGAGTAAAGGAGCTTAGTCAAGGCGAAAGACCCACAGCGGGTCCATCAACCTACGCCCAAATGGCTTCCAAGCCGAAACAACAACCCCCTAATCACACCCTGATCATCTCCTCAAAGGACTCGAAGGAGACCAGCGAGAATGTCATCACAAAGATCAGGACTGCCCTGGATATCAAAAAAACCGGGGCGAGAGTAGACAGGGTCCGAAAGGCCAAAAACCAAAAAGTCGTCCTCAGATGTGCTACGAAAGAAGACATGCATCTCATCAAAAGTCAAGTTGAACAAAATAAGGAGCTCTCAGTAAAAGAACCAATAAACCAAAACCCACTGGTCTGCGTGCGGAACGTCCTGCAAGCCTATACCAACGAAGAAATCATAGAATACATAAAAGCGCAGAACAAACATCTTCTGCACGGTATAGACAAGGCGGGACTACTGATGAGGGTACGCTACCGCAAGCGCGCCCGAAATCCACATGAGTGTCACCCTGTCCTGGAGCTATCGCCCGAGGTCTGGAGAAGCTTTACCAGCGTAGAGAAGATCTACTTGGGCTTTGGAAGATGTCTGGTAGAGGACCAGTCCCCCCTAGTGCAATGCACAAAATGCCTGGGCTACGGCCATACGAAGGCAGTGTGCAAAACACAAGTGGACACCTGCAGCTACTGCTGCGGTGAACACACCGGGGTCAAATGTCCGGCCAGACTCAAACAAGAGCCCCCACGCTGTGTGAACTGCGTAAGGGCCAAAAGGGACGGTTCCGAACTGGCACACACAGCTTATAGCGATGAGTGCCAGGAAAGACAGAAGTGGGACTCTATAGCGCGCTCCAAGGTTCAATATTGCTGAGGGCGCCCCAGAGAACCAACCATCGGTCCCCAATCAAAGTTCAGACGGAGCAGCGGGCAGGATTTTGTTTATACAAGCAAACTTGCAACGCTCAAAGCTGGCCACAATAGAACTACTACAGGCGGCTCAGAAAAAGGGTATCTCAATAGCGCTAGTCCAAGAACCCTATGTAGGAAGGACAGGCGAAATGAAGCAATACCCTGGCGCACACATCATCCAGTGCACCTTGCACCGCCAAAAGCCAGTGAAGGCAGCCATCATAGTCTTGGGTAATGAATTGGAGGTCGTTCACGACCCACAAATCGTTACCGAAAACGTAGCGGCAGTCTTCATAAAGGCAGGCCAGCTTAAGCTAGGACTGCTGTCCGTCTACTTAGAGGGGGACCAAGACATGGGTCCATATATCAAACAGATAAGGGCAGCCACATTCAAAATCCCAACTAACAACTTGTTGGTGGCAGGAGACGTGAATGCTTGGAGCCACTGGTGGGGTAGCGACTCCGAAAACCATCGCGGAGCGGAATACCATGCCTTCATCACAGAGATGGACTTCCATATCCTCAACATCGGCCAAACACCAACATTTGAGACCTACAGAGGGGATAGGCTGTACAGGAGCTGTGTGGATGTGACGGCATCAAGTCACTCCCTAATCGGTAAAATAGAAAACTGGAGAGTGGACAGAAGTCTTATAACATCCGACCACAACGCTATTACCTTCGCACTGCGCATAGAGAAGGCTCTTGAGCCACTAGAGCCCATCTCGACGCGCAGATACAACACCAAGAAGGCAAAATGGTCAGACTTCACCACAAACTTCAGTAACAAACTTGCCGAACACAACATCACGTTGGGCAGAATATCAAACCTCTCAAGGCCAGAGGAATTGGAAGAGATGTTAAACATCTACACATCATCCATCCACAAATCGTGTGAAAGCACGATTCCTAAAAAGAAGGCGTGGAAAGGCGATCCTAGACCACCCTGGTGGTCAGCTGTCCTAGAAGACCTAAAAAGGGACGTACTTAGGAAGAAACGCCGAATCCGAAACGCTGCACCCAGTCGGAGACAACATACGGTCGACGAATACATACTGGCAAGGGAAACTTACCAACAAAGAACAAATGAAGCAGCCACTCAGAGCTGGAAAGAGTTCTGTAGCACCCAAGATCGCGAGAGTCTCTGGGACGGGATCTACAGAGTCATCAGGAAAACCACAAAAAGACAGAACGATATGTTGCTGAGGAGTCCAGCAGGAGAAACACTGTCACCAGAAGAGTCAGCTGAACTCCTGGCAAAAACGTTCTATCCTGATGACTCTGCCGAATCCGAAACAGAGCAGCAAAGGCTAATAAGAGAAGCCACAGAGCACAAAACTCTAGAGGAAATACAAGGCTTGTCGGAAGACGACCCACCATTCACGACCGCAGAGCTGGAAACGGTTCTTGCGAGCCTCAATCCAAAGAAAGCTCCAGGTCCAGATGGGCTCACATCCGATATATGCGCTGCGGCCATAAATTGCGACAGGGAGGTGTTTCTGGCGATGGCAAACAAATGCCTCTCGCTGTCGCATTTCCCCAAGCAGTGGAAGGTCGCGCATGTGTGTATCCTCCGTAAACCAGCTAAGGAAGACTACACCCACCCGAAGTCCTACCGACCAATAGGACTACTATCAATCTTAGGAAAGATAGTAGAGAAACTATTGGTGGGTAGACTTCAGTGGCGCTTCTTTCCAACCTTACATCCCAGCCAGTATGGGTTCATGCCACAACGCGGGACCGAGGACGCCCTCTTCGATCTAGTCGAGCACGTAAAAGCTGAGATCAAAGCGAAAAAGCTAGTACTCGTGGTCTCGCTCGACATCGAGGGCGCCTTCGACAACGCATGGTGGCCGGCCCTAAAAAAGCAGATGGTACATAAAAAATGTCCAAAAAACCTATTTGCCCTAGTATCGTCTTACTTAAAGGACAGAAAAGTCATAGTCAACTATGCCAGGGCGTCCAGTGAAAAGGAAACCACGAAGGGTTGTGTCCAAGGATCAATCGGAGGGCCGACTTTCTGGAACCTAATCCTGGACTCCCTCCTTCACAAAATGGCAGAACTGGGGGTTTACTGTCAGGCCTTTGCGGATGATGTTGTCCTCATATTCTCAGACCATCTCACCAGTGACTTACAATCCTCAGCCGAATCCACCTTAGCTGTCGTACAAGAATGGGGTGCCACCAACAAACTGAGCTTTGCAGCGCACAAAACAAATGCGATGCTCATCACTAAAAAGCTCAAATATGACACCCCGATAATTCATATGTCCGGCACTCGGCTGAATCTGGTAACAGAAATTAAGTTGCTGGGTCTCATAATAGACTCCAAATTAACCTTCAATGCACACGTGTCTGCAACATGTAAAAAAGCAGCAGACATCTATAAACAACTAGCGTATGCAGCAAAGGTGAACTGGGGTCTCAACAGAGAGACAGTGAGAACAATTTACGTGGCGGTGATAGAGCCCATCGTACTGTACGCCGCAAGCGCGTGGTCTCCTGCAACAGAGAAGTTGAAAATAAAAAAACAACTAGACCCTCTGCAAAGAGGCTTCGCTCAAAAAATCTGCAAGGCGTACAGAACGGTGTCTCTAACATCGGCACTCACCCTGTCGGGCCTACTACCCCTAGACCTTCGCGTCCAAGAGGCAGCGATGCTCTTCAAGACCAAAAAAGGGCACTGCGAAGACCTCTTACCACCAGGTCGAGAATTAGAGCGCAGGGTGGGACCTCTACAAAATCCCCACCCCTCACTACTCATAACAACCGAGTATGAGCGCTTAGAGAACCTGGACCCCAAAACTATCGAAGACCACCAGATAGTCGGTCCGTTAATCTTCACCGACGGCAGTAAAATAGAAGGAAAGGTCGGAGCTGCCTTGACGTGGTGGAACGAGGGAAAGGAGACCAGGTACTCAACATTCCGACTAGAACAACACAACACTGTCTTCCAATCTGAGATGTATGCACTTCTTAGGGCAATCAGAATGGCTAGGAAATCGAAAGCAGGCTCAATTAACATTCTGAGCGACTCAAGATCTTCGCTCGACCTTTTGAAGAGCCCATCGGTAACTCATCATCTAGCCCTAGAGATGAAACAGTGCATACGAGAAATCAAAGAGGAGGGCAGAATTGTGAGGTTCTTCTGGTTGCGAGCTCACGTAGGAACACCGGGCAATGAAAGAGCGGACGAGCTAGCCAAAAAAGCAGCCCTAACCAAGAAGACGGCTCCTGACTACGATAAGGTTCCAATATCTTACGTCAGAAGGCAGATACGAGAGGAAACGGTGAGACGGTGGCAGTTGCGCTACGACACCTCCACAACCGGCGCGGTAACCAAGGCTTTTATTCCTGATGTAAAGATAGCCAGGAAGATCGTAAAGAACACGACACTAACACCAATCGATGTTCAAATTTTGACCGGCCACGGAGGATTCGCGGCGTATCTCCACCGATTCAACCTAAAAGACAGCCCCTCTTGTGTCTGCGACCCGGAATGCGACGAAACGATATTCCATATCCTACTGGAATGTCCAAGGTTCGGCCAAGAAAGGCTGGAATTAAAAACTAGTCTACAATTGGTACTGGACCAGCCATCTCTACCAACCATAATAGAGAACGAGGCGACCAGATTACCATTCCTCACTTTCGCGAGAAAAGTCGCACAAGTGGCAGCTAAATTGAACGGCTCAACCGCCATACCATCTGCGACTAGACCAACCACAACAACAACCACTTCCACAACTAGGCATACCCAACAAATCACAAACCCAACACAACCACAATCCACACAACCACAATCCACACAAACCACACCAACCTCACACAACACAAACACTACACACATCGTCCCACAAACAACAACATCCTCACAACCCACTCTAAGGCAGCGACTCCGTGCCATCCCAAACACGCTACGGAATCTGATCACGAGGAGAGCTACCCCTGTCACACCTTCACCAACAACTTTACCCACAACCCTCCCTGAGCTACTACTCAAAAAGGGAGAGACTGGAGACAGGGGCATAAGGTTGAAAGGTGTAGCACTCTTCATGAGCTGCGAGCAAGAAAGAGTGGGAATTAGCTTCTGTCGCCCTGAGAGCCCGGACAAAGTGACGGTGTTGCCGGGACTAGCCCTGCTGATAAAAGGGAGCACAACGAAAACGAGCGTAAAGTGCACAAAAATCGACGCACTTACAGTGCAGAGGGGGGAAAACCAGCCCTACCGGATAGTGTGGTTGCAAAACAAAGCAATTGCACTTTTCGAGTGGGGTGGAGACTCCCCTTTCACACTAGCTTGCTCAGCGCTCTCAAGACTCAACGGGCACAGTGATGGCACACCCCCACGAAAGCTTAGCGTGGACGCCATGAGGGTAGGCTCTATTAGAGGAGACGTAGCTGATAGCTACGGCTGCCTGTTGGCCTCATCACATCACGAGGTCATAGTCTATGAAGACAGAGGGGAAGACCTCTCCTTCCTAAGAGGAGAGGCAAAAATAAATCCCCCACCCACAGAGCCACCCCCCATGGGGCCACCGCTGAGTGGGTCTGAACGCCTTCAAAGGCAGATAGAGGCTGAACGTGAAGCCTCCAGCCCAAGGACCTGTCGTGAGGAACAGCCGAGCCGGGATACTGAACTGCAGGTAGTAGATAGAACCATCCGCCAACTGGTCTCCCCAAAACAGCAAACAAACGAGGACAGGCAGGCAGCGGCGATAAGGGAATTCCTTAGAGTTAAACACTCGGTGAAACCCGAGTCGCCACACACCATCCGCACTCGAGCTGATATGGGACAAGTCACACCACCAAAGCTGAAACCAGCACAAAGCCCACAAGACCATGCCATTAACGCATTTGTCGAGTTCCTGGCTATAATCAAAGGGAACCGAAAGGTTAACTTAGCCACCTGCCAGAAGATCATGCAGGCCTATCAGCGAGGAAGCGAAAAGATGCTGGAGGTGGAACTCGACAAAGCTGAAGCGGCTATATACGACAATGACACTTCCCAAGTTATTCAAGGGGAAATGACAGGGTCGTACATGACCGCCTACAATACCACTAAAGGCTTCGTGGGACTGGTCGAAGCAGAGGGGCGTGAACAACAACAACCCCCCAAATTTGAAACATCTCCTGGAGACCCAGTAGTTGTGGTAGCTAGGTGCACGAGGGTAATGCTGGACGACAGAATGCTCGAGAAAGCTAAAACCATATTGAGCGAAGTCGACACCGGCATTACACTCGCAAACTGGAAGCTGCCAAAACTAACGTGGACAAACGGGGTACCCGGATGCGGCAAAACAACTCACATCATCAGTCACTTCGATGAGGACAACGAAGTAGTAGCCACCACTACAGTCGAGGGAGCGAAAGACCTAAGGGAGAAGCTCGTGGAACGCTTTGGTGACAAAGCCAAATCCAAGGTGCGTACCATGGCCTCTATACTGGTAAATGGTTTCAAGGAGGGCACTAGTTGCAACCGTCTAACGGTCGACGAAGCCCTCATGAACCATTTCGGAGCCATAGTTATGGCAGCCCGACTGTCTGGCGCAGAAGAAGTGGCACTCATCGGAGATATAAACCAGCTGCCTTATATCGACAGAGAAAATCTGTTCGACCTAAGGTACTGCTGGCCAACACTGGTGACCAACATCACATGTGAGTTGTCCTGTACGCATAGAAACCCGAAAGACGTCGCATACGCCATCAGAGACGTCTATGGTAATATCTACTCCTCCAGTAAAATCATCCACTCCCTGAGCATAGAAAGGTTCACCGACGCGCAAATACCATCTACCAAAGAAGGAACCCTATACTTGGTCCACACCCAGGAGGAAAAGAAGCTCCTGATAGACCAGGGATACGGATCCGGCGAAGGGTCGCGCGTCATGACCATCCACGAGGCACAGGGCCAAACCTACAAAGAGGTCATCATCGTGCGGACGAAGACCAAAAGGCTCCGCATTCACGATAGTGTGTCACATGCTGTCGTCGCTGTGACAAGGCACACCAAGACCTGTGTCTATTACTCTGACGATGGCGACGACGCAATTGGCAAATTTATTCGTCGAGCGGAGGGAGCCTCAGCGAAGACCATCCTAGAGCACAGCCTCAAAATGTCCATTCTTAAACGTGACAAAAAAATCACAGAGGCTGTGCTTGCCCAACTGCGGGATGGGGCGGGGTTCTAGAGTCCTAAAAGTCGACTGAAAAAAAAAAAAAAAAAAGTCAGTGTCGGCCCACGTTACATGATTAGCATGTATCGCTAGTTTTAAGTCCAAAAATGTAAAACGCCAAAAAAAAAAAAAAAAAAAATTAAAAAACAAAAGGCACGGGCGCTTAACGCCTGTGGATGACACATTTACATTAAAAAAATAAAAAAAAAAAAAAAAAAAAACAGAAAGATTCAATAATTAAACTTGACCCGACCTGGGACTCGAACCCAGGACCTCTCGATGTATGACCGTACATGCTAGCCCCTACACCACCGAGGCAGTAGTCTTCCCACAATACGGGGGATAAGATCGTAGTCCACCACACTGGTTGAGTGTGGTTTGGCGGTTTTCAAATATCTTTCGAGAACTTGCCAGCTTCTCTCAGACAGTCTACTTCAGTGTAAGACAAGTGGTAATTATCATGGAAACGGTTGAAAATAAAATATATAGAGTTGCGAGACCGTTGTCCGTTGTGTTATATGGATTAAAATGAATAAAAAATCATCAAAAAAATTGCCTAACTAATAAATTAAACAATAATTGTAACAAAATGAATATGAATAGGTTAGCAGTGAGGTCCAATCTAGATGCCTTAATAGCACGCAGTCCGTCCGACGAGTTCATATTCTGCGTGCCTCGAGATCCTCTACTGTCGCCATATTGGGCAGACGAAGACTTGCTTAAGAGATTCCCACCCGTGAGGCTATTGGTAAGACATTATTTCACTAATATAACAGTTTGTGTGTAGCCCTTTTTAACATCCCACTGCTGGGCACGGGCCTTTCAGTACGAGGGCGATCAGGCCATAGTCCACTATGGTAGCCAAGCGCGGGTTGACGGACTTTACATGTCTTTTTCTCTCAGCAGAACAGCTTTCCGAGCCCGTGGTAGTTTACGCACAGACTTACAGACTGACTTTTAATTTTGATAATGTAAAAATGACGATTCAAAAGAGCTTGTAAAAGTCTATTTGAATAAAGAATATTTTGATTGATTGATTTCGAAAACATGCTAGGTTCTCTTAGACATGCTGGTTTTCTCAGATCAGACCGCGTCACGAGAAAACTTTAAGTTTGCTGTTTTTAGAACGTGGGCAGAGCCGCGGGATATGCTAATTAGAACATTTAATTAAAATTAAAGGATCTGTTTTAATTGCAAATTAACAGCTTCACTAAATGCATATGAGAAAGTATATACGGTACTTACTTGTACATCAAAAAATCAATTTTTAAAATTTTGGCCTGTCTGTCTCTTTCTTCCGGCTTAATTTTGCCGACGGGACTTTTACTCGCAAATAATATTATAACGAGTAACTTGACTACAATTATTTTAATAGAAAAATATAAAAACCATGGTTCACTAGTCATAAATATGTTTTATATATTATCACAGACAGTGCACCTCGACCCGTGCCTTGACGACTGCGTGATGTTCGCTAAGAAACTGAAGGGCTTAGGCAACGAAGTCGGGATAGACGTGCTCGAGGGATTGCCGCATGGTTTCTTAAATTTCGCTCTGGTATGTTTATTTGTTATTCATTAACTAATAACTATGAATGGAACGTTTTACGAGTGATTTTTTATGTATTTGTCTCGATGGTCTACTTACTCGTGGTATGTACTAGAGATAGTGAGTTCGGTTAGAGTCATAAGTTATAATTGTATTTTATGTTAATAAAAGGGAACAGAATGGGGAAATACGTAATGGTGATAAAGTTTAGAATAGAATAGGGAATTCATGGTGGTTTTATAACTTTGTAATGTAGGTACGTCAATGTACATGAGTATCTTGGAGGTAACAAGTGTTCTGATAGTGACAGAGCAATATGAATTATTGACTTCAATAATGAAGGAAGAAGTCCTGAATCCGGGTGTTGGATTCCTATTTCAAATACTTAAGGCATCTTTATTAATTAAATAATAATTTTATTTTATGTAATTCCAAGTACAAATTAATTTAAAATATATTTTAACTATATACCCAGAACCTCATCTTGAAAGTGTATCATCACTACATAGTATAAAACAAACTCGCTTTCTCTGTCCCTATATCGCTATGTATGCTTAAATCTTTAAAACTACGCAACGGATTTTGATGCGGTTTTTTTTAATAGATAGAGTGATTCAAGAGGAAGGTTTATATGCATAACTAGCGGAACCCGCGGCTTTGCCTGTGCTACATCTAGGGAAGAGCCCAAGCGAGGCGAGGGCGAGTCGCTAGTATAAAATATTCCTTCGATATTTCATTTAAAAAATATAAAACATATTTCACAGATGGCCAAAGAAGCACACGAAGGATCAAAACTGTGCGTGGAACGTATCAAGCAATTACTAGACTTAGACAACCACACGACGACTCCCGACCAGTTATGAATGTGCGGATTTTGCTTCTCTTAGACACTTAACTAAAGAGGGTATAGGTAAAATGTTCTTAAATATATTAGTGATCTATGGTTTATTATTACATTATGGTGATTTGAGGCAAGGAATGTGTTATAGATAACATATTGTATTAGAATTTCAAATTTTTTTAATTTTATTGTATTTAAAGCCTATACTGCAAGTATACATGCTTTACTATTTACTACTCTATTTTCTGTTTAATGTTGTAATATAAAGATTGCTCTAATGTATAGTTGCATTTTGTTGGAAACACGCTTTATCTTAGAAAATCCTGTCTATGACTATATATCTATATAAATAAAATCAAATAGAGGTCTGCAGTTGTGCGCGCATCACGGAAAAACTACTGGATAGATTTCAATGAAACTTTCTAAGTTTTATTTCTTAGACACTTGGCCCTTATCAAAAAAAATGATTGCGATATCTTCATTTAATAAAAAGTTATTAAAGTTTCAAGAAACAATGATTTGTATATGCACTGTGTTCAGTGATGTATGTTTCCTCCTCGCGGAGGAGTGGGGCAAGTGGCGTAGCGCGCATGCGGAAAACTTTGTTAATATTTCAAGCAACGCGGACGAAGTCGCGGGTATCAGCTAGTGCTTAATAAATATATGCTGTCCGGGAATTGTATAACTGAAGTTTACAAGAAACACCGATATTTTATTCCTACAAAAATTAATTATTGTGTTTTTTTGGACCAATAAGCAATAAAAATTACACAAAATATAATGTAAACACGAGTATTACTTACGAGTGAAGCTAAATATGTTGACAGTACATGAGTATTACTGTATAATATACTGACCACGTGACATTCCAATCCATAGATTACATACATTTGCTTATCTAATGGCGTCTGAACTTATTTAATCGATTTTATTTAGTTTCACTTGCCTCTAATTTCATAATTTATTAGGAAAGTAATCATTTAAAAACGATAAATTCAATAACGATGTTAAAGAACATTTTAACTTTTACTATCTCGTCCACGGTCTAGAAAGAAGTTCTTGCATCAAGTGTAGTGGGGGTACGTCGGCTTATCGTGACAATAGTTTCCATTTACGGCCGTGGCGTGACGATAGACTGGGGTGGAGCAACTAAGATAAAATATTATTTTGTCTCTTTCTTATCCCACGTAATGCAAGCGTATTAAACCCTGATCACGTTACTAGCATTCATTTCGTATTTCATAAATACCATTAACGACACGTTTGGCTCGGTTGCTATTGACCCTACTTTCTGCGCCAACGGTCGCGGGTTCGAGTCCCGCTGGGGGCATTCATTTGTTGTGCACGAATGTTTGTTCTTTAGTCATGGGTGTTAATATTTATATTATGTAGGTATGTATTTAAAATTTATATGTGTAGTATATCAACTATCTGGTATCCGTAATACAAGCCTCGTAGCTTACCACGGAATTAGATGGCGCTGTTGTAAAAAAAAACGTCCGAACATATTTATTGTCACTTAAACAGCGTGTGCAGTGCGCACTGCGCAGCTCCAGTCGATAGCAACGCTGTACAGCGGCGATGACACGAAGCTTGAAATCTTGTCACACAAATCGTACAAATCTCTTATTACAGAAATTGTGCTTGTTGCTAGACCTATTATACTCGACCGCGATCTCGTCTCATATGTTCAAATAATACTTAACACACTGCTACAGAGTGGAGAAGTAATAAAATGTCACCGAATTATTTTGTAAAAAAACGTTATTATAAAATGTACATTATACATATTCGATACATAATGTAACATTATCATTTATATTAAAGAATATGAAAAATATTTAGTATTGGTTGGCTATTATTTTTAAATGTTAACAAAATTATGATATTAGTATCTTGTGTTTTGAGTATTATTTTTTTTTAATTTAATTTCTAAGTATGTTGATGTTTTGTGACTTGACTCTGTTTTGTATCTCCATGTCAAGTATATGCCTAACATTAGAAAAAAAGTTAAATATATAGGTATATTAGTTTAAATAGTCAATGTCATAACTCATAAGGGGTCGTCCATAAATCACGTGATGTTTGAATGGGGGGGGGGAGGTTTTTTTTTTACTCACCGTTGGGACCGAACTTTTATAATAATAAGCCTAGTCACCTCCAAAACTTCTCTGAAAAGACCTGTACGGGAACTACTATTGCAAGAAATGGCACTATTAAAAGCTATGCTATGCTTTAAAAAATCGTGTATTATAAATTCTTCACAACAGATGATGAGACCAATAGGATGGGCCAAACATTCCCCCAGACACACGAAGCGTCGCTATTAGTAAGAAGGGAAGTGTAATAATAATAATAAATAACCGGTTGGTATTAATTGCTTTGGATTGCTTATAAAAAGTATTGATATACTTCCATTAATATCATGTATAAAAATTAAGACATACATAAATTATAAGTAACGTTACATTGTTATAGTAGTAGTTATAAGTTACAGACGGACGATTATACATTTTTAATGATATTCTCAAAAACTTTTACTATATTTACATATGTGAATATCAGCACTGAAAGTTTAAGAAAAGTGAATACTATTATGACTTAACATTAGCACCGGGTGATGTACCCAGTGCTCAAAGTTAATTGACCGTCGGCCGAAACTAGAGGGTATGCATACAGTCAAAGACTTGATTGATTTTGTTAATGAGAAAAAAGAAAATTCTGGCAGGATTTTAGTCGAGTCGTAAGGATTCTGTAGGTGCTAGTGCACAAAAAAACTACGGAAAAAGGAGCAGTAGCCTAAGTATATTATGCGTCACTCCCAGTCACATAGGCTAGACTCATACTTCCGCATGACTCTTATGGAACCCAACTTGATGGACAAGGAAGGACAACAAATCTTGAAAAAATTTACTTTTAAAAAAGGCTGCAGAAGTTCACACAGAAGTGTGAAATAATAAGGTTATCGACAGCCATGACGTCTTAGTAGAGTATGTCGTATGTCGAGTAGAATGACAGTGCTTTATTGTATGACTTCCTTCTCCGCAGTATAGTATAGCGAGCATGACGTGTGAGAGTGCCAGTATTTGCTTCAGGTAAAATAGTAGAGTAAAATTTCACGATTTTCTTCTTAATAAAATTTTTACATTTTTATCACGGTGCTTAATTTACCAAAATTATATTAGGTTATACCTGTTAACCTTTATTCAAAAATAATATTCAGATTTTTTAAGGTACTTTGTAAAAAAATACACGTGATTTTGAGTGGGGGGGGGGGGGTAATCTTAAACCTCACCACGTATCACCATGGGGGAGGGGGGGTCTAAAAAGTTGCTTAAAAAAGATCACGTGATTTATGGACGACCCCTAAGTATAAAAAATTTAATGATTTGTTTGCCTGTTTAAAACATTTAATTTCTATTGTAAATTATTACTCATATAAAAATTATTATAATAGATAATGTATAAAATATCGATGAAATGAACATATGTATGTGAATACAAAGTATGTATATCAAAATAACTTTGTGAAACCAAAAGTCTTATCATTCTTTTTATTGCTTATTAACATTTTTGTATAACCATTATCCAATCTAAATGTCTTATTAATTTTGCGGTTATGAGAAGTAATAATTTTTATTATTTGGTTATCTTTGAAGCCTTTGATCTAATACTAATATCGTATGGCATCCATGGTAGAGGTAAACTGTAAAAACCCTTTTTTTGCTCGAAAATTTTTCTATCATCTCCTTAAATATATTACTATATCATGGTACAAATGGTTCTGAATTATTATCCCATATTATTAGGTATAACATAATTCCGTGATATTGTAATAAAAGCACACATTTGACAAGACTCCTGGCAATATTAAGTTCCGGCGAAATATAACTAGTGAAATTATATTTTAACCGTTTTCACAATTTACCTGTTACCCATGTACATATATAGAGTAAAAATTACGTTATCTTCCGCAACTAGTCGATAGGAAATCTAGTTATAAAATATGAGGTTTTTTTGATCTGCATAAATATTGCTAATTATCTTTGAAAAATTTAAGCGCTTTAATTGTATAGATATAATAAATAGAAATTACTGTGTTAGAAAGTTAGACGAATTTAAATTGCACTGTGACGGTACATATAAAGTGGACCAGTTATACGTAGTTGTTGGATGATATTATGCAAAATGATATGTATTTTAAATTATTTCGTTGATATATTGCATTTAAGTAAATTAATGTTCCTATGACTTGATTTTTTGAGTTGTTTTTTTATATACCACTTAATTGTATTTTACAAAAAAAAACTTTTTCAATCCTCTCAGAACATTTCCTAAAGTTCAAGGGAGAATGAACAATGCCAAATTTTTGGAAATTATATTTCAACATGTTTTATATTATTAAAGTTAAATTTTATTAAATTTTACTGTTTGTAGTAAGAAACTTTATACAATATACGTAACTTGTATGCGCTTGGTTTTCTCACATGCATTAAAAAAAGTCAATCGCTTAATTTTATCTAACTTGCGTTTATCTGCACTAAGCTTTTATTCAGAAGTATTGAAAGCTATTTTATAATATTATTTTTAAAACTTACACTGTATTTGATGTAATATTTGGAAATGTAATAAATTAAAAGAATTACTAAGTAAACAGGTAAGTATATAGATACAAACTTGCTGAAAATTCAAATTAAAAATAATAATAACGTGAAAAAAAAAATGCCATCTGAAAGAATTCTCATCTATACTTTTAGACTTATCTTGGAATCCAATGACGATAAACATTCACAATATATAAAACGTTATATCTATACGTATTTACCTATAACATATTTTACAAGCGAGCACGTTACCGTTGCTGGATTACCACTGTCCTCACATTTAATTTTAAACGACTAATGAAAAAAAAAATATAAATTATATTATACGGAAGCTCTTAAATGGCCGTACCTGAAGATAATATAAAGATTGTACTTAGAACAGATAGAACTAGTGAAGTCAAACTTAGTGATACTTTCTTAATACTTTCAAAACGTCGGGAACCAAAAATCAAAATAAATCCGCAACAAAACCCAAAAGAGATAGTTTCATTTATAATGTCAAACTTTTTCATTTAGTATTCTATGGACCTGTATTCTTAGAATACAAATAAATATTGCAGTCGTAGTACAATCATCGCCACTTTTTTTACCTCTATCTTATTATTTGGCTTAATTATTTACACTACTATGTGATTTTAAATTGTAAGCGTATAGAAGTTTGTAATTTCTATGAGCATTTATTTAATATGTCTTAGGCTCTTGATTGTTTTAAATAATGCTTTATTAAGGCTAACAATGTGTTTAAATATCGTATTTGTTGCATTAATATAGCAATTTAAAATAAAACATTTGTTTAATATTTAATCGACTTTTTTCAGTATCAACACAATGATACGCAAAAAGATACGGTTAAATCTATATAATTGTCCATGTCCATTGTATTATTGTAATATTTTTGATAAATTTTATTAAATAAATAAGCCTACATTTAATGTAAACTTGACATAAAAATGTTTATCACAACTGGATATAAAAAAAATTTTGCTGTCATGCTGTAAAAATGTAATGTACTAGTAGTACAATATCCACGCCTTTGGGCTTGTAAATTATTATAAATAAAATTAGGTGTGAAGTGTGATTTAAATATTGCACTTAGGAATGATGTTTTTAAAAAAATCTTAACTATTTGTTAAGGCAGTCACACACTAGACAAATAAAATTCGTATTAAGGGATTGGAAAAATAAATATGGTCTGGGAATTAAATATAAAAAATGCTGGCTATCGAATTTATTTTCAATTTTGCTATTTTTACCTAAGTATATTCATTACTGCCTATTTTAACTTATTTTACTGGTTTTTTTAACTATATCAAACATTTCGCAATGAACGTACATTTATGTTAATCTATTGGTATTCGTAGTATAACAAATGTGTGCAAGTTATACCTACCTAGATGTTAAGAAGCTTTTTCAAAGATTGTTCATAATACGCCTAAGTCTAAATCCGTACCAGTAAATTTAAATATATTGAATCTCAGATAATTTATGCAAGTCAATTTAACAAATTATAGTCAGGAGTCAGGAAGTACATATGTTAAACAAATCTGTTCAAAAAAGAATAGTGATTTATAAAACGGTTGCATTTGCTTGTTGTATTTTAGACCATGTACTATTAAAATTTTTGTTTAATTTTATTAATAAATTTTGTATAGTCTGTGATAGTGAATTGAAGCTTTTAGAAAGCATACCAGTATTTTAAAATGCACTAATATTATATTATTAAAATTAATACATGTTTCATATTGTGTGTTTTATTTTATTGCCCCAAATAATTAATTATATCCTTGTATAAATCCTCTAGTTTAACCCCTCGTCTGTGTAGACAAGGATCCTTGCGCACCCCGTTGTCTGTGTAGAACAAGGATCCTTGTTTGACGTACCTTTGTCATTTTACACTCACACATAGACAAAAATGAACATGGCGGCCGGCTGTCATGGCATAGGCTTGCTACAGCTGTTCTAAATTTACATAGTGATTTGATAATAAATAAATGAATAAAATATGGTTTGACATTAGCAAATCATAACTAAAAATGATGACTAGCTGAGTCGTGGCTTTATTTTTGCTTAACTACAAAAAGCTTTTACTTTATTTGAATAAAATTTGTTTTCGCAAATTACAAAAATTACTTCCCTTTGTAAAGAATTATGAAAATCATTTTAGTGAACGTATTTAAAACTGTAAATATCCGATATCAATAAATATTTATGTTTATTATTATACAAACATTTATGTTATTTCATCTATTCACTTAAACTACACAAAAAGACGCGAATTGGACTTTGTATACCACCTTGGTATTCTGTCTTGTCCTGGGTTCTGCCAAAATGTCTATGTGAGAAGTACTCTTCTTTTAAATCTATACCTTCTTCTTTGAACAAATGGCCTCAAAATTTGTGAATGGTCATTGTAAAGTAAATTTTAAGGAGGATATTCCATTAATATTTTTTAATCATGTATATTTTGACGTGTTTCTCTTCGGAACGAGATAACCTTCCGTGGTAAAAAGCCTACGTCACAGTCAAGTCCCCCAACTAGTCTATACATAAAAATCACAATGATCCTTTGTTCCGTGTCGACGCGAAAGATAGACAAACAAATAAGTACATTTTGATATTTAAAATATGAGTATGGATTCAATATATCTACATAATAACGAGGTATTTTTATTTCAATATTATCTTATCCTTTGTCCACTATGCTTATTTACAATGCTGATGAAATTATTATTTTAATTATTTTTTCAACGGACAAACATTTTTCAACAACAGTTCCCGTATACCTTAAAAGTTAGCTTGCTATAAATATTTAGGAAAAAACGAATACTCACATTGCCTAAATATAGGTCTTTGAATAAAATGAAACACTCTGTGTATAATCAAGGATGACAATCAATGACAATAATATAGTAGGAGAGCTAGCAAACCATCCGACTAACCCATTACCGAAAAATAATTTACTGTAATAATAATATTTTATTATGTATCTTCATTCTTCATACACCTATAAAACGGTTCGAATAATAAGTTTATAATAAATATCTGTTAAGATAAATAAAATTTAAACTTTACATAATATAAGCCTGTTATTATTGATTTTAGTTTTACAAAACTTTAGCCTTGTGGAAACATTATTACTCCTTACAATCCCGATGACAACTTTACTAGTCTGGTACCTACATATTTGCACCCTTAAAATATGTTATCATTTTTTTTACGCTCTAACATATGAAAATTACAAAATATTAGCCTTGGAGTAGATAAAATTGAAAGTTTTTTTTGACATTTAAAAAATCCCAATCCCACGTGGGGTCGATACAAGATGTCTTCATTTTTCACTCTCATCACGTCATTCGTCAACGTAATATTCACCCCTTTAATACGCATATCCTCATTTACACAATCCATCCATCTCTTTTTCGGTCTTCCCCTACTCTTTTTTTCCTTCCACGTGCATTTTTTCTCTTCGTAATATAACTTTCTCGACATCACATGTCCATACCATGCCAGCCTATTACCCCTCACCTTTTCTATTACTACGCTACCTTATCCCTTCTAGTCACACCACACATCCATTACACACATTTAAGTCGCATGCACTTTCCTTTCATCCATATTGCCGTCGTTTTAAATGAGTGAACCAAAGTACTGAAAATAGGAGCAGACCGGTAGGTAGGTACATCATTTATGGCAAATTCAGAAAAATAAGAGGGGCCACCAAAGTCTGTTTTGTGACTTTGACTGTTCTGTGTTCGTGCGGCTAATCCTTAAGCCAACACCCCCGATAATATAACATCAAATACGAATATTTTCTTAGCTTTGTGAGTAATTTACTTAGACGGTTAGTCTTATAGTTCGCTAGCTCTTAGACTAGCTCTTACTTACGCACACATGCAAATACGAAATATTTATTATAGGGCGCCATGTGACACAACTTCGCGCAGTTTTTTTAGCAAGTCAAATGCAGACCAGGGGTTAATATTAATTAAATTATAATTATAAACCGATGAGTGTTTGAAAATAATACAGCCAAAGTATAAGGATTGATTAAAATATGTATTATAAAAATTGCAACATTTTTTAAACACTTATTAGCGTTTCGTAATTCATACAATGAAGGATACATGGTAAGAAAAAGAAGTCATAAATAGAAATACGTATTTTCTATTCAAATAATAAATTAAATAGTACTAAGTCCTTGGCAAAACGATGAGCAAAGTAAAATTACACTTCATAATTTAATATTCTAGATGAATATACTGTAAAGTGGAATCAGATATCAATTAATATCTATTATTTTGAAGTGGTTTAAAATAATTACTACAACAAACGCATATCTTTGAATCAAGTATTGACTTTACTGATCTGTATTATTAATAGTAGGATTTAGACAAAGAAGTGTATGTGTGCAGTATTTTACAAGGTAATGTACCTCGTAAAATACTGCCCATCTATTGATAAGCATTATTTTCATTGTCAAAGGTATAAAAAAATTAAAAATGCAATTGAGTATAAGTAAGCTCAAAATATATAATAAAAACAAATTGAAAATGTTAATCATGTTTATTATACTAAGTCTAAAAGTTTAGAGAAACATGACAACCAACAAATACTTCGACAGTAGACAAATTGACATTTGGTAACACCTATTGTTTAAAAGGGAAAATAGATACACAGTATAAATACTAAAACAAATTTAGAAATATATTAACAATTTTTTGGCGAGAGAATAAAATTAAATCAGTAATTATAAAACAACAACATCAGTGACACAAATAATTTAAAAAATAAAATAAAATGAATTTGAAGTTATCAGAGCCTACTATTCTTATTATAAATCTAACAGTAAAAAATGGACATAAATGTATGCCATCAAGTTGAATTAAAAGTATGCCTAGAGCTAATTTTATATTACTTTAATACAATTGAGAAGAATTTATTATAAACACTAGTATTCAAAAAGGTTATAGGTATTTTCAGTAAATATATCAATCAGATTTTACACAATGTCTTGTAAAAAATGCATATTACATCATTTATATCAAAGACATGCATGTTATTTATATAACTGTACAATACAAGACTCGACTATGATATTGAAATCAGTCATTTTACAGTTAGCAGTATGGCCTGAGTAATCCACAACCACAACCCCACTATTATTCCATACAGTATTATTATCAATGCTTTGCTAGCTTATGAATGACCAAATAAGATGAAATATTTATATAATAACTTAATATTAATGTATTTTCACAATTTTATTAGGTTGAGCTAGAAGAGCTTCTATAGAAAACTGCATATAAATTTAGTAATTATTTACATATTTTATTTAAGAAGTATTCCATTAATTCATAATCACCTTCTTTAGTTCAATGAAACATGTATATATAATAGTTACATGATATTCTTAAGTTATTTATCACTCTTTTTCACTATTAATGAGTAGAGACAATGCAAATCATTCTAGTTTCAATCATGGCCATTAGTTTTGGCATGAGGAACCGTTCCATTAACTAGTGGTGCAGGTTGTGGTTGCCTAATAGTTTTTTGTAGAACATGGGCATCAGCAGGTTCTATTCTCTTATAATAATATTCCTTTGTCTCAACAATTTCAAAGCCGAATTTCTTATAGAAATCTATTGCACTTTCATTATTCACTTGCACATGCCTGAAAATAATATTTGTGATAAGGTCTTTATAAGAAATATATAAGCTAAAGCTTTATTATTGAATTTTAAATAATGAGAAGGCAATATAATATTATATATATTTTTAATTGATAGGTTACTTTTGATTAAGAGGACATTATATTTAACCTTGAACTCAGGAACATCAATAGTGCACAATATTATAACAAAGTAATATAACAGCTAGATATGTTCAAGGATACTCACAAGAAAATGCTGTCAAAATTGCCATCCTGTTCAACATACTTGAGCACATGTTCCACCATTAGAGTACCAATGCCTAATCTTCTGTAAGGATATAGACATCCTAGAGTCATTATATACAATCTCCTGGAATTGTCCGACGTATCTACTCTACAACAAACGGCTCCAACCACAATATCATTGTAATACGCCAGTTTGGCTAATTCGCCAGCCTCTAATACATCTTTGTAAAATTTGTCGTTGTAGGATACTGGGAATACAACTGTATTCAGTTTCTTTAATTGCTTAATATTATGCGGTGTCACATCGCCAAGTTCTATTTTAGCTCTGAAATTGCAAAGATATTCCCTTTTAGACACGATTAGTGATACTGAGCAGACAAACTTGGACTGTTCGTATGCCTTTATATTACATCAAATTAAAAATAGCACTCAATACTTAATTTCTACGTAAATTTTGATTCGAATTACCTAGTCATTTTAATTTTTGTTTTGTTATTTTACACTAAAATTTTTAAACTAATCTAACACAATTATATCACACGAGATCCCTCCCGCCATCTACCACATTAGCTAACTCGCTCACTCAACTCTTGGCTGTGAAGGACTTGACAGATTTGAGATTTCATCAGGGGCTGGAAACTTAGAACATCTACCACAGATAAGAAATTGGTAGTGTCATCTATTGCTCGTCACCCAAAACTTTTGCTTAAATTTATCAGCGACTATAAGTCGGTGTAAGAGATGTCGCTACGGTCGCAATCGTCAATCCAGCAGTCCAGTACACGCATACCAAACAAATTTGCATGCAAAAAATTATTAAATTTTGAGAAAAATAAGCATAATGTCACATAAAAATAATACTGTTCATTGCTTAAAATAACAATTTAAATATTTGAATCGATATATTTCATTATAACTTTTTAGTGAACCAGCATTTCAAACAAATAATAAATTTATACAAATGCGTGAATTGGATAGCTTGCAACATTGTTTTGTTTTTTTGACATTTTAAACTTCTTTAAATTTTATTATTTTGACGCTTAGTAAAAATATTAAATATCTTAAAATTTAGTTGGGTTTAATTTAGTTATATGATATTGACACTATTTTAAATAAGCAGTCTAAAGGTCGCTTTATTTTTTGTTGTCTAGTTTAAGCAATTACGCCTAGCTTAAGCCGTTGTGTCTTTGGGTGTCTGTATGACCAGAGGTAAGATTTTATATCTACGATCTTCATGTCTACGCTCTACGTAATGCCACGCGCGGCGAGCTGTGTTATACAATAACTGTATTACACTAAAAATATACAAAATAAAGTTTAAAAATAACATTTTCTTGTATTATTTATTACATAGAACGACAGTCTTCAACCCTACTTAATTATTTGAGTAGATCGATTTTAAATTTGTAAATATGGTGATGTTAAGTATATATTTTTCTTGCTTTTATTATTTTAATGTTAATAGATATAATAATATCATCACTATATTTACACATTTAGAATCGATCGACTTTAATTTTAAATATAATTTTTATGATATCAGAAGGACAAGTATAGGCCATGGGGTGAAAAATTACAGATGGCGCTAGTTTAGTGTTGGCAAAAAAAACGGTAGAGAGGGCTCTCTATTAAAAGTATAATATTACTTTTCTCTATGGATTTCATGTAACGCATATTTGACAGTCATCAAACAGTGTTACATTTAAAAAAAATTAATAAAAATGAAAAGGTTATAAAAAAATACAAATAAATAAAATTTAAAGATTTTAATTTTAGCATAATTAATAACTTTGCGTCTTACAAATATTCAATTTTTATAGGGAATAAATACAATTGATATAATAATAATTAAGTTTTGGAAACGGATAATATATAAAATATTTATAGTAACATCGCGCCAATTTTAAAAATAATTCTCTAATTCTTCATTTGTTTTCAATTGAATCTGAGTTCAAGTCTATTAAAATACTTCGGATTTAAGATAAAAATCACAACAATGCTATTGAGTAAATTACAATTTATAAACTCAAATGCTAAGAAGATTTTTTATTATGAAAATAAATATCTTAATTGGCAAGCAATTCGTAAACAGACTGCGAAACCATTAGAAGTTAACAATGATATTAATTCCCCATCTCAAACGGAGACGTCAAATAATGGAATAACATCAGATAATAATGAAGTGAATGTTTATACAGCTGTGCCTCGAGTAGTTCCTATGCTTTTAAAGGAAAAGGATCCAATAGTATTACCTTTTGATGAAGTCCCTGGACCGAAATCCCTAAAATATCTGTCGGTTTTCCGTAATTACTTATCGGAAATCGCAACCCAAATAACAGCAAACTTTTTAACATTTGGCCTTAACATTGGTTAGTATTTGCATACATACAAAATTACATAATAGATAATAAATATAGTTTCTATAAATATAGGTATGTTACTCTTGAAATATATTTTAACATTTTAGGCACGCTACTAAATAGTAGGAAACAAATTCGCGATTTATCTACTCTATTTGACGAGTACGGTCCTGTAGTCCGTTTTATCAGCCCTCTAGGTGGTGATATAGTTCTTATAAATCATCCGGACCATATACAAAAAGTGTTTAAAATGGAGGACGAATACCCAATTAGATCTATCTTGGAATCACTCGAGAGATACAGAACGAAACATAAGAACCATGCTTATGCTGGAATATATAATGTGTTAGTTTTAAATTTTAATTTATAATAAATTTATTTATATTTTACATATTCTTATGGTTTTGTAGCTGAGAGGCGAAAATATCATAACCGTATCAACATGTTACATAACCATAATATTATGAACTTAGGTAACTTAGGTATACCTACCGTATAGCTAAAGTATGGATGGTGTTTTATGCGAACCATCATAACAATGCTTGTAATCACGTCAATAGTTTTTTTTAATTAAAAAACAATTTGCAAATATCAGAGATACGATTGCCTAAAAGGCGGATAGTGGTAGCTTAGTGGTAAAGCGCTCGCTTGAGAAACCGAGTGAAGTGGATTCTATTCCTCGCTTCCCCATGTTTTCAATTTTCTTCAATCATTTGCAGCATGTTGATCACGTCTTATCTTGCGGTGAAGGAAAATATCTTTTTTTTATAATAGATTTCTTATTTTTATAGTATAATGAACAAAATTGTTTAAATTAAATACATGTATAATATTTTACTTATTTATGATGATTTTAATAAGTAAGTTTAACGTGTATTTAATAGCCACGGTCAAGAATGGTTACGCCAAAGGTCAGTTATGTACAATCCAGCGCATACCACAGTAACAGAACACGCACAAGGGATGTTAGATATATGTGAAAAGCTTTCACAAAAAATATATATCACAAGAAATTACCAAGACGAAGTATCTAAAGATCTGTACAAGGAATTACATAAATGGGCTTTTGATTGTATGGGTAAGAAATATCGTTACGGTTTATTCAATGTTAATTAACTTTTTAACAACTTTTTAACTGTCAACGGTCTAAGTTATATTGTGAAAATCAAATACGGTGACTTAAGCAGGCATTCCGAGTGATCTACCTTCACTTAGGCTATAATCCTGCGCATTTCGCAGTAACTTTCATGATGCCTCAATCCTCATACATATTAATTACTTTAATTGTATATATGGCTTGAAATAGCACGACTTTTCCCTAAGTTAAGTTTTATCTTTTAGCAACAGAGCTACTTTTAGTAACAAATATCTTTATGGCGAATGTAGTTGATAGTGCTATATTATACATTAACCTATATAGTCATGTAATTTAATACAAAAGCAATGATAATAATATTCCGCTTATCAGCTGTGTCAAACTTTCAAAATTATTTGTTTGCTTTTATTTGTATACCTTTGTTGTTTAATCTGAGACAAGAATAATTTCTCAGAGACATTTGTATGTAGGTACTTACATAAAAGCGAATCTCAACAGATAGTATAAAATATTGCAGGCTTAATTACATTCTCAAAAAAGTTCCAAATGCTAGACATTGAGCTGATACACAGCCAGTGTGACCCGTCCTGGATGTACCATAGCTTGGACAAGGCTACCGATGCCATTATGAAATGTGAAACTGGCTTACATTTGTGGAAATTCTTCACCACTCCCGCTTGGTATTCGTTGGTGAAGTACTGTAATAATTTAGATAAGTAAGCACATTCTAAGATACCTACTTTTAAAAAACATTTATATATATAGTGATAGCTTTTAATAATAATTGTTAGTATTGATTTCTCAGAAATTAGATATTTTCCTGCTGTAAAAGGTATTCTATATTTTTTGACTCAGATAACCAGTTATCATCATACCAAATTTCATTAAAATCTCTCCTTTGGTTTTCTCGTGATGCGGTCACGGACAGACAGACAAAAATTCTAATAACTATAAATTTTACCTCTGTATGGTTAATCATGAGTCAATCTCAACAGATTATGCACGTAGAACAGACTATGCTTTATTTAGGCTTGCCACATGGCTTGGAAATCCGGGATTGTCCCGGAATTTTGAGTCTTGTCCCGTGTCCAGTAATTAGACCATATTGTCCCGGATTCCGAAAACCTACTAGTTTTGGAACAAAATAAACTAACACCGAATAACATGTCTTACGGCTAAAACCTTTGAAAATAAAAAAAACAAGATATTTTTACTATGATCTCGACCCGACACCATTGTCATAGAATTGCCCCGGATTTTATACGTTTCTATCTGGCAACCCTAGCTTTATTAGATTTTTCAAAAAATATTAGTTTCCTAGTATATAATTTACTCTTTGAAATTTGAATATTAGTCTCCAGATACAACTAAGTTATAATTTTATTATATGTGTAGACATAATCTAATAAGACTTGAATTTTTGACTTTTGAATTTTCGTTCGAATCTATTAAAAGCCAGTCGCTTTTTAATGGAATGAATATAAGTAAAAATATTATTATTTGCAGCTTAATTGGCAAATACGTGCTTGAAGTAGAACAAGATCTTTCTAATATAAACGCTCAAGACGATGGTGGAAAATGTAAGTATTTTTAAAAAGGTATATCGATTAAAAATGTTGTCTAAAAACTGAATTATAATCGATTTGTATTAATATACTAGACTAGAAAGTCTCTCTAGACTCTCTAGATCTAGACCTTTACTGTTTTTACCTAGATCCCTATTCGTTGGCAAGCGCAATGATATTAAGCGAGAACAAGTTCAAAACGGAAGACATTGCTACAATTTTGATGGACATGCTTCTTATTGGAGTCAATACTGTAAATATTGATTTTAATCTATATTATCATTATTATTAATTAATATTGTAAAGCAAAAGAGTTTGTTTGTTTGTTTGTTTGGTTGAACGCGCTAATCTCAGGAACTACGGGTTCGATTTTAAAAGATCTTTTTGTGTTGGATAGTCCGTTTATCGAAGATTTCTATAGGCTATATTACATAACGCTACGACCAATAGGAGCGGAGCATCAATGAAAAATGTTGCAAAAACGGTAAGGGCGGGCGTTAGTTCTGCGAGGTATCATACCGCGCGACTCTTAAAGAAATTGGTTTCCGGTCTCTAGAACGCGTGCGAAGTGGCGGTAAATGCTAGTTTATTATATTGAAACGTTGTCTTCTGAGAGTTTTCACTCTTTTAATGAAGCAAAACATATATTAATTCTGAGTAAAACTTATAGGGTTATCAGTTATCACACACAAAACCTTTACGCTCACAGACCACAGTTAATATGAATATACGTTTTAGTCAAAATGTAGTAGTCTGTAGTACCTACCTAATAAAACCTAGTTCGTATATAATATTCCATCCAAAAAGTTTGATCTCCTTTGTTCTTGTCAAATATAATATAGTATGTTGGGACATTTACACACAGCACTGTCTAGTTCCACGATAAGGTACGAGCCTTGTGTTATGGATACTAGATTGTTGATATACTACACAAATATAAGTTTAAATACATACATATTATAAATATAAACATCCATGACTGGAGTACAAACATTCGTGCTCAACAAATGTATGCCCCCAGCGGGACTCGAACCCGCGACCGCTGGCGCAGAAAGCAGGGTCACTACCCACAAAGCCAAACGTGTCGTCAATGGCTAAACAAAGTCATGATTAAACTAAATATTGATAGTTTCTTTATATGGTACCTACAGCTTTAAATTTTCATTTCAAAATACCAATACGTATTCTTTGTAACAAGTCATTAATTTTAAAAATATAACAATAATTCTAGATTGCAACAACTATGTCCTTCCTACTATATAACATCGCAACACATCAAAAGTGCCAGCGACAACTCTATGAAGAGATAGGCAACTTGAATGAAGATATCATTGTGAAAAATGTGACCAAGTTGAAGGAAAACACGCCATACTTACAGTCTTGCATTAAAGAGACGTTGAGGTATAGAAATATCATTTTGAATATTGGATAAATGAAATGCTTTACTAAAATGGCTACACCACATTTTTTAATTTAATTAAAATATGATTCTAGTAAAATCATAACAATTATCTTCTAGACAATGTTAATTTATAAGTACATACTCAATATGGATTTTTTTTAATTAACAATTATAGACTAAAAACATTTAACTTAAAGAATTGAACCTGTGACTTCCAATATAACATAGCACATAAAAGTGATTATTTAATTACCAATCCACCATCACGGTCCTTTTACAATTTTTCACAATGACACTAATTTTGTTATAATGAATAGATTATTATTTTTTAGTGTATAAATTTTCTTTATCCATAGACTTGTTCCACCTATTCCATTACTAACTCGGATCCTATCAAGAAATATAACGCTAGATGGATACAAGTAAGACTACTTAATTAAATTTTACTATAAAATTGAAATAATTAACAAAATTATAAATATTTAACCCAATATACTTATATAAGTTAGTGGTAGCCCAGTGGTAACGCGCTCTTTAGGATAAGCGAGTCATGCGGGTTCGAATTCGGGACTAGCTTTAACTTTAACTTTTGATTATTTTCATGTGCGAATTATTTCTAACGTGATTATACTGCTTGTCTTGTATTCAGCCCTTTTTTAAGTTCCACTATTGGACACGTGCTTCCCTTCAGTACGAGGGGGTTCAGGTAATAGTCCACCATGCTGGCTAAGTGCGGGTTTGTGGACTTCACGTCATGTCTTTCGAAAATTTGCTAGATTCTCTCAGAGATCCTCGCGATGTTTTCCTTCACCGTAAGACAAGACGGAAGACCGTGAGATAAGAAAATAGTGAGCACACCAAAAAAACAACGCAAACGATACAGCTGTGAAAATGAAACACACGCAAAATAGGCGCTTAGTCGTCGAGTTGCGGAAAATAGCCCTTCAATACCATACAGCTGTGAAATACCATGACCAAAAAAACAGGGACTCATATTTATATTTATTATAATTTATATAGATTAGTTGTATAAAATCATCACAAGATTCTTCAAACCTCTGAAAAATCTCCTCTTAAAAATCTTATTTAATTCGACAATTTTTAATTTAGTATAAATATTATTATAATTTAATCATATAATAAAAAACTAACTTAACTACATCTTACAGTATTCCGAGAGGCACATTAATTATTATGTCGTCACGTGACGCGTCTCTCAAAGAAAGCAACTACGATCACGCGTCCATTTTTTATCCAGAGAGATGGCTAAAAGCAGACTGTAAAGAGTACCACGCCTTCGCATCTGTACCGTTTGGATTTGGTGCTAGGAAGTGCTTGGGACAGAATATAGCTGAGACTATGCTTTCTTTATTAACTATAAGGGTAAAACAATATTAATTATTAAGGTTTTCTCGCAGCTGCATCAAAGTCTCTTACTAACTAAATTAGTTTCTGTAGTCAAAGGTTCTTAGTTCATTAGCAACTTCTAGAGTTACTAAGTTATTTTACTATCCTTTTTTATTTTTTTTATTTATATTAAGAATAAAAATTTAATTGTATTATTTAAAAATCTGAAATTTGAGCGATGCTAACATGTCATCTTATAATTATTATTTTTGTCATCTAGGTTTTACAAAAGTACAAACTTGAATATCATTATGGAGAAGTGCAACCAACAAGAAGTTTTATTGTGAGACCCAATCGGCCACTTAAAATAAGATTTATAGATAGAATTTAATTACTACTTTATTATTTTCACATTAAATGCTCATTAGGTTATAAAATAAATAATACTTATTATAATAATATGGTTTTATTATTCTATCTTATATGATAACAACAGAGAAGTCAACTAATATTTACAAATTGTCTTGAATAACATATTTATAATTTCAAAGTAAACAAACCAAATAATTTTTATTGATTAAATAATATGATTTTATTTTATACAATTAAAAATAAGGTATTTTTCTTGTTAGTAACACATTTTTACAATATTTTTAAGTAGAGATTACTTTTATACATAGATATTCTTCAAAGACAATTAAATTTTATAATAGCTTTTTGGACTGGAAGAAAACGATTTGAAATATTGAACTTTGATTATTTATCGTTGTCGTCTGTTTGAAAATATGTTCAAATATTTTCCTCGTATCATCTCTTTACCTTCTTCCAAGCCTAACTGGTATGCTAAATCATGTAGTTTTTTGACTTCTGTTATAAGGCTGCTTATTGTGTATGTGCCTAATTCTGAAATAAACAAAATACTTTATTGCTCTAATAGTAAAGAATACACTAGGTACTCACATTATTCTTTGGTAAACAGTAAGCTTTAGTTTAGTCTAAGTCTGAAGTAATCGCTTAATTATACATACTTTATATTATGTCATACTAAGACAGGTTTTAGCATGTTTTGACCAACTTGAAATATACATTAGCAGACATGTTTGTAGTCAGAATTTTATCAACTTAAATTGTTAAGTATATAAAGTATACAAACGTATTGTTATTCTTAGAAAATCTTTGATAGAAATTTAATTTTTTTGAAAAGTATAGTAATTTGTAGTATGTACCTAACATAGATATAAAAAATTAACCTGTAATAATTTGTTACATGAGATGGAATTAGAATATTGTTTCATTTATATGTTAAAAATAAGTTAATAACTTTTACTCACGATGAATATATGTATAGTCTTCTTTGGTAAGACCTTTATTCCACGAAGGTGGAGATTGATTAGGGTTTTGCATAGACGCAAACTCCGAAACCCCTGGAACTGCAAAAGAGTCATTCGAACATCTTGAAGCGTCGTCATTTGAGAAATTACTATTCCCATCGCCCATTTCAAATTATATGTTTAAAAACTAGACGTTATAACCGTTCACCAAAGCCGAATAAACGTAATGGAGGACGGGATGACAACATTAGAAATGTAATGTAATCGCGCCACTTTTGAAAATTATAACTTTCAAAGTGAATCACTTTAGACATTAACTGTTGTATAATATACAAACTTACTTTGCTCGGGCCATAGCTCTGGTGAAGCACGATCGAGCTTTTCAAGACTTAATAGACTTTGTTCTAAAGATGTCAAAGGAATATCACTGGATGTTGTTTGACCTAAAATAGTTTTTTTTATTATTAGCGTAAAACTTTAAAAACCAAGAATGTACTAGAAAAAAACATATATCAATTGCGCGCATATTAAAATTTAGTAATGTACTTTATATTGCATTACTATAAGTTTTTTCTCAATTTTACCTTCATTTTCAATAGAATTTTGTTTCGCGGCCATTTTCTTGAATTTGACAACAAAACAACCATAGACGTAGAGTATACACTATACAGTATAGTATACTCTATAGATAATAGACCGCGTTCTATAGAGTATAGCCATGGAATTAGTACTAATTCCATGAGTATTGCTTTTAGCTACCCTTTCTGTTAGTCATAAACTAGGATAGTATAAATTAAATTTATATTTTAAAATAATTTACCAGAATTAAAGCTTAGTACTAGTATTCATAAACATTAAATAATTTATTGGGGAGAATATTCATATTTTAAACGTTTAATATTTAAAAGTATATATGAATACATAGAAACAAGTCATTGCTGTTTATTGGAAATCATTGTTTATTTTAAATGGTATATAATATTTTAAATTTAATATTGTTTTGTTGGTGCAATAAGCGGTAAGCCAATAATATGCAGTCATTTAATCCCTTACAAACAAATGTTACCATATTAAATTTTTAATATAAGCAACAGCACTAAAAAAATCTTTTGACTATCTCTTTCTTTCTTCCGGTTGCCAACACAAGGCAAGGTGAGTGTCGTGGTTATGCCGCATGGTTTTTAGTGAAAAATTAAGTGTTTAACATCAAAATTAGAGTGTAAAAAGTGCCACATCGCTATTTAAGGTAAAATTCTTATAAGTTTTGTGTAAGGCTCTGGACTTAATATGTTTCAGAGCGATTTTGATCTCTGAATCTCATGTCATGTTGCTCCTGCAACTCAATTCTAAGAATAATGAATATTTTACTAAATTAAAGTAGTAATGTTATTCATCTTACACTACCAAGTAATAAACTTTTCTACTTGAATCGTTTATATTAAAACTATTGTCTCCTTTGCGATGTAGCATTGTATTACAATTTACAACATAACCTAACTTGCTAATATTCATGCGTCAGAATTGTTCAGTATAGATAAGTAATAATATTTAACTTTGCTAAATGCTACTACAACTTAAAAAAACTATTATTTATTGTATAAAATATCCAGAAAATTAAAACTAGAAATACAGTATCGATTGGCATTTTCAAATATCGTATCACACCTGTTTTTTAGTTGGTACATATTTCTCATCGCGAAATAGTAATATTCTTTGTTTCCCTTTATTTATTAAATTTATGTATTTCTTTTCTTATTTATTTATTCTTATATCCTCATAAAAAGGGATGTTTCAATAAGATTTATAACTAAATTGAATGAATAAAACTGTCAATATTTTATTTAGCTGAAGACCAAATATACTGGTATAATATATTATATAAATATACTTGTAAAATATCAGGCTATTAATAAGTGTTTTATTACTAAAGTAGTATTAAATTTTAAACTTATTCGTAACCCTTATTACAGCAACTTATTATACTCGCTAGTATAGTGTTGCTACACACTCATTCTCCATGGGTTTGTCCCTACATAAATTTAAAAGTCAGTGTAGATTTCTTATAAATATTTTCATGCAGCAAAAAGTATCCTATATGTTGACATGGATTAACAGTTATCATCATACAAAATTTTGCAGACAGAAAGACAATAATTCTAAAAACTAAAAATGATTTTATCAATAAGATTATCAAAAAAATAATATGTCCAGATTTAACTTTTTAAATTTTAAGTTAAAAATTTATTTTATTATATGTATATATTTATATTTTCAGATGCGTTCAGTCACACTGAAGGATGTTGAACAAGACAAGGTTGTAAAGACCGTTGCTGCCCATTTGAAAAAGTAGGTTTTTATACACTTCTGAATGCACAAATAATTATAAGTGGGGGTTTATCTATTAATTTAATTTAGAGGGTATATCAAAAAGTTTGTTGTTGAAATTCTTGTTTGTTTTTTTATAATGCCTTGGTAACATTACTAGTATTACCAACCATTTATTTTTAATTAAGGTTTCTATGTTTATAATAATTGTGCTATTTGTTGTAGTTTTACACATTTGTATTTAATATATTAATTTTAATTTAACAGTAGATGTTGTATCTTATCTCAATTCTTTAATGTATTTGCCATTGGCAAAGAACTGCGCCCAACATCCATGATTTTAGACCATTTACAAGAGAATTGAACTAAATTTAAACACCTGTTTAATTAAAATTGCCTGGATTTAACGAAATTCAAATAAAAATAATTATCACCATACAAGATCCAAAGATACAGCCTAAGCTATTAAATTAATACATAAGTAATAAAAATGAATATTTCATAGTCAATTTATACTAATATTATAAAGCTGAATAGTTTGTTTGGTTGAACGCGCTAATCTCAGGAACTACTGGTTCGATTTGAAAAATTATTTTGTATTGGATAGTCCTTTGAGTAAGGCTATAGGCTATATTACATCATGCTATGGGCAATAGGAGCGGAGCATCAGTGAAAAATGTTGCAAAAACGGGAAGGGCGTTAGTTCTGTGAGGTACCATACTGCGCGATTCAGAAAGAATTTGGTTTCCGGTCTTTGAACGCGTACGAAGCCGCGGGAAATGCTAGTGTTGAAGATTATCCTGACAAAACTAGATGAAAAAAATGTTCATTTCAAAAACGAAAATATATATAGTTTCTTAATTTTTTAATATTTTTATTTTTAGAATGGGTAAGGTCAAGGTGCCAGAACACATGGACCTAGTCAAGACTGGTCGTTTCAAGGAATTAGCACCTTACGACCCTGACTGGTTCTATGTACGCTGCGCCGCTGTTCTTCGTCACATCTACATCAGATCCCCGGTCGGAGTCAAAACTGTTACTAAGATTTTCGGAGGACGTAAACGCAACGGTGTCACCCCCTCACATTTCTGCAGGTAATTTATTTGACTTATATTGTTACATTTTATTTTCAATATTTATTACAATTACTTTTCTAATAAATATAGGAATAAGTTCCTCTGAACATTGAAATTTTTTGGTAATTTTCTTTGCAAATTTTGCTCAATCAAATAATTGGATTTGGCATTTGCTTGCCAATAGGTTTAATGGTTTAATCACGTGATTCATCATCATTAAACTTGAAGTGTGTATTTAATAATCAAGTTCACTTTAAAAATTGAACAAAAAATTGGATTACAGTAAATTAGCTACAGAATATTGTAAAGCATGAGTAAGAGTTTTTAGTAGTTATAGGATTAAAAATAAAATTAAACTATTGATGTTTTTACAATCAATATCTCCCAAACTTTAATTTAACTATTTGTGATCTGTCTATTTATTAAACTAATAATTTATATGTTATTTATAGATCATCAGGCAGTATTGCTCGTAAAGCACTGCAGGCACTTGAAGGTCTCAAGCTAGTTGAAAAAATTCCCGATGGTGGCCGCATCCTCACTACTCAGGGCAGACGTGACTTGGACAGAATTGCTGCACAAGTTCGTCTAAAGGCCAGACAAGCTGCTAAACAGAGTGTAATTGTTCTGTAATTTTATGTAAACTTAATAAAAAAAATATTAAAATAACAACTTTTTTTTTTAAAGCTATAGAAATGTCAATGATATCTTTGTAACCCAGAATAACCTACATGATCCAAGGGTCAAACCAGAGACTACATCAAACATGGGATGCAGCTGATTAGTCAGAGACAGCTGTGTAACTGTCTCTGTTATCAATAGAGTATATTAAGTAGGTCTCTTCTCGTGACAAAAGAAATTTATGAAACTATAATGGAGTTAAAGAGCATAATTGATCATCTAACTGGGTCATCTGGATTAAAAACATTTAGTTTGTGAATAAGTAAAAAAGTAAAACAAATAAAACCTAAATATCATGTGTAGAGGATGGGGGTCCAAACAAATCTCACTCATCAAGGTAGCAGAAGGGGTCCAATTTAAAAGAAAGACCTCACATATAATAAATGGATAGGAACATGGGTAGTTTTATTTAGTTAAATAATATAATGACGGACATAAATACAACAGACGACTCGTTTGGCTCAGTTGGTAGTGACCCTGCTTTCTGCGTGAGTTCGAGTCCCGCTGGGGGCATTCATTTGTTAAGCACAAATGTTTGTTCTCCAGTCATGGTTTATATTTATAATATGTATGTATTTAAAAGTTATATATGTAGTATATAAACTATCTGGTATCCGTAACACAAGCATATCACGGAATTGGATGGCGCTTTTGTAAGAATGTCCTAACATATTTATATTTATAAGTGAAATGTGTTTATTCGATATTTGGCTCTTGAAGTTGAAAAAATTTTGAAGATGCCGTTATATTATGCCAGCCTTGGATCTAAGGGGGGGGGCAAACCGGGGCACTCGCCCCGGGCGGCAAATTCTTGGGGGCGCCAAATCCTTGAGACATGAATTCGAAATATCGAACAAATAAGGCCTATTTTCCTTGAATCTCCATAGGTTTTTATTAAGTAATCTTAATATAATATTTTTAAAATTATATTAATTTTAATTTGAAAAATCAACTTTTCTATTTCAGTCTCAAAACTAAGCCCTCTATGACAATCAGCACTCATATCACCGCCAGGCTCGAGCTGAGCGGATGCCATAACTGATGTGGTGCATCAAGTGATGGAATATTTTATGCCATTCTCTTCATGATGTACCCGTTGGTGGCAAAGCTTGCATGCATGCAAGCATGGTTTAATACCGAATGCACCTTTGCTGAAAAGCGTAATTTTCGGCTTACCTTGCCTGGGTTGATGCTTGAGACCGCAAAGCTCCGGATGTAAGATCCAAGAAGAGAGCCTTTAACTTAGCCACCAAGTCCTACAAAAAGACATTAAAGAAGGCTCGTCGTGACCGAATTACACATGTTGGCGCAAAGCTTTCTGCTAAACCATCTGGCAGCAGAGCTTTTTGGTCCCTTGCCAAAGCGGTCGAGACGAACTTCTGTCGGCCCTCACTCCCACCGCTGGTAAAATCTAACGGATCCCTGGCTCATACGGCAATGGAGAAGGCGAATTTACTTGCCTCTCTTTTTGCCCAAAATTCATATCTATACTCTGGCAATGCTACTCCACCTTACTGCGGGATTTCGATGCCTAAAATTCCCATCATTAATACAAAGGTAAAGAGAGTATTGTGTCGTCTAGATGTGAATAAAGCTTGTGGTCCTGGTGGTATACCAGCGATAGTGCTTAAAACATGTGCTCCCGAGATGTCTCCGATACTGACTGTACCGCCTTTCTCTTAAGACTGGAATAGTGCCTAAATCCTGGAAGCTTGCCAATGTGCAACCTGTGCCCAAGAAAGGTAGCCGTGCCGACTCTTCCAACTATCGTCCAATTTCAATCACCTCCATACTCTGCAAGATTATGGAGCGTGTATTGATCACTCGTCTTTTGGTATAGAACCGAATGATCTCCTCAGTGATCGAGAATATGGGTTTCGCTGGAATCGGTCGACTGGAGACTTTTTAGTAGTAGAGTGTATGCTAACCACAACATTGGCGGAGCTCTTGAGCGAAGTGGGCAGGCGATTGCCGTCTCCCTCGACGTCTCAAAGGCCTTTGACAGGGTTAGGTACGCTAGCATTATAAGCAAGCTTTCAGCCTATGGCATATCTCTTGGCCTAATCGGCCTTAAAGACCAACTCTGGAATTCCTCAGGGGTCTGTTCTCTCTGCAACCTGCTGCATATTCTCTTATCTCCTTGTACCTGGTATCTATGGGTACGCAGACGACAGCACTATTGTAGAGAGATACCTGCCGAATGCCCGGGCCTGTAGAGATCAAATTCAATCCGAAAGAGAGGCCATGGTAGAGCGGTCTCACACTCAGGACAGTCTCTATTTGGGGCGATGTCAATCTTGTGAGTTTCAGTGCCACCAAAACAGGCGTACTTGTTCACCACAAAAAGGAGTCCCTTTATCTACTTTCCGAAATGTGCCTCTAGAATACACTGACCGTCTGCAGTTGTTGGGAATGTACATTAGCCCCAACATGAACTACGGGCGGTTCATCGAGTCTATGGCTAATGTAGCAGCAAGTGGTTGTTGGTTGGCATCCTCGCTAAGGTACGACAGTATTTCACGCCGGGACAGCTTCTTAATCTATATAAAGCTCAAGTCCGTTCGTGCGTGGAATTCTGTAGTCACATATGGGCTGGTGCTGCGAAATGCCATCTATCAGCCTTGGACTCGATTGAGAGGCGTGCGCTGAAGCTTACTATTAAACCTACCTTGGTAAAAGCTAACTTACAAAGCCTCGATCACCGACGTAGGGTTGCCAGCATTTGCGTAATCTAAAGGTTGCATTTCGGAGAGTGTGCGCAGGAATTACACGAATTAATTCCCCCATCCCCTTTCCATCATCGGACGACTCGACGAACGGCTGGTCTCCATCCTTATGTTGTAGACATTCCATCCGTCCGGACGAATTATTATACGTGCGGCTAAGGACTGGAACAACCTGCCTGTGTCAGGGTTTCCGTCCGATTACAATACGGGTGTCTTCAAGGCAAGAGTGAATAGGTGGCTACTGAATTAGTGCGACTTACCATCTTCGACTGCGTAACCACTTACCATTAGGTGGAACGTAGTCAAGCACTAATTCAGAATAAAAAAAACTTTAAAAAGAGAAAGTTATACTTTGTATTTGAATTCGAAATTTATACTCAATATCTCTGGCCCGCGTCGACTTAGGGACTTATAATTAACTAGGGATCTTTGGAAGACATCATGACTCAGGGACTTAAAATTGACTTGTGATTGGCATAAATGTAAAGAAACCCAGAAAAATCATTGAAACGCCAGCGACGCCAAATTTTATATAATATTTCTCACTTCAAAAACGATAGTTTTTCTTCGTATTTGACTTCTATGCTGATACTCCATAGCTCCAGCCTCCAACCCACCGTCCGCGTCGACTTAGGGACTTGCGAATTAACTAGGGATAACCAGCATATTTCAAGGAACCCAGAGAAATCATCAAAAGATTCAAAATACAAGCGACGCCATGTTTTATATAATGTTTCTCAATTTAAAAACAATAGTTTTTCTTCGTATTTCGTATTTCAAATCTATGAAGGAGGTAGCTACTGAAATAAGGAAGAGAAAGACTAGAAACGTATCCTTTCTTCTCAAATTAGTGTAATAAGTAATAAATAATTATGGTACTCTGATCTTTATTGTATTCTTTGTAAAAATAAATGTAGTCTTTGTTATCTACAAATAATAATTAGGTATTGCAGATATATTTGGCATAATTTGATAAAGGCTCACGCGCACTAGATGTAACTGCACTGCAGTGGCTGTGTCGTGAAGTGCCACTGCGCGGCGTCGCGTCGCGTAGTGCGCTATCTCATACTACATATTTCATACAAAGAATATTTTGCAGTCCAATGCCGCGTCGCTCCTATAATATAGTGTGCGCGGACCTTAATACGTTATATTATCTATAGAGTTTTTATCTGTGACGAATTGTCATTAATCGAACGATTTGAGCTGTCAGTTTTCAATTGTCAACTCATTAGAGATGCGCAAAATAGATCACTAAACTGAAAAGATAGATACATATCTTTTGAATACAAAGATATATATCACTCTTTTAGCTCATTTAGCTCAGTCAGCTCAGTAAAAAACAGAGTATTTATATTAATAATTTCGTCAAGGGGTACTGTAGACTCGATCGAAACCTTACCTGGATAATAAAACATAAAAAAATAAAGATTTCGAGTCGACAACATATATCCGCAAAATTCGGATTGTCGAGTATTTTGATTTTTGTTTAATTCTAATCTATAATCTCTCAAAGAGAATGTAACCACTCTAGCGAAACGTCAATGACAACAAAAATACAACAAAAGTGTATAAAATAAAATATATAGTATAAATAAAATATATAAAATAAATTAAATAAAATATAATATATTTACTACATAAAAAAAGAATACTTAATTACTAAAATACTGTTAAAAAAGAGTAATATAATAATGTGTTCTAAACTCTTAAATCATAATTCCGTACTTTCACTTATCAAATGATGCGTAATGATTTCTCATAGATGGCGTTAATAATATTTTTATTATTTAATTTTAGTAAGTGTTAATTGTATTTTGCTATAATATTTTATATCTATAATATGCTAGCGGTTTAACGCGAGCGAAGCCGCGGGTTCCACTAGTATATATAAAAATATCGTATCACAGTGTTTGTTATCGAACTCCTCTGAAACGGCTGGACCGATTTTTATGATTTTGTGTGTACGTTTGGTAAGTCTGAGGCTGCTTTTTATTCCGCTAGGTGATAAGGGTGGCACTCTCCAGGTTTTTTATTTTTGGGCCAAATTCTTTTTTTATGATTTGGCATCATAAATATTTTATAATAATATCAACCAAAATTGATTTTAAGTCTCAATGTGTCTTATTGACCAATGAAACTTTATAATTAAATACAAAGAGAGTTGATCGAACAAACATCGCAGTGACGCAGTGAGCTATAGATAAATACAAAGAGAATGTAAAGGAATTGATAAATATTTATGATATGTAGTGAGTTATAGATTAAAGTACTCTTTGGTGAGCTATAAGTTGTTGGTTATACTCATCAATCATCATCATGGATATAAACGGTATACTGAGCTAAATGAATGAGCTAGTGATATATTCGGTACTAGTATGAGTGAGTGATACATTATGTCAGTATTACTGATATAGTTCTTTTATATCATTCACTCAGGAGCTACACAACTCTACAACTCATTCTGTTTTGGTAAATCAGTCAAAACGCAGTTTTATTCGAATTATTGTCGATGTCGGATGGATTTGGATTTGCAGTGATGACAAAATGTTAGCATCAATAGGGTTTAAAATTAGTTTATTTGCTTTTGTGAATTTTATTTCGTGCGTACTAAGTGTTCAACGATATGGTTCGCCGGGAGTTACGCTTTACGTGGCCGAGCCGGAGGCATCACAAAAAATAACTGTAATAAATAGATACGCTGAAGGAAAAGATAGTAAATATTTAGAAAGGACAAAACGCGATGCCACGACAATACCGCCTCCATCGTCAGAAGATCATAAATATCTCAATATTTGGGTAACTATAATTTCCTTATTAATTCAATAGATCTCCCCTTTGTTTTGATTTCCCTATCGTTCAGTGCCCGCATAATATGACATTGATTTATTTTGTTGTTTATTACTTAGATATGAGTAGCGGATACTTTATAGAATGCTTACATTTAATAAGAAAGCATACACTTTTTTCTATTTTTATCTTTACCGCGTCATAAGCATTGTAATTGTCATTCACAGTAAAGTGCATTTTGTATTTATTGTTGAAGGGCATATAGTTTGTCTTAAAATTATTTATAGAAACATTACTTGCAGATTTATTCCTTAGAAAAATAAAAATTCAGCAAACAAGTGTAATTTGCTAAAGGCAAGACGAATTTAAAATTATCATGTGTTTTCAGAATTTTTATTAGTTGTACATAAAAATATCTAATAGCATATCATTTATTATTTTTAGGGTAATTGTTTTTTATTTATACTGTTAAAAATTATATTCATCTAATTTCATTTTAAAATAGGTAATTATAGTACTAATTTAAACATTGAATATATTTCTTTATTTACTCTTTAATTGTATTCTGTCAGAATAACCATTTAGGATACATACTACGTGTTTATTTCGACACCTCTCACTCTTATTTGTAATTTATTTATAATAATTTTATTTTTGTTTACATTAAGCGAAAAAGAGTAGTGTTGTCTCTTAAAAGTCATCTGTATCACATATTATGGGTAATATTATGGTCTTTATTATTGTTATAGCTTGTATTTTATATATCTAAACGATGTATGTAAACCCATTGCCCATTACATAATAAAAATTGTATTAAATTTAAATAAAGCTTGATTTGACTTGTAAATAGATTATCTGGATTTTCGATTATACAGAATACCCCTTGTTTTAATTGATCTGGATAATTTGAGAAATAAAAGCCTTTTTTATTTTTATTAAAAATATTATGCAATTTAGACAAAAAATATTTTATATTGTATTCTAATAACTAACCAACTCATTAAAACCAACAGCCACCTTATCTTGCTTTTCCAAATACATCCGTATTTGTAAAAGCAATATTTTCTTCCTTGAAAATATATTTTTCTCTTTAGCAATAATTTGTGTATATATAAGTACATACTTGTAATAATTAGGCACAGGACAATACAAGATTAGAAGTCAAATACAAAAAAAAAAATGTTCTTTTTTTATTTTAAATAAAAATTTAAAAAAGTTTGTAGCTAAAATTTAGATTTTTCTTGTAGTCCATACTAAAGCAGTTGTTATTTATTTATACCTCAGTTTACCTCTGATTTAAAACAGTCTTAAATATCATGTTACTTGTTTCTTTCTTTATTATTGAAAAATGTTGTTGATTACTGTTTGTGAAAATTTTAACCCAATTGTTTTTTAAAATATTTTACAAGCAGGAAAAAATATAGAGAGTAGAGAGTATATTATAATTTATTTAAGAATTAGAAGTTTGTGTGCCTATTGGCAAAAGGTTCTTCCTAGTTCCTACTTTGACTCTTTTTATCTATCTAAGGTCACTTTTGTACATAGAATGCAATCTGTTTTTAATGGAAATTTTAAGTGTTATTTTTGTCATATCTTTTGTTCATAGATATGACAAAATAATGCCTAAAAATTCTGTTTGCCTTTATGCTTTGTAATAACTATAACTACATGGTATAAAACAAAGTTGCTTTTTCTGTCCCTATGTCCCTATGTACGCTTAAATCTTTAAAACTACGCAACGGATTTTGATGCGGTTTTTTTAATAGATAGAGTGATTCAAGAGGAAGGTTTATATGCATAACTAGCGGACCCCGCGGCTTTGCCTGAGCTAAATCTAGGGAAAAGCCCGAGCGAAGCGAGGGCGAGTCGCTAGTTATAAACACAAAATATAAAATGTAGTGTAATAATAATTATATAATTTTTCCAACAGACTACTCATCTAAATGACAGCCATCAGCAGTTAATGGTACACTGGGTTGGTGAAGGATCTAACGTGATCATATGCTTGGCAAGAGATTCTAGTTCACGGAACAAAGGAGCACTTTCTGCATCAGCTCTGTACATCTCTTATGATTATGGAAAAAACTTTACAAATAAAACAGAGAGTTTCCGACTGGGAGACTCTCCAGATAGTGGCTATGCTCAGTTGGACAAATTCTTCAACCATCCAAAGTACCCAGAATTTGTAAGTATATATAAAATTATTAGTACTTTTATTTATTTAGAGTGAAATAGGTATTTATCACTTTCTACGTAAACAAGTTTCAAAACATGATATATGGCCAGAAATAAGTTGAAAGAAAATAAAATTGGCAAAACACAGCAATTGTAAATGACTTTACTTCAAGGGCATACATACGAATTCTTTTGTTCAAAACAAGTTAATGACTTATACTGTTTAATATGAAAGGACAAATCTTTGATAACAAACATCTTTTGATAGTGCACGAGTCATTGAACTATGTAATAAGTGTCGCTTGTATCGAATTACGTGTGGTTTTGTTATATATACAATACATCAATACATATTGAAGTCTAAGTAGGTTATAATAGGGTTACTGCGTTTTATTGTGTAATAAACTTTAAGTACATCATTTTAAAAATTTGGAAAATAAACACCAGTTTGTCGATTTTTATTTTTCTCTACAAGTTAGCGATAAAAAAATGTTACTATTTCAATCTCTATGGCAGTATGTGCTATTATACTCGTCATAAAAAATGTTTTATACGACTTGTACAATTTGAAAATGAAATTGACTAATAATAATTATTAACAAATTAAATAGTACGAGATTGAGAACCCTCAACTGCGGCGTCTCTGTTGCACTTTGAAAGGCATTGTTTTTCGTATACTATTATAATTATACGTAGTATTCGAAATATTATTAATTTTAAAATTTTACTGGCCTCTATGGCTTTAAATAATAATCAAAATGTTTATTATTCTTATCAGCTCTCAGTACTGTATTGGTTACAAATAATTTGTAATTAATTACCGTTTTATATAGTATGTTATGATTCATAATTGCTTACTTATCAAACTGTCTGAGAAGATAATAAGGATCAATCAATTGGTTTTAGTAGAACATTGACTTATGTTTAAACGTTTAAAAAGATCTTTCCATACATAACTTCCTTAGCGTAAAAGATTAATTTAGAATTTGTCTTCATTTATTAATAAGTATACTCACTATCTTCACTCCACTCCGGTGGAGTACCTACTCTCTGAGAAGACACTCGTGATGCGGTCACACACACACAAGCAGAAATTTTAAACACTATAGATGCGACCTCTGTGTCATTAACTACTATTTAAAAAAAATAATGTACAGTTTTGACTTTAAGCATTTTATTATACGAAGGGCCTAAGAATAATTTTTCGGATCTTACAAATTAAATTGTTGTATACCCTTAAAAAATATTTGTCTTTGTCTAATAAATAGGCAGAAACTGCATCCTTCACTTCTTCATCATTAAAAACTTTTTCTCACGATTTTTTTTTAATTTTGGAAATGGGTATTAAAGACTAATAACCTAAGTAGGAACGATAAAACTATTAAGTATAACTAATAAGTATTTGTAGTAATAATGAAATTGCTCAATTAGTCCCTAACTTAGCGACATGCCCACTAATCCACGTACCCCTTCTGCGAACTTAAAACCGCTCCCTCGTACGTATAGATATTGTTATGTTATTAAAATACTCGTAGAATCATAATAATTGATGAATATTACGTATGTATGTATATCTTGATATTACCAGTACTCGCTTGTAAATTATAAAATTTATTTAATAATATTATTTTGTGATTTTGTCCTTATTTACATCAAAGATTATTGTTTTTGTAGAGTGTATTTTGTTTTGTTTTGTTATCGTATTGTATGATATCGATTCTATCATTATCAATAGATCTGATTGTAAATAAATTTCTAGTGCGTGTTCGTCGATTCAACAAACATGAAATTGTATTACACGTACGACAATGGACAAACAATACATCGGTCGGACCTCAACTTTCATCCAAGCGAACTTGCGTTTGATGAAGATATTCCGAATAGATACGTTATTTTGGATAAAGTTAACTCTACTAGGAACGTAAGTATTTCTTTTTTTACCATTTTTTTCAAGATACTTATAGGAAGCTTTTCATTAATCGGAATTAAACGATGGCTTAAAAAAATCTTGTTTTGTAAGATGGATGGATGGATGTTTTGTAAGATGGATGGATGGACTCATTGACGACGAAACGACGGAAATAAGCCTTAACAATGAACCCCTGGAGATCTATCTTTATATCAGCTCGTTTCATATTATTGTACAATAATCCTATTTTTAACCGACTTCAAAAAAGGAGGAGGTTATCATATATCTACTCGTAAATATCCAAATCGATGCGACGAGTAGTTATAGACGTAGGGACGTATCGAATACTATTGAAAATATTGACTTGCAAGTTTTGGTCATAATGTAGTCCGTAGTGGACTGTTTAAAAATATAATTTCCATCTTTCATAGTCTTTTTTAATTTTTGTTTCCTATTATATATCAATTTTATAATTAATTACTTTATCAATAACAGTAATGGTGTCGGTCTCGGTCAAGTACCTAACTTATTTAGAGCACTGACTGACATTTGTACATAAATAGATAATGCATAACATTCAATTTAGTTATGACGAATAACGTCGTAACTTTAATCATAAGACCCTGGAAAGATATGATTCATAATAAGTAACTTCCTATTACGCGAATAAAAGTTGTTAAAAAAATATAAACTAGAATTAATAATTATTTTTATATACACACATATACGTATTTTATTACTAAGTAACTTTAACTGTTTGTGAAATTAAGAATATAATAAGTTATCACTACACAAAATTTAGATGGTTAAAATCAGTTCTATAATATCCATTCTATTGTATATCACAAACAAACATACGGACAACGAGACAAACAAAATCTAAAACTATTGTAAATTCGACTATATGTCCTTAAATATAGGTTCGTTTTGTCTATCTTCAGTAAAGTCTTAATTGTTTATGTCGAATTAAAAATAAGCGAAACGTAGAAGATTGTAATAAAGCGAAATGAGATATTGTAATTAGTGCAGAGATATTAATTTCTAAAGTAGTAACGGTTAACAGTTTTGGTTGTTTTTCGTAAAGCATTTTATATATATAAAAAATAATTACATTAATTAGTTTGTAGATTTAATTTAATTTAGCTGGTGTCTAGTTTGCCCTAATAGGTTAATCCACTTAGCAAATAAGAACACGGCAAAAACGTAAAAGATAATCATTTATCACGTTTTTATAACAATTTGCTCGTTAACTTCTTGTTTGCATAAAAAAATAGGAGTTTTATTACGTAACGAAAGATGAACTAAAGTTTATTAGCTTTTATATGAATTTGATATCATAATAATTAATTAACGGCTGTATTGATAGGGATGTGATAGCTACATATATTAGAATGTTAAGAATATTTTATTTTTTTAGCTTTACATGACTTCGGATGGCGGGAAGACATTCCAAATGATACAGAGCTACGTGAAAGCGTTTTTCTGGTCTTCAGGGCCAGGGTTTTCGAAGGTTTTCTATGTAGAAAGATGGAAGCCAGGCGGTAATAGCACAGTGCTCAGTGCTAGTGATCCTAACAATATGATGAACGCTGATGTGCTGTTCGCGGACGCTAAGGACTTCCAGATCAAAGGAGATTTCATGTTTGCAACTAAACAATCTAAAGAGGTAAGTTTTTTATATTGTTATATTTTTATAGGAAGAATTACATAAAAAAAAACATTATGAATACCTAACATAAAAATAGTTTTTATGTACAACAATGAAGACGTACATATGTATATAATAATACAATACTCGTATGTAGGTATATTATTTGTGTCTGTTATTTGATTATATGTATTATATTTTTAATCTTGGACAATAAGCGATGATTTGAGTGCTTTTGGATATTGATTCGTATATTAAAAAAATTATTGTATGTATTCAGCACTTTTAACAGACTTTCGGCCACGGCCATATTCCATCGTGCTGGTCAAGTGTGGGTTAGCCAAGTTGCGGACTTCGTATGTCTTTCGAGAACTTGCTAAGTTCTCTTAGACATACAAGTTTCCTCACGATGTTTTATTTTACTGTAAGACAAGTGGTAGTCATGTTTGAAATGATTCACACATGATAATATCAGAGGGGCCAGACCCGGTATTTGAATCCGCTTCAATTGACTTCTAAAGCGGGCGAGTTATCACTGGGCTACTGCATTTAGCCCACAGTTTTGTAATTCGTTACCTAACCACAACTTACCACAAAAACCTAATACATTCCTTATATTATAATCTGTGTGTCATATGTGGTAATTTTAAGCGGTATCAAATACATATCTTGAATACAATATTATATTTTTATTATAAACATATTGTACGTGTCCGTTTTTTCGACTATTTTAAACATTCAAAAATATTTTTCTACACAAGGTTTATATTTTATACCTATAACCTACTTAAAAGTTGCGTGTGAAAATTTTAACATGAAATTAGGTCCTTGAAACATTGAATAAACTAAAGTCTAAACGCAATTTGACGTCACTAAGTATATTTGTAGGTTGACATATTAATTGCCTAGATTATTTATATAATTTACTTTATTTAAAAATACAATTGGAAGTTTGGTGATTATCGAGATATGAACAATCGCCATACACGTGAACAAAATTTGGTAACAATCTAAAATATGTATATGTATTTTAGTATAAACTAACGACTTACCCTCGTTTCGCTCGCCTGCCTAACAGTAGCACACTACAAACTAACTTTCACATTTATAATAATAGCCCAATTTGTTGTATTCTATCGTAATATTCAGATGGTTTCAACTTTCATCTGTTAAAGAAGTAATTTTTATAATAACATAATATAAATAACATATTGTAATTCCTAAAAAATCAATTTTCAAAGTTTGTTATTTATTGGTATTTAAATATGTACCTTTATATAGAATTTAAAATTACTTAAATGTATGTTTTATATTGAATACTAGTAGTTTATGAGATTAGAGCGTTCAAAGAAACAAACAAACAAACTCTTCAGCTTTATAAGTATAGATTACTGACTCACCTCGCTTTGCTCAGGTTCGTAGCTACATAATAGGTATATCATATTATTATGTTTTAACGGTTGATTGCGATTTCTCAGAAATAAAAGACTTTCCAGAATAACCAGCTATCGTCATATCAAACATCGAAAACTGTCCAGTGCTTTACTCCATGATACGGTCACAGACACAAAAATCTTTTTTTCTCTTTGACAAATATTCGTTATCGATAAAAATGAATGACTATAATTAATTCTTTATCCAAAATATAAGTGCTAAGCTTTAGTTACTCCTTATAATGTGAACTATCTACCAGTGAAAGTTCCGTCAATATAGTTCCAGCCATTTTAGAAATAAGCTAGAACAAACCGACTAAATTATAGGTACCTATCATGTTTGCAAATTTAGACCCATATGATATATTTTGAAAATTATGCAATATAATAATTGGTGTAAATTTTCAAGTGCACTCTATTGAACGGGGTTGAGATAACAGTTGCCCTTAAACTAATTACGTCCTATGTCATCATGTATTATTCATGTCAAGCTCATTTATTATGAAGTTTGTGCCGTAGTAAAATTAGTAGAAAATTTTTCTTTTCTTATAAAATTATTTTGTAAATGTAAGTTCAGTTAATATAAAAACAAAAATTTACTTAAAAAATAACAATTAAATAGAGATGTGTATATGAACATCCTTGACATTTATCGCGCTTTGTTAATATTTTTAATTTACAACAGATTGGCACCAAAATAATATTGCCCAATTAAAATTTTGTATATAAATGCAGAACCGGATTTTTAACAAAATTAACGATGCTAAAAGTTATTCTTCTTAACAAAACGTAGACCCAAAAGTACCCAGACGTGTATTAATTTTTGTCTTTACTGGGATTAGAATTTGCGCCCTTAAATACTATTTGAAGTATTGTTTAGCATTACATTTTGCAGCATACGAGGGAATGTTTGCCAAATATCTTAGAATATGTGAAACTTTATAAGTGATTTATTCATTGTACTTGTATTCGGCCCCGCTTGTGCTTCGAGTTGTCACTCCACTTGTCGCGAGGAAGTAGTTAGTAAAGTGAATAATACGAGACAAATTTGTCCCGGTTGTGGTTTGTAATGCTTCGGCTCTAGAGTGTTCTCATTGAATCACAACTACGCTTCTTTGAACTCTGACCCGAGTTAATGATTTTATTTATAAAAATATGTACTAGTACCTACTTTCATTCTTTTATGGAATATTTTGAAGAAAACACGCTTGGTTGATAAAAGAGGTATCCGAGGTTATAAAGCAATGATGTAATGCCATGAATATTAATTTGCATACATTTAACAATATTTAAATTCGAGTTCTCTTTAGAGTTATATTACGTCCTGGAAATATATTATGTAGATAAGAAAGCTAGAAAAATCCAAATTTATTACCTTAATGTTTATTACATGTAGTAGGTAGGTACGGTACCTACTTTACTATAAGTATTCACGCTTGACCGACCAACTCGTAAATAGTGCAATGCGTATATTCTGATTTATAAAAAAAATATATTATATCGATGTTTTAATACTCAAAAATGTACATATTATTTTATAGGTAGGTATGTGATGCGTTTTAATCGAGTCTGTTGCTTGAAGGTTTTTGTACAGGAAATATTTAATAATCCATTTTCTAAATTAAAAATAACTTGAAACAACGTAATTATTTCCTTGACGAACTTATTCTCGTATATTTATACATTTATAGAAATAAACTTGTTTTTAAAAACCATTAATACTGGTCGTTAAATCGTATTGGTCGTATTTGTTATTTATATTAATTGGTCATTTTGAATTTATAAAACGGCGTATTGATATCTGCATGAAGAATATTCAAATTTTATGATTATATGAAAACAATGAAGAGATTGTTGATGTTATCATAATTTAGAAATCAAAATCTATGTTGCAATATTATTATTACATATTATAAAGGCTACCTGCTTTTTAAAGTAGATAATGATCTATAACGTGCTCTACAAATGTCTCGTATGTCGTTACGCAGCCGAAGCCACGGCATAATAACAGGATTACTATATGATATATTTTAATACTGTTTAGAAAGAAACACTTGAATGTACTTCAACTGCCACTACATAAGGTAAGTTTAGTTCCTAGAATTTTCAAACATACGTATTTATGCGTTCGCAATGGTTTCAACATAAGTTTAAGACGAATTCATTTTCCTTGTAATAAATTTTAGATCAGTGTCTCAGCGTGATATAAACCTTTCCGCAGGCAGTGGTAGCCCAGCGGTAACCCGTTCGCTTGGATGACCGAGTGATGCGGGTTCAAATCCGGGTCTCGCACCTCTGATATTTTTTCATGTGCACGTTTTGCGTGTTGCGTTTCATGTTTTCTGTCATGATTACCACTTGTGTTGCGGTGAAGGAAAACATCGTGAGGAAACCTGCATGTCTTAGAAAAACCTATCAAGTTTTTGAAAGACATGTGAAGTCTGCCGAACGCGCTAGGCAAGCGCGGTGGACTATGGCCTGATCCCCTTCCTACTGATGGAGGCCCGTGCCGTGCCCAGCAGAGCTGAAGATGAGATAAACCGTTCACAAAAAGGAAATAATTTTTTTTTCTTAAATGTAACTGGAAGTTCCAGAATAATCTTTAAAGCGAATTCAAACAAAAAAAAATACAAGGAAACCCAAACAGCCACTTCATCTTAAAATACGAGTACATTGTATCAAGTATTATACTTACGTGACGTAGAAACTTATAGTTTCAACTTTCACAAAGCAAGCACTATGACAGCATTGTTTAGGCTAAAATCAGTTATCGGAACTATTAATTTCATTGTGGCTTACAAAGTATTTCGTCTACTATTTGGTGCATGATAAAAAGCTAGTATGTATTAAGGGCGGCTATCTTAATGGAAAAACCAATGCAAATGAATTAGGTCATAAATATAAATGAGATTTGTGCATTTGATACTGCTTTTTAAAAGTGGCTTGTCTTTGTTTTTATGGCATTTTTTATATCAACATTATACAACGGTTGTTGCCATTTATATGATGTAAAACCAGAAAGAATTTTACAAAATATGTATTGTCCTTATAAAGGAAAACCTCTATATTTATGATTATTTATGTTTAGTTTCATATCGATTAGTATTAACAATTAATTGAACTACTTAATATTTATAAGTATGTATTATTGCCTTTAACATTTGCTAGATATCGTATTGGAAAATGTATAGAATATACCTGTTTCTTTATTCTTTAAATTAAATCAATTAATGCGAGCGAAGGCGGACTTTAAGAAATTAAATTCTTAAATTGTCGCCTTTTAGGCTTTTGAGAATCTATTTATTATATTATTTTACATAATATAATAAAATTAAAACTAAGTAAGTCGAATCTGTAACATTATCTATTTTTGGTAAATGTTATTCAGATCATTCTTCATCATCAGTCATTATTATTGATACGAATGCAGAAACTATAATTTTGTGATCTTTTGTCTGTCTGTAATCGTATCACGAGAAAATCGACTAGACAGATTTTGATGAAATTTGGTATGAAGTTAGCTATTTATCCAGGTCAATATAATATAAAATTTTTTACTGCAGGAAAACTACTACAATGTAAGAAATACAGCTAGGATACTCGAATTACCTGATTATATGTAATGGCCCTTCTATATTATCCACAATGCGTATAAATAATAATTTTTCCTTACCAACAAGTGGGTGGGTGTTGATATTGATAAGAGGATAAGAATAGTTGGAAATAATATACTTTTGTTTTGTTATGTTGTCTTTATGACGTATATATAATATATACAGTACCTATATTAATTATGAATGTATTTTTTAATCCTAATCATCTAAAAAATAAAATATACTTATAAATATTTTCAGAATAAGTAATTTATAAATAGAATTGAAACAAAGTAAATTATTATTTAATATAATAATTTTAATGTGATTCATAATATTCATAGTATTTAATGAGTCATAAAATAAAATGCCATATAACAAGTGCTTGTAATTTATGTAGTACCTACTTAAGTGATAAAATGTCATGAAAAATAAAATACATTCTCTTGTATAGTCTAAAGAATATTTAAAATATTTTAAGCATTAGCCTTGTTTACAAAATTGACTAAATTCAATGAGCTTTAGAAATAGTTTTTCTACATTCATGTACAAGATTGTAAGGATATTTACACTTTATAGGTAATTAAATGTAAAAAAAAATTATGAAACATCATTAAAAGAAATTATTTAAATAATTATTTACAAGGTATGATGACACGTTTGGCTCAGTTTGTAGCGATCCTACTTGCTGTGCCAGAGGCCATGATTTCGAGTCCCTCTAGGTCCTAAGGCATTGATGCAGAGAGAGCAAGATAAGCCTTCAGAATGATGTGCCTTCATACCAAACATTTTATTAACAATTCCTTCGTATTAACTTATTACTTATGTAGAGTTCTAAATGAGGTCGATGAAGGTTTGGTGTTATTGTCCGACACCTATGAAGTTGCGTATTGTTTTAAAATCGTAGCTTAAGCAAATATAGCATTCCTTCAAAAGAGTTATTTAGACCTATGTATATTACTCGACAAACGTTAATGTGAGTCATTCAGAAAATAGTTTGTTTTGTTTCAAAAGGATCGATTGCTAGTGTAACTTGACTCTTATAAAGTGTTTATTTTTTGCAAAGTTTTAAATGAGCTAGCTCTTGTAATCGAAAACGAACTTTCTGGATCTGGTAGTAGAGAAAGGTTAACTATTTTAAAATATTTGTACTGAGCTTAATATTGAAGAATTTAAGCAGAATTATATTATTTTAACGAAACTGATTCACTAAATTGAATTATAGGTACTATTTAGATATTGCTATATAAATTCTAAAATGAGTCTTTAATTTTGTCTGTCAACACATCATCGAGTTTCAAAGAGTAAGCAGTTTATTAAATTTGATTCTTAATAAAACATAGAAAAATAGGTTGATATCGTTATGCTCAAGTTACTTAAGAATTTAAAGACAATTTAAATGCTTGAAGATAGATAATGCTTTATGCTACATAGACTTTCTAATAACAAAAAATATAAAACTTTCCCCTTTTTATAGTTCGTTATTGGTGGTCGTGTCGAACGACATGACATGGTGATTACATTTTATACGTGTAGTATATATAAAATCTAATCACTGTGCATAAATTATTATTATAAAATTTTGTACGCTTGTCGCTAGTACATACGTATACTAGTGACTCACCCTCGCTTCGCTCGGGTTTTGCCCCTGTCAATGGTTAGTATAGATTTCTCAGATAAGAAATTTACAGCAGTAAAAAGTATCTTATATGTTCAACCGGGAAACCAACTGTCATCATACCAAATTTAATCAAAATCGGTCCAGTAGTTTTCTTGTCAAGACAGACACATAGTATGTATTATATTTTAATGTACAATTTCTATTCAGAATATTATAATATATGGATAGACTGAAAATTAAAAGATAGCATATTAGCACATATGTATAAAGCAATTAATCAAGTTCACGGATGCGAAACTGGAAGGCGTATCAATTATGTGTTCTGAATAGTCTGGCAAAGTTGTCGTAAAGGATGCAGGTCATGACATATCGTGAATCATTCGCCGGGTCGATGGATTGATGGGATGCTTATAAGCAATTCATGTGACCTTATCAGTTATCATACAGGGTTATGAATTCTTGAATTGTTATCACTACATTATAAACATAACAATATTATGAGTATTTTTAATTTTTTTGTTATAAGTTGGTATTTTTATGTATTTAATATATATAACTTTGTTACTCATTATAATTCTACAATATTATCATACAATTGTTTCAGAAAAACTCCATAGATCTCTACATATCTCACCAACGTGGACCGTTCTATAAAGCTGAATTCCAAACTGAGCTGGATCTAAACAAGTTTCACATCGCAGATGTAACTGAAAAACGCATATTTGTCTCCGTAATGCACACAGATAGTATGGCTAATCTTTATGTTTCGGAAATTAGCAAGAACTACTCGCAGTACAACTTTGTGCTAAGCCTAGAACAGATCCTGTGTTACTTCCCCGATGGAAATTGGAAAGACAGCTGGCTTGAGTAAGTACTTAGAGACTATATAATATTTTCAGTATCTGACTGTATTTAGCATGTATTAGCAGCACTAGTTGTGTCTATTAAGTTGATAAGTATTAATGATGGCGCCTGCATTATAATTAAGTAACTTAATTAACTTAGTTCCGTGATTTGAAACTAAAATAAAATGCCAAAAAATATTTGTTTCTTCACAGTGACACAATATTTTTATTAAATGACCTGCCTGATATAATACTTGTTAGTTTCCTTTTATATCGCTACTATAAAAAGAAGTATGTAGCCTCTGAATATATTTAGGCCCGAGTGTTTTTTTCATAAATATCGAACCTGACCTCAAATATCAAGATTGTCACATCGCAATAAAAAATCAGTCCGACTTCTCGGAATAGATATTGATATGTTGAACAAGCTTACCACGGAACTAGACGGTGCTGTTATAATAAATAATAATGTATCAATATTATTTGTTTTTATTTTTGATGTTGTATATTACATTGTATTAAAATTGCATACTTTAGCATTCGTCTGCAAGGAATGCTTGTTAGACTATTATTTTGTTTTATTATATGAATAACGTAATATAACTTTCATAGAAAAGATAAGAGACTCTACCGTTGTCTACTTACTGGGTTTAGTGACAGGCACTACTTTTATTGCATTATCGCTTTAGCCAGTTTAAGAGACATTGACATGATTACATATTAATTATTATTACATATGGTTCTTGTAAGAATCGAACCCGCGTCCTCGACAGCATTTTGCTATATTGTTATAAACTTTATAATTCTATAAAACAAAAGAACTAATATTATAAGGAAATTCAACAGAATATATTTATGGTTAGTTGTGAATTTTGTATGATATCGATAAACATGAATCATTCAATTCATTATTATGTTATAACACCTAATGTAGCTATGGACCAGCGTATACAGATCTCATTAGATGCACATATATAATATGTATGTATGTATTATATAAAATATTGTATATATCAGGATTCAGGTCGAAAGGTCGAAGGTCGAAGGAAGAAAGTCGAAGGTCAAAACGAATCTTTTTATCAAAAAAACTATAAGAATGTAATGTTATAAATTCTCTTCCAGGGATGTAACCGAGGACCCATTTACTGATCTATACCGCGTTGAAGGTTTAAAGGGTATTTATATAGCGTCGAAAGTAAACCAGAAAACGCAGGGCTCAAACATTGAACCGGACCACTTGATTTCACTCATTTCTTTCGACCATGGTGTCACGTGGGCCCCTATACAACCACCTACTGAAGATGAAAACGGTAAGAGAAAACTTATTATTTTATAACCTAGGAATCAGAATTAAAATATCGATTCACTGTATATGTACAGCGCGTTACAAAAGTTATTTCCTTGTTTACCGCAGCCGAATAATATCCTACAGATGACTGTAGGATCGTCGTCACAACAACATTGGCAAATCAAATATTTATTATGATAAAATATGCAATATGAGTGAGTACATGAGTACCCACGTATAACTTTTTTAAACTGAGGAATTTTAATGACTTTGATTAATTCAGAGCAATGCCTCGGCAGTGTGGTGGCTAATATGTTCTGCTACACCTTTGTATGTCGCGTTCACTCCCGGGATGGGCTAAGGTTGATTATCGAGTCTTTTTGATAAGAAAGCCCCAGTAGGAAAACATGGAGTTTTGAAGTTGGCGGTGATTCACTCCCGTGCCGATGTACAGCCGTCGGTCTCTCATCGGTCTTAATGCACGTATTATTTATTGGCCTATCGGCCTTTCAGAGTGTCGGAAATAGCGCTGTACCGTAATATGTCCTGCGTTTGTTTGTTAGCTAGCTCAGAAAGATGGGTCGTGTTGACCAAAATTGGTTGGAAGGAAATCATCACTTTAGATTAGACGTGCCATTTTATCTAAGGATATCTAAACCAGATTCAATTTTATCTATGGATGCAAAATATAGTATTTTCATGCTATGATTGATTCCTTCCCTGTAATCGAACCTGTGATCTTATTAATAAATGTCAAAACATTTTGACTTTTGCCAACACTTAATTGTTATATTTTTTAATTGATTAATTAAATTGTCAATAGGTAAGCCTCTCAACTGCCACATCGAGAACTCGTGCAGCTTGCATTTATGTCAGAAATTCAGTCAGCTATATCCAGTTACAAGGTAATTGTATAATCAAAAGTAATAAACTTATTTACATAGTTAATTTTGCCACTTGAGCTGTAAAATTATGTTAAGCTTGCAATTTCTGTGGGTACTAATAAAGGTGCTCCATTTTTGTCTTACTTTGTTATGTACTTCAAAAACACTGTTTTTAACCAATATAGACGAAGAGCATATCACAATTTGGATGTACTTGATGTTTGTTTATACGTCGGTCCCCGTCCAATGTCCACTCCATATATAATAAAATATTTTATGTGTCGTAGTCTGAGAGTTCGTGTTTGTGTCTTTTGTAAATTTTGAATTAGAATATGATAGATTAGAGAGTGAACTTGTGTTACTGCGCACACACACACTTTAAAGGTATTATGATTTATGGTGGTGGTGTATGGTGTAGAGGTAGACTTCTACGACATATCAATATAACGCCTCGAGAAGGGTTGCACTTGCAACCCTCTGTCATAAACAAACCAATTCAACTAAAGATATTCGAAGCAATATTTTAAATATATATTATATTTTTATATTGTTAAATCAAATATAGTAGTAGGTATGTTTAGGACATTAGAATTGTAATCAGCAGTCTATGAATGATCATTATTAAACAATAATGACGAATCAAATATGTGAGATAATATAATAGGTATAATTCGGGAAAGATAAGGTTTTCTATTAATAAAATGTGGTTCATAATAATAATAATAATAATAATAATACACTTTATTGTACACCAACAGAAAAAATATAACATAAAAAAAATTAAAATAAACATAAAAAAGATGCACAGCAGGCGGCCTTATCGCTTACAGCGATCTCTTCCAGGCAACCAACTACAAAAGAAAGTATGATAGATTATAGAAGTGGTGGGCGGTGTACTTGCTATATTTACTTTTACAGTCCTAATATATAAAAAAAAATATATATATACATATACATACTAAATACATACAATTATATACATAAATATATACATACATATACATAGATACAAATACATACATACATAAATACATATATACATACAAACAAACATACGTAGCTAAAGATACAAATAAAGTTTTACAGTGACAGGTAGTATTCTTTCAATAGCAACTTAAATTTCTCAAAACTTTCGGCGCTCTTAACTTTCACAGGAAGTGTGTTCCAGAGCCTGGCGGCTTTAACGCTAAAAGAATTTGAATAAAAACATGAGGAATGTGAGGGAATTTTGATAACAAGATTCTGTGCAGAGCGCAGAGAGCGACTATGAGAATCATTTAAAAATTTAAAGCGCTCTTTTAAATAAAAAGGGGTTGAAGGATGAAACAGTACACAGTAAAGAAGATGGAGAATGTGAGTATTCCTGCGGAAACGGATAGGAAGCCACTTGAGTTTTTTGCGATAATCTGAAACGTGGTCATATTTTCGAAGACCGAAAATGAACCGTATACAGAGATTTTGAAGTCGCTCAAGTTTATTTAAGTATTCTTCTTTTATATCAAGATAACAAACGTCAGCATAATCAAGAATCGGTAGCAGGAGAGTATTTGCCAACACAATTTTCGTAGGTATCGGAAGAAAATTTTTTAGTCTACGAAGAGAGCCAACCGCTCCAAACATCTTTCTGCTCAGCTCACTTATTTGTGGTCCCCAAGATAAATATTGGTCAATTAAAATACCCAGGTTTTTAACTTTGTCTGTTAGCATGATTTGGACACCATTAAGAATTATGGGAGGTACGTGTATATTCTTGACTTTGCCTATTAATCTCTGACTGCCTATTATAATTGCTTGAGATTTATCAGCATTTAGATTAAGTCCATATGAATTACCCCATGATGATATCAGTGACAAATCTTTATTGATATTATTAATAGTATTAGGCAAGTTATCCACACTGGTCATGGCATAAATTTGCAAATCGTCGGCATACAGGTGGTAGTGAGAAGAAATTTCTTGAGATATAGAATTAATAAAAATTGAAAAAAGGAGAGGAGACAACACGCCACCTTGTGGAACACCAGCATTAATTATAGACCAGTCAGAATACGAATCTTCAATTCGTATACGCTGCCGGCGATCACACAAGTAACAACGAAACCAGTCAACCACCTCAGGAGATATGTTAAGAGAAGCTAGAATGGCAAGCAAAATATCGAAATCTACTGTATTAAAAGCGTTTGTAAAATCTAATAGTGTCAATACAGTAAGCTTTTTGTTATCCATGTTTTCCCTAATGTCATCTGTTATTTTTGTTAGCGCTGTAATTGTGCTGTGACTAGGACGGAACCCCGATTGAAATGGATTTAACAGGCTGTTTTGATGTAAAAAAGAACTTATCTGATGATGTACGATGCGTTCAAGGACTTTTGATAGGAAAGGAAGAATTGAAATTGGTCGATAGTCAGAAAAGGAAGAAGGATTAGGTTTTTTTGGGAGTGGAATAATTTGCCCATCTTTCCAGGACGAAAGAAACTTGCGTAGTTCTAAGGAAGCATTAAGGATAGATGTGATAATAGGAACAAGAAGGTTAATGATGGGAAGTATCATTTTGCGACTTATACAGTCCGCCCCAACCGCGTTAGATTTGATTGCCATAATATTTCTCATAACATCACATTCGGAGATTGTACTAAAAGCGAAACAGGGAAAGTCGGGAGTAGGCAAATTTGAAAGGCGATTAAGTGTATTTAACTTATTTGAACTATTTATAGTACTAGAAAAAGAGAAATGTTGATTTAACAAATTTATATCTAAGTTTTTAGGATTAATATTTACTTTAGTTTTACCTACTCCTAGGGACTTAAGAAAATGCCAGACTTTATCTGAATCATTTTCTTCGACAACAGATTTGTAGATATGGCGTCGTTGACTATCCCTACACACCCTGTTGCAGCGATTCCGAGCCTTGACATAATTTGCTCTAGTTTTATCACTGGGATTTAAAACATATCTAACCTTTGCAACATTCTTTTTTACTTGTAGTCTTTTGATTTCTGGTGTAAGCCAGGGAGCTGGAAGATGCTTGACGCGTACAGGCCGAACTGGAGCATGAATATCGTATAGCTGGATTAAGAGAGAATTAAATATAGCAAGCTTCTCATCAACAGTAGTCGCAGCGGTAACTGCCGACCAATCCATGCTTTCAGCGTCTGCGTGCAAACGTTGTAGATCGATACCACCAAAATTACGCTGGAGAAGAATTCTTGATTTTACTTTCGGGGGTTTTAATTTATAAGACAAATAAATTAAATCATGGTATGAAAAAGCCGGAGCGGAACACTGACCATGTTTTGCAACAAGATCAGTAGATGACACTAAAATGTGGTCAAGAAGAGATGGTAGACAATTAGGAAAATTATGAGTGGGCGTTAAAGGAAGGATATTTAAATTAACTGAATTTATAAGAGAAGTAAAACGCAATGCACGTTGATCATTCTTTAGGAGACAGGTGTTAAAATCACCCATCACCAAAGCATGATCGTACAATGGCTTATATGTTTCTAACAGGATTTCAAATGATGAGAAATAATCGATAGCGAGATTAGGATTGTAATAAACACCCAGGAGTATTTTGGTGTGAGATAATAAGATTTCAATAAACAGATGTTCCGGTCCTACGTCCCCTTGACTCTTAGACATACTAATAATCGAGAAAGGAATATGGGAACGTAGATATATTGCTACTCCACCTCCAGAACGTGCATCTCGATCATTTCTAATTAAGTGAAACCCTGGTAGTGCATAGGAAGTAGATGGGAGACACGGCTTTAGCCATGACTCGGATACTAAAATGGCATGTATATTTTTAGAAGTAAAAGAAGATAACATATCAGGATAGTGCGCAGGAATACTTTGGGCATTAATATGAATTAGGTTAAAATTTTTCAGAACATCTGAGAAGACGAGGTCAAGAGTTTCGTCAAGTGTTTGGATACTATGAAAATTGTCATTGCTGCTTTCATCCTCCGTTGTAGAGCAAGAAAAAAATGATTCATTTACATCTATAATAGTTTAGAAATTTTTTACCTATTTGTTGCCAATTTGCCTGAAACTTGTCTATTTAATCTTATTGAGTGGTGATCATTAAAAATGGCCTAAAATCGAAACTGTACGTTACTGTGTACTGTGAGAACGCGTTTGTGAAAATATGTATTCAGCATGGTATGTACTTAATGTTCCTATATTATGTGCTACTTGCGGTTCGAATCCCGTTGGCATTCATTTATGTGATGAGCGCGAATGCTTATACTCCAGACATGGGTCTGTAAAATTTATTTGAAACTATATTTTATATGAGTAGTGTACCAATGATCTGGTATCCATATGTACCTAGCGTACAAAGTAGAGCTCGTACCTTACCATGAAACTAGGTGTATTTATTTAATACTAGCCTTTCCCGCGGCTTTGCGCGCGTTCTTAAGGCTGGAAACCAAATGCCTCCCGTTTTTGAAATATTTTTCAGTGTTGCTCCGCTCCTATTAGTCGTAGCGTAATGTAATACTATAGCCTATAGCCTTCTTCGATAAACGGACGATCCAACACAAAAAGAATTTTTCAATTCGAACCAGTAGTTCCTGAAATTAGAGCGTTCAACCAAACAAAAAAACTTCAGCTTTATAATATTAGTATAGATATCTAATTTGAAATGATTTGTGACATACCAAAAATTAACAAATGCACACTCTGCATTTAATATTCGAAACTGACACAATTTGTTTTTAAATATAAGATGACCTTCATCGTTTATCTAATTTTATTTATCACGATCGATTTATACTTTCCTTTTTAATAAGGCGAAGTTTTGCTCTTTTCGTATGCTAATTTGTCTGACCGCCACGGTTGTTACTGCGTCATAAAGATGACCTTGATAAAATTTCCTGTAAACATTTTTAATTAGTTACATAAGAATAAGAGCTAATGAATAATAATATTAAAGAGAGCTATATAAGTTCATCGGCCATTTAAAGTTAAATTATTAGACAGTAAAATATAAACTTATAATTGGTAAATAGAATTAGTTGTATTGTAAGCTACCCGTTGTATTCGTTAGACATAAGTTTTAAAAATATTTTCTTAAATACTTTATCGCGATCACTCAACTCGAGTTGAAGATTTTTTTACAAGCTTTTATTTTATATTGTTTGTATCTATGTTTGTTCGGGTCATATTTTGCAACTGAATTAAGCAAGCTGTTATCCTTAACCGACTCAAAGATGGCAGATTATGTTTTTATGCGCAGTCCTACGATATAATGAAATGTGAATAAGCTACTAAAGTAAACACTTTAAAATAAATCAAAACCATCCGTTTTAAAAGCTTGTTTTTAAAAATGACCTATTTTTTAATATTAATTTATTTATTATATCAAATCGTAACACAGATAGTGATATAACACAGATAGTATTTTTGGGAAATATGCTTACAAATATTGTAGAATATTAGTAATTACTAATTATATAATAATTTAATATTCTCGTTAGGCAGTCAGGGTGGGTCACCATTCTTGTTTAAATTCTACGTTATAGAGTTAAAAATAAATGTAGACATGTAAATTGTCATAAGGGTTGCCACTATCAAATTTTAATTTAAATAGTAAAACGCAATAAAAATTACGGTTAAAATATTGGAGAAATGATGGATATAATTTTTTACAGCCAACCGGGATATGTCACAAACAGTGAGATGAGGTAAACACTAAGATATAGAGAATGTGGTACATATTTCTGATTTGCAAAGCACGGGTGGCTTTTTTATACATTATGTGCAACGTTTTTGTGGGTTTATTGTGTTGTGAAATTTAACTTTTATTAATCAATGGGTGTTTAATCAGATTCCGATTGCCGATTTTGTGTTAATAGCTCATTTGGCTAGTATACATACGTCATATGTTTTTGTTATTTGTATTATATGTTAAACGGGGATGCACGTACAAGCCATAAATAATCAAAAGTTGACTTACATTTTTTAAAATATGTATAAAATCTACATTATTATTACATTTCCCTCAGTAATGAAATGTTTATAAAAACATCAAGCTACAATATTTCGCACGCGTGTTCGTCATCTTTGTGCAATCGGCTTTATTAAAAAAACATGTATATAAAAATAAGGTTCCCTTACAGATCTGCAAGTATAATGAGTTCGAAGGCAGCCCCAGGTATTATAATGGCGACTGGAGTATTAGGAAAGAGTCTCAAGGGGATTCCCGGAGTTTATATCAGTAGGGATGCAGGACTCAGTTGGAAGAGAATATTAAAGGATTACTATTTCTTCAACTACGGTGACCATGGCGGTGTATTAGTAGCAGTCAAATATTTTAAAACGCGAGGTGAAACGAGGAAAATATTGTATTCAACGAACGAAGGCATGGACTGGAAATCATATCAGTGAGTAATTAAGTATACTATAATAATTAACTGAACAATGTTCTCATATACAAGAATAACCCCACTTATGTGATAACACGCACGAGGTGATCAATGTCACGTACAAGGCTCAACGGTTGTTTTATATAATCTACTCATACCTATGGCCGATAACTATATATTATTATCGGTTTCTTATTATTATACATGATACAATAATCAATAGATAAGACATAATGATACTTATTTTTCAGATTTAACGATGATGATCTTCGCATATACGGGCTTATGACGGAACCTGGAGAGAATACAACAACATTTACAATGTTCGGCTCAGCCAATGAGCAACATCAGTGGATAATTATCACTGTAGACTTATCACACACTTTTGAACGTAACTGTACGGATGACGACTACAAGTATTGGTCCCCAACTCCCCCTAATACGTCAGTCTCTTGCGTTCTCGGAATGCGAGATACTTTCCAACGACGACTCGCCCATACAAATTGCCACAACGGAATTGGATACGATAGGCCCGTTAAAAAAGAAAGATGTGAATGTAGCAGGCGTGACTATGAATGTGATTTCGGGTTTGTACTCTCAAATAACATCTGCGTTCGCAACCAAAGTCACAACTTTGATCCTTTTGCCGTTTCTCCCGAATGTCGTCCGGGTAAGTTCTATAAAAGGACGAAGGGATACAGAAAAATCGATGGAGATGTTTGCACTATATCTTCATACATGCCCTATGAACCCCAAGTCGTGCCTTGCCCTATAGAGGAGCCGCAAGAGTTCATGTTAGTAGCCTTGAGAGATAAAATTGCACACATTGATTTATCTGACAATACCACCATCATCCCGGTTCAAGGCCAAAGAAATATTGTCGCTATCGAGTTTGACATGAAGAATAATTGCATATACTGGGCCGATATTGAACTGGACATAATTAGTCGACAATGCCTTGGAAAAGGGCAAGCACAAGAAGTAGTTGTTGACACCGACTTGTCCAGCATCGAAGGAATGGCTCTAGATTGGATTTCAAATGTACTCTTCTTCGTAGATGGGATGAGAAAAAAAATTGAAGCCGTCCGAACAGATCTGACTAACAAGGGTAGATTAAGAGCAACCATATTAAATTCAACAGTTCTTTCCAAACCACGCGGTATTGCAGTTCATCCGAAAGCAGGTTATTTGTTTTGGACGGATTGGGATCGTAACAGCCCATCTGTGTCACGCTCGAAGCTAGACGGTACCGACGTGAAGAAGTTGTTCACCAAACCGATAGTGCAGTGGCCCAACGGAATAACCATCGATCAAATGGCTGATAGAATTTACTGGGTAGACGCCATGGAAGACTACATCGCGAGTGCAGATCTGAATGGGCAATATTTCAGAAGGATATTGTGGAATGACGAGAGAGTGGGCCATCCATTTGCAGTTGCAGTTCTAAAGAACCAAATGTACTGGGACGATTGGAAAACAAAATCTATATTTATGGCGGATAAGGATACAGGCGCTAATATTATAACGATTAATGATACTTTATCCGGCCTGATGGATTTGAAAGTGTTTGCATATTTCATGCAACATGGAAGCAATGCATGTTCATACAAAAACACCAGTTGTGATACTCTTTGTTTGGGTGGTCCCGGAAACAGCTTCAGTTGTCTATGTCCGGATGGATTTAAAAAGGTTAATGGAAAGTGTCTATGCCCCAACGGTATGGAGCCGGCTCCCAATATGACTTGTCCAAAGCAAGCTGGAACTTGTTCACCGGTATGTATTAATTTTGAATTTAATTTAATATATTTTACTATTACAAAAATGATTTACTGAAAACGCAAAAAAAATATTATGATAAATTTTTCTTGGGTTTTCGGTATTCACAGATTAGTTGATGGTCGTATTTTTCATTTTCATTCTGTCTCGTTTGATGATACATCAAAACTACTTTTTAGTGGTTACTTTTTCTCATGCGCTTTTTACTAGTGGGAAATTATTAATTGTGTTAACATGTTTTCCTAATAGGCATTATTTATAGTAACGACCAATTTACCGAAATACAGGACTATGACTTTTAAAAGTGACTCTATTGATATAATGTCCAGCTTATCCATATTTATAAAATTTAGGAATAAATATTTGTTTTTTAAAAAAAGAGGGATTGTAACCTACTGTGAAATACAATAAGATAACTTATTGATTAGGACGAGTTTACATGCAAAAACGGCATGTGCATAACGAAGTCTTGGCGCTGCAATCGCAACGATGACTTTTAAATGTTAACTCTATTGATATAATGTCCAGTTTATCCATATTTATAAAATTTAGAAATAAAGATTTGTTATTAAAAAGCAGTGGTAGCCCAGCGATAACGCGCTCGCTTGAATTACCGAGTGATGCGGGTTCAAATCCGGGTTTCGCACCTCTGATATTTTCATGTGCGAATCATTTTCTATCATGATTGCCACTTGTCTTTTGGTGAAGGAAAACATCGTGAGGAAACCTGCGTGTCTTAGAAAAACCTAGCAAGTTTTCGAAAGACATGTGAAGTCCGCCAACACGCACTAGGCCAGCGCGGTGGACTAAGGTCCCCAGGTAATCCCCCTCGTACTGAGTAAGGCCCGTGCCCAGCAGTGGGACGTTAAAAAAGGCTTAATTATTTATTTATTAAAAAAGATACATTGTAGCCTACTGTGAAATAAAAGATAAGTTATCAACTAGGACGAGTTCACATGTAAAAACGGCATGTGCATAACGAAGTCGTGGCGCTGCAATCGCAATGACGACTGCGGCGACATGTCGGACGAGGCGGGCTGCGTGTGCGCGCCGCCCATGCTGGCGTGCGACGACGCGGGCTGCTACCTGCCCAGCTGGCGGTGCGACGGCGACGCCGACTGCGCAGACATGAGCGATGAGAAAGGTAGGCTATACTACAGCCACTTTAGAGAAATAATGTTTGTAAACTGATTTTTAGGGTTGTTGTAAGAAATGTGTATGTGTTGTTAGGGTTGTTGTTAGAATAAATCACGATTTCACACTTTCAATAGTTTTACCCTAAAAATCTATCAGTTTTTTATAATAATTGTAAACACACGTAATACTTGGTCAATAAACATTTCAAATCACATGTAAGTAATTATTTTTTACATTTTTAATTATATTGAGTTGTGACGGTGGATAATTATGCCATCTCTAAAGTAGACTAGTAACGCTTTGTTATTAAACATTATTTCTCTAATGTGGCTTGAGTATAGTAACATTACCATTACTTGCATTAAGCCTCACTAGCAAACCTTACTTGAATTATCTTTATTTTGTTCGATTTATGGATATTTTATATTAAAACTTTTCTGGATATTTCTGAAACGCCAGAAAGAAATTCTTGAATAATGCGGAAAAATGTTTTTGAAGTGAAATTTACTTGTGCACAAGAGATTAAAATTTAAGCACTTCCAGCAACGTGTCAATAAAACTTGTTTTTAATATAATACTTGTTTGATTATAAAATTTGACGTAGACTTTGATGGATCGGTACAATGTATATAAAAGAATGGTAAATAGGTTGTCACCGTTGACATTCAATATTGAAATTTTTTTCTAATCTTTTATACTATGTACCAACAGTCTTACTATTTTTATTTTATTTTTATAAAGGTATATAATATATTGTATATACCTTTATCTATATCACTATATAAGTGAGACAAAATTAAATTAATATTGTATTAAAACATGTGATTATTCCTTATAACAGATTGCGGTAAACAAAACTGCACTGACAATCAGTTCCAATGCGCCAATGGCAATTGCATAGAGAAGAGGTGGGTTTGTGATGGGGACAACGACTGTAGAGATGGCTCTGACGAACGTAACTGTGCGGTAAGACAATAATATTATAATATATTTTGAATATTTGTATAGAGAATATTATTTACTAATTTTGATGTAACTATATAAATAATGTAATTTTTTATGATATACTAGCTATTTCAATCCCTAGTCTATATCCTAATCCAGGCCAAAGCTTACTATATATTTTCATGAAACACTTTGTAGTAGAAGGATGTCTGGTTAGTTCTCACGTAGGATAAATAAATAATTATTATATTGCAATATTATATTATAATGAAGTAATGAAATATTATATTATACCTTAATTATTTTATTTGATTTACCGTAAACTCACACAACTATAGTGCAGGGCCCCAATTATAGTTCAACGTAATTGTCACACTAAATTGAAGCTGTATGGACTTGCAGCGTCATCTAGTTAGTTATTTGTTACTATTTTCGTTTATTAATGTCTATTGTATCTAATATAAAAAAATTAAAAGTGCGTGTGTACAAAGTACACATGTCAGAAGTAAAACTTCTTTGGCAAACTAATTTTTAAATCTCGTTTATATTTATACTAAATAACCCCGTCTTAGCTCGTTGAGAGAGGGAGATGGCACGAAGGTCATACTCACGAGTTAGACAGAGTTAGAAATGTCACTGACTCGCGCTGGGCGAGATCTAACTAAGGCTAACTCTTCCCCGTCTCTGAGTGCCTGGTACTATGGACTTATATTTTCGTTTCATCGAGTTTGAAATCACAACGATTCTAAAGAAGTTTCACTTCAAAAAATGTATCTTATATAAAAGAAATGTCCCTCACACGTACAGCAGAACCAACCAAAACGTCCTGATTCACTGACGTGCTCGAGCAACGTGTTCCGTTGCGGCAACGACTCGAGCGGCCAGTGCATCCCCAACTCGTGGGTGTGCGACGGCGAGCGGGACTGCCCCGGCGGGGAGGACGAGGGCGCCGAACGCTGCCGCGACTCCACCTGCGCGCCCTACATGTTCCGGTGCCCCACTGGCAAATGTATTTACATGTCCTGGGTGAGTTGGCTTGGCCCTTTTTATTTTTTAACGTCCCACAGCTGGTCACGGGCCTCCCTTCGATACAAGGGGGATTAGGCCATAGTCCACCATGTTGGACTAGTGCGGGTTGGCGAATCTGCTAGGATCTCCTAGACATGCAGGTTTCCTTACGAGGTTGGAACCCACATCATTCGGACATTTATTCAGTTGTTAATATTATTATTGCGATCGAGTGTCCCGGGAGCAACGACAAAGAATAGACCGTTGTATAGACTCCACCTGTGTCTTCTACACGTGCCACTGTCCTAGTGTTAAAAACGTATTTAAATGTATTTTAAAATCGATATTTTTTTTTATGGTAAAAAGGGGGCAAACAGGCAGGAGGCTCACCTGATGGGAAGTGATCACCTCCGCCCATGGACATCTGCACTTTGCAGATGCGTTGCCGGCCTTTCAGGAAAGGGAGGGATGGAGGAGGGAAGGAAGTGGGAGGGCGGGGGAACGAAGGCGGAGGATGATGGGAAGAGGGAGGAGGGAAGAAGAGTGGGCCTCCCGGACTCTCACTCACCGGTCGAAACGCGACAGCATAGCTGCCACTTCACGCCGGTCTTCTGTGAGAGAGTGGTACTAATGAACTATACGGGGAGTGCCGGCCCATTCGGTTGCTACCCGAAGGTAACAAGCATGGCACTACCACTTTCAAAAATATTCTTTGGTAAATTATTAGAGTTTAATTTTAGTTTTCTTATCGTCATTTACCTGATTGGGAATATTAGGAACATATTAACAACGGAAAAAAAGTCCAGTTTCTATTTACATATAATATTTTAATTCTTAATGAATTAAAAAAAAGAAAATATTAATCGTCCATAATAATTGCTACTATTGGATGTTATATATTTATATTTTAATATTTATTATTCTTACGTGACAGGTGTGCGATGGCGAAAACGACTGCAGCGATGTAGATTCATTGGACGAAAAGAATTGTTCCTCAGTCGGTCATACAAAACTCATACCACGGCCCAGTACAGAGACACCCATATTCCCTCACAATGGGTCCTGCTTAGACTGGATGTTTAGATGTGGCAATGGAAATTGCTTGCCATATTGGTGGCGTTGTGATGGCATAAACGACTGTGGGGATAATTCTGACGAGCTGCTATGTGGTTTGGTTAACCCTGATAAACCAATAGTTAAACCGGAACATGATGCGACAAGGACAAAGTGCACTAAGAATCAGTTTACATGTGCTCCTGGTAAGTAGAATTTTTTAAAGTAGTTATTTAAAAATAATCTCAGTTGGTACCGCGGTTTGAATTATGATTTTTTGTCTTACTTAATATTTTATTGTTTAACATAAAATACAATAATATCTATTCATTTAACGGTCAATAATGGGATTTAGATATAAATCTGATTATATACAAAAATGATCAAATGTAAGAAAAAATTGAGGGCAGTTACAATCTTATTGGTTAATAAAATAAAATATGTGTATTATTATTGTAGTCTATTATTATTCTGTGTATTAAATTTATAATTATATAAAATTTCATAGAAATTTGTACAGTCGTTTTAACATGAATGACTAACAATCAAATCAATATAGTGTAATAACCAATTCGATATGTCAACAACGTTACATAATCAAAATGAGTATTTTTTTATTAATTTTTTAATAGTGAAATTAAATAAAGTATGGAAATGCTAAACGTCCACCGGTTGAACAGCAATAATAATTTACAACATGATTACCATTTATATTACGGTGAAGGAAAACGTTACAAAACCTCCTGCATGTTTAAGATATTTGAATACGTTTTTAAGGACACGTATTATTCCAGCGTTTTAGGCTATAGTCACATCACCCTTGTATTGGAAGCCAATGCCCAGCAGTGGGGCAGTAAAATATAAATAAATAAATAAATATGTTGGGACATGATAACACACAGCACCATCCAGTTCCGTGGTAAGCTACGAAGGAAGCTTGTGTTACGGATACTAGATAGTTGATATACTACATATTATATAAGTTTAAATACATACATATTATAAATATAAATACCCATGACTGGAGTACAAATATTCGATTTTAACAAAAGAATGTCCCCAGCGGTACTCGAACCCGCGATCGCAAACAAACCAAGGTCAATACCAACTGCGCCAAACATGTCGTCTAAAGGGCGAAGTATAAATGCCTCCACGGTTGTCCCCCAGGCGTGTGCATCCCGCTGTCGTGGGTGTGCGACCTGATGGCGGACTGCGCGGACGGCGCGGACGAGCGCGGCTGCGGCGCCGCCCCCGCCCCGCCCGCGCGCTGCCCCGCCGACGCCACGCCCTGTGCAGACGCTCGCGCCTGCGTGCGCGACGCACAGCTGTGCGACGGCGTGCGAGACTGCGCTGATGGCAGCGATGAGGCCTACTGCGGACAGGTTAGTACACTCAGCCAATCAAAACAAAGACGTTTTGCACGAAGTAAGGGTTCCGTACTATTATTATAGGTGGGCGAAACTGCTATATATTGATAAAGAGTTATAAGAATACGCTATTTTTAGCGCAGGGGCTCAGGGGTTTCAATAGAATGTACTTGTAAAATGTCAATTAACTTTTTTCACTTTTTACTTTTACTTTTTAAAATGCCTATTATTTTTTACGCTATAATATATTTATACGTTATATGATTTCGCATAATTTAGCGCACACGGCTCGTGACAAAAATATTATACGGCTAGCACGAAGTATCAAGCGCGGCAGTTGTCGTCCATAGTGATTACATTCTCTTTGTTGTGGTCATATTATATGTAATAAAAATAAATTAAAAAATAGCGCTTGCCTCTGAAAATAAATAACAGGCGATTTGGTTATTATAAATAGCAGCTATTTAGAATAACGAACACCCCTAAAAATAGCCTATAAATAGCCGTTGCACCCCACCTCTAACTATTATATATAAGTGACGCACAGCTCTGCGACGGAGTGCTCGACTGCGCCGACGGCAGCGACGAGGCCTACTGCGGACAGGTCAGTACTCAGTACACTCAGCCAAAAACGAAGACGTTTTTCACGAACGAATTGTTCTGTATCATCATGTTATCTATTAAAAGGTGAAAATACTCACGTTTGTTGTAGAGGAGCTCCCTTAAAATTTTGTTTTATTATTTTTTAGTATTAGTTGTTATAGCGGCAATAGAAATACATCATCTGTGAAAATTTCAACTGTCCAACAATCACGGGTCGTGAAATACAGGCTGTATTGGTGACAGACTGATAGACGGACAGCGAAGTCCTAGTAATAAGATCCCGTTTTACGCTTTGGGTATGGAACCCTAAAAATAACAATGGCAGTTGGGAAACGGTTTTAATCAAGTGCATTGATAGCGCGGTCTGAATTTTCACGTCACAGCAGAGGTGCATTGGAAGATCGAGAGACAAGTTAATCATACACATAATATAAATCGATATGTCTGCTTGTAATATCACCATATATAATAACGTTTTACTAAACGCATATGAAATAGTACTCAAATAAAAACAGTTCAAAGTTCATAACTTCAAAGTTCACTCAAGCGAATCAAAAGTAAATTTCTAGTGAATATATTTATATATGTATTTTTTTAACAGAAACACAGAAACACATCGAGCTGCCCGTCTCGATACTTCCAGTGCGACGACGGCATGAAGTGTCTGTGGCAGGTGAAGGTATGCAACGGACACCAGGACTGCTACGACGGCAGTGACGAAGCGAACTGCACTAATGAAGACAAGCGCACGTTCTATAATGTATGTTTTTTTTTATTTTACATGAGAAAATTGGTTGGAACAGTTTTTTTTGCCAATTCTGGTATTGATATTTGACGAATAGCTGGTCTTAATTTCATTTATTAGATCTAGATTTTATGATTTTTGGGTCTAATCAAATCAAAATAATATAAAAAAACTATGAAAAATATGTAATTCTCAATTTTGCTGTTTTTCTATGTTATATATATATATATATATATATATATATATATATATATATATATATATATATATATATATATATATATATATATTTATATATATATATATATATATATATATATATATTTATATATATATATATATATATATATATATATATATATATATATATATATCTTTACTTAACGTTGTGTAACATTACTAAAGTTACTTAATTTCAGTCCATAATGTTTCTTCCTCAGTCCATAAGCATTGGAGTGGACCAGTTCTCAATAAACTCAACAAGTTTCCTGATATCCTGCTGGGTCCCACAACAGAAGATGGTAGTGATGAACTTCTTGCCGTCCATATCCAAGATCAGTGACGGCACGTGGAAAAATATGACATGGACCAATGAAAGTGTTTACAAGTATGTGTTTATAATAATTTTGTAATGATTTGTAAAGTATTAAATTAGGAATGTTGTGTACGGAAATGTTTTTTATAATAATTTATGATTAAACTTATAACAGTACGTAATTTTAACTTGCCTTATTATACATTGGCGATATAAAAAAAAATATATAATATAGTAGTTCCAGACTACGTTTGTGATCCTCTTCCGTCCCCTGAAATTTTTCCGGATGTTTTAAATAAAAATGGGTCAATAGATAAAGTTAAAAGAATTATTATATAAATTATTTAGATTTTGAAATTGATTTAATTGATTTGATAATTATTTAGTTTATTTAATTTCGTAATTGTTTTACTGTACTTTATCCTAAAATGTATGATTCGTTTTAGATTTACTGATTTGGAACCATACACTGCATACAACGTGACTGTCTATATCCAGGATAGTAGAACGAAAACCATATATCGATCTGACAAATATGTTTCTACAATGACAGGTGAAGGAGGTGCGTAAATATATTTATTTTATTTAATACAATTTATTATTTTTTTGTAAAACTGTTGTCACATAATATTTTGGCTTAAACAAAAAAATTAAATCAATTAAAGATTAATTTCTTAAACTTTCTTACAATATTTTTTTTTAGTTTCATAATATAATCATAGTTTGATAAACAATTTCATACTCTCGGAAATGACAGGTAATGACAAAACAGATGATCTCAAAATTTCCATCAATATGTTGGTCACTTATATGTTTATCTATTATACTGCCGTCCTTTGACTAAAAAGCGGTTAACCCTAATAAGATGGAATCTTACTTTTTACCATAAATCATTTTATTTCGCAATGAACTCTCTTTTACCTCTGACTCCCAAACGTGTATCTTTCTTAAATTTATATATAGTAAAATTAGTTTCAAGTAGTATAGTTTCGTAGAAATATTATTTCCCGCTTATTTTGCCAATAACTCCTACTTGTCTTTCTGGGCGTTGCCTCCTTTTAATCAAAGGACGGTTTTATTGATGAAAACGTGGTAAATAAAAACAAAACATTCCAGAACCCTCCCCACCCAGACGCCTATCAGTACGTCAGATGGTGGGTCGTCGCGTGAACCTGATCTGGGACCCGCCGGCGGCGGCGCGCGGCGCACTGCTCTCCTACACCGTGTACCACGTGCCGCCGCTGCCGCCCGCGCAGCGCGTCGTGCCCGCCGGGGAGGACGGCAAGCCTGTGTCCATCGTGCTCGAAGGATTCTTTATGCCGAATAGGAATTATTCGTTTTGGGTTAGTTGTTTCTAGCGCTCTCTCTCTCCCTATCCCTCTCTCTCCTTATACTTCTCTCCCGATTCCTCTCTCACTATCCCTTTCCTCTCTCTCTCCCTCTCTCTCTCCCTCTCTCATCCTCCCTCTCTATTATTATTTATATTTTGGGATTGGTGCCGGGGTCGGCCCTTGCTACGTCGACCAGTGTTGGTCCATTGTAGCTCCCTTAAAATGAGTTTAGAGTTCTCCGCTTAGTCCTGTTGCTTCCAGGAACTTCCAGATTTTCTGAGCGGAGAGCTTCTGTATCTCTTCCGGTTGCATGATATGCTGCCCTAGAAAGATACTTCTGCGGTGCATGAGTGGTCCGCACGAGCAGAGGATGTGCATAGCAGTTTCCTCTGACTCATGGCATAGTCTGCACATTGCGGACTGACTGAGGCCGAGGGTAAACATATGTTTATTGAGTTTGCAGTGGCCAGTAAGTATTCTGGTTACCGCACTAGTTTTATACTTGTTGAGTTGGAGCAACTCTTTTGTAAAGGTTTTGCGATATCCCTTAATTAGCGCTTTGGAGTGAGTTTGTCCAGAGGCGGATTGCCACTCTTTAAGTGCTTTGAGATTGCAGTCATGTTTGAGAATTGAATAGGCATGTTGTTTGGCAATGCCACAAAATGGCTCAGGGCCACATTGTGGGGTTTCAGCGCCCATTTTTGCCAATACATCTGCCTTTTCATTCCCATCTATACCTGAGTGACCCGGGACCCATCTGAGGATAACTCTGTTGGATGCACCCAGGACGTTCAGGTTGTCTATGCAGCTCTTAACCAACTTGGAGTTGGTCTCAAGAGAATTTATAGCCAATAGTGCTGCTTGGCTATCTGAGTTGATGTAGATGTTTTGGTTTCTAAGCTTTCTCTCCAGAATGACTTCAGCACATTTATTGATGGCGAAGACTTCTGCCTGAAAGATGGTGGCCTCCTTACCTAGATTGACACTCATGTTAAATCTAGGCTTAAGGCCATAGATTCCGCACCCTACATCAGATCCTTTCTTGGATCCGTCCGTAAACCATACATGACTTCCCTTTTTGTGAGATTCCTGGCCGTTCAGCCACATGTCCCGGTTGGGAAGATCTATTATGTATTGTTTTGTAAAGTTAAACTCTGTGTTCATGCCATCTGCTGGCATTTTTAGAGTATTGTGTTCGAATGTCAACTCTATGAGTTTGTTCATATATTGCGATTGCAACTTTACATTCGATTGTGTACAGAGCCTGTAGAGGCAAGATTTCGCTTCTTTTTGCACGTGCAGGTATAGCGGAGCTATGTTCAATAATGCATTTAGAGCGTCTCCTGGTGCCGAATGGAAGGCTCCTGTAATGATTAGACATGCCATCCGTTGTACACTGTCTAGTTTACTCATTGTTGTCTTTTGTTTGGTTTTGTTACACCATACTACTGAGGCGTATGTTATGATCGGCCTTACCACAGCGGTGTACATCCAGAGAGCCATTTTGGGTTTTAGGCCCCACTTGGCTCCAGCCATTCGACAACATATGCATAGAGCCATTTTGGCTTTTTGTATAATGTTGTTGAGGTGAGAGTTCCAAGTCAACTTTTGATCAATAGTGACTCCAAGGTACTTTACCTCATTTGATAGGTTAAGGGTTTTTCCATTTAGTCTGAGCTCGGTCAGCCTTTCAAGCTTCCTTTTCCTGGTGAAGGGTACAATAACCGTTTTATCAGCGTTTATTGATAATTCATTTTCACTGCACCACTTAGTTATGGTGTTAAGAGCTCCTTGTAACCTGGTGGAAATTGTGTTCAGGCAGGGACCTCTTACTATTACAACAAGGTCATCTGCATAGCCCTGTGTGTCGTAGTCGAGATCCGCCATGATTACAAGCAGCAGGTCTACTGCTAGTGTCCATAATAGGGGTGAAAGTACTCCTCCTTGTGGACAACCTCTGGTAGTATAGAAGTTGTGCGAGTGTTCGTTGAGCGTAACATTTGCACGTCGGTTGGAGAGCATATATTCCACCCATCTGGTGGTTGTGTAATCAACACCTTTTGCACTCAGCCCTTTAAGAATGGTTGCTGTAGTTGTGTTATCAAAGGCTCCCTCAATGTCTAAAAATGCACATAGAGCGGTCTGTTTATCCTCTAGGGACCTTTCTGCCTTATCGATCAGAGCTACTAAGGCAGATTCTGTGGATTTACCCTTTTGGTAAGCATGTTGGTTATTGGAGAGTGGTCTAGCCACAAGATACCTTGTTCTAATGTGCTGATCGATTACTTTTTCCATTGTTTTTAGTAGGAACGAAGTAAGACTAATAAGTCTGAAGGATTTGGGCTGAGAATAGTCACTTTTACCGATCTTCGGTATAAGGGTAACCTTGACCTTAGTCCATTGTTCTGGTATAATGCCCCAAGCAAAGCTTGCTCTAAATAGTTTTACCAGATGTGGAATGAGGAGATCCATGCCTTGTTGGAGAAGGGCTGGAAAGATGCCATCCTCACCTGCTGATTTAAATGGTTTGAATTTATTCAGAGCCCACCTTATCTGGTTAGGCCTAAAAATAGTGTTGGCCATATTCCAGTCATTACTATTGGCCCTGTGGAAACTCCTCCCTCTCTATCTATATATCATTATCTCTCTCGTAATAATATTGATACTTTTGTCTGGGACCCCTTACTACATGCGTTTGCGGAAAGGTCACAAATTGTAACGCCAAAAGTTTTCGTTATAGTTATTATATATTATTTATTTCGTTATAGTTATTTCGTTTAATATATATTCTGTATATTTCTAATTATTGTTTATGTATATTTTGTATGTTATGTACAATAAAGCGTATTATTATTATTATTATTAAATCTTTTTGTGTAGAATATTTGATGGAATATTTATTGTTGTGCATAACAATAACTAAAATTTATGATTCATAAATTTCGTTGTATATTTTTATTTGTAGTATATTACTAAATATGTATAATAATCGTTAACGAATAAAAACAAATTAAAACTCAATACTACTAATATATGAAAATTAAATTAATGAATAAATTTTCAACAAGTCTAACAAATGATTTATGATAATAATATTTTTTTTTAATTCTTTCTTTCTTAATTAGTAACTATTTTTTATCTATAATAATTTAAAACCACATAAACCACTAATCCTTCAACAGGTGACAGCAACAAACGGAGCACAAACGTCCCAATCAACGCCCATATCAAACATAACGTTCGATGACGTCAGTGACGTGGACGACATAGTGAACGCGAGCGTGACGCGCGTGCCTTCCGGCGCCACTCTGCGCTGGCACCGCCTGCGCGGCGTGGACGGGTACACAGTGCAGCTGAGACTTCCGCCCGGCTACCGGAAACGGGATTTGATTACTACATCTGATAATTTTGTTAATAGTAAGTGAATTATGTATAGTAATAGCCATTCGCGTTCGCGTTTTAAAGACTGAAAGTCTATGGAAATATTTTAATTTTGCTTTTGCAACATTTTTCATTGATATTTGATACTCCGCTCCTATTGGTCGTAGCGTGATGTAATATAGCGTATAGCCTTCCTTGGTAAACGAACTATCCAACACAAAAAGAATTTTCAGTTTGGATAAGTAGTTACTGAGATAAGCGCGTTCAACCAAACAAACAAACTCTTCAGCTTTATAATATTAGTATAGATAATATTATTACTTATTAGTCTCTATTAATAGATAGTTTAATATTATTAGCCTACTTAGTACCCTTGCTCCGCTCGGGTTCGTCACTTGTATTAGATAAGTTTTATAGGTTCGTATATATTCTAAAAAATGAAATATACTCCCGTAAATTGTGAGGAAATAAATCTGTCTAGTAGTTTTCTCGTGATGCGGTCACAGAAAGACAAACAAAAATTTTAAATACTGTAGATTATTACAACTATTTCAATGACATTTTCCAAAAAATATTTAGTGTACGAAGTTGGAATTTTATGATATGTATAGATAACGATGAAGAATTTGGTTGGACTCGCTAATTTTAGGAACTATTCTACTACCTGATTTTATATTTAAAACAACCGTTAAAATTATATAAATATATATCCTATTAACTATACACGAAAATGTCTAAAAGTAAGTTAAACTTCAGTAACAAAATTAATTTAATTCCAGTAACAAATCTACCACCCGGCGTAACAGTATACATAGACATCAGGGCGTTTAAAAACACAACAATGGGTGAACCCTTCACAATACCCCTCAAATCGGAAGGGGTTCCGGACGAAAGAATTAATGTGACAGCTGTGTTATTAAAGGAAAAACGCACATCCGTACAATTATCCTGGACACCTCCAACCGCAGAGAGGTATAAGAATAAGGTGTTGGAATATGAAGTCTTTTATGTCAATTTGCCAGAATGGAAACATAAAGGTGAGGTTCATTACTTATATTTTTAAATGTGTTGCCACTTTGTAATGCATAATTTATGCAGGAATTTGAAGCAGTGCTAATAAAGCCATTTTCACCGGTTATTTAGTACAGGTTTTCATATTTTTTTTAATTATGTTGGGACAAGAACACAGTGGATAGTAGTATGAATAGAGTAGAAATGAATACTCCCAGCGGGACTTGAATCCGCGACCGCTGGCACAGCAAATAGGGTCACTACAAACTGAGCCAAACGTGTTGTCTTTTGGCACAGGTGTTCATGACGTTAGGAATGCTTTACAGCCAATGAGGGCAGTATTTACTATTTATAGACATAATAACAGAATGGAAGATTTTCTGTGACCATAATAATAATAATATAAAAATTTAAATAAACTGATTGTGTGAAATTTTTAATAATTTTTAAATTTTGTTCTAGGCATAGATATAGTGACAACGAACACAAGTGTACTAATAGAAGGACTGCAAGCTTGTGAAAGCTATATGTTTAATGTGGGACTGCGCGGTGGACCAGTTACAATAAGGGAAATTATTACCCGAGAAAATCCTAAGTAAGTTTTGGATTTTTTTATACATAATAATAATTCTTACTAGTTACTAACTTTGTAAATTTGTTATGTGATTATTCATTACAACTTAATGTAATAACGTTGATTTGATAATTAGTTATATTTTAATTTTATAATATTATCTTTTTATTTATTTAATTAACAAAAATTGTGGAATTTAAAATAGCTTAAACTCTAAACATCTATTTTATATTATTGATACATAGATATTCAAAAAACTATTACTGAGCATTGATATTTTAAACAGTTTTTTAGTGCTTTACGTGTTTATATTTTTTTTATTACAGGGCGCCTGTAAAGGACTTACACTTTTTATTCGACACCAAGACTGCACGCTTGCAAATATTGTGGAGAGCAAATTGCGACGTCATACAAGAACCAGTGGCTTATAGGGTAAGTGATTACTTTGTTTTAACTTTTTTTAAATAAATATTTCGATAATTTATAACTGATGATGATTTAAAAAAAAAAATTCAGATTAAAAACTAATATTAAAAGTAAAACAGATGTTCTTATTTTATTTAATTAGACTTTGCTTTAATCTATAATATGAGCATTATTGGTTAAATAAATATTTGAAATGCTGCTTTTTATCGACCGACTTCAAAAATGGCTAGCGTTAATTTAATTTTGTGTGTATTTTGCGAAATAATTTTGCGTGTTGTGAACCAATTTTCATTAAATACCTGTTGACACATAAAATATAATTTAGACCTGTTATATTAAGGTAAAGAAAGAAAATGTTAAAAATGTTAAAAAGCCATAATATTTTTACAAATAAATTTAATTTATTATATTTTTTATTGCAGCTGGATATAACCGAATTAACACATGACAAGATAAGTCGATTCGAACTAAAAGCGAGCGCGAACGTGTCTCTCGCGCACGTGATCGAGGGCGTGCCGTTCGGGGGGCGGTTCAATATATGTGTATATGTAAGAAATTAATTTATTTTTTGTCTTACTTTTGATTGTGTAGTGTTAGCTATTTTGTGTTTGTTTATTTGTTTAACAATAGGTAGGTAGCGTATTTTATAATGACAACAACAATACAATAATATTAAATTACCTACATTTTACAGTCTATATACTTAGATTGACACATTGGGTACTTGCTATTTATATATTCATATAATAATCATTCAAAAATAATAAAAATGATTATAACAACCTCTATATTATAATAAATCTCTTTAGTTTCTTAAACAATTATTTTTGTGCATTAAGGTGTCATAGCTGCTTTCCGATCGTTAGAATGTACATGTACACGTGAAGACTAAAATAGTGTTTGTGTAAATACTAAATATGTATACTGTTGGTGTTCCATTTCAATTATTAAAAAATATAAATAAAAAAGTGCGTGTGTACAAAGTACACATGTGTAAACTCTGCGACAGGATGATCTTCCATTTACACGTTATTACACATTAAATAATATGTTTTCGTCTATTCTTATTATAATTATATATCCCACAGCAAATATTACCAGCAATACTTTCAACAGCAATTATATTATTCAATCTATACTGTCCGAAGTAATGAATCGAAATGTGTCACTCACCGATAAAACAGAACTTATAAAACCTTATCCCACCCATTTTACAGCGCCATCAGGTAGTCAATACAACTCCCAATAAAGTAAATTGATAATAGAATAAAATAGTCGATACCAGTCCATATTCATTATCCATTAAATACATAGAAGTTAACAGTCGGCCTTCCTGCCATCTCACGTCCCCGTGAGATCGTTTTTACATAAAATCAAGTCTTCCTTCTTATTTTAGTTTCATTTTAACAGCATGGCATGGCAACAGCATTCTTCTTCGTGTACTTCATTGCTGGAGGTCGTGTTTATCATGAAATGATTTCACCGATGTATACAGCTTTAGCTTCCTACATACCACTCAGTCCGCAACTTGTCTAAGGGCAGTCTGAATATTAAACCCCGTTTTATTTTGAATATGATCGGACCAGCTGAGATCGGCCGTGTGATCTTTTGCCTTCGATCTTGCCTACTACAACCAGTTTGTCCAGGTTGTCTGGTCTGGTTGTCTCCGAGCAATGTTACAAAAATAACTTAGGATTCGTTAGCAGATCGTCTTAAAGAAACCTTCAGTTGGTCGAGAATAGACTTGTTGGTCCTTTTGCTGTCTACGTATACGCAATATTCTTCTATAACACCTCATTAAAAGTCTCGATCTTTCTTTTTCGGTCAGCTGCACGCATTGATCATGATTCGGAACTGTACAGATATATTGAGAATACCACCCTGCTCGCACGAGTCTGGTCTTAGTAGTATTCACACACTTCAGTTTTGCCAGATTCTAGTTAACTTACTCATAGCTGCTTTGGCAACAGTATTAACAAAAGATTTGTTTCATTTCCATTATTTCCACGGCATATCATTAACAGCATAGAAAAGCATAAGTAACAGAGACTTGTCTCATTAAATATTCTTGAACGACGTAGAACTATCTATTAAATCCACAGCATAAATTTAAGTGCAAAGAATAGCATAAGTAACAGACTTGTTTCGTCTCTACTACATCCACAGCATAAAATCAATGTCATAAAATAACATAAGTAACAGAGACTTGGTGCATCTCTATTACACCCACAGCATAAAATCAATGGCATAAAATAGTATAAGTAACAGAGACCATCCACAGCATAAAATAGCATAAGTAACAGAGGCTTGTTTCATCTCTATTACATCCACAGCATAAACTAGCATAAGTAACAGAGACTTGATTCATCTCTATTACATCCACAGCATAAACTAACATAAGTAACAGAGACTTGTTTCATCTCTATTACATCCACAGCATAAAATTGCATAAGTAACAGAGACTTGTATCATCTCTATTACATCTACTGCATAAAATCAATGGCATGAAATAGCATAAGTAACAGAGACTGGTATCATCTCCATTACATCTACTGCATAAAATCAATGGCATAAAATAGCATAAGTAATAGAGACTTGTATCATCTCTATTACATGTACTGCATAAAATCAACAGCATAAAATAGCCTAAGTAATAGAGACTTGTATCATCTCTATTACATCTACTGCATAGTACAACAACTGCATAAGTAGTAATTAGAAACCAAAGCATTAACTCAGATAGCCCAGCATACATACATACATTCACTCGAGACCAACTCGATGTTGGTTAAGAATTGCATAAGCAGTCTCAACATCCTGGGTACATCCAACAAAGTTACCCTCAGAAGGGTTCCATGTCACTTAAGTACAGATGGGAACGAAAAGGCAGGTGACTAGGCAATAATAAGCTCCGATATTCCTCAATGTAGCAGTCAGCCATTTTGTGGTATGGTAACAACACACATTTATTTCTCAAAACTTACTGCAACCTCAAAGCTCACTCGTGTGGTATGGTAACAACACACATTTATTTCTCAAAACTTAATGCAACCTCAAAGCACTTCAAGAGTGGCAATCCACCTCTGGACACTTCTTCTAAAGCGCTAATTAAGGAATATTGCAAAAACTTTACAAAAAAGTTACTCCAACTCAATAAGTATAAAAACAACGCAGTAACCAGAATACTCATTGGCCAATGCATTATGCAAACTCAATAAACATATGTTCACTCACGGCCTCAGTTAATTCGCAATGTGCAGACTATGTCATAAGACAGAGGAATCTGCTATGCACATCTTCTGATCGCTCGGACCACTCATGCACCGGAGAAATATCTATCTAGGACAACATATTATGCAACCTGATTGGAAGTTCCTGGAGTCGAAAGGACTCTGTAGATAACTCTAAGTTCACTCTAAAAGAGTGACAATGGATCAACACTAGTCGACATAGCTAGGGCCGACCTCAGCACCACATCCAAAAAATACAATAATAACAACAGCATAAGTAACAGAAACTTATATCTTATCTATTACTTCCAAAGCATTAATAATCTAGTAAAATATCAACCGTTTCAGCAAAACAGCAATATTTTCTGCAGAGTCCACATAAAAATCTGCAAATTATGTGTATATAACAAAACTAATATTCTCCGTTATAATTAACTAATCATTTCCAACAAATGATCGCAAAATAATTCATTTCATTATTCACGGTTATTAAAACCAACGTACAAAATGCACCACGTTTCGATTACATTTTTAAGAATGTAATCTCTGCTATAATGATAAAAAGTTTGCAACAAATCATACAAATAATATATATAATTCACGAAACTTAAAAGAAAACCTTTTAAAATGTGCCCGAGCTAATTTATAAATTAGCTAATAATAAAATTAACCAAATTACTTCTTTTTTTTTTTGAAAAATATATGTGATCACTTTATCAATTTCTTCGTGACACTTGGTTCGGTACTAGCATATCACTGGATACTAAAGTATTCGGTACTATATATGTAAATCAATAACCTGTCAGCACATACGAAACTATCCAAGCCTTCCAATCTTGTCACTACAAACATTAGTACCCGTGTTAATGGAATAAGCTTTAAGACTGTAAAATACTTAAGATTATTTTTCAATTGTTTAAAGTTAGCCAAAGCGTGTCATATCTACACAGCAGGTTCAAGTCAAACACTGGAAATTCTCGCCCCTTTTCATGTCCTGCTCCTTAAACTATCAAAACTCTAGAGAAAATTGTTACACTATCCACTTTATACATATCTAGAATGTATTAACTTTGTATCTAATGACCAGTTTGGTTCTCGTGACAAATACTCTTGCAGCTCTTACTGACCTAGTTACAACATAAGAAATAATATAGACAAAAAGCAATTAGGTTTACGTGTCTTTATTGGCTTGATTTAATATTGTAAGCCATACGTTACTTTTCAGCAGTTTCAGCAAAATAGTTTCAGCAAAATATCAGCCTCATATAAATATAAATGCTACATAATATAAAAATCAAACTGCTGCTTATGCCATTACAGTACAGAGTAGGCATGAAATGTTAACAACAGCATATTACAAGGATCAATCCTAGTCCTGAACTTAAACGGTGATATCGCTTTGCATGATACCACTTTATTTAACATTGCCATTGAAATTAAAACCATAATTAGTCAGCACGACAAGGTTATAATTACCTTAATCAATGGTCTCGAGAAAGTGTACTCACTATTAATAGTAACTAAAACCAACCATTTGTTTAACGCAAAACAAAAATATTACCTACAATCATTTATGCACCATTGACGAGAGTACACTCAAAAGAGTACCGAGGCTTATATAATATAGACCATCGTCTTCCACGGGGCATACATATAGATAAACTGTTCTAAAATTTCAACTTAGTAACAAGACTCATCATGTTCGCTGCCTCCCGAAATCTATCGGATATCTCAAATACAATTCGGTGGTGAAACCTTACTTTAAGAAAACGTTAAAATAGAAACTGCTTTTTCAATATAACTACCATACTCCATCTAAGAAAGTGAGGTACCTGATAAAGCGTATGCTCAACTAAAGCTCTGGTGCTAAAATGCCATTAAAATTATATTTACTTCAATATATTTTCCACGTGAATAAACGACAACGCTATGAATCGGCAAACAGCGCGTAAATGACCAATCCCTAGACCAGTGTCTTTGTGAAAGACAAGCGTTTTCGAGACGCTTTATTAATTTGTAGTCCACTTCTATTTCATTTCAAACATTTAAAGATTTGTATTAACCTGTATTCTTTGCATTACCATAATATTAACAAGGTAAATATAATAACACTACATTAATAATACTTCCTTACGTTTATGCTTTTCTCCCGTAACCACAATTGCTGTAAAGCATTTAAATCTTCGGGAATCATAAATCAAAATAAATCTGCGATTAAATCCGAAAAGATAGTGTCACTAAATTATCTTTTACAAATACTTACTAAGACCTCTACAAAACGTGTTACTAAACTAATTAATAGTAGGTATTTATTTAATTAGGCTTAAAATCATGGTGAAAACAGCATAGTACTATACGAAGGAGCACAAATTTTCTTGTACCCTTTAAATTTAATCTTTTACTTTATATAAAAACTGCAGTACTAACTAATAATTATAAAGTATGCCTTAATACATCACTAACAAATTATCTTATAGCAATAACTGCTTCATATTACTTTGTCAAATGATAAGACGACATGGAATGATGCATGGAGCTTTTCATTACTTTATTTTAAATGTATGCATTCGTTTAGAATAATTTATTTATTTATCTTATTATGAACACCAACAAAAAACACAGAAATATATCATATCTAAAAATATCGTAAATGTATATATCTCTTATTACAAATGTTTCACACAATACGGCAAAATTTAACATAAGTTAACTGAAACACACGTTACGTCACTTAACTTTCCGCCAAAATATGCTAAAATTAGAAATTCTTAAACCACAATAATAACAGCATTCCTTTTCTTTCCAACGCCATATATTTTTATTAAATAACTACCTACTTCATTTTGCAAGTAGCTTTTGTCTAAATCACTCATTTAAATAATGAGATTTTCTTGTCGACATCATATTACTAACACTTATTCAAAGAAATTAAAGCAATATTATTATAGCACAAGTTTCTATTTTTACCAATTTTACTATAAGTTAATCTTAAAAAATATTTTTTTCTACCCACAGTAACTCTTAATCTTAAATAAATTGTTATTACTTCTTATTTTTAACGCTAAGCATAGGCGTATATTAAATATTTTTAATGAACCAATAACGCTAAGTACGCTTATTTTGCACGGCAAGAGAGTAGCCCTCGCCACGTGCACCACAAGATACACTTTTAACGTTATTAACCAAATTATATCGTTTTATAATTACTTAGTAATTCATCTGTGTCACATTACTAAAGAGTAGCCTTAAATCAAATGTTCTACAAGATACAAATACTATAAGTTTCACTAACAAACACTTATAATGCGGTATAATAAAACAATTTATATTATAAACTCCCTTTTGATCTTATTAATAGGTTAAAAAAAATTACAGAATAGCCTTAATAAAGTATTTCACAGCATACGAGCGTTTGAAGTTACAGCTATGAACATGTACGTTACATAAAACCTTAAATCAATATAATCATCTTTAAGAAAAGAAAAAAAAAGGAATGGCAAAGTTACATACCCACTTCTGAAGCTGTAAACTCTGCGACAGGATGATCTTCCATTTACACGTTATTACACATTAAATAATATGTTTTCGTCTATTCTTATTATAATTATATATCCCACAGCAAATATTACCAGCAATACTTTAATAACAGCAATTATATTATTCAATCTATACTGTCCGAAGTAATGAATCGAAATGTGTCACTCACCGATAAAACAGAACTTATAAAACCTTATCCCACCCATTTTACAGCGCCATCAGGTAGTCAATACAACTCCCAATAAAGTAAATTGATAATAGAATAAAATAGTCAATACCAGTCCATATTCATTATCCATTAAATACATAGAAGTTAACACATGTCAGAAGTAAAACTTCTTTGGCAAACTAATTTTTAAATCTCGTTTATAATTATATTAAATAACCCCATCTAAGCTCGTCGAGAGAGGGAGATGGCGCTACGGTCACACCCACGAGTTAGACAGAGTTAGAAATGTCACTGACTCGCGGTGGGCGACATCTAACTAAGGCTAACTCTTCCCCGCCTCTGAGTGCCTGGTACTATGGACTTATTTTTTGTTTCATCGAGTTTGAAATCACAACGATTCTAAAGAAGTTTCACTTCAATATCCCCCAGGCGACAGAAAAGGGGTCTGCCGCCACTTGCGGGTTGCTGCGCAGTGGCGCGGTAGAGCCGCCCACCGGCGTCATGGCGTGGCTGTCGCCCACCGGGCACGTTATGGTCAGCTGGGAGCACCCCGAAGACAACGCTTCCGTACCCAAGTTAGTACATATTCAGCTATATGATTTATTATATCGACTGTGAACTAGCAACCGGTCTTATCTCAATTTTTTGTTCCAAGTTGATTTATTTTGTCCTATTACATTTCTTTTTAATAACATGTGCAATAAAATATTTAAAAACCACGTATTTTTATTTAATTTACTAGATGCTATATTAATGATTCAAACAAGTTTCTAAGTTCTGTTCTGTAAAGTTGTCAAAATTGAGATGGTACCGGTACTGTATAGGCTTACAGATTATCTGGTCTAGTGCCTGATGTATGGCTACTGATCCGAAAGTCCTGGATTCAATTCTTGGTTTGGACCAGGTTATTTTCTGCCACCAACAAGCGTTCACCTTGTCGTGGTGGGTGGGCTCAGTTGCGTCTAGTAATCCGTTCGGGCGGGAAGCCTAGAAATATGCAAGAAGGTGGCTCACTTCGATGGGCTCTCTACCACTCAGGTGGTATACATAAATTCATTTTTTAACATAAAAAACAGATTTGTTTGCCGAGCTATTTGTTAAGATTTCCTCACTAGTAGCCCGGAGTTGGGAAGTTGGAAGCTTCTATGTCTAATCACAGGCCATTTTTCCCTATTTGGATATAATATTTCCATGATTTTTTTTCAGGTACAAATATCAAGTCTTGGTGTCTCAAAAAGAAATACCGGAAGATCTTCTTCATCCAACCGAAGATGTAAAGTCAGCTGAAACCCAGTTTTCACCTTTAATAATGACGGCCGAGAGCGCTCCCAACGGACCGTTATTTGTTAGTGTTAGAGCCATTACCGAAGATGGATATTACAGCGATTTGAGTGAAGTTCTGACCATGGCTGGTACGTTATTTAAAATTATTTGGTACATACTTTATGTATATAATTATTTAGTTACAAGTCAATGTATGAATATTATTGACTCTAAAATTACTAATGAAATTCCAATTACATATTTACTGGAAATGAACGGTTAAACGAGTTAATACCCAGCTCTCGTTCTCTTCGTATAACTAATTTCTGGCACTGTCATGTCTATAAGCTACAGAACAAAGAATATAGAATAAAAATATAAGAAATAATATAACTTTTCCATAGTTTTATCTAATGTGTACTCTTATACTATATGAATTGCCTTTTTGTAGAAAATTTATTGGTGTATGTATTATTATTATTCTTTAATTATTGTCTGTTTTATATCACTGTTTGTTTCTCTAATCTTCTAATATATAAAATTCTCGTGTCACTATGTTCGTTCCCATACTCTTTCGAAACGGCTGAGCCGATTTTAATAAAATTTTGTGTGCTTATCGGCTAGGTCTGGGAATCGGCTACTATCTATTTTTCATATCCCTAAATGTTAAGAGTGGGACCACCCTGAAAAATTTTTAGACATTTTTTTTGTTTTTGTTTTTTTTTATGATACATCAGTCAAAAGTACATACAACCCTAAATTTCTACCCTTTTAGGATCAATCGCTATTTTTTATTTGTTAATTATAAACTTGAAATTTCTTCTTTATGGCTCAGGAGTGTATTAACTATGGGTTCTAAAATATCTAGTGTAATTTTGAAGAAATTTTCAGGCATCCTACAAATCAACTCAATGAGGTTGATTAGCAATAAAAAAAAATGAACGCGGCGAAGCCGCGGGTACAGCTAGTAAATAAATAAATATATGTGTGTGTACTAGAGTACACAGGTAAGAAATGAAACTTCTTTAAGACATATCATTTTTCTACTATTTGCAACTTCACGAAAATGGGATAGATAAGGCTTAGGGCTTAATAAAAACATTTTTTTCCGTATTAAATTAAAGCTATTTTATTATTATAGACATGCATACAATTAATGAGTAATTTATTTTATCATTGTTCTTATTATAATATCATAAATTGCTCTTGTTGTATTTTTACATTGCTACAAAATTTCTCCCATACGTCGATAAAGAAGTTTCATCAAAAAGTAACATGGCGCGTAACCGAAAAACGTGACGATTTTTCTACAAAATTTCTCCCATACGTCGGTAAAGAAGTTTCACTTCAATAAATAACGTGTGTAACAGGTGCGGAGTCGCTGGGCGCGGCTGAGGTGGGGCGCGCGGGTGGTGGGGCGACGGGGGCGCGCGCGGCGTGGTGGGGCGCGGGCGCGGCGTGCGCGGCGGCGCTGGCGCTGGGCGGCGCGCTGCTGCACGCGGCGCTGCGCCACCGCCGCCTCGCCGCCTCGCTGCTGCAGCTGGCGGCCACCACCCGCTACGACAGCAGACGCGGGCAGGCCACCATCGATCATGGTACGTTTCGTTAGTCAACTGACAACCGGTCCTATCTCAATTTTGACAACTTTACAGCATGAAGAAGATACTTGTTTGAATCATTAATATAGCATCTAGTATATTAAATAAAAATACGAAGTTTTTAAATATTTTTATTGCACTCATGTTATTAAAAAGAAAAGTAGCATTAAAATATGCTTCCTTCTAATATAAAAACGAGATGGGACAATGTAAGTCAACTTGGAACAAAAATTGAGATAAGACCGGTTGCCAGTTCACAGTAGATTTGTTGGTTGTTTTGTAGAAGACTTTTTTGTAGTTGACTTTTTGTAGTTGACTTTTTTGTAATCAACGTTTTTGTAGGCGACTTTTTTGTAGTCGACTTTTTTGTAGACGACTTTTTTGTAAACGACTTTTTTAGTGTACTTTTTGTGGCTGAATTTTTTGTAGTAAATTACTTTACGCGTACAAGAGTAAAATTTGAAGGTCGCCATCGATCATGGTACCTCAGTTGATTGAATGTTGACGACAGCGGTTACAGGGCTATGGTGGTGGTACGCACATCACAAGCACTCGAACGTTCTATTGCAAATTAGCAGGCGCGCGCGGGTTACGTCTCGAGACGGTTAATTGCGAACTGTATTTGCGTATATAAACTGTAAATAGCAGGCGTGCATATAAAGGAAAGCGGGTAGGAATAGAAAATATGTAGGTATACTATTGGCGGAAACACTTTTTGTAGTCGAATTTTTTGTAGTAGCTTTGACACGAACAACTTGTTATAATTGCAACAAGAAATAATGATACTGTTATCCGTATAAACTATAAATGATAGTTGTTATAAGTTTTCCTTAATAAATAAACTATATTTTTGTTTATTTAAAATTTTAATTCCTCATGCTATATCAAATTTAAAATTAAAAAATACAGTTATTCCACAATAATTATAAATGTTCACTTCGTTTGACAGCTCCCTTGACTGCCTATTTTTTTAAGGAATCTCTTTAAACCCATGTAAAATTCTGTGTGTCCTTTTGTATTAATACTTGGTATGTTTGACGTTGTTTTTATTTTAAGAAAATGCACTCACACGTATATGCCTTTTGTGAAGAGAAGCTGTTCCCTCAAGAAGATTCTGCGCCTTATAATAATAATCCGAACATTAAAAAATTACATAAGTTCACCATTACTAAGTATTTTTGTTTATTCCAGACGACGACGATGTACCTCCAATCCACGGATTCTCGGACGACGAGCCTCTGGTCATAGCCTGAACGAAATGTGATAAACGATCTTGTCATCGGTACATAGCTACGGTTGTATAACACATATTGTATTTGAATAAAGAAAAAAATTTTTTATCAAAATTAAAGAAAAAAAATGTTTTATAAAAAATCAAAAACGGTTAAAATATTTTTAGTTGATGAAATTAATCATATTATAATTTTTTTATCCAAAGTTGAATAGTTTTTTTTTATAAATATTTCGTTTGTAAATGACATGACATGAAAATTAATTATGAAAATTAAATAACTATTACATAAAGCTATATAGTTAGTTATTATTGTGTATTTTTTTAGTTATGTGTATACAATACCTAGCTATAGTACCGCTTAGTATTTCATATTTATTATCTGTATTACATGTTGTATAAGGAAGTACACTTTTATGCATTTGTCATTGTTTATTGTGGTTGTAGAAAAAAAACATAGCAGTTTGTATTTATTAGTTTTTTGAAATGTAGTACATATATTAAAATACTAGACATAGCGGTAATTTCACGAATTAACCACACCCATGTTATTTTAAATATAAATGCTCAGAGTATTAATATTTTGTATGATTTTAGTTATAGTCTATTTACGTTATAGTGATGAAAACATTGTGAACGTAGAAGACATAGTTTATTTTTAATTTTAAGTTTTTTTATAAATTGTCAAAAGTACACATCTATTAGTAAATTGAATTTTACAATGTAATACGACAATATTTTTCCTTTTAGTCAAAATAACAGCTGTATTAAATGAATATGAAAATTAGAATTGTTAATTTATTTTAGTTTAAAATATGGCTGTTATTCATAAGACTTATGAATGTTATTTTTTTATAAATATATGATTTTGAAACAATCTTTGTATCGACGTTTTTTGCCTCAAGTTCGACACCAAAGAGAGTTGTATAAAGTTAAGATATACAAGTAATATTAATTATAAAGCCGAGTATAAATAGACTAAACAAATATAATCGTATGTATGTTAATTTGACATTTATTTAATTTAAAAAGGCAGTCATTTCAAACTCATAAGTCAGACGTTTCGATTTCATAATATGTAAAAAATATTTTCTGTTCGTTTGGTTTATTTATACGAGTGCATTTAAAGTTTGTATTACAGTGTTGAACTAACGTTACAATGTAGTGTAGATCTCGACATTCCCAATGTTTCGTGATTTAGATTTATTTTCTAGTTCCTATAGTTATTTTTATTTTCAGCTTCATTTGATTTTGTTTTGAAATATTGAGCATTTTATGAAAATTAATACAGTCATGACTTGACTTTATTAGATAATTAGCATTAATATGTTCATGCGTGTTAAATTTCATCTAATGTTGTGACCACAGACGTTTTTAAATTATAATAAAATTAATAAAGTGTAAAGGAATCTAATTGGTCTTTCATTTAAAAAGATATAACAACATTTTCATTTGTTTATTTTATTCAAATTACAAAAATTATTAATAATATTAAAAATAAAATAACTAAAACCGAAATAACCTAATAGTAACGGTAAAGAACTTTGTCAGTAACAAAATGCCGCCAATTTTATGGTATGCACAATATAATGAACACAACGAAAAATGTTAACATATCAAATTAAAGTAACACTCAAATGAAAAAGTTTCAGTAGTTTTCATATAAGTTATATTAACATCGGAATATCTCAAAGTTATAAAGCCTTATGGCACCATATTGCTAATATTATTTAACTGTCCTCTTGATATTGATATTAGTTTCATCCTGCGCCACTACTTAAAAACAAAATGAAAATGGCGACTGTTTGCTAATTCAACTTAGATAAAATAAAATAATAATACTTGGTTTATTAAATCTGTAGATCTTTTAAAGCTGAGATGATCCATTCGTAAGTTGGTAACAGTACAACAACGCTTTCTCGATACACCGCGACCCCTACTATTGATATATGATTTCCTGTTTTGCACAAAAGAGGGCCGCCTACACCTGTCTAAAAAGAATTAGTTGATTAGTTATAAATTTATAAAGTTTAAATACAATAATTATAATAAAAAAGAAGTAATAAAGTATTATAAATATTCGTGAATTCGATTAATTATTATTATAGTTTGGTTTCACTTTGTTCTTTTTTCTTCAATAAGATTGAAGATGCATGCATCAGAGCTTAAAGAAACAAACATTTGAGCAGTCTAAACCTTAAATAGTAGCTAAACAACATTACTTTACATGTGAACGTTAACTATACATTTACAAAAAAAATAGAAAGATTCTAATCCATCTACATAAAAGAAAATGATTGTATGTTTGTTCTCTATCCTCCTCGTTCCTAAATAACTGACCCGATTCCGATGAAATGGATGGATGGTGGTTGGTTCCTTGGGCAAAAAATAAAGATTTTTCTCTAATAGAAGCGAGAATAAGTATCGAGTTAAGGTATATTGTAAGTATAGTAGTAAAACAATAGGCAATAGCTTATCAATCATGCTTACCACAGTTCCACGAGTTTTCACTGAAGCACAGAATGCTCCAGGTGGTATGTTGATATCAGGTGAAGATATCTTGTCTTCGCAATCCCGAGGCGTGAGTATAGTCGCGTGCTGCCAGTGCGGTCGCGGTTGTAGAGCTATAACATATGGCAAAGTACAAGTTACAACTTTTTTTAACTTTTATGTTCTATAATAATATACTCGTAATAATTACACTTTAGGAGACTAGAAACGTGTATTCGACATTAATGAAATGTCGACGTGCACCAAATGTTACGGGCAGAGCAGTGACTAATGTTGAAAACTTCGAGAATAAAGTATTTTGCCATTTATGAATAAGCGTTTAGTCCTATAAATTATGAGCCATAATGTTAAATAAATAAATAAATAAGCTTTTATTTCTTGCGCCTTAATTACAGAGTTTACAGAGTTTTATATTTGTTTACTTAATAATATGTTCAACTTAACTATATGTTCTTTTTTTTTTTTTTTTTTTTTTTTTTTTTTTTTTTTTTTTTTTTTTTTTTTTTTTTTTTTATTTTTTTTTTATTTTTTTTTTTTTTTATTATTAATTTTGTTTTTTACTATTTTTGTTTTTTATTGTAATTTTTTTTTTTAATCATTATATTTATATATATTCCTATTTATTTTGTTTTGGCTGCAAGCACCGCTCGTGCGGTAAAAGCCTCCTCCAATTGACGCCACCTAGCCCTATCTCTAGCTTCTCTAGACCACGTAGCACCGACTAGTTTTACTAAGTCGTCGCACCATCTTTTGTGGGGTCGCCCCGGTTTGCGCTTCCGGCTAATTGGGTACCAGTTGGTTGTAGTTTTGGACCACCTTTCATCCGACGCTCTTTGTATGTGTCCGGCCCACTTCCATTTCAGGTGAAGTACTCTTTTAACTGCATCTTTAGCTTTTGTACTCTTCCTGATAGCGCTATTTTTTATTTTGTCGTTTAATTTATGTCCCACGTAGCTTCTTTCTATTCCTCTTTGACATATTCTTATTTTTTCGAGTGACTTCTCGGTGAGGGCCCACGTCTGAGAAGCGTATGTGAGACGGGGAAATAAGCAAATTTCCATAGCTTTGGTTTTTAATCTAGTTGGAAGCTTACTTTTGAAGATCTCTTTCATTTCCCAGTATCTGTTCCATGTATTTTTTATTCTCCTTTCTATTTCTTTTTCTGTGCAAGCTTTAATAGATATCAAGTGGCCTAGGTATATGAACTCTTGGGTATATTCGAGCTTAGCAGAAAAAATTGTCAATGGTATCTCTTGTCTATTTGTCATTAGCTTAGTTTTGTCTTTATTCATTTCTAGGCCAGCTTTTTTGCTTTCTCTACAGAGTGACTCTATCATATCTTGTATATCATGTGGGGTTTCTGCGAGTAATACGATGTCATCTACGAATCTTAAGTGGGATAAATATTTTCCGTTTATGTTAAGGCCTTTATTGCTCCAGTCTAATTGACGAAATATTTGCCATAATGTTATCATTATATAAAGTTCTAAAATAATGTAATATCATCATCATCATCAGCCCTTTTTAACATCCCACTGCTGGGCACGGGCCTCCCTCAGTACGAGGGGGATCAGGCCATAGTCCACCGCGCTGGCCTAGTGCGAGTTGGCGGACTTCACATGCCTTTCGAAAACTTGTTAGGTTTTCTCAGACATGCAGGTTTCCTCACGATGTTTTCCTTCACCGTAAGACAAGTGGTAATCATGATATAAATGATTCGCACATGAAAATATCAGAGGTGCGAGACCCGGATTTGAACCCGCATCACTCGGTTATCCGAGCGACGCGTTACCGCTGGGCTACCACTGTCTTACAACCAATGTAATATACGTACTTATTATAACTCTATCATTTATGCAAGTTGATGTAAGACGGTAAAAAGCATATCATGTTCAAACTCGCACAAATTCATAGAACTTTTAAAGAGGTATAAATACTCTCAAACTCAAACTTTCGTATTAATTATAAAATTAATTGCGTAATGTGTAGGCGGAATTCGGTAATTAGTACAGCTTTTCATAACTTCGAAATCACCTCAGGGATATGACTGGATAATTAGTTGGAAGTAAGGTTTAACAACATTTTTAGAATTTTGCCTATCTGTCTGGCTGTGATTGTATCACGCAAAAACCGTTGGACAGATGTTGATGATATTTGGTATGATAATAGCTAGCCTATTTTAAAATATAAGGGGTAAAGAGCAAAATATGAAACGAGATTTTGATTTTCAAGATTTTGCACCAATTCTTAAAATGTTTACTGAAATTACCAGTGAAATAAGTAGTTTGTATACGATTTGAGTACTTTGAACTCGAATTTAAAGGCAAATAAAGCGGATGCATCATGCAATGGTCATAATGAGTGCGTTCTATTGTGCCTAAATGATTAGGTAATATGTCCAATCCCAATGAAATTATGTCAGTTGCCATGTTCACATTGTACCTACATGTTTTAATGTAGTAGGAAATACGATTATAGATAGACTTTGTGTACATTCATAGGCATTGTAAATTACCTATTTTAGTAATTAACTTACTTATCTAAATACTATAAATACGCCCTATTTTACTATAATTAGTCATAAACGTCGAAATATTCTTTATTTTTTACCGAAGTTTCTAAAGAAATTAATAGGATATTAGTTATTTATTATGATATCAATTTGTTATTGCTTAACAGTAAACTAGAAATAGGATGTTGTCTCAATAAAACTTGCTTATTTTATTTCAATTATTTCAAGATTCGTATTTGCAGTTTCCTCTATAATGTAGAGTCTACACCACACTTCATCAAAATTGGACCAGCCGGGCGTGAAAAAGTAATAAACAGACAGAGAGAGTTATTTTCACATTTATAAGTTAGAGGATAAATTAAGGTATATCAATGCCACGAGTTTATAACATCCAATCAATTAGAAAAATCATATACATACGTAGATTTTAGATTTTTTTTATGATTTAGTAAATTTCAAATTATTTTAGTGTATTACTAATATATCTATTGCTGTAGAATATATCATAGAATGTTTTTTGGAATTTTATATATTCTTGTTGCCTCTTACCTTGATCGTATCCACCCCATCCGACAAAATAGCAGCTATCCCCGATGTGTGAGTCCCCAAGACACGCTGGTTGAACTTTAGGATCTATTCTCAATGGACGTTTCCAATGCTGTCATAAAAAATGCGATTTAGTTTAATCGTAAAATGTTAAAAGTCAACATATATAATACAGAATCGAATATGTTACATTTTATATTTTTTGAAAATGTTATTGAAATATTTATTTTTACTGATTGTGAGGCCAAATTTATAGTTTCAAAAATTTTTGTCTGGCTGGTTTGTTTGTGCCTCCTTACTAGAATAGAAAACAACTGCTTTTGATGAATTTTGGTATGATGATAGCTGCAGGTCATCCAGATCAACATTTATACCTAAGATATTTTTATTATGGGAAAATATCTGTGTGAAATCTATACCTACTAACCGGTAACATGTACATAAGGACAAACCCGAGCGCTTTGATTATATACATGTATATAATCTAAGCCCGAGCGGAGCGAAAATGAGGCGCTAGCATTAAATAATTTATGACTTTTCATTTTGTATTGAGAAAAATCAACTAAAATTAATATCATGTATTTTCTGTATAAAACTCAGAATCATTGATTATTATCATTATACTTCTATTCTTAATAACATATAAGGATAAAAGGGCAACTTTATCATATTCAATATCATAATATACTTATATAACTCAACAATACACTATATTGCTTATTACCAAAATAGCAAGATTATTTGCGAGATCTCCAGCACTGAATTGTTTATGAACATGAATAGTAGACATTCGCTGCTGTGAATTCTCTCGATCTTCCTTTAAGTCCCACACACCACTTATTACAGTAACTTCCCCAACTGCTTTTCTAAAAAAATATTGCTGTTAATATTTTAATATAAGTTAGAAAGTATGGAAAAATATTTCTTAATAACCATATATTGTCAAAAGAATCCTTTAAGTTGCTACGTGTATTAGAGTGTTATAGTACCTTAGTGGTTCTTTTGAAAACTACAGTACGAGCTTAGGTCGACTTTACAAGCTTTTGTAATATGGAGATACGAAGTCACTGTAGGCTTGAAACATGCAATTAATAAAGTATGTATATTAAGGTATTTACTTAAAACAGATTATGAAATACTTTGTTGTAAATAGTAATTGCGCAAAAGTCTTGCTATATAATAATTTTCTTTTGATTTTTCATCAAAACCAAGTTAAAAATAAATAATCTTCAAACCTGTGAACACAATCAGCCGCGGTGACAGCCGCTCGAGGGTGCACAATTGTTGCGTAGCACAAAATACTCTCGGGATTTTTCGTTGCCACGACAATTGCAAGCCACGGGTCGCATCCATTTTCTGTTTCGTCTTTTTCTAAGGATAAAATAAAATACAAACATAGTAATAAATATAGAATATAAAATATATTTAAAGTGGTAGAAGATTTTTTTAATATTATCGTTATCAGTTCAGTGTTTGTTATAAAAACTATAAAAATATTAAGCCCTCATATTACTCACCAGATTGTAACGTGTTCTTGACAATTTTCCCACAACGTTTGTATACTTGTTGCTCCACATCAATAGAGTCGATATATTCATCATTAGAGTTTATGACAGACAATGATTGATCCATTGATTCTTCTTCATCATTTTCATAAAACCGTTCCGTAGTTGTTTTTCTTACGTATCTGTTTTTATTTCCTACTAAATTGATGAGCTTAAATCCTTGTAACACGTGAAAATCTGGAGTAGAGTGAAAATTTATTGTTTGGCTTTCAGAATGCTGCGTTGTATCGACTCTGGGTGTCGTCACTCGCATCGATTTGCGTCTTATCGGACGAGGTTTGTTTGTAGATTGGACGCCTTCACAAAAAAAGAATGTAAATTTAAATTACATTTAAATAAAAGCCTTAAAAAAGAAATAAAGTAAGGGAAAAGTAAATATTCATGTACCTAATCTTGGATCAAAAGTAGAATATCCTAAAGGTATATCACTTTCATCATCATCAACTTCTTCACTGACCTCATCGGTATCGTCATAGTACGAGTATGTTAAACCTTTTCTTATATTTCTGACTTTCCAACTGGTTTCTTCTTGTAATTTCCCATTTTCTGAATAAATACCAACTAGTCCAGGTCTTGGTAATTCTGCAGTATAGTCGTCAACATAATCTGGACTCTGATAGTCTTGGCTACTAGGTGTACTAGGAATTCTAAATTTTGAGTTTTTTACATTCCAATAAGGATCAACATAATCTGGCGTTACAATTTTAAGAGCGGGATTATTTTTTTGAATTTGAGAGTGATTTCGTAGTAATAAAGCATTCCTTTGCCTTAAAACCGAACTTAGTTTGTCGCCGGGTTCAGAACGCTTATAACGTTTCACGAAAGTATCAAAAGTATGTGGATATCGAATTTTAGATGCTGCTTTGGTGGGTAAAGGAAGTATGCAACAAATTTTTTGCGTCTCAAAGGTAACTTTTCTAGGGTATGATCTGAAATATATAATTACCTAGTTAATTAGTTTTAGTTCTTCAGTTGTAAATATTAAAATTTTAAGTTTTGTAATACTATTATGTATTCCTTATTAATTAAAACTTACCCTGGCATATTCACTATACCATTTTTGGTGATGCATTCGTGTTTCATCATAAATGTGCAGATACTTTCAGATTCAAATTGTTTCTTCCCTTCATCAAACCATACTTTGTCATGAAATTTAATTGTGTTTGGCTTATATATATTTTTACTATCATATATTTTAGAGTCATTAAATACAACAGTCTTTGTATAATTGTATATTTTATCTTCCCATAAAAGGTCGTTATTTTTGGGAAAAATAAACCGAAATTCATCTTCATTACTGTGAGTTTTATTATTTAGAAGATATGTTTCATTTTTCTTGATAGAGTTGTTATAACCATCACTTACTTGTATGTTAGTTGAATTTTTTTTTATATAACTGGTATTGTTTAATCTTATTGGCGTGGCCAATTCACGTTGATCTTGAAAATAAATAACTATCGGTAATATTTCACCTTGATTGAGGAAGGATTCTATTTCAGTTATATTATCATTTATTTCTTTCGTTGAATATATTTCATTATCCTTGAACACAACTTTTACACTTTCATCAGTATCGAATTCGTTAACATCATCAAATTTTGGTTGCGGTGGTTCAACTTGCTGTAGTTTTGCAACCTTTTCATGAAGCCACCAAAATTCTCCGTTTATTTGTGGCGACACTGTTTTTAATAACAATAGAGCTATAAAAAAATACGAAAACATTTTAGACACGTTTTAACGTTACGAATACAAATGAAAACTGCGTATAAAAGGTGATAGGTTAAATTTAAAAGCACAGGATGTTGCAACGAGTGCATCTATTAGCGAGTTGTTTCAATAATTGCCGGCTGTTAGTATGCTTGTTAGTCCGCGACAATTATGATTGATCAGTGCGTGGAACTCGCACGCATTGTGACCAATTTGCGGTCAATTACTGAAACGCTCCAAACTTAGAAACAGGTACAGATGAATGATTAATGTGTTATGAGGAACTTTAATTTCGTAGTCTTATATATACTTGCGAGTATATAATATACAATACATATTTTTTCCTGCTTTTATCTTATCCTCTTATTCACAACCCAGATGGATAAAAATAACCCATAAACAAGGTATCGTCTCCACCCATTTAAGTGTTGTAATTTGTTTTGTAAATACTTTCTTAGTATTAATAAAGGTAATATGTTTATTCCCAATTTAAAAATTAATCCGTAAACTTTCAAACACGAATAGAGAGGAACACATTTTCGTCAACGCCTGTACTGCACGGTGGAATGGTAAATTAATTTAATTACAATCTGATTTACTATTGTGGACATTTAAAAATAAATTTCAAATAGATTTTTTTTTATATGGTTTGTATGAGGTGGAGTCTAAAAATATATAAAATATAGTTCAACTTATTTCAAAAAAAATGTATGCTTTTAGACCATGAGGCTTGTTCTCCTAAGTATTCAGTAGTATGCAGCTGAACAAATACCACTATTAAAGTGTACTATGTAGATTAAAAACAGTTTACATTTTGATAACAAAAGCTACAGTAAGAATACATAACCATTCATTAATAACCTTTGATATCGCATAAAACGTTCCATTTGCAGATGGATTCAACGAATAAATCGTATCAATGTTATGTGGACTCTTTTATTCACTTTAATTTCGGAATCCGTCATTGAAATACTTCGATCAATATATTGGTGTAAAATACAAACATGCAAAATACTAAATGTTTTTACTGATCATCATGACTCTTCTACCCTTCTAGGAAAGAAGAAGCCTCTGAACTGAGCAGAACTAGCTAAAGAAACTAGCTAAAGAAACTCAGTGGTACTTTGTTATATTTTTTTGTCTTAAACTTCTTATTAAATTGAAATTAACAATAATAAAATGTATCCGAATCTTGCTTGAAATTTTGGATAAAAATAGACTGGAGATAGATTTATCGCTATTAAATATCTTGTTTAAAATACAACTGTTATAGAATATGATATTGGTGCGAGTTACATTACCATTCTAACCTTATCATTAAAAAGTTACAATTCGTCATTCATACTTTCAAGAAAGATGATTATATGAAGTTTGACTAAAGTAGGACTATGGTTAACTTTTATTATGATTTTTTGTTATTGTTACATTTTTTTATGATCTCTGTAAATATACATACTTTATCGTTTTAAATATGGGAAAACTAAGTAAAAAGATATAATACACTAATAATGTCTTTTATATATTATCAACTAAAGAATATCATAATACTCATATACACGTACACGTTGATGTTATGTGTGACAGAAGTGGTGTGTTTATTCAAAAATCATAAGAACAATCAAAGTAATTGATTTCAGAATATATAAATGCTAAGCGAATGTTATTTACTCATTACTTCTCGAATATCAGAAATGACACAGTAAGTAGCAGGTAAAATAAATGTTGTTATACAGAAGTTTATGAGTAATAACCTACTAACCTACTTTTAACTTATTTTTAGAATTATACTAGATTAATATTATGTATTCTGAGACAGCTCCTTCAATAGAAATAAAACGTATTACGAGTATTTACTATATAGTTGTATATTCAATTAATTATTATAATATAAATAATATAATTATAATTTCAAAGCATAAAACTTGCCAAATACGTTTTCCTAATTACGATACGTCTAAAAAAGTTATTTAATTCGTGTATTTATACAGGATCTTTCAGTAGAGTTTTCATTTTACAGCCGATGGAAGTTAGGCACTTCAGAACTCACCGTGCCTTCCAAATTGATTTCGTTTGAAACTTTAAACTGGAAAAGCTAAGAACTGATAACTTCATTTTCAGTTCGCTTTGCTAAAAATACATCGCTTTTAATTATGCAGGAATGAGAAGCGAATTTCTCTTTTATCCTTGTTTGTATATTTAGATGTTAAAAAATGATTTGTTCTAAAGGGAAGCTTACAGTTATAAGTATGACTTCGGCCATGTCTTATGTATTGTGATCCATAAATAGGGACGTTTACATTTACTATGAGTCTAAAATAAGCCCAAAATCGATTAGACAATTTTAATTTTTAAGGTACTACTTCTTCGAGATCCTTATCACAGTTTACAGAAGACATCCGACTATTTATTTGTTTTTACTTTTTATTATTTGCTTAAAAGAATTGTAAAGTAAAATAGAAAGAAAAATATGTAACTAAACTATAATTAAATTGGTAAAACGTATATTTTATACAATGACTGCAAAATGATGTGGAAACTATTTCTATATTGATTGGACCGTTCAATAATGCGGTGCAATCGGCAATCTACGTTACTCTGCTCACTGATGTTTTAAAAGGTAATTTCCAATAAATTATCTTCGATAAATGTGACTTTTCACCTTTTCACAATGAAACATGACATTCATAAAACAGAGTTAATGCACTTTATAGTTCAATAATACAATTGTATTTATGAGGTGGTTGCCTGGTTTAGTGGGAAATGAAGATAAGATTAGATAGTATTTTCTATCTTTATGTCCAAAACTAATATTCGGAAAGCAATTTTGTATATTTGATACATGTTTTGCTTGATTTATTAATGTAAACTTAACAAATCTAACTTTAAAATTCGTTAGCTATCCTCGGAGTACCGCAATTTAAATTACGTGTATGAGTCAACAGTATTTAACTATTTATTAACATTCTACTCTTAGCACTTATTGACTATGGCCCGATATCTGGCTATAGTCTAGCTACTACCAGAACTAATACAGCAAACCCACCGGTTTTTCAGACTTGAAATCTATTTTAAGAACTAATTAGCTTTTCTCGCAATGGTTTTCTTCACCGTAAGCCAATCATGACTTGATGAAAACTTTCTAATTATAAGCGGGCTTCGATATTGATTTAATTTCGATTACAAATGTAAAATACTTTTTGCTTTTTACTTCCCGATACAACACTAAAGCTCTCTTAGGACAATAGTAAGAGTAGTTATCGATTTTATAGATCAAGAGAAACTCTGTTCATCTTAACAGTGGATGTAAAAAGACATATTAATTGTTCTCGCCGTCATTAAATTTGGACTTCTATAAAACGTACCTAAATAGCGCCCAACGCTTTTTATTTCATATTTTTTTTTTATTATTTAAAAAACCTATACAAGAAAGTTTGTAAAAAATAAAGGTTCACCTGATAAATGTGTAAACAATAAGTATTCACCTAAGTGAAAGATTTACAGTAGCCGTCATGAAGTAAATTTAACCGAGAAACAATGTAGCTGGTCTAGTTAAAATACGGCTCGGACGCGTTCACTTCGAGCGAGAGATTTGCGAGGGATATCCCTACGAAAGTAGTTTTCGCAATTTTATTTTTAAATTCTGAAAGTGATATAGCGCCTACTTAAAAACTTTCTTCTTTAAAGTTTTATTAAAAAACTAGCTCCACCCGCATTCCAAGGATCGGGAAACAAATTCTTAGATAGATTCACGTACAGTGTGATGTTTTATAGCGAATGTTGTAACGGTTAGTTCAGATTTCTCAGAAATGAGATATTTTCCAGTGTTAAAAAGTATTCTATATCTTGACCCATATAACCAGCTATCATCATATCAAATTTAATTTAAATCTGTCCATTAATTTTCTATTGATTCGGTCACAGGCAGACAGACAGACGGACAGACGGACAAAAATTGTAAAATCTATAGATTCGGCCTCTGTATAGTATTGTATTATAATAATAATTAATAAATATTAATTATTATTATAATACAATAATAAAAAATAATTAATAAATTTTCCAAAAAATATTCAATATACACATTTGAGTAAGTTACAATTTTATTATATGTATAGAAAAAAAAACAGTTCTATAAAGTATTTTCCATACATAAATATTTCAAAAACATTTTTTCTTTCCTCCACTTAGTAAGCATTTATTATTTACCCATTAATTCGTAAGTACAAATATTTGGGAGAGAGAAGGCGTTGACTTATTTTTATTTAGTTTTTATCAAGCCCTTTTATGTTCTATCTAAGTTTTACTTAATTCTTTAAAAGCTAATCAGATGACACTTTAAAAAATGTTCTTGATTCCGACTAACTTATACAAAACAATGCTTAATGCAGTTTCATTTCAATAATCGATAACTTCTATTATATTAGAGTAGGAATGATTTCTAAATCAAATTCACTTTTGAGCATTCACAGTTCAACCAATTTTATCTGGTGATGAATGACCACGTTGCATACGTTAACGACCGCAAATATTTAGTTTCGATTGCTCTGGAATGGCGGACCGTAGAGCTTTGTGATGTTAAAACTGCATCTACATAATTGCTTCGCTACGGCCAGTTCTATTTAGATAGTGTTCGATGAATTAACACTGTCGTTAAATTGAACCTACCAAATTATTTAATGGGAAATTATGAATGAAATGAAAATACGAGTGTGCCAAAACATTCATGATTTCTGATTCATTCAATTGTGAAAAGATATTACTATTTAAATCTATCTACTAATTTTGTCTATTATACACTACTGCAAGATTTCTGGACCGATTACTGATGAGACCATATTAGGAGCATAAGTACTATAAGATCAATTTCAAATAAAATAAGGATTCCTCTTGGATGATTAAATAAAATTAATCGTTATCTAGTCTAAGGCTTGGGAGAAGAATGGATGGTGCGAGCGTAACATATGACAAACTTTGTATTCATCTTGTTCTCAAGATCTTCACTGGTTACACGCTGAAGACACTCTTCATTTGTAGTAGTGTATAGATTTTACTACGGTGAAAAGACGCAAAAGCTTGTATTTGCTGTTGTATTTGAGCCGATTATTATATTATTCTTTGGGATTAAATATTTTTCAGAACATTGCATATAAATTTTACTTACTTACTTAGAAGAGGAAGAAAATACTTATAATAATTTTAAAATTTGCCTAAGAGAATTTGAAAATTATTAGTTGCATTTAACTTTAGATATCAGTGCTCTTTATTTTAGCTATAAAGTATTTCCAATATGATGTTCTAACCATTTTAATATTTAAACTACGGGCATTAAAATGTACACTTTTAAGTACACTTGTAGGCCGCTCAACTGAATTCTAAATACACGGTAGTTTAGCGGTAAACCGCAGTTGCTACAACGAAGTCCCTTTAAATTCTCTCATGCGAAAAGGATTTGGAAAATGCTACAAACGACATTCGCTGCAATGGAGTTTAGACTTACCAAGAAATGAATAAAAGTTCAAATGGACCGCTGCGTTTTCTTCACATGTAAACTATGCTTTATACAATATTTTTCTGTTTGTTTCTGGTGTGGTTTCTGCCTGTACTGAATTTAAATAGCGTACTCTGTGAAATATGCAAGAGATATCGGCCTCATATAGTTTTATTTAAACTCGGTCCCCGAGTATGAACCGCGCAATAACTTTTTTAATCATATTTTTATGACACTCCGTGTCAAATGAATTTTTAAATTCCGCCTCGTATGCATGTTAGTAATGCGAGTTTGAATTGGAAAATCCGACTGAGCATCATGCTTAATAATGTATGGATAAACAAATAAGTACATAAATAGTATATGGGTAAGTAAGCTTTAGCGAAAATGTATTGTTTTCACTGATTTCAATGACCTTTCTTTTAAATGTATTATTAATAATAATTTTTATTTATAATGCTTAGTCTTATTGTGTGCAAATAAATATTTTGTTTTGTATATGTGTATTAGAGTAAAAATTAAAAACACACTTTTTAGTTTTATAGGCAGATAAAAATATTGTAATTAAATCTTACTTGCAGTATGAATATTATTTAATTAACAAATAAATACTTAAATACAATAGAAATAAAATATGTCATAACTTCAACTTTTTCTAGCTTAAAGAATGCAATCACTTGCAGTAAACTATAGTAATCCTCCATCTATTATATTTTTGGGAGCCCACTGAGCCTGTGATATACGAGTACCCGTAGAATAACTACGATTCGGTCACGGGATTACGAGCAAGGCCCTCTAGGGGGCCGTGCGGGTGAAATATCACTTCTGTGAGGCAACCTTCCCGAAACTTGACGCAATAATTACACCATATACAAACTTTATACAATTATTACACTTAACTTTGCAATCCAGGTAAATTATTGTGATTACGAAGTTTTACTTTATAGCCGAATGGAGTCCCAGGTAGTGCTTATAACTTAAGCTTTTACTTTTGTAGTAGTAATATAGTAACTGATTAGTGCTCATATACCATATTATATATATAAGACTAGTTACATTTCGTAACTCACATTGAAATCTCTTTAAAACATATCTAAAAATTACTTTTTATAACTTTTTCATAATTTTAAACTATAATTAAATAACAGAAACGTAAATAATAAATAACAAAATATGGTTATCAAACAAACTAGTTCGATGGAATTGGAAAACAACATCAATAAACTATAGAATATCCTATATTGCCTTTGAAGCTTGCCATGAATTAGTAATGTCTCGGTAAACAAATTGACAGTGCGGGTGTGAGATCAGCGCCTATATTACTGGCCATGTGTCTTGTTTGCTTGATTGTGCCTCGTTTGATTCCCCAAACACCTCAGTCTGATAGAGCCGGCTCTAGTTAACCAAACGACAAGTACATATAGGTATATACGTCTAAGGAAACTAACTGATAACTGAGCTTTATATATACATTTCTATATAGATTTAATTATTAGGTAATGATTTAATACATATTAAGAACAGTAAATATATACATATTTAAATCATATCATGTAAATGAAATAGAAGTGTTTGTATTAAATTTAAAATTAACAGCTTTATACTATATACATATAAAAATATATATATATGGTACGTACATAAAAAAAACAATTTTTAAAATTTTCGTCTGTCTGTCTGTTTGTTCCAGCTAATCTCTGAAACGACAGCGCCGATTTTGACGGCACTTTCACTTGCAGATAGCTCATATAATAAGGAGTATCTTAGGCTAATTTTATTTTAATAGAAAATAATAGAAGCCGTTTAATTTATTTTAACTTAAGCCCAGTGAATCGGGCCTAGTTAACTAGTATTTAATACGAGTACCATAAATAATGATTTATATTTAGCATCGTGTGACTGAGTGCAGTAATATGCCATGTCGTAAATCATATTTGAACTACTTTAGAATGTCTTTGCCGAAACACGCTATCAGAACAACGAGTTGTAATTTAATATGTAGGATTTAAAAAGTGCCACCATGAAATAATAGTCGACTAGTATTTCCGATATTTTAGCCATTCCACATTTTGCACGGATTTGTAGTAATTTAAATATTGATAGTTTTATTATTAAATAATTGGAAACATTTAATTATATATCATATACAAAATAAAAACGAACGAAAAAGATTACTATCTTAACTAACTTAACACAGAAGGTTATAGGAAAATTTAAAAAGCGCAATAGTGGTACAGGCACTTTGACTGAATGCTAGAAATACAAGTACACGTACCAAGATATAAATTTCGTTCAATAAAACAGCTTCCAAATCTCAACTTGTAAATAAAGCAGCTTATTTGCACCGAACTTGTTTGGTGTAACAGTGTTATAGATAGATGAAAGAGTGCTACGCGATATCCCCTACTACGAAATATGTTGTTAATACGAGTTTGTTTTATTTGTTTAAAACTTCATATTTTTCATAAAACTAATCATTATTATTAGAAATAAAAAAAAAAAACTGTGTGAATCTACGAGTGTGTGCGTGTATGTTCTTTACGTTCCAAAGACTGGAGATGAAAGTTACAGAAAGACTATAACTTTATTTTTGATGTCGCTGGGGAAACCCGTTATGGGGTCCTGTCGATACGTCAAACGACAGGTGAGACTCCTATCACTAAAACCCATAGCGGGAACCCTTCGCCGCAGTGTAATAGGGATGTGCACCTATAGAAGAAACCGATCAAAAGGTAAATTGAGGGGTAAATCGTCAGTGTAATCTAAAAACAAAATAAAATATTGTTAGAAAACAATCGTAAGAACTTATGCTAGCTGATGGATTATATAAAGTGCAAGCCGCGCTACTTTGAACAGAAGCTCTATGTATTTACCCAGTACAACCGGTATTTAGGATTTACTTAACCAACTGAATATTTCGAACAAAGCTCTACTCTTGAACGGGCTTCATGGTCATCATGGTAACCGAGAATTGGCCCAATAATGCCATGATTGTTTGTACTTCAATCATTTACTTTTTTCCAACCTAAATAGAATTTTATAATAGCTTAATGGGAGAAAATAACTTTTTTTTATTTATTTGGGTCAGCAAACAGTGTTCATAATAAAACATATTTACTAACATAATTTACACATTGCTAATCAGCAATAACCTTGAGAAATGGTAGTATATCTATACATCTATACATATGAATGAAATTGAGTCTGTTTTTAATTTCAAATTAACAGCGTTTTACTAAATGCATATTATAATATACTAGCGACTCGCCCTCGCTTCGCTCGGACTCTTCCCTGGATTTAGCACAGGCAAAGCCGCGGGATCTGCTAGCTATGCATATAAACCTTCCTCGTGAATCACTCTATCTATTAAGAAAAACCGCATCAAAATCCGTTTCGTAGTTTTAAAGATTTAAGCATACATAGGGATATAGGGACAGAGAAAGCGACTTTGTTTTATACTATAATAGTGAATAGTGATGATGCATATTACAGTTGACCATAAGTAGATACTTTTTCATTACAGGCAGATCAATATCTTTAAGTAACTATAAAACTATACATATATTACAACCTTGATTTTTATGACTCTCATTGTCAAGCTATTCATTACTTTTTTTCGTAATCTTAAATAGAAAAACTTTATGATTTCAAGGAAAAGTTATTGGCTGGCATTCATAATTATACTTATAAACTTGAAACATTGTCCAGCTCTTGATAACGCCAACTATGTACATAACTTAATAAAAAAACGTAACGATGAAACTTTCTATCCCTTTTTCTATTCTATTCTTAGAAAACCATACTTATGTTGAACATATTTGCGTGATGAAACCTCATCGAATCTTTCTTTAACAAAATTTCCTATTTCATGATGGAAATTTATAGTGTGCGAAAATTCCGCCTACAGATCGGTACGAAATGACAAACGTGCCTCGAGTACTAAGTTATGGGGCCCATGGAACGCCCCTAAACAAATTCATAAGTTTAAGTGGAAAGTTTGCTTACTAGTTTATGCTCTGTTTTATGGAACTCATATTGCTTTGACACTGGTAAGACGTGACTTTTTTGCTTTGTTCCTATTTCTTTCAAAATTCTATTTTCATAGTATTAATAATAAATAAGTAAATAATTTAATTCTTTGCATTCGTAATTCTTATTCTTTCCGTCTGTATGTCATAAGCATTTTATTCATAGGTCACTTTTTCCATATGACTGACATTTAATTATTGTATTATTTTCCTTTTTAACGTTAATTGAATAAAAAATCATAAATTAAAGAAACATATTTTTATAGTATACAATACTGATTTAAAATGCTAAAGGATGGAAATGAAGATCACAAAATTATAAACAATGTCCATGGAAGTATGTAAATTACCTTCAGGGCCTGTATTGCGGTTGTTGTTTAAAAATTGCATAATTTTATTTCAAATAACTGGAACTCACCAAGGGGACGATTTGCTAGTCTAAAATGCGTACGATAATATTTTCCGCAATAATAAACCGATTTCTATGTTAAAAATGTTTGTCGTTCTTTAGCTTTGGTATGCAAAGTGAGAAAGCTATGTAAATTATTTTGAATTTATTGATGCCGTTTTATAGGTACTTTTTGCTAAAATGTACTGGTTATAAAACGTAAAACTTATGGATATAATTCCTTAAAATAAAACTACTTATTAGAATTCTAACTACTTCTAGTTTTAATCATAGAGTTTTTATTATAAGCTTTTCAATCAAAGCATCTAATCATTTTTATAGACTTTTATAATTTCTTTAATACTTCCTGAGATTTAAGCAAATAAAATACTTTTTAAATCAATCTATCTTTTCAGGTTTTGTCGCGGATTTATTATGATTTTTGGTTCCCGACGTTTTGAATGCTTTACAGCAATCATGGTCATGGCTTTTAGAGGTCTCAAGTCATTAATAAAAAAATACCACTATGTAGAGACAAAGGAGAATGCAGTGGTTGTTATTACGTAATTTTTAATCTACTATTCGACTTGACAAGTGTTTAGCATATTTTGTATCAAACTTTTAATATTTTTAGTCTATCAATCTTTTAGTATTTTTCGAGCATATTTGTTTATTTCTATGTTTTTTAAAAGATATACTAAGAGTAGATGTTGTGAAATAGATACTGTGTGTGGCCGAAGTCTTAAAGAAGGAGTGGTGTTTGTTGGATCTATATCTTTGGTAAATGACAATAATAATTTATGTATTCATTTAAAAATGATGAATTTAATTCAATGCTTGTAATTGCAATAAAATTCAATACTTGAATTTATTATTTTCAGATTATATCGCTTGTGACATTTCTAACGGCTGTGATAACGCTCGTGACGATAGCCAGCTCAAAGAAAATGTACAATAATAATCCTAGTATCGCTATCAATTTGATATTTGGACTCGTCACGTCATGTTTTTCTACCTATCAAATTGTTATTTCTTCATTATTACTGTGGCAGGCCTTTAAGGTCCGTTTGTTCGTCTTAAAGTGTATAATGAATTCCTCTTAATTCACTTCCCTGTATGATTGAGCGTTTTATCTTTTCTTATTAATCAATCCACTTGCGATTGCCATTTAGATTTCATTTTTAATATAAGGTGTTTTCATTCAGGAATCAGTATTTTATCTTAATTTAGTAATTACATAATATATTAAAATGCCGCAGGGAAATGTACGTGACATAAACTGGAGTAAATAGCATCAATCCTGCAAGCAATTAAGATTTTTGTCCATTATTTATTATATTATTACCTTCTGATAATGTATTAAGGTCTCTTCAACATTCTACTGCTAGGAACAGGCTTCATCTTCATCTTCGGATCAGGCCAAAGTCTAGGCAAGTGCGGGTGGGTGGACGAAATGAGCATGTGTTTTGCTAACTTAAACTTGCTAGGTTCTCTCAGAAATGTAGGTTTCTTCTCTCTTTTTACCTTCACCGAAAGGCAACGTAATATTGGAAATGATCGACATATGAAAATATCAAAGGTGCAAGACGCAGGATTTGAACTCGCTTTAGTCGGTTTATCACGCGAGCACGTTACTACTAGGTTTCCACTACCGTCGTCTGGTAATAAAAAAATTACAATGAAATAATGTTTGTAGACAAAGGGCAACATATTTCTCTTGTCGCTATGGCACGTGTCCCACATGTCACTGCTTACATTGTACTTTCTGCTGTTCAGTGCGAAGGCAGCCGTCAGTTTCATCAAAAAGCATAATATTACCGCCGTAATTACAATGTTCATTGGCATTGTTTATGAAGGTATATTTATATTATTTTTATAATATCGGAAATTACTGAATATAAAAAAGTATGTATAAGTGTATGTTTATTGTTGCTTCACGCAGAAACGATTACGATTTTTAGTAACTAGAATATTAATCACACCTGCAAATTGAAATTTAAACTGAAGTGAAAAAAAATCTTAATTCTTATTATATATTTTAGTTTAACTATAGTAATACCATTTTCTTAATTTTTCAGTGTTTTTTTTGTGTAAGTGCATTGAAAATTTTATTTAATTAAATATAACTGTACTACACAATGGAAAGAAAACCATTTAATCGTAGTTTAATTTTGTTTCAGTGACATTTATTTACTTTGTTATCGTGATTAACAGTTTTTTGCATTCGCTCAATCAAGAAAGATATTTATAGTGCAAAGAAGATGCCCTGAAAGCTTATCCAATTTTAACAATTTTTTTCACACAAATTAAATTTTATATTATTTGATATATGTGTTAGAAATGTAATAGAAGACTAATAAACAGATCATTTAATATTTTTAAGGTTTCTTTTTAGTATATCGGTACAGTAGAAAAAGTGCGAAAAAGGCTTACGTGGTTGCTGGTAAGAATTCTTATGGGTCTTCCTATTTATATAAACGTGACATCTTGTTTCAAATAGATTGTAGAAATTTAGAAATTCAACATTTTGTTGTTGCTTCGTTGACTTTAATTTACTTTATCATTCAAAGGATCTTAGTAGACGAGATTTTTATAAAATACATCAACATATAAAAAGAGACTATAAATAAACTATCGCTTAAATAACCAAGCGCGAGTGAAAAAGATAAAATTATATAGCCGTTATAAAGTGCCAGCGCTAAAACTCGTGGATTTTCCGCAAACATTTTAACGTCGATCGTCCACTAGACTAATATTTTATCGCTTGTTGGTCTAATGCACGTAAAGTAAGTCCCAGATTTGAGCCCCGATTCGGGCCCAAAACATAATTGCGTTTTTATATCAAAAATGTTGTTTTAGTTTAATGCATTAGTAGAGTACTTGATACTTGTGGCTCCGCGTGGAATATCTCTTGCGCAGGAAGGACATTGGCTGAAGTGGCTGCAATCGGTCGGGAGCATAGATATATAATATCTAGGGTCGGGAGGACATTATTATTAAAAATTATAAAAGAAAAACAGTATATAGAAACTAAAAGATGATTCAACAACTGTTTTTAAAACTACCACTACCTAAACTATTGCCTCATTTCTCTTGTGTTTTAAATATTTTAAATGTAATTGTAAACTATAAACCAAAATAAATCTGAATCGAAATAATATGCTACAAGAAAGTTTATACTCCTAAAATTAGTCATATACGTATATATTTCACATATAAAATGAAAATTTATTATTATTGTAAATCTTCAAATGTATCTAAATAGTTTTTTAGTAACATACTATATTTCACTGTGAACTTTACCTTAATCACAGTGGACTACTACGTTTTATGACGTCATTTCAACCCGCTAAAACTTGTAGCTTTGACGTCAAATGACAAAATATAGTCTTCCATTTTTATTAAGTTTTCAAATATTTACTTTAAAACTTAGATTTCACAAGTTGTCCATATTCCTAAAATAATATATGAAAACTTAGAAAAGCTAGTGAAGGTACTAATAATTAAACCCTATGACTATCTATCGATTAAACAATTTCACTTCAGTAGAAAGCTTAATTTTTTAGAGAAATATGTAAAAGTGTGATAAGATATATAAATTAAATTTTATTTTATATATTATTATTATTTAGCTAATTTAATATTTCCTAAAATAATGAAAAAATACTAAAATCAGGAAGAAGTTCTACGACAGTCATTTTTCTCAATAAGAAAACAAGACGTATAATGAAATTGTGTATCAGTGCGGTGTGCATTAGGGGGTTACCCTATTCATTTTCTCTATTCATTCGGCCACCCTTCGTTGAAGATAAAATTACTAGTAATAGATATTTATTTATATTTCCTATTTTCTTATCTATGATGTTTTCGATGTGACCTTCTAATAAGGAATATGTGAAAGATTTTTAATAGTTTGTTTTCGTTCAAAAAAAAGTAGGCTTACGTAGTCATATATTACATTATTATATTGCAAATTTATATATAATCTTATGTTGCGCCACAAAACTTCGTAGAGTCCAAAATTTAGTGTTAAAATGGTAATATGTATATTGTATAAAGTATTAAGATTTTATGCATGTAAATAAGTAGTTTAAAATAAGTAAATAAAAATATGGACTTAATAAGGTAGAAAATAGAATGACATGTAATCTATTTTACCATTAAATAGTTAAACTAAGAGTAATTTATTATACGGGTAGTCTAATACTGTAGGAAAAAATGGCAGGAGTAAGTAAGGAATGTTAATATACAGCCGTTGAACGGAACAAAGGAAAATGATCTAGTCTACTTAATAGTGCGGTGAAAGAGAGGCAAAGAAAAGGCCCTTTGTGCCTGCATATTGGCGTTTGAGAGTCATTTCAAAAATGCTTGTAGGTTATTTGAAAAGGGCTCGTGGAGATTTCGGTTTACTTCCTTTAATAGTTGGAAATATATTTCGGTATGCGTATTATTATATTGTTAAACCTTTCGTTTATGAACCAGGTTACACTATTAAATGCCCTTTTGTTCATAAAAAATAATATATTGTTATAATATTAATAAAAATAATAAGGAATAATATAATGAAATGTCCATCCGACCAATTCGGGCCATGATGGTCAATTAGACTGATCCATATACACAGGAGATTATATTGTGTACACGCAGACAAAAGTGCGGTCTCTATTACTGTCACTCTCATGACCAGTGTGAGGTAAGGCGTAGGAACGACGGCTTTATCTCCGAGGTTCGAAGGTGAAAGCCGGCTTCTCAAGTTAACTAAACAAAAACTTAATGAATAAATTTAGTGCAACCCTTGGTCGAACCCAAGACCTCCAGATGTATATGACCTCAAGACCTGCAGCCGTACGTGGTAGTAATACTGTGTGATAAGTAAATACACAAATATTATCAATTAAATATATTTTTTAGATTGAGACCTACTATAACCTAAATTTAAACTCTTGACGTCATAGTCATACAAAAAAAAAAAAAGATTTTTTAACTTTAATAAAATGATGGCGATTCCATTTCAAAGAATAAATTCAATTAGACGAAGCGCCTTAGATACAAACTAAAAAGCTTTTTAAAAGAAACTGTTGGATGAACTGGAAAACTAGTTTACACAAGAGAATTCATTGTTATAAAAACATCTTTATTCACTTGGCTACTTTTAATCGTGCGTTAGCTTTGCAGACAGCAGAACTAACCTAAAGTTTCTGCTCTAGTCTGTTATTATTACCAGACAGTGGTAGCCAAGTGATAACGCGCTCGATTGGCTAACTGATTGATGCGGGTTCAAATCCGGGTCTCGCACCTCTGATATTTGCATATGTGAATCATTTCTACGAGTAGCATAATTGCCACTTGCCTTACTGTGTAAGAAAACATCATGAGGAAACCTGCAGGTCTGAGAGAACCTAGCAAGGTTTTCAGAAGACACGTGAAGTCCGCCAAGCCGCACTTGGCCAGCGATTTGTTTTCTTATAATATAAACTATATTGATTGTATTGTAAATTCAGAGTACACGATATTTAGTATCCTCTAATAATATTCAGTGTAGTATGTATATCATATTTGATTATAATTTTGTTTTCAACCAAAAATAATTCTAACAATTAACCATTTTTCATTTTAGTTCGAAAATATACAATCAATAAACTTGGTACAACACTGGACTCGAACCCGGGACCTCTAGATTTTTAGCCATATATGGTAGTGACTAAACCACAAACGAAACAAAATTAAAGGAATGTACATTAAGGAGATATTCTAGAACATTTTATAATGAAAAAATGATTACTTTTTATGACAGCATTATCTTCGTGTTCCGTATAATTCCTTGATGAAATTAAATTATATTATATCACCATATTGCTTTAATTTTGAATTCAGGAACCTCATCAAGCGTCACGTTTTTAAAGGCTATTAAACCACCCCTGTATTTCAGTAGACGCTATCTCTTAAGTATAGATTCAGGGTATATGAAAATATCTATACTAATATTATAAAGCTGAAGAGTTTGTTTGGTTGAAGGCGCTTATCTCAGGAACTACTTGTTCGAATTGAAAAATTCTTTTAGTGTTGGATAGCACATTTATCGAGGAAGGCTACGTCACATGGAAAATAATATGTAAAATAAAAAAAAACTTGTTTTAGAAGCGGCGGAAAATGCTAGTTATGATATAAAAGCTTAATGTGAAATATTAACTAGAATGATAATTTTTTCTAATTGAAAATAAATACATATTGTCTGCATTGTCTTATAATTTGGTGATTATTACAGAGTATTTGTGAGCTACAAAGGATCCATCCGTAAATTCGTACATCCATCCTCAACATTATTTAATAATAATTAGTAGTTCGGTTCACTTCTTATGTATATAAAAATCACTTTTAAATGTGTGAATATCAAACACTTATATTTTTCTGTGAATTAACTGGACCAAATTAAATCTTCATTTTCTATGTACTTTATCTCCAACACAGTAAATTCAAATAAAAGTTGTTCATAATGAATTTCAAATTCTGAGAAATGTATAATTAATTACAAATAAAGCTTTAGAGAAAGGATCTTTAGTTGTATTACCAGTATACGTACATTGTACAACCATTCTTACAGTTTTTATATTTTATTATATAAACAAAACAGTACAAAAAGATATTAAGGACGAAGCGTCTGTGAACTTATTGTTAACTCGATTATATTTTGTATAATCCAGTTATAAGTTGGGTAGCATTTTCAAAAAGGATAATATCTGTCTATAACGTAGGCTTTCGCGTCTTAACTCTTTTGTTTGGCTGAAACAATTTCGAAATAATCCTTCCTAATTTATAATTTGAAAGTGATATTTTCATCGTCCTTATGTTGCAAGAATAGAGAAATTATTTGAGGACAATTTCGGTAAAATTAGATAACAAGCTTCGTTTTAATTGGTATATCGAAAGGTTATTATATTTCAAATGAACTGCTATTACAAATGCAAAAGTTTTGTTTGTGTATATAATAATTGTAACACTATCCGTCAAAACGGCTTTTGTTAAAAGAAATGTTTGAACACAATATGTCCTAAGTGTATATGTTTTAATCTTGAGAAATGCTTTAACGCTCGCCACCTGCTACATAGGTGTGCAAACCAGTAGTACTACGCACTAAAAGTAAAACCCAATGAAAACTCTCCCATACGAACGGTTGCCTCCTAGTGCGTTTTCAGACATATAAGCTGAATCGCCGGACATTGTTACAAATAATTCTTTACATTGATTTTACATGAATATATCGCTAAGATGGATATTTTATTATGAACAGTCACAACAAATTAAGATAAATCTTGATGGCATCGAAGCTGTATTTAGTAAATAGATATTAGAGTTCATCTAGTTAATAGGTCTTGAGTCGCGCCCTAATTCCTTTGCCATACCAACAATTGGGTTAAGCTTGGATTAAACTTTAGTTTTCATTTATGATTTATTTCTCGCTGAACCAAATGCTCTGAGACTCTTTTAATCAACTCACTAGCAAATATGTATACCAGTTTAGTGTAAACTGTGAAATTTAAAGAGTTTTTTTAACGTATATCTACGAGCAATTTAATTTGACAAAGTGTAAATTAATTTTCGAAAATGCTTAAGGATATGATATTGTTAACATTATTATAAAGGTTGATAGCTTCATTTTATAATAATGTAATAGTAAGAAGTTTTAAAATAAGCTCATACAACATCTGTTGTAGAGAAAAATTTATACAATATTAAAATTAACTTCTCGCCTTCGCTACCAGCGCTCTACAGTTAATAATAAACAGCCACTTGTTTTCTGAAAATTTTGTATTTTAGCTATTATGTTAACTACTATAAACTATTGTATATCTACAAGGATTGTGCTTATGTAGTTTAGTTGGAGATTCTTCTATTTATAGTAATTTTTTAATCAATTAACAAATCTACGAAAAATTTATGACAAAGTTTTATATTTAATTGCTTTAAAACATTTTATACTTCTAAGTCATTTGGTCTATATTATTTACCAGATAGTAACTAAACACGTACTTGTATATAACAGGATTAATTAAAACAAACCAATGTTTACACGTTGCTTCCAATTACCTAAATATCGGATTAGCTATGTCTTTTTACACCGTATTATGATCTCGCCTATAAAGTTAAAATGATGAATAAAGTTAAATGATGAAGTTTGAAAATTTTTGTGACTTTTACGTAAAATATGGTACATAATGCATATTATATTATTCTTTTAATCCTTTTTAATAATAAGTAATAGTTATATCTTAGTATACTCGAATATGTGGAGTACTTAAGAATTATTTAAATACGTCATTTACATTATAATTCTTCATTAGTTATTGACATTTAATTTAACGGTAGATTTTTTGTAACTGTAATACTGCAACGAAATGAACTTATCGGTCTGAAGTTTAAAATTGCTTTATTGTTTCTGAAGTCAAATGAAAATCTATATTTTATTTTCCATGAAATATATAGTGAATGGTAGTTTATTAAATAAATAGACTTGATAACTTCTTATTATCGGTGTGAACGTCAGTTCACATTAAGGGTAGATAAACAGTTATTAAATACGACACTTCAGGGCGGTTACTACTAACACCCACTCGTCTACTGGCGCCATTGAGTCGCTGTGTGATGTGTTAAATGTTGATTGGTATAAGGTAGCTTGTTTTATTACCCACATATTATTGTTATTAGTCAACTTCTAAATATGATTTATACATGTAGATTGGAAGGATATTTTTGTATGTATGTACCTACACCGATTACTCCGAAATATGAGGGATGATTTACTTTTGCTTTTTGTATTTGAAAGTGTCCTTGAAAGTGTGGCTCTAAATTAATAATCCTAAATATTTTTTATTGCTTTTGCAATACTTTGTTTTTACGAGGGCAAAATTATATAATTGTATGATTTTAATAAATTAAATAAATGTTATAACGTACTTACGAGTATATGAATAGAAGCTAGTAATATCAGGAAAAAAGTAATTTTTACTTAAATTTCGTAAAGTTTAAGATTGCGTTCTGAGGATCACTCACAAAAGGTAAAACATCCTTTCTATCAACCTTTTATTACATAAATTCTATTGCTTTCAAATACTTTGATTTTAGCTGGTGTCGACCTCCATACTTTATATATAAATACAGTATGTTTACTGATTCTGATTGTTATTTTGCTTTAATGTATCGAACAAAGTAATTTACATATTATATTTAAATTATTATTTTTTCAATAATAGTGAAAGGAAATACTAAAATGTAACTAAATATAATCATAAATTAATAAGTACTATAATTTTAGAAAAAAATGTTAAATCAGAATTTATAACAGCTTTTATTCGGCAAATCATTGTCTATATTATTATATAACCACGCTTTTATAATAGCAAAGGTTGGCTCTTACTACAATCTCCCTCTACTTAAGTCAAGGGAATGGAATTTACAAGTATCTCTTAAGCGAAACTATTAGATTTCATGATTAAAACTAGATAATCAGAAATAAACTTTGCTCAACGATTGATTAACTCTGTAATAAGCTACGTTTAGCTTAATTAAGCTTATAATAATAATAATAATAATATTTTTATTTGCTCAGAATGTAGGTATACATAGTATGTTACAGGTGTAAGCATTAATATTAAGCATCCGTGTACATTCTACCATTTGGCATGCAAATATAATTTTTCAACTTAAAAATTTACAAACTAAGTAACATAATATTTATATATTAGGTTTAAGTTTAGTAGTACAAAAATATAAATTAGTATTACAATATATAAGCTAATACCTACTTAAAACTATGACTTATCTATCAGGAACTCATTGACCGAATAATAGCATTTATTAATTAGAAAATTTGTTAATTGTTTTTTAAATTTAGAGATCGGTAGCTCTTTGAGTGATATAGGTAATCTGTTATATATAACCGGGGCCATGCTTAAAACACTCTTTTTCAATAGTGCAGTTTTGAAGCTGCCTGTAAACAATAAATTTTTATATTGAGACCTTGGGTTTACTTTGCGTTTTCTACTGTCCTCTAAAGTCAGAAATAGATGTTTGTTTCTGTGTACAAATAAAGATATTTCTAGTATATATATGCAGGGAAATGTTAAAAGTTTATGTTTTTTGAAAATTGGTACACAGCTATCAATAACTTTTAGATTGAAAATAGATCTCAGGCATCTTTTTTGTCCCTTAAAAATATTTTCCCTTTCACTACAATTACCCCAAAATATGATTCCATATCGTAAAATAGAAATTACTAGGCCATGATATGCAAGTGTAGTTGTATTGATATCAGCTCTTTTAGCTAAATTGTGCAATAAATATGCAGATATGTTAAGTTTTTTACAAATGTTTTCAGCTTGAGGCTTCCACGTTAATTGACTGTCTATCAAAATACCAAGAAATTTGGCAACATGAACTTGATTTATTTTTTGACCATTGTACTTTATATCTAAATCTTCAACATGTAACCTTTGGTAAAAATGCATTATTTGAGTTTTTTGTAAATTTATGGTTAAATTATTGTTTCTTAACCAATTAATTATAGTTCGAATGGCTCTATTTATATCACTTTGGTAAGTTTTTTTATCGTTACAATTAATTAGTGCCGTACTATCATCTGCAAACAATACCATAGGATGAATGATTTCTCGAGGTAGATCATTTATATAAAGTAAAAATAACAGTGGTCCAAGTACGCTTCCTTGGGGGACGCCAAATTTTATTTCTTTATATGATGACAAGTATTTCTTTTGGCTCTTTTCTCTGATGCTTATGTTGGTGATCTCAGTGTATTGTTTGCGGCCGGTAAGATAGGATTTAATTAAGTTGAGAGCATTTCCTCGTATTCCATAAGCATAAAGTTTGTGTAACAATATATCATGGTTTACGTGATCAAAAGCTTTAGACATATCGGTATATATTGCACAAGTAGGTACTTTTCTATCAACGTTAGTCATTATATTGTTTATAAGGTCAAATATAGCCATGTTAGTATTGTAGTTTTTTCTAAACCCTTTCTGTTCATTGCACAATATATTGTATTTTGTTAAAAATGCGTAGATTAATTCATAGATTAGTTTTTCAATTACTTTAGAAAATACAGGTATCAAAGCAATGGGTCTGTAGTTTGCCATGTCATTTTTAGCTTTACTTTTGTGTATAGGTTTCACTATTATTGTTTTAAGACGGTCAGGAAATATACCAGAGGATATGCAGGTGTTAATGATGTGGCATAAGGGTGTTGCTATGCTGTCAGATACATATTTAATGACTTGTGTAGAAACGCCGTCATATCCAAAGCTTTTTTTATTTTTTAGGAGTTTGATAGCTCTTATTACATCTTGTGGTATTACTGGTGACATAAATATAGAATGCGTATTGCATTCTATCTTAGATAAATTATTAGTGAAGTCATGATTTTTTGTAGTAATGACTTGATCAATGAAAAAGTTATTAAAAGCTTCAGCTATTTTCGAAGGGCATGTTAATATTTCATCATTTGTTTTTATTTGAGAAATGTGTTCAGGGTAAGTCTTATTATTATTAATAATTTGCCAGGCCGTTTTAGATTTATTTTTAGAGTTTTGGATTAGATAATTGTTTTGGGCTTTTTGGGTGAGCCTAACAATTTTTTTGAATCTCTGTGAATAGTTGTTAAATATGCGTTTATTTTCATCAGTAGGTTTGATCCTCTGTTGCCACAATAGGTATCGTTGTCTTTTACTACAAACCCGAATTCCACGCGAAATCCATTTATTCTTTCTTTCACACTTTATACTAATTGATTTAAAGGGAAAGCATAAATTATGAAATAACAAAAACATATCCATAAAATTATTATATGCTTCATTTGGATCTTCGGAGCTATATACATCAGAAAATGACAGACATCGAAGGTAGGAGCTGAATTTAGTAAGGTTTTCCTTACACATATCTCTTTTTTTTACACGCCAGGACTTTAAAAGACAAGTTTTATAAATTTTGATTTTTAGCAATTGCGCTGTATGATCAGATAAACCAAGATCTAACACATCAGCTTTACATTTTAAAGGATGATTATGTATAAAATTATCTAAGCAAGTCTTGCTCTGTGGTCTAGTGGGTTCATTAATTTCTATTTTTAGATTATGTCCTAAGAGAAAATGTTCAAAGTCTAGAGCTACTCTATTATTCTTCAAGGTGTCTATATTAAAATCGCCACATAATACAACGTTATAGTCCTTTTTTGAACAAACACTTCTCAAAATAACCTCTAATTTTTCATAAAAAGTACTAATGTTACTGGTTTTTGGTGGCCTATATAAGCATATCACTATTAACCTATGTTTTATTAAATCTATAGCACAACATTCAATTATACCTGATATAGAGCATTTCATGACGTCTGTTAATTCCTTATATTCATGTCTATTTTTAACTAATATACAAGAACCTCCACGTTTTTTATTGTTTCTTGTGTAACAAGCTCCCAATCTAAAATTCGCAATATTTAATAGTTTTTCATAGCCAGACATTATGAAATGCTCGGTTATACATATAATATCTAAGTCTATTTCTTTAGTATATAATAATTCTTCGATATGTATAGTGAGCGCATCACATTTATTTAATAGTCCGGCGATATTCTGATGTAAGATGTAAAGATGGTCAAATACGAAAAAAATCTGTATCTGATTTATTTTCAATGTTTAGATTAAGGTTTGAGTTTGTAACCGTATTTGGTTTGGAATTATTTTTTACTAGTAATAAGATATTATCAAAAATGTTTTTTATACCGCCATTGTTGAGTCTACCTGTGTATTTAGAAAACATAGAATAATCACATTTTAAATTTAAATTAGAGTCAAATAGGTACGCATAGTTATAAGTAGTATTATCTAAATATAAAAGATGGTTGAAAGTCTCTATTCTCCAGTTGTACACTGTGCTGTGATTACTGTATTTGTATGTTGGTATACAAATAATAATATTAGTATTTTGAATATCTTTTAAAGTGTTTCTTATTTCTGTAATAATTTCAACGTAGTTTTCTGTTTTCCGAAAATCTTCTTCTCCTATTAGTATAATACAGTGATCATCGATAGTGTAATCGTGTAGCTTTTTGTGTAGATTTTTTATTAGATGACGTATTCCACAGTTAGGATATAGCCAGTGACATATCTGAGTATTCTTGAATGTATCTTCTGCTATTGATAAGATTTTACTTGTTTTATTTGCACTGATGATACATAATTTATTTCTATCGTGTTTTTTAATTTACTGTTCAAATAAAACAAGGCTAATAATAATATGCTATGTACGTTATTTGCAGTAATAATGTTAACGTCAATGTTGACGTATTTATGTAATAGTTTGAATGCATTAGGAAGGAAATTAGAAAGGTTTTTAGGAAAAAACTAATATTGTTTTAATTATTTTAAAGTTGTAGAATATACTTTATTTAATTTTTTATATTATTACATAAATAATAATTAAAATTAACTTTTGAAGTAATCGTGAAATGGTAATACTGTGATAGGCAATCCACATTCTTGTATAAAATTGATACACAAACTCTTATTTTACCTACTGGTAAGTTTACAGCAAAAATACATCGGAGATTGTAATATTTTTTTTACATTTATAATAATTTTATATATTAATATTATAATATTTTACATTAATAATTACATTAACATTTAACATAAATACTTAAATGTATTTTTTTTTATTTTCTGTTTTTTTTATTCTGTTGTTTTCACGATTATGTTATAATTCTACGCTTATCTTATCAACATTAATGATTTTTTCCATATATAAGATAAGATACTAAGAACTAGTTATATATTTTCGACGGTAAGTGTATTTTAAAATATCTTTGTAAAATTATAAGATAAAAGTTATATAGGTAAGTATACAAGATATATTCATGGATTTGTAAGTTCTTTTTCAATTCCAAGGAAGCAAAGGTGGGTTGCTAGTAAACAAATAGAACATTTTATCCTTTAATATTTTCGTGTATCTTTGAATCTTTTACAATTTAAGAAGGAATCTTCTCAATACGGATTATTTTAAATATTTTGCCAAAGCAAAAGACACGTTGCGTCAATAAGGGGCATGTTTTTCCTTGAAGATTACTTTTCTTAGCTCAATACCTTATGCAAACTGGGGGAGATGTGACATTTTGTTGACTGACTCTGTTGGTTTAGAAATTTTTGTATATTGGATCTGATTTTTCAAAGTAACAGTTTGAAATTGTACCTTTTTACGAGTCTTCTTTAGCTTAAGACTGAAATTGTGATCCAATTATTGAGGATTATAACATTCAAAAAATTTCCAATATATATTTATATAATTTTGCCTGATTTAGTTCTTACTCTATTGTTTTTATTATAAATTAGCCTTTCCCGCGGATCTGCTCGCGTTCTAAAAGCTGAAAATCAAAAGAAATATTTTCTCCCGATTTGCAAAATGTTCCATTGATGCTCAGCTCCTATTTGGTCGTAGCGTTATGTTATATAGTCTAAAGTCTTCCTCGATAAACGACTATAACACTATAATATACATACTAACTGAGATTAACGCGTTCAACCAAACAAACAAACTCTTCAGTTTTATAATATTAGTATAGATTATAGTATTTGTTTCATTTAAAATGTATTAAAAATTTAATTTTAATTTTATTTTATTAAAAATATCTAAATGAGTGAATCACCAAAACGCTATCTAAAATAAGGCTCTTGTAAAGTAGCACCGGTATTTTATATCATTTGGAAACCCAATATTGAACACATTTTTGTCGCGATTCAATAATACGATCCTTTTGCCTAATGCTTCGGAAATCGCGTTAGAGTGAACAAAAACTAGGCTCAGTGAAAATCAAGTTTCTCCTTACCAGACTTGTATCGACAAATAATGTTTTTGTGCACATTTCTTTCTTCAATAGTATAGGAATCGAATTTAGACTAAAATATTTGATATAGTTCTGAAACATAATTTATAACCTTTATATAATATTAAACGTGCAAGATATAAAAATAGTTTACATAACTACTTATATAACATTCGTAATATAAAATATTCACTGAAATTGCAGATGAGAAAAATAGGAACAATTTTCTTACAAACCAGACTTAGATATACGACACCGTTTGTCATAATTTAAACACATTAGTTTCCACGCTGTCCAGCTTGCATTATTTTTATGAATACATTTATTATTTTACCACGCTATTCTAGCTACATTGTTATCTCAAATAATGATAATTCTGAAAACATGACGAAATATTGAGAGTATTAAATTTTCATGGAGAGCTATTTCCTGAAATCTTAAGTATATCGTTATTTTAATCAGTATACGAACATAATTTGTACGACTAGACTCAATCTTGCTTCACTGGGGTCGTTCCTACGTACACTTAAATAATTAGTATGGATATTTATATCAGCTATTATCATACCAAATTTAATCAAAATCTTCCCGGAGATAACAGACAAATATACAAACAGACAGACAGAAAAACTATAGATTTGTATCGATAATAATGATTATTTCAATGAGGTTTAAAAGAAATGTACAGATTGAACTAAGATTGAATATTATTATATCATGTATACATAAGAAGTAGGTGCCTAATAATAGTTTTTAGTAAAAATGTTATTTGTACATGCGTAATATTTGTATAACGACGAAATTAATGTTGTCGCGAAGAAAATTATTCAACATTATGAGCCATATTTGGGGCTTAATCGTTGAGAGCATATATTTTAGAGCATTTTATCCTCGGCGCACCTGCTTCGCTGGACATGGATGTACGACGCCATTAGTTATAATTTGAGTCCCAAAGCTCGACTACGAAGTTTGTGGGACAGTTACTACTAATTTATGCGTTTCTGCGCTTTTAATATTTTAGCTTCTATGAGTACTACAGTCACGAATACTCTGTAGGAATATAACCGTCTATTGTATAATTAGAATTTTATAAGCGCAGAAAACTTATACAAGACTTATACAAACGTTGTTATATACAATTTCACAACTAAGTTGGTAATTCAATAAATTTTAGCAATTTATTGTTTGTTGAAAATGAAAAAAATAAGTAACGTTAATAATCGACAATTTAAAATGGATCTATATTTTCGGATTTTGTCCCGGGTTTATTTCATATTTTGGTTCCCGACGTTTCAAATGCTTTAAAGCAAACATGGTTATGAAAGAGGCCTCACCCAAAATTCCAAAAGATATGTTTATGTAAAATTATGAAATATTTAGTAAGGTATGACTATTATACGTAATGTGATTTTTCAATTTTTGTGGCTATAAGGAAAAGCATTTAATCTTCACATCAAAACTTACTTTTATAAAAAGCACTTTTCATTAAATCAAGAAATCTCTAAAGGAGTTGTTGAAATCTTCATAAACTGATGACTTTTTTTAAAATATGAAACATATTCTTTGTGCATATCGATACATTAATTCAACTTTCATAAGAATTTGTGATAACGTTAACGTATAAGAAGTATTAGAGTTATTTAGTATAAAAAATGATCTAGAAATGTTTAACATAAATTATAACAATTAAAAAAACATAAAATGTAAGGCTACTTATATGAAATGGCCTATTTCTTTTCTTTTTATTTTATGAAATTATTTACTATAATTATTTAATCAGTCTTATGAAATACACCAGTGCAATACATTTTTTGTTTAAATCAGACACGCTTATCACTTATTGAGATCAAGTCAACATATAACAAGCAAAAATAATTATAGTGAACTTATTGTAGACCTGATATACCATGCTTACAACTTATACTTCTAGAAACTAATAAATTTTATTAAAAATTTTAGGAACGTTCGTTCGTAATTATGTGATCATAAACTAACTACGTTTCAATATTCCACGTAAACAAAGAAACGACGCACGCGCTACCCCCGCGACGCACACAGATCGGCTGATGTAATAGAAACTCTTAGGCGAAACGACGTCTAGTGACGTTACACTACTAACAAAGTAGGTACTTAGTACCAGGATGGAATGCCAACAAAGAAGGCAAAAAAATCCGGTGTGGTGTAGCACTATAATTTTGAGAATTCGATATGTTGTGGCAGAGAAACCCAACTATTAAACATTAGTATGACCAGAGCCCGTACTGTAACGTTGTGCTTAATAAATCCAGTTTTTGCTGAATGTGATAGCACGCTGTGCGATATCACATCGACCAAAATATGACGTGTAAAGACGTTGTTCGCATGAAAGTGTTAAACTAAAAAGTAGGTAGTACTTTATGTTGTATAAAATGACCTGACCTGACCTGCAGGATATTAAATTATAAATTAATATATTAAAATAAAGAAAAGTATGTCGATACCACTTCAAGTGTACTTCGATAAACGTACATAATACTTACTTATTAATACCAAGTACGCGTTAATATAAGTAGGTATTGCAGAAGTTTTAAAAAATATTATTTAAATAATTGTTTAAAAATAGCTGTAAAAATGAATTAGTTTTAGACTAAATATGTTATAGAGAACGATTTGGGCGTTACTAAGCAACCCCAAACGAGGAAACACCATATAATCACGCCCTTGCAGCGAGCAACATCGTATCGTATTTTCCACGTCATAAAACTAAGTGGATTTGGCGATGTTTCAATAACTCCTTCCGGTTGCGAAGGTGCTACCGGAATCATTCAAATTGCGTCGCGGATTGCGGTCTACTATTTTCTCTCGGATATTTAAAAGTTACACCTTAATAAAACTTCTTGGCTTGGTGGTACTTTATGATGGCTTTGTTTGGAAATTTAAATGTTTGATGGTTTATTCGCAATCTATTTAAGTCAGAACACATATATTGGAAGTAAACTTAGGCACAGGTATAAAAACACTTCAAGAAAATAGCTGTAGGTATTTGGGCTCGACCCGAGGCTTGAACAAGTCTCAAGTGAAAACTAAGGCTCAAATTCTAAATTGTCAAATATCACATTAGGTATCGAAGAAATATTTAATTTAAAATATAAACAGTTATTAAAATGATTTATACAAATTAGGTATAGTTTGCACGCGTCACTTTGTAGCTCAAGTTTGAGTAAACTGTCGGAGCTTGAGGCACTATTAGTAGAGTTCAGGCCAAGATGCTGTTACATGATATTGAATTGCAAACTAATCTGAAACTATATACTGCTGCTCGTTTTAAAACAATGTCTAAACCCAATATATATAGTAAATCATATACTCCTTAAATTATTTGGCTATAAATTATTCTCAGTAAGTTATAAATTATAGTCACATATATGACAGCTAAGTTAAATACTACTAATACGAAATTTTATACATTGCACTCCGTTTAATTGAGACAAGCCATTTTTGCACGGGATTATGCATTTTTTCACATCTGGGTTGCTATTAAAAATGGCTTGATTTTACTTAACTAAAAAGCTTTAAATGTACTCCAACGAAATAGCCTTTGATGATTTTAGATGAACGAGGAAAAGAACTTTAAGGTATAGGAACCTAGAAGAAATAGATATATCTATGCGGTCTGTGGAGACTGTGACACATATTTATGAAGCAAAAACTTGCAGGTGTAAGCTTTCTATCTCTCACATCGATCTATAATAACGAGTCATGCCGATATTGCTGCGAGTTTATTGCTTTTCGCGCATTTATGAAAAACGTGACGAATTTCACGATGCGACGTGCTGGCGCCGTGATGGCGGGAAGTTTGTAGACTGTTAAGTTCTATATTAATGAATGTTCATTGTACATTATAAAATATTTGTAAATGAACGCTTTAAAACTCTATATAATAGATTATTTTGACTTGGCTAAAATTAGTTATTTCATTAAGTACGTTTTTATATTGTAGAGCTTTTTACTTTTTATTGGTTTACAACCTATAATACTTATACTACTATTTAAAATTTACAAAGTGAGTAGGCATTTCCTTAATAAGTCATATCGTTGTCTGCCGGCTTTTATCCCTCAACCTCAGCACTTTTGCGACATGTGATAAGGTGCGTAAAAATTGTGATCATTAGAGAAGCTGCAATACGTGTTCACCGTTCTTAAATATTGAATTGAACCAAATTTTAGAATTGTTTTTGAGATTCAATTTTTATAAATATGTCTGATTTAGATTTAGGCAGATGTTCAAAAGGAGCTTAGATGAAAAATTAGATATAAGCAATAAATACTTATTACCAAACCATATAGAAATATGACCCATGAAACTACAATGAATAGCGACTTTTGCAAAACTCATCATCCAATATCATGGAAATTTGATTCGGTGCAAAGTTGTAGAGTTCGATTCTAAAATATTAAACTTGATGCTGTTCCTGAGAAACGTTTGGCAATTTTAAATCTTCTTAAACGCTTAAACCCGTATTATTTAAATTTGACTGTTAAATACAAGTGGGGTAGATTTATGTAAATTTGTAATGATACACTTCACTTATATATTTTATGCCTTATAAAGATTATGCATTAATTTTCATTAATTATTTTTCTTATTCAACATGAAACAAGCCAGAAAAATTGTTAACAAATTTAAAGGTCACTCACTCATCACGAAGTATCGAAAACAACTTGGCGTATAAAGTTGAAATTTGGCAGGGGGGTAGTGCATAGTTTGTAGATGTCTACTAAGAATGGGTTTTGCGACAGGGTCGAATTAAGGAGATCTAACGGCTTTTTAGTTCATCATTTTTTGTGCTATAAACTTTAAATTTGGCAAAGAGCACCTAGGGACGAACATGAGCGAAGCGAGGCGTTTTTTAAATCGAAAAGTTTTAGAAGTCTACAAAATTATTACTATTTATTTACATTGGCAATATAAATTCAAGTGAGTGCAATCCATTAGTAAATCAAGTGCGCATTCGGCACGGCACGCAGATTTAATTTGAAGACGGTAATGGATACAAATGCTAGCCGCTCCCCTTTTTCTCACTGAGATGCTCCCGAAATGATTGAAGCCAGATATATGGGTCGTATTACCTAACTTATTGTTTGCACTTGGGGTTTGGAAATTGAATAAAATGCTGTAAGTATTCGTGATAATTTACAACTTACATAAAAAGTTAAAATTTTATTAATATTTGCAATGTGATCTTGCATCAGAAAGGCTCTAAGTATGTGAGCATTCCTCTGTGGTTCCAAAAATTAATAATTTAACAAAATCAGATTATCTACAAGCACCAAGTTACCCTAAAACAACTGTGTGAAAAAGTTCTGGTCGAACCTACTTCGTGAAAAAAGGGTTTTCGAAGTAATTCTCGGTTCTCAGGATATTATTATTACTATTTAAGCACAATTTTAACATTAACATATAAATTACACATATCAATATATATATTCTTTATTGCACTATATATAACACATAGAGTAATTTAAAAACAATTTATGTTAGCAAATTGTCAGGTTCAATTGTCAGGTTAAAATATATGATACTTATAAGTATGATTTTTCTAAGACCGCTTTCTTTGTTTTCAATAAAAAAAGATTTTTCTGGACTTTATAAAGTACGAAATATCTTCAATCACTAGCAAATATTTCAAAGTACAGGCTAGATCATAAAATATAGGTTAAATCAAAGAAACCGATTCTAATATGTAACGATTCTAATATCAGAAAAGTATTCAACAACATGTGGTGTAAATCGATAAATAGATTGACATTTGCTCGCGCACGTGGAAGAGAAAGTTTTAATATGTAGGTACTTTGGCGAATTATTGAATTGGGTCTACAGTAAAGGAAAAAACAAAGGACCGATATTAATCCATCGAGCATACATAAATAAATAAATATGTTGGCATGACATGGCGCTGTTGGCCATTTAGTTCCGTGGTAAGCTACGAAGCTTGTGTTACGGATACCAGATAGTCGATATACTACATATATAAATTTTAAATATATACATAATATAGTTGTTTACTTTTATTGTGTTGGACATCATCAAAATCGTGTTAGCTTTTTATTTATATACGAAAACCATTCTACCAAATAAATACATGCCAAATGATAGTAGTATATTTGTACGTGGATTAATTATTATTAAATGCGTCGGTGGTGTATTGGCATGTACCCGTACTATACATCCGGAGGTCCTGGGTTCGAGATTAGTTATTAAGTCTTCCTGATTAATAAATTCCTTATACAAACAGCAATTATTATTATCAATAAATATTTATGAAACGAAATCAACTCAGCCGATGTCAATCAAAAACGCAGGTATTTTTCTTGGATTTTATTACAGTCGCTGAAAATTTATGTGAAGTTAAAATGCCCGTAGCCTACATACAGGTTTAACACGAAGGAGTTTGGAATTGCAAATTTTCTGGGGAAAGCGAGTGCCGGGTCTTATACGTATCACAATTTACGCGTTTTCATATCAAATTTACAATTTATGACTGTATTAAAGTTTCATGAAATATATACTTAATTATACAACAAACATGAACAGCTATGATAAGTTCATTTAAAATATACACCTTTATAAATGAACTAATGATTACTCGCGGTTCTGCCTGCGTCGTTTAATTTTGTTTATTTAAAATACTCTACGCTCGTAGAACGAAGTTTGATTTTAAAAAATAGCCTCAATATATAGGTAAAGAGAAACACAATAAGAATTTCTTGAATTGAATCAGACAGAAAGACAGCATGCTCAAACAAATCAACAATATTTTCAGCAGCATAAATAGTTAGTATAAGAGAGTAGAAACTTACCTCGCTTCAGTTGGGTCGCGTCCCTAGGTACGTTTTACGCAATAAATCTAAACAAAAGGTACAGTAGGAATTATTTAAAAAGGATTTACATGTAGGTATAATATCAACAATTTTTCGTTCGATACTAATAAAATCTCTCGATTTTACCTGTTTGATCGACAGTGACAATTTAATTAATTTTGACATACATATTGATTACAAGTGTACACTGTACATACATAACATTCAAAATAATGATATTAAAAAGATTAAAAAAAAAGAATTAAAATTATATAAAGTATAGATCATTATCATCACGGCAGAGACTCCTGTAACCAAATTATTGCTGGAACCTATTCAAAATGCCGGGAACGAAAAATCAAAATAAATCCGAAACAATATATTTTTAAAACCAGTCCATAATTAAGTTTTAATGTATCACTGCAAAAAGTGCACAAATAACTACAAGTGTTTCCATTCCTAACTTTATGTTTAGCACAAGTGTAGTGAAATTTAAACACTACAGAAAAGAATTAAGAATTAATTGAATTGAAAAATTCCAAATAATTATATAATGTCGTTTTTTTATAAAAAATATATTAAAGAAATGTTAATGCCCATGAAGTGAGTAGCACAACCTAGCGACCTGCAAAGGAAGGAATTCATGAATCTCCCAAACGTAAAAACGGAGCGGAAGCGTCTAGGCGCTGATAAATAAACGCAAAATAACATTAAGAGTGTCCGCTTGGATTGTTTATTGTTAATCTTCTTAAAATATCATTTAAAGAATTATTTTCTCGACGATTTTATATATTATACCTTTTTGTTCACCTGGACAAAATATTTCTAGTTGATTTGTACAGAACTCAGTTTTGCATACATAAATGTGTATAAAATACTTTTTATATTAAAATAAAACCTTAACCCATTAATCTACTCTCTTTTACAAACAAGCAATAGATCATAAAAAATATTACATGGAGTAAAATTTTACATCTAACGGATAAGTGATATCGGTTACGTTATATTACTTATTATTTAGCAAATACTAAGTGTCCTTTTATAGTTAAATATATTCAGTCATGCGCTTTCACTTTGTTATATATAAATATGACCCGGCTACATTTTGGTATGTAATAGGTAAATAAAGGGTATTATGTTGAACTTAGAAAGCAAAACTATTTCAATACAAAGTTCATATTTGTGTTATTTCCAAAATGTCTCATTAAGTCTCTTTGCCTCATGTAGTGGACACTACTTACCTTGTTATAGTAGAATTTGTTAATTATTGGAAGTTTCGTTCGTTCGTTCATGTATTTTGTATCACAGTATGTGGTTTGAAAAGCAATATTATTAAGCTTCTAAGCTTGTTATGTTGTACTGTAAGAGTCTTAACAGTGTAGTTAGTAGTTACTAAAATTGTTCAGTCAATTTCGGTGAAGTAGCTTTATTATATGTGTTTTAGTGCGAATAGCATATTAGAACTTTTAAAGAGTATAAGGGTCTTTCTATTTTATATTTACGTAAACGTGTTTTTTTAGGTTACATTTGATGTCCTTTCGACCGATTACGGTCACGGCGGCCAATCTTATTGAGACTAGCCATCTTAATATTTCATATTATAGTGCATGAGTGTATGCGTAGAAACAGGTGTACTCTCTATACTCTAGTGAGACTTAAGGCGCAGGACTGACACCACCAACTTCCCAACTTCCCAACAGAGGATTATGAAGCAGAAAGAGTCAATAACTAAACTTGGCTCGACCCGGGATTTGAACCCAGGACCTTTCGGTGTGTAACGGTACATGCTAGCCACTACATCACCGAGGTAGTTAAACTTAGGTAGGTTACATTTATTAGGTGTCCGTCGACCCACACTCTTACAGCCAACTATCAACCTACCCAGCGTAGTGAGAAGATACTCGTATAAACTCTAAAAACAACCACCTTTTCTTTTTACTTTTCCTTTGCTTTTCGCAGAAAAACAATTCTATGTTCTGAATTGGTTCAATATGTTCAATATAAACATTCGCTTAGTTCACGATATAACTATCACAAGCATCCATCTATGCTACGACTCAAATTCAAGGAATATTTGAATTCACTATCGGGTGCGACCTTAGCCTTAGTGCCTAGTGCCTAGTGACTTCAGGTCATACTCAACCTTTTTTCTTTTGAAACATTATATATTAACCTTCGTAAGTATTTATAATATAAAGTTATTTTAAATTAAATAAACAATACAACTTAAAATCATTTTAATTTATCGAGTTATTTTAATAAACTATTTTTTTAAACTTAGTCTCCACCAACATCTACAAGAAATCTCGGAATGCAATTCTGTTTTGTACTTAATATTATTATTATCAAACAGAAAAAGAACTGATTATAACAATCTATAAGTAAAATTAACCTATAGGGAAATCGATGTGCGCATTTCACGCATAAATTTCTGAAATTATATTTTGTGTAATAATAAGTTTTACTTGGATCAATATTTGTATAACTTTTACTACAGGAACACTTTTAATTCGCACGAGAAAACACAATAACTGGTTATATCGAGTTTTCCTTAGAAACAGGCGAGGGGTGGTATTTTAAATGAAAAATCTATCAATTCTCATCGGGATATATGTATTATTTATTTTTTTGAAATACTAATACTTACTTCATTTCTATACCTAGGCCCGATTTCACCAAAGTAGAATAACTTTTATTCCTAGGATAAAGCTGTTATTTACTCTAAGATAACCATGCTTTTATTTCACCAACTACTTATCCTGAGTATAACAAAGCTATACGAGAGTAACTCTTATACCGCCAATTTTGAAAGAATGGGTTATTCCTCAGATAAAATCAAAATGGTGTCAAATTTTATGTTAGTAAACTGTTGATTCATATTTTTGCACATTGAATTATAATTAGGAGAAAATATTATTAAAATGCAGCGTTTGAGAAGAATTTTATCGGACAGTGAAAGCGATACTGAAGATAACTATTTTATTTTGAGACGTCCTAGGTGGTTTAAAGAAAGAAATGAGCATTTTGGCAACTACGATGAAAAGGATTTCATGATTAGATTTCGTTTATCTAAAGCAGCAGCATACAATTTATTATTAAATTAAATTAATTATTAATTAAATTTATTATTATTTAATTTATTATAATTTTTAAAAAAACACATAGCAAACTAAACGAAATTAACTTGAAATATAGCACTGACACATTGACATAAGTTCAAAGTGACGACTAAATTAAAAATGTCCTGTTATGCTATACTGTACTGAGATAATGACAAGTCTATTTAATTTGACTGCATTTACATTCAATTCTCATTCAATGTGCCACAGGTAAAAAAAAAACATTAATCTAAGAATAGTTATACTAGGATTAACATTTTGTCTTTACAAAGCGGTGAAACGTACTACGAGTTATTCTGAGAGTAAATGCAGCGAATAATTTTATATCTGGCATAGTTATTCTTGGATAACGACATCATTGGTGAAATTGGGCCCTAGTATGTATGTATATAGTCTATTCCATACAGAAACCAATTAACAGTATCAAGTCATAAATAATTATCAGACTTATATTTTACTTTGAATTAATTGACAGTTATAAACTAATTAGTTAAGCAGTAAGTTCTCGTCGTGACTCCGTCTTGTCTCATGAATATGCAGAACAAGTCGCAGTGGACTTGCACGCAAACTTATATTAAATGCGTCGACAGGGACACGATCCCAAATATAAGACCGCTTACATAAGGGCTTCATTTCCTTCGATTTTTGATTTGTTGGTTGTCAATTTAACATAAGCCATAAAAATATATTAAAGCAGGAGATTTGCTTTAACATTTCTGGTCATGTAATCTATTTATTTCAATTTGAAGATAGCACACATCGCTTACAAATATTTATATATATTTTTTTCTTTAATAAAATCTAAAAGAAATTCAAATAATTTGTTTGTTAGCTATACATAACTTTACTATTATATATCTTACTAATTACCTATATCATTGTTCCTCCCATATAAATAGTTTAAATTTTGACACTGAAAATATGAAGAATATTTTATTGTTTACTAGCGACTCGCCCTCGCTTCGCTCGGGCTCTTCCCTAGGTTTAGCACAGGCAAAGCCGCGGGATCTGCTAGCTATGCATATAAACCTTTATCTTTAATAACTCTATCTATTAAAAAAAACCGCATCAAAATCCGTTGCGTAGTTTTAAAGATTTAAGCGTACATAGGGATATAGGGACAGAGAAAGCGACTTTGTTTTATACTATGTAGTGATGATTACTTGTAATAAATTTAACGATTATACAAAATATTATTTCATATCAACGTTAAAATTAAATACGTAACTATTTTTATATTAATTAGCTTTGAAATGTTGTTATTCTAAAAAATAAATTCAAGAATAAACCAATTTGATTGACAACTAAATTTCTTTTATGCAGTTCCATACATATTTTGTCAGAATAAAAATATGAATCCATAGCGAATACGATTAGGACGATGCGATCAAACGCGAAAATGGATCAACGGGAGTGACACTAACAAGAGTTCAACAATATTCCAATGATTTACGCTACAATAACTTTGGATGCGCTTAATTCTATTTTTTACGTCATTGGACACTCCGCCTTTGAAATGGCATACAGGGTGCCCAGATTCGTCACGCGTGTTGCACAGTCATATGCCTATTGTGTCTCCCTAGACGATTTCGTATCAAACGGTTATTTTATTACAACTCTCGTTTATATGTTAAAAGCGATGTCACGACGTTTGACACGTGTTTAGCGTACGATTTAAAGTCCTATTGTTACAATCGATTAGGGGAAAATATGTATTGTCCCTCTCCATAGGTGATGTGGTGATGGTTAGATATTATTTATGATTTTTTGGAAATTATTATTTTTATTGCCTATTTTAAGTATGTATCAAAAAATTTTATTTTGATACTTTTACAAGAAATATATAGTCGTTTAATCGTATAGTGTTGGCTTATTTGGATTGATCCACTTAAGTAACTAATATTAGTGTCAATCACACGATAAAATATATATAGAGCGTACATTAGACATAGGGAGAAAAAAAATCAACTTTATAAGTCAAAGCCGATTGGGACTTGTCACCGCCCGTCATGTGTCGTGACATGAGAATGACAGACGCTGTGCGATGACAAACACGCGTGGATTATAGCAAAAAGAATATTAATGAAACAAAATCTATATAGAGCAATCTATTTTAAAAAAATGCTTATCTATATATTATTTTGTTTATTTTTTGCTTTAAAAGTGAAATTAAGACAACATTTTAATAATCACTGAATAATAATGTTATACCATTTTATGAAATTTTAATGTACATAGGTACATCTCAAGAATTTCATTAGGCAACTCTAAATCCTAATACTTTGATCCTCGAGAGTATTGAGTAGAATATACTTAACGCCAACAAATAACGTAATATCTCTAAAGAACTTACAAAAATTACCAATAGCTGTTGTAAGATTATGTTATTAGCATTGAAATTGTATTGAGAACCTGAGTACCAACGTAGATCATACCTTACTACTTCTATACTTACTACTACTACTAGAAATCGTTCAAATAAACAGAGAAATATGGAAAGACAATAACACACAAGACACTTTTTAAATTTAACATTATAATTTATTTTCTTGGTTATGAAACATTTTTATTCTATGAAAGTTGCAAGAAAAAACAACATTAATATAAGAATACTTGATTATATATTACAATATTATTAGGTATATGAAAAATATATAATTGAAAATGTTTAGTAGTTAGTTTATAAAGAGAAAATTTAAGCATGACGATTATGTGCGGAGAAAAGCTTAACAATCAATTCTATAAAGCTATTGGCCCTGGAAACTCACATAACTTCTCTTTATTTATGAGACCATTAAGACAAAACCACAAAGCAACTTTGCAGTAGTCCATTAGCACCTTACTTTGACTTTTCTCTTTCTAACTTTTATTTTGTAGCTATTCTTTGAATAGTAGAGTAATTAAATAAACTAATTTTTAAAGTATTCATAACTTCGTAAAACATTCGTTCGTTCCAGTAAAACCAATCGAACTTTGATTTTATTATAGTTCATTTTTTCAAGTTATTAAGTTTGAAAGCATCAGAAAGCTTTTCTATTAGAAAACTTTAATAAAACATAATATTGACATAGATTACACTAGTTTACACGGTTTTCATACCCCAGCTGAAAGTTATTATTTTTTTATTCATATAGGTAGAATTATCCAGAAAAAATAATAAAAAAATTCTGTCACGTCTGGTTTAAGAAATATTTACTAACTTAACTGAAATACATAATTTTGGTATTAATACTAAAAAAAAATAAAAATGACTAATTTTTGCTTTCTTTTTATAGCTATTTGAATAGGTTTTTCTTATATTAGACCAACAGTAATCCCCTAACATGTTTTCATCCCAGAATCCTTGATGTCGTTCTTCAAAAATCTTTAAATCTTGGTGAAAATGTTCCCCTTGTTCGTCACTCAGACTTCCTAAGTTTTCAGGGAAAAAACTCAGATGCGAGTGCAGGAAATGAACCTTTAATGACATGTTTACTCCCATCTTATGAAAATTTTCCAATAAATCGGTAACAATTTCTTTATAATTTTCACTTTTTTTATTTTCCAAAAAATTTTCCACAATTAGTTTGAATGACTTCCAAACAGATTTTTCATTCACAGATAAAAGCAAACAGCTTTCAAACTGAGAATCTTTCATAATTTTATGGATTTGTGGGCCAACAAATATACCTTCTTTCAGTTTTCCCTATGTGATGTTTGGAAAGTTTGTAAATATCGGAAAGCATCACTGTTTCTGACAAGCGCCTTCATAAAATTTTTCATGAGCCACAATTTGATGTGTAAAGGGGGTAGAGTGATGTTATTGGGATCTGCCAACAGCTCGTGTTTCATGTTCATTTTACCCGGAATATACCATTTTTTCTTACATAATGATGTTGTTTCGCTCTACTATCCCACAAACAAAGGCAACAACAGTATTCTAAGTTTTCTCCATAGCATTGGTGAACAAAATGGAAGATAAACGTTTTCTTCTAATGACCACTGGAGTAAGACGATTCTGCAGCTTTCGCAAAACACATGATGCACCCACTTTTTATCTTGATTTGCTACAGGAAATCCAAAATAATGAAGATCTGTACTTTTTAACGAATCTACAATAGGTCTTCTCTTTTTTGGAAATATAAACTGTCCACAAACAAAACAAAAACGATCAGAACATTGTTTACATTTTCTTTTCAACATTTTAAATTAATTCCGAAGCAGATGATTGTCGTTTGAAGCGAACAAATAAACAATAAACTGTCGTCACCACCTTAGATAGTTTAAAAAAAACATTTGACTGCAGGAAGAAATTGTAACGTGATAAAATATTTCTGCTAACATATTTAGGTTTAAGGAAGGTAGATTAACATATTTTTATACATTTATTTTGGGGTATAAAAAAAAAGTTCAATTTTGTAAACTAGTGTTATTGAATGATAAATTGAATGTTGAAAAATTTATCACCTCGCATGACTTAAAACCCTTTTACTGTAAGTAGATTATTGTTTTCTATTATAAGGTTTAAAACCGAAGCAAACCAACATATTTTTCAATTCATATAATGTATTAATGTGGAATTTTACAAATACAATAAAAAAAGAGTTTAGACGCCCTCCATTACGTTCTAGTGACTCATTCATTATGTTTGCTGCGCAAAATTGCGAGGCTTGTGAGGAATCCTTGTATTGATTATACATATTTTATTTACTTTGTCACAAAGTGCCTTTGAGAGAAAGTTAGAGGGAAATAACATATGACGCATCCTTTATTTCGCTAAGTTTCTAATTTTATTCAATATAGTGTTTTATTACGAGGTTAGGACTACATTGGTATACCAATATTTTTTATCTTGCTAAGCTTTTGCTATCTTGCGGTACAGCTTTGCGCAAAATACAAGAACCGCCTAAAAGAAGGACTCATAAGAAACACAATTTTGAATATTAATATTATAATATAATATGATTCAAACAATAGTAAAAAAAATTGTATACTTCTAACATTAACTGACCATGCTTGCAATGATAGAGCTGTATAAGTTCGTACAGAAAACGTATTTCAACGGATCGTAGCGACCTGTTTAATAGCAAAGCTCGACCTAAGAGTGCGTTCATATGAGCTGGATTAAGATAACCCATTTCATTTCATCCTCGATGCTACTTGCTTTCGGTAAAAAACCATGAAACCTATTTACTTAAACTTTGAACTTTTTACAAATATCGATTGTTTTACTTGTTGCTTGTTGCAAAGCCAAAAAATAAATAAATACTAGTATTTAATGTTCTTATAATAATTAGTTTATGTATTCAGCTCTTATTAACGTCCCATTGCTAGGCATGGTCGTCCCTTCAATATGAATGGGATTAGGCTACAGTCCAAGCTGGTCAAGTGCGGGTTGGAGGTTTGTCTTTCTAAATTTTTTTAGATTCTCTCGGACATGCTTGATACATGAGGTTTCCTCACAATGTTTTTCTTCACTGTAAGAAAAGTGATAATCATGTTAGAAAATGATTAACAAATTGTAATATCAGTTCGGCTTACGTGTGTGTAAGCTTCAATTAGTAGTTTATCATCGACATATAACTACTTAAATACTTTTTTATACGAAACCGGCAAAACTGCTTTTAAAATGGTTACTGTATTATATAGTTTGTCGTATATTTTAATATGCTCTATATAGACAGTTTACTCTGCCACGTAGCAGCTACGATGATCACTGTTCATTTTTTATTATACATTCAATCTCCTTAATCTCATTTCGACCTAATAACACTTTTTGAACTGTCTTTTACCCGTCATATACTATTATATATAATACCATTTGAGAAATAATAAATGCTTAATGGCAAATAAAATATACGTTATCTTTAGTACTTTATAGTTAACGTAAGTAAGTTAATATTTTAGCAAATAAATTTATACAAAAAAAATCGGTCACCCCGCTTAACGAGCGACGTAACTACCTAGTTATCTACAGCAGTATGTCTATTCAAATAGCTCGTAGCGACCTATTTAATTGCAAAGCTAGGCTCAGCGGTGCGTTCATGTGAGATGGATCGAGCTAACCCACTTCATTTCATTTCTAACGCTTCTCTCCTTTGTTGTAATTAATCTAAACGAACCATCTTACTGGACGATCAACTTAAAGGTATAAGCTCTACTTTCTAAACAAAAGCTCTGTTTCTCAAACGAAATTTTATATGTTCAATGAATAATTATATAATATAAGCAGCTTACTCACAGGGTACTTATTTAGAGAAGAACGACTCTAAAACAAATAGAAAATATATATGCATAGGTATGAGAAAAAAAATTATGCCAGAAACCATAGAGATACGATTAACTCGCTTAATAGAATTTTGAAGACTGTTTATTCTATATTTAGTGTAAAATCTAAATTAAAGCCATCAAAGTATGTACATTAAAAAACCTCGAAGTCCTCTTCGTTTCCATCACGCATATCAGTAGCTCAATCATCTGCTCATAAATAATATTGTTTAAACCTGTGATTATCTATAAAATTAATGTTACTACTACTCCAATATTAAATATCATATAGTGACTTAAATAAGGTAAACATAAAAAATAATTATTGTATGTTTAAATATAATTAATTTATATCAGCAAAACAGTTCCTTTCCTATAATAAATATCAACTCAATTTGAACGACGCAAATGTCTTTTTATGAATAGTTTATAAGCCTTATTGATATTTGTACTTCACTAGCAACCTTGACCCTATCCATTGATTATTTCACCCTTTGCAGAAAGTCTGCGGTATTTTGAAACATCGCGTGACAGAATTGACATACATTTTGTAATACAAATTGAAAAATGGGTTTCAGATTTATCGGTTGATTATAGATTAACTATGCGTGGGGGTTACTTTTATTAAAGTTCGTTATGGTCTTGTATTACGATTATGTTTTCTGCAGAGTTTCCATATGTATAGTCCAAATACATCTAACTAATTATATAATAAATTATTATAATAACACAAACTATAAATATATTTTTGACACCTATTTCTACAAATAAATGAAAGTGTTTGTAGAATTTTAACGGGAAAACTTTGACAGCCTGATTTAAGTTCGGTTTAAAACTTTCCTCTTGTAGATATTAGTGTTAGTTAAAATGGCTTTCTGTGGTCTAATTTTTAGTTTTAACTTTGAAAATTCCTTGAAGTTAGCTAGAGCTTAATAATAATGGTATAAATTACTATCTTAAAGATACTTGATATTGAATAGCATTAAACACAAGGAATTTATGAGATATAAATACCAAACGACTTATGCAATATATTATGTTGTACAAAGAGTAATAACTGTTGTTGCAGGGAAAAGCTCCTTTGTAAACAAAAGAATTAAGAGTTTAATCAGCCGCGGTGGAGTCTTAGAACTTTGTGAAAATTTTATATACGAGATTGAATTCTTTCTTAATATAAGAATGCATATTATGATATCGTAAATAATAACAAAGATTTACTTTGTTTACCAGTTTTGTTACAAAAGTTAATAACTATAATATTCATTCATTTCATGTCCATTATAAATACGTCCTATTTGTTTTTATTAAATAACTTTTCGAAATAATATTTAATTAGCAGTGGCAACACACTTCCATGGGAAACTAAGTGAAGTACTTTCAAATCCCAGGTATTGCGTTTTTTATAATTTCATGTACAAGGCATTTCCATTATTATTATCACTTGTCTAACGGTGAAGTAACATCGTGACGAAACCTGCACGTCTAAGAAAATCCATGAAAGTTTTCTAAAGACTGGTGTAGTCCGACAACCCGCCCTTGTTAGCGTGCATCTTTAGTATAAAGTGCATATTGCTGAGTCTGTCTTGAAATTTGGCAAAGATCCTTTTAGATTGGAAAACTATACGAGTATATGTAATATGTATTTTTCGCGATTAAAAATTAGAGCAAAATATTTTTGGCACCAACCCAATACCTACGAGTATATAGATATTTCTTAAAAGTTTTATTTATGAGGAAAAGAAAAAGGCAATAAAAATACTAAGGAATAGTTGTCATCGCTATAATTTGAATGATTTACACTGCCTTCCCGCTTCTACGCAGTCACGGTATGAAATGTGAATAATGGGCTGCAAACGCACGGGGAATTGCAAATCGCGGAGTCGCTAAACGCTAGCCAAGTTTGAATTTGTAACCATTCCTACGTCAATACAGTACCGACTTTGCGAGTTTGCAAAATTATTGCGTGCGATTCATAGTTAGCTTGGAGTTTCGAAGTCTGAAGTCGATCGTTGTTTCCGTGCTAGCAGTTTAAGATATTCTAATTTCGAATTTTTAAGGACAAAATCAGTAACGCTTTTTCACTCACAAAAATAGATTGTTTTAGTTTTCTCTTTCTGATATTTTAGGAAAACGAAAAAATAATATTTATTAATAATCTTCTTCTATAATAATCTTCGAAAGATGTATAAGGGGGCTGTACATTTTTGTGTACGTTTTATAAAATATACTTACTTATATAATTTCTAATTCAGTCACTCAGTTTCCTTGTAGTGTAGTCGTAGATGAATCGTAGCTGACTCAAAAGTTCGACGCCCTTGCAAAGAAACAACAAAACGTCTGATTGTTGGGGTGGTTATGCAATAAATCAAGTACATGTCATAAATACTCTCCCTTCTAGGGTAAGAAGTGTCGCATTTTCCAAGTAATAAAGCACATCTCTAATACACTCCGCGGTATGTCTTGGGGACGGCATGGTAAGACCCAGAATTCCTGATGCTCAATTTAGTTAGGAAGTTGTATATTCGAGTAATGGAGTTAGGATCGAGATACTTTATCTAATCGAGTTCAGTTAGATTTTAGTTAGTTTCGCCGATTAACTAAATTAAGTTCATCTTGCACATCACTTCTGTACCTACTGTGTAGTGTCTGTGATTTTAAAATTGCTATTCAACAGTTAGCTATTAAAGTGTTTTTTATTCTTTTACAATTATCTCAGTTTCATGAGCGGATAAAAAATCGGGCGGAAGTGACATATGCCTTCTGCTATCATAAAAAGCAAAAGCTCTTCTTATTTCGTGCATATAACATACGCATAGCTGGGCACCGTTAAACAAATAATTAACTCGTTAATCGCTAATCCGTTATTTATAAAAGTTAACTTCGTTAAACGTTAAAGCGTTACATTTCGGAAGATTTAACGCAAGTTAACGTTAATCGTTAATCCGTTAACACGTGATTAAAATTGCAATTTTTATATCATTGCGCTAATGATTTACTTATAAAATCAGTTGGTTTGGGTTATGGAACTTAAAGTTTCTTAGCGTTTCGAGGTAGTGAGGCAGGGCTTTTTAGAGGTTCAGTTCAATGCCTTCAATACCCTGCCATTTGGGACTCTTCGAGAGGCACTTCGCTATCTCCGGCGGGTATTGGTGGCTTACTGTCTCAATATCGGTCGACGGCGGTTTTATGCCCGGTTCTATGGAACCTTGGTTATGTCTGGCTCCGGTGATACCCGCTTCTTCCCAGGCTGGGTGTCATCGGCGTAGGTAAGTGCGCGCACGCTTTACGATTAGCCACAGTCGGCACAAATCTGTTCGTCAACCGGATTTGTATGCTGGGTCAGAGTGTCTACATCTTTAAAACGGAGGCCCCCTTTTCCATGGCCCACGTAAGGGATCCCGAAACGTCTGCTTGTGGGCAATGGGTCCTGGGAGTGAGGGTGATTCGGAAATGACTTACGGAGTCCTTTATGATGGCCACGTTTCTGGAGGGAGATTCTCGAGTACCTACCAGTTTCGGGGAAGGGAGCGTGAGCGAAGGGAACGTCCAGTCGCTGGGGTTAGGCATCTAGCTGTTTACGTACGTGTTTCAGTGGGTCAAGAGGCCCACACGGCGTTATTACTTTCAGACTGGCGTCACTTAGATGCTTCTCGGGCATCCAGCACGTAGGCTTTGGTTTTTTCTCACTAAAACGCACCGACAATACTTACCCGACTTTCCCGAACTTACATGCCAGTGTTTTACACGTCCGCGGCGATATGGCGCAGCGCGGTCTTGGTAGATAGTAGGTACTGGATTAACGATTAACGGACTTGAGAAAATGTAACGGAAGTTAACGAGTTCGTTAACATTTTATAAACTTAACTTAAAAGTTAATCGTTAATCAAAATGTTAACTTCGTTAATTAACGATTAACGGATTAACGAGTTAATGCCCAGCTATGAACATACGTATACAACATGTATAATTTTTTTATAATCTTGTAAATTGGTCTTGTAAATAAAGATAATAATTAACAATAATAATTGTTATTATTTTATAGGGGGTAGAGAAAAAAAAAGAAACATAGTCAATTTTATTCATACATTCGTAACAGAATTCTATCATTATAATATACGAAATAGGTCGGGGTAAAAGTTAGTATAAAATTTTGCATAAATTCCGTAGATCATTTACGTGTAACATTCGAATCACATTCGTCTATTACCACAAAAAGTAAAAATTATTGATCTAGGTAGATTGCTTTAAAAATAGATTTTGATTAATAAAAATACCTTAATTATGTAGATTTACTTAAAATGTTTAAACTTATAAAAGGTAAAGTGCATCATAAGTACTTCCCGTATCTATGACGAACTTCCGGGCACTACTTGTACGTCGATCAGTCCAAAGTACAAACTTCCCACTTTATTAACCTAGCACTTCATTATAGACATGTGGAATATCAATTTAATATTATAACAAAAGTGTATTTTTTATTGCCTATTATATTAATGTTATTCAGGAAAAAACAAATTTATCATTATAATGATAATTGTATAAGAGTAACTTTTCGTATTGTTGTTGAAGTTAAGAAATAATTATTTTATTTTTAGAAATGCATAATAAGATAATACCTACATGCTATTTTTAATGATTTCTTTCCAAAATTCATATCAAATTTCAAATGTTATTCATAAATTACTCGCATGAGCGCCAAAGAATATCACGTTATTTAGAATTTTGTAAGCTTCGCTCACCTTAACGATATTGATGATTTGAGAAACCAGTGGCCCGAGGTTAATTTATAAGGACATCAGAGGGTGCAAGATTCGTCTGAGCCGTCGCTGCCATGGAGATACAGGGTGGAAAAATAAATACCTGTCGTACGCCCAGTCACGGTGTATTAATTATACTTTTATTATGTTGAAGGGATGATAAAGTTATTAAGCCAAACTTTTATGAAGAATATCTTTTAATTAATTTGAGAAAAATCTTTTTCATTAATATTTAATATGTTAAATTTAGTTATTACAATTTACTTATTTCCGTTCCTATCCTCCTATTATTTAATTTTATCACTTAAACATGATATAGAAAATAATTTAGATATTTAGATAAATTATTAAAAATTTAAAAACTTAAATTATTAACAAATTATTAAAAGTACTTAAAAAAATTAAACCCATACAAATCTAAACATTGAAAGTAGTATTAAGCTTAAAATGCAGTCATGATTGAGTTACCTATGTCGATTAAAGAAATGTTAATACATTAAAGATTAAATTTATTAAATCCAATATTACTAAACAAGTTACTTGTTTAGTAATATTGGAAACAGGCTCTATTTAATTGAATACCAAAAAAGCTAGAGTCGAAGCCTCAAAACAGCACAAATCCTATTAAAATAGTTGCTTAACAAATAATACCTTTATTACATGTGTACAAGAGCTCAATTTATAATTGGTCACTTTAGATACATTTAACTATCGTCCAACGGGCAGTCGACTGTCGAATTGCTAAATAGAGCGATTATCGGAATATGGGGAGTAGGTTTTTAATTCTATTTGTTCAGTCAAAACAAGGGCCGAGCCCCTTTTCAATTAATATACTAGTGTATCCCTAGGGTTTACTTTTTACTCGATTTCAATTGCATTTAAATCGAAATTGTTTACGTCGAATATGACATAAAAGTTAGTGCGGTCCTCGCGCCTGCTAAAATATTAATAGCAGTTTGCTACGGTGACGAGTCTCTATAATAATTATAGAGATGTGGTGTCTTACTCGTTTGGTTCTATGTATTATAATGTTATCGTTTAGACGCACTTAAAAAGTAATTATATACACCTTAAAGTTGGATATTTTTTCAATTTGCATACTAGGCATAACTTTGAGATATAACTTATTAAATACTCATCTTTAGAAGTAATTTTGAAAACTGGATCACAGTTATGGAAAAAATGGTAGCTCTCTTTAATTAATTAAAGATTTATTCAGTAAACATATTAAACAGTACTTTCCTTGTAAAAAAAATATGAGAGAAATTAAATTATAAATGTAATAAAATAGCTTTGTGTGTATTATTTAGAATATGGTTCTCTACATCAGTTAGAAATTAGGATTATTAGGTTGCAAAGCTAATGGAGCTTTGGAAGCACGATGTCATTGTTCTATATTTCCTTGAAATTTATTATAAAGTTTTATATTAAAGAATACATAATGTTCCTTCGTTAATCCCTCGTGAATATATTGCACACGTTATAACTTTTCTTTAATTGGGAATGTTTAAAAATTGAGTTGTATTAATAAAAATGTTTCTGCATTTGGTGGTGTACTATAAACTAGTACGATCAATTTAAGATACTTAGGTTCAAAAATATTAAAAAGAGTATTTTTGTGAAGTTGGAAAGTTGGTGGTGTATCTCGCAATTTTTGACGTCATACCTTTTTCATATTATTATTTTTGGAAATTATAATACGTTCACATCTTATGTTTACATTCGCATAAATTTACATGGTAAGGATTGATCCTTAATGTATTCACAAACTTTGTATATATGTTGGCTATTTTAGGAATTCAAGTCTTGATTTAATTCCCGTCAAGCATTGTTAGTTGGAAATCAACGACGATGCTGGTGGTAATAAGCAATTAATTACAATTAATGTTTGATCATTATTATTAATGCATATCTCTGACATAGTAATTAGTTTATAGAGTGGTGATATAGTAGCGACTTGGTATTTTAGATACGATTAATATAATTATATTAAACAATTTGTTAATATTTAAATTAATTATAAAATATATACCTAATTTGTATTCATGAGAACCTTTTGCAAACTTATTTACTTAAAAACTTTTGGGTTTTTTTATGTTGTGTTGGCTATTATTATTGATTTTTATGTAAATTTAAATTCTTAATCTCTCTTAAATGTTCCAACATATTTATTTATTTATGTTTGCAAAAAATATTATACTTATATTTATTACATTTGATAGATGGGCACTGATTTTGTCACAAATAACAGAGATGACTTCTAACCGTGATATATGACCAGTGCCAACGTTAGCAGAACATTGATCTCTCACTTCATAACTACGCTACTTCAAAATTAATTTTTAATTAACGATTCAATAGATATATTACAAAAGGCTGCGCTAAATCTATTTTATGCAAAAGAAAGCTACTAAGTATCTCACTGTAGTCTAAGTTTCGTTAACTCTTATTATTCAATTTAATTAAATATATATAACCTCCTCCTCCTTGCGGAAGTCAGTTAAAATATATGGTACTAAAATTTGAAAATTAATTACCAAATACACGAGAAAAAAGTACTGAACTTTCCTTGCCTATCAATCAGTACATATAAATGAAATTAAACTTATAATTATAATAATCAGCTTTTCATTAAATGCATATGAAAGTATATACGATATTTGCATCAAACAAATATTTTTTTTTAATTTTGCCTATTTCTTTGTTTTTCCTCCGCTAATATCTGAAACGGCTAGACCGATTTTGACGGGAATTTCACTCACAGATAGCTAATGTTATAAGGTGTAACTTAGGATACTTTTATTTTATTGGAAGATTATAAAAACCGTATAATTTATTTTAACTTATGATCAGCGAAGCCGGCCTGGTTCGCCAGTAATATATAAAAATAAATATGTATTTACATATACTTAAATTAGTGCACGTTTAATAATCATCACGCCATTATGTAATTTAATAACTGTGTTCGTAATCAGATAGTTCGTATATAATTTCGGTTGTTCGTAAAGTATGACTTGGAATAAAAGACTACTCGTATAAGACACTCGTGTATTGACTGACAATGAATAACGAAGAATAAATATGAAATATTAAAAAACGAATATGAAAACGTTACAATTTTTGAGGTTTTATACAGAAAAATGAATATTGAAGCTAGGCGCGGTTCCCCCGCCCGTCTTGCTCTCATTGGCCGATGAGCGGCAACTTCATGGTATTAGAAGCGCCATTGCTCAATAGATGTCGCTCGAACAAACTGGATTGATCTTAATAATTATACTTAGTTTTATTAAAACATTGCTTGCTACTCGTAAATGCATAAAATTAAAATAATTAATCTATAGATTTTTAAGGAAAATTAACACACATCAAACATGTCTAGGAAATGGAACGCGTAATAACGGAGTTGTATAAAGAGCTTAAAGCGGTATTCAGATATTCATGAAACTTCATGGCGCCTCATGTTAGTGAGACTTCAGGCGTGTGCGTCATGTAAAACTTAGCGAGATCTACCGTATGATACAAATTTAGTCATATATGTTTTATCTATTTATCTATTTACAGTAATAATTGAGTGCGCATTTGCTTTATATTTATTATAGTTAAGTTTAATTGTCATTTCCTTTATTATAAATAAATAACTCTGGTAATAACTTATTCAATATTTTTTTCTATTAATCTGGTTATATATAGAAATTGTTCGAATGTCTCTATGTGCGGCTCACTGTAATAAATTCATACATAAGATCCTTTTTTTATTAAACAGCTTACTATAATAATGGTACCTCTGTATAACATACAGTATTTTCATTGATTTACTATGAAATTAAAGCTACAATTGAAAATTAATATAATTACTCGTAATTAATGAACAAGTTTAACTTAATTTTTTTGTAAAATAAGGATTTATTGTGGGAAAAAATTCAAACGGTTATTTATATTATAAATGAAACTATCTTTTCGGATTCTGTCGCGGATTTATTATGATTTTTGGTTCCCGACGCTTCGAATGCTTTACAGCAATCATGGTCACGGGAGAGTTTCGTTTATAATGTCAAGTATTCGCGTAAACCTTAGAAAGTATTACGGTTATTTATACTTAATAAAGTTCTTAGTTCCCTTAACCGTTCCTTTTTTCATGGTGGAAACCGTATAAATATTCATACAAATACTGTATTAAAAGTTTACGAGAAAAGGTCTAAAAATAAAATAATAGTGCAAATGATACCATAAAGTATAGTACATCTCTGTAAAGGACACGAAGTCTTTAGATATTCATGAAACTACGACTGTGCAGTCGTTGTCTTAAATCACCTTAGACGAGAAGTGGGTGTTTTCGAAGAATCGAATAACATTCGCACCACAATTTGTTTATCGTGTACACTTTGCATATATAAATTTTGTTTGGTATAAATATTAGTGATATAAGTAAAATAAGTTTTTTTAACATAGGACGCTACATTAATTTAGTTTTGCTACTGATACATATATTATTTATCACATAATATAAAACAAATATAAAAAAAATAGTAACGCTCCAATAAGACACGTGAAAAAATTGTAGCATGGCTTAAGTTAGATCCCCTATTATAAGTTCAAACATTTAACGCGAACTCTATTTGTATGCCTAGGCATGCGGGTTAAATACCGTCAACATCCAAATTATTGTTACTAAAACCAGGGATCGAACCCAGGACTTCGATTCTAAAAGCCATACAATCTAATCAGTAGAACAAGGTAGAATACAATAAATTAAAGAATACTAATTATACCGTTTACTCTAACCTAATTAATGATAAAACTAATTAGAATTAACCATTTCGATAAATAAGTTAATTGCAAAAAATGGTATAATGAATGTTATAAAACATGTTATATTATAATTATCAAATTTATTATGAGTTACAATATTATTAGGAGTATTGACTATATCATAATTAACCAAATTAATTAATTATACACCCGGCACTTATGATTTATGTTACTACATATACCTACCTATATATACACTTGTAGTACACAATTAGGAAATTAATAGGTGACTCAGAACTTTCGTATTTGAGAGGATTAGTCATAATCCCGACACGCATTTTATAGGTCTACACTATGTTGTAGGATTATTGTAATTTGTAAAACTTGTTTCTCGAGTCGAGAGGAAATGTAGAGTCGACTTTCAATATCCGCTTAGTATTGGATTTTCTTATTTTTCTTAAAGAAAATTAAATGTAAATGGTTATTGATTGTTAGGCGAATATAGAAATGATGCAATTGATATTTTTTATATATAAATAAATTTATTAAAAAATCATATTATGCGAAATATGTTTGATATTAGTCAACGCGTTAAAGTAATAAATACAATATTTTTCACTTCCAAATTACGTTTTAAAAATTGTAAATGTTTGTTATAATAAATACAAAAATGTGACATTTCTTAACGCACTTTCAACGGACTTTTTCAAACATAAGGCTATAAACAAAATAATTAATGAAGGACTAGTTTTGATCCTCGTCACGCATAAGCTACCGAGCAACGTCCAACCACAGTCCAACTTTAAAGGATAGTTCTCGTCTCGCCCGTCACGGCCGCGCGTCGCTTGCGTCGCGTCAGTTCGCTCTCCGCACTCGCAGAGGACGGATGTACGCTCCCTCGCTTACTCTACCGAATTCACTTATCGAAACAAGTTTTCCACTCACAAATGATTGTAATATTGTTTTAAACGAAAATACCACAATGAACTCAAGTGTTAATCTAAAGAACAAGACTTTTAAATGAATTGAACAAAGTTTGAAAACTTCTAAGTGCATTTTGTGAATTACTTTATCGATAACACTCGTAGGTGTTTTAATACTTTAGTGATATTGTTTATTGTTTTCGTACAAAGGACATACCGTTGAGGCTCAGAGTTTGAGTTTGATACTTTTTTCTTGTTTATAATAACGCATTCGAGTCGCGTGTTGAAAAGAGACAAGATGAGGTCCTACCGGGCGAGAGCGACAGGTGTGGCGGCTCTGGCGGTTTTGTTGGCGGTTATAACAGGTAACTTTGTTTAAAAGTAGGTATTGTATAACATCTTTATCTCATAAGCCTCTTATAAGATTTAATATTTTTTAAGTACAGTGGACGTAAATAAAATGGAAAAGACAAAATTTCATACACGGGCATAATCTTTTGTCTGATTAGCGATAAAATATCGCTCTATTTTTTAAGTTGGCAATACACATGTGTGAGATTGTGATTCACAAAAGTAAATAATTTAAGGAGGTTATGTTTCCACAACTAATTATGAGTTATATGGCAAAGGGTTATCATAAAACGGATTTATATAATGTATATATAAATAAATAAATAAAATAAAAAATAAAAAAAGTATATGAGTATTTTTATCAAGAAAATAATTGTCTTAATATTGAAGTTATAAAGAACTTTGTACTCGTGAAAATAGTTTTTTCATTTCATATTTTTTTAAACAACAAATTAAGTTATAAGAAAATAAACAGACAAAATTGTGTACCTACTGTTGTTAAGGCCATATAGACAAGGTACATTTAATATGTATAAGTGGAAAAGAAAAGCCGCGAAAGTAACAGAAGCGGGGGCGCGGTTATAAAAACTGTTGTCCGTTATCCGCTCGACGGTAAAAAATGTAAAATTACGGAAATCAACCTTTCTGGAGCTGCTTAGAAGTCTGCAAAATATGTCTGGGTGCGTTCACGCGTTGCTTTCTCACCGAACCGCGGCAAAATCGATCAGATAAAAATTCGTATTAACGCAAGGCGCTCTACATTATTATATAGCTTATTAAATACGAAAGTAAATGTTATTTACATAAATCTTAATACATATTACTTACTATATTATTTACTCTACAAAACTGGAAAGTTTTTGAAATCTCTTATTGTTTAAAAACACAATATATTATATATGTTACTTAAGTATGAACACAGACTTATAATTTTGAAATGATTAAAAACTTTGTTTCTATCTATCTATTCTTATGACAATCTATCGCAGCTTATACTTTATTCTAGATATTGCGACTAACTGGAACGATATCGGTTTAATGTAGCGTAAATTACCGTAAAATGTTAGATCTCTTTGTCAGATGCTGACTTCATTTATTTTATGACCAAGTCAATAACAGTAAAATTTGGCGGTGAATCAGGTCAATGGCTTTTACGTGAAAACGTAAAAATTACAAAAAAGATTTATTTAATTGATGGAAAGAACAAAAGATAATGTTTAGGAATATATTAGCGAAGATAAATTAATAATGACTACGTCTATTAGATCTAATACGTCTACTGTTTTAATAAATTAAATTAAAGAACGCATTAAATAGCATCTTCTTAACAAGATCAATGTTACATCTAAGACTTAGCCAAGTCATCACTTGTGATAGCATGAGTCAAACAGGCTTACTATCCTTACTTGTATATCTAATAATATCTACATTCTACATACATTCCAAACAATTTAAATAAATTTACCACATCTGCCATGTCATTATCCTCGTCGTTTAAGCGTGTTAACTGCGAGATTGGCGTAATAGCGTGTAGAGTAGACGCTTTACGCGGTCATCGTCTTTGCTGATTATGCCAGTAGCAGAACTTAGAAGATTATTACACCTCATATGATATCCAAAACTTTCCCATAGAGTTTAGATTGTATCTTAACTGTTATAACCGCTAAGTCATAAATGTAGAGATAATTTGCCCTTTCTAAAATTCCGTCCTGTAGGTAAACGTGACAGCCATTCGCATCGAGCTATAGTCAAAATAAGTGCATAAAGTACAGTATAGCATGCAAAACAGTATAGCATACTTACCTATATGCGTTATAGGAGTGTCAGTAATTAAGCACGGTCTGATTTTAAAAGTTAAATAATAAAAAAGAAGGCTTTATAGTGTTAATTAATCTAACTGTTCTAAATTACGTGGATGCTAAAATAATTTTGTGTGTTTTTTTAGCTCTTAACTTATTTTGAACGCTACTAATTGTATTTTATAAGCTCTACATTTATTTTGAACGCTTCTTTAGTAACTTTATGAGTAATAAGCGTGACATGTAATTCAAGTTGACTAGTATTTAATAGCTTTTTTAATTTATTAGAAACACGTACGCTCGATTAAGATGAAACTTTAGAATTCAAAATACTTGAGTGTACTCAACTTATAATAATACGAATTTAGTATTAATGCTACGCTTACTTATGCTATAAACATCGCATACATTTAAACCATGTTTTATATAATGAGGAATATATGATTGGTTATGATAGGATAATATTTCCTTAAGCAATTCCTCTATAGTCTATATCCCCCAAACGGGAGTTCCGTTGTTTTAGTTTAACCACTTACTTTGTGTGTTTAGTTCGGAAAGGTTCCTATAATAATACTGACAAGTCGATAATTCAATGTTGAGAGCTTGATGAAACGCCCGGGAAACTCTACCTAGCATTAAAATGATTAACTAGGTTTCCTGAACGCAAATAGCTAGCCTGGATCCAATGCAAGTGATTGTGCGAGAGCGAAAGCAGTTATAATTATATTATTATCTTCGCACATCCGATCAAAAGATATCTGCTCCCTTTCTATATATAAAATTATTAGTTAACTTCGTATAGTGTACAATTCTAGTTTCACTACTGTGGTGTGAAAATATTTATAATTATTAGAAGATCTTAAAAAAGTTAATTCTGTGTACATATTTATTGTAAGTATAGTCAGCTAAAGAAGAAGCTATCGCTGGTATTCAATGCGTTTTGCTAAGAGGAGCTAGCGGGAAAATGAACTGTTACGCCTTTTGTAACACTTGGTTTACGATTATATTATTTTATTATACTGGTTCTAAGAATGAAATAAAATTAATTTCACATATCTATTGTTCATACAACTTAGTAGATGATAACTAAATTAGTAAGTTTATTAATTTAAAAATTAATAATAGTATAATGTTAATTAAATCATGTATATGTTAATATTATAGAGCAGTGTGAATCACTTGACTTTAATGCTAATGGATCATCAGACGTTCGGTATTTGCTGTACTTATGGGTACTTTATACGAGATAAGATAGTACTTAGTGTTTCACAAAACGCTATATCTAAAGTTATATTTTAAAACAAAAGTCAATGTACTTAATATTCTGTGTGTATTTTAATTGGTTGTAGATTATTGATACAAACATTTTTGAAAGAGAAACAATAGAAGATGCATATTTACCTTTGATGTTGTACATCAGGCATATATTTCGTGATAATCTCTAAATATACTTCATTTTAATCCACATTAAAAAATCTATTTAGCTTAAATTAAACCAATAGAAATTTTTGATTCGTTTGCGAGTATAAATGTAAAAATATTTTCGTGTTTGTGCAATTTTATCGATATTGAAAAAGTAATAAGTAATGTTACACATGCAAGGTTCTCTACTCTATTACATTACACTCGTTTAATGTATTTAGAATACAAAGGCTCAGACATTGACATGCATACATGTGTTTTACGTATAGATTCGAGCTTGCAAATTCTAGTTTTAAAATAGATATATTGTATACCAGTTTACAAAAGGCCATCTCCATAAATTAATTTTAAGGTTTCTTATGTATAAAAACATACCTCTTAAGGCTAATATGAATTCATTGAGTTAGAAGAAAAAATATTTTCTGTCACGTCTTAAAGGTCAGGTCACAACTATCGTACCATTTTATATTAACACTACAGGCGTGATGTAGGTCGAAGCGATGAATCATAAAACTACGTACATGCATCATGCTTACACGTAAAGGTAGTTTTATTTTACGTGACATAAGTGAGCTGCTCTGAAATGTGATATAAAATATTATATGTGTGAAATACGCTTCGCTCGACGTAATATAACATTGAAAAAGTAACTTTCTTTTATGTTTTTAGTCTAGAAATAATATTACCTATGACTTTCGTAGATTGTGCAGTAACTGACAGACTAACATTTGTATGATGCAATATACATGGTTGCATATCTTAAATATGAATAATACCTCTTTAAATTAGGAAATAAAGGATGCGTAAATGCGGATGTATTTCATTCAATATAAAATGAATGCGTAATGTAGAGCATCACTAAAACGTAACGGTCTGTATCGTCACAGATTAGATATCTTATCTTTTTGAGCAGGTAGTCCCCAAACAACACCTGATAAAGCATTTATGCGAATGTTACTGTTATATATACCTAAATGTCAGTAATTTAAAAAATGCACTGTTTTTTATCAATATCCATACAAAATATTACAGTTAACTTAATATTTGTTTTTTTATAAAGTAACACGGTTTATTTTGATTGTGTTAATAAAATTAGTCAGGTATTTCCGATTTATGCTGATATAATATTGGGGATTTCACATTTTTGTTCTTATTTTTGCTTCATTCCTCATTCAGACTAGGACTAAACTTCTAAAATATACGACATTATATACATACATACAATATAATAAATATGTACATTGTACATAATATTAACTCTCCGCCAAAATCTAGTTCGCTCATTCACTAGCCTGTTTCAATAGCAGCCAATCAGAAAGTAGTTATTGTTCAAATTTTAGAATACAAATACACGGTAACATCGATATGGTTCAGATATCTAGCTCGTAATTACTATATTTATATGTATATACAAAAAAAATATTTTGGTCTCCTTTATACCACTTAACTTACCTAAATTAATAATTACAATACATTTTTTTTATGCACATTAAATGATGTAACAAATAATATTCAAATAAATTTTTTATAAAATTTTTATATATTTTTATATTTAAATTTTACCTTCACTTTGTTATTCCTATATAAATCCATCACGTTTCCGTTTCCTCATTATAAATGGATGTTGGTAACATCTTGCATTCCTTATAAACCGGTGGCGCTAGTATCGCTAACCGGTCGGACGGGAGAGCTTGCGAATTTTCCTGCTGTTTCTCTGTCAACCAGACCATTTTTAGCTTTGAAGATTTACAATTAACCGCCGACATATTAAAGATTCATGTGGATACAAATGGCGGCTCTTTTTTCGAACACATTTCATGTAACCGAATTGTCTCTATATTCACTTTGGCTTCTGTTAAGTGCTAGCCTTAAATGGAACTGAAATTTTAAGTATTAAAGTTTTCAGCTTAATTTTTACCTTCTATATTTGAATGTTGATTTGAAAATATAATAAAATTTCTTATTCCTTAAATTTCAATTGAAGAGTTTTCTTAAGGGCAGTTAGTTTAAGTGTTAACTTACAAGTATGTTGAGTAGTTTATTGCTTCTTCAGTATAATAGTCATACAATGAAAGCAGGTTTTTGTACATTCCAATTCTATGGGCTTACTTTTTACATAAAAATATTTGTTCGTTTAAACGGTTTCAATATTGTAAACAAAAATTGATTTGGCTGACTCGTGTTGTGGCAGCGGCAGGTTGTCATTTCCTGCAGTTGTCAGATTTGCCTGCGTTTGCAATAAATGGTGAACTATAATATTTTATCATGCATGCTATAAATGCCAAAGTTTGTAAATGAGTATGTTACTTCATGGATCAGCGAATTTAAAGGTAATTCGGAATAAGGAAAACTTATCTCGGGTCCCCTAGATTAACATATAGGCCTTTTATCATCGCACCTTTAATGAGAGCAGAGTAACTACAAAAAATTCAAATTAATAGTGACATACTTTTTACAATATGCTATTTTTGCCACTTGATTTATATAGAGGTATAAAAAACTTAGGTCCAATTTATTGCTATATTGATGCATGAAAGAATGATAAACCAACAATCATATTATATTACAACTATATTAAGGATGTGTATATATCTCTATGATGTGTTCTCTTATTTACCAAGAGCTATTCATTATTAAATTATCCATTGTAAGTACAATTCATATTCAGACTCACGTTCAAAATTTGTAAGTTTATTTGTTCCTAATCCAATATGTTTTGTTTGATATATTACGAAAGGTTTGATATGTTTAACTATGCTAATGGAAAATGTATGTTTATATAGCAAATATATTTTTTCAAATGTTATAGAAAGTATCTCATATTTGCCTAATATAATGGCTGGAGTACTTTGTTTTATTGTTATTTGTTATCCTTTTATCCGAATAAGACTGTATTGGTATATATAGAAATAATAAGCAAGAATATTTTTAAATATTTGCATAAATGTTCATTGTCGTTTGATGAAAGTAGACCACTACATCGCGGCCTTGATAATGAGCGGTCAATATAAAGATTGGTCGTGAACTGTGTGTTGTCGTTATGATTCTTAATAAAACTTAATGAATCACGAGATATTCATAAAACTGTTACAATTATATTGAATGTTTATTGCTTTTTCTTCTTAAATCTATATTTTGACATCTTTATTATTACGAGGTTCAAGTTATTCTTACTTATCAACTCTTATTAAGAAGGTCTTAATTTTATACCTACTTATTCATCTAAGGACTGCGTACATGTTTAATTTTGTATTGTAGATAAATAAGCTTGCATGAAATTCCTTCATTCTTAAATTATATGAATAGATCTGTATTTGAAAAGAGAAAATATATAGTTTCAAAGAAAGTTGGATGAAAGAAAATCGAATAGCGTTTAACCGCGCCTGTGTTTCTGTCGATAAATTATTAAAACATGCTACAAGGTAATAGAAAATAATTGGTAAGAGCAGTGATAACAGTGTAGTAACAAGTGACTGGGCGATGTTGATGGAGTTAACGAAGAATGACTTTATTATGGAAAATAAATTTTCTAAGTAAATTGTTATTAATTTAAGGTAATTTTTCAATTACCGTTTAATGCCTTTAAATCATTTTAGTTTATTCACTTTCTTACACGTTATAAGTCATATTTTTATTGATATATTTAGAGTAAAAATAGGGATCAATTAACAAACATAACATGTAGATATAAATTAAAAGATTTTTGGTAGGAATGTTTGTAGATTTTAACAATTGAGATTGTCTGAAATATATCACTATTGATAAGAGCTTTGCTACTGTTACTTGTCGGAATTCTATTGTACTTTTGTTTATTCCTTCTTTGTTTGAGTTGAGTTTATCGATCTATCCGAGTTAAGTTATTATTATATCAAAGCTGTTATTATATTTAAAATTATATACCTATCTACATTGTATTTGTATGCGTTTATGTTTTACTTGTTTCGTACATTCTGCGGTCGAAAATAAGAAAGTCAGTTTTATCTTACATCCAGGAAGCATATAGTTAAATTGAAATTATAGTATATCTATTTAAATTCTATGCCTATGCAAATTAAATGGGGTTCATAACGTGATAAAAACTGGCAGGCGACAATAAAACGCCAAACGAGGCAATCTAAAAATACTAACCTTTATAGCTAGAATAGTATCAAAATAGCATAATATAAATAGATTTCTTTCACCTCACATGTCCGAGTTTCACAAATGCACAGCCAAGCAACGGGTATCATAGGAAACAGAGTGTGTCGGCGAGGACCGGATTGACGACCGGGCGTCCGTGGACCTTGACGGGGTGTTCTGTCTCGATTATGGAACGTTTTTACGTTAAAACGTAAAAAATATCATTTTGTGTATTATGAATTGGATCTTTATATTTATTTATATCACTGTTGGTTATAATAATATCAAATTATAAGTGAGCCTTTAATTTTTTTCAATTACATAGTATTTTCTTATATTTACACGCTAATATTTGACATTTTAATATTTTCAAATTTTTGTTTCAAATACTTTACAGGCAGAGTTTCCACAAGACCATGATTGTTATAACGCATAAAGTTTTGCTTAAAATTTCCACGATTAGAATTTATCCGAGCTAAATTGTCAACAAATTCTACGTTTATCCTAGAATACCTATTACATACAAATGAATGTATTTAAATTTTGGTTTATTATCATATAGCTTTACTAAACATATGAAATAGAATCTATAAAATTATTAAGAAAAACATCAATGACAATAAACTCGTTCATTTAAAACAACATCACAAGCATGTAGTATGAAGATGTAACGGACTGTATAGGCACAGGCTGTGTGTAATAGTCTATTCATATACGCAAAGGTGTCTCTTTTGATGAGGGCTGCGTAGTCCTGACGCCTTTCAAACGTGAACACAGGTTAAATGTTTTCCAAGATGTATGTACATATTTTTGAGATGCGTCACTGAATTATTGATAATCCTTTTATACACGTTTTCCTATACAACCGAAGAATATTGTAGAAATTAAAATGTTTTATTTAGTACGTATATTAAACGGTACATTTGACCGTCACAATTTTCGAAAACTATGTTTATTTAAAAATATATATTATATTTACAATTAATTCTTATAATTTTTATCTAACGTTTTGTTTTAAGTGTAATTTTGATTTTTTTAAATAAGAAGTTTCTTATAAGGAGGTACTTCAGGCGTACGTTGTACGCAACCTTCACATTTTGAAGTGATTAAAATATTGTTTATATTGTTGATTATATAAATTGTTCTATAAAAATATTGTTGAAGTTAATTATGATAGTTGAAGATAGTATCCACCTCTAGCTAAATTAACATCTCTAATTGCGTTAAAATATTTTTGTATTCTTAACGCCATTAACATACAATGTAACAGATGAAGTCGTTATCTATTATGAAATAATAAAATGGATAACACTTAAAGGCAGAACGCAATAAAAGCGCAGACAATCAACAAAAAGCAAGAGAAAATAGGATTTGCATTATTTTCCCACGAAGCCGTGAATTTCGTTCGTGGAGCACTTTCTCACTATTGTCCGCAGTAATTGTACTCGGCTAATGATTTGCTCCTCACAATCTAGATTTTTGCTGTCCAGGCTATTGTTCAGTCAACTGGGAATGCTAGCTTTGACATATTTAAACTTTTGTATCATATATTTCAACGGTACTTAATTTAAGCACTTTTATAATGAGTGCCCTTTTGGAGTGCATAAGTCCGTATAAAACTTATTGACTTTTCATAAATATTATTTTTGTTGTTAGGTAAAATTTTTTTAGAACACATTTTTAGTATAGAAGAGGTACCATTTGAATTTTAAAATAGAATCAAATTAATTTATTTATATATTCATATTCAGCAGTATTTAACATACCACTACCGTGCATGGGACTCCCTTCAGTACGAAGTGGATCAGGTCATAGTCCACCACGCTGGCCATTTGCAGGTGTCAGACAAGTTCTTCAAGTGCATGTTCACATGTTTTTTGAAAACTTGCTAGGCACGACGAGTGATAAGAATATATGAAAATATATGAGGGGCGAGCCCTGGATTTGAACCCACATAACTCGGTTATCCAAACGAGCGTGCTATTGGGCTACCACTGTCTTAATTTAATTAAGTACCTACTTACTAAATTAAAACTTTTGATAACATTTATGTTTTATAATCTCTATTATTTCAATAAACAATAAAATATCTCCACTAATGCAGACATTCTATCTGAACGGGACTCTCATTTTAACCTGAACGGGACTTAACATTTCACTGATATTCATTTTAAATAAAATAGTCTTTTTTGTATTATCATGAATATTTTATGTGAAATTAACATCTTCACCGGCTTTATTGTTATAACAGTTATTCAGCTTATGAGACACTCTATCAGCTTTTATTATTTCCTTAAAAATATGAGTTTGACATACTTGCACATTTTTATAAAATTTAGTTACAGATATATTGAGAAATCCCTTTTTTTACTAAAATATAATATTTAGCACATTTAAAAAAAACAGGTACTCGTATGACTTGATCAATTTAATGCCTTTTATCTAAGGATCTATAATTTAAATAAATAATGCGTAATACATAAGCCATGTTCATTTGAAAACAATTTGGGTTCATATTTCGTTCCAAAACGACACCGCATATCGTCAAGTGTCCATAAAAAGTAATAGTACTTCAAAACGCTTTTGGATGCAGTGGGTTTTTAATCATAAAATTTCAGAAATAGGTTGGAAATGTAGCGGTAGATAGTCACGTGGTTAGCATATAAAATGGAAATGCGAACGGCGTGGAATTTATTATAGCTATAAAATAGTGCAGTATTTCAGCAGGGAGCAACACTGTTTGTTACCTTCGACTACTATCTATTGGTGCTTTACGAGATGATTTGCAAATGAAATAGATTTATTTTCTAGCGGCCAAATCATATATCACTCAGCTATCAAGCGCTATTGCTAATTTATATAACCGATTTAAAGTCTTGAAAAAAAAAAAAACTAAGTATAAAGGTACGACGAATGAGTAAAAAAAATAATAATTCGACCTTTAAATAGCACCTTGTTATTACGAAGTCAAAAATAGTTAATTATTATATTAGCAAGACTTTGTGTGCTTTGTGTGGAAACCCACGCAATGTCTTGTAAATATAATAATAATGCTGCTTAAGTCAATTAAAATATAATAATGGAATGCGTAAGACGTAGATCTACAAAATCGTCCGTTGTCTGCTGAGAAGATATTTTATTTGGATCCAACCCTGAACAGGGTTATAATTAAATATTTGATTAATTTGATTGCTATAATTAAATTTACTTTCTATGCTGGTGATTGTTGAAAGGTCCTTTTAGTAAAGCCAATCCTTAATGGAGAATTAGGTTATAATTATCGTAAATAGTCATCGTACATTATCATCGGAACTAAAGCGATATGTAAAATTTCAATTCTGTAGGATAAGACTTGTAAAATTTATCCTAAACAATCAAATGAACTATGTAGTTATATATTATAATAGTAAAGTCGGCCAAATAGGTTATGATCTAAATTCCTGTGTATAATATGGCTGTTTTCTAACTACTAAGGATACTCGGTGCAAAAAAGTTGCAAAGTAATTTTATTTGTATTTATAAATTTGTACTAGGTACTTAGAATAAGATTGTCTCGAAACCTTAATACAGTAGCACATTTTTATTTCATTGTTAATTTAGCTTGTCAATGTCAAATGTCTGTCAATTATGAAAAAGAATTTGGATTTTTGTTACGTTGCTCCTTAGTAATTAATATTATGAACAATTTAGTAGGAGAGTACTCTCTTGTAATGTCAACGAAATTATAAGAGTGCTTTCCAGCAAAATTGTTATTTCTTTCTAAATTGGATTATTAATTCTTGTAACGTATTTGTCTTTTTAACAGTTTTTGATTTTATCTTTAATAACGGTTTATTACATTAACGAAATAAAATGAATCTTAATTATATTGTTTGTCGAATGGTTGAATATATTATGAATATGTAATTTATTATAATTATATGTTTAAGATGAAAATAACGATGTAGAAATTTATTACACAAATAATTATGACTATTTCGGTAAGTATTTTCAAAATATATAAAGTCGCTTGGATGTGTCTCTACTCTCTAGGTGCCCGTAACAGTAGCACATTTGTTTACCCATACACTTTTGTACATATAAGTACATAATATATGTACATAGAAAGATTTGTGTTTATAGCAATAGTTTAATTAAACTTATAACATATTCTACTTATGTTTAATTAATCAGAATGCGGTACCTATTTATTATTGTTAATAAATTAAATTTAATGCCTCAATGCAGCTAATCTCTGCTATTTTGATGCATAAGCGGATCGATACAGAAGCCACCACAAAATTTACTGTAAGTTCCTTTAATTGAGTTTAAACATTAACCAAAGCGTAGTTAGTGCGCGAGTAAAGTACCTGCATTTTATAAATAACTCAAACTTAAGGTGAAGATTAAGAGCTTCTTTAAACCACAGAACGCTGATACTTCCTCATAATAAATATGAAGAATAATAAAGTAATTTATTACTTCTTTTGCTTATTATTTCGATGTAATAAGAGTATAATAATTTTAACGGTAGATAGTAAATTATATTGTGATCTTTTGTATACTTAAACGTACTGGTATCACATTTTGAAAAAAACATAGATTCTTTTAAGAAAAAAGGCATTTTCGTCTAACTTTTAATAGTGATAAATCTCACATTAGATGAAAGCTTTTGAGGTGTTTATTTCAATTTAGGTAAGTTTGAATATAATGAAAGAAAAAAATATTATAGTTAATTTAAGAATTTCTTAGATAGAACCTTGTTTTTAGCTGTTGTATATAAACACTATAGATTTACGATAACTTTGGGATAATGATAGTAATCCGTAGATAGCTAGGGAGGAGTGACAATACTATGTTACTTCAGGTCTCACATACAAACTTTTGCAATTATTGGAATAGTAGGCCGATTATGTATAAAAAAGTATCTATGTATGGATAATATGTTATCATAACTGTTTAATGTGTTTTGTGCAGCTATATTTTATTATAATTTATATTATAATAAAATATAGCTGCACAAAACACAGTTTTCGCGTTGGATGTAGACTCTGGTCCCATAAAATGAAGTACACTTCAAGAGCTTTTAGATGATGTGGGTCTTATCGCTTTTGGACGAGGGTGGGTCTAAGCTTATACAAAAGTGTCAATTGTTCTTTCAAAGCTTAGTTATGAAATATTACTGTTTGTATTTGTATTAATATTAAAAAGTAGTTATTGGTTAGAGTAAATATTTACTTAATTCTACACATCATTCCTATATAACTTATAATCTATACTATCTATACTAATATTATAAAGCTCAAGAGTTTGTTTGTTTGTTTGTTTGTTTGTTTGTTTGTTTGTTTGTGTGTTTGTTTGTTTGTTTGTTTGGTTGAACGCGCTAATCTCAGTAATGACCGGTCTAATTGAACAAATCTTTTTGTGTTGGATAGTCCGTTTATTGAGGAAGGCTATAGCCTTATAGGCTACATTACATTATACCACGACCAATAGGAGCGGAGCATCAATAAAAAATGTTGCAAAAGTGCGCGAAGCCGCGGGAAAGGCTAGTTAATAATAAAACGTACATTGAACTTTATTACGTGTTATTCTATTTCAATTAGTAGCAAGTATAATTGTGGTGGACTAAAGTTTCTTCACAAAAAACGAAAAATATGTGTGTTAATAATAAATTAAACGTTGTCAAGTTTTATGTAGATAGATGATATTTATCTCGAGGCTCGACCTAACATGAAGTTGAAGTATCTTCAGATCCACTGCACTTTTACGATGAAAGTACAAGAAGGTGACACTTTGATAGTGCTTTATTTGCATTTTAGCTCACCTTTAGGTTTAATTCGAAGTTTTATATAAGTTATGTTTAAAAAAATATGTTTAAATGGACTGTATTATATTCAAATAATAAGAAGTTATTGCGTCATAAAAAGTTCATAATAAAGTAACAGACCAGCCAATAAATAAAAAAGGACTTTAATGGTTCATTCAAGTATTAAAAGTTAACATGTTTGCATATTTTATATTTCAAAAAAAAATTCAGAAACTGTTATACTTTTATTTCTACGAATTTTCATTCAAATGAACAACATCCGCTTCAATTCGCCTAAAGCTCATCAGAAAAAAAGAATTTTGATACCAGTTTCCGTTTTGTATGGTGTCAGTTTTAAACCACAGTTTTACCAGTTTTATTTTCTGTTTTGGATACAAAGGTGAAGAAACAAAATGGTATTTGTTACTACACTTACAAATAACATTTTAAATGTTAAAATGTTGAAAATGGTTTTGTACCATATTTGATCAGAAATTGGATTGAGTTTTTGAAATAAATTATATTGAAATGTTACATTCTATGCAGCAGAAAACGAAGTTTCTGAATCAGATAAGCAACGAAGTCGCCCATACGATATACATTTCGCCACTTTGAAACTGTTCAAAGTAATAATTCCCTGGCAATATGATTCCTATGACGTCATCGTACAAAGCCGCATTGGCCATTTGCCAACTGATAACCACTCGACCCAGGCTTAACCCAAATGCGAGTTTAATGACCTTTCAAGATTTCTGAATCTTTCAGTGCTATCGATAAGTATAATATACTTTGAGAGTTTATTGAAGATTTCCGTAGTAAATGTAAACTCTATTACGATTATCTTAAAGTCCTTTATACTCTAAACTTTACAATGCAGTTGCTAGCTGCGTGTCGATGGGGTTAATGATGCAGATTGATATCGACAACGCAAGGGCAAATAGACAGTTTGTCAAACTTCCATAAATATTAATGAAGCCCACTTCTGCTTGACTGTTATTAAAATTAATGTGTTCACTTCAAGTTTGAATAAACTTGAGCTTAATCAGTAAGCACCCTTTCCTCTAAATGTAAAGACTCAATTCGTTTCAGTTTATACATATTCCTAGTCATAGATACAGTAACAGTACTATATTGTACGAGTATAATACAAAATTAATTATTTTGTCAGAATGTGTCTCACGGCGAAGAACAACATCGTGAGTTGTGGGACGTTAGAAATAAATAATAAATAAATATGTTGGCACATTATTACACACAGTGCCATCTAGTCCATGGTAAGCTACGAGGCTTGTGTTACGGATAACTTTAATACATGTATAGTAAATTTTCTTATTAGATACATTTATACATATTATCATGAGGCACATTTGTAAAGTTTTATAACAAGATCATTCTAATTAAAGCGTTATTGAGAGTCATAAATTTTTATATGGTTTTAAGTAAAGTTGGGTGTTAATGTGTCATCAAGCTTTATGTTTACGACGCGACGTGTCAATGACTTCCAGGATAAGTGACATCCCTTTGTAATTTTGGTGTCAATTTAATGTCTACTTAAGTTAGCTTATTTCTATATTACTGGATCAGTGACAAGATAATAAAATAACAATGATTGGTTGAATAATATTATAAAATACCTCGGCTCGTCTCGTAATTTTCTCGGTTAATTCCAGAAAACATATCTATATAGATAAACTAGCAAAACTTTACCTAAATACAAATGGGTCGCAAATTCGAGTTCCGTAAGGCTCTATGAGTATTCCGTACGAATAACGATCGTGCACACGAGTGCATAAGAGGTTGATTGAGTAACGTTGAAAAATAACGTGATAATACTTATTTTCTGTAGTCTTATCCGATTTAGAACAAAGTTGTAATTATTTTTTCTTTGTTTTAGTCGTGTGAAGTTAAAATATTAGAGTGTTGAAATATTGACTATTGTTCTATTAAGGAATATGTTATTAAAAAAAAGATTTTACCAATATAACTTTCAAAAGTGAAGTGAATAATCTATGTCCCCATTCTCCAAATATTAGCTATGAGTCAGCTGTTAATAAGTGTGTGCTTTGGGCAACATTATTGACATTAACGAGGATGACATCCGCCCGGGAAACAGAGCTGTGGATGACGTATCATGTTACTTTTGAATATAAAGGGGACAACAATTACTAACAACAGAACTTCGAACTGAGGAAGTCAGTTGGCTAGCTATGAACTATTTTGTGTTAGATTTGGTATGAACATTTTTATACTACTGATGATGGCAAAAATCGAAACAAAACGAAATCTGTCTCTATTATAGCTTATTTAGATCTGAGAATATATTTTATCCTTTGATTGCTCTAGTGAAATGAATTCGCAATTTCTCGTTATGATTACGAATTCATTTTCGCTGTAATCTTCAGATTGCGTAACATTTTAGTTAGTTTTATGACTAGATCAGCATTTGCGTTTATACCCATAAAGTATTGTTATTTTCTTTTACAAGATCTCTAATAAAATCTACATATCTAATAAAATCATACATTTGAACGAAAAATAATAATATACTTATAATAATTTTTATCAAAATTAAATTCTGGAACCGTATTGCAAGATATAAAATTTTCTTTGTTCTGAATCTCTTCAGAAGTTCAACGTTCGTATATTAAAGCGAGACGTTTTCTTAATTGCTACAATTTACACATCTAGCTCGGCTACATTCTTCTTAGCCTCCTCATTCCGTGTATTTTGTTGAAATATTATAATAAATATATATCGCTTAATTATATTTATGATATTATGAATAAGTGATTGAAATTCGGTCATAATATTTGATTTTGGTAACGTTACTAGAGGAAAAAAGAAATCGATTACAAAGCCGAAAAAGATATCAAATAATTGTTATATAAAGTCACTCGTTTTATTTACTCTCTAAAATGCTTTCTAAAGAAGAACCTAATTAAAATTTAATCATATATTATCATGAATATTGCACTTAGATCGGAGATTGGAAACAAAAGTAAGACAATAACAATTAGATACGCTTAAACACCATTATTTTTGGTTTTTAACCATTTTAAATTGTAGCACAATAACTGTTCTCGCTAAGTTCTAGGGCATATCTGATGGCGCGTGTCAGTTTTTATAAAGAAGTTATTGAAACAATTCATTTTGGATGAGCGTGAAATGCGGTTTGCGGTTACTGTACTCAGTTGTCAAAAATTTCGAAACATTAATGGGACTACTTTATAGCACTTTCTTATCGTTAGTTTTAATTGATCAATTTCGAAAAAGCGATGTATTGAGTAAGTGTATCTGGTACGCACTATCTTCGTCAGTTGTGAACTGATTTCAATGATTCTTTTATTATTCAAATGGCCAAGATTTATATACAAGGTTTTCGTCTTGGAAATAATGTTCTAAAGTTGGTGTGAGGACCTACCTTTTATGCGTGTAAATATTATCTAGAATTAAAAAAAAAACATATGCATATGTGTATTTTGTAAATTTATTCCTAATTAAGGACTTCTTTTATTTATCTATACATATTCTTAAAATTCTAACAGTACATAAAAATATATATTTGCTTTATGTTAGTCCATAAAATATTTTTATTTGAAAATAACACACACTCTACTTTCGTAACGATCAATATCACGTAGATCAAAATATGCATATTATGGAGATACAATATGTAATATGTATTGAAAATTATGCAAAAAAGTGGATTTATTCATGGAAATTTTTGAACTCAAATAAGTTCACCCGGAGGTCTCTAAGAGAACGTGGCATTGTTTGATCCCCATAAGACTAGCGAGGGGCATTTTATTTATCGCGTGACCATTGTGTTGAACGCCATGAATTATGTGCATCAATTTTTTACTCTTTGTTTTTATAACGGTGATTTAGTTCTGACGGATTCATATTCAGTGAAATCGACGTCTTGGATGTGCTGGAATTCATAATTCATTGGGGAGTCACATTCATTGTTTATTGTAAACAAAAGCGTGTAATCATATGTACTCTTGCATAAAGTTGAAATAGTAAGCCAATGAAGTTTCGAATTTTCGGAATCCAAGTAGAGAATAGCTATTTTTCTCATTATAAAATGATATCATAAAAATAAGCTATTTCATAATAATTGGTTCATTTTGAATAAGTTGTAAATTAATAAGTACCATGGTCAAGGCTGTTCAGAATGTTCTTTGCTATAAAATTATTCTGCTTACTTGAACGTAAAATCTCAATTAATGTAATAAACTCTTAGTGGCATTCATAAATGCCAATAAAACCTACACAGTTCTTAGACATAGGCTTTAATATTAACAAATTGAGAAACGTCGGTTGTATTTCATGTAATAACATGGTTAATTATGTTTGATATCAAATTTCATCAAGGGAACTTGACCGCTTGTAACTCAAGACGCGAGAAGCAACGCTACATCCCACTGAGCCGAGAACAGTTAATGAAAGGCTACGATTGTATCACACTTGCTAGCAGTTACATGCTTAATTAGCTTAATAACAGAATTCGGACCTATTCACTATATGTGTGAATAACGAGATATAAGCCATTCTCACCGAGTAAAAACAACAAAACATTAGACATTGTTAAAGTGCGGTATGAAATGTGGCTCTTTATTTCACAGCATTATTCTATTTTTAGCGCAGGTATCTTGCCGACTGGAGAATCCAGGCGAGGCTACCCGTCGAGTTTGAAATTAAAAATCTCTATGAAATCTCTGAAAGCTAAAACCTTTTAAACATTTGCGGGCATTTTAAGGGAAAATAAAGGAATCGCCTCAGATTTTCAGCGTATGAAACTTCTTTTATTTTAATTTATATTTATGGTATTTTGTCTTTTTATTAAGAAAAGTTAAAAAAAAATCATTTAGAATCAAGAATAGGAGTGTGGTGCATCGACCTCGCTTACTTTAAAAACCTAACCAATAATCTGAACGCAATGCGGAAAGCTATAAAGTTGCAAAAGAATGTTTTAATGTTCACGGTACCATCCTACGATGTTTTATGGTGAACTTTAAACTGAATGTTAAGTAGACAAAACGCTACAAATCGAAACTAAAAAGAAAAAAAAATAATTTTAATTACTTAGTTATTGTTGGAGTCGGTGCCAGCCAAGGAGATTGTATTAGGGTTATTTTGCTTTGGCTGGCACCGACTCCAACAATAACTAAGTAATTAAAATTATTTTTTTTTCTTTTTAGTTTCGATTTGTAGCGTTTTGAAGTCGGTTTTCATTTTTGTTAAAAAATAATTTATTTTAAATTTTTTTGTGGAAATTATTATGTTTAAATAAAATATTGGAAGGCTAACTAAACTACTGCTCCAATAAGTCAGCGAAGTTTTGAAATGAACGACTATAGTCAATCGAGATTTGTCCACGTCTATTTTTCCACGTAACTCGTAGACGTTAATAAGATTTACCTTCTATTATCAATCCACCTAATATCCTGAAGGAGTACGACTATCAGTTCATAAGTACGTATAATATTAAAAGAATTTTCTTTCAACTCCTAACCGTTGAGGATATATACCTTACATCATCACAAATTCTTGAACAGCTTTAGAAAATATATGAAAAAGGTAATCAGTGCCGATAAAATTTAAGGGTTGCCCTCGATTTCTCTAGGATCCCATCATCAGATGCTGACTTGGTGACAATGAGAACATCTTGAATGTATACCCTACCGAACAAAAAAGAAATTTTTAAAATCGGCCCACAATTCACGGAGAAATCGGTGAAAACACATAAAAAACAACTGTTGAGGAATTTTACCTTCCATCATCAGCTCATCCACATGAGATGATGATTTTCATACGTAAAAGCTTTATCGGGCTTAGAAAATATATCAAAAACATAATAGGTGCCTGTATATTTTGAGAGTTGCCTTCGATTTCCCTGGGATCCCATCATCAGATCCTGACTTGGTGACAATGGGACCACCTCGGAACTATACCCTACCAATCAAAAGAAAAATTTTTGAAATCGGCCCACAGACGGCGGAGCAATCGGTGAACATACATAAAAAAAAAAAAAAATACATACAACGGAACATATAACCTCCTCCTTTTTTGAATTTTTTTTGAAGTCGGTTAAAAATATAAAGTGACACGTAACTGAAGCTACTAAAGAGTATAAATTGTAAATTTTTCTAAGTATCAAGACATCGTATAGTTTGCTTGTTATTTAAAACGCACGATGCACTTGTATGTACATTATACCTACATAATCGAGTAGTTCCATAATACAATTTGACATTATAAAATAAGTTATAAATATGTATTATTAAGCATTGTGTGTGATAACAATTTTTTTTGTAAAGTTATAAAAATTTTAGTACGGTGCGGTCGTTTTCTTTTGTTAAGTTTCTCTAACTTAATTTAAGTACTATTTACTGAAACTTTATACTTATTCCATTGAATTTATTATGAGTCAGCTTCGTAATTTTAAGACAAGAGTATTCAAAATCTGTTGGCACCGTCGGTCTTTTATTATATGGAAATTTTGAATTTCCGGCGTTACTTGATTAAGATATTTAATGAAAATTTTCAGCATTCATAATTAGCTTCATTTCTGGCTTTGCCCACTTATTCGACTGCGATTGGTGAATGCTAGAATACATTTAGCGGAACGAATTCAAGTGTTCTTCTTTTCTTAAAAATGTATCTTTTCAATGAGGACTAAGTATTAGTAGGTTGGCTTCACTCCAAAGTGGCCGGTTTTTTATGGCTCCAAGATGCCCCTGGCTGTATGGAGCCAAGCCAGTCAAGTGCTTTAAACTTTTTTGTATGTCTGCAACTTGATACTTGTATAGCAATATTATTTTTGATATTTTTGACGATCATGGCGGTGAAATATTTAAATTTGCAAACTCTGTCCCATAAGGTGAATATTGGTATTAAAAATTAATACTTTATCGGTTAATTTTATGTCATGTTTGAGAAATGACGTAGGTATAGTTAATGTTGATATTTGTCTATTATGATATAAATGGCGCTTTAAGTTAAACATTGTGCATAATATTTACGGACATAAAAAATAGTTCTAATTATGTTTTTGTAGTTTAATTGTGTTTTTGTTGTTCTAAACACTTCACTATATGAGAAAAGTATACGTAAGTCCTTCACATCTAAATAAAACATTGAGTCTAGAATCAATCAGAACAATTGGAATTGATGAATTCAATGCCAAATCGAATTCAAAAATTGACGACAATTGTTTTTGATGTTACAATTGCCTACTGTTTGGATGAATCAGGCTTTACTTGTACAGTAAACGTTTTACAATAAATATATTTATTTGTCTCTCGTTTGTGGAGTTAAAAGAGATAATATTGAACTCATTTTTATTTATAAGGTAACTTATTCTCGTAAAAGAAGAAACTGTATAAACCTTAGTTGACTTTATTGAAAAATACCTACTGACAAACCGAAAAAGTTTAATTTACACCATAAAATAATCGCCAACGAAACTTGTGATTTTTTGTTTGTGAGTTACCTTGTCACCATTAAACTGTTCAATTTTGAGTGACATTTGCCCAAGATCTATTTACGTTATAGTACGGATTAAGGAATTACTACATCTTTATCCCAAATTCCATGCGAGCGAAGACGCGGGTTAAAACTATTATTTCATTTAATTCTTGTTGTTGACTTCACCAACGTCGCGTAGAAAATAACTAATATACCTATTTTTTTTATAAACTGTAGCGTAGCGTAGTGTAAAAAGGTTGACAGTATCTGAATATTCATTTGGTTGCACTAGCCAAGGCTATCTGCGAATTGAGAGGAAAATTTTTCATTGAGGCAATTAATAACGATGTGTCGTGGGTTTAATAAAACCTACTTATATGTTTCTTGGTACTGCTCCATTTATTTATTTAAGGATAACCTAAGAAAGCTTAGGTACATTATAAAGTTTCATAACACACACTTCCGGTATGCGATATATCTCATCTGAGTAACATTACATAATGTAAAAATTAATCAATAATGCAATGAGTAAAAATTAAAAAAATAAACAACTTTAAATAAAAAAACTTTTAATAATATAATTAAAGGTCAATAATATAATTAAAGGTCAATAATTGAGTAGCAATATTTAACTGAAGTATAAGTTTATAAAAATTGATACATAAATAGTACCTACTGTTCCTAGGTTTAGGTTCTTACACTTGTTAAGAGTATGTCTCTCTATGATCTCATTTTATCATTTATAATATTTTATTGCTAACAAAACAACCATCTTTGCCACCAATGATCTTTCGACCTTCAGCTTGTAGGCATCGTTGTTCGCACCTGTTACGCACATGGACCATTATGTTTGTCAAATACGTAATATTCAATGAAATAATACACAATATAAGCATGTATGTAAAACTATAAGTAATCATACGATAGCATTATAATAATTTGATTAAACTAGGGTTAATAAAAATACTCTTTAATTACGTCTATTATTTTTACATGTAACATGACAGCATTAAATTATAGGAAAGAATTCAATCAAAAGCTGATTTTTTTCATATATTATAATACAGGCACATTGATAAAAGCTAGATCATTTGCAGGTTTATTGTAAATTTAAAAATTTATATAGCAAATCATTCACACTTTAAAATTAGCTGTAATAAAAAAGGTTATTGTATTAACTAATTGTTTCATTTAACGCGCGAGATCGTAAATTAATAAAAGCATCCCACTAAATGAGATTCAACGAGCTGTGTCATATTAAATTCAGTAAAAGATAAATTAACATTATCGCACAAAGCTCGCAGAGAATAACTCACTAACTGGTGTGAAGTTAAACAAGTGAGGACTGAACTACGTAATTTTATCTCATTTTTGCTTACGCTAATTAATATTTTAGAATTATAAGAAATGTATAAGTTTCTTAGTCGATACATAGTATAAAAAGGCCCTTCTTTCAGTTTGTACGCTTGGTTCTTTTAAACTACGCAAAGGAAAAAATGCGGTTTATATTAATTGACAGAGTAATTCAAGATAAAGTTTTATATATATAATATATGTATATGTTAGCAGTGAAAAGCCGAAAATACTTTCGAAAATATGTCGTTTCTGACAAATCCGGGGCAAACCCGAGCGGAGTAAGGCCCGAGTCGCTAGTAAAATATACATATATAATTTACTATTCACTTCACTGTCCGTTAGAAATAATGTGATTCGTATTATAACTAATATAATATAATTTTCATATATGGAAATTTGTTTCAATATTCGAAACAATGAACATTTTTTCAGTCGATACTTGAAGCTAAGTCTTTGTGACGAGAATGTTAATTATGAAAATAATGTAGATATTTGATATTACTTATAGATTTTAATAAACATTTTTGAATCTTAAGATGCCATTCAGAATATTTTCAGTGTAAATATTTATTATCTAGCTAAAACATGAAGGATATTAAAAGGGATTGTTATTTCAAAAATGTCGTTAAATTTTAGTAACTGAAGATCGTCTCGTGCTCAAATTAAAATTGATGGCCGATAAAAATATGAATTATTTTATTATGAAGATAAGATGGTTTACGATGTCTATTAAAATGAACATTTTTAACCTAATTTATTCATTAACGTATATACAATATACATATGTTATACACTTTTATTCTATATGTATAAGAATCAATTGCCGTTTGTATGACTCGCCAAAGCTCAAAAACAGCTGCATTGATTTAAATCTGGGTTTCTGGGAGTTTGTCAAAGGTGGTTTAAGTATAAAAAAATATCCCCCAAAATCTCCTGGAAAATCAGAACTGATTATTTTAAAGGTAAAGCAAGAAACCGAGCGAAGCGAGGGGAAGCCGCTAGTTATGTTATTCAATATTTTTTAAAATACCAATATTACAGATACATAGGGACGCTCATGAAATTTATAGTCTTTAATATATATTAAAGAATTTCCACATATTTTTATATGCACTACATTTTAGTGTAGTATCATACTACATCTATTTTGAGGTGGGGACTATCAATTGTCCAAACCACCCACAGTGCCTATAAATTAATCCTATTAATGTCTTCGTTTTAAGATGGGGAATAATGTCGTTACATCTACATACATATGTACACGTTTCATAGTCGTATTAATTTGAGTATCATTGTTAGTGCAGCATCCCGTATACTCTTAATTGACGTTACTCTTTATGGACTGGCATTTGTTTCATAAATTACGAAACTGGTATGCAACTGGAATGTATTATTGGCCTTTATTTATGACTTCAAATAAAACATTTCTAAAATTAAACAATATACTAACGTTTTAATAAAATAATTTGAAGTATGCTCTGAGCTAGTAAGGTAAAACTTTATATTTTTGTTTTAGAATATTTTTATAAATTGTTTTAATATATTTTTTATTTAAATTGTTGCAGGTATGTTGGTATACGTATGAATATTGAAATGATATTTATATTATCCTATTGGTAAGTCTAAAGTTACAATAAGGAATACGTCGCTGAAACTAGCCAACAAAACTAGCATATCAATCATAAAAGTAATAAAATTTTTTTTTGCAGACCGTACCAAATTAATTTTTGTTTCTTATGGTTTTACTAGATTTAATTTAAATTTAAATGCCATTTTAAGATAAATTCTGTGTTTAAGTATTTTTTTTAAACATTTTTACCACTTATTTTTATTTCTTAACTTTAAAAAAAGATAGTTATACTTCGTATTTGAATTCGAACCTCATACTCAATATCTCTGGCCCGCGTCGATTTAGGGACTTGAAATTAACTAGGGATCTTTGGAAGACATCAAGGAATCCAGAAAAATAATCAAAACGGCAGCGACGCCATATTTTATATAATATTTCTCAACTTTCAAAAAAGATGGTTTTTCTTATTATAGACTCCAAACCTAATACGTGATATGTCTGGCCCGCGCCGACTTAGAGACTTGAAATTGACTAGAGATTACCAGCACATGTTAGGAAACCCAGAGAAATCATCAAAACGCCAGCGACGCCATATTTTATATAAAATTTCTCACTACAAAAAAGATAGTTTTTCTTCGTATATGACTTTGATCCTGGTACTCCATAGCTCTTGCCCGCGTCGACTCAGGGACTTGAAATTGACTAGGGATCACCAACACATGTAAAGGAACCCAGAGAAATCGTCAAAACCCCAGCGACGCCATATTTTATATAACATTTCTCATTTCAAAAAAGATAGTTTTTCTTCGTATATGACTTCGATCCTGGTACTCCATAGCTCTTGCCCGCGTCTACTCAGGGACTTGAAATTGACTAGGGATCACCAACACATGTAAAGGAACCCAGAGAAATCGTCAAATACCCAGCGACGCCATATTTTATATAACATTTCTCACTTTAAAGAAGATAGTTTTTCTTCGTATTTGACTTCGGTTCTGGTACTCCATAGCTCTTGCCCGCGTCAACTCAGGAACTTTAAATTGACTAGGGATCTTTAGCAACATATCACGGAATCCATATAAATCATCAAAACGCCAGCGACGCAATAAATAATATAAAATTACGAAATTTTAAAAAGAAAGATTTTTCGTATTTGACTTCGATCTTGGTACTCCATAGCTCTAGCCCGCGTCGACTCAGGGACTTGAAATTGACTAGGGATCACCAACACATGTAAAGGAACCCAGAGAAATCGTCAAAACCCCAGCGACGCTATATTTTATATAACATTTCTCACTTAAAAGAAGATAGTTTTTCTTCGTATTTGACTTCGATCCTGGTACTCCATAGCTCTAGCCCGCGTGGACTCAGGGACTTGAAATTGACTAGGGATCACCAGCACACGTCAATAAACCCTTAGAAATCATCAAAACGCCAGCGACGCCATATTCTATACAACATTTCTCACTTTAAAAAAGATAGTTTTTCTTCGTATATGACTTCTATCCTGGTACTCCATAGCTCTTGCCCGCCTGGCGTTAGGGACTTGAAATTGACTCTGGATCTTTAGCAACATATCAGGGAATCTATATAAATCATCAAAACGCCAGCGACGCCATATTTTATATAATATTTCTCACTTTAAAAAGAGATAGTTTTTCTTCGTATTTGACTTCTATCCTGGTACTCCATAGCTCTTGCCCGCGTCGCCTTAGGGCCATACAAATTGACTGGGGATCACAAGCACATATCAAGGAACCCTTAGAAATCATCAAAACGCCAGCGACGCCATATTCTATATAACATTTCTCACTCTAAAAAAAGATAGTTTTTCTTCGTATATGACTTCGATCCTGGTACTCCATAGCTCTTGCCCGCGTCGCCTAAGGGACTTGAAATTGACTCTGGATCTTGAGCAACATATCAGGGAATCCATATAAATCATCAAAACGCCAGCGACGTCATAAATTATATAAAATTACGGAATTTTAAAAAGATAGTTTTTTCGTATTTGACTTCCATCCTGGTACTCCATAGCTCTAGCCCGCGTCGACTCAGGGACTTGAAATTGACTAGGGAGCACCAGCACATGTCAAGGAACCCAGAGAAATCGTCATAACCCCAGCGACGCCATATTTTATATAATATTTCTCACTTCAAATAAGATATTTTTTTCGTATGTGACTTAACGATCCTGGTACTCCATAGCTCTAGCCCGCGTCGACTGGGTCAATCAATTTATAAGGCCCTAAGGCGATGTGGGCAAGAGCTATGGAGTACCAGGGTCGTAGTCATATATGAAGAAAAACTATCTTTTTTAAAGTGAGAAATGTTGTATAGAATATGGCGTCGCTGGCGTTTTGATGATTTCTAAGGGTTGATTGACGTGTGCTGGTGATTCCTAGTCAATTTCAAGTCCCTGAGTCCACGCGGGCTAGAGCTATGGAGTACCAGGATCGAAGTCAAATACGAAGAAAAACTATCTTCTTTAAAGTGAGAAATGTTATATAAAATATGGCGTCGCTGGGGTTTTGACGATTTCTCTGGGTTCCTTTACATGTGTTGGTGATCCCTAGTCAATTTCAAGTCCCTGAGTCGACGCGGGCTAGAGCTATGGAGTACCAGGATCGAAGTCAAATACGAAAAATCTATCTTTTTAAAATTTCGTAATTTTATATTCTTTATGGCGTCGCTGGCGTTTTGATGATTTATATGGATTCCGTGATATGTTGCTAAAGATCCCTAGTCAATTTAAAGTTCCTGAGTTGACGCGGGCAAGAGCTATGGAGTACCAGGATCGAAGTCAAATACGAAGAAAAACTATCTTCTTTAAAGTGAGAAATGTTATATAAAATATGGCGTCGCTGGGGTTTTGACGATTTCTCTGGGTTCCTTTACATGTGTTGGTGATCCCTAGTCAATTTCAAGTCCCTGAGTCGACGCGGGCAAGAGCTATGGAGTACCAGGATCGAAGTCATATACGAAGAAAAACTATCTTTTTTAAAGTGAGAAATTTTATATAAAATATGGCGTCGCTGGCGTTTTGATGATTTCTCTGGGTTTCCTAACATGTGCTGGTGATTCCTAGTCAATTTCAAGTCCCTGAGTCGACGCGGGCTAGAGCTATGGAGTACCAGGATCGTTAAGTCACATACGAAAAAACTATCTTTTTCAAAGTGAGAAATATTATATAAAATATTGCGTCGCTGGCGTTTTGATGATTTATATGGATTCCCTAATATGTTGCTCAAGATCCAGAGTCAATTTCAAGTCCCTAAGGCGACGCGGGCAAGAGCTATGGAATACCAGGATCGAAGTCATATACGAAGAAAAACTATCTTTTTTAAAGTGAGAAATGTTGTATAGAATATGGCGTCGCTGGCGTTTTGATGATTTCTAAGGGTTGATTGACGTGTGCTGGTGATCCCTAGTCAATTTCAAGTCCCTGAGTCCACGCGGGCTAGAGCTATGGAGTACCAGGATCGAAGTCAAATACGAAGAAAAACTATCTTCTTTAAAGTGAGAAATGTTATATAAAATATGGCGTCGCTGGGGTTTTGACGATTTCTCTGGGTTCCTTTACATGTGTTGGTGATCCCTAGTCAATTTCAAGTCCCTGAGTCGACGCGGGCTAGAGCTATGGAGTACCAGGATCGAAGTCAAATACGAAAAATCTATATTTTTAAAATTTCGTAATTTTATATTATTTATGGCGTCGCTGGCGTTTTGATGATTTATATGGATTCCGTGATATGTTGCTAAAGATCCCTAGTCAATTTAAAGTTCCTGATTGACGCGGGCAAGAGCTATGGAGTACCAGGATCGAAGTCAAATACGAAGAAAAACTATCTTCTTTAAAGTGAGAAATGTTATATAAAATATGGCGTCGCTGGGGTTTTGACGATTTCTCTGGGTTTCTTTACATGTGTTGGTGATCCCTAGTCAATTTCAAGTCCCTGAGTCGACGCGGGCAAGAGCTATGGAGTACCAGGATCGAAGTCAAAAACGAAAAATCTATCTTTTTTAAAGTGAGAAATGTTGTATAGAATATGGCGTCGCTGTCGTTTTGATGATTTCTAAGGGTTTATTGACGTGTGCTGGTGATCCCTAGTCAATTTAAAGTCCCTGAGTCCACGCGGGCTAGAGCTATGGAGTACCAGGATCGAAGTCAAATACGAAGAAAAACTATCTTCTTTAAAGTGAGAAATGTTATATAAAATATGGCGTCGCTGGGGTTTTGACGATTTCTCTGGGTTCCTTTACATGTGTTGGTGATCCCTAGTCAATTTCAAGTCCCTGAGTCGACGCGGGCTAGAGCTATGGAGTACCAGGATCGAAGTCAAATACGAAAAATCTATCTTTTTAAAATTTCATAATTTTATATTATTTATGGCGTCGCTGGCGTTTTGATGATTTATATGGATTCCGTGATATGTTTTTAAAGATCCCTAGTCAATTTAAAGTTCCTGAGTTGACGCGGGCAAGAGCTATGGAGTACCAGGATCGAAGTCAAATACGAAGAAAAACTATCTTCTTTAAAGTGAGAAATGTTATAAAAAATATGGCGTCGCTGGGGTTTTGACGATTTCTCTGGGTTCCTTTACATGTGTTGGTGATCTCTAGTCAATTTCAAGTCCCTGAGTCGACGCGGGCAAGAGCTATGGAGTACCAGGATCGAAGTCATATACGAAGAAAAACTATCTTTTTTGAAGTGAGAAATTTTATATAAAATATGGCGTCGCTGGCGTTTTGATGATTTCTCTGGGTTTCCTAACATGTGCTGGTGATCCCTAGTCAATTTCAAGTCCCTGAGTCGACGCGGGCTAGAGCTATGGAGTACCAAGATCGAAGTCAAATACGAAAAATCTATCTTTTTAAAATTTCGTAATTTTATATTATTTATGGCGTCGCTGGCGTTTTGATGATTTATATGGATTCCGTGATATGTTGCTAAAGATCCCTAGTCAATTTAAAGTTCCTGAGTTGACGCGGGCAAGAGCTATGGAGTACCAGGATCGAAGTCAAATACGAAGAAAAACTATCTTCTTTAAAGTGAGAAATGTTATATAAAATATGGCGTCGCTGGGTATTTGACGGTTTCTCTGGGTTCATTTACATGTGTTGGTGATCCCTAGTCAATTTCAAGTCCCTGAGTAGACGCGGGCAAGAGCTATGGAGTACCAGGATCGAAGTCATATACGAAGAAAAACTATCTTTTTTGAAATGAGAAATGTTATATAAAATATGGCGTCGCTGGGGTTTTGACGATTTCTCTGGGTTCCTTGACATGTGCTGGTGATTCCTAGACAATTTCAAGTCCCTGAGTCAACGCGTGCTACAGCTATGGAGTACCAGGATCGTTAAGTCACATACGAAAAAAACTATTTTTTTTAAAGTGAGAAATGTTGTATAGAATATGGCGTCGCTGGCGTTTTGATGATTTCTAAGGGTTTATTGACGTGTGTTGGTGATCCCTAGTCAATTTCAAGTCCCTGAGTCCACGCGGGCTAGAGCTATGGAGTACCAGGATCGAAGTCAAATACGAAGAAAAACTATCTTCTTTAAAGTGAGAAATGTTATATAAAATATGGCGTCGCTGGGGTTTTGACGATTTCTCTGGGTTCCTTTACATGTGTTGGTGATCCCTAGTCAATTTCAAGTCCCTGAGTCGACGCGGGCTAGAGCTATGGAGTACCAGGATCGAAGTCAAAAACGAAAAATCTATCTTTTTTAAAGTGAGAAATGTTGTATAGAATATGGCGTCGCTGGCGTTTTGATGATTTCTAAGGGTTTATTGACGTGTGCTGGTGATCCCTAGTCAATTTCAAGTCCCTGAGTCCACGCGGGCTAGAGCTATGGAGTACCAGGATCGAAGTCAAATACGAAGAAAAACTATCTTCTTTAAAGTGAGAAATGTTATATAAAATATGGCGTCGCTGGGGTTTTGACGATTTCTCTGGGTTCCTTTACATGTGTTGGTGATCCCTAGTCAATTTCAAGTCCCTGAGTCGACGCGGGCTAGAGCTATGGAGTACCAGGATCGAAGTCAAATACGAAAAATCTATCTTTTTTAAAGTGAGAAATGTTGTATAGAATATGGCGTCGCTGGCGTTTTGATGATTTCTAAGGGTTTATTGACGTGTGCTGGTGATCCCTAGTCAATTTCAAGTCCCTGAGTCCACGCGGGCTAGAGCTATGGAGTACCAGGATCGAAGTCAAATACGATGAAAAACTATCTTGTTTAAAGTGAGAAATGTTATATAAAATATGGCGTCGCTGGGGTTTTGACGATTTCTCTGGGTTCCTTTACATGTGTTGGTGATCCCTAGTCAATTTCAAGTCCCTGAGTCGACGCGGGCAAGAGCTATGGAGTACCAGGATCGAAGTCATATACGAAGAAAAACTATCTTTTTTAAAGTGAGAAATGTTGTATAGAATATGGCGTCGCTGGCGTTTTGATGATTTCTAAGGGTTTATTGACGTGTGCTGGTGATCCCTAGTCAATTTCAAGTCCCTGAGTCCACGCGGGCTAGAGCTATGGAGTACCAGGATCGAAGTCAAATACGAAGAAAAACTATCTTCTTTAAAGTGAGAAATGTTATATAAAATATGGCGTCGCTGGGGTTTTGACGATTTCTCTGGGTTCCTTGACATGTGCTGGTGATCCCTAGTCAATTTCAAGTCCCTGAGTCAACGCGTGCTACAGCTATGGAGTACCAGGATCGTTAAGTCACATACGAAAAAAACTATTTTTTTTAAAGTGAGAAATGTTGTATAGAATATGGCGTCGCTGGCGTTTTGATGATTTCTAAGGGTTTATTGACGTGTGCTGGTGATCCCTAGTCAATTTCAAGTCCCTGAGTCCACGCGGGCTAGAGCTATGGAGTACCAGGATCGAAGTCAAATACGATGAAAAACTATCTTGTTTAAAGTGAGAAATGTTATATAAAATATGGCGTCGCTGGGGTTTTGACGATTTCTCTGGGTTCCTTTACATGTGTTGGTGATCCCTAGTCAATTTCAAGTCCCTGAGTCGACGCGGGCAAGAGCTATGGAGTACCAGGATCGAAGTCATATACGAAGAAAAACTATCTTTTTTAAAGTGAGAAATGTTGTATAGAATATGGCGTCGCTGGCGTTTTGATGATTTCTAAGGGTTTATTGACGTGTGCTGGTGATCCCTAGTCAATTTCAAGTCCCTGAGTCCACGCGGGCTAGAGCTATGGAGTACCAGGATCGAAGTCAAATACGAAGAAAAACTATCTTCTTTAAAGTGAGAAATGTTATATAAAATATGGCGTCGCTGGGGTTTTGACGATTTCTCTGGGTTCCTTTACATGTGTTGGTGATCCCTAGTCAATTTCAAGTCCCTGAGTCGACGCGGGCTAGAGCTATGGAGTACCAGGATCGAAGTCAAATACGAAAAATCTATCTTTTTTAAAGTGAGAAATGTTGTATAGAATATGGCGTCGCTGGCGTTTTGATGATTTCTAAGGGTTTATTGACGTGTGTTGGTGATCCCTAGTCAATTTCAAGTCCCTGAGTCCACGCGGGCTAGAGCTATGGAGTACCAGGATCGAAGTCAAATACGAAGAAAAACTATCTTCTTTAAAGTGAGAAATGTTATATAAAATATGGCGTCGCTGGGGTTTTGACGATTTCTCTGGGTTCCTTGACATGTGCTGGTGATCCCTAGTCAATTTCAAGTCCCTGAGTCAACGCGTGCTACAGCTATGGAGTACCAGGATCGTTAAGTCACATACGAAAAAAACTATTTTTTTTAAAGTGAGAAATGTTGTATAGAATATGGCGTCGCTGGCGTTTTGATGATTTATATGGATTCCGTGATATGTTGCTAAAGATCCCTAGTCAATTTAAAGTTCCTGAGTTGACGCGGGCAAGAGCTATGGAGTACCAGGATCGAAGTCAAATACGAAGAAAAACTATCTTCTTTAAAGTGAGAAATGTTATATAAAATATGGCGTCGCTGGGGTTTTGACGATTTCTCTGGATTCCTTTACATGTGTTGGTGATCCCTAGTCAATTTCAAGTCCCTGAGTCGACGCGGGCAAGAGCTATGGAGTACCAGGATCGAAGTCATATACGAAGAAAAACTATCTTTTTTGAAGTGAGAAATTTTATATAAAATATGGCGTCGCTGGCGTTTTGATGATTTCTCTGGGTTTCCTAACATGTGCTGGTAATCTCTAGTCAATTTCAAGTCTCTAAGTCGGCGCGGGCCAGACATATCACGTATTAGGTTTGGAGTCTATAATAAGAAAAACCATCTTTTTTGAAAGTTGAGAAATATTATATAAAATATGGCGTCGCTGCCGTTTTGATTATTTTTCTGGATTCCTTGATGTCTTCCAAAGATCCCTAGTTAATTTCAAGTCCCTAAATCGACGCGGGCCAGAGATATTGAGTATGAGGTTCGAATTCAAATACGAAGTATAACTATCTTTTTTTAAAGTTAAGAAATAAAAATAAGTGGTAAAAATGTTTAAAAAAAATACTTAAACACAGAATTTATCTTAAAATGGCATTTAAATTTAAATTAAATCTAGTAAAACCATAAGAAACAAAAATTAATTTAGTACGGTCTGCAAAAAAAAATTTTATTACTTTTATGATTGATATGCTAGTTTTGTTGGCTAGTTTCAGCGACGTATAAGGAATTTAATTATAGGTATTGTTTTATCTGGAAAATTATGAAAAAGAAATTTTATCACTGTTAAACATCAACTTATGTTTGAATTTTTCTCTCGAGATTACCTCTCAGATGAAATGTCTAGTTAGCTTGTCTGAATTTAGGTCAAGCGTCATCTTGATATAAGAATTAATGAGAACAATTCGTTGTAGACAGGCATTCTTCTTGCTAATAATGCTTAAAAATATGTTACTTAAATTATAAAACTTGTTCTGTTACCAAACGTAATTTTATAATTTTTATTCATGAAAGAATTCTAATGAAAAATATAAGAGTTGGATAAAATATTTTAATATTAGTCTGCGAGAGAACAAAGAAAAAATATTATTAATTTAATATAATTATATACAATATACATATCATCTATACTAATATCTATACTATATTACTATTACTATATAATATTATAAAGAAGCAAAGTTTGTATATTTGTTAAATTGTAAGGGGTAATCTCGGGACCTACTGAACCGATTTTAAAAATTCTTTCACCAATAGAAAGCCACATTATTGCTGAGTGTCATAGGTTATATAAAAAACCGAAAAATAAAAAGGCTTTTACGTGGTAGAACGTTTTGCAAAGTGAATCGGAGAAGAAACGGTCGAATGAAAGCGTTTCTTACGAACGCTGCCTTAACTATGAAAGATATATTTTTGAGTTCTAGAGAAAAGATGTGGAGCTTGAAATGCCTACAAAAGACTCAACAAGTCAACTCAAAAGAAGTCAACGACAGCATATGTCTAACTTTTATATTTAAGTTACAAAAAGTAGTTTTCCATTCTACGTGACATTGGCGAAATAATCTGTGCTCAACTGGCACGCTTTGAAGCCATTTACAAGAGAATTGAATTGAAAAAGTAGTTTTTTAAATATTAGTAATTACTAATTAGTATAGATAATTTATTTTTTAATTTTTAATATTAATAAAATAATTAATTATTTAAACACTCTGTACTAAAAAAGGATTATTAACACTATGCCCAACGAAGTGGCCACGGGTCAGCTAGTAATATTATAAGTGTAAAAGTGTTCTTTTACAACAATTTAAATTTATATTCAGGTAAGTTGATTTATACTATATCATATAGGGGAAAGACATTTAATTTGTGTTTTGATCATATTGAAAAGTGCTGTGTTGGTTATTTTCATTGTGAAACATAATAACGAAATTCACCAAATTATATGAGGTACGGGTTTTATAGTAGGAAAGATTTTATTCCTCATAAAAGTATAACATAAACCGAGTAAAATAAGGCTCTACTATCTTCAACAATAGGGAAGAGATTGTGTAATAAACTTAATAAATTAGATTGAAGGTACAATGAAATTTTTTTTAGATTTCTTTTAATTCTCAGCTTTTTCTAGAAACATTTAGAAACTAATAATTACAAGATAATGACAAGTCAAGTCAGACAAGATCCATTACAAAGCTATAACAGACCGTTAGTATTAAATTAACATTACGTTTCATTAAACAACATATTTGTTATATTTTTCACAAAAGTATTTCAGCAAAAGTCATTACTTACAAATTTAGCTTTGAATTTAATGAGCCATGTACAAGATTTGCTGTGTAAGTCGGCAAGTACGAGTAATCCGAAACGAAGTTCCGTACTGGAAAATCTAAGAACACGTTCGCGGCTATTTCTTTAATCACAACTTATTATATAAGGTGCTTTCCTAAAAGATTTATAATATTCTTTAAAGAAATTTACGGCTTAAATTAAAGTAATTTAGTACTTAGTTCACTTCTTGAATGAAATTTTAGTTAGACTTCTGTTTTTACTTATACTTACTTGTTTACTTGGTAGTGTGTGCAGTTATATTTTCTAATAAGAGTAATATGTACAAAACTTTCTGCACAGTAAATTATTTAATAAGTACCTTTACACAATGTACATTTTATAAATGATCCATTAAATCTTAAAGGTAAGCTATCAAAAAAGAACTCGTTCAAATCAGGAATTGGGATTCATGAGGCAAAGACAATGGATATTCGCTTCATTCACAGTATAAGACGGCCATTACCAGCACTTGTTCTAAGAGAACTTAACTGGACTGAGAATTCTTGCGATATCTTGCGAGCGCTCGTTACAGTTTCGTAAAATATGCCCAATTTACCGATGAATTTTTAAATCGCAACCATTATTATGCAAGTAAGTTTGTTAACTTTACGGTCCAGTAATATCTAAAATATACATGGTTTGCAAATCTACTGGAAATGTTTTCAACTTTTTAAATGTTTTGCTTATACCTATCATGTTATTTAATATTACGTAAAGATTTTAAAGATTTATAATATAAAACTTTACTCCTCTCATACTTATTCATGCTCTTATATTTTGCAAACTATACAAGGCCTCGTACGATATACGAGTACCTACTTATAGTAAGATGCCCCCTATCGAGTCCAGTAAGATCGATATGGGAGGAATTTTTATCACAAGCGTCGGCTGATGGAAGGCGACCCATCATGAATTATGTACATGAAACATTAAAACCTTTATTGTCTTGGCCGAGATGAGGGTCGATGACCTATCATATGGAATGGCTAGCGTTCAGTATAGTTAAAATTTAATACATATTTTTTATTTTGCCAAAATCGTAATAAGTAATGCTACATCTCCTTAAATGACGTAACGAGTAAGTTGAAGAAGAAATTCTTCTTTTTACTTTTAAGCAGCACTGTAGCCTGTAGGTATGGCTGTATCCATTAAATATGCTGATATAATATTTTTCATCACATTTTTAACGTTGTTAAACCGCTCCATAGTTTTACATTGTTGTACAACTTGTAAAGCACGTAAAAAGTTCAGCTCTTTGTTTAAGCAAAAATGTTTTATTACTCAAAGACTTATACTTCCCAGTTTATATTCCTAACGTATCATATTTGGGTAATATTTACGACTGTTGAACAGTTGTTACTGCTTACGGGATAGTAGTAAAAGTTTTATTGCCTACATTTAAATTATTTACGATACTGCCCAGATTATTTCAACCACTGGTTCTATTGAAAGCTTAAAATAAGTTTTCATATAAAAATTGTTTGTGATATTTTTTATAAATACCAGCATTCTGTAGCGTTTACTTTTTAAACACTTTCACTAAAATACTACAAATTCGAGAGGTTTTCACGCAATTAATGGCATTAAAAGTTACGAGGCAATAGGAACAGCTATAAACAAGTGAAACGACACTTACTCCCCTTGTAAACATCTAGGCTTGCTCCCAATTTGCGTTAGTGTTTTACAAAGCCGTACAAACCCGCCCAAGCCTTTTAGCATCTCACCCTAATCCAATCCAAGTCCTGACCACATCATTAATTTTCTACAATATCTCACCCTCAAAAAGCATTCGATATTTCAGCGCGAACTATTTATATTTCTCCGGTGAACTAACAAAGGCGTGCCATAAATAAAAGACTTGCCCCTAGGGAATGCCTTACTGCCTTTGATATGGCCCCTTTCTTATTTTGATGTGGTCTAATGTAACTCTGTATCAGCTTTGCGCTTCATAAATCATTACCTGTCGCTACGTTCTTACATTTTGTATTTGATATACCCTCATTCAATATCTAATACACTTCCTTTATATTACAGTTACACATCTTATTGTTCAGGATAAGTGTTGACAACATTGTGACTATTCAAATAATAAATAATAAGAAATAAATTGTTATTTAAAATGCAACTATTTGCTTGTTTTACTTTGCCTGAGCGTTGATATTCTTAGAGATTACTGTAACGAGTAAAAAGTAAGTTATTGAAGATAAATTATATTTCAAAAACGTTCATATTATAGAATATTATTACTCTCAATACTACAATATTGCAGAGAATTCCAAATTCTGTACAAAGTTAAATTCTTGGTCGTAATTATGATTGAATGGTGGATGTATCTTATGCTGCGAAACTCGGCAACTAATTTAAGAGCAATTTGCCAGCGAACTCAAGACCTGAAGAGAATTATAAGCAATGTGAATCATGCCTTCTATTACTTGGTTTGATTATCGATAATGCGACTTTATATCTTTGATTTTTTATGAATTTACTGTCATTACCTCTTGATATTACGCTTTGGGAAGTATAAAATTTTTTTTTTTTTATAGAGGTAAGTTTTACTATGTATTTTTTATACTATTTTGTCGTATTTTAACATTGGTATATAATCTGAAATTACTTCTACAAGAATGATAAGTAAAGCTATTTTTAGTATTATTTAAAATAAGCTAGGAACGTATAAATTTAAAAGAATCCTCAGTCAGCATCTCTTGAGAGCTGATCTTGTCAATCTCTTAAGATTTGAACAGAGGTTTATCTCAAAGTACGTGCCTCTCAAAGTCATCCAACAGACGCTACCTAATCCGTAGCAGAACACTCGTAGTTAGATAAAACAGATTAAAAATAAAATACACTCCGTTGTCTTGAGTGTTCCTGCAATAAAAAGAGCAACTACCGATCTTAATCTATTTGTTATATAAATGAGTTTATTTTTAGTTGAGTGTCGTACGAAGAACATATTATGATGTCTTGTATTCCAATGCAATGCTTTGAAATCAAAATTTCAGTAAAAATTCCGAAATTTGGTCTAAACTTGTACTCAAAAACTAATGGTAGAAGCTAAAATCAAGTAAAAGTTAGGGCAAAGTTTTAAATAAAAAGCTTAGAACACATACTAAGAGCCTTAACGAGACCTTTATTTGTTTATGGCTTAAATTATTTATTTTATTCAGTTTAGAATAATCAGTTTTTGCAAAATCTAGTAACTTTGAAAATCAAAATCTAAAAGATATTAAATGTTAAAAAAATCGTTAAAAAAATTGTTAAAGCAATCTTTAACACAAGTCGATAACAATATCGATATAAATATTTAAGACATTAAACTAAGTGAACATGCAAGCACGCAAGAAAGACAACTGTTATTCATTTCTCAGCGAACAATAAAAAATAAATTGAATGAAACCATATTGAGCAAGCGCACCATTTCGCTTTGTACGAGTATATACTCAGACGACTAATGTTCGAGCGTTAGATGAATCTTACTTATATTATAACCACAACCCTTTTATTTAAATTTGTAAAAAAACTCGACTACAAATATAATACGTATATAAAAGTTATAACTGAAAAAGGATAATTTAAGTATAACAGGTTTTACAGCTATATTTTACTCGAATTAAATTTTGCTTTACAGAGTTATTAAAACAGTAACAAATAAATACTGTTTCATAACAATGTGCATAAATCTTGCCAACACAATAAATTATATTATATGAAAGGCTTGAATGTTCATACACTATCGTTTAACTTAGCGCGATGCTCAGTGATTATTTATTAAAGTGGTGCAACTTGGCTCATTAACCCGTTTTAATGAACCCGTTACAATGTATTGTAATGAAAATAATGCACTGTTTGTAAACTATTCGCGGTAAATGAATACTGAAAGTTTATTAGATGTGTACTTAAAATTTTTGAATCATGAGTTTATGATAGGCATAGGTACTCTAAAATATCTATAACCCACCATATTTTTTATGATATTTGGGTACATTTTTATATGACAACGTAATAATATTCGTAGTTACTTTTGTATGTTTTGAATGATTGACAATATTTCAGCTAATTTTTCACCGGGTAAAGCAGGTAATATAATTGTAAATTGCGTTTTTAAACAGTAAACTCAAAATAAGCACTTTACCTAACACTTTTAATCAACGTTGCTTACTCAGAAAATTAAGGAAAATATTACTAAATTAGGGCAAATTATTGCGGCAGCGAGTTATTTGACAAGCTTAAAATAATGTATTACAGAAATTCCACACAATTTGGTATCATGTTAATACAATGTGCGCCTATAAATAGATTTATTAAATATTTGAACACTTGGTATACCTATACATAAAGTCATTGGAAATATCATGAGTATTTAAGCAAATAATCATTTGTATTTTAACTATTATAGTATACATATTATACTAGTTGTTGTTGCAAACGTTGTTCTGCCATATAAATATAATAATTATGTATTAAAATCGCGTTTATTGCGAAGGAGGATGAAAAATACTTGCAACGTATGCTCATTCCTACCAAATATACAAAAAAAAACATTTTCATCAGTCGAGGCGATTTACATCTGTCGAGGCGATTTAGAACAGTGCAACCATAAACACAGTGACAGAGATTTTTATATATTAGATTGTTGTAATGTATATGTAGTAATTGCTAAACTAAAAATTTATGTCATTGAAAATATTCCATATCGCTAAATCTTTTAAGAAATGCAGTGATTTTAATTAAACAGTTCTGAAAAAAAACTATTCTAAGTAATACCTTAACAAGCCGGTATCTAAACGTCTAGCCCGACGTGAATGATAAAGTACAATTTATTGAAACTAGCATTATAGAAGCCTTGGACAGTTTAATACGAAGCGGAAGCATGACACGCTTAGTATTTTGTGATTGATTGGCGTATCCAGGGTGTGTCAGTAACAGTAGACGATAGATTTATATCGAAACTACCCTATTTTGCATTTTTAACATAATTTTTGATGCAAGTTGCATTGATAAAAATAGCTACTTATTTAATTAAAAAATTATTGAATAAGTGTGTGTATTTTTAACAAAATTATATTATGTCAGAAGTGGTTTCGATGAAGATGCATCCCTACATAATATTATAAAACAAAGTACTCCGCCGAGTCTGTCTATCTCTTCGCGATAAACTCAAAAATCACTGCACCGATTTCATGCTGTTTTCACCAATAGATAGAGTGGTTCTCGAGGAAGGTTTTCTCGAGGAGAACCCGCAGCTTTGCTCGCGCTAAATCGCATAGTGTATAATAAAAGAAAGTTAATGAACTGGTTGATATAGTTACAGAGCTTAAAATCCTAAAATATAATATAAAAATTAAGTATGAATATAAATATAAAATAAACATAAATAATTTTAACTGTATAAATTTTCTTTAGATACTCGTAAAGTTGAATAAGGAAGCATATTAATTTTCATACATTCGGAAACAATGATCAGATGTCATTTTCATATACATGCAATGCATCTGTGAGCTCATTAACTGAAAATTTCTCCATTACAATTTACATTTCATTACATTCTCATTTCATGGTAAATTTTCGACTTGTTACTCTTAAATAAATTGAAAAATTAAAAAGTTTTACTTTGCCATACGTTTCATTGAAAATAAAATAAAATTGAGTAAAGGAAAATATATTTTGCACTATAGCCTTACTTTATATTACCTAGATTAAAAAAAAAAACAAGATTTTTAAAGTTGTTTATTAATCCTCAAGTCAACTTGAAATAACATTATTTTGTGAAAATAAAAAAATACGGCTAGAAAAACTGGCTCACTTACAATTTTAATGAGACATTTAAGTCCTAAGGCCCACTTTAACTCTAAAGTATACTTAGTGGCACAATTACAAGCCTCTAGACAAAGTAGTATGAATAAAAAATGTGGTAATTTTCAAAATACCTGGCTATTTCTTTTACTGCACTCAGAGTGAATGTTTTAACACGTCCTTTATAGCCGATGTCACATTGTCGTGAAGCAATTTAGCATATAAAATTATGGGAATATCGACAGCGATAGAAGTACATATTCAATTAGTTTTCTATTTAAGCTTCTACTTTTATCACAAGTAAAAGCAGTAGTGTAAACTAAAAGAGCAGTGTCAGGAAAATAAATGTGTAAAGTTTTGAAACTTTCGCAATTCGCACATTAATGATGAAGCGAAGAAAACATTTTATCATTTTCTTATCATGTCTTTAAGTAGTTAATAAACAGTGTCTGTTAGTTTTAAATGCACGTTGAATATAGTTATTTATAGATTAAAGTAATTACGTATTACTCAGACCGTTGTGGATCAGTGGAGTATCGATCTGAATGGCATTATCTTATATGTATTGAGTTTACTGAATCGACTTCAATGTTTGAATAGTAAATCCAATTAAGTTAAGAGGAAAAATAGCATTAGGTTTTGCCTCTCAAAATACAATGTCTTAATTATAGCAAAAAATGCAAAGGAAGTTGGGGATCTAAGATCATTTAAAAAAAGACATACCCACTACATACTAAAAGGCAATAATTGCTCTGTTTCTTATATCCTCAAGTAATATAAGCAATTTAAGCAAACACGCAGTGTTTTCATCTGTTAATTTTCAATCATTTGATTTTCAATATCACACTTGACATCAATTTTTAACTTAGCTTAAGCTTTCAAAAAAACTCTACTCAAATCAAGCTGTAATATACGACGAGGCACCTGCGATCAATGACCAATGCATGTGATTGTTTCAGTAAAGCTATTTAAAAAAAATCCATTAAATTAATATTATACACGACAGAAAAGAAACATGATATAAATAAGATAATTTTAATTTCGACATTACTTCACCTATTAAGTATATAAATTGTAATAAAATGACAATTTTGTACATAACCAGCGTTTTCTCGTGGCTCTACTTGTACATATTTATTTATTTATTTTTTATTTAATAAATTGTACAAAGTATATTCTACGAGTATAACTTCTATTTTCGTGTACCTAAAATACAAGCCGTTTAAAACATTTAAAAAGCTTCGCTAGGTTGTAATCTTTAGAAATATTGGAACACGTGTTTGCAAGTAGCCAGTCAATTTGGCATCCAAAGTACCACATGGTGTTGCAGCTCTGTTGAACTCGCAAAAACCGTTACCTGAAACGAGTGTCGTATGGAAGGGACAGTTTTATAAAATACGACCACATACGAACATCAATTGCATTTTTTTGAGTGAAACTGAGCAAAAAATTAAATTGAATAGCTACTTTTAGCTTGAAAGCAAAATAAAGCTTTTGTTTTAGCTGCACTTTAATACATTAAAGTTTAACATGTAAATAGACCATGTTTGATACTTAGGGGTTAGTTTTATTTTTTTTAGCCTTAGTACACAATATAATATTGGGTTTTTGTGCCAGGAACAACTGCCTCAGGAGGCTGTCGTACCTCAGCAATTGTTCTTCCGCCCTCCTCAGACCCTACTCACGTACAGCTTAGTGCCGCTGGGACCTCATGCCACATTCTTTTGGGTCATTTACTCAAACCATATAGGCACGGATACATAGTAGTATTTTTATTAATATAGATTAGAAACATGTCTTGAACCCTACTTATAATATAATTTTATATTAAATATTTATACCAAAATTGAAGAACTCAAAAAACCTTAAAAATGCAACTGGTTTGTTTTCACAAAAAGAACTTGCGACCCATGTAGAAAAAAAATCAGTAGCACTCAAATTACACATTCAAAGGGTTTTTTTAAGTAAATATAAAAAACACCTGCAAGGAGACTCCTTTGTTTGTGAACATAAGACGGAGCTCTAATACAATAAATAAATAAATAAATATGTTGGGACATTTTTACAACAGCACCATCTAGGCTTCTGCTACGGATACCAGATAGTTGATATACTACACATATAAATTTTAAATACATACATATTATAAATATGTATAAACACCCATGACTGGAGTACAAACATTCGTGCTAAACAAATGAACGCCCCCAGCGGGACTCGAACCCGCGACCGCTGGCGCAGAAAGTAGGTCACTAGCAACTGAGCCAAACGTGTCGTCAAATAATTATAAATACAATACCTATGATGTACCAAAATCCAAATAATTTGATGTAAATCTACCTAGGACAAATTACATTCAGTGCTTATTTATGAATACCAAATTATATATTCTGATATAGAATGAACAATAACCATAATATCGCGACACATGGTGTGGTGCGACACGGCGTAAATCAAACGCGATTTATGCCAGTTGAGTTAGTTCTGTACACATTTGGAGTAAACTACATGTAAACTTGTAATGATATATGAATCTCAGTAAATAGAATTTGATATGGTGAATTTTGCATAAATTAGTGCATAGCGAACATTAAACTTGGCTACTAGATTAGTTTGTTTCTACATAGTGTGTGGATTTTCGATACATATATTGGCTATTATATACTTTGGATTATGTTGTCTTATTATGTTAGTACTAAGAAAAAGTTGTTGTCATGTAACAAACCAATAACACCCAGTTCCTAAATAAGGACTAAATTGTGTCGTTGATATAGCCAAAACAAAATTAAAGAAATACAGTTTTAATAATAATAATTGATACAATCTCAAGTAAAATAGAATAGTTTTAATGTAAACAAAAATCGCTTATATAGATTTGTATTCAAAGCCGATACTTAACACTGATGTTAATAGTGCCAATAACTTTCATTGAATTCGGCCAAAGTCCTGCCGTACAGATGCGAAGTTTTGTTAACAGATCGTAAATAAATTTCTCGAGCGTTCAACCTGCACCGTAACATTTGTATCTCCGGCACCATTTACGTATAAACAAAATACTAAAACGTTTCTATTGGCCTTATTTGCTAACTAAATAAAATAATTAAAATAGATGTTTTTTTGGAAATAACTTTTCTGAAACTTGCTATTTTTATATCTTATAGGCTATTATTATTATACTGAAAGAAAAAAGAACTCTCGCACTTCTTAAAAGTAATAAAACCTTTTATTATCGCCTCTAGTGGTGACAGAAGAGCTGGTACAGTTTTCACCCAAGAAATCGGCATTGCCATTCTACGAGGGAATGTGGCTAGTATTCTTGCAACTATTCCACGCGAACATACAATAATAATTAAGTTTAGTGTGTAATTTGCTTTTCATATGTAATAAGTATTTTTGTAATTCCCTTTATTGTAAACTAGAAAACTGACCCTATAAAGTATTTCATATATCTACTAAGCCAGACAGTATGCATCCAGATCCAATAATTATACTAAAAGTTAAATCATACTTATTACAATTCTTTGAATGCATACATATTCTGACTAGAATATTCCAGAGTGTATGTCATGTAACCATTCTGTTTTATAATTGCTTTCATTTCAATATATTACTGTAAAGAAACAAACTTTAATTTATCATCGCAATATGTACTTAACGTAGCAATGTTTCGTACACAAAACGTATATTATTTTTTCGTCGTGAATTTTATAAATTCTCATAACGTTTCAACTTTCCAACTAAGAATAGCGCTATATTATCGCGTACGCGCCCTCGACTCACAATACTGGGTTTCATATTTCATAGCTGGCTTTAACTTGGCACAGGAAAGAGAAAAAATGCTAAGAAACAACGCGAAACAAATGAATCATATAAATCAACAGGTACGAGTATGTTCTGCGAAATTTTTGAAATCACAATGCTCTCCTTAATCCAGATTCTTAGTAATTTGGCACGTCCAGGCCCTATTTCAATACAGCGCTTCGATTAAGCACGTTTCTGACCCTATTCTTTACATCGCTCGCTGTTTTGTTTGTTATTGAAACAAATGCCCAAACAAAGTTGTTTTGGCTTCGAAGAACAAAGATGTTTCTCTTTTTCTTGGCACGATCAGCTTTTTAGTTTTGCTTGAGCTTTTATAGCGTAAGCACTTGCTAGTTCCATGTCTTTATTACAGAATGGAAGTACTTTACATTTATAAGCTCTCTTAAACTGTAGTCTTGAGAAATAGTTATGTAGATGACATTCAGAAAGAAGAACAATACTGTATTTTAGGAAAGCTTTCGTTTCTACTTAAAATAAAGTTCTATATTTTAATATGTATTTATCAATTCAAAAATTTAAAATATATTTGCTTAATTAACTTTTCTCTTCGCTGTCGATAAAGATACCTGACAATAAAAGATTCAGGAAATACTTAAAACACAAAAGAGAAATGAGGGAAGTGCTCTAAGTAGATTAAAAGTTCACAATAGTAGGTTTACCTTCGAAAATGGTATTGAATCAAAATGCGCATAATTCGGGCAATCGTTTGCACACGAAGCTTACAAAGCACTCGCTTGCAATTAGGGAGAGTTTTGTTTTCTTTTTCTTTACTTTATCCTTTGTAAAGTTTTACCATAATGTTGTCATACGCGTAAATGCTAAAGAACATTCGTTGAAGTTGTTAATTTACATAAACTGCTTAATAATTATGTAGAGTCTATAAACTTTTATATCTTGAATTATATAAAATGTTTTTTCATTAGCAGATAATTGTTTATATTTACTTTTTTCGCATTTTTTTATTTTGATCAAATGATCAAAATAATGTAATCGTATTTAAAAATATTGTAATTTAAAATGTAGTAGTTTTTAACACACATCATTAAATCTCATCATCTTTCTGTCTATCTGTTCACGATAAACTTAAAAGCTAGTATACCGAGTTTCTGCTGATTTTTACCAACGGAGGTTTTAAAATATAATTTGTCAAGTTTTTGTATACATTTACTAGCGGAACATGGGGTTCATAATAAAAATACTCAAACTTAACATTAAACAACATTCAATACCTATACTGGAGCAATAATCATAAATTATAAATGGAATCACTTAACTATATATCAATTAGGTGGACTATCTCGTTTTAGATTCAATAATATTACTTTTACATCATTACAATTTGTTATTTTATTGACAAAAATTAAGTTTAATGGAATTTTTCTTTATTAAATAGCCTTAACGGTATTTTACGATTTATGATTTTAATACATACCTAATTGATGTGCGTATGAATTAGAATTTTATTATACCTTTATAGATTTCCTCTTCCTGATACTACATATTAAGAAATGATAGCTAACTATATTTTGCTTTAATTTAATTATAACTGCTCATTGTGTCATAAGATTAGCTTATTAAATTTCAACTAAATCTGTTCAGCAATTTAACGTAAATATATTGGTATTCGCACTTATCAGAATCCACTCCAATGACATCTATGTTATAATTCATGATAAAAAAACATTACTATTATATACTTAAAAACTACTAAACCGATTGCAAAAATTCTTTTGTTATTAGAAACCAGTTAAACATTATCACTGAGTAACATAGGTTATATTTATTACTAGTGGAAACCGTGACTTGGCTCTCCCAAGAACTAGGGACGACCCCGAGCGAAGCGAGTGTGAGTCTCTAGTCGATTTCAAAGAAAACTAAATAAATAGTTTTATGTCATAATGTAAATTATATAGTCATTGACCTTTCGTTCCAAGCTTCATAGAAGCCTACAAGGTGTGAATCATATAAATCAGTGCAATGGTATATATTGAAATCGTGTCCGAAGAAGCCGTATTACTACTTTGTGAAATCGAGCTTTCGTATGGGTTCATTTAACCAGGATAGAATTTGATCGTAAATGATTTACTGCATTTTGTGATGGACTAATTAAATTAAGTTGATTTGGTTAAAGGAATTTGTAAATGTTGTTTTTAAAAGATAATTATTTAATAGTTATCAGAAAGCTAATAAAAATATTATTAAGTTTTATTTATTCCCATAATTCATTACATACATGGTTATTAGTTACTCGTATAAGTTATCAAAATACAATGTATAAATAATTTACTCCTTTTAAATAGTAATCATACGAATAAAAATGATAGAAAAAACAATCATTCAAAAAGTGATTAGGTATGACGTAATAATATCTTTAAAATACTTATCTATAATATCCGTGATGCCAGGACTGTTAATACTGCAATATCTATATAAATTATGAACGCCTTTTACCTTAAACATTTTTAACAAAGTCCAAAAGATAACATCTTCGACCTAAATATATTATAATAAAAGGCTCTTAACCATTAAATTAAAGGTAAGAGGTATTAAACGTTTCATTAAAGATTGTGATAAGAAACTCTTACTTTAAACTTTAGCGCTTTCTTCTTAAAATCAATTTCGTAATAAACTAAGCTTAAGATGAAGTGAATGGTCGTCTCTGTTGTTTAAAAGCTTTCGTCGCAGCTTTAAAAGTATTTATCTACGATCAAGGTAGAAAGCTCAGATTGTATTAGTGATCCACTATCAAGGCTATTCTACGACTTTTTATACTACTTCTTTCTATATAAAAAGATTGCTGTGATTATTCCCTTCCTGATTTTTGAACACTTGAGCATTTTCGCAGTAAGTTTTTTCTTCTTCCTCATGTCGTGTGCAAAACTTGTCAAATTTCAGCACATTTTAATTGCGATGGCAAAAAGCATTTAAATAAAGACTGTAATTACTGTAATTTCGAACTTAATGATGATTATTACGACACGAATCGTATTTCATTGGATAATCATTTTCGAGACTTACATTCAAAATAATTGGGAAATGTATTATTATTACGTTTCCACTCCACTGCTTTAAGCTGCTTATAATAAATACACTCTACCAATGAAAGTTTCTCTCGTTACCAGTTACTGAAAGCTTAAAATTTTCATTAATCTGTTAAATTCAAACATCGTTCGCACCGATGGGTTTATTTCTCTACATAATATAGTTCAAAATTATGAAACGAACTTTAAATTCATTGAACAATTCGTTTTACCGTGAAATCGAATCTGCCAGTGATTTTTACGGTCACCTTTCTGAGTCACTTTGAGAAATTATTGAAGAAAATTGAAGAAGCAATGATTGCGGAACTTTTTACATTAATATTGACTTATCAGTAGTAAAAATAGCCCTCTATAATTCACAATGAAGAGTAATTGGGCGGGGGATATGTCCAAATTAGTTTGTGGGGTTGAGTTCGACGGTTAGACAAATAGAAGTGGTGAGCACTGCGGGAGATAAAAATTTATGGTTTTCCTATCCAATTAAATAGCATTCCTATTTAACATTTGAGTTGATGTGATTGAAAATAGATGATTTCTTACTATTTCATTCTTTGATATCAAAACTGTGAAAAAGAATAGTGAGTACACATTTTATTTTTTTTTTTAAAACACAATATTTATAAGTACAATAGTATTTAATATTGCTAGAGATTAGTAAAAAGATCTTATTAAGAGGAATAATGATGTTTCATATTCGAGTAATTTTATCAGTATACATGGCAGATCCGGATAAAGCTTCCGGTCGGCATGATTTTTTCCGACATCTTCTACAATCGTAGTCATATTTCAAACTATTTCTACAAAACCTTACTGAATCTAGTATTAGGATACTGAATCTACCTTAATAAGGTATCTAGTATTAGGTGAAAACTTCATCTATTGGTGATAATCGTATTAAAAATGAAAACTTTATTTTATAACCTAATTTGTTAAGTTTCATTATTTTTTGTAAAGTATAATCAGTAATGTGTAAAATCCTATTGAGTTTTGAATACGATATCGTATGTATTTATGAAAAACGTGTGTTATAAAGTTAAGTCAGATGGGTTTTAATCTCGACATTAATCTCGAAAGCTGTGGCCGAGTTTGTCCATGTTGGTGCATTTGTAAGCAACTCAATTAAACGTACCGACAAAATTCATTGTTCTGTCGGATAGGACTCAGATAATCCGAATATTCGTTCGTCAGTAGCGTCTAGTACATTTTGCAAATCGAAAACATATGAATGAACGTACGAGTACATACAGAATCTGGGTTTCAATTTAAACGATTATTTTGTAGTGCTTGGAGGGAATGCGAAAATAACAATTCAAGTTTCATATAATTCGTTTCGCTCGGTTTCGCCTATCGCATGAAAAATACCCTATGTGGGGTAATTCTGATTATTATTATTATCTATCGCCGTACTAACTTTCATCCACATTTGCGCAGCGGTTCTGGCGTGATTGCGTAAAAACACACATCCAAACATCTAACTTTCAGATTTATATTAGTAATATTTATGGAATATATTCTGGACATAAAGTTATAATGGCGTATACAAAAAACTATTAAAAACGAAATAAAAAATAGAGAGCATTTAAGTTATATTTTAAGCATGTTGCTCTACAGTCGTGATACATCAGTACTTTCAGATCCAATTTCATGTTAAAATCAAATCGGTTGTTCCAGAAGCTCTAGAGATTCTACGATATTGTTTAAATAAATAACAATACATGCAAAATGGCGTAGTTGTTATAAAATTACAGACAGAAAATTCAATTTTATTTATGGAGTAATTGTTATAGGAAAATTGAATATGAATTGATCTTAAATATGCATGAACTCGAATTATTATTATTAATATTGTTTGTTCTATTACACCTAGCCACTACTTAATAGCCCTTTTGCTTAGTTAAAGCCTCTCCTTTAGCTAACACAATACCCTGATTCCTGTAAATACGAATCACAAAGGCATTGTTCGGAAGGAAATAGCGTCTCCGAAATCCTATCATGACCAAACAACAGTTCATGCGATAGCTCAGTATCTTCATGTTGACCTGTAGTACTAGCGTATTTAGTAGTATATACTATATGTGTTTAGAATTTAATATAATGATTTATTATTCAATATTACAATAAAATGATACCCACGACTTAGTTTACGTAAACAATATAAAAAATTAAGGCAATACCGACTACATTACGCCATCTGTAAAAGTTTTGTTAAAATTATTAATTTTCGTTATATTTAAAATTCTGAGCATTCTGAATATACTCATATTTCTTTATTCTAAATGACGTAAATTTTTAATTTGGCTCTATTAGCTTGCTTCTATTTAGTTAATAGTAACGTTTTAATTTTGCGTTTAGAATTCCTTACTGAAGAAAAACGAACCATAAGAACCAATAAGTTCCTTCGCAATAATAATATGCATTATGATAATAATATTATCACACGGAAGTTTTAAAGACTGTGATTGAACAATCGAAAAATAATAGGAAAAATTTCAAATACTTTTAAATCTTAAATCTTTCAATGTAAAAAGTGTTTACTTATTTTAATTTAATTTACAATCGCATAGTATGGAGCTTAAATTGCAACTTTGAGTTAATTTAATTGAAAATACAACAAATTGTTAAATCCAATTTCCTTTTTCATATCAAATATATGCGTATATTTTCTAGATATTTTTAAATAACCGTAGACTTTCTTTTTTAAGGAGACAAATTTATATTATTATCCTACCATCTGCATCATGGGTGGTATAGCACCGTCGATGAATGCGAAACGGCTTTCCATAACAAGTCTTCCGGTGTTCCCCCTAGCCACCCTTGTGACATCGCCAGAATTTTGATGATCCAACAAATAGATACTGACGCATAGGAAGTGTAAATTTCTCTTTTATGCTCGCATTTACAGTTTTTAAGGAAATTCTGAAAATTTTTTGTTTTGTTTTGAGAGAATTTGCGACAACATGCCTTGAATTTTAATACACACACAAACGTCGTAAATATATAATTTCATTTTATATCTTGTATTAAAATATGATGTTCTAATGTTCAAGTATCTCATATCGGGGTATATAAAAAGTTCAAATAATTCCATGTTTATGACAAGAAAATAAAAAAACAAAATTATATTAAGAAAAATCATACATTACATTTATTTTTATAATTATATTATCAAGTAGCACTCTCCCTCATGTTGCTCGGGTTAGTTCCTAGGTAAACGTAGTACGTTTTAGTTTTTCGAGTACCTACAATCCTAATTATTTTTCTAAATTAAAAGTAGCTTTAGTTACTTCTTATAACATCAACTACAAAAGTTTCATCAAAATCTATGCAGCCTTAGAGATTAGCGGAAACAGATTGAAAGACTGACGGACAAAAACGAAAAATACTGCTATTTTTTCTTATAAGTCCAAATAAGTCCAATATCCAATTACCTACATATTGTTACGTACTACGGGTTCGGGATCGGAAATTAAAAGCGTTCTCGCACTAAAGATGTTTTATTTACACGCGCAGTCTGTACACAGCACTAGTTTAATTTAGTCTCTGAGCACTATAATCCACCACTTTTAATAATTCACTGTACTTTTCTTCACTTTTCCACTATTTCGTATCGCACTCTATTCCGCGACAATATTTTGAAAAAAGCTGTTATGTTCATGTTACAAACGTACACTTCAATTTTATTCATCTGTAATAGACAACTACTTAATTAAAGCAAAGCTGAATAGGTATGAAATTTCGTACATATTATTTAACTCATTAAAATCTACCTTACGAGTATTTAAAGGTTCATTTACTTATAATTATCTTAAATATTTATTTTCTTTGCTAGAAAATGTTGAATTAATTAGCTAAGTAGGTATGTATATATTATATATCGATACCTTAATTCGCAAATCGGCTAACTCCGTTAACGTGAACTTTTTAAGGGGCCACTAAAATCGTTATTATTTCAATTATAAGTGTTACAAACTCGTACAACATATTTTTTTTAGATTAAGAATATATCGTTAGTATAAAAAAAAATTGTTCCAAATTTATAATTAATATTATTGTATTTCTTGATTTTGGTAGCCTTTGAAAAAAATATTGAAAAGGAGTTTACCGATTTGCAATTTAAGGTATCGATATTTGTACTTCGTTACTATATTTTTCAAGTTATATACTGCTTATCATAAGATGTTTCGTGAATTTAGGTTCAGGGGGGGTCGACATATGACGGGACATGGTGATCTATATGCAAATATTATAACCCGCTTATTACTTCCCGGGAGCGACACAACAGTAAGCCGAGAAAATGTGAGGCTACATCAAAATTTATTTGACGCAGTCTGAGGGCTTTATAATATGCATGTTTTATGAGGCGATACTATGTATTCTGTTTTAAGTAAAACTTTGAATTAATTTTAATATTATGTTTAATATTGTCTGTAACAAAAATATGTGCCTATTAGGTAGGTATAAATATCACATAACTTTAAGTTGTGTTTTATTTCTAGGTTTCACTATTTTTGTGAAATATTAAAATAAGCAATAACCATAGAATAAAAACCTATCTGTTCCCAATAAATACAAAACGCCTGAATCTTGGTACAATTTCAATGAAAGACGTATACGTACTGTAAATTTATCAGATTTCCAATCAGTAATCTAATTTAAACCCAATTATTTTCTGAATCAATCAAAACGAAATATCCTATTAATTTCAGTACAATTTGTGCATCGACAATAGGTGAAAGCTAACTCAATGGGCAATGTGATTGGCCGTCTATTCTTATTATCTTCCGTGAAAGTCTTAACGAATTAATCCGCCCGTTCTGACTTGATTTACTTTGATTTACTTCAGTTGCTTTCCCATCTTAAGTATTCTATTCACATCACACTGTTATTATTAATTGAATTTATCTTACACTTTCACACTGAAATGTCTGGATGGATTTGGATTTTTAGTACTTACATAGACTACGACCTGGTTCATTGACTAATATAAAGGAGTTTTCGTAACAAGTATATAAAATCTACCCAAAGATGCCGTTAGTAGTTAGACAAAAAATGATAAGTTACATACTGATATCATGACGGTTAGTGTAGTTTTCTCAGTTAAAGATATTTTCCAGCAGTAAAAAGTATTCTTTATGTTGACCAACATAACCAGCTATCATCATACTAATTTTATCAAAATATATTTAGTGGTTTACGTGATGCGATTACAAACAGACCGATACACGAAAATTTTAAAAGTATAGTTTTGGCCTCTGTGGAAATATATCTATGTGGGAGCATAAGGACTATTTCAATAAGAATTTTATTTTATTATATTGTATAAATATACATTTTTACATTATGTAATTTGAAATCACAATCGTAAACCAATAATAAATTCTTTTTTAATCATTTTAATCTTAGTAATTGCACAAATATAGTAAAAAATAATAATAGAGCACAAGTCAAGTGTTTAAAATATTAGCTTTATACGTTAAGTGTACGTATTGTGGGTGAATGTACCTTTATCTAGTAGTTGACTATGGATGATCTTTCATGAATTTTTCTTAGTATACCACACTCATTGTATTATTAACGGACACGTTTTCTTATGAGATAGAATAATAGATTAATGTTATACATATATTCATACCGCTTGAACAGAATAGGTTATTTGTACAGGATACATTTGTATTGATTTTATTCGGAATTTGTAATAAAGAATCTATTTAAAGGAACGAGCATGAGACACTTCCACTAAATATATTTCAATATCAGTAAATTTTAACTTTATTATTAATGTCGCAGCATAGTTATTTATTTTACACCGACGTAACAGTGGATATTACAGTTTCATTAGCAATACTGAACTTGTTTTAATTAAATACAATTACAATGCAATTAAGTTAAAGCCATTTTAAAATGTAATTTCAAATTAGATTTAGACTGGTTTGTAAACGCTTTGAGCTACACAGGCTGACCACTAAAGTTTGTTATAGAGCGAGTACTAGAATTTGCGTTTCTTAAACAAAGCAAACGACTGTCTGCTTTTCAACCGCTTTTAATTACTACGTCGATTGTTTGATAAATATTAACTTTACATTTATTTATGACGTTTATTTGTGTATATTTTATTATATTATTAAATTTTGTTTTAAATTTCTACTTATCGTATTAATGCGAGATTCTTCTTTGCTTTACAAGGCTAGGAAGACCACGCTGGACAAAATTTCAACAAATATAATATACATATCTATATGGATATGTAGTTTACATACCAAAGAATGATAGGTATTGTTGAAAAAGTTATTCGTAAAGCTCAAGAGAATATTTGCCTTGCGCAAAATCTCTGGAACTATGAGTCCAGTAAAAAAAAACAAACGGGCTAAAGTCGGGAGTAAAGGTCTTAAAGAGCCTTTAAAAAATAATAAAATTATTGACAAAATATTCTCTCCAAATATAAAGTGTAAAAGAAATTATTAATGCCGTTACTTAACAGAAGCCTTAATTCAAAGTGTTATGTTTCAACACGACGGTGCCATAATTGGATCTCGTTACCCGAATTTCCGTGTTTAATTTTTCCATGTCACTTGTCTTGTCATTATTTAGTTTTATGGTGTTAGTTTTATCATATTACATCTATTTAAAAAATAGATTCTCTGACTGTTAAATAGTTATTAGTACAAATAGTTTTGTACTAATAACTATTTAACTGTTTTGAAACGGGGATAAAGTGTAGAAGTCTAGTCTTCTACAGCGTATAAACTAATTTTATACAAAAACTAGCAATTCCCATGGCTCCGCCAGCGTTCAAAGGATGAAATTTTAGGATTATAAGAATTTTTTGATACACATAAAAAACTGAAAAATAAAAATTTGTTCCAAAAATAAAATTCTGGAGAGGGCCGCCCTTATCAGATAGGATAATAAAAATTAGCCAACGACCTACTATTATTAGACCTACCAAATAAACACAAAAATGTCATAAAAATCGGTCAAGCCGTTTCACAGAAGTTCGATAACAAATACTGTGACACGAGATTTTTTATATTAAATGTACATTGTACAAGTCAATAAACAAATTTTTTCACCAATTTGAAAATGTTCATTAATTTTATCATTAACCTTAGTTCAAGAATTACTATTAAGAATTACGCAAGTCATTTATTATGGTCCACATCCCCTTGCATCCTTATCTAAATCATCCCTAAGTTAATCAGGCGGAAAATTGAAATACGACCCTTACCTGCTACATGAAAAGTATCTTTGATCAAACAAATTTTGTTTAGCAAAAACAATTTGGATAGAAGTTTATTTGAACATTCGCTTTGACTAAGAATAAGTATTGGAAAGTATAAATATAAAAGTTAAAATATGCACAATATTTGTCACAGGATGTTATAGTTAACAATTCTCTATTTTCCCTAAATTACATATTGGTAACAATTTTAATCTGTTTCCTCTTCTAAATATGTTGATATTTTCAATTTTTTCTTCTTACCGACTCGATTGCAAAGAAAAATAATATTCTCTTTAGAAATTATTACTCACAAATAAAATTCATTGTCATAGCTACACCATACAATATCTACAGATATAATCGAAAATACTTTATTCTTATCGTGTTTTAAGTGTCGATATAAAATAGAATTGCATTGTTGTGGAAGCTTTGGATCAAAGATGCTATCACATAGTGCGGGTTTCGACTTCTTTAGATGAAATTTAGATAAGGCAGCGTCCTCACGTCTCTCACTGTAAGTAATTGGACGGGGCGTGCAACGCTGTTTTATCGATGCTAGTCAATCGCAATAAAACTCTGCAAATCGCTATTGGGTTGTACTCTTGAAGGGATTATCAATATGAAGGCAGAAATCTCTTTTCGATCAAGCTTCCCTCTATATAAATATAATTGAATTTGATCTCTATAGCATTTATTTATATTTATGAAAATAAACTGCAATTTAGTCGTATAAAAATATCATTTTCATTAATGTCCTTGTTTATTTTCCAAAATAGTATGCTGAGTTCTCTTCAAACTCAGTTAAACGTAAATCTTCTACATCGCTAATCTATTTTTTTTTTGTTATTTACAGGTATGTCTACAAGAGAAGAGAAATAAGATCATTTCTATTTGTAAGTAGTTATTAACCACGTTACATTTTTACTTATAATACCTACTAACATTTTGAATGATACCCAATCCTAATTATTAGTCATACTCATTCTCAAGCGATAACCGACACTTCTCTCTCGTAAATATACCCATAGTAAATGTGTCGCTACGAGTAAACACAGGAAATTGTAAACAGGAATGACTGACCTTTTCAGTAAGCAATTAAGTCTTCAAACTATGTTGTTTGATTAATATTTCCTCATGAGAGCTATTGTCGTAGACGCAAAGTGATTAAATTAATTATTACAACGATGTTCGTTTTAATGTAGGTTTCGGTGTGTACCAACGATATTGGATTATTCTAAAGTACTCAACAGTAATAAACAATTAACGTCAGTCGTCAATATGAAATAAAAAAGTAAATCAAACAAAGGTCTATGTTCAAGCGGTCAATAAATAATAATTCGATATCCCCAAAATTACAGGCCGTAAATGTATTGCGGGTGTCAATAACTCTATTGTTGTTGTTCAAATTAAAAAAAACGTTATTTTTTAATGAAGGAACAAAGACGTTCTATTTTCAAAAAAATCAAACTTGATTGCGTCATTCTGTACAAAGCGTTTTGTTTGGATGTTCGTTACGCATATGTTACGATTTATGTTACATATTGCATAATGGCGTAGTTGAAATTATGAAATAATAATAGGAAGTGAACTCAAAGATGAGATTCTTATAGAGATTTGTGTAAGGAATAAAATAAAATAAATAAATAACACGACTGTTCATGTTATTTTGGTATGTGAAATACTTTACTCATATGGTATAGATTTTCTATAACTTCTGAGTCGTGAACGTAAAATTTTATTGATACGGAGTGTGCACTTACAGGTAGGCCCTAATACATTATATTATTCTTCATGGGTATTCTATTAAGTTGGAAAGGTTAAAAGATATTTTTTTACTTTATTTCAAACATTAGTGTTGTACAAAAATAGACCTAAAATATGGCACAGATTTGACTGAAATCAGCAATTTCGATAAAACATCAAATTACAAATTATTTATTTTAAAATGTCATGAACCACAGCAACTATAATATAAGACTTAAAGTTAATATTACGGAATATAACTAACAGTTTTCTGCTGTAGGTATATAAAGGTGAGCTTTTATTAAAAAGAGTTAATCACCATAAGCGGATTGCAGTAGTAGACGCTCCTTGTGAAACGCTTAAATATGTAGCTATGGATATCACTTCTTTGAGGGTTCAGAAAATGAGAACACTTTATACAATTAAATCAATTTATTATACTTACATATTTATGAAGCTTCACAAATCACACACAATAACTTTTAATTACTTTCATAATCATTTACACAGTTCGAAATTGTCAATCCTTGACCCCTGCGCGCGTGCTACTTCCCGCCAACCCTTTTTTCCGGAAGCCACAAGTAAAGCAAGTTGTCAGCCGGAAGTAGTGCGCGCGTTAACAAAATGTTAGAAAATATTAATTAAATTATTCTAAATTTCTTTATGTAAAATCTAAAATTAAAATAATAATAAATTAAAATAATAATGAATTTATAATATACAAATATTTTAAAACATCACCCATATGAAATGTATAACAAAACAATGTTCTTATATAATTTGAGGTATGATTCTAACAGTCGGCCTTTCCTGATTAATTTCCCGTCCCGGGAAAAGCATTTGTGGTACATTATAACACTTCAAAAATTATAATAAATTATAACAAAAAACATATAACCAATCAAATCTTAACTGATAAATTTTCACTAGGTTAGTATTATTATTTTAATGATAATAAGATATTAAGGCCTCGTACATATCCTCAATATCTGTCCTAACTGAGACCTCAGACTTATTCTCAGTCAAGCCACTTATTAATAAATTTTAACACTAAGATATTAAGGCCCCATACATGTCCATAATATCTGTCCTAACTGAGACCTCAGACTTATTCTCAGTCAAGCCACTTATTAATAAATTTTAACACTAAGATATTAAGGCCCCATACATGTCCATAATATCTGTCCTAACTGAGACCTCAGACTTATTCTCAGTCAAGCCACTTGTTAATAAATTTTAACACTAAGATATTAAGGCCCCATACATGTCCATAATATCTGTCCTAACTGGGACCTCAGACATATTCCCAGTCAAGCCACTTATAATACTTATCTACATACATCGTTAATTAAGATATTAAGGCCTCAGACATATCCTTAAAATCTTTCTTATCCTACTTCTAACTCATCATCGTCATCATCATCATTATTTGAAGTTTCAGACTCTGTGTCTGCTCTATTGAAGACCGTCCAAGGGTGAATTTTGTCTACAGAGAAAATGCTACTTAATTTTCTGTTACCCTTTCTGGACAATAGCGTATCTTCAATAACATAACGATCATTATCTAAAACTTCTTTTATACGACACGGACCTCTAAGTTTCGGGATTAATTTTTGACTGTTACCGGTTGATGAAATTTCTCTTTCTATTCTAACTAGGTCACCTATTATATGTAACTTCCTTCCTAACTTTGTCAAACCGTTGCTTTTGTTTATCTTGATTATCTTTTATTTGCTCTGTCATCTCTCTCCTTATGTCTCCTATAGAAGTATCAACACTATCAGTACTATCTGTAACACTAAGGTGCAATAATGAGCCTGACGTGCCTACCAGGTTCAAACCGAATAATGCCTGCGCGGGGCTTTTCCTGTACCCTTATTCTGTGTATTATTCAGTCCCCATTGGATTTCAGATACACATTCGTCCCACAAGTTATCGGGTTTGCCATGATTTGTAGCTGTAAGTGCTGCTAAAATTGTTCGGTTATACCGCTCTACCTGGCCGTTAGCCTGCGGCGTCGCTACAGCGTTCATGATATGTTTTATACCTAATGAACTTAAATAATCTTGAAAGTTCTTAGATGTAAAAGACATTCCGCGATCAGAGATTAATCGTGTCGGTACACTGAAGGTGTGAAAATTGTTTTTCATTGCGGCGATGGAATGAATAGATTTTGTACTTTTAACTGGCACAAGTACAACAAATTTCGTATATGCATCAATAATTACCAATAAATAAGCATTTTTACGCCTGCTACGGACAAAAGGACCCAGATAATCTATGTGTAGAGTGTGAAAAGGCTTATCTACCTTTTTAATGGGATGCAATTTTCCTGCTCTTTTCCCAGATGGTATTTTAGCATGTGCACACTCTAGACAAGACTACATATTTTTTTATAAATTTTCTCATTTTTGGAAACCAGTACTTATTTTTAATAATTTCCAAAGTCTTGTCAAAACCAAAGTATCCGATCTCGTCATGGTTTGATTTCAAAACCTGCCAGCGGACTCCTTTCGGGACAACCCAACGATTCCCGTCTTCAGTTTTCCTATATAATAATCCCCTTTTTATTATAAAATTATTTCTCTGTAACATTATCGTATTCACTATCCTTTAAAATAGAAATTATTCGTGTGTCATAGCTGTGCCAGGCTTGTAAATAATATTAAAATCAAATTCTTGGATAACATTCCACCATCGCGCTACTCTAGGTATTGTGTCTCTTTTCTCAAAAGTTGCACGAAGAGAGTTACAGTCGGTAACTATGGTAAAAGGAATTCCCAAAAGGTATACTCTGAACCGCTGTAACGAGGTCACGACAGCCAATGTTTCCAAATCATAGGAGGTAAGTTTGGATTCTTCAGGGGAAGTTTGTCTACTATAAAATGCTACAGCGCTGAACGGTGATTCTTTATTTGGTCTTTGCATTATTATTCAGGCAATCCCAATCTTAGAAGCGTCTGTATGTAGTTGGGTTTCGTACTCAGGATTATAAAAAGAAAGAATAGGGCCTTTTACTAACTCATATTTCAACGTTCGAAATGCAAATTCTTCTACGTCACTCTATTTCCATTTAGCATCTTTCTAAAGAAGTTGCGTCAATGGTTTTGCACTTCCCTCTTCTATAGTTTTAGAAGGTACAATGACATCTTCCATGTATGCGAATGCTTCTTTGAATCTTGCATTCCCTAAAATACTATTAATAATCCTTTGAAATGTAAACGGAGCATTGACGAGTCCAAAAGGCATGCGGTTGAACTCGTAATGCCCATCAGGCGTTACGAATGCTGTATAACGTTTCGATGTTTCAGCCGATGGGATCTGATAATATCCAGAAGCAAGATCCAAAGAAGTATAATATCTATAACCCGAAAGAATATCTAATTGATCTTCTATACGCGGTAGAGTGTAGTGTTCTTTGATCGTCTTTTTATTAAGTTCTCTAAAGTCAATACATAGGCAAGAACAATTGGTGAAGCGTAATCAGAAGACGATTCTCTAATTATACCAGAATTTTCTAAATCTTGTACTATATCGCGAACTACGTGACGCTCCGAATGAGATAATCAATACGGTCTATAAACCACAGGTGTGGTATCATTAAGTTTAATATTCATTTCGGTACCAGTTATGCATCCTAGTTCTTTACTTGAAAAAGCAAAATAATCCCTAAAATTATTCAACAACTCAATCAAATTATATTATATAAATACGTTATCAGGACCAATTGAATTATCCACTTGTATATAGTAGGAGCTCTACTTCGATTTTGAATCTTACTAACATTTAGCGACTCAAATTTCAACTCATTTTAAGGCAATGCGCGAAGCAACAGCAAATCTTTAGTTAAAACAAACTCAGGGGCGAGTCCCTTTATAACCATATTACCATGACTATTAGTTACGCGAATTATGCTCTGTGAGATTTCGTACAGGTTTTGGGGCGTCTTGACAAAGACTCGGTTCAATAAATAAATCACCTGTGCAGTCTGGCTTCGAATAAACTTCTAACATAGTAAATCCTTTTACCGTTACTGAATTTTTAACATGTTCCTGCTCTGTAAATGTTTTTCCAACTAACAAAGGTACTTGTAATAGATGATCTGGTACGATAAGTACCTCTACAGAAACTTTGACCGAGTCTATTTCTAATTCAACAACAAATTTGCCTAAACAATTCACTATACTATCTCCAAATCCTCTTATAACTGGTAAATCTGATACCGACCAAGTACTGACAAAATTTCTTGCAAAATATTCTCTTAACATGGTACATTGACTTCCAAAATCAACATAACAATCAAGATCTTGACAATTAGCTTTGAAACTTTAAAATATTTCGACTTGTTATCTTGTTGTTTCGAGATACGTAAAACTGTCTTAATATTGCTTTCGTTGGTTTTGGAGTCAGTTTTAACCGGACAATTGTTAGATACATGACCAATTCTATGAGAACTCTCCCAGCGCATGATTGGTTTTTTTACAAAGAAAGTAAGAATGTCCTGTTATAAGTTATAACTTATAACATTTAGTGAGCCTATAAGATCTGTTACTTTAATATCGGACGCATTCTGATTAGGCTTAAATGGCCGGGATTGCTTATTTTCATTTTAACATGCTTGTATGGATGGATTTGACTTCTCAGGCTTCCTAGTTAATCATACATTCCTTAAATGAACTAATAGTTTATCAGGTTCTGTGAATTGTGTGGCTTCTGCACTCATTCTTACTGATCTATCATCTATTCCAAACAAAATGCAATCTATAGCATTTTTACCGACTATATTGCAACGATTTAACAATACCATCTTTTGGTAAAAATATTCTTCTAACGAGTCGCCAAATCTAGCCCTGTAGACAAGCATATCTGCTAACAATTGCCCATAATTTTCATCACTTGGAAACGCCATTTTCAACCTATTCTGCCATTCTGTCCATGAAAACAGTAAACTAGGTAGACCTTGGTACCATTTTTGTGCCAGACCTTTGAGACGTTTCATAACACCCTCTAGACATGCGGCGCTTCTTGGATACACTCCGGTATCACGGCACATCAGAGTCACTCGATGAGTCACTGGTTTGTAACTTGTTGTGGCTTCGTCGCGACTTATGCCTTCTTCGCACTGGTAAACCTGATTCATTATGCTCTGAATCATTAGACTCTCTTATACGTCGAGTGCACTTACTTTTCCGGCCCATTGTTTACTGAAAATTATACAAAATCGCAAAAGTAGCTATTCTAAACACATTATAAAGGGTTAGGTAGTTCTTAGGTTGACACAATATTGGTTCCTTTAGTGTATTATCTTAGTACAAAATGTACAATCAAAATTCATAATGTAACAAACAAAATAAACTATGACATTGATAAAGTTAAGGAAAATAGAGAAAAAATATATATATACAAAACTTATGTATCATAGTCAGGTGTGTATATATATAATTAATATTTGGATCAGCAGCAGTTGTTACAGTACAAAATTTAAAATTACTAAGTTTAATTTAAAATACAGTAATAAAAATAAATTTATTTAAGTTATTATGTATTAAGTATTAGTTATTTAAAGAGGAAAATTCAAAATCAAACAAGACGAAATCAGAAGATAAATGAAATTTCTTCAGACTTGGCCTCAGCCTTTCGTCATATCGGAATGAAATTTACAAATTTAGACTAGGCTGTATGGACTATAGTCCTTTGCCTTTCCATATTGGGGATAAATTTTAAAAACAAAGTTATTTAAAGAAATTTTTATAGTTTTCTTTTATGTTTATAAAAATTGATATATATATATATATATATATATATTAATTGCATGTTCTAAAAACATACATTGTATTTTTTTATTAAGGAAATAAAAGGCTTAATTATTATTATTATAATTAATAAAAATAAAGTTATCTGCAAAATAATATGGGCGGCAAGTTCTTTCACCGTGGACGATATTCATCGCTATCACGATTATATCCCACTTCTGAACTTTGAGGGTTCAGAAAATGAGAACACTTTATACAATTAAATCAATTTATTATACTTACATATTTATGAAGCTTCACAAATCACACACAATAACTTTTAATTACTTTCATAATCATTTACACAGTTCGAAATTGTCAATCCTTGACCCCTGCGCGCGTGCTACTTCCCGCCAACCCTTTTTTCCGGAAGCCACAAGTAAAGCAAGTTGTCAGCCGGAAGTAGTGCGCGCGTTAACAAAATGTTAGAAAATATTAATTAAATTATTCTAAATTTCTTTATGTAAAATCTAAAATTAAAATAATAATAAATTAAAATAATAATGAATTTATAATATACAAATATTTTAAAACATCACCCATATGAAATGTATAACAAAACAATGTTCTTATATAATTTGAGGTATGATTCTAACACTTCTAATATGAATATTCCAATAGGCATATTTTGATGTAATATAATGACAGAACTTATTGATTCTAATGTAATTAATGAGTTATGGCTTTTGCCGCGTAATATACTTACTACTTAAATTTATCTTTTAAGCATAACTTTATAGTCAATGATACATTATAGAACGTCTAAGTTGAAGGAGCTCTAATGATTGTTTTATAGATATTTTATGTTCGTAAGCCGCTCATATTTTGGACAACAGAGGTTTTTTCTCAGCACATGGTGACCCCATTGTCAATACATACATGTGCGTGCGTAATGCGAAACAAATGTTCGAATTATATATTCCAAACGTATCTAGTTTTATTGTCTACTAAAACTGTCATAAACGTAGGAATCACAAATGTTTATTTTATGTATGTACAAGTTTCAGTACTTTAATTTCCCAATAATTCTGTTAATACCACTATTGTAGATCGAACAAAAATACCAAATTACAAGAAAAGATAAGACATACGACAGACAGTGGTAGCCCAGTGGTAACGGGCTCGTTTATGGTTTGGCTCTTTAAAACATATATTTATAACATATATATGATTATATAATTTACGAATTATATTTCTATAATATATATATAAACGATTATATAATCGAACTTAGCCTAAATAAACGTTTTACGAACGCTTTTACAATTGACAAAATTGTCAAAATTGTAAATTTAGTTAGACTACGAAATTTTTGACTAATGGTAATTGAATTAAAATTGCATTGTGATGCGATGTGATGCGGGTTAAAATTCCGGGTCTCGCACCTCTAACATTTTTATGTGCGAATCAGTTCTAAAATGATTAAAAATTGTGGAAACCTACATGTCTGAAAGAATCTAGCAAGTTTTCGAAAGACACTTGTCTGCCAACCTGCACTATGACAGCTTGTTGGACTATAGCCTGGATTGAAGGGATGCCCAGCAATGGGATGTTAAAAGGGTGGGTTTTAATACAATACATACGTACATAAATAAGAATAATGTCTTATTTGTATAAAATAATATTTGCTTGTGTTTATTGTTTTCCAACATTTTCCAAATAAGTCACATTGTATATTAAAACCATAATATAACCGAGCTTGACAAAGCGAGTATTGACAAATACTTATCCAAATGAACAAAAAGACGTTGATAGATTTAGTTCATGCTTCTAAAAGATTAAAAGTAAGCATTTGTCATAGAGGACTTTAACAAAGGCACTGACGTATACTCACAATACAACACTTTCACATTAACTTTGGAAGATGACATTTAAATGTAAACCACATGAGAATACTTCGGGCTGTCATCGGTTGAGTGTATTTTATTTCGGTTGATAAGATTTATATGGGTACAAATTTTTAAATACAATAACAATGTTTTTTTTTACCTTTTTGTTATATTATTTTGGTTGTAACTTTGTATTTATCACAATAGAGGCGGTCCTGACTTCTTAATATGCTCTTTTGTGTTGAGTGAGTCAGGAATTATTTAATAGTATTTAAGCGTGCCATTTTGGCACTGTAGTTTCATTCACCAACATCACGTATTTATAAAGATTCTATCGATTCACAATTGCTTAGCTCTGGTTTGTCCCTAGGTATAATTTGACGGCTAGAATAGAATAGATATAGTACATGTACAATGTACATAGTATATTATTAGGTATGAAAAGTTTGAAAAGGATTAATTCTCCTTTAAGCTTCTTATAGGATAATTACTATTATAAAAACTATCCTAAATCCTTCCCAGAATATCATACTGTCTCCATACAAAACTTCATATAAATTAGTTCAGCGGATTACGCGTTAAAATGTAATAAATAGACAGGCAGACAGTTACTTTTGCATTTATAATATTAAAAATAATATGCCGTAAAAATCCAATTTAGGTAAGAATATAATGTCACATGTTTCATAAATATTAGTATAATAAATAGGAAGAGAATAATAATGTACTGCACGAAATAAATAACAATTTACGTCTTGAAACTAACTTTGTCGTAGGGTACTCAACGCCATGGGGCGCTTGCTACATTTATTAGGGCTAGAGCTCTCTTGTTAATGCACTTTGCGAGTCGCATATACGCCTACGGGAATAATGGCATATATAAACACATTGTAAAATGTATATTGTTTAAGAGGGTCAGACAGAGTGTTGCTAAATAAAAGTGATTATAATATACGAGTACAATACCAGCAACGTAACAAAGGTGCAATGAGCTTTAGGCCTTAATTAGTTAGTTAGTTATAAGACCTACGTAATGTACGTCGATTCTATAATATTTTTTTTGTAATTGTTTAGTTTTTAAATTTGCAAATTTTTAAAAAATCCGTTGTGCACACGTATTTCTAAAATGTTAACAAAAATGACAGAATTTCACTTAACGAATACCATCGTTAGCAAACATGTTTGCAAACTATCTTTCTTTTATTTCTTTTTGATCTATCTCATCACTAACTACTACCTCTTTGCATTTCGTTTACAAAATAGCACAAGTACAAAAAAACTTTCTATTTAAAGTTTGCTTTTTTCAATCCAGTTGGGTTCATCCACGGCGTAACTAGTGAACTGAATTGGAACCAGTAACTATAGTTAGATGAATCAGTTGTTCAGGTTTCCGCCTGTCCATATGCTTTTAGTCTTACGATGTAAATGAAAGTTCCATTTTGACTTATTTTAAACTTTTTTTTTCAATAGTTTTAATACTTACATGATAAGTTTTGGAAAATAACATCTATTTTAACACATTATTTCAGTTAAATTAGGGTATATTATAGTAAATAGACATACCTTTCTAAATCTGCCTTATATAACTAGAATAAATATTTCTAGCAGGTTAAACTTACCGATTAAACCAGAGGTGGTTACAAAATATATATAAAAGTATGAAATTCTGCGAAGAAAGTCCTTATCTAAGATTAATTATTCGAAAGAATTTCATCATTGTAGAACTTAGAAATATGGTAATTTGTTTATAAAATATTTTTTTTACTGACGCGAAATTTGATTGATAGTTGATACTAATGACGAATTATTACGTAATAACTTCACTTTACATCATGCCGGGAAACAATATAAAGAAGAACACAACGACCAGTAAATAATAAACAATACTCGACTCTTTATTCAAGATTTGAACCTACTATTTCATTGAAAATATAATTAAATTGGTCTAATTGTACAACGTCCAAATCAATCTACAACAAATAAAACCACCCTTACTACGACTGCCTTTATTATTATAATATTGTTTAATGATTAATCATTCCATTCAAATTTCTTATTAATGACAATCATCATTGAAATTCATATGATCTGAAGTACTTATTATAAGAGGAAGAAATTTACAATAAACTTAATCACTTATAGACATACAGAATTTTATTAGTAGTTATTGAAATACATGGCTTTGAGGCGTATCTATTTGGAAATCAGATCCTTTTCAAAACGAACTTAATTCCATACGTTGGAATGATATTGAGTGGTTCTTTGAATTGCAAATGTTTGGCCCTGGGCGGGTACCATTGAAATGTCAATTTGTTTTCTATGGGGTACCTTGTTGTTTACTTCGAGACATGGAAATGCTATTGTGCGGATTAGTGCGAAGCATTCGGTTTCGTCGCGGTCGTTTGCCACAAAAATGTGGATATTTGATATTATTCTTAACTTAGGCAATACTTATAGTTTCTGTGAAGTAAAATTAATGTAAATATGTACAGCTATCAAACCTAATTATAAAGATTTTTATTTTATGTATATACATACATAAAATATCGCGTATAGCGTTTATCATTTTAAAAAGCAAAATTGTACTCGTCGAATAGAAAAATTACTTACAGCGCTTATTTATAAAATTATGATGTTACATATTTACCAGTACCAATAAACAGTATCGTTTTATGTATTTTTTTAATATTCAATCAAGAAAGTATAAAAAATTGATTTGACTGTTTAATATTAATGTGATTTAATTATAACATAAAATAGGTGTCAAAGCTTTTATTATAAAAACGTTTAAAGTACGATTGCTGTCATACACATGTAAACTTGATCGATGTTTTATATGATATTTTGTCAAGCCCGGCCCGGTTTCATCCGGTACAAACGTGAATATCCGGTTTTTATTAGAGTTGGGTATTGAGTGGTTTCTGAGCTATTGTGATTTCGGATTTCGACTCCTTTTGTGTGGAAGCTTACTTCCGTTATTGAACATTTTGAGGACTCTATTAGAGTATACTTTTACAAAAGCGTGCACAAAAGCTTGCGTTACATATAAAATTATTTAATTTACTTTAGTATTAGTTTGGCTTAAATTTATTACTTTTAAAAGAATTATACTAGATATATCCGTTGTAGTTTAGATGGATAAAATAAGCGACGCTATTTGTTACCTGTAAAGCAAAACATATTAGTTTGCGCTACGAATAGAACAGCCTTGTCTATCAGGCCATCAATATGCTTAAATTCATCTATTAAAGATACGACGGTATCTATTAACTATTAATCAGCTTCAGTAAGTTAGTGGTAAAAAGTAGTTTATTCAGTTAAGCAATAATTTGCTTACTTTTTATTTTAATAGTGAAGTCATAAATAGTCATAATCCAAATAATAATAATAAACGTTTATTTCAGACTAGACGTCCATAAAAATCAACAGTATTTAACAGTAATCATAGAACACAGAAACAGAAATGAAATACTACAAAATTATGACAATAAGAAAAGAAAAAAATAAAAATATTTAACATTGAATTAAATAAACCAAGTATGGCAATGTCAATTAGTCAATTTAAATTAATAATATTTAAGTCACATTACATCAAAGTTGAAATATGTCATGATTAAAAAAAAATGAAAAAATAAAAATAATAGTAACATAATAGAGATAATGAAATAAAAAAGCTACGATATTTTATTCATCATTTGAAAGAAACAGAGTTACAAATATCTCCAACATATTTAATAAACGTTTGGCTACAAAATTGTCACGTAGTCCTTCCATATTATAAAGTAAATAGCATGAAAGCCTTTGTTATTCACTTAACGAAGTTTCAAAACGTTCACAGAACATAAGCAATTTCAAAATTAAATTACGTAAATAAGTAAATGGGGAGAATAAACCGTGGCAAGTGAAACATCTAACGCGATTACATTTTATCCATTGTTATAGTACGAATTAAAATTAAAATTCCACTCCGAAATGTTCGTCGGCATAACGATCGGATTAATTAGAACAGTTTTGATTGTTGAACGAATTATTTGATGATTTAATTGAAATTTGCTGTTTAGATTCTTTCACAACCGTACATATTTTTGTGTATACCAGAGATAATTAAGACTAGCTTTGTTGATGTTCTATACCTTTATTAACAAACAACTTCTAGATGGTGCTACTAAAGCGTTTCTAATTTTTAAAACATTTTTTAAATATTTTTTTTCATATGTTAGGTTGTGCTAGTTCGGTAAGCCTCGCTAGCAATTAGAGCGAAGTAAAGATGAAAATGATTGTCCAATCAGCTCGTATGATGTAAAGTTAAATTAAAATAGCCTCAAGTTTGAGTTGAAACTAAATGTGTTTTAAGGTAAAATATAAAATACTTTAGGCAAAGCAGAGAGATAATATATTCAGAATAATAATATATTATATAATGGCGTAGTTCTTTATGTTTTTTTTCTCTAAGAATGTTGCTCATAATATGTTGAGACAAGCAGTTAGTACTAACGAGTTGCATAGTTATTAAAATAACAAACATTTCCTAAGAAATTCAGCAATTTAAAAAAAAATGTTACATAACACGCGTTCATTAAAAGTGCGAGTAACAGTCTGTTTGGAGAATCCTCCGGTGTTTACGTTCGCACAGTGCACAGCACTGATATTTGTTTAACCCAACTTGCTATTTATTTTTTAACACAACACATAAGTATGTACATTTCGTTGAGTTAAAAGCACGCTGTGTCGAGTTTTTATTTACATATTTACTTGTTTCAATGTTTTCAATTAAACTGAAATTTAATTAAAGGAATTAGTACTATTTATAGTTTATACTATTAATTATTTTGAATACACTAATAACAAATTATTTCCAAAAGATTTTAAAAACAAAGCGTTGTATCTAAAATACATAACAGCTTGAATCTGCTCCATACATTATGAGAATTTGAATTTCATGTGGTCTTATAGTATAATATGTATGACACATTCGTGGGTAGAACCATGAAGTATGGCATAGAATAACAAATATAGCTATTAGTTTTTACTATGTGATTGTACAAGAAGAAGTATGACCAAAAGAAAGATCAAAGCCAACAACATTGTTTCCAGCGACAACGCACCTAAGTGATTTATTTCATTCTTCAATGTTCCGCGTAAAGGAAAGAAATGACAAAAACACAATGATTTATACAGTTACAGTTCATTTCGTGCTGCTCTGTATTTTTTACGGGCAAATGTTAGAAAAACCTAATTTGACAGTCCGGCTGAGTTATTTGTAACAATTTATCAATAAATGATGTCAGTACATATATAATTTGTACTAAATGGATACTTTAAAGTTAAAATTAACAAAGTAAAATCTATGTATTTTTTTGTTCTTGAAATTTTTATTTTAAAATAATACATCAACTTGTTTACTTCACGCACTTGCCAAAACCACTAGACAGATTTAGTGAACGCCAAACGGAAATTGAGGCGGAATACGAAATTCGGATTCAATTTTAAACTTTTTTAAGTCTAACTGAAAAGCATCATATGAATGTACCTTAGCGTCTAAAATAGGGTGTTCTTTGTAAGAGGGAAAAGCTGTTAGACTTGTTTGACAAACATAATGCCTGCCAACAACGAATGTGATGTGCACAGCGGCATTAATTATAATAAGGCTTTCAGATAACGAAGTCAGAATATTTCTTCAAATTGTTTTCATCTATAAAGCTTACATTGCTAAAGGTATTATAATGTTGTGGTTAAGAACGCGGGAACAAAAGTCAAGCCGTCCGGAAATTTCATTGCTAAATGAGTTGTTTTACAGGTAAGATACAGGATTATTCTCCTGACGTAGGGCTTTATTTTAATACCTACACGTATATTATTAGAACTTGTACATTTGATGTATATAAATATTTATTAAATAAGTATGAACGAGTAGAGTATTACTATTTTCACTTTAGGGGCTGTCTAACTATCGTTAAGAGTTTCTATTTTATTTAGATAGTTGAACATCTATAAAATTCTCCATACTTACTATTCTTACCATGTCGATGACTGTGTGACGGATAGCATACTCGTAGGTTTTAAAAGCACGTAAGGTTTAGAAAAGTGCATTAGAAATATTAACTTACAGAATTTCTTACGAGAATCCATTGTTTTATATCGATAACCATGTCAACCAGAACCACATTCGTAATTGTTGGTGACTAAGCATATTTAGGTTTTTAAAATTATGAGCTTAATTTATGTCGCTGTTAAATTAATATTTGGCATATGCATAATGCATGTGATAATGCGGCTTGCTTATTTTTTTTAATCACTAATGGATTTAAATGTTAAATTTTTGTTTATGTTCACGTTTAGCATTTGATTTAGTTAAAATCACGTAAATTATTGCCCAATGGAACACTAAGTGAGGTGACCGCAACATAACTCTTGTCAGTCACCTGTCGTTTGTCGATTAATCTAGCTAATCCTAGATTTGCCGCTAATAGACTGTCGGGCCTCCTGTCAGATTTAGTCAGACTGAAAATTAGTGTAAAGTAACTCGAAGATAAAACCGTACAATCCGAAAATGTATTATGTTATATACTTATGTATAATATAAACTAAAAACTAATCAATGCAATGTATATATGCATACGGCTAATATCAAACTAATAACTACTAAATTCATATAATGCATACATCTAAATTTCTACTCACTTGTATTTCTAGTATTTAGACTAATATACATAACTTAGATTTTCCAGTATAACTAGAATATATGATGCAACGGTGATGGATTAATATCTGAAACTTTAGGAAATAGCATCGAAATTAATTTTAGACATTGTACTTATAACATGTGAACAAAATTTAAAATTTTTATTTAAATATAATTGAAATAAGATTAAATATATATTATATTAAATAAACTATACTTAAAAGTGCTATGTACTATTTTTACAATTATTTAAATCAAATATTGGCATTACTCCAAAACTATCAGTGTGCCCTAAACTTCATTTCTCGAATTATTCCTGAAAGTAGTGTGCCTAGAATAAGCGCAGATGGTAATAATACTCCATTCGGGTAAGCGGTCTTCAAATTTATGCTAATATAATATATAACAGAACCACAAAATCTAATGCGATTTGAACCACGCGCTCTTTTCTTACACTTTTCACCCATGTAAAACGAATTGGATATAACAAAATGGATATTGTTATACAGAAAATGGAATTAAAATACAGAAAAGCATTTCCTTTTTAAATGGACTGTTGTATTATATTATGGAATTATATTAAGAGTAAGCCGGCCAAATGGAACAATGGCGAAAAAACGCCACGGTTTCTAACGAAGATATGTTAAAATTTTATAATGTTAGTACTCGTTTAATATAAAAATGTGCCAGACATTTCCTTAGCTTTAATTTTAGAAACAAAATTAATTTACTATCTTTTTCCATGGTTATTATAATAATGACTCGCACTAAACGGACTTAGCATCGAACTATAATTGGAATAATGGACAATTATTTAATATGCAAATCAATAAATACAGAGTATTTTTCTTTAGTTTAAGTTTATCCAAATAAATAGGCTACCTCTAAAGAAAAGATTTCAGCGCGCAGCGATTTAGTTCTTTGTATGATGGACAAGCTTTTATGTCTTTGTCAGGGTATTATTTATTAATGCCAAAATACGAGTATTACTTTATATTATCTGAACTCAATCCGTTTTCCAATATTCTTTCATGATATAAGCATAAAATGAATATATTTTTGATAGTCTTAATATCTGGTAGTCCAAATAGGCACATGAAGGAAAGTATTTTATTTCATACTTTTTTAAATTCATTATAAACATTTTTAAATTCAAATGGATGTGTTAAATTTATGAATATTATGTTTGTATTTAGCCCTTTTTAACATCCCACTTATGGATGGATGGCCTCCCTTTACTACAAGGAGGATAAGGCCATACTTAGCCCACCATGATGGCCAAGTGCGGGTGCGGTTCACACCTGAATGCCTCCGGGATTCGAACCCGCTGGCAGAGCAAGAAGACTACAAGCTGAGCCAAACGTGTCTAAGCAAAAACTTAAGTAAAAATTCGCGCATTCATTTCAACAAAAAGTTAATAGCCAAAACTCAATATCAAGTAATACAACCGCTAAAAGTATGTGTCAATTTAGTTTTTTCTCGCTTTAAATCTTCAGTTCCGTTCGGAATATTTAATAAGTTCGCATTTATGCGAACGAGACGATCATTAGCAACGGCGCCTAAGCGACGCATAGATAATTGCGTTCCACGGCGCTACCGACCGACTGCCAGACTTATTGCTCATTTAGAAGTTTTATACAATATTCATGATGAGAAAGGGTAGTACCCTTTCTCATCATGAATATACCCTAAATTATCTAACAAAGCATTTTTATTTATTATTTATACAATTTATAAATTATAATAATCACAAGAAACTACTTGCTTTTCAGTATATGTATTTATTCAGTCTACATATATATGAGTGTTGGAGTGGAGAGTATTGGAGAAAGGAAGACTCGAATCCATAAATGTAATGAAAAAAACTCTATTTTCTTATTTTCATTTTATATATTCCAATCTATTGTTAGATAAATATTTTTATGATTATCAGTAGCTATTATAAGTTAATTTTTGCGTGTGAAAACAAACAAACAATTTTGTCTCTTTATAGTATATATAGTAAAAATTCATTCATTATATTAATTCATTAACCACACATAATATTCGTAAATCCTACGTGTTACTGTCCTATTAATTACATACTGATGGATATATCTTTACTGGATGGTTATCTAGAAGTACTTCAAACACGTGCGGGCGCACTACACGTCAAGTCCGCAACGGCTTGATGGCTGATGCATGCTCCCGGAAGTTTCAATTGCTTTATTAAAGCTTTTCATATTGTTCATATTAATTTTAATTTCACCCTTTGTTTAATATGCCTTGTTTTCGTCCAATGACTTTTTCATGTTAATGAATATAATGAAATGATTTCATTCACAAGTAGTTTCATAATAATTGTTATTTTTATTAATTTTAAAAGGAACATCACGAAGGTTTACCAACAATGCGTATTGCATTGTTGATAAACAATAGAATTATTTATAAATTGTTATTTTATTAAACACTAGAGTGGGCCTCGGAATACTTGCTATAATATTATACTATAATTCACTTTATTGACAGAAGAGCGATTTTTAGGATACCCTTCGTCTGAAAATTAACGTAGTTGAAAGACGTCAATTACCGGACGAAGGCCTCCAGAGATTACTACGCTAATCGTTTTTGAGACAGCCATCCATTTCCGATCTGATTTCTTGATGTTTTACTGTTACAAATGAAAGAGATTTATGTTACGTCTATAAAACCGGCTATAAATATTTATTTGCAAACTCCAACAAGATATTTCACTTACTCTTTACGTACAGGTGCAAATAAAAACGAATGTTCGTAAAAGACTCGTATATCTACCATTACTGAGGCTCCAGAATAAGCCTACGAGTAATATTTTTATATGACACGCATCATTTAAGGTGACTGTTGGTGTGACGAAAACATCTAATGTCTTATTCGCCCTAGCGAAGTGACTTACACAAATTGTTCTAGCGTAACGGACCGATTTTGTATAGAGCTTTTTGTCAAATGACTACCATAATGCCTATAATGTATGTGAATATGGCCTTTGCACAATTTTGCAATTGCATTAAATGAAGTGAGAATATTCGTTTCTTGAGATTATCGTTTTGGAAAATCGACGTGTCTGTCCATGCAGCCTACTACTATTAGGTACATATTAATATATTAATATGGTAATTATACGAATGAGTTGATTTAGATTATCTAATGAATTAAATATTTCACATATATATCACTTGTATTACTTTAAATAATAAAGAAGATAATTTATTGTGAATCATCAAAGAAAATTATTTTTAATAATATTTCGTGGAGGATCTTAAAAACAGGGAAGCATCAAGTAATAATATAAAATGACATGAAAAAACGTTCCAAAAGAATTGTGATAAGAAATTCCAAAAATAAGTCTCTAGAGAAACATCTTGGCATTTATTATCATGATCTATCTGCTATACAGATAATGGATAATATTTTTGAGCGTTTCCATTCCATTACCTTTATTCGTAGTAGGGAGGGAGGAGTAATTTAAATGATGATATCAGATGGTATCTAAATCTAATCAAACTTTGCTTTAAAAAAATGTGCTTATAAACATTTTATGTATTGCATTAAAGTAACTTATATACCGTTTAAATAAAGTATATTTCAAATATATTTTATATCTTTTTAATTTTTATTTATTTTAAATTAAACTAATTTTGTTTTATATAAAAGTTTGTTTAATATTGTGTTCTAATAGTACTTTTCCTAATCCACTTAAAAATAATTGTTGAGGCTTGCTTACTTAATCCTATAAATGTTTTTGCAATCCCTCTGGAGGAGAGAATGGCTATGAGAATTGCAGCAAAGTTCCCGATTGTCATTAAGAGATTGAAAGATTACTTGTCCTCGAAGTTGGGGTGCACCCCATAGACTCTGAACAAACTCTGTATTTTCTATATTTTTAAAAGAATCAAATGTCCAAAATAGAAATAACTATATATTACGCTTAACTAATATGCTTGTTGAAATAAAACTCAAAGCAAATTAGCTATAAAAAACCATCCAAAAATCCATCCATTTATCTTCATTTTAATTATATGTAATAATCATAAATACTGTTAATAAATAAGTTATAAAAAATATAATTGTAAATTATGAAGTAGCTGCGTATATTTATAGGTTGTAAAAATATCGGAGATTGAAAAAGATTTATATACAAGTATCATTAGTTTAATGATGCGTTGAGTTAAGAGGCTGGGCTTTTACGTCACGTTTGCTTTAAAACGCATTTATTTTTATTTTTGAGATATGACAAAAAGATCTATATAAAAGAAGTTATTTTATATGAGGATTAATAAAATATACATATTTAATAACTATGTTGTATGTTAATACTTAATTCTCTAAGGACATTCATTTTTAAGCTATCTGCGTAAGTTAGCAATCTCTATAAAAGTTTTCGATTATACAAAAATAAACCAGATTTGATTTTAGTGAAACATTGCTAGAGATACTATATATCTTGTTGAATGTAAGAGGACGTTGGCTGCTTTTTTTTCTGCAATGAAATCCCAAGGGGCAGGGGAAGAAAACTTCAGGATTATGCTTGTTTACGAAAACTTAGTACGTAGTTAGTACTTAGTACATAATATAATATATCATACATATATGTATGTATGGTGTGGTGGTGAGTGATAGTTAAATATTTTTTCACCTCATAGATTATGCGCTAGTGAGGCCGTGGGTTTCGCTAGTTATATACTAAAACCTTCCTCGAGAACCACTCTTTCCATTGGTGAAAATAGGGTGAAAATCGATGCAGTAGTTTTTGAGTTTAACTCGAACAGACAGACAGAAAAACGCGGCGGAGAACATTGTTTTATAATATGTACAGTAGAGTGACAATAATATGTTTTGTAAGCATATTTTGCAACTGTATCTATAATTTATGTTTTTTTGTTTTATCCACGATTATTAGAATGTGCAATAATTATTATGAATTAAAACATTACATATACTTATGCATTTTATAAAACGTCCGAAAAATTGCTTCAACTCTCCAAAATACTTTATTAAGGGATGAAATCTTTCATCTCCCCACATAAACACAAACTGTGCTTATGACATTCGGCATTCGTTTTACGATTGCCGAGGAATGCTAGGGGCGGCTTATTGGAAAAGTTTTAACTAGATTAAGTCTGATTAGATGGGATGCATCGCCTAATGAAACTCAGACGGATGAGCTGTAAACTTGTTGCCTAATTTGTTATTGCAATTGTTTGTTTTGAAGATTATAAATCTCTAAGCAATTTACTGTGTACTAGTGATATACGCTTTCGTCGTTTGTGTGCGTTTCTAGGTAGCTGGCTTATTTTTTAGTCTAGGTCAATCTATCCGACAGTAAATATAAAGTCAACTTCTCATACTAATTAGGTACATTGTAAGCTATTAAGATCCGTTCGTGAAAAGGAGCAATAAACACAAACACACACAAATAACTTAACGTTTAGTTAGGCCTTAGTTAGGTCATTTAACATAAATTCTTCAAAAAACTTTCAGATTTAACTGATTAAAGTAAGTGATCGAAACTTGAAACCAAAAAGACTTTAGGTTTATGGTCAATATGAATAGTTTCCGAGCACAAATTAGTACTGGCTTAAGGTAATATGTAGATAATTGGATTTAATGTAACATTAATGACTCGTCTTCACTTCGCTTGGGTCGTGACTACTCGTACTTCCCACGCGAGGTTGGCAACGCCTAATTTGTTGACATCTAATCAATTATTCACTTGAACGTGAACTATCATGACGTTGGAAATATGCTGTCATCACCACCATAGAAACAGTTCAGTTAAAATATAATAATACAATTATAAAAAAATATATATTCAATTATAAAAAAAATATATATTCAACTATAAAATATTGATCAGGATTAAAATATAGAATAAATTCTACTGCAGGAAGATATCAGATCTCTACGAAATCTATACTTACTCTTAAAACATACAAGGAAGGAACCTGAGCGGAGCGACGGTGAGTCACTAGTGAAAATTTTTCTGCAAAACCATTGGTTAAGCGTTTAATAAGCGTTTTTCAATGCTTTCGGATATGGCATTTTATACGGCAATAACAATGATAATCATCATAAATGAAACTATCTTTTCGGATTTTGTCGCGGATTTATTATGATTTTTGGTTCCCGACGTTTCGAATGCTTTACAGCAATCATGGTCACGGGAGAGACTAAGGTATTAGACGTCTCAGGGGGTTATATACTTGTTACAGACAGTGCCTACCCACAATTTTTTACAAATATTCAAAATGATAGACTATAAAATTATACATTTCAATTCTATACTTTTAAGATTTTAAAATTTTAAATTATATTATACATATGGCAATATTATCAACTTATTTTTAGCTACTATAATTATAATTATTATAATTTTCTAACATTTGTTAAAATAATATTAAGTAGTGTTGCTATTATTAAAATATGTATAATGTGTTATATTAAAATATAAATTATTAAAGCAATATTAAACTTTTATATATTATAAATTAAAGATTAATAGTTTAAAACAACTTGAGTTTTGATAATTTTAAGTTAAATATTAAGCAACACCACTGCAAACTAAATCATTTTTAAATTTGATTATATAATATTAAACAAATCTAACTATGCTCAATCCACATAGAGCTCTATAAGTTCTTTTGAATTATAACTTTTAAACTATAAAATGAGTTAATGTCATTTAGTATGTCAGTTGGTATGTCTGTCTGAAGTTATTATAGGGATTTGAGACTATAGAGTTAAATTGTTGTCTGTCTGAAGCTACTACCGGTTCGGAATGCAACTGATACTGAGAAGAACCGGCAAGAAACTCAGCTCTTGCTTTTTTCAAAATAATGTGTTTACAATTTTAATATTATCAATATCAAAAATATATAAGTTTACCTAAGTTAACAATATTGCAATACAATAATTAATATATCTAATTAATCCTCACTACTATCATTATGATCTACACAGTATGAGCTAACTACATCTGGCTGTCTATTGTGACTAATTTTATTAGATGATTTTATTATATTAATGACAGGATCCCAAGATGATGGTAGTACCCAGCCGTCCTCTCTATTAAAGTTAGGATGTTTTTTAATTTCAATTGCTTCGCGAATCATTCTTGGTCTATAACGAGTTTCTTTCGCGAGTATTTGAGGATTATCAAAGCGAATATAGTGGTTGGGGCGATCCTGACTATGTTTACAGACAGCAGATGTTGCATTGCGACGGTGTTTCACATCAGCTATGTGTTCTTTGATCCTGGTTCTAATGGATCTCTTTGTTTGGCCGATATAAGAGAGCCCACAGTCACAATCAAGCTTGTATACTCCTGCATCTTGGAGGGGTATATGGCACTTGACTGATGGTAAGAATTGACTAATTTTCTTGGGCGGCTTGAAGTATGTTTTGATAGAAGCACGCTTTAGGATGTAGCCAATCTTGTCAGTGACACCTCTCATGTAAGGCAGAACTGCAGGTACGCGCTCGACTGTGGCTGGTTTCACTCGTTCACTGTGACGCGGGCGTGGCACTTGCAGCTTGTTGTCTCGCAGAACCTGCTTGACATGTTGCAGTTCTCCCGCTAGGTGTTGCTCGTCACAGATCCCTTGTGCCCTCTGAAACAAAGATTTTCCCACGGTAGCTAACTGTGAAGGGTGGTGGTGAGATTCACCATTCAGGTACCTATCAGTATGGGTCTTCTTTCTATACACAGTATGACTCAAGGTGTTATCTGGTTTACGTTTAATTAAAACATCTAAGAAAGCTAATGTATTGTTCGATTCTAATTCCATTGTAAATTGTATTTTAGGATTTATAGAATTAAGGTGTTCTAAGAATACAGTTATTTTGTCAGTTGGTAATATTGTGAAAGTGTCATCTACATACCGCTTGTAGAACCGAGGGGTCACAGGTGATGTGCTCCAGACAGTCTCCTCGAAGTCCTCCATGAAGATGTCGGCTACAACGGGGGAGACTGGCGAACCCATGGCCACTCCATCCACTTGCTTGTAGAATTCATCATTCCACAGTAGATAGCCAGTTGTTAGGCAGTGTTTTAAAAGTTCAGTGTATTCAATAGGCATGTTGTTATCCATAAGTTTCTTAGATATTATTTCAATACAGTCCTCTACTGGTAGGCTGGTAAATAGAGATTGTACATCAAAGCTAACCATTGTTTCATTGTCCATGAGTTTAAGATGTTTCACTTCATTGACAAAATGGTAAGAGTCCCTTGTGAACGCTCTTGTTTGTCCTCTGAGTGGTGAGAGTACTTTTCCTACTAGTTTGGCCAATTTGTAAGTTGGTGAGTCAATTTGACTCACAATTGGGCGTAGGGGGGCGTTCGGCTTGTGTATTTTTGGAAGTCCATACAATTTAGGTGGTTTTGCACATGATGGAATGAGATCTTTAACATCAAGACTTAATGTGTCGGAGTATTTCATAATTAACTTCTTAGTGTTATTTAAAACAGTGGTTGTTGGGTCCGTTTTAACCTTTTTATATGTACTTTCGTCCGACAAAAGTTGTATTATTTTATTATTATAGTCCGATGTATCCATCACTATGGTTGCATTTCCCTTGTCTGCGCGAAGTACAGTGATATCAGACCTGTTGCGTAGGTTCTTCAACGCTAAATACTCTTGTTTATTGAGATTAGGTTTGGGCCTTGTACTACGACGTAACAAAGATGAAACATCTTGACGTATGGCCTCCATATCCTCAGTTTTCATAGTATTTTTGGCCAGGGCATTTTCAACAGCGCAAATTATATGTTCATAGGGAATGCGCGTTGGTGTAACAGCAAAATTCAAACCTTTGTTTAGTACCTGAACGGTGGGATCATCCAACGGTTGTTTTGACAGATTGACAACTGCGTGAAGTCCGCACGAGTGTGTGTCTGTGGTATCATCATTATATCATAGTAATATAACTAAATATATGAAATGAGGTATGATGAACTTATAACCTTAATCTATAGTAGAAAAGGTTGATGATATTGCGAGATATTAAATTCAAAGCTAAGAGTAAACGCAGCAACGTAATATAATGTTATTAAACAGCGTGTTCTGTGAAGTACATACTAGACAAGTTAGCAAAGAAAGTCTAGTTCAAACAATAATAACAATGAAAGCTCTACCCGCTACCGGCTACTGCGTGGGTTGCATAACTAAGTAAAACAAAACATTTTTAACTTAAATACAGAGCATTATTTTTAACGGGTCCTAGAGCTGCTTACTGGAGTAGCTTGACATCGCTTAAAGTTGACATAGCTTGCACTGGGAAAATGGAAAACTGCAAAATACAATTTACCCGCGTTTGTTTTGCAAGCGCTGCATCCTCATATGAAACCAATGTAGAAGATAAGTCTGTTTAAACTGTTATTTACCATTTTAATTTATCAGTAAAGTCATTTATTACGATTTTACCCTTTGTCTCTATAAACTTTTTCGTCTATCTTTTAATAAATATAAGGCTGTCTATTGGTATTTTTAGAGTTTCATTTGTAGATTATTTTTTCTAATTGAATTGGATGCTTGACTGTGAAATGTCTTAAGCACTCAAACCATGGACCTCATTGTACTAGAAAGTAAGTTATTTTAATCATTTATAAGGTATATATTTACATATTAACATCTTATTACGGTGCCCATAAAAATCGAAGGGAAAGAAAAATCTTTTGAGCAAAGTCGCGTGTGCGAAATAAGCTTGTGCCTTAAAGCTTTTACATTATATTTCTCAGTAGTTTTGTTATAAATATATCGTATTCTGAGTCAGATTAGATGAGCACAGTATAAAGATTTACTTAAAAACTATTTATCTTGTTACTCGTGTTCATTTTTTAAACATAAAACTCTAAACTTCGCAGCAAAGTGGGTCGTAGTTAATTAAAAAGGATTTTATTCTCAACGATATATAGTTGCATGTTTCATTATTCTTTTAAAAAGATTTTTAATAAAAGTGTTAGCGACTAAACCGTTTAGTGAAATTACTGGATTTTCGTAAATACAGTGTAAATTTACACATTGCATGGTATTTATATTGAAATTTTAATTTTTACTTATAATATACATATGTTTTACTAATTTAGGTAATATAAATGACAAAAAATTGCTACTAAACTGATGCTAATGTAATTCGTGATTTATCTTAATAGCAACAATTTGATATATAATATTACTAGCGACTCGCCCTCGCTTCGCTCGGGCTCTTCCCTAGATTTAGCACAGGCAAAGCCGCGGGATCCGCTAGCTATGCATATAAACCTTCCTCTTGAATCACTCTATCTATTGGAAAAAACCGCATCAAAATCCGTTGCGTAGTTTTAAAGTTTTAAGCGCACATAGGGATATAGGGATATAGGGACAGAAAAGGCGACTTTGTTTTATACTATGTAGTGATAGTGAATTTTAATTTTTACTTATAATATACATATGTTTTACTAATTTAGGTAATATAAATGACAAAAAATTGCTACTAAACTGATGCTAATGTAATTCGTGATTTATCTTAACACTTTCACGCGAACAGCGTCATTACACGTCAAATTTTGGTCGATGTGATACCGCACAGCGTGCTATCACGGTCAGCAAAAACTGGTTTTATTAAGTACAACGTTATAGTACGGGCTCTGGCCATACTAATGTTTAAAAGTTGAGTTTCTGTGCTACAACATATCGAATTCTTAAAATTGTAGTGCTACACCGCACCGGATTTTTTTGCCTTCTTTGTTGCCATTCCATCCTGGTACAAAGTACCTACTTTGTTAGCGCACAACGTCACTAGACGTCATTTCGCCTAAGAAGTTTTATGACGTCAGCCGACATGTGCGCGTCGCGGGGGTATCGCGTGCATCGATTCTGTGTTCACGTGAAATATTGAAACGTAGTTAGTTTATGATCACATAATTAGGTTCGTTCCTAAAATTTTTAATGAACTTTATTAGTTTCTATAAGTCTAAGTTGTAAGCATGGAATATCAAGTCCACAATAAGTTTATTTTAATTATTTTTCGCTTGTTATAGTTGACTTGATCTCAATAATAGGTGATAAATGAGTCTGAAAAATGTATTGCACTTGTGTATTTCATAAGACTGATTAAATCATTATAGTAAATAATTTATTTATAATAATAACAATATGTTGGGACATTTTTTTTAATAAAAAATAGACCATTTCATATAATTAGCCTTTCATTTCATGTTTTTTGTTATTGTTATAATTTATGTTAAACATTTCTAGATCATTTTTATACTAAATACTTCTTATACTTCTTATACGTTAACGTTATAAGTTTTACGGCACAGTCGACGTTGACGTTATTTAACGTACCGTGTTCGCTATTGCACCTTTTTATATATATGCGTTGTGGCACAACGTCATTAGACGTCGTTCTAATTTAAATGAAAATTATGTGCTGTATCGCATAGACCTAAAATATTGATATGTTCGCGTGAAAGTGTTAATAGCAACAATTTGATATATAATATTACTAGCGACTCGCCCTCGCTTCGCTCGGGCTCTTCCCTAGATTTAGCACAGGCAAAGCCGCGGGATCCGCTAGCTATGCATATAAACCTTCCTCTTGAATCACTCTATCTATTGGAAATAACCGCATCAAAATCCGTTGCGTAGTTTTAAAGATTTAAGCGCACATAGGGATATAGGGATATAGGGACAGAAAAGGCGACTTTGTTTTATACTATGTAGTGATGATGATACATCTAATAGCTACATACATTATAAAATGATCTTATCTCTATGACATTACCTATAAGTCTATAAAGGTAATATTTATTCCGAGGTATAAGGTCAAGTACTTGCTATATCCGACGGTAAGTTGAGATGTTCCTGTGGTTTGATCATTCAATATCAGGTTTAGTGATAATGTTACTAAAGATATCAAGGTTAAATAAAAATAAAGGTTTCCCCATATCTTACGTGTATTTTCCCCTGAAATATTGTTTTTGATATTAGCAAATAACTCACGATGTTCATGGCTAAAAATGTTTAGCTACAACCTAAATGAAAATAAGTTCCTCCCCCCAATATATTCACCTTACTTTATATTAGGGACCCATATTTTGTGCAGAACATCGCAGGTGCAAAGGTTATCATTAATGGTGGATTAACTTACCCCTGTTCTTATTATTTATGCTGTCTCGTTTTTACTCACTTAATATCCGTAAAGAGTACTCAATCTATCTCTTTCTCGTGAACATACGGGGCTAATTTCGTCGTAACTTATTTGGCAGCTTTTTACGTTGGGAGCTTTCAAAAATGTAAGACTTCGTATTTTATTGCACCCCTTAAATAAACTATAGCTTATAAGTATGTATCAGTAAAATTAAAGTTCTGATCGAACTTCGTAACTGTACTGTAATATCCGTTTTTGTAGGGTTCCTTTTGACTTCCGTTTTTGCTCCAGTAATAGGTTTCGAGTTTGAATATTATTGATAAAAAATGCTTTATAGTTAAATTTTAAATTGTTTTTTTTTTATAATTTTGTATTATACTCGTATTTGGTATTTCTTGTCATTCTTAATCAATTCAATAATTATTTTCATTCTCAATTTTATTCAGAAAAGCAATAATGAAAATATCTATAAATTATATCTAAAACATTATATATCTATTACAGTTAATGCTAAACATTTTTATATACAAACATTACCCAATTAAAAATATCCCCTCTTTTCCAAACAAGGGATGTTATTTTTATTTGAAGCTGCAATATTAAAAAAAGATAATGTCATCCCACGGCTTAATTAACTTTATTAAAATTTATTTCACTAGGCGTGCTCACTCAGTTAATAGGTTTTATCCTTTTGCTGATACCAGGCCGGTTTTTGTCGCATTAACGCAAAAATACTGCGATCTCTAACAAAATTTATCATTATACTGGTAGAATTTTAATATTATTTTACACTTTAATTTTAAAAAATTTAAAACGAGTAATGATATGAAATGTATTTTAGTAGATTAAATGAACACATTCGCTGTTATAATTTGATTATATTACTTATTTCGTCCAAATCCAAAATCCATTATCCAAAATTGTTTAATGCATAGAGCCTTTTTTTTGAAGAAGTCTCACATTTAATAATAAATGTCTATATACCTAGTAAGTGTGGTTTTATTATTTGTTCATACTGTAATGGCTCAGTTCAACTGGTTTTAAATGTTTAAAACCTCCACCAGGTTTTATATATAAAATCTTTGTACGTTATTATTATTGTTAACGACTAATATCTCAAAAAATTAGCTTTGTAATAAATTTCATACGTAGGTAATAGTTATCCAATGTTAGTTTTGATCCAGATCCATGCAATTAATATTGAAATATTTAAAGAAGATTACAAATCTTTAATGATACTTATTTTTTTTCAGCCAAATAGTCTATTTCTATAGGGACAGGTGGTGAATAAAAATTATAATGTATTGTGCTTAATCGTTTGTGTAATCGAATATCGATTTTAACTTATACGATCAGCTTAATATGACTATTATATTTACAAAGCCAAATTTGAGAAGGGTTTGCAGACATACTCGTACTGTCCACATGAAAATGATTCATTAATAAGTACTGTTAGTTATAGTTGCTCAATTGAATCTTTTTAATTATATTAGTATCTCAATTGATTATTGTTCATCACTTACAGATCATATTAATTCTTCATATTTTGTTAATTATAATATTTTATAATATTAGTTTGCTGTTCATTATTTATATTTTATTATTTACAACTTTATAATATTAATACAGATATGAGTTTGTAACATTTTAAATATTAATGTTTTAAAAGTATTGTCATCCACCGTGGGGTAATTCGTAATGTGTATCCGTATGAGATAGATGGCGACACATTATACCCAATGGTGGGGACATAATGTTTAAATAGTTGTGATATTCATTTTGTAGGGCATTCTGTAAAAGTAACAAATAAAAGTGGACTTGCTGACACTCGTTGTTTTACTTTTAAAATTATTAATAACAGTCAGAAGTGTTCGAATTTAATTGTTATATTAATACCACGTGCCAGTATAGACCGCTAGCATATCCAATTAAGAATTATGTCTAGCGACTCGGAGGACGAAGTACGGGCTCCACCGCCACCAAAAAGGCCCCGTAGAACACGTAACCCACGACGTCCGAATAATGGTGAACGACTAAACCGATTGGAGGAAATGTTGGAAAAATTAATCAATCAACGCAATTCAATAATACCCCCATGTGGAAACGACACAGAATTAGTAACAAGTGCTCCACCTCAACAAGAGCATAATCCTCAAAACGTCAGAATTACAGCAGGTAATCAAAATATTGATATTTTTGCTTCACATACGCCCCAGCAAACTACCCTCAAAGATTCATGTCCAGTGCCCGCTACATCTAATCATGGCGATATTTCTTGTTTAACATCTGACCCAGTCAGCATTAATGAACAAATACCCTCAACCTCAGGGGCAATAAACGAAAGCCTATCGGCTGTATCACAAAGCTATATACCTATTGTAGACTGCAAAAATACTATGAGATTTATAGGAAAGCCGGAAAACGTTCCAAAATTTGATGGATGTACTAATACTTTGTCTGTTCACGCATGGTTACATCGATTGGAGTCCCTGGCGAGAATATACGGCTGGGATGAGAAAACGTTAATCTACCACATGACCGGCAACCTGGAAGGCAACGCATTACTATGGTTTGGTCATCAAGAGGACATAGATATCAGCTGGCAAGATTGGAAGAAGCTGCTTGTGGACTACTTTCCCGCTAATCGTGGGCTCGCTGCAAAGCTACACGATTTCGTCGCTACTACTAAACGTCGAGAAGAACCGGTATTAGATTTTTATTATAAGAAATTAGCAATAGGTAAATCTTGTAGTTTAAGTGATCATTTGATATGTGACGTAATCATATATACATTAGGAGACCCTTTGTTAAAGGCGGGAGCTCGTGGTGCAGGTTGTAGAGATACGCGTTCCCTTTTAGGTTATTTAAAAGACGCCGCTGTTGACCCCTTACCATCCCGATCAGAAAATTATCTTATTAACAAAGACTTTAATAGAAATAAATGTTTTTTATGTGGTCGTAGAGGTCACGTTTCAACAATGTGTAATGATAGCTTACGTTGTAAGAACTGTAATAAATTAGGTCATAAAGTGGATAGTTGTCGATTCTTAAAAAAATGTGATCATTGTGGAAAAGTAGGTCACGAGCGTTCGGATTGTTATAGTTTAAAAAAATTCAGATACCTCCAAGACATCAAATATAAAAACAAATTCTAAAACAGAAGAGAAAAAATCTAAACTATTTCATATTCATCCTATTGATATAGGTGACCGTAAATATCATAAGACTGTCATTGCAAACGGTATTGAACTAAGCGCGTACATCGATTTAGGTAGTGCTTGTAATACTATTACATTATCGGCGGCAAATAAAATTAACTTATCGTATAATACTCAATGTAAAACTAGTATAAAAGGGTATGGAGGTCAAGTTATAACACCAAAAGGTGAAAGCTCATTAAAATTGAGTATAGATGGAGTTAGTGCTAACACGCCAGTTTTAGTGGTTAGTAACGATCTTCAAGAAACTGATATGATAGTAGGTCGTGCTTTTAGTGAGTTACCAGGTATATGTTTAATCAAAACAAGCGATGACCTCACTTTTTCCAAAAATATTAATAACCTAAGTAAAGAACTTCCATTTTTTAATAATGAAGAGGTTTCATTGTTAAAAATTAAATTGATAGTTCCTCATGACACAGTGTTACTTCATGGCTTAAATAGAATAATGATTTGTACAGACGAAATTACAGACACAGACAGCATACACATAAAACGTTCGGAACATAGGTCGTTTGGTAAAGAAATAGATATTCCTGAACAAATTACAAAAATTCACGGAAATATAGGTTATATAAATGTAGTAAATTTACAATATCAGTCACTCATGCTCTATTCCACAAACTGTATAGGTCGTGGTTTGCCTATGGAACATAGAATAAATCTTGACACTGATTTAAGAGACGACAATATCATGAATCTCGATAATTTGTTGCGAAAATTTAGCCATTGTTTTGATGATCATACAAGGGTAGGCGAATGTGATTTAGAGATGAAAATAGAATTGACTACAGAAGTACCATTTTATCATCGTCCATATCGAATGTCGTTAAAAGAACAAGAAATCACTCGCGGTATTATACAGGATTTAATTGAAAAAGACATAATCGAACACAGTAATTCGCCTTATGCGAGTCCAGTAATACTTGTCCCAAAAAAATCGGGCGAGTATAGAATGTGCGTTGATTATCGACAGTTAAATAAAATCACGAAAAAAGATCGTTATCCACTTCCAATTATACAAGACCAGTTAGATAGGCTTAGTGGGGAAAAATGGTTTTCAAAATTAGATTTAGCTGCTGGTTATCATCAGATAAAAGTGCACCCTGACAGTCGTAAATATACCGCTTTTGTAACACCATTTGGCCAATTTCATTATAAAAGAATGCCTTTTGGCTTAGCCAACGCACCATCCATATTTCAGCGGAATATGAATCTTATGCTAAATAAATATAGATTTCAATTTGCAGCCTCGTTTATCGATGATATTCTGTTGTTTTCCAAAACTATTTCGGAGGCCTTTAAACATTTAGAATTAATATTAAGTTTAATTAGTGAATCTGGGATGGTATTACGTCGGAATAAATGTTCATTTTTAAAAACGAGTATTGAGTATCTAGGACATGTCATAACTAGTGGTGAGATTCGTCCATCCCCTGATAAAGTAAAAGCACTTAATGAATTTGCAAAACCAACGAATGTTCACGATTTAAGACGTTTCATAGGCTTAGCTAGTTACTTTAGAAAATTTATTATATCTTTTGCTAATAGGATACGCCCTTTAACAATGTTACTAAAATCTAATCAAGTATGGCACTGGGGGGGTGAGCAACAAAAATCATTCGAGGACATCAAAACTGTTTTAGTATCTGAGCCAGTTCTTGCAATATTCAATCCTGAATTTGAGACCGAATTACATACAGACGCGTCAGGTCACGGCGTTGGCGGTATATTGTTTCAAAAACAGTTAAACGGTGAATTAAAACCCGTGGCTTATTTTAGTAAGCAGAATACAAATGTAGAACAAAAATATCATTCGTATGAGCTGGAAGCAATGGCCGTTGTTTTAAGTATAAGAAAATTTCGTGTTTATCTGTTAGGACGACACTTTAAAGTTTTTACAGATTGTCAAGCTTTAAGTAGTACATGGACAAAAAAAGATATGTTGCCAAGGATAGGGCGGTGGTGGCTAGAGTTACAAAGCTTTGATTTCGAAGTACATTATCGGCCGGGTGTACGAATGCAGCACGTGGATGCATTAAGCCGTAATGCCCTACCTTTGCAACATATTAGTGAGGAAAATTGGGTAGTAGCTGTTCAGAAGGATGATTTAAAGATACAAAACATAATAGTAAATATTAAAAAACCAGAATATAAAGAGATCTATATATTAAAAGACGATATTCTACATAGAAAGATAGGAGATGAGTATAAAATTGTTATACCAAAATCTGTACGTTGGAGAATTGCTAAAATATTTCACGATGACAATGGTCACATGAGCGAAAATAAAGTTATTGAGTTAGTTCAGCGCCAATACTGGTTTGAAAAGCTTAGGCGTTTTATAACGAAATATGTCAGAGCGTGTATATCGTGTCAATTTTCTAAAAAACCTTCAGGCATACAACGCGGTTTTATTTATCCTATTGACAAAGGTAATATTCCGTGGCATACTTGGCACCTTGACCATTTAGGCCCCTTTTGTATATCTAAAAATAAGAATAGTCACTTATTGGTAATTGTAGATGGTTTTAGTAAATTTGTTTGGTTACAACCTGTACCTAATACTTGCACATATCATGTCATAACTACTATAGATTTTCTTATTCGTGTCTTTGGCTTACCTACGCGAATTATAACAGACCGTGGTAAGGCTTTTACTAGTCAAGAATTTAGAAATTATACTATTTCCAAGCAAATTAAACATATATTGAATGCGGTTGCCTGTCCTCGAGCGAACGGGCAAGTCGAACGCTTTAATCGCACAATTTTACAGTCTTTAATCGCTTATACAGGAGAGAATGATAATGAATGGGAGCAGTATGTTCCTCTAGTAGAAAAAGGTATCAATACTTCTATAAATAGTACCACTCAAAAGTGTCCTTATGAATTATTATATGGCTTTAAGCCGCGGTTTGAAATAGATCTTATTCGTATACCTTCCCAGCCCTCAGATTTATCTGAACTGCGAGCTCAAGCCCAAACTAGTAATAAAAATGTATCTAATAAATGTAAAGAACGATATGACAAGAATAGAATTCCTAGTTTAAAATATAAAATTGGTGATCTTGTTCAGGTTCAAAGAAGGATAATTAAAAAAGGTTTAACTAGTGGAAAACTTGTTGATAAATATGCTGGTCCGTATAAGATTGTAAAAGTGTATGATAACGATCGTTACAGAGTAGTATCTCTAAATAGAAGAGGTAGAAAATATAATAATGTAATAGCTGCAGATAAAATGAAAAAATTCTTAGTCCAATCCCTGACTGACGAAGAGAGTGACAAAAGTGATTAATTAATTAATTTTGCAGTTAATGTGTTTAATTAAATATAGAAGTGTAGTAATTAAAACTATGTGAGGCTTATTATTTAAATTTAATTTTAATGTTAATGTTTTTAAGAATGTTCGATTTATTTGCAGTTAATGTGTTTAATTAAATATAGAAGTGTAGTAATTAAAACTATGTGAGGCTTATTATTTAAATTTAATTTTAATGTTAATGTTTTTAAGAATGTTCGATTTATTTGCAGTTAATGTGTTTAATTAAATATAGAAGTGTAGTGATTAAAATTATGTGAGGCTTATTATTTAAATTTAATTTTAATGTTAATGTTTTTAAGAATGTTCGATTTATTTGCAGTTAATGTGTTTAATTAAATATAGAAGTGCAGTGATTAAAATTATGTGAGGCTTATTATTTAAATTTAATTTTAATGTTAATGTTTTTTTTTTAAATAATAATTATATAGGTATTATGTTATAGAGGCGTAGTTATTAGAATAGTGTGAAGCTTATTATTATTTAAATTTGATTTTCATTAATTGAGGTGCACACATAAGTGTTTAATAATTATTGAATATGAATATATGAAAAATTGAATATAATATATATTTTTGTTTTATTACTTTTAGTTGCGTAAAATTAGAAATTGTTTACCAGGTGTATTTAGCGACTATATTGGTGTGTCCGATAGTCGTATAGAAATTACTAGACTGGTGTGTCCGCTAGTAATTATTTGGATGACTATCTTGGTGTGTCCGTTAGTCATATAATAAGTAGAAAGTAGATACTAGCCTGGTGTGTCCGGTGGTATCTAATTGTAAGACTATCTTGGTGTGTCCGATTGTCTTGACATTATAAAATAAAGAAAGAAAAAAAAAAATAACTAAAGCATTCAATGTGCATGTCAAAATAAACATAATATATGTGTACAGCTATTACGAGGGCGTAATCTAACTATCAAGACGGCCGACTGGTTTAATCAAAAGTTTACACTAAGAGTTTTATTTTCTATCATTGTTACTGTGTTAAGCTGACATTAAAAAAAATTTAAAAAAAAAAGAATAAAAAAGAATTAAATAAATAAAATAAAAATAAAAAAAGAATTAAGTAAAATGTATTTGTGCTATAATAGGTAATTCTTAATTATTAAAATTGGATATTTCAGTAAGCTGTAAAATTACGAGGTCGTAATGTGTAAATCAGGAAAGGCCGAGTGTTAGTTATAGTTGCTCAATTGAATCTTTTTAATTATATTAGTATCTCAATTGATTATTGTTCATCACTTACAGATCATATTAATTCTTCATATTTTGTTAATTATAATATTTTATAATATTAGTTTGCTGTTCATTATTTATATTTTATTATTTACAACTTTATAATATTAATACAGATATGAGTTTGTAACATTTTAAATATTAATGTTTTAAAAGTATTGTCATCCACCGTGGGGTAATTCGTAATGTGTATCCGTATGAGATAGATGGCGACACATTATACCCAATGGTGGGGACATAATGTTTAAATAGTTGTGATATTCATTTTGTAGGGCATTCTGTAAAAGTAACAAATAAAAGTGGAATTGCTGACACTCGTTGTTTTACTTTTAAAATTATTAATAACAGTACTTAAAAAAAATAACCATTTCATAATTTATAAAAGTGTGACTTATTATTGTTTATTATGCTTTGCTTTATTAAATAGTTTTACTTGGAAATGTGTAACTAGAGAGCTTTTAAGGTACATGCTTACAATAAGTAACAAATTGTAAGCAGACATTATATTTTTGCCTATAATTAAAATTTTCTAATATAAAAAACTAAAAAAATAATAAAATCATCATCATCATCATCATCAGCCCTTATTAACGTCCCACTGCTGGGCACGGGCCTCCCTCAGTACGAGGGAAATCAGGCCATACTCCACCGCGCTGGCCTAGTGCGTGTTGGCGGACTTCACATGTCTTTCGAAAACTTGCTAGGTTCTCTCAGACATGCAGGTTTCCTCACGATGTTTTCCTTCACCGTAAGACAAGTGGTAATCATGATATAAATGATTCGCACATGAAAATATCAGAGGTGCGAGACCCGGATTTGATTTCACTCGGATATCCAAGCAACCGCGTTACCGCTGGGCTACCACTGTCCTTGAAAAATAAATCTTAATTATTACAATAATTAGAATTTATGTAAATTACATCCTAGACGGCTCTCATGAATTAAACACACATTACCTACAGAATAAACGTAAGAATGTTATGTACGTACCCACATAATATCTATGAAATTCATATTTTTATAGCTAGCTTATTTTTCGTACAAGCTTTAAATATAAAACTTTGGACATATTTACTTGTTAGAACTAACGAGTGTTTCTGACGGTACCTACTCTCAAATGAACAAAAGGGGTTGCTCAAACGCTCATCTTTGCGGGTGTACGTAATAAATGGGGTATACAGTGTTCTAGATTGCTTAATGTTTCCCTTCAGCTTATATATTTACTTAGCGCATTCAATAGAATATTATTCTTGCCCTCAGGTACCACTTTGTGCCTTAATACGTTTAGTCAAAGCATGACCGTAATCTATATGTATTGACTAATTAATAGTTTTTATATAAGTATATAGTCATATAGTATGTAGAAACACGAAAACATTTGTTTTACACTAAGATTTATCATTTGTTTTAATGTCTAATAAAAAATATTAGAGTGAAATAAAACTACGTACTTATAAGTTATAAGGCATTTCATGTTTACGACAAGACAGAATCATCTTTAGTAGTTCAAAATTAGATTTTTATGCAAATAGAGTTTATAACAGACTTTATTATAAACTTTACCTTTCATATAATGTCAGGGAGGTGATAGTCCATACTAATGGGATAGCACAATATAAACAAAATATATTTGTTCATTAATTTTAGCTTATAAGTAATGTGAATATGGAAATGGTAAAAATACAACCCTATTTATTCACATTTGTAGCCTTATAAAATATGTACTATATTTTATAGTTCAAAATGTATAAAAGCGCAATAGAAGTGCTCGTGGAGCACGTAATTTTTACATGTGAATAACGGAGTTCTTTATTGTGAGTCTGATCCATCTGTAAAGTATTCACTTAATAAGATAACTTATAAAATATAACCTTTGTATACAATTCCTACTTTAACATTTTTTTGCATATGTGCAAAATTTTTATATCCTTCATAATATTCGAAATATTGTAATAATAGTTGATAAAATATATCTAATACGTATATTATGTTTATTTAATGTTTCTCTTTAAGTTAAAACTTTGGTTTGGTTCAGTAAAACGTGAAAAAATAATAAAACACTTACTACTATAATCTGTTTATTGTTTATCAAAATAATAACTGAGAGACGTATTTTATGTGTTTATTTTAACATGTAACTATGGACTATGAAACTTAGCACTCATGTAATTCCTATGTCACCTAAACCTTGATAGTTGTAAGAGTCACCTGACGAGACGTACAAAATGCCTGTGATTTAATACGGTCTTGTTAGACTTTGCTGCGCGTTGTATTACTCTAGTCTGCAAGCTTTAGACCCCTCGTTTGTCACTCTTGATGTATGTTTGAACAACATTTTTGTAATCTATAGTCATCATTTTTAAATTCAATTCCTAAAGCTAAACTTTAACAAAAGTAGGGCTTTTTACTAACTACATTTTAAACAGCAAATAAAAAATAATTTATTATATCTTAAATATTAAAAAATAAATAAAGTACTCGATTTACATTATAAAATGTTTTAAGCATATTTTTTCAAAATATATAGCAGTAAAAACCATACACAATTGCAATATAACAAATAGTTCAGCTTATAATTCAGGCTTAAGATGTATGTGACCGTTAGCATTGCTGGGAGCATCGCATTACTCACAAACAAGACTGGTACTTTGTCTTCCCAGATCTCTTGTTTGCTTGTCAATTTGCATACTGTGTACAAATTATAGTCTCGCATCTAGTTGTGTTATTTGGTTCTAGCTATAAGAGCAATGCTAGCAACAGATTAGATGAGTTTGATTGAGAAATATAATAATATTTAGCCAAAGTACTTACCTTCACTGTGGAATTATTATTATAACTACAAAAATATATTCGTAACAATTTCTAACTTTCTGCTTCAACGATTTAATGATTTTTTTGTAAATTTTCTGATGGATACTTTTTTGTATCATATATTTATTAGTAAAGACAATTTTTGAACTGAAAGATATATTTCTAATACTGTTTCTTTATTAATATCAGGTATTTGAAGCATCCACTTTCATTCAGGCAGGTAAACGAAGTAAAGTTCATCACTGACAATTTGATATCAAACAAAACTTCTCGATTACCCATAAATTCGAAGCTCAAATAAAAGCTTAAGTAAACCAATTGATATTTGGAGTGTACGATAAATACTTTGAGTAGCTAGAGATTATGAAAGTTAATCTCTTTGTTCTAGTCAAACGCTCCTTTACTTTTAAGATAAAATAAATAATGAAAATCGTTTTAGCAATATTTGTGTAGTACTTGTAGTTACTTCTTATTTAATTATTCTATTATAAATTACTATTATAAGCTAGTAAAATAGGCAACTGTTTTTTTTTTGCAAATGAAATCAATTTCTTACCCTGTTGTTGAGTTACAAGGAATTAAGAACATAGTGAGGATACAGTATGCTTTAAAATACCCCGATTAAATTTCTAAATTTTTTAAGTCTTTTTACGATTACTTCGAATTCGGGAGTTGCTATTCCAATTTATCAAGCTGTCGGCTTGAGCGTAGATAGGTTTACATTTCTCAATTTAATTTCACGCAACTCTAACGACTATACACAAAAATGGCAAAAATGTGCCGTTCCTCATTATTACACTAGCATTTTACATTAATATTTAGTATCGAAAAAAAACTATTAGAGTTTATATTGGAAAGTAAATAGAATCTTATTTGAGCTTTATTTACTTGAGCTTTTCATAAAAATCACTCAGTCTGTAGGTATAGTGATTAAAACATCGGGCTTTAAATGATAAAGAAGTTCTGGAACTTATGATTTTATTCTTAGAGCTTTTATAAAAATTTACCAACGATGGATTAACGGTATGATTAAAATACACCAATCGCTTTTGTCGATATCGTGGAGGAACCATTATTACCCAAACAAAAGCAAACTTTTAATAAAATCATAATAATTTAGAAAGCGAAAATAAAATAGTGACAGTTATATAATTTATTAGAAATTAAAATACATAACAATCATTATGCATCAATTTTTAGTCGATTTCAAAACTGGTGGATAGTTCATGATGCGTGAAATTGAGACGATTTTCAATATTCTTGTATTGAGCAGAGTTGTAAGCTCTAACTGTAATTCTCTTTAAACATTTTATTTTTAGCTGTCTTAACAAACTGCCTTTCCTTATCGGGCTAACTATGACAGTGTTCTACCGTTTAAATGACGTGCTACCCGAGTGAACACACGGCGCACTTAGAACGGAAGCCTAAGCAAAAAATGATGAGAACCAGGCGCAAACCGTGAGACTTGAGTGGGACTAGGATTTCCGACCGAGCAAAAAGTGGACGGAATGCTTGCGAGTTGTGTACTACGTGTAGTAATTTTTTGTTTTGAGTTCTACTGAGGTTATAAATAGACAAATTGCTTTTAAATTTTTGTTTATTAACAGATGTAAGAATAATAATAATCACTTTTTAAAATTACTTTGAAACGTAATTCTTAGCTTTGAGGCGTATTGTAATTTGTAAGTTAAAAAATGCCTATTTAAAATTAAATATTAATTCGGATTATTACAATTTCAGAATTTAATTCAAAAATGTTGATTTCCTTTTTTAATATTAATTGCATATAGAGCATATTTATAACCTATGGAGGATAAACCTAATTAGTGGTCGAATTTAAAATGTATGTAAATTAATACAATCTTAGCCTGATTATTTATTAAAAAGCTAAAGCTAAGCTTTCATTTACATAATAGATTGACGTAGATGACACGGATGAATGGCGTGGATGACGTGATCCCAAATAACCTTTATCCATCCATCCAAATTGTGTAAATAATATTTAAGGCAAACTAGAGCTAGGGTGTCCGGTCTCTAGTGACAAATTAGACGAGAGTATGGCCACCTGAGCCATGGTCTTAGCATTTTAATAATATATATAATAATATAAATACAATCCGAGTATGTACATCAGCCACATACAGCGCTTTTACTCGTGGCTGTTGTTTTATTATTTCAGAGATACTTCTAAGTTTTTCACATCACAGTAGAACTGATGTTCAAGCCGGTTGAGCTTCCTTACAAATTGATGTGACTTTTTGTATAGATTATTTGAATCTAAAATTAAAGTACTGGACTGTATTAGTATACTGTAAAATGTTACAGAAGTGTTCGCAAGTAATTAGTACATGCTTTTATGTAAACAAAATACTATAACATATTTTGCTTTTACAATTTACTTTGACCATAAACCAAAATATTGAACATTTTTCTTTAAATAGAACAAGGCAACGTTTATATTGTTATGATATTGTCGTCAAGGCAAGACTATACAACACTTTATCTTCCTAACATGACAGTCAGAGAAAACGACAGAATAAAATTCTATATACGTACGTACAGTAGATACAGAACTAGACGCTTTGTATTTCTGCTACCTGTAGCTTCACATTTCCTGAATCTATTCACATCAGAATGAGAAATACGGTACTTTGTGCATCAGATAGAATTTATCTCAATATTATTCACGTAATTTGCATATTTTACTGAAAATTTCTTTGTAATCGCTTACTTTTAAATAAATTGGATTAACCCTACACATTGCTTTCCTTTTTGCTTAGATCTACAGAATACTTATTCATAGCAGAAAAGATAGAAAAATAATAATTTACTAAAGTAAAAAGTAAGAATATACTAATACATTTTATCTACTTCGCCCTCGGAGTACCTGTTCTGTGTCATTAAAAACAATTCACTAAAGTTTAGAGACGTCGTCACGTGCTCGCTGCGTCAGTTCATTAAGGCGCACGTGACGCTCGATGCAGCCAAAATGCTAACCCAACTTTACGTACCCATAGCAAAATTTTGTCATCAAATTGTCATTAGATAAGTGAGGAAGATTTTTTATAACCAAAGTAATATCAAAATTAATATAAAATTATCGTACAAATGAAGGCTCATAGAGTAATGACAAGTTAAATTTTATTAGGATAACTTTTCCAGTTATAATGATGGCTGATAAGTCACGTTTCCGCTTTCATTTTATAAATTTAGCTTTTTTGATACTACGACCTAATTGTGTAGAGATGTATTTCTTCTGCGACATTTGAAAACATATTTGTTCACAATTGTTCTAAGAGTAAGTAACCCTATATTAAGTAACTCTATAATACAGTTGCACTTTCTGCCTCAGGTGGTACAAAAATTTAAATAATTAAATTAAAAGAAGAAACCTGTGACCCACTTCTAAAAGCAATAAAAGCTATCATCAAGTAGCTTGAGGGACTCTCACAAATAAATTAAAAAAGGGGGCTTAGTACCCTTATTCGTGATTAACTTCATTAGAATTCATTCGGAAGAACGTTCGGGGATTGCTAATGAGGGTTTTCTCCGCGTTCCGATTCGATTCAGATTGATTTTTTGTGTTATTGCATGAATCAATACTTAAGAGATGATTTAGTGCTAAGGAATTCCAAATGCTTTCCGTTTGTCTTTAACATAAATATTAAGTAATACTTCCTTTATTTTATTATAAGTTTTTATGTATTATAATAATTTATTTCTAACAATTATGACTAATACTATACTTTCACTTGCTCAACTTGCTTTGCAGATTTTATACAAAAAATATTTGTCCACTTCAAACATCCTCTTTATATTATTTCGTATTAATATTTCGAAATGTAAGCATACTCGTAGTTTTGTTTTGTAAGATTAGAATGGAATTTATTTTGTTTTTTTAGGTTATTATTTTTTTGGCAAATAAAAATGATTTATTTATTTATTTATTTATTTATTTAGATAGGATTACCAACAGTGTTATAAAAGTAATAATGTTTAAAAAATAGTAGTTAAAAAAATAAAGGGTCATCTTTTATACACCAATTAAAGGTAAACACAACATTTGTATGACATAAAATAAAACAAACAAAATATCCTAGTCAATAAAATAAATTAAATTAAATAACTACTTAAAACAAAAACAACAAATTGAAAATAGAAAAATGAAATGAAACTTAATTATGTTTTAAAGAAAAGTGAACTTTTAATTTTTTTTTTGAATTTAGATAGAGGATCGCCAAATATATCTATGTCTATAATTTTGCTTGACATATTATATAAATTACACATTCTTATTATGGGTGAATTGGCTCCAAGATTGGTGCGTACATGAGGATAATTTAAAATTCGATGTATTGGTTGCCTAGGGAATTTAATTGGTACAGAGATAGAAATTTGTGACAGTAGATGGTTGCAGTTTATGGTACCTTTAACAATTTTAAACAATATTGTCAAATCATGAGATATGCGTCTAGTTCGCAGATGATTCATGTTAAAATGTATCAAACGCTGGTCATACGGACACCTGTAGGATATGTCACGGGAATTAAAAGCTAAATAACGAGTAAATGTTCGTTGTATTCGCTGATAAAATGATAAATTTATGTATCTAAAATGTTAAATATAATCGTACTATATTAATTGGTCTAAAGCTCAAACAATTATGGGGGACTAATTGCGTAATTTGAACTCATATATCATTATAGACTATTATGTGTCACCACTAGTAATTTTGGTCAAAGTAGCAAATTTCCTTTAGATACAAAATTACATTTATTAACCAACATTACTGCTTCTCGCATTTATTAAATTTTATTTCCAGCCACTAGATAATACATCCTTTCAAAAAAAGATAATTCGAACGGCACGTTCCAGGAAATGCGTGCCAGTTTGAGTAAGATTTTTCTATAAAACACGTTTCTCAAAGTCACTTACTGTTTATATTAATAGTATAAAATTCACTATCACTACGAAACCGCCTTTATGTAATGTGACATTACTTCCTCAATTACACATTATTAAAATTAATTGATTTTATATGTATATTTGTAATACGAGTACGCCTCTATTTATTATTAGAAGCAGATGGAAATTTTGAAGCAATACTTCTTTCATACTTTATCCCCTTGAAATATCAAATATTGGTTATCAAGATTTGATCTTAGAAACATTCTTTGTAATATAAAGCTTTAGAGGGTCGTCTGTGAGATGTGACCAGCGCTACGCTTCAAGTGATATTGTTGAGGGGAAATAAAATGCTTTTGCTACAAAAGCAAAGAAATATAAATAACGTTTTATTTTATTCTATTGTAATAATACACACAATACAATCAAATTTCTATTAAAATATTTATACAAAAGAGCGATGTAATAACTTAAATTTAAGCATTATATATTATCGTTTAATTCGAAATAAAATGCTAATATTAGTAATTAAACAAAGATAAATAGTAGTAAAAATTAAACCATTTTACAGTTGAATGTTTTCTATGCATATTTTTGAAAACCATTATAATTTACCTATTTTGAAGGGTGCCCAAATTCTAGGGTTATTTGGCGATGCAGGATTTTGGGCTTTACGTCCATAAGGTTAGGTCAACCAACCTACCAACCAACGACGTCTATACTCAATAAGTCAGGCTGCATTTGACGAGTGCCGCGAGCGACACCTTGGAAAATTGGAAGGGAAATATAATTGGAAAATTATTCGGGTTCGCCACTTTCCCGTTACGGAGCGCATTAGAGCATTAGGCTGAGTGCCTCGAGCGAGTCAGTTTGTCTCAACTCTTAAATTGAAAATAAAGATAAGAAAACAGAACTTTTACTGGTACAAGGACAATTTATTTTTTATATTGTATTTACAAGTCATATAATTAAGTTTCTTGAATTTATTTAATGTAATTTAAAAACAACGTTTTTTTGAGTTTATTTTATTCTAACTTTTTCTTCATATTCTTATTTAATTTTTTTATTTATAAAAGTCACTGTAAATTGTACTTTGTATCATAATTTGTTTCCTGCTTCTTCAGTCTTCGAAGATTGAAAATTCTACGCCCAGATGCTTCTGAGCGTAACATAATAAAGTTGCTTCAGCAAACTTCATACAAGTTTAAGAGTCTTTTTGAGTTCAATGCATGAATATGAAAATATGAAACAAAATTAATCATTTTATCTTATACTTTGCAGGATCTCGATATAAACTTTCGCATTTAGACTTGACGTTACCTTCAATAGAAACCAAAGTACAAACTTAGTTAAATGTTAACAATATTTACTATAAATTAGATTTTATATATAAATAATAAAAGATTTCTTGTTAGAAAAATAAAGTAACAGAGAATTACAAATTATTATACAAAAAGTCAACAAAAGTTGTAATAGAAAATGTTTCCTCTTTGATGTTATTAGCTCATTTTTCATCTTACTACAAAACTTGTAAAGCAATTAAAGTTGAATAAGAAATCCTTTTGAGTTTTAATATTTCATTTCTAAAATTTTAGCTGAAAGCTCGTCCTCGTAGTAATATATTCACGTATAATTAGACATGTTGAGATGTTTTCATGCGCTTAGTCTCATGAGAGCTTGCCGTCACATGTCTCTCTAAAATTATGGCTGTAATACCGTCCGCAACAAGCATCCTTTAGGGTGCTTTATCCGAGCCGTTTTGTTAGCCTTATATTTTCGCCTATTCGTGTATAATCCTAGTTAATCTTACCTAATTTTGCGTGATATAATGTAACAGTAAACAGATATATCTCTTTAATATTTTGAAGAATAGCTTTAATGATTCAATTGCGTCTCCTGTCACGTAGCAACCCTTGTTAAAACATTTCGCAAACAGTGCGTGATTGTAGTAAGAGCCATCGGCTTTTGGTGTATCGTAATATCAATATTCACATAGCCGTGTTTGTACTTTATAAACAAAATTGTAAGTGTAAATAATATATAATGTATTTTCTTTAAATATTTTATACTATAAATGTAGCTTATTAACCGGTCACTATATTGGTATAGTACTATTCTTGTATGTCCAAGATTTACAGTGGAAGTCAGAGGGTCTAATTTGCAAACATGAGGGGTCCCGCCGATAATTAATCTGGCCAGACGGATCGACGGAGGTGCAGAATACAAATCATGGTTGACGCCAACGTGATTATTGCGCATTCCGGGTCATACCTATCTCTACATTTACATATTAGTCCGAAATTTATTACCTACTGACTAGAAAAATAGGAAGCCCTAATTCGTCGGCCCTATCGGTTTTATATTTTATACTAATAGTGTTTATTTTCAGATGAATGTATTAGGAATTCAAGTTTTCATAACTATTGATTTTTATATTTATGTTATCAATTTAGTAAATAAGTATTTGCAATGCCAAATACATTACATATTGTCAAATGTATAATGAAAATTGAATAATGAGATTTCCTTACGATTTCTCGAAGTTTAAGCACAAAAGCGTCCGCAGTCGAACGACATGAAAATTCGAATAAAGGCTTATCTTCCGTAAACTGTTAGTTTACGAGATTTCGCTTAAGCAAGTTAAATGTTCGAGGAAAATTGAAAATTTCTCTGTTAATATTACAGTGTAATTATCGCTTAGGAAGGTTAAGTATTAAATGTAGCTAAAAGGCATACTGTTTGTTGTTTTAGTCTACTGATTTAAAATGCTAATAAGTATTAAAATACATTATTTAATTTATTTTTGGCCTTTAATATATGCATGGTTGTACAAGTACCTACTTTGGAAGCTACGTCACTAACGAGTCACATAATGAGTGCGTAGGTGACCATTCATAAAATTCAACGAATCATCTTGAGTGCTAACTTCCTTTTGAGGTACCACTATAATGAATATATTTATACATATTATATAGGTATTGCGTTACCTTTGTAAATATGAATAATATAATAAATATTTAAGTGAAATAACCAAAAAAATCCCGCGTAAAAAGTTCTCTATATGTTGACCGGGATAACCAGCAATCACCATATCTTTATCAGTACGTCGAGTGATTTTTTGGTAACTGACAGACTGATAGACAAAAATTTTCAATATAGCTGGTTTATAATAATAATGATTTTTTCAGTATGATTTTCCCAAAATTGTACAATTCATTTATGTGTAGTTTAGATTTTATTACTTACCTTATAAAAGTTAATTACGAGTTAATGCCAAATGAATAGACGAATAATATTATTTATCTTGTTGGTTTGTTTGTGGGCTTTAAACGAAGTAATAGGCTTACAGGGGCATAGCACTGTAGGTATCTGCCAGTAATTAATGGTCTGTCGGGGTAGACGGGGGTGAAATTGGATCAATTTGCTACCTATTCTCGACTTTAAAGGATAGCCAATTGGCAGACAAAACTAATTAATGTCAACCGTAAATTAGATACGTGTTTTTTGATTTTGCAAGAATAATTTCTTTCAACTACCCCACAAACATTTACATATGGGCTTAATAACAGACGAGCGCGTTGAATTGTTTTCTGGGAAATTCCACAAAAATTTATAGCACCCCTGGGACAGTATAAATTTCAAACGCAATAAAGCGGTCTAAAATGTTCTTCGTAAAAATTCTTTGAATTCAGCATATATTGAGTGATCTCGAGTTTAAGTAGAGGATGCTATGAAAAGGCTGACCCTCGTATTTAGCTATTGTTTTAAGATTCCACTTCGTTACTCCCCTGTACTCAGCGCGTTTTTAGATAGGGCTTTTAATGTTTTTTTTGCGAAGGGCTCTCGCTTAACTGATAATGAATGCGGCAGTTTCGGACGCTCCTACGTAGTTAAACCGTGAAAGAGAAAATTTATTGTTTCAGCTAAAGTGGTTTTCATTACACATAATAGTATCATTAATGGCGATCTTAAATGCTTAAACACCTCGGTTAGAGCTATGATCATTGGTCAGTTTATAATAAAATACAATTGAATGGTTCTTGAATAGTCTTAGTTCACTGCGTGAGTTAAGTGCAGATTGACGGACAACTAGACTACAACTACTTGTGCTGAAAACTAGTTAGTAAACGTAACACGTAATACGAATGGTAATTACGACCAAACAAAAAGGTGTTGAAGATTAGATATAACACATAAAACTATACTATAAAAATGTGAGTCTTAGAGTTTGGTGTGACATGTCGTCAGAATAAAACATATAGGGTTTTATCATTGTACTTAGCGCATCGTTGTTCATATGCGTATAACAGTCTCGTATAAAGCTTCACAAACAAAGCGAGATTAGTGTTACACGAGCGTATTCATTCACTCTGGATTACGTGCTTTCTACCTTTGTGCCCTAATCCAAGTTTAAGCGATAATACAACAGATTTCTTGTTTTCATCTGTGAAGACGCAGGCCGCTCCCTCGAGCGACGCAAAGTTAGGGGAAGGTGGGCTTAATTGGGAAATAATGCCAAAGTAATTAATCACAATGCCTATCTACCCTACATGCAGCCACCAAATTGTAAAGTTATTTCACAAAGTTTAAAGATTCTTGTACATTTTATTAAATTTTTCAATTTAAATGGTTTCGATAAATATTAAAAAGTGGATTTGTTTAATTGAAACATCATTAGTTTATTTTATGCTTAAACGTAACGCCTGTATTTAAATTCCTTTCAAGTTAAAGGTATATTTGTATATATGTTTACAACAAAAAATATGTAAAGTAAATTGTTTTTTGTTAAATTACAACTTATCAGAACGATTTCAACTGCTATTCGGTTTCCCCTAGTTTATATGAGTAATTTCCACTGGGATTTACAAAGGTCTCGGGTAGGCCTAAAACTGTTCAGGTTCATTTCTTCTACGTACGATTACCTTATGATAGGTTAAAGGTCAATTGGAGATTTTATCGAAAATGGATGGATATATTTCAGTTTTTTCAAAGAACAAATAATAGATTTTGATTACTTAGTAACATTTACTGTTCTTTTAGCAAGTATCTGTTAATTTTAGTTTGGCTCACAGAGCTGAATAGACTTCATTTAAAATTACTAATGAATGTTCAATTTTAATTCTAATTGTACCCTTAGTACAGAGATTTTTTTTATTTTTGCATACTAGTATTGGCCAGTCTATTTCTTTAAATATTTGTTTTTTTGTGAAAGTATTAGCCTTTTTATTTTACAAATAAAAAATGTAATTCGATCTTTCTCTATACTTATCTAAATTAATTACAACCACTAACAAAACCACCTAATAACCGGTGTGTCACTATTATTAATGGACTCAAAAGCCTTGTTAGGACGCAGAATGAGCGTAATTGGTAATACAAAACCGCGTAGGGATCACCAGTGACGGTTACGTTATGAAGCACACAAATTTTCTGTAAACCCTTTAATCTACCGCCTGCTTATTTCAATTGTAGTAAAACTTTTTGTGCTTATCTAAATCTTAAGCGTTTAAGAATAAGGATGAAAATACTGTACATTTGCAAATGTTCAATGTAGTACCTTACCCTCATCGAGAAAATTGTCCACATTTTCCTTGTCCTCCCCTCATTGATTGTAATTTTGGCTCTGTGCCTGAATAGACTTCATTGTAAACTACTAATGAATGTTGAATTTTTATTCTAATTGTACCCTTAGAAGAGAGAAATATTTTATTTTAGCATAATGCTCATCAGCAAACGTGAATAGATTAAGAGTATTGTTTTAGGTTAAAGCTTAGTGTAAATAACAATAATAATATATTCGAAACTTTACTTACTTAAAAAATCTGCTTTCTTAAAAATTACAAATTTTCTTATAAAAACTAAATGAAACAAAGTTTTTATATTGAATTTTAGTTTAATATATCTACATTCGTTAACTTTTTCAAGTACATATGTATTTTTCTTAAAAAGTAAAGAATAGAAGACGTCGTCTTTATTTTCATACATAAAGCGTGCGTTTCATATGAAATGCAACGAGCGCAGTTTGTTCGGAAAACTCGAGGATAAGGAAGGGTCCCGGCACGCACACTGCATACCTAAAAATGGCAAAAAGTCATGTGCCTGTCTTCATAGAAGGTAGAAGTACGGTAGGCAACAATGTTCTACTTTTTATATTATATCTTTTGATATAAGGCTCATGTTACGGAAAAAATGTGAAACTTATAAGCACGAGTGTATAAGCTTATGTTTGAGTTGTATGACAAACGTGTTATTGTGTCAGAATAAAAACCATCCTCCATACTAATATATCATATTGTAAGTCGTGCGGATGTGTGTCGGACATGATTTTCATTATTAACGTCACGGTGAATTCGATATGAGGTTAAAATGTACCTAAGTTGGTAACAACACAGTGTTTTGAAAATAAGTCACGTAAAATTTTCTTTTAAAATTTTTACAAGCTTAACATTACTTGTTTCTTTGTCTGTCATAACGGTGTAGAATTAAAACAACAATTTCTGATTTGATTTTAAGTTTGAAATATTATTAATTTAATAATTTGATGTTAAAACGTCATTGAATAACAATTCCTTACAATTAATTGTATTTATCGAGTATTCTTAGATTATACAAATATACCAAAGTACCTACACAGTATTTTACACACTATACTCTTATGAAAAATAATTTGGTTATTTTTGGTACCCTGAAGGATATACCTCTGTAACTAATTTAGCTCTTAGAAATTACCTTTACTGATATTAAGAAAACTCTTCATGAAATGACTGAATTAAAAATTAGGTAATACGCTGTTTCGATATTAGAAAAATATAAAAATAAATGGTTATGGCTTAGCAATTACCTATTCCTCTTATGAAAATCTATTGTTAATATAATATTTTACGGACAAGAAAATAAATGAAACTGCGATTGTATTAACTTATCGCGATGAGAGCTTCATAAAAAGGGAGACGCATGCAATACTTTCTTCTATACTGTTTATTCTCATAGTCGATAAAATCTTACAATAATGTGAGAAAAATAAGATAAATATTTATAATATACACTTTTTATAATAAGTTAAAGTTAAAAGTAAAAAAAAAATTTTTTACATTTAGCCAAATGCAAGCTAGAATTGTCTGTTAAGGAAGTTAAACGATTTCTGTATAAATTTTCAGTACTAGAACCAAACATTTTTATAGTAATAGGTTACATATATATAAATATTTACTACTAATTTTAGAGTTTTTTTTAAATAATCAAAGGAAAGTTTGTTGCTTAGTAATGTGTAAGTAATGGACACAGTATAAGTATCTTCGTCACGTGCCTCTGAATAAATTGCGGCAAACTTAATTAAAGAGTTCGGTTCGCGTCCGCTGCCTCACTTTATTTTAACAGAATTAAATATTTTACAGAATGAACTTTCCTAAAGTAATTGCCTATTTATTTTAATCTTTAACTAAGAATTTTGGGACAGTTGGATGTTTTAAATGTTTTTGTTAATTTTGCAAAAATAAATATTAACTTGGCGTTATTTTCTCGTGCTTAATAAACCAAATATTTGTACTATAGTAGGTTCAATTTGATAAGATACTCCATTAGGGTGTATGTTTTGTGAGATACACAATATCTTTGCTCAGTGTTAGGTTTAATTAAATTGTTTAAAAATATTAATAGGTATATATTTTACATAAAAGAAAAAAAATAATGTATGTAAAGTGCAACTACATTTTTGCATACGTGACTCACCTGTCCTTTCTTTCCAGGATGTTCCTCACAAACGCTTCGGATATTCCCTATGCAAAAGCAACAGACGGTGGCGGTGGGAAAGTCAGTGGTTTTGACCTGCCAGGCCGACGCGCCCGACGCCGCGCTCGTTACGCAGCCACAGTGGAGAGACCCTAAAGGCCTCATAATTAATGAAGCCGCGTAAGTACATTGTTTTTGGACTGTCCACTGTTTAATACTTGGTCATTTTATTATTATTAAGACACATCACACATTAGACATGTTACTAATATTTTTATTATACTTACTTAGCTTTTTGTTTTACTAAATAACTATGCTTTCAGTTATAAGGAAGGTCTTTGACCTATCTTTTGTTTTACCAAATAACTATGTTAAAAGTTAAAACGAAGGTTTTTTGAGTAAAATCATATCGTTTCGTCATTTTTATTCTCCACAAAGTAATTAATTTTATACCTCACACACTTCATGTATACCATAAATAACCATTGGTCAATTTAATTATCCCTAAAACAAACTTGTTCTGCCAACAGCGCCGGCACTCGACCCGAAATCTACACAGAGCCGATGCCGGCAAAACAACAGCAATTGCTATACATATCGTCCATCACAACCGCTATGGCGGGCCAATACACGTGCGAAGCGACTTACACGAACATGCCTCTCAACGCTAGCGTTATTCTTGACACTTTCGGTAAGTACTTTGCATATATTATTAGGGTTAATAAATTGGTGTTTTGTAATGTACTAAAACTAATAGTGTTAGTGTGAAAAAAGAAATTTATTATATAATGATTTTATTTTGTACATTACTATTTTAGTATAGGTATTATCAATATAATACCTATACTGAAATAGTAATAAAGTAAACTCAAGTAGTAATCGATGTTGTATGTCAAAATGTTTTCATGATTTTTAAAAGTTATATATTATGTACAACACAACTCAAGGTATCCCTTATAAAGAAAAAAAAAGAGTTTAAATGGGTTACGAATGCTTTCAAGTTTCTTTTTAGATCGGTATCTCTTTTAAGTTAGTTTATTTGTATTAAAAGAAGAGCAAACTACTAAAGAGTTACGAGATTTGCAAAAATATAAGCTTATTTCCTATTTAAAAAACATAAATACTGATGAAGTTATAATGTTTTAGTGGCAATTACATGGACAAATGCAAATGAAAATCAGTATGCAACAAAAGGAAAAGATTTCAAGGTTATGTGTGAAGTGACAGCGGAACCTGCACCATCTGTAGATTGGTTTAAAGAAGGGACACCGGTAAGTTTTCAATTTGATTTTCTATAACTTTCGATTCGATTTTATAATTTTTCTCTGTATTTTTGAGGTTAACTCTGATCTAATCGGATTACTATCAATTTTTTCCCGCATAAAGTTCCAAAATTTAGCTACACTTTTTGAGTACCCAAAATCTCTTTTTATTTTTAAAAGAACAATGTACTACTCATACATTTTTTTCTTTTAGATTTCAACCGGCGACAGATACGTTATTCACGCAAATGGTTTACTAATTAAAAATGTACAAGAGAGCGATGATGGAACTTATACTTGCCGAGCCGTTGTTATACAAACTGGCGAGTTAGCAGAGCGAAATATTAAACTTCAGGTAACTATAAATCATACCTGCGCTATTATATTTCATAAGCAGTCTTCGTGTTTATTTTTTTATTATTGTATTTTTATTTTAGGTATACACTGCACCGGAGATGGAAGAACGTGAGCCAAAAGTTGTTATCAAAGAAGGTGAATCCGCCTCTATTACCTGTAAAGCTCGCGGACAACCTCCTCCCACATACTCTTGGATCAAAGCATCTACGCGAGAGGTAAAAATTTTCTTTAAATATTAAATGAATTCAGTACAACTTAAAATTCTGCTAAAAAACATTGCTTTTTAAATGCGTTATTGTAAATTAAAATTACATATATAGTATAGTGACACGTATAGTGACGTGCTAATAGAAGAATAATAGAAAAAAAGTTAAAAAATAGTAACACGAAAATTTGCCGGCAGTAACTAGTTAACTAATAAAACAAAAATTTACAGAACCTCGCAACAACATCACGCTTCAGTGTAAACGAAATCGAAGGAATCCTAAGAATCGATAGAGTCGAGGCCGGTGATTATGGCAAATATATATGCAGTGCTGTAAACGAAGCGGGCCATAACGAAACCGAATTGGAAGTGGAAGTTTTAGTGAAACCGAAAATATTTGAATTATTAAATACAACATCTGCCGAAAATACCGAAGGGAGATTGGAATGCAGAGCCTCTGGTCGTCCGGCTCCGCAGATAAGCTTCAGAAAACTTAGCAATAGCAATCGTTTCTTAAGTGGTCCTAACGATGATGGAAGGTACTTTCTGTAACATTTAACTTATAATATTGTACTATATATCGTTATTATCATTTCTTGTATTTTGATTGTCATTTGATTTTATATGAAACAAAATAAATAATTTAAATTTGTTAGTGCTTTAATATTAATGTTATTCGTAGGATAACTATAGAAACAAGTAGTCGTCAAACTGGAGACCAAATGCAATCTAGCGCAGTTATAACTATTTCAAAGTTGAACAGGACCGATGATGGATTATACGAATGTGTCGCAGAAAATGAAGGTATGAAATACAATAAAAGTTTCTGAAAGTTTATTAATAAAGTAATTGAAAACTTAAATGTAATTATTATTTTTATTATAAGATCAACACTTTTATTAAATATTCTTATATTTATAGTTAAAAAAATTTTAGAACTTTGTACTTAAAAATAGTTTAGTAATATTTTTTTATATATAAAATGAATTATTATGCTTTAATTTTATAAGTACATTTACTTTGTGAGATCTAGTCAATATTTTATTGTCATCTTAGGTGGAGAAGATAGGAAAAATGGTCATCTGACTGTTCAATTTAAACCTTCATTCGATCACATGTTGGACACACCTATTTGGAGTTGGAACGCGCAACCAGTTAACTTAAGTTGTATCGCTGAAAGTATACCCAATGCTACTATCAAATGGAAGTAAGTTATTTCATCATCTGATTTTATTTAAAAATTTATTTAAAATATCATCTCTTTTATTATCATAAAATTTAACTGATTTTGAAACACACAAAGTAAAATATAAATATGATTTTATACCCTCTGATCTCTGTAATGTCTGAATTTTAAAAGGATTTTGACTAATTGATAGCGAAAAGCGGAGAAAACTTAGTTTACAGCGTAAAAGTGAGCTGCAAAAGCTGTTAATAAAGTTAAGCACAAGTAAAGCTCCCAAAGAAATAACTTCCTAAAAACACAACTTAAAAATTAAAATAGAAAACAACAAAATAATTTTAAAATTGAAATGCTAACCAAATTTTATACAAAATTTAGGTTCCATGAATACGATTTAGTAGAGTCCCCGCACGTAAGAATATATGGATCAGGACCTATAAGCTACGTGACAGTTACACCAGTAGACAGGAGCTTGTACGGCATTTACAAATGCCTGGCGACCAATACCCTCGGTGAAGCGGAACATATCATCCAATTGAGAGAAGCATTCCCACCAGGGCCCATTTCTCAGGTATACTTTAAAATAGTGAACTTAGCTATATGAGTTTGATTACATTTATTGTTTCTTATACCTTATATACGTAGAATTTGAATTGTTTAAAAGCAATATTAATACATAAATTAAAGATATATATTAGAATTAATTAGTGATAATGGTTATCTAGTATTCGATTAAATTTTAATTTTATAAAATAACCTTAGATAAAAGACGTAAGGACTCGCGCCGAGTTCCTTTTAGTATTTTTTCATGATAAATGTAATAATAATAAATAAATAAATAAATTCATCACGTCCAAAACTGTTCATAGTGTGTTTGACAAACAATACACTTTTCCTGAAATTATATAAATCAAATCATTATTATTCTCAAAGTGATAGTTCATCGACATGAAATGCACTCTGAACTATATTAAATGTTGTGGGTTCGAATTACTACTTTTTTCTTTAAAGCTAACTTTACGGAAATTCGATTATAGACTAATTGCGTTGAAATTGCAATAACTGTCTAAAATAACTACTACGTTTTTATATTTTATTTTGTTAATACAGGTGAAACAAGAAACAATAACAGCGACATCAGTATCATTTAATATTCTCGGGCCCGGTGAGGCTATGGGACCCCCGATACAAGCGTATACCGCCCAATACAAAGAAAATGGTAACTACGACTGGAACTTTGCTATGAATAGGACATGGTCTATAAACTCCCCATACATTGTTGAGAATTTGAGACCAATGTTCACGTACGACTTTAGATTCGCGGCAGTGAACAGAGTTGGCACTGGATCTTGGGGTGCACCTTTAACTGTCAATATGCCTAGAAGGTATACTCACACTTATATTTATTTCTAAAGTAATTAGATAATTTCGTCGTCTTAATAATTTATATGAAATATGTTAGCTATAAATTAAAAATTTAATTGAAAACTGCTAAATAAAATGATTAAAGTTTAATTAAATGTGATTAAATACTTTATATTTTTAATGTCATATCGTCGTAGGTCCCCGCCGGAGCAACCAAAATGGAGAGAAGATATAAGTTCAGAGTCCTTAATACACGGCAAATATGCTGATCGGTACGAATTACAATGGAAAGTACCGGCGCATAATGGAGAACCCATTGATATGTACGAAGTCGGCCATTGCCCAGTAAGTGTATATTACATACTGTACATACAGTACGTTAATGTCTTAAAATCTTTATAAATATTTTCCGCCATTAATAGCTATATTGACAAAATTAATAATTAATACTGCACATAAAAGAAAATCATACGATATGCGCCAAATATCAAAATATTACTCGTTGTCATTCTTATCTACTTAAAAGAGCTTTTACAAAGGCGCTCGATATATTCGACCAGGCTAGTGGCGCGTAACATAGTATTATCGCAGGTCACATAATACTATACTTACTGGGTATTATATTTCGAAAAAATCTGTTCCTACTTCCGCCAAAGTCTCTGTTACATCATCATTGTTATTAATATAGAACAAATTTCGCAGGTATTGAAAGTTAGTGGCGAATGGCGCGTGTCTGGTGAATCTGACTGCGTTATTGAAGAATTGAAATCGTACGAAGCGATCAATTATGAAATAAGAGGTCTTCGTCCAGACACTAGATACAGAATACACGTTCGAGCCCACAACGTTCTCGGATATTCTCTCCCAGCTCAACTCTACTTACAGACAGCCCTCGGTGAGTACAGAGATAATGAAATACGCACCGGCTTCTATGACGTTTATACCGCGGACCCTCATACTTCTAAATCGTGTCATATCGTTCCTTCTATTTTGGTTCTGTGTTCATTTGTTATGTTTAATCTGTGAACTGTCAGTGCTTGTGAGTTTTTTTAATTGCTGTATATAAATGGATGTGAAATTACGGACCAATGTTTAGTAGGGACCTAAATTTTTTAATTACGTTTTTAAAATGTATTTTTTCAAATAAAAAGATATAAAAATAAATAAGTCAATAATATTTTTGTTGATTCAATATCTTTGATCACATTTATCACGTCCATTTATATATTATGTCGATGTTTACATCATTTTTTTATTGCCTTTGTATTAATGTAGCTGTTAAGTATTTTTAGTCTAATCTATTCATTTCATTGTCACTTTGTCGTCCATTATGTTTTTCTTTTAAATCATTAATTTCGTTTTACGAATTCTGTGCTTATTTTTTATATTTTATTATAATTTTATTTGTAAAAGTACAATTTATTTGTAGTTTTTAAGACATGACCAGTTATTGTGATCTGTTTTTTTAACGTTTGGTTTTGTATTTAGTTCATTTAGTGCATTACAAGGACAGTTATGGAAACTTGCCCCGAATATAACTCGCTTAGAGTTAATAGTTGACGGTTAAAATTGTAAAGCCAACAGTGTTTTCTTTTCATTATTATTTTACGTTACTAACATTGATTTCATCTTCTTATTCATTATAGTTGGCGTTACACTTTTCAAAGCGGATTTGTATAAGACATTTAAAAATTAATTTTAAGTGTTTCTCAAAAATTGCTTTATTGCATGTGTTTTCTGTATTGCATTTGAGTTTAACGTTTAATACCCATTGGCATCTAGTTACGATCGTATCACTTTCCTTCGAGTTTTTTTACTTTTATTGGTAAGTCTTATTGCTTGTACACATTTAAGTTTATCATCATAATATGTAGATAATTACCAATTGTGTTACATCCCCTTATACACTATTATAAATATTTATGTAAGTAAATATTTTTTAGGTAATCCAAGTGGAAGTCCAAGAATTTTTCAAAGGGCTCACACTAAAGTGGACATCTTTATAATAATACTTATAATATATATCTTTATGTAAAGCATATGATATTAGTATAATTATTCAATTATTAAACTAAAATAAGTCCAAAGACGACTGTTATTTAGGAATTTATGTGATAAAATTTGTTGATGTATAAATAGATATAACTCATTGCAAAATAAAACAGTCATCATAAAATGGTTATAACGATTTATTTCAATAGTTTTTTGAACACAACGTTTTACCCCATTAGCGTTATAGAAGTAATAGAAAGATAAATTACATTAAATATAGATAGTAGATAGTTAATGGCGAATAAATTTACACTGCCAGAAGAACAAGAATTTCCTTCAAGATAGACTTAAGGAATCTCAAGGTAGAATAAGAATTGTGTACGAATTTTTGATGACTATTTTATTCCTTTAGTAATTACTAATACATTTGATGTAACGAGAGAATCGTCCAGTGCAGTTAAACTCGGTGAGGATCGTTAATGTAATATTACTGAGCTAATAAAAATACAGTGTTAAGTGTAGTTAGGCAAGTTCTAAGTGTCAAGTTGGAATTGTGAGATCGGGCAGGAAAACGACCAATGTGAAATAAATACTACGAAAATTAAAAACGTTTGTGATTTCAAAGGCTTTATATTGAATGGAGCTAATTAAAAACAAAATTATCGATATGCCTGTTAAATTTATATTATACTGAAATGGTTACAAAATTTAGCTTCATTCATTTAAGTCTTTTATCCTCTTACTAATAACGGTTGTATCAAATGTTAGATACTAAAAAGCCGTATAATAAAAATATACCTATTAAAGTCAATATAAGAAAGCTGTCAAGATGCTTATCAAGAAATCCTTTAACCCCTTTTGAATGTTGATTTGAAAAGTGTGTTTGTGTCGCCCTGATCCAATAATGGGTAAATATATTTTATAATAATTATAATGTTACATAGTTAAACCTGCTACTTCCTTTGGAATGAACTAATTACTGTACTGCATGTCCTTCTCGATGCTAGATTGTACACTTTCCTAATATTAAATGACTAAAACCATTAGCATGGTCCTTAATAATCTATATATTAGTTGGGATTTTTGTGATATCATCACATTCAAATTTCCCTATAATTCATAGTACGTTACCTATAATTCGTAGTAGACGTTATAAATTTTAGTACATGGTAGCGACGATACTATTTTTAATTTACATACAGCATGTTATTCGTATTTTTTATGTCAATACTTTGACAAATATTGGTATATTATAATACTTTTTATTTCTTATCAGCAATGTAATTCAAGGTATACTACGGATTTTAAAATTATTTTTAAGTAGAGCTAACTTTATATGTAGTTTGAATAGTTATATAGTTTTAACATATTGTTCTGTAGCACATTGAATTTTATAGATTCGAACTACAAATAAAAATCTTAAAATATTAACCAGATTGCAAACAAGGGTTTCAAATTATTGTCAACGGTGATGGTTATTAGAACTCCATCGGTTTTATTTTATAGTGTATTTTGTTTTGTTATACCTATCCAGATATACACTCGATATTCGCTTATTAGACATTCAGAGTATTTGTCATGGGGTTTGAAAATTTATGTTGCGTCAATTCAAGTTATTTGGAATGTTTGCATCTTGACAACTTTTCTTTCTTACTTTTATTGTTATCTATAAGACTTGTTTATGCATCATTACTTTCGCTATCAGCATTTTCTGTCGTTTCATTTTCATTCAAACCCCATTTCATTCAGATGGAGGGCTTTCATATTTTCAAAATATATATCGAATCTTTGTTAAATTTATTATGGTGATTGGGTGCACGGTTCTTATTTGAAAGCACTCCTTTTTCACCAAAATTGATTGTAATAAATGTTCTAATATTTTCTTGCAATGCTCGATATTTCAAACATCTTTAACATCACAAGCACCAACTATGCATTTGTTACAATCTCTTTCGAATCACATTACATATTAGCTTCTTGAATATGATGCATAAAACTAACTGTTTCAAGAGCAGTAAATAGAAAAGTTCCAATTATTTTAATATTTCAAATTTCAAATAAATACGTAATTAACTTTTGGAATAATATTTACTGCTCTTATACACGAACTATTTTTAAAAATTTGTTAAATTAATATAATTTCAACAGGTGTGGAACGTTCTGGATTTGCGCCTCCTCAGCTATTGTCAAGTGGAGCTATCATTGGTTTGGCGTTAGCTGGAGTTCTTATTTGTCTCATAATCGTGGATCTCCTTCTACTGTGCTTCAGACGACAGGGAGTAATCGCTATTATATGCGGAAAACGTGTCAAGAAGCACAACGACGATGAAGCCAAACTGGGAAGGTAAATATTATAATTTTTCTTAATAAAATGGTAAGGTAACAAAAATCACAGAAACGTTTAATATTCATTTAACTAAAAAATTGCAATATCCACACATATTACTCAAATTATCACTTTGTTCATTATTACCATTGAAATCATTGCCATATCATCGGCATTACGATCGTTCGGCTGTGTTAGTTTCCACATATCAGTCCACATATTAAATGTCAATAATGACTTCAAAATCATTGCCAACATCATCGGCATATCGGTTGTGTTAGTGTCGATGAGAGATGTTTCTGCCCGCTAGTCTGTACGGTTGGCGCTTCCCGCTCCCTTATTGCAGTACGAAGCGCCCGCCCTCCCCCGCGCCCCTGCCGCCGCCAGTCAAGCTCGTCCCGACGCCGACGTAAGCATAACATGGACGCACCGGTTTATCGGTTTTTGAGCTTTTTGACAATCTCTTAAATTAAACCGAATTTTAGGGTAAGGGTTGATTAAGTTGATTGCTTTAGATAGAATAGTCTTGCTGATAAACACGAGACAGGACAAACCATATTGGTTTTGAGAACATCTGTAATATAAATCTTATTCATAATTTATAACACATGTAGTTAGAGATGAAGCAAAAACTACATATTATGTATTTTAGTAAATAAAAATAAAGTAGTTTTCACGTAAAGTCTCAAAAACCGATAAATTCGAGGTACGACCAAAAGTCAGCAGTCGATTTCCTGCATGCTTTGTGTGTGCGGACGCTACGGTCTGGCCCTTGTGAGGAGAATATGAGAAATTCTTCAAAGAAACGGTTTGACTGAATCAACGTACGAGTAGGTGAAATAAAATATGCTTTTCGCTGGGGCCGGCCGGTTGTACATATTGTTTGACGAATACGCTTAGCGTTAAGCCTGTAAATACGCCAGTGGTCGTCGTATTTAGAGCATTAGATTTATAATGTAAAGCCTAGACTAGTTTTAAATAGACATATTAATCTGCGATCGTTGTGATATTGACTGAATTGTAATAAAGTGAACAGGCGCCACGTCTTATTGTCGTAATTTCTGGAACATCTCTTACGACAATATTATAAGATAATTTCTAGACTATCATATCGTCATTTATCTTTTACATTTTCACATTTTATTTCATTTCTAATTATATAAAAGAGTTTAAATGTATTTTTCATACTAATTCATACATGCACGACAACTAACTAAACATTTTTCTCCACGCTGCCACCCGGTCACTATAGTTATATCCCAACTACGCCAGTGTAAGATATATCAAATATTATATATGCAATATTACTGCATCTAAAAACCAATACAATTTAAAAACTAACTGCTTGTTTGAATGCTTTTTTATGTTATATTCGCTCTGGACGAGTTTTGTTTGCATTTGCATCAAAATGCTGTATTTGGCAAATAGAAACTTTAGTTATTTAGTTTGGTGAATGTGAGTGTATATATGTAAATACAACGGTCTAACTTCGAAAACCATGTTAAAGGCTCTTTACTATTCACAGAGATGAAAAAGAACCCCTCAAAGAAACTGGCGAAGACGCTATAAAAAGGAACTCTTCAGTCGAATTCGACGGACGTCGAGTGTACGCGACGAGTGGAACGATTATCGGTAAAAACTCAGCAGTCTAAAATATATCAAATCACTTAATATATATCAAAAATGTATTTCAATGTCGTCGAACGAGCAAATTTTGTATGATTTTTTATGTGATTAAAGTTAAGCTTGTGTATTTGTGATGAGCGCGACCAGTATTTGAAACTGCCAAAAGACGAATATATGTCATTTATTATTAAGTGCGTAATCAGCTTTATTGCGTCTAATTAGATTTAATATGGGGAGAAACAATCTACCCTGCTATTATCGCGGGCGACAAAATATTAATAATGGAAAAACATCAATCAAAAGGAAATATAACTAAATATGCTTTACATTTAGTATATAGGTACATACTTATTCTGAGAATTGTGTGTAGAAGGATATTTTTGATTGGTATTCGAAAATATTGTTTGGTATATAATATATGTACGTATAATCATTTTCTAATAAGATAAAGGCTAAATTTTCATCACTTATTAGGTACTTCAGCCACAAGATGTGTCATAGGGGATAACAAATTGCAAAATTAATATTTAAAGAGTTCTTACTTAGTCATAGTTTAAATGTCGGATTAAAATATTTTTCGTTAGTATTTATTATTAGTTACTTCGTCATCTACTACTATATCACTCGAACACTGCTTCACGAGGTACAAAACGTGCCTTAGAGATATTATGTACTTTCATGAGGGTATTGTAGCGTAGGCTAGATTGTATATAACATTTTGTACTTACGGAAATTGAAAGTCACAAATTTTTATATAAAATATAATGAAGAATGCCATTACTGAAACTATAACATTAACCATAATCGATATTAAGAGAATCGATTCTATATTATTAAAACACTCAATGGATATAGATTTAAAAAGTACTAATAACTTTGAAAATTCAGACATTCCCTTTACTAGTTTCAGTTTAATAACAGCACTTTCATGTTAGAAAAAGTTTTGATTAAACACCAGTTTTTTACAATAGTCGACATTAGTCAAACACTGAATATTAGACGCACCATCGTATATTTAATGTGTAAATAAGTAAGATATAGTTTTGTAAATATTTTATAACGTTTATGTATTCTAGTTTTAAGCGAATGCATTTGTTAGAAATACATGCTTCAATCAGATTGGTATTTTATATAAGATCTCTATTCACTGTCTTTTTCTATATAAAATTTTATACTTTATAGAAATTACTGTTAGGTTTATGTTTTATAGAAAACGTATGGTAGGTATATATTGAACCATATAACGGGTCCCATATAGGTTTATTTTAAATTATTTTCATCATACATCACACAGTTTGAATTTAATGATCACTGACCACTTGAAAGCAATTTAAAATTTAAAATGCCTACAGATTAAGGGCGAATGTTAGCGATTCGATTATTCGAGGTAATATTAACCATGAAGATCTGAAAGGCGCATCGATGAAAACTTAACAAGTAGCCAAACGGTTTTTCCCACCTGTTTTGAAAATGTATTTATTTTATCAATACAAGATATTTTATTATAAAAAAACATAAATTAGGTAAAGAATCTCTTTTTTTAATAGACGTAAAGACATAATCAAGTGGACAGTGAAAACTAAAAATCATATAATTTATAAGTCAACCCTCCTTCACATATGTAGGTAGTTATATTCACCATTTTTGATACAAGCTATTAGAAACACACTATTTTAAAATTAAATCAAATTTGCTTAACAAGATCTTGGCATTAATATATTATTTTATAACTACTGTGGGCTTTTTGAGACATTATTTATTTATATATAAATAATATTTGTACTTTAAGGAAGCTTTTAGTATACTATTCGCATGAGTCTCGTGAATGTATGCTTCAAATGAAACGTTATCAAAACAAGTTAATGTAACAACATAGATGCGCATTTTTATAAATAAATGTCTTTAACATAATACAGTGTTTTATTTCCAACTCTTTTGGTATTGTAGCTATCTTGTGTATAATAATTGTGGGCGGCAGTGTCATGCGTGAAACAGGATTAACGTAAACAAAATTAATTTAGAGACCTTAATTTTACGTTCTAAAAAGTTTTATTTTGATGAAAGAACTTAAAAAATGTAATTTACATATTTTTGAACAAAATATATTTTAAATTGCTAATATAGTGTACTTATGTACATCTATATAAATAAAATGATAGAGGTCTGCAGTTGTGCGCGCATCACGGAAAAACTACTGGATAGATTTCAATGAAACTTTCTAAGTTTTATTTCTTAGACACTTGGCCCTTATAAAAAAAAGAAATGATTGCGATATCTTCATTTAATAAAAAGTTATTAAAGTTGCAAGAAACAACGATTGATTTGTATATGCACTGCGTGTTCAGTAATGTATGTTTCCTTCTCGCGGAGTAGTAGGGCAAGCGGCGTAGCGCGCATGCTGAAAACTTTGTTAATATTTCAAGCAACGCGGACGAAGTCACGGGTATCAGCTAGTTACCTATAAAAAAGAACTTTTGTATCTTTCTTTGCAATTACATACTATAACTCCGCTGAACCGATTTAGATGAAATTTGTTATGAAGATAGTGCGAGACCGTAGAAAGGATAAAGGATATTTTTCATCCTGGAAATCATTCCCGAAGGGGTTGGGTATTGTTGATACTAATATACATTATATAGTTTATAGTTTCTATTCCAACTACTGTTAAAACTTACTGTTAGGGCAAAGTGAGGGTGAGCCGATAGTGAATAATAAAAAGCAAGGCAAATAAAGTTGTTTAGAACCATTTAAAAAGGATACAACATCAATTTATCCTTGTTAGTATACAATAAGGGAACACAATAGCAAGATATAATAAAATACGCTTTTTAATCGCGGCTCCCATTACACAGTAATCTCGGATGAGGGTTGCGCGTGGGCAAGGCCCGTATTAGTAACAATAGCGCAAATGTTGCCCGACAACACTTACGGACTTATTAACTAGTGATGCGCTTTAAAAATATTGATTTTGGGAAATCTGAAATTATAATAATTGTCACTTTGTCTATAGTGACTAATTTTGTGTAATAACTAAAACTACTACTACTACACTACGTGCGATTCTTTTAATATTTTCACTAAGTTTAACCGTAAAACACTTTAACCGTAGAACACTTTTTATGTAAAGAATGAAAATAATTTATTTTAGGTTTAGATATATTTTTTGTAACTTTTTGAAAATGATAACATAAATACGAGTATACATATGTTTAAACTTTTAACTTGAAGTTTTTCTTGACTATATACATGAATAGATGATATGAGATATTGTAAATGAGACATTAATTAGTTATTACTAGTCAGATAAGCTTTCCTTTATGATCAAGATTGAATATAAGTATAACATATAATTGTATTGCTTTGAGATTCTTATAAAAATTTATAATAAACGGTCTTATTTCTGGTGGCCAATATTAATAACAGTTCAATGTTAAAGAAAATGAGATTTTCACAATCGACGTTTGATTTAACATGTAATTTACCCAAAAAACCTTTTTTACTAACATTATAGCAAAAGTCTATATGTTAGGTACATTAAAATAAGAACGTGTGGGACATCCATACAAAAGCTAAGAAAACCAGGGTGCTATACTTAGTAAGTATTACATATCTGTATTTCATTGTCTATAATTTTATTTATTTATTTATTCATCATATTTTGACATGTTAATAATATAAATAATTTATTTATATGACAAACAGCACTACTTTTAAATGCGTCATGCATCTCTCAATCGGGGTGCAGTCAATCGCTGTGGTTTAATACATTTGGAGGAACCAACAACAATGACGCACCCTGTATCACGTTATTTATGGGTTCGTATACTATGGGGAAAGTATACGTGCCATATCTCTCACATGCGAAAAATGGAATTGTTCTAAACCATAACAGCGCTAAATTGCATGCCATGATAATTTGTTACGGACAAACCATCTTTCTTACATTCATACTTGTATTATTGTAATGTGCAATTTCATATATTACTTTTAACGACTGTCTTTTATTTACAAATATTTAACTCATAACGAGCCATAGTTTTCTAATTTATCTTAAGTTATTGATAAAGCTGTTAATTATGACGAGATATGTATAAAAGAACTACGTTAAAAATGAGTATTTAATATACCTCTTAAGGTCAAAAAGTAAGTGCTGCACACACTACTTGTCAAAAAGTGATATTTTCAAAGACCTCGCAAACTAATTTCGCTTTATGCTGCTACCCTCATTGGTTATCGGACGCAACAATTAGGGTTCGACACGCGTTGAAGCTTAGGTTTGCTCCCTTTTAAATAATTACCTTGGAAACAGATGACAGGGATTACATACGACCGCGCCCTTTAATATAAAATAAAGTGTACGCTATTGATAGCAATATGAAGCCGAAAAAATGACTCAATAGGTCGTGGATAATCCATGTTACGTTTGATGACACTATGATATTATTAATCATAAACAATAGGGAAGAGTTTTGAAGAGATTTGACTGAATAGAATGCTTATTGCTTTGCCTGAAAGGGATAACCCGTAATTCATGTATTTAGATTGTAGATCAATTAACACATTACAGTGCAATTAAAGCTTAGCGTTTACCTTCTCTCATGAAGCTGAAATACTTACTTAGTAGAAAGTACGAGTCAGACGAACGAAGTAAACCTAGTAAGCAGTACATACCTATAATTAAATGTGCCAGAATGTACTTTTAACCATAGCAAAACAAAAGACAAATAAAACAGTTATTACTCGGTGGTCAAAAAACGACCGTAACCAATAATGAAAATTTGAGAAAAACGTCATAATTAACGTTTTTGGTTTTAGTACAATTACCTTATTAGACGAGCTTAGTGGTATAAATAAGACAAGTTTTTCTTTCATTTCTAACACTAAGCTCTTCTATAGCAGCTACTATTTTTTTTTTGACAAACGAAGAACTTGAACTGCGAACTTTTTGCTTGGCCTATTAATAAGTTAATATTTTGTATCTGTGATCAAAACTTCATGGTAGAAACCAAGAAGGTATTGATGACTGTAATATATTGGAATAACGATGATATATCGGACCGAGCGTGTATTATATGTAGCGGGCGTCAATAATTACTTTACGCCACGGCTTCTCGACGTGCTCTATCAATTTAGTCCAGTTATTGACGTTTCGATAGCAATGTGCTATCCATCACCCAACCCTTGCTAAGGGTGATAAAATATTCTTTTTGCAAAGAGAATATGCAGCATGAATTCTCTTAAAATATTGCGGCCATTTAATGTATTCACTGTTAACGTTTAAGGTACAAAGATCTTTTAATACCTCAATTTAGTTTAATAAAAAATTAAGATGTAGAAAATTACTGAATTATAGTAGGTACCTACATAATATTATAACCACTACAGCACTTATTGTTTATTAGGTATTGTATAATTGTTGTATTGATTAGGTACTCAATTTAAGTACGATTAATTATTCGTGTTAATCATGTTAATGTTACTACATTCAATAAAGATAAAGTTTCATCTGGGAAGATGCAACAGCAGCTGTCATTCATCTTCGTCAAAAATAACTGTATCCTATTTTATTCGCGTTTTAATTAAAAATATGATGATTTTAAAATATTATACCATCAGCAATAAGTAAATATATGAACGTATATCATAAAGAATGATTTATTTACAGTTTTCACACAGCGGATGATATCTTGCATGTAAATTGGATGTCAAACTATTGAATGGGTAAATGATTGGCAATAATAAAATAGCGGTCAGGAGCTCGGGATCAAAGTGATATCAAAAATTTATTGCGTAAGTAACGACAAACTGATGGTAGGTAATAAAAAGCAGTCGGCCCGGTGGGAAATCTTAGCACTGTAATGAAACTGTTATTGTATAAGAAAATATTTAACTCAAACATTGATTAATAGTTATGTTTGTAATATATATATATATAAAATGAATTCATAATGAAGTACATAATCAACTAAGTAAATTAGATTTTTAGAACTTAATCTTGTTGTTCAATTAATATTAATTCTTCTTCTTCTTCTTCTCGTGTCGATTATATTAATTAAATGTTGTAAAAATTCAGGCAGTTTCAAGGTGACAAAGTAATAAACCAAGACATAGGTAAAAAGTACAAACTCTTGCAAATAATATACATAGCTACGTAAATAACAGTAGGCCTAGTAGCAGTGTAATAATAGAACAGAATAGAATACAGTCCATAAAACGAACATTCGATTTAAGTACCCTTTTTTTAAAGTCGGTCGAATAATATACGATATATAGATACAATTCTCTCATGATGAAAATCATATCACAGCTACTCCTGCGGTAGAAAATCGTTATATAACATTATCTACAAGGAGATTACTAACGTTATTGGTGATCCAATATTTTTTGTAATAGTGTGGACAAAATTACCCGTCAAACGGGTGCGGTGCACTCATCACTCAACAAAGATTAAACTTTTCTGTACAGCTGAGCTCTGCAGCGTTATTGAATGCGAGGGATTTTACGCCATCTTGCATTACCCGACCATGATTGATAAAATATCTACTTTAAAGTACTTTTTCTCTGTAATTTAACGTTAAAATATTTTTTATTAGAAATTTATTAATTACTGTGTATTTGTAAAAAATAAATTAGATTTAGAATGGATATTCGTTTCGTTCACTCTAAAAAAAAGGAACCAAAAAGATACCGAAGAGTAGTTATAAAGTATTTCTTGTCTAGAGCTTAAATTCCAACAATCATTCTAATAATACTATTAAAGAGAAGAAACTGCCAGTAACATTAAGCCAGTCATGCAAAAAACCTAACTTGGTCCGCTACACTGTCCAACTAGTTTAACACAATGAAGCAGTAAGTTTTTGTAGAAGTTTGTTTTGACGTATGGAATTACCATTGAATTAATTTCATTCACCCTCTAAAGTCTAAAGTGAAATACGTGTTAACGAGTGGAAATATATAAATGAATAATAATAAAAAGTAAAAATATATATGTATATCATTTAAATTTTGTTGTATAAAAAATGGGTTTAATTCCATTCAAAGTTTTTTTTTAATTTTTAGATATTTATTGTTTTTTTTCTGACTGAACTATTTCATTTGATATCCATACCTTCGGGATGCATTAAAAACATAGCCCGTTTCTAGGAGTTTCTGTTTCGCCATCTTTTGGCGTCGGACATATGGGATTAATGACGTCACTTAACTAAGTGTAAGACTAACTAACTATCTATGCGTTGTCATTTAACTAAACATAATGTATAATTGAAAATTAAATAAAAGCTTCTAAAAGCTGGTAGAATTTAAAGTTAAGTTCTTTGCACTATTTAGCCAAATCTTCAAAGCTTAATTTTGACTTTGAAATGAGCAACAACAGTAAAGAAGTATAATGAATTAATAATATTAGCGTGTTTGTTTATCAGGACCCCGGGCTGGACAAACACGGGGCGCAGGATTATATCGTTACTCTAATTGTCACGGATATTTAACAAAAACCGCCCCTTGTTTCGTGCTGGTGCATTTTGATTAAGGGTTTTCATTAATCCATTTAGGCTTACTCTGCTCTGATATTGGCGTGGATATGTTGTAAATATAATTAGCAATTAAATAGACTTTTGTTTTTGTTGATGGTCGTTATAGCGCGTACATAGGTACTTACATTTATAATGTTTGACTATTACATTAGCGTCAACGAAGACTTGAATTCAGTGTAATATCTACTTTGGGTAAAGATTTGTATTGATTTCGTGAATATCACTATGAACTAGTAAAGTTCCCACATTTTTTCTTAATTGAAAGGAAGAAAAAGTCATTTGGGAGGTAGGGAACACATATTTGTACTGTGTTATTTTTAATTACGTAAGGAAGTCATGTTGAAATACAGTAGTGATGTTTTATATAGATAATATGTTTTTTTCTAAAGTTAAAAATCAACCGGATTTTGATAAAACCTAGACAACCATAGAGGTTGCTTCGCATTAAAAAAAGATGTAATAAACAAATACGGGTAAATAATACTTTATTGGTGTTATGAAAGTATTCTCATTAGACGATGATTAAGATTTTAATAACAGTATGTGGTTGCCATCATCGGTTTCAACAAAATAGGAATATTAATACCTAACTATCCTTCATTTATTATTATGTACATACTAGAAACTATAGTATTATGTGATCTGTGGTAGAAGTAAAGATCAATATCAATAAAAGAGAAAGTCCCAAAAGTTTAACCGAGTAAAATTTTAGCTTTATGTATATTAGAAGCGGCAATACACAATGTAACGGCTAATTCGACGTATCCAAGGCAAACATTTTATTTCAATTTACAATAGTCACGCAAACAACATCTGTTCCAGCAAATATTCGAGTATTAGGTGAGATTTCGTCCATTACGTTCGGTCAATCGCCGGCCATCTGCGCGGTACGAGGGTAAATACGGCCGTAAATGGTCACAAATACCACTTTACAGTCTTCTATTGAATGCTCTATAAAAGTATTGAAGATTATGTTTTTATTCGAAAAAAATACTGACTTGTTACATTTATTTTAGAAACGAAATTGTTTATAATAATCCAAAAAAACGAAGAAATAATATATCATTGTTGTGTTGTTTTCGTTATATTAACACTTAGTTAATATTTATTAATTTTTCAATAAAAATATAATCTATATATACATATAATAAAATTGTAACTTTAAAACTACATTCAATTTTTTTTTATATCTGGAATAGTTTCTAGAATTTTTGTGTGTCTGTCTGTGACCGCATCACGAGAAAACTACTAGACAATTTGGAGAAATTTGGTATGATGAAAGCTACTTTTTTGCAGGTAAATATGACATCTCTAACAAATCTAAAGTAACTGTTAAAATATGTCCAGGGACGGATTGGAGCGGCACGACAGCGAGTCGCTAGTACAATCCTAATCCTAACTAATATTATAAATGCGAAAGTAACTCTGTCTGTCTGTCTGTCTGTCTGTCTGTCTGTTACGCTTTCACGCCTTAGCCGCTGAACCGAATTCGATGAAATTTGGTACACAGATAGAGAAGACCTTCAGAAAGGACATAGGCTACTTTTTATCCCTGTAATCCCACGGGAACGGCAACTACGTGGGTGAAACCGCGGGGCGCAGCTAGTATATTATGTGTTTAGCACTTTTTAACGTGTCCTCTCTGAAACATGAAGAGAATCAGGACCAAAATTATATACTTTAAATAAAAATTATATATAAGTAATACATCAGCATTCATTCGTCTAATAAAAATGGGTAGAAAAAAACCAACAAATAATTTCTATAATAAAATTAAAACGAACCTCAAAGCTTCATGATGACGTACTTTTAGGTTAATTAGAGGTCATAATATTTGAAATTTAATATAAATGAGTTTAAATTTTAACTATTATTTTAATTTTAACTATAATTTTACTAAGACTATATTTTAAGTTTATTATAGTATATGTTAAGTTTGTATAAAAACTATCTCAAAATGTAATATAGTGAGTTTTATAAAAAACTAGGTGCTCCCTGCCAAATTTAAATTTTGTAAAAATAAAATAAATTAAATTTCTAAAATAAAAGGAGTTTAGTTACTCCTTATGACATTAGCTATCTGCGAGTGAAAGTCCCGTCAAAATCGGTCCAGCCGTTTCAGAGATAGCCCGAACAAACAGACAGAATGACGTAAATTTTAAATTTGATTTTCTGATGTAAGTACCGTATATACTTTGACTTTCATATGCATTTAGTGAAAAGCTATTAATTTGAAATTAATTGCTGTTAATTTTATTTATATGTCTAGATGTAGATCATTTAAAGACCAAGTACTTTAAAATATATATCTATATAATATTTAATTGAATGGAAGTAAAATTAGATTTTAATCTAATGTCGTAAATTTAATTGTTAAGATCAGTGTTTACTCGTATATGAAAAGCCGAAATGTCATCCTTATTCCAAATTCTCTTGATAGGTTAGTTAGACTCTGTCATAAATAAATACACTATGGCAACGAAAACTGTAGTACTCACTAGTTACAGTATAAACAACAAAAAATATTATTTTACGTTTGATACAGTTGTTTTATAACCCAGATATCAGAGTGATATGTAATCACATGGCATCGAGTGCCAAGCACGTGCCAGGCTAATAATGCCAAGTGAAGCAACCAACAGTGTCGCATTGTGCCTCCGTGTTCGAGTGCACAAGCGCGTCATAGGTACGGTGGTACTGAATGTTTAAGATGCTGCAATGTTGTAAAACTCAGAACTTGGGAGGAAGAACTACTAAAAATGTTTTTAATAATGTATTTTTATGTGAATCGTTAAAACTTTTATGTACGACGCCATAGTTTTACAGTAAAGTATTAAATGCGAACTGGAAATGGATTACTTTATGCCAAATTTTGAAATATTGATTAGGTAGCTGTTTATGATTATATGCCACTTATTTGATACTAGCCTTTCCCACGGCTCCGCTCGCGTTCTAAAGACTAAAAATCAAGCTAAATATTTTTTCCCGTTTTTGCAACATTTTTCATTGATTCTCTGCTTCAATTGGTCGTAGCGTGATGTAATAATATAGCCTATAGCCTTCCTCGATAAACGGACTATCCAACAGAAAAATAATTTTTCAATTCGAACCAGTAGTTCCTGAGATTAGCGAGTTCAACCAAACAAACAAACGCTTCAGCTTTACAATATTAGTATAGACTGCCTTCTGTAATGTATTGTATTCATCTCTTTTTAACATCCCCCTGGTACACGGCCGTACACTGCTGCACACTATTAATACAAGGTAGGTTGCTTTTTAAAACTTGCTAATTTCTCTAAGACATGCAGGTCTTCAAGAGGTTTTTCTTCATGGTAAGTCAAGAGTACTTATGTTGAAAATATTTCGTACATAAAAAACAGGTACGAAAACAAGTATTAGAACCTGCTTCACTCGGTTTTCCAAGCGAACGCATTACCACTGGTCCAGCGATGCCTAATGCTATTGTCTAATATTAACATAAATTTAATAGTTATTATAAAAAAATATATGTACCTATACAGATATAATACGTACATACCTTTTACACATACTTTTAAGTTTTAATATAAATTAGTCATAATAACATATTGCAAAATTATATTACAATATTAATTTCGTCTTCATCTAGATCAGATCATTACACTAAAATTATAATGTGTAATGTCATAAATACGTTAGTACGGTCCGCATTATAAACATTGAAAATAAATAATATAAATGAATAAATATAATTTTTATGAGTAATATTTTACTCTTGATTTCCTGCAATCGGTGAAAGTGATATTCTGAAAAATGACGGAAGTGGGTTGCAGAAAGGCGGGGAAACGCACGCTATTTGATTCGACCAATAAGTGTAGATAGATTTGGCCATCATATTAATACTTGTATTTACTGTTGATATTTACTATCTGTGAAAGGTGCAAGGTCAATGATCTGCATTGATAAAAATGCAGGCATTTTTTAAATTTCAAAGTCAATTTCTGTCGCTGTTTAATCGATATTTTCACACATCGATATTATATTATTATACATCACTATAAGGTTTACTTGTTTTTTCATTCTGTAACTCAAAGCATGTTAGTGAAACTAAATTCAGCTATTATTGCGATGAACGATTAAAGTTGGACGTGAAACGAGAACTGTAAATTACAAAACTGATGAAATTATTCGCAGCGAAGTTGTATCTGTTCACGATTTATTTGCTGCATACGGCTTTTTATACAAACAACTACTTTATAGTGTTGGCTTAGACTCATTTATCACAGACTCTGGTACAAATGAAGGTTTTAAAATGTTTTTTTATCTATTAGTAATTAAACACAAAATAATAATAATACTGTTAAAGCTTAATTAATTACCTGTATAGGTTATGTTTTTATTTATTGAAAAATAAATTGAATATTATAAAAATAGTCATAGTATATTATTTCGACAGATTTAGTAATAATTAATTATAAGTAGGAAAAGTGGTGATTAGCTTATCAGTTTATCCTTCTTTAAGCTTTATACCTAGCTATTGCACGTCCTTTTGCAATAGCTGAAAGCCAAAAGAGATGTATAGGTGTGTATAGGTAGGTATATGTCGATGATATAGTAGGTTAAATACTTTTCGCTCGGGATATGGTAATGTATATAATGCTATAAAGACATAATAAGGCTTTTATTGGACAAAAGTAATAAAGTATCTAAAAATTTGGGAATTCAAGTCAAGCGGTATCTATAATAACATTTCATATTAATCGTCTCAGTCTAGTAATAATTTATGAAACAATCATATTTTTCTTACATATGTATAGTATAAACAAAATATGCTACTTATTTGCTAGCTGTACTGTACCAGTACGTGTAATCTGTTTGTACCATTACGCAATACTGTCTAGTGTCTGACTGTCTTGGCACGTTCTCTAATATAGTAACAATATCGGCTTATTACTTAACGACGAGATATATAATAATTGTATTGACACTGAATAATCTTATTTTCGGTGTATGTTTATTATTTAATTTTTAGTTTGAAATTAGTCATAACTGATTAGTGACTCGAAATTTAGTTAAATAGTATAAGTCCTCTAAGGAATGTATAATAATTACTTTCTTAGGTTCTCTCGTGACGTTATTGCTGTAAAGCATTTAAAGCGTCGGGAACCAAAAATCAAAATAAATCCGCGACAAAATCCGAAAAGATACTTTCATTTATCTGTATTGCATTTCATTTAGTTGTATTGTATTTGAGACCTAAGATAATGGACATATTATGTTAAAAGTATTTTAAAAGCTCACTGTTGGTATTAAACTAGGTATAAGAGCTTTATCTAGACAAATGCTTTTCTGGTTAAGTAAACTTTAATTAATTGTAGGTACTCCTATCTTGGTTACACTGTGCATGCTCTTGTAAACGTTAGCAAAAATTAAATCTACTTACTTAATTTACTGAACCAAAATACTATATATATTCAATAAAGATTTAAGTCTTATAAATTCAGCGTATTTTTAAATTCATGAGCCATAAAGCTGGCTGTAGTAAAGGAATGTAAGATGAAACAAACCTAGAAAAGCCGACGGGGTGGTATTTGATGGAGTCACGTACGAAAACTTTTTCAGTATTTAGTGGAGGATAGCTTTGGAAGGATTCTATTCAATTGAATTATATGACCGCTTGCGTTGCTACAAAGTATTTGAGTTAATGCAATCTGACTTAATACATATAAGTATGTGGGAGATAATATTTATTTTATTATTTTTTTAGAACTACCTTCCGTTCTTTTATAGAAATGTCATTTGACAGTTGTATTGTCTGTGCCACCCCACTACGATAATAAGTTATAAATACCCTTGTACCCCCTATCGCCAGGTCAGAAGTGGTTCAGCCGTGAGCCCGGCACTTTGTTTATAAGTGCTCTGACTTGACCGAGATACCTATCAGGTAATCTCTGTATCGTTGTGACAGTATTTTAGTACTTATAGTAGTTACTTTATTATTTTTATTTTAAAAGTATAAAGTATTACTTTGAAGTGCTTTCAATGCTCTCAATAATACATTATTTATTTATGATAATTAAATAGATAATTAATTGTACTGTACATTATATTTATATTATAATAAAATGAGTATTTTGATATAATTGTTTATTCTTTTTCTACCCATCTCTCACATCAGAAGTGGGATCTGATTTCAAACTTAAACTACGCCCATGTACTTTATGTTATCAGGTTACGCTGCATCCACAAAGAGAAGTCTGCCAGTGATCGATCATCGAGCCAAGTAACTCTGCTAAGTTCTCAACTTACGTGGAACAAAGCACCTGTGTCACCTGGGGTGAAGTCAACCGTATCTGTCGCGTGCTCAACCACCGATCGCTGTGGAAGAGAATGCACAACGACAGAAGTAGTGGTGATCGTCAACTAATGAAGGACAGGTTTCGTTCCAATGCAATATTTTGTTCATATAGAATTTTAAAAGTACATTTGAATCGTACTTCAGTTTTCTAATTTTCGATTGAAATTAAAAGTTAGTAAGTCTGTGGAATCGATTTTCGATTAATCGGCTTAGAATGCGGACAAGCTGGCCTGAAAGTCGACAGTTGTTCTATTAGAGTAATATGTTTATGGTTTATATTACTAAAATATAATAAATGCCTACTATTGTAGGTGAGTTAAATATTAGCTCCACGCAATAATAATGCTATTTTTATCAATAGCTGCAAGAGCAACATAGATTGCTAAATTTCATTACATATCGTCATCACTGTCATAGTCGCAAAGATGCTCTTCATCTTCACTCTCTGAAGAACTTTCTTTTGTAACTCGGTGGCGCAGTAGCTAGCATGTATGGTTGTACATATTGCGGTCCTTGAGCGCAAGCACTAGGTGAGGCCAAGTTTAGTTACGGAGTCTTTCTGTTTAGTAAACCTTAACAAGGGCTCGGAATATGGAAGTTGGTGGTGTGTCACCATGCCTTTGAGAGCATGGATAGCCATCGGTCCAGCACTTTAACTCTCACTGGTCGAGTGAAGTAATGAAAAAACTTGAGTGCTTTTGCGTCTACGCGTACACTATATTTGTTCGGTCGGAATCGATCGGAACAACATTTTTGTTATTATTATACCTGGCCAAATGAATGACCTTTACACTTTTTGAAGGCAAAAGCTTGGCGTAATTAGTTTAATAATTTTTACTAATAGTAAATTTTGTGTAGGCTATTATATTTTAAGTGACACCAGGAATTTCAAAATTAATCCTTATAGTGGAAACATATCTGTGTGTCCTGTTTAGTTATTGATGACAGAACATTTTATACAAATCTTATGTCGTAACATAGAAGATATCGAAACTGATATAACAAGGTTTGGCAACTTGTTAGCGTTTCAGGCACACATTGGTAACCAAGCTGGCAATGAAATGTTCGTTGGCAATAGCTATTGTTGATGTTTCTGAAATATAATACAGAATCAAGCATCTGCAGTATGACATCTAGCAGTCTTACGAAGTCTTCATTGAAGTATTCTTCTCTTCTACATTTGTAAAAAGTAAAAGCAAGTAGCTTAATGGAGCAAGAGGAAAAAAAGGAGTTACAATGGGAAGTGTTTGGTGTAAAGATGAATGTTTGGTAAAATCTACAATTATAAGGTATGACAAGTTTTTTGTTTGTTGTGACTTGTAAGTAGAACTTACGGTTAAGAATTTCAAAAACACTTATATTAAAAAGATCTAAAACGTTACATACTTAAATTGCGATTTTTATATCACTGGTAAACGTAGTTGCAAATTAGGTGAAGTGACCTGTATAAATCAATTAGTATAGAGAATCGTGATATCATGACAAAAATATTAATAATTTAAATATATTTAAAAAAATATATATAAATAAATAATTAATTTCTTAAACAGTTTGGAGTCTATCAAAACAAATTCTCCTGTAACTTCTACTTTTTACAACGAAAAAGCATTTTAGAAAATGTTTTCTACACTACACTAAAGTAGACTAAAGATTATTACAAGATTTACAGACTTGGCTAATGTTCTACTTTTTCTAAAACTAAAACTTATACGATGGCATAATTGTTGATACATAATATTATTAGTTATTTGGATCTTTCATCAATGAACTTAAGTTGAGGTTAAGCTCTTATTGTTGCCTAAAACTGTGCATAAAGTTTTTAAAGTACAAGTTCATACGGATTAATGAACTATTAGATTATAACTTATTATAGTTAACCTCTAAATTCAACAACGGCAGTACAACTGCTTTGCGTTCTCGGAGTGAGATTCTATTACATTCAAAATTAATATTTACAGAACGAACGTTCTTTTCACAGACTAAGTTGCAGTAAATTTGTAAAATCAAATGTTAATGTCCCTATAACAATTGTCCCTAAAGTAAACATTTATTGAAATACTCTTAAGTATCGATAGATGGCATTACAAATATCGAATTCTTTTGTGTTTATTGACTATTATTAAAACTTAGATTCTTAAAAAAATCCATGATGGTTAATAATGATTTATTATTATTCAAGTCAAAGAATGTAATGTGTTCGTAATAAAAATTTGTGAAGTGATATTGAAATCTGACAAAGTTAATAGGATTTCTTTGAATTAATAAAAAAAAAACATTTTTTTAAAATTTCGTGTGATCGAATAAATGATCAATTAATATTCCACTATACGTTATTTTATACAACAGCTTTATTATAAGCTGATTAACGACATCTCTTATGCATTATAATAAAAACAGTCCGGATAACGTAGGTATTAGCGCATTCTTTTTTAGCGCTGTCCAATTACTACATACTTTATATACTTAAGATAAGTTAAGATCTGTACTAATATTATAGTATATTGCACTATTAAGTTTTTGTACATAATTCAATATTAAAATTTAATATGTAGTAGTGGTTTAGTTATTGTAAATAGGCAAGTGCAATGAATAATAAGTACGGACTATTATTGACAATTTATAAGTATTGTGAGAATTACTCGTTACTTCCACTAATATTTTTAAATACTTTCGATAATGCGATGTGTGAAAATTTTCTGAGCATTTCTAATTACGGTTTGATAAATCGTCGTTTGTTGGATAGACTGTAAAAGCCTATGATACAGCAGTGTGGTAGTAACTTTTTAAATGTAAAAAAGTTCATGTGTAATACTTGAGTCCATATTAATACAAATTATATGCATTAGACATAATATCATAAAATACTTATTGGAATTAAATTGTTTCTCATGATAATTTACACGAACAATATGTACTAAGTATGTTCTGAGATGATATTATATAAAGTATTTATTTATATAAAATGTCTTTGAGTTAGTTAACTCATTATTACATGAGTTATCATGAAGTATCCGGTATCGGATTTTGGTTCCATACCAGAGTTGTGTTTTGTTGTTCATTATTAGTACTGTTGGTGTACTTAATATTATACAAGCGTTAAGAAATTAAAGAGATGGCTAGTACCAGATAGTAACACTAGTCTAGCTTACAGTGTCGGTTATTAAGCGTCGCTTGGGTTTTGATAATTTTTCTGGATTTCTTGATGTCTTCCAAAGATCCCTATATAGTTAATTTCAAGTCCCTATATCGACGCGGGCCAGAGATATTGAGTATGAGGTTTGAATTCAAATACGAAATATAGCTATCTTTTTTTAAAGTTGAGAAATAAAAATAAGTGGTAAAAATGCTTAAAAAAAATACTTCAACACAAATTATCTTAAAATGGCATTTACATTTAAATTAAATCTAATAAAACCATAAGAAACAAAAATTAATTTGGTACGGTCTGCAGAAAAATTTTTATTACTTTTATGAGTGATATGCTAGTTTTGTTGGCTAGTTTCAGCGACGTGGTTAAGATATAACTATACTAACTATTTAATGTATTTCCTTTAAATATCTACAGGAATACGAATTTACCATATTGTACATTAGTGGTTGAGAACGTTGGGATTTCAGAAATGAATAATAATTCTTATTGATGCTTATTTTTTATTACGTATATTTATATTTTTCATTTTTTCGACTGCCCCACGTTCAGGTGATGTCTGGCCAACATCATCCTGTACGCTGGAACAGTTGATAAATGACTTTATTATATTTATGTTGTGTGTTGTCATGTAAATTGGCATTAAGCCATGTGATTTGGCAATTACACCATGTGATTTGGTAGAGCCATGTGATTTGGCAATTACACCATGTGATTTGGTAGAGCCATGTGATTTGGCAATTACACCATGTGATTTGGTAGAGCCATGTGATTTGGCAATTACACCATGTGATTTGGTAGAGCCATGTGATTTGGCAATTACACCATGTGATTTGGTAGAGCCATGTGATTTGGCAATTACACCATGTGATTTGGTAGACCTATGTGATTTGGCAAATACACCATGTGATTTGGTAGAGCCATATGATTTGGCAGTTACAACATGTGATTTGGTAAAGCTATATGATTTGGCAGTTACAACATGTGACTTGGTAAGGCCATATGATTTGGCAGTCGGCAGTTGAAATTACTCCATATGATTTAAAGGCGCCTTGTCGGTACTTGACGTTATACCACGAAATTTGGTGCTTCCATGTGACAGCTGTTATTACCTCATGTGTTTTGGTTGTGCTAAGTAATTTGACATTAGACTAATGTGGATAAACTGTGTTAAGAATTAGCAATGACTCCATGTTACCGACCAATCTCCTTCGTGTCTTCTCCATTCTACGTGACACTGGCGAAATAATCTGTGCTCAACTGGCACGCTTTGAAGACATTAACAAGAGAATTGAATTAAGGAATTAGCAAGTAAGCTTTTTAGTTATACATTTTCATGTGACTTAGCGCTAGAATTTTGTCAAATCGTCATGTAAGTTTAGAATTCGCGATTTTAATGTGAGTTTTCGCGAGCCATGGTAGGCTGCTCGTCAGAATGGCCGTGTGGGAGATAATATTTATTTTATTATTTTTTTAGAACTACCTTCCGTTCTTTTATAGAAATGTCATTTGACAGTTGTATTGTCTGTGCCACCCCACTACGATAATAAGTTATAAATACCCTTGTACCCCCTATCGCCAGGTCAGAAGTGGTTCAGCCGTGAGCCCGGCACTTTGTTTATAAGTGCTCTGACTTGACCGAGATACCTATCAGGTAATCTCTGTATCGTTGTGACAGTATTTTAGTACTTATAGTAGTTACTTTATTATTTTTATTTTAAAAGTATAAAGTATTACTTTGAAGTGCTTTCAATGCTCTCAATAATACATTATTTATTTATGATAATTAAATAGATAATTAATTGTACTGTACATTATATTTATATTATAATAAAATGAGTATTTTGATATAATTGTTTATTCTTTTTCTACCCATCTCTCACAAGTATAAATAAAATTGTTTTTGATTTTTAATTATTTTGAAAAAAAAAATCTTTTAAAAAGATAAATCGGTTGTATTATTTTTATTACTGTATTTACTTGAGCTATCTTTCTTTTGAGTTTACCCAAAGCTAAAATATATAGGCAAATGAATGGAGCAATATTCTTAACCATTAAGCGATGATGGTGTAATTACTAGTACAATTTACTTGCTTAATTAAAGTGGCGAGTATAAAATAGATAATAACAATTAAATTTCAACTATTATCAAGGCCTACGTAGCAGCAATTACCGGGTAGGTACAATAACAATTTTGAATATTCGCTCTGTGCGCGACTTCAGCGCCATGGTACGTTTGAACTACAGGGGGCTATTGTAATATATTTTACTAAGTATTGAATGGCTGTCAGTAATAATAATATCGAATGATAAATAAAAAAATGCTTTTTTAATTAAAGGGAATATTTATAATAAATATTTGTTAATGTAAAGTGTTCTTGTGCATTAAAAAATAAAATGTAAGTATAGTTAATACCGAAAAAGTAGCATAGAAGTTAGCACACATAAAGGTAGGTTAACTGAAATCAGACTGAAATCAAATAAAAAGAAAATAGAAAAAGTTTTTTTTAAAATTAAAATTATAAGAAAACTTGAATAAACATTCAATTATTTTTTTTTAATAGCAAATTTAGATTAAACGAAATTACCAAAATATTTTATGTTTCAAAATTCTACAAATTAAAAGTGCTGATTGTTTTTGAGTACAAAAAAAATAGATTATGTTTGCTAACTAAAATTAACATATTACAATTCAATAATAAAGCTGGGAAAAATTGTTAATCGATTAAATTTATCATTTTTATTTTTAGATTTTAATATTTAATATTTAAAATTTATGATCATTGGTATGGATAATCTTTTTGTTTAATATTATAAGTGGCAAAGAGTAAATGAATCTTAAATAATTAATGAAAAGTTTATAATAAAAAAATTCAATCTTATTTTTTAATATATAATTATGCTAAATTTAAAAATGTTTAAAAAAAATTTTTTTTTAATTAATAATAATATTTCCTAGCATTTTCTAAACTTACTATTTTTTTAAGTTTTACTCCTTTCAAGATTTTTATTATTACGGATAGTAAGGTTATGATTCTACTTACTTTTGTCTCCTAACAGCGGCTATCCATTTTTTCCTCTGATTTATTTTCCAACTTGCTGTTGGAAATTTATAAAAATGACAAGCACTTTTTCTACCTGTATTCTTACAACTTACAACACAACAACTTTTGTGACTCATTTTATGTTATTTTATTTAAATAAATTTTAAATAACAATTCACTTGTATATTTAGCTAACTCGAAACATAAAAACAGCCCCCCGTAGTATCGGATATAGCCACGGGTAGCGCTGACGGTAAATCAGTTTCTCCCCACCACCGGCTTCGCACAGAGCGAATAGATATTTCAAAGGTGAGTGACCCAAAAGTAAATGAAGAGGAGTATTAGATATTATTACTCCCGCTTGATATTCATCCAATTGTTATATAACTGAAGGTACCGTTAGTTTATAGTTTATTAATTCTATTATAGCGATAGAACAATGTTTACATGAAGAATGTCTTTGACACAAAACGTCTCTTTTGATTTTTAAATAACATATAATTTTTTGAACTCTTAAATGGCAAAAAGCTGTATTCAGCCCTTTTTAACGTCCCACTGCTGGGCGAGGGCCTTTCTATACGAAGAGAAGTGTGCGGGTGGGCAGACTGCTCATGTTTTTCGAGTACTTACAAGGTGAGAACCTAGTCATGGAAGTTTTCTTACGATGTTTTCCTTCACCGTAAGACAAGTGGTAATAACGTTAAAATGATTTGCATATGAAAATATTAGAGGTGCGATGCCCGGATTTGAGCCCACTTCACTCGATTATCCTAGCAAGCTCGTTACCACTGGGCTACTACTATCTCGGTGAAAGGTTAACACACATATGAATTACATAAGGGAGTCCCAACTAATTTTAATAAAATTTAACTTGTAGGTATACTCGTTATACAATCTCTCTCATAATTAATTCGTTACAAGAGCTTTTACAATCTTATCGCTACAAAACAAATGTAAAATTCTAGAACCCCTTTATTTCGCACGTAATAAAGTTTTACGATACGGCATTTACTTAAAGCGCAAGTTGACCCTTCAGGCAACGGCCCCAGTTACAAAAGTTTATAATTTAATTATAACACCCTGAGGAGTCGTTATCTTTTCGTTTCGAAGTGTTTGTATGTAATATATAATACATGTACGCGAAGCTTGTCGTTTGAAAGTCTCGCAGATCTAAAGGAGAGGCGTATGCAGTGAGTTTCTACGTTTTCAGCTTCAGTTACTCTTTTGAAGTAGAAGTCATGTGTTTCTGTTTATATAGCAATACTTATGCTCCAAATTATTATTAAACAAGATCTAAAGATATAATGTTCTTTAGATTTTTTTAATATACGAAGGGATTATAAACTTAAATCTATAAAGTTCATATTTTAATAAATACAGAATAATATAAGAATAAATAATGTGCTGGAATCAAAACTAGCAAAAAAGGTTATATAAACATTAAAAACAGTTCAATTACGCTAATGGTCTGATGGTCTGCGACACAATAGGATATTTGCAAGGACAAATATATTGTTTCAATTGAAAACAATAACTGATAGGTAGCAGCTATTTGATTTGTAGATGTTAGGTGCTAAAATAATTTTAACAATAACAGTTATTGATTTGTTTATTTCCTTATAAATTAATGAAATCATAAAACGCCTCGCCTTGAAAACTAAAGGAATTACAGTCGACGAAAGTAATTAATGTAATTGTCATAATGACCTTCGGCTTGGGAGCTCGTACCTAAGGAAAACTAATTATAAAAATAAGTCGATTATTTGACTTAATTATAGTAGAATTATACACAATTTACATTTATGTATATGTATATACAATTATTACCCCTTCACCCATAGAACATTCAATATCGTAGAAGTTATTAGCCTAACTTTGGATGCTATGTATATGATTTATTCATAATAATACATAACCACGAAAGGCAAATATATATAGGTTTTAAAATACACGAAAATAGAGCCAACTACTGAACTGAAGTATGGATTCTAAATACACATGTAGTTACTAAAGATAAATAACGCTCTTGACTTTAAATAATTCCTGAATCAAAATAAATAAAAACTTTGATCATAGAAACTGCCATGGAGCAGTAATTTTATACTGGCTAACTCGTTTTGGCTGAACAATGTTGGCATTCAGGGTATAAAACGTCCGATACAAACTTTATGCTATCTACTCAGAACATGACAACTGAATGATCTAGAAAAATAAAATATCAATACTTAAGAAAGGAATTTTTGAAATTTTATTTGTACGAGAGGATTAAAAAACAAATGGATCAGACTACTATTATAAATTTTAATTATATATGTACACTTTATATGACCAGATTTGGATAAAATTTAGTATTGAGATAGTTTGTACTACTATAGTATATACTATATATGAACGAAATAAGTAGAAGGTTCTTTATATAAAAAATTGTTGACTAGAACAGGTTTATTCCCTTTACATCAAGTGATGTGGAGTATGTGTTAGTTGCATTACCTACATACAAGTTAAAACGAGTCACAGGTCAGATCTAAAGTGAAAGCACAGTTTGGTTCAAAATAGTTAAATTTCATTTATATCAGTTAAATAGTTTCAGAATTGTAGTTATTTAGGTAACTTATTTGTAATTTAATGTAATATCGTACCGTCTGAGTGTATAATTTATTACAGTGCACATAATGCTAACAATTTTAATGCGAAATTTTATGAGTGAATTAGTGAGTAAACGTTTTTGCTATTTGTGACCCCTGTAACGGCCAATATGTATAAGTAGGTACATAATACATTATATAGTATATACTGTCACTTGCACGAGAGCAGATCGATTGGTAACATTAGGAGAACATAAAATACTGATGTATATTTTAATTTATATCTAGCTATCATACAAGGATTAATAACATAACTTACATTAGTTACAAGCATACTACGGCAGTGAAGCAAACCGCACGCCGTCATTGCAGTGCGACGAGTAAGTTTGCCTCTACATAGTGCAAGCACTTAGATGGAGGATTATTTGCTTTACTCTAGCATACGACGGTTATTGCTTCGGTTTTAGTATGTACATTTGAAATTAAATTTCATAATTGGGTTTATAGATTACTAGCGACTTACCCACACTTTGCTCGGATTCTTCCCTAGATCTATCGCGAGCGAAGCCGCGGGTTCCACTAGTGTATTATACATACAAATCTTCCTCTTGAATGACTCTTATCTTTTAAAAAAACCGCATCAAAATCCGTTGCGTAGTTTTAAAGATCTAAGTATACATAGAGACAGACAGACAGCGGAAAGCGACTTTGTTTTATACAATGTAGTGATTTTAAATTAATTGTTTTCTCAGAAACTATCTAAAATATTTGTCTATTTTAATATTTTTTGTATTACTTTGATATTCTTATATATCGTTTATTGAATTTATAAATCTTTATAGAAACATTGTATATATATTGACATAGTAAAAGTGACCTTATAAATAAAACAGATTGAAAGCTATGAAAGCATAGTTTACTAGAGAGAAGCGGGTACATAAGTGTCAGAATATATATAAAAAAGGGAAATATCTGTATATTGTTTCATAAATACTTTGCTTGTGTAAGAAGATGTTTTTGAAAACATGCATATTATATAAGTATAATGTCGGAAGTCAATATAATTACAAAGATAGCGCATTAAGACAATGCTTTAGTACAAAAATAAAATCATTATTAAGGACTTTTATTTCGTTGACAAACACAAGTGCAGACTAATTTGCCATAAATTGTCTAAAAACAGCCAATGTTTCAGATCCCACAAGTTTAGGGCATAATAGCCCATGGGCGAGTGTTTACTTCTTTACCTAAATGGCAACATCTACTCTCGGCTCGACCAAACATCTGAGTCCAGAGGGGAGCGGATACTTTATTATACAGTTTGTACCTGCCTTCACTGCATATGCAGTATAACAAACTAAATTTTCAAAACCATTTGCCGCTTCCTTCAACAGGAAGTCTCTGAAAGTTGGAACAATGTGCATTAGAAGATGATATCATTAGAGCTGTCGACGCGAAGCGCCTAATGGAAAACTTTAGCGTTAGTTTAGTAGTTAAGATATTGCTATTCAACCGCGTTGAGGCAACTCCTGCTACAATGATGCGCACTTTGGACAGTTTAAAACTTATTATTGCTAATTAGTAATTACCTATATGAAAACATTGTTTTCGGTTTATGTCATGTAAATTGAGTTGTAATTTAACTCAATCAATAGACAATGAATGAAAAGTACACACATACACAATTTAAATGTTAAAATTTACATATTTTAAAACCTTGTTAACTTATAATGCATGAATGTTTTATAAGTAAATTGCATGGTTTAATTTACAAGTGAAGTATAATAAAATTATTCTTTTCATGGAGCAATATTTAATTTTATGGAGTGGAAAAAGCGAGGGGATCACATAGGACAATGGTATGATTTGTTATGGGGACAGATATCATCTTCGCGGAAAATTTCCATCTATGAAACAGTAAGGAAAATATTATACTTCCTTTTGTAGGTTCTTCATTTCATTTCAAGTAACGGCACTTTTATTAACCTTATTTATGGCTTTCTTTTTGGGGAGATTATCTGCTTTGCATAATGACTACAACACCATTTCATTTCTCTTACATATTTTTAGTAGCAGGTGTTTTTTATTAAATCCCATTAAGTCGATAACATTGTGTTATTCCTGTAAATTGTCAGGGAATATTAATTTTACTGGTGATATCTGGTACGTGTTGTTTTGTGTTTTGAGATTTTTACACGCAATGTAAGAAAGGTAAATAAATTTGCTTTTTGCGAACTATTTTATTGTCTGCGAATGAAAGATTATTAATAAAATAAAATACTTTTTATTCCTATAGTAATATATAAATAATATACAGTTTTAAATAAACATTTCATTCTTACTGAAAAGTAGAAGTCACATTCATATTCTAATATTACTGCTTAGAAACAATTAAGAAAATGAAAAAATTTAAGAAAAGAATTCCATATTTTCAACCTGGACATTATTTGATCCCAATGGGCTTAAAGTTTTTCATTACTTTCCCACAATATCGCCACAGGATAAAAGTTATCTGAAATTAATTTATTTCTTGGAATTGTTTGCTCCAATATTTTAATAATTAAAAATATTTTGATTATATCACAAAAATAAAAAAAAATAAAATTCCTTAACTACCTAGTGTATTGTTATGACTTATTCATAATGTATGAACATAATGAATAAGTCATAACAATACACCAGTTACCCATTATTATCGATAGACAAATTAAAATTCTTCATTACTATTTTTTAAAATATGAAAACAATTTCACTTTATGTAATTAACAAAAATGAAAACCGACTTCAAAACGCTACAAATCGAAACTAAAAAGAAAAAAAAATAATTTTAATTACTTAGTTATTGTTGGAGTCGGTGCCAGCCAAGGAGATTGTATTAGGATTATTTTGCTTTGGCTGGCACCGACTCCAACAATAACTAAGTAATTAAAATTATTTTTTTTTCTTTTTAGTTTCGATTTGTAGCGTTTTGAAGTCGGTTTTCATTTTTGTTAAAAAATAATTTATTTTAATTTTTTTTGTGGAAATTATTATGTTTAAATAAAATATTGGAAGGCTAACTAAACTACTGCTCCAATAAGTCAGCGAAGTTTTGAAATGAACGACAATAGTCAATCGAGATTTGTCCACGTCTATTTTTCCACGTAACTCGTAGACGTTAATAAGATTTACCTTCTATTATCAATCCACCTAATATCCTGAAGGAGTACGACTATCAGTTCATAAGTACGTATAATATTAAAAGAATTTTCTTTCAACTCCTAACCGTTGAGGATATATACCTTACATCATCACAAATTCTTGAACAGCTTTAGAAAATATATGAAAAAGGTAATCAGTGCCGATAAAATTTAAGGGTTGCCCTCGATTTCTCTAGGATCCCATCATCAGATGCTGACTTGGTGACAATGAGAACATCTTGAATGTATACCCTACCGAACAAAAAAGAAATTTTTAAAATCGGCCCACAATTCACGGAGAAATCGGTGAAAACACATAAAAAACAACTGTTGAGGAATTTTACCTTCCATCATCAGCTCATCCACATGAGATGATGATTTTCATACGTAAAAGCTTTATCGGGTTTAGAAAATATATCAAAAACATAATAGGTGCCTGTAAATTTTGAGAGTTGCCTTCGATTTCCCTGGGATCCCATCATCAGATCCTGACTTGGTGACAATGGGACCACCTCGGAACTATACCCTACCAATCAAAAGAAAAATTTTTGAAATCGGCCCACAGACGGCGGAGCAATCGGTGAACATACATAAAAAAAAAAAAAAATACATACAACGGAACATATAACCTCCTCCTTTTTTGAATTTTTTTGAAGTCGGTTAAAAATAGCATAAAATGTTCTTACGATTCGACCAAACTGCAGATATATTTGTAGGATAACATTACTGAAAACTAACTAACTAACTTATATAAAGGGACTTCGTGTTCCACAGAGCAGTTACAAACTTCACCGATCTAGAACATTCCCAAAACTCAATGTATGGTCGTCCTATGATAAAGGTTTAACCCAGATATAATGAAATCAAATGTATTCGATATTCTTAAACTATGGTACCTCATATATAGATGTACCATAATAATGTATTGAAATATATTATTATGTGCCTTTTATATAAATATATATGAATATAATATTATGATTATTCACCAAATAATTATAGGTGCGCCCGAAGTTTCATTGGAAATCGATATATGTTGGGACGTTATTACATACAGCACCATCTAGTTCCGTGGTAAGCTACGAGGCTTGTGTTATGGATACCAGATAGTTGATATACTACATATATAAGTTTTAAATACATACATATTATAAATATAAACACCCATGACTGGAGTACAAACATTTGAGTTATAGTCATTTGTTAAATGAATGCCCCCAGCGGGAGTCGAACCTGCGACCGCTGGCGTAAGAAAGTAGGGTCACTAGAAACTGCGCCAAACGTGTCATCAATCGTCAGATATTACAATTTTGAATGCCACCTTATTTACTTTTTGCATCTTGAGCTTAATATTTTTTTTATCCCCACATAAAAGAGGGGAATTAAAGTTTAATGTGTGTATGTGTGTGCATGTGTGTGGCATCGTAGCTCCTAAACGGATGAACCATTTTTTGTTTGCTTGGTGACATGATTTAAAGTTTTCTTAGCTGTAACTCAAGAAAAACCGTTCAGATATTCAGCTCTTTTCTAGATAGTAAAGTGATAAAAACGATTTCTTTAATTCATGAAAGTTCAGTTTGTCTGGTCTATAAAGAATATTTTCAATTTTTTCTCCAATCACGTACACGAATGAAGGTATGACAATTTATTTCAAATTTCGCATAATCTGATATATGAATTATAATACTAACATCAACTAACCAAATTTTTGTTGTGTGTTTGTGTAAATACTAACTGTGCTGTCTTTTGTTGTAGGTTTAATAAGGATTTTAGGATTTTTCCCTTATACGTTCATAATTTAAATAAACTTATTGACCTCTATGTTACCGACCAATCTCCTTCGTGTCTTCTCCATTCTACATGACACTGGCGAAATAATTTGTGCTCAACTGGCACGCTTTGAAGCCATTAATAAGAGAATTGAATTGAATTGAATGAATTATAATTATAAGAAGTTTAGCGTGAAAAGGAAATACATAGACACACAGTGCTACTTACATATGATAAGTATTCATATATGTATATCTAACTAGGTTTGTAATTTACATTTCTTTACAAAGCAGTTAAAAGTAAATAGATTCTACCGTGCGACATGAGACGGGTCGCAAATTTAAAAAAATAATCCCGTGTATTTCTAAAAGGTCAAAGTGAGGTATCTGTCTGTAATAGAGTATTTATTTAGGGATGGGTCGGGGGTCTTCAATCTCAGGGGAAAAACGTTACGTTCTTTATTCTTATACGTTTACTGACATATTGTATGTGTGTTACGTTACTGTATCCTCGTTACATTCATCTTAATAAATAGATAATGAGGCTTACATTGGTAATAATGTCGATTATAATAAAAGGTCGATTATAAAAAAAAAGTGTGTGTGTACAAAGTACACATGTCAGAAGTAAAACTTGAATTTAAATTAAGGCTAACTCTGAGTGCCTGGTACTATGGACTTATTGGAGCGACCCCCTATTTGTATGGTTTTTACTAGTCAATAGAGTATCTTAATTATGATTTATAATTATAGTAGAATAGTACTGTGAGTGATTAAATAAATATTAAAAATAAAAGTGTTGATGACATATATTATTGTGGGAAATACTTCTAGAAAATGTTAACATATTGTTATAAAGCAAAACTTCACTTGTTTTGTAACCTATGACAATAATGAAGATTTTTGTCACTACCAAGGTGCGTGCTAGATACAGGGGTGTGTGAATGTTAATTGAATTTTAATCCTAACAACAAACCTAAGTCTTATTATTAGTTTATTTTCTTAGAAATAAATTAAGGCGTCGATATATGTAAATTGGACTTTCTTTGTATTTGAATTCTCTGTAATCTTAATAGGAAAAAAATTTTAAAAAATGTATGTTATTCTACAGCATATACAGAATTATCTCTTCCGCTTAAAAAGTTAAAAAAAACAACATAAATATCATAAATAAATATGCTAAGTACCCTCTGTTACAATTTTTCATATCATTTCTCTCGTAAACTATCAAAAACAAGATTTTTTTATTGCGTTCAGCATATTTAATAATACAACACCTAATATGATCTCCGATTATTTTTTCAAATAACTGTTTTATTTATTTTTTATGATTTTTTTACGTAATTCATACACGTAAGCCGCGAGAGAACACCCTCTGTCGCCCAGTAAATCAGTGCGGGACGAGGCGTTGTGCTGAACGGACCTGTGACTGTTTGCTCCGCAACCGCAGAACCAATTTAGAAATTTATTTATTTAATTCGTGAACAGAATTGTCACGAGTCGTGTGCGCTAAATTATGCTCTAAAACATTTGTATTTAAAACTATATTGAAATGAAATAAATAAATGGCGTATTTTGGACCTTATTGACTTGTAAATTTTTTACTTAAAAATTTTAGTATACATATTTGACGACACGCGTGGCGCAGTTTGTAGTGACCCTACTTGCTGCGCCAGCGGTCGCGGGTTCGAGTCCCGCTGGGGGCAGACATTTGTTGTGCACGAATGTTTGTACTCCATTCATGGATGTTTATATTTATAATATGTATGTATTTAAACTTATATATGTGTATATACCATCCACCATGTATATCAACCATCTAGTATCCATAACACAAGGCTCGTACCTTACCGTGGAGCTAGATAGTGCTGTGTGTAAATGTCCCAACATATTTATTATTTTATTATTAAATATATAGTATCGACTAAGAGAAGTTTCAATTTAGACTTTATTTGTATAGTTATAAGGACTAAGTCTGGAAATCGAACCTGTAACGAAGTTACGTCTACTGAGCCATAGGTAACATAAAATTTAATCTGTTTATCTTTCATGTTGAAGTTATACTTCTTTAGGCGCGTTATGAAAAATTGATGAGAGTGAAATTTTACGATGCGCGAGACACAAAATTCTCACGGGAGAAGTTAGCTAACAGTCAAAAGAGGACTTGCAACTATATTCACGATATTTATTTTCAACAATGACATGGGTGTCATTTTCGAGGATTTTCGGGGTGCTAATTGCGAAAATGAGGTCCATTTTCAAATCCAAGATGGCGGACATCCGGTTTTTTTTCAACAATGACATGGGTGTCATTTTCGAGGTATCTCGAGGTGCTGATTACGAAAATGAGGTCCATTTTCAAATCCAAGATGGCGGACATCCGGTTTTTTTTCAACAATGACATGGGTGTCATTTTCGAGGTTTCTCGAGGTGCTGATTACGAAAATGAGATCCATTTTCAAATCCAAGATGGCGGACATCCGGTTTTTTTTCAACAATGACATGGGTGTCATTTTCGAGGTTTCTCGAGGTGCTGATTACGAAAATTAGGTCCATTTTCAAATCCAAGATGGCGGACATCCGGTTTTTTTTCAAAAATAAAATGGGTGTCATTTTCGAGGTTTCTCGGGGTGCTGATTACGAAAATGAGGTCCATTTTTAAATCCAAGATGGCGGACATCCGGTTTTTTTTCAACAATTACACGGGTGTCATTTTCGAGGATTCTCGGGGCGCTGATTACGAAAATGAGGTCCATTTTTAAATCCAAGATGGCGGACATCCGGTTTTTTTTAAACAATTACATGGGTCAGGGTTTCATTTTCGAGGTTTATCGGGGTGCTAATTGCAAAAATGAGTATGTATTATTTAATGATGCAAAGCATCTATTATCAATGAAAACTACCAATAAAGTGTTTTTTACGTTTTAGTGTTATTTTATCAAGACGTTTTTTTAAGTTTTTATTTCACGTTTTAGTGTACATTTGTGCACTATAGTAAATATCCTGCGTAGTTGACTAATCTTCGTGACAATATTTATTTGATCACCCTCACCACTATCTATATTAAAAATAAATGAAATCCATATGACGAAATGAAATCCGCAAAATTGCAGTACTAGTAATTTTTTATATCCTCAGGAGTAATTATCATATTTTAATCGTTACAAATTATATATTTAAATTTTAAAAATAATTATTTTATTTAACCTTCATCATATTAAAAAATGGGATAAAGATTTGGAGCAGGTATCCCTAAACACACACACCATGACAGTTTGACTACAATAAGTACACGAGCTGTACTCACACATATTTTTGTAAAAAACATAGCACTGTTTATAGGTATTAATTGTATAAAGTACACGATAGTTAAATCTTTTCTTTTGTTCATGTTTTTTGTAAAACTGGAAATAAAAGGCTTTTTTATTTATTATTATTATTTTTTTTTTATTTAATTTTAAAGTATTATTTTTACTTTAGTCCCTACTGATTTTTTGTAATAAGACAAACCCTCAATTACCCCCTAAATTTCAAATAGCCATAACTTTGTTAATAATTCAGATCAACCTCACAAACACAAACATCTACAGACTCACAAAAACCTACACCACCACAAAAGGCACCATCTTCCCGGAAGCCACAACATATTTTTATTTTTTCTTTATACCGCTAATAGAACTTAAAATTAATAACATTTTTATAATAAAGAACTTCGTTCCTATCTGGTGAAACTGAAAGTTGTGAACCTACAAACACTTTTTGTGTATCGATCATCAATTTTAGTATATGTACTGCCGAAGCGAGTACAACAACATTGTATATATATTCAACGAGTTAGAATATTTCGATAGCGCGATTCAGGACTTAACAGCGTTATATAATATTTTTAAGTTTAACATCAGATATAAAAACAATAAGTATAAAACAACATATTTAATATGACAATATTGTTTGACGACTGAAATAAAATGAATTTTTACAAAATTAAAAACAAAAAGCCACCGTTACGCGGTGTTCCCAGGCCCACCGGTCACCCATCCTAGTACTGACCGCGCCCGACGTTGCTTAACTTCGATGACCGGACGAGAATCGGTGTGTTCAATTATATATTTACTGTGATTATAAGTGATAAAAATTGTATCTACATATTGTACACATAAATTAATAATAGATATAAATAATAATTATTTTAATTATGTAAAAAATATTTTTTTATGATATTTAAATAAACTTTATTTAACTAGATAATGCTTTATAATAAAACTTTCAATGTATTAAATACTCTTTTTTTCTATTATTATTAGTGTCGTTTTTATAATTGCATAAGTTGATAAAAAATGCTATCATCATAACGCCTTATCAATATATTGCCGTTGCGAACACCTTAGAACCATGCCTAACAAAGCAACAGCTGTTAGTTGTTACACTGTGCCGTACTACGCGCGAATTCTAGCGCGCTTGTCGCGCGTAATTATTATCGGGAGGCGCGGGGTTGCGCGGGGAATTTTTACCGGCAACGCCCAATCGAGCAAGGTCAACGGCGTATATCCCCGTCTTAATCAAGAAATTTACACTTTTGAGAAACTCATCATCTAGTAAAACTGATTTATATGGAAAACTAGGTTTTCCTAAGACTTTACTATCGTAGCATTATTCTGTCCATTCTATAAAGTAGTTTTAAACAAAGGTCTAATCCATTCAAATCTACATCTTAACCCATAGATAAAGGTCCAATGTAAATACTCAATCTTATATTAGAATCACAAGTTTTATGACCCTAGAATTAAATAAATAAATAATAAAATAGTGTATCTACTGTACAATATTTTGAAACAAATTTTTATTATATTATCTATACTAATATTATAAAGCTGAAGAGTTTGTTTGTTTGTTAGTTTGGTTGAACGCGCTAATCTCAGGAACTAGTGGTCCGAATTGAAAAATTCTCGTTGTGTTGGATAGTCCGTTTATCGAGGAAGGCTATAGGCTACGACCAATAGGAGCATCAATGAAAAATTTGCAAAAGCGGGAACCGGGAAGGTCTTCGAGGTACCGTACTGCGCGGCTCGGAAAGAATTTGGTTTCCCGTCTTTAGAACGCGTGCGAAGCCGCGTGAAATGCTAGTATATTAATAAATAGATTAATAGTATATTAAAAAATAAAATAAGAACGATCGAAATGTGGACCTGGAGTATTGTACAAAGGCTACTCTCCTTAATTAGAAAGAATTAAGTAGGCACTAACTATACGCGATATGATGTATATATACTTGTCATTAATATTACCTTTTACGTGAATTAAATAAATGAAAATTATTTTGTTTTACAATTACATAGACCTTTATACTTTCCTTAAGATCGATGCTTCGATAAGTTCTTGCACGTTATTTCTGGTCTCGTACAGACTGATACCAATTTTAAGTTTAATTTTAAGTTGTCTTCGTTTTTAAGTAAGCTTTCAAATAACTTAATTAAAAAAGAATTCTCTCCGTAGTGTTTATATAAAAGGTTTGGGGTACTCTTCTGCTTTTAGATATATAAGATCTTAGTACCTACTTAAAGAATCGAATTTACTTTCTCTATGTCTCATAGACATATTATTTTATCAATAAGCTATATACTATAATATATTTAAAGTTGTACATAAGCTTAAAGGTTAATTTCTATTTCTATAGAAAAAAAAGAAATATTTTTTAGCTTTCTTGTGATTTTGCTAAGAAAGAAAAAATGGTTCTTATAAGAAATATGTAGTTTGTTTTATCCCGACTTGTTTTCGATCTTCAGATCGATTAATCGAACATAGTATCTCTAACTATAAATAAGCCTAAAAAGCAAAGTGTTACCAAAACATATACAAAATAAGTTAAAAACTAAAATCACTTACTAACTATAGTCAAAATATAAAGTTACAAAAAGTTCCTAAGTCTCTAAAAGGAAACTTTGTATTCTTATTTTCACAAGCTAATCGATTTCCAAACTGCAAAGTCCCCGCTAAGCCTAATATACGCGAGGTGAACGACCCCACCCCACGGGACAGTTCATGTAACTGACAACACTGAGTTTCTTTTATTTCCTCGTATAAAGGGGATGAGATTGTTACAGGTGAGTACCTGTGTTGTGACTACGAATGTCAATAGTAATAAAGTATATATTACGCACATTCTAACGATACGTATGGTTCTGTTTTCTGTGCCAGCGGTCGCGGGTTCAAACCCGCTGGGGATATTTATTGGTATGTTAAACCAGTGGTAGCCCAGCGGTAACGCGTCGCTTGGATAACCGAGTGATGCGGGTTCGAATCCGGGTCTCGCACCTCTTATATTTTCATGTGCGAATCATTTATATCATGATTGCCACTTGTCTTACGGTGAAGGAAAACATCGTGAGGAAACCTGCATGTCTGAGAAAACCTAACAAGTTTTCGAAAGGCATGTGAAGTCCGCCAACACCCACTAGGCCAGCGCGGAGGACTATGGCCTGATCCCCCTCGTACTGAGGGAGGCCCGTGCCCAGTAGTGGGACGTCAAAAAGGGCTGATGATGATGTTAAACACAAATGTGTGTATTCAATACTTATGCCATATTGACTCGTAAATCGTAATATGTATATATTTAATATGTACCTATGTATGTAGTGAATCAATTATCTGGTATCCATAACACAAGCCTCGTAGCTTATGCTATTTATATATGTCCTAACATATTAAGTTTTTATATTTATTTATACTTACCTGTTATACTGTTTACTGCCTATAAAATACCCTCAAGCATATGTACCTATGTAAATATTACTAAGTTAATATGAGTAGGGAGGACAGAAGTTTCTTTCGCATCTGTTTATATTTTCCATTATGGTCAAAAGTTCTACAACAAATAACAAGTAACATAAGATATTCTGAAGTTTAAAATATTAATTTTTTAAAGTAAGTTTACACCTAAAAGTATATAAACATGTTATATGTAGTTCAATCTAGAACTTCTTATATTAATAATGTTTTAAATATTTTTATCTCAATAAGATAATTTTGCTATAAAATTAAAAAAAGAGATAACAAATGTAATAAAAGATTGCATCATAAAAACGTTTTTTATGTGTTTGTCTAACAATTTACTCGATTTATATTTCAATTTTATTTAACGTTCATTATGCGTCTTAAAAGGGTTTCCATGGGAATAATAAAGCTCAGCTTTACACCGCAGAAAGTGTATACGAACTTAACTTCATAAAGTATTCACAATCGAGAATATGTAAGGAACTCGTTTATTTTGTTTTATGCCCAATAAAAAAAATGTAATATTCATACTGAGCCTACGATTATTATATTTTAGGCTGTATGTTTATGTAAATACGTAAAAAGAAGTAACTTCTATTATTTACAAAAAAAGCTAATGTAACGCTTTTTATCTTCTCTCTTTATTCTTTTCATTACTAAAAATGTTTTATCTTAAGAAATAGAAATATCAGGATAAATCACACCCCAAGACAAGGAATTATTACTTTTACAGAGATTTTGAAGTCAGTGTATCTAACTCTTAAGTTAAAAAGGTTTTTTGAATTGAGAGTGGATTGGGTTGAGATTCTAATTAATGTTGATGTTGAGAATCTTAGTTAAATACTTTTTAAAATTTGGTACGTTTAAGCTTTTTATTTTAATCTGTAAATACGCGTTTTCGTACTTGTAAATAGTTTTTTTAATAAATGTAACACCACAAACATTAGTATGCGCCATTTTTAAAAATCACATGACATACCAAATTTCTTTAAGAAAAAATAGTAATATTAATCAGGATATTAAGCAAGGTCTACTTCGGCAGACCTGCCGGGCTGTCGGGGCGCGGTGGTTGAATATGTTAGTAATACCGCAACACCTCATTATGATGGGTGAGATTAAGAAGAGTACTAGCATTTCTCGTGGCTGGTGAGTTGCACCATGCGCACACAGGTAATATTTAATAATTAATAACTATGAAATATCAATATATACATATTAAGTATATCCTTTATTATACATTAAAATTAGTACAGAAAGATTAAAAATAATATACTTTGTTGAAAAGAATAAAAAAGAATAAAGAAATCTCTTCCAATCAACGTGTGTATGCGGAAGATGTTTGCAGGCAATATAGTGCGAAGTATAAATATTAAATATACATATTAAATACAATAAAAATAATAAATAATTCATACAAATATTAATAATTAATAAATATCGTTATAAAATAAATAATAATATAAACTTTCACATTTATTGGAAGTCTTAAGAAGATTATTATAATATTATTACAAAAACAATAAAGGATGTGTCCCGGTGTACGATAGCAGTGTTTATTAGTTTCATAATGAGTACTAATTACTAAGAATCGAGATTGGCATATGGAAGAGCGTACATTAATAACAAAAATGAAAACCGCATTCAAAACGTTACAAATCGAAACTAAAAAGAAAAAAAATAATTTTAATTACTTAGTTGTTGTTGGAGTCGGTGCCAGCCAAGAAGGGCAGTTTTATCCTGCCTTTGCAATGAACTTTCGAACAGATATTTTGATTATATTTACAAATTGATACATTAATTAAATTGTATTAAGATTATTTTTCTTTGGCTGGCACCGACTAGATCTTTATCTAGAGTTTTTTGTTTACAGAAAAGATATCATTGATTTTTTTTATTTTATCTTAGTTCATAGGTCATTTATTCAAAGATGACATAATATTATCAAAAAAGGAAGTAATAAAATATGTTTTTATTCGATAGATGATTTATCTCTCAGTAATCAAATATTTTACCCGGATTGTAATAAATGTATGCCAAAAGATATGTATATAAAATATAATGTTGATTCGTTGCCAAGCAAAGGCGAGAGTACAGGTAGGTTTACTTTGGTTAAACATGTGTAGAAAAATGATCTAAGAAGTACCTGCCCTGATTTCCACTGGTTGTAGTACCTATCGGCTATCGCGTTATCGCATTTCTAATTACGAATATGTTTTTATTCTGAAAGTATTTTTGATTCTTTGTAGTTTGTACGCGCAAATATTTTTTTGTCCCAAATAAAATTGTAAAGATGATATTTAAGCAAAAAAAATGCCAATATAATATTATAAAGCTGAAGAGTTTGTTTGGTTGAATGCGCTAATCTCAAATTATTTATGTCAATATAATTATTTATAACATTATCATTGGAAAGAAATTGAATAATATAATATTAAACTGTACCTATAAAAATGTTTTCATATTTCTAAAAAGTTAAAACGCTATTCTGTACCACGGAACAACTTTCCTTCGTATTTTGTTACAATAGTATTATAATTCGCGTCATGTAAAAAGAACGCTGGCTGTCAAGTTGCGCAGAGGCGATTTATCGGCCAATTTGGTGGTAAGACGCGGGGCGCGGGACGTCGAGGCACGCGTCGCATGCTTTCCGGCTCGCTATTGTTCCGTCAGTTCAAAATACCATCGAGCACACAAAAGTTATTAATTACGAAATGATTAATTATAAAAAAAATAGAGAAAAAATATTTTTGACGTATATTGTTTTATAAAGAGAGAGTCTGATAATAATGCAGTTAATAATTTTAAAAAATATATTAAATTAATTAATTATATTTTTTTGTAAATAAATTAAACATTCTACACTGAATCAAACATATTTTATTAATTAAAAGAATTCTATTAAATGACATTCTATCTAATATATTTTTCAATGTACCTGCCAATAACCAATATACGTCGCGAACGAAAGGCTAGTTCAAAAATAAAAGAATAGGCTTAGTAATTTTGTATGCGAATGTACCCATGCGCAAACACACCCCCCACCACTTTCCTCCAGCGTTCTTTTTACGTGACGCGAACTGTAGTTGGGTATATTTGCCGAAAATGCTTAAGAATAAATTACAAAATAGTGCTAAATTGTGATCACGCTTTTTTTATCAATAAAAAATACTATCTGTATTGATATAGTTAACTTAACGTTTGTATATAATTATTTTAAAATGGGAATATGAGATTAAACTACTACTTATTACTACTTTTTATATCTTTTTACTGGTATCACGGTCAAAAGTTAGCTATAACAACGGCAACATTTCCATAGGAACTTACAATTATTATAAAAAAATTATATTTACTCAACAGAACCATTACCTAACATATTTAAGTACAGAATTTTGATAATAACTAGTATGATTATTATTAAATCCGTATGATATATGACATTATTTGTCGCTTATATCAATCGCTGTCAATAACAAAATGTTAGGCCTATAATAAGTTTAGATAAAAACCTAAAAGATATAAGAGATATACGAAACGAGGCCACTTAACAATCTCCAAAGTGGACGCTAGCCAATAACTTATTTTAATTTGATATGTATAAAAAATATTTTAAAACTTCAAGGCTTTTTTACTAAAAAGCCTTGAAGTTTTAAAATATTTTTTATAATTTCGCTACCTTTAGTAGCGAAATTGCAAAAAAATATTTTACCCGTAACAATATACTAGTATGTATTATGATAACTACCAATGCTTCAGCCTAAAATCCAGTGCTTTAGTTTGTCAGAATAAGTAATTTAATCAATCAATTAATCGAAATGTCCTTTATTCAAATAGACTTTTATAAGCTCTTTTGAATCGTCATTTTTACATTATTGAAATTAAATGTCAGTCTGTAAGTCTGTGAGTAAGCTACCACTGGCTCGGAAAGCTGTTATGCTGAGAAGAACCGGCGAGAAACTTAACAGTTGCTCTTTTCAAAATAAAATTTGGTAACAATATTTATCTATTTATCTCACACATTTACATCTACTAAGTATTCCGTGATGGTGTAGTAGATAAGCCTTATTCAATAACGTATTTTTAATTTTAGATTTGAATTGCTTTAAAGGCAAGCTCAATATGGACTGTGGAATTATATTATAGATGCGTATAATTTATTACTATATAGTATTACAATATAGTGTTTTTAGTGTAATTATGATCGAGCAATACTAAATACTTTTACAAGTAAAAAGTTCAAGTCGTAGTAGGGTAGTGCGCAGTGTCGCGTGAAATCGGAAATAGCGGACAACCCGCAATGCCATCGTTTGCCACTAAATCAGGCACACTATAAAAGTAACGATAAAACAATAAATATTCCTTTTGCATTTTATTGCGTGCTCGCAAATCTTGAGGACAATTTCGTGGGTTCCGCCTGCCATGTCGATACAAATTGTTATGACCGAAAACGCTCTTTGATGTTGTTCGATATGAATATTTATTATTTATGCCTAAAATTGGAATATAAAACTATGGGCACTACTTTGTCAGTATTAAACGTTGTTAATATATTTAGATACTCAATGATAAAGAGATTACAACTAGTTTTTAAAACCAAGATGGTGGACAGCTTGTTCCAAGCCCGTACCAAATAGTGAGATGATCTTAAAAGCGCTGTAAAAAGTAAAAACGTGTTTACAAAATAGTGTCCGATCACTGGGAAGTTGTTTAATTTAACCTGTAAGATTGGATTGCAGACATACACACTGATCACGTAAAACGACATAAAAAGGCAAAGCAAAAAAAGAAATAATTTTTATTTTGTCCGATATACGAGTAGGATACGTGATTTGTATATAGGTATAACGGAATAAATGTCTTAAATATAGATATAGATATAAGATAAGGGTTTAACGACTACCTTTAATTGTAGCCAATAACGACTATTTTCACAACGTACGACAGATTTTGACTATGACAGTCAAAATCTGTCGTTTCATAAAAGAAAATACTGTTCTTTTTTTCATAATGCGACAAAATAAGTTTAACTTCATGTTATATATTTTTGTAGGTAACTTATAAATACTTTACTTTTTGTAATTACTTTTTAATACCAGAAATATCTTACCTTAAAAGTTTTAAGTTTACACAAAAAGATTGTAATGTAAAGTTAATAAATCATATCGAAATAATAATTAATTTTTACATGATTGAATAAAGTACAAAAGCAACATTATTTCAGGAACTCATTTACGTATAAAATAAATTAATGTCACGGGGTAATTTTGTGTTGAAAAGAAAATTAAATTAAATCTTCTCTGGAAATATTAATATGAGAAGTCTGTAAGATGAATGTAATTTTTGAAGAAGAGTTTAATTACTAATAAAGAGTATAATAAATGACTTGTATTAATTAATTAAAACGGGTTTTTGATATTTAGCAAATTAATTTCTTGTGAATATTTAATATAATTAGGTACTACATTATTAAGTATATGTATTCAGCCGTTTTTAACGTCTCACTACTGAGCACAGGTCTCCTTTAAAACAAGGGGGATCAAGTGGGTGGCCATAGATCATGCTGGCCACGTGCGGGTTGACACACTGCATAATGTCTTTCAAAAACTTGCTTCTTACGATAATCTCTTTCATCGTTAAAATAATTCGCACTTATTAATTTATTGTCTTATTACTTCTAACAAAAATTATGTACTACAGTATAGTTTCTATATATAAGTATTTTATGCAGACGAAAATAAAATATGAAAATTTTATAACCTAATAAAAACTTGTCAATCATTCGTGTCAATGTTCTTGTTACTACGAGCACAGTGTACAAAACATAGACTGCTACGAGTATGTATACAATTTCTATTGACTGCTATAACTCCTTGCGATTGAAGGTATTCCCAAATTTAAAGCGTATCAATATTCTGAGTTCGTAGCGACGAGGGCTGTCGTTCTCATTTCATTACTCTACCTTCATATATATTTTGAGACTTTAAATTATTATTTAAACCTTATTGCTTTGAAAATAAAGGTTTAAGCGTGAAATGTGTATAAGAAATCAAATATAAGCCAGAGGCTTAACTTCCCGATTCTAGAGGATACTTTATGATATCTTATTTTAATCATAAATTTTAAATTACCGTTGCATTTATTATTTCAACATAGAAGGGACAAAAACATGTGATTTATTATTTGATTGTATTCATTTTATTTTTCCTAGATAAAACTTTATTTGCCAACTGGTAATCGAAGTAGTTTGTACAGAACACATAATATTTTATAATTCTAACCCTTACTTCGCTCGGGTTCGTCGGTAAATATAGCGCGAGTAAAACCGCGGATCTCACTAGTTTATATACTAAAACCTTCCTCGAGAACCACTCTATCTATTCATGAAAATCGGTGGAGTACAGACAGACAGACACGGCGGAGGACTTTGTTTTATAATATGTAGTGATAGTACAAACGAAAGTCAATCAAAGAAAGAACTTATCTGGGAATGACTGTGTGTGTCTACGTAATAAAGGGTTCCGGGATAGAATTAAAGAATTTGGTCATATTTGAGATAGACCAGCAAATAGCAGATAATATCGACCTCATGCTGATTATAGTCATGATCATGACTATAATCAACATCATCCTGACATGAATAGGTATAAATATTATAAGGTATAAATAATACAAAGTAATTTTATAATACTGACCATGCGAATATAGTGAGGGAAAACACTAGTATTGATATAAATAAATACGATTTATTTACTATGTGTTTTTGATGTAAAGCCTTGCGTTTCCCGTCTGGTAGTTGGCAAAGCGTATTTAACTTTTAAAACAAGTTTACAAATTTTGTCCAGCGCAGCGTAGTTTCATATTTATGAACTGAAATATATTTTAGTGTAACATAATATGTAATTATAATTTTCAGATTTAATTCTATTTCAATAAATTACTAAAAAATACAATTATAATAGTACATGCAATGAGTTAACGTAATTTTAAATAAAATGTGAGAAGTCCCTTGATATGCTACATTACGGTTCTATTAGAGAGGCAAATACATTTTACAATAATTTATAATATAATATAATATCATACCTTTACCGTACCTATAACGTACCTACTTTATTCATGTTAACAAATAAAGACAATTGGAAGGAAATTGAAAAAATTAGAAAGAGTAAGGAATTTTTTGAAAATTGTTACGTAAAGAAAATCTAAATAACATAAAAACGGTGTTCAGACAAAACTTTCATCCCTAAACTTGTAGTGAATTTTATGAGGGTGGTATATTCAAAACAAATCTTGACTTGACAATTGAGCAAATTGAAAGACAATTTAAAAAATATATATCTAAATCTCCATATGAATAAATAAATAATAATATTTAATAATGATGTCTAATAGTACTGAATTTTCAGTTTACAATAAAATATTTATTGTATTCTCTGGTTTAAATTCGATAGAAGAGACATAAAGAGGCTAATCGTTCCGCATGGTTTGTATAAGACCGGCTTATGTGCATAGCTCAAATCGTAATTCCTTTTACGTTTCAAATTTTAAACGAATTAACTCGTCCAAACCCTTTGTCTCGACGTTTTGCTAGCATTACCGGGATTACCGTTTTCCGAAGGGATCTGATACCTATGAATACATTCTTTATTGAGTGAAAATACAACACTATAAGAAACTTTTATCATAAAGTAAGGCTGGATCAAAACCGTCTTTTATATATATGAGATTTACTTTTGGCTATTCACATACACTTACATCACATAATTTGTTACTTTGTAGTCTTTAGTTATCGTCTGCAGTCTTACCTGAATAATACTTATATTAATAAATAAATGTACAAAAATTCATTTATTCTGGATTCCGTTTGAACTCGACGAACTCTCCTCTTTATGAACATTTTAAATATAGAATATTCTAGAGAATTACTAAAAAAAATCAAGTGCATAATAAGAACCTTCTATTAGTTTCGATATCTGCTTCAAAAGTATTCGGTCTCCTTCTTACGCCAATTTCCCATAATAACTGTCCTTGTCGTGGATTGAAAAGTTGCGGTTAGTCTTAAAACGTTTTTGGCATCTCCACAATAATCAACAAAATAATCATGTGTTTTTTCAAAACAAGTGGTTATGTTGGTCTCACCGGCATGCCAGTACTACCCACTAAAAGCCAAGCACACATCCTCCGTCTTAATGGGGCGACGCTGGATCGCTTGCGCATTGAACTACGACATCCCGACGTCAGGTCTTTTGAAGCAGATCATAGTCAAGGAGTTGTTCCACAGTCCACTCTGCTATCAGGAGAGTACGAGGAACAATCTGCATGTCACATCTTCCACCGGACCTCCTCTTCTGCTCTTCCTCCTTCCATCATGCCCGGACAGATTGCCGGACAAGGTGGACGCACGTTAGGGGGATCAAAATAATTATGTAGTTAAACATATACTATCTACATATAGTTTAATTGTGGAAATTATTAATAATTATTATTCAATAAATTATGAAAGGAATCATAATTTGGCTAGCGTGAAAAAAATCATAATAGGTACACGTCTATGTTTCTGTCACAAATATAACATAAGATAAAAGCAATGGACACGAAGTGCCCATAAAATTCATAGCACTCGTAAAGTATTGGGGGCCTTATGATTCATCTACTATGTTTGCGTAAACCCTCCTATGTGTAAAAAAATACCATCGCGGCGAAAAATCTTTCCTTTTATAGAATTCAAAGCACACTTAAATTTATAAGTCTATTTAGCTTGTAAACTTTTATTTATTCACTCACTCGACGGAAATTCTGATAACTTTAAAGTTTTAATAGGGCCTAAATAAATACTACATACTAGGTGTAGTTCGTCGAAAATGTAAAATTATGTATATGACCATTTTATGTTCACTTACTCGTAATACTAAATTATAAAGATTTATAAGTAATATAGTGACATTACATTAAAATGAAAAACAAAAATATCAAAGTTAAATAAAAATTAACCAAGGTCGTTCTTTAGCTTCATACCCTTGATAAATGTTTATTCAGATGACATAACTTTTACAACTCATTAATTACCTATTTGTTCATAAAATCATATTCACACAAGAGCTTATGCGTGTAATCGATAAAATTAATTTTTTTGGATGCCTTTTTTTAATTTCATTGTTTTCATTAACATATAATCCTTAAGCTTTGTGTGCGTAACTATACAAAATGCTCAAACAAGTAGTGAGTGTAGTGTCTAAGTAAATTTGGTCATCTCACCCAATCTTCGTTTACGAGAGCGCCCCATGAACCATCGAAATTTGAAGGCACTTACCGTGAATCACTGCGAGGACTTTTATTTAATTTTCCCCGTACCTTGTTCTTATTTACTAAGGCATATCGGATTTTTTTGTGAATCTATCTATTATTTTGTTTACATAACTTTCAATTAGAATAAACAGTGGTAGCCCAGTGGTAACGTGCTCGCTTGGATAAGCGAGTGATGCGGGGTCAAATTTTTTCATGTGCGAATCATTTCTAACATGATTACCACTTATCATCGTAAGGAAAATTGCATGTCTGAGAGAACCTAGAAAGTTTTTGAAAGTCTTTTGAAGTCCGCCAACCCGCACAGCGTGATTGAGTATGGCCTGATCACCCTCACATTGAATAGAGGCCCGTGCCTAGCCGTGGGACTTTAAATAAGAGCTGAACACAATTACAACAGCTATACTGTAAAGTAACTAAGTATAAATTATAACTTTTTAATAGAAGAAAATTTTAGAATGAAAAATTTAGAATTGAAGAAAAATTTTTAATAGAAGAAAACTTTAATTTATTGTAAATTAAATATTCATTGAGGCCATTCTAATGAACCTAAATATAACGATATCTTTGCATTATTTTAGTAGATATTTGAGTAACTTGCAGGTTCTAGGTGTCACTGCAGTATCATCCAAGCTTACCTTACATACCTACATTTCCTATAGTAAAATCTCGCTTATAAAATAGCAAACCATTTGTGAGGGTGATGTCTACATTACTATGAAATATTCTGACTCACTAACCATAAATAGTTTTGCCCCTCTTGGCCCTTATTAAGTGCCAATTATATCCGAACGCCATTTCTTGTTTCAATGTTGATTTATTCAATTTGAACTAGACGTGACTGTCTACGAGACCCGCCCAACAATTTTCAATTTATAAATTCAAGTAAGTTTAAGTAGGTACCTACTTTTCTAAATAAAATTATTTGTAACTGCTCTTTTGACATAAAAGATATGCATAATGGTAATTTTTTTTAAATCTAACTCAAAAGGAAAACGTGTAAAGAAAAAGTGTAGCACATATTGTGAATATTAGTTTAATTTATTTTTTACTATATTATACAGTTCATAGTAATCAATATCCTATAAGATAACCTTACAAACATAAACACATGATAAATTTTATAGTCTCCGGGACTTAAAATATTTTATAATACAATTCATGAAAAAAAATAATTTAACAATATAAGGGGTATGGGTCCTTTATATCCGCTTCAAATATTCTGTACTAAGCAAAATATGCCAAACTAACGCACGACAAGTACTGTTATCATAAAAATAGTAAGTGACAGGAAGTTGATACAATAAGTGGTTATAGATAAAGCTGTTGGCACGTATCGCCTCTCACGAGATCTCCTGCATCTCTTCAAGTTGCGCTTGCCATTTTTACTGAAGTGACTAAATTGTTTATTATGTGAGTAGAGATTGTAAATCTGAATAACGTGGATAGATATTATAATAAAATCATTATAATAAAATGTATTATGATGATTTTGTTATAATTCTATCCACTTATTTAAGGAATATAAGTATAATGTGTTCAAACCCTTAAACTATAGCCTACAGGTATTCTAACAGTGTATATGAATTTCAAAAAATGTTATACTTACTGCTATTGTATAAATTACAAGGGATAATGTTAGTATGTGGAATAACCTAAAATATTTTTATACTCATGTTATCCATGTCGCTAAAAATGACAGCTTAAAGGTTAAAAAAGTTTATATCTAACATTAGCTTAAACATTAATCTTAAATACACATTTCTCTAATATTAACCTTAATACTTAAATATTTCTTAAATATTTCTTTTGTGAGTTGTTAGGTACAAGAATTTATAACAGTGAATATAAGGTGAAATAGTAATAAAAAAACCAAGTGGATATGCACTGTTATACTACACCACACTTTTACATTTTATTTTTTCCGCAATTAGCTAATCTCAATGACCTAAATAATTGGTCGCCATAATCTTAATCGGCCAAGGCGATATTATTACTGCAAAAGGACAGTTCTGATAGCTTATTAAAATAGATATATTAACCTAAATTTCTCTACAGAGAAATGTCACTAGATAACCCATGTTATTAGCTCCATAACAATTTAGGTAATGGTGTGAGTAAAATGAAATATGTTATACTCAGCGCAAAACATAAAAAGGGTTCAGGTTATTGAAATAAATGGGTGGGTAATACCTTCAACCATTTTTGTCTTACAAAAGTTATATTTAAAGACACTTCTTAATAATATTTTTCTAAGTAAATATTAAACTCGCGACCACTCTCGTTCTGCTCGGCTTTGACCCTACAAATGTTTGTATACGTATAATTGTAAAGAATCCTTTAACGTTGGGATATGCATTGACGCATACTACCACCAAGTTGACTCACTAAAACCCAAGTACCCATAACGTCTTAATGGGGCGTCGCAGGATTGCGCTTGCAATTCTACTACGACACGGTCAAGAGCAGACCACACAGTCAAGAGGATTGCTTCACAGTCCACTCCGCTATACAGAGAAGTACCAGGAGCGACCCGCAAGACGCATCGCCTATCGAAGTGGGTCCTCCTTGCACCGCCCACCGAAGTAGGTCCTGCGTTTCTTGGCTTCGCGCCCGACTTGCCAAACTCTACTCCCACCCCACCACGACAAGATGAGCGCACGTTAGGGATATCATTTTGTCAACCTTGCTAACAAGTCATCATCATACCATATTACATCAAAATCTGTCTGGTTGATTCTCGTGTTGCTGTCATAGACAGACAGACGTTGAAATATCATAACTACAGGTGACACTAAATTTTTTGACAGATTCAACTCAGACTTTAACTTGTACGGTCTATAGATAACTATGGCTTATGGACAGACGGTCCGAAAATATTATATAAGTTCGTTTCTTACCATTTGGCTACGGAACCTTTACAGAGGTTAAATGACTTACACGTTGATCTAATATCATCATTGAATTTAAAATATTTTATATTTTCGACTAAATAGTTTAATTTTAAATTTCTGATTTATTTTAGATGAGAGAGATAATTAGAGGTCCGTACAAAAAATCAAAACGTATATAGAAATAAGCCAGTACAATACAAGGCTGGGTTGCTAGCGAAAAAATACGATGTAATGCTTCGATGTAATTATTGGGCAGTTGAAAACGGAGGCCTTGAGCTATCGAGTTATAACTAAAATTAGAAAATATATGTTATAGTATATTGTGTTGATTAAATTATTTTATCTTTGTAAAATTTACAGTCTGATTAGAGACTCTTTGTCCTTATCTCTCCTTACTTAGCACCAGAAAAAATGTTATCTAACTAAACTAACATAAACAGTGTAGTATTGTTTGAATTCTTTTTACGATTCAATAGATAGTAATATTATATAAGTATAGTGTAATTTGGATTAAAATGCAAAGTATTAATTATCATTTATTGTTCGAGTGTAATACATTAAATATTTCTTTTGTGAGATGTTAGGTACAAGAATTTATAACAGTGAATATAAGGTGAAATAGTAATAAAAAAAACAAGTGGATATGCACTGCACTGTTATACTACACCACACGTTTACACTTTATTTTTTCCGCAAATGGCTAATCTCAATGACCTAAATAATTGGTCGCCATAATCTTAATCGGCCAAGGCGATATTATTATTGCAAAAGGACAGTTCTGATAACTTATTAAAATAGAATATTAGATGAGACTGTTCGTCTTCAAGTCTGTAGTGTCAACTATTTTAACATTGAACCTGACACACGACACAACTTATTGACGACGCAGGTGCTGTCGGGGCACGGCTGCTTCGGCAAGTACCTGTGCCGCATAGATAGGGAGCCGGACGCTCGGTGCCGCCACTGCGTCCATTGCGGGGAGGACACAGCGCAACACACGCTCGCCGAGTGTGTAGCTTGGGAGGAGCAGCGCCGTGTCCTCACAAATAAAGTAGGAGGCGATCTGTCGCTGCCGGCCATAGTGCGGAGGATGGTCAGCAGTGCAGAGTCGTGGGACGCGGTGGTGTCCTTCTGCGAGGACGTGATGTCGCAGAAGGAAACTGCGGAACGGGAGAGGGAGATCTCGACTCCCTTCCCCGGCCGCAGGAGGCGCACCGGGCGCAGGAGAAGAGCGGACAACGCTCTTCTCCGGCCCCCATGAATGGGTCCAGGGGCGAGGGACTTGGGGAAATCCTCGCCCCCTATTCGATGGACCCGAGTCGTAGGTGCGCGCGAGTGTTGGCGCGCACCTCTGAGACGATGCGCGGGGTAGTTTAACACCTCACTACCCCGTGCAGGAGATGAGGCCCGCACGGATCCGGCCAGCACTAGTGTGGGGCTGCGGAAGAATGTGGATTCCCGCGGCCTCACGCGCACGTGCGAGGAGACACCGGGGTGGTTTTAGCCGGTAAGAGTCCGGCACTCCCCTCCGCCTTTCCCCAGGCGGAGGTAGTCCATAAGGATTTCCCCCCGATAAAAAAAAAAAAACGACACAACTTATTATTTATGCATATAACTAGATAAATGTCTTCTAGTTATGTAGCAGCCGAATACATCACCACAATGACCACTTTCACACTTTTAAGCACAAATCTATGATATTTACTCTAAAAGACCAAGGAAAGCAAAAAGGAGACGGTACAAACAGATGTTGTTTATCATTGGAAATCTCAAGTCCGCAGTGCAGCCACACATCTCTAATAAAATATTATTATACGTAACTTAATAACACAGTTTAGTACCTTGTAGGGATTTTAGTTATATTATTTCTGTCTACACTACTTAGACGGTGGTCCAATGTTTTAGTTATCATAATATAAATATTGTTTTAAAACATTGACCTTTTCAAGTTATTAAAGCCTCGGCCTTTGCTTGTTGTATCTAAGTGTGCCGCATCTTCAGACGGTGATATTACTTTTTATATCACTCATAAACGAGTTAGCTTCACGTGAACAAATATAATGATAATAATAATCTAATGTGTCATAAAATTGTGGCAAGGTCAAAGTATTACTGATATTTTATTCATTATCTTGTATACCTAAGAGCGACGTTCGATGAGATTTAGCCTAGATAGTTCATCAGTACAATGAGATCAATTAGTACATATAAATAAAATTGTAGTGTCTGTTTTTAATTTCAAATTAACAGCTGTCCACTAAATACATATGAAAGTATTCGGTTCTTAAATCAAAAAAGTCAATGTTTAAAATTTCTGTCTGTCTGTTTGTTCCGGCTAATATCTGTAATGGCTGAACAGATTTTGACGGGACTACACTTTCAAATTTCTAAAGTTTTAAGGATACTTAGGCTACTTTTATTTTGTTAGATTATATAAACCGTTTATTTTATTTTAACATTCGCCATACGAAGCGGGCCGAGTTTGCTAGTAGGTATATTATAATTATGCTTTTCCTTTTTTTAGGCAAATAGATTTGATTACCTCAAAATCCTTTTTTATTCAGACATAGTTATTTACATACAATAGAATATCAAAAATACATCATTATGGACATCATAAGCAAAAATATTCTAACTTTTACTAGATTATTATTCACTTCATACTTTTGCAAATGCGAAATTTCAGGTTCAACGCTAGTTCATTCATGATTCATTAGTAAGATTGATATTGGAAGTGAATGAAGCATGTTTATTTCGATAGATCTACTTGAATGCTAGCGACGGCGGAGGGTTGGGTAGACCCTATGTCTCTGGGACCTTCATAATTAATTGGACAACCGCTACAGGAAATAGGGCTCACAGACCGCATTTCATTATGTCATAACAATGACACTTTGATTATGTTGATTACAATTATTGTAATTATTGAACATGTCTGCTTAATTTTGTGCTTACTACTCGTACTTGCTTGATTCAATTATGTATGTAAATCTTCATTGAATATAAATTATTCGGCTTATCTATTAGCAAGACAATTATTAGTAGTTCCTGCTCTCATGTATACTTTTATCATTTTATAAATTTATTTGTAATAATTAAAACAGTCTGATAACGTTACCAATAAAATTAGTCTCTTTATATATCCTACACTATGTGTTTTATGTAATACTTTGGTCAGCATAGATGCAATGCTATTTCTCGTTTCAAAGGGAAACTACTTCTCTATAGGCTTTCAGGCTCAGTCATCCAACGGGTCTGATTCACTTGCTGCTGATAGTAATATTATTATCATATAGCGTTCGACGAACTTCGCTTTGCCAAATCCAGCATACATTCGTTTGAATTGACATCCGCAGTACATGCATAATTCAAAGACGTATATGTAGTTTTGCCTGTATGGGGATAAATGCATGTGTAGCTTATGGGTATTGGGTATTTAAAGTTGTTTATACACAAGCTGTAGTTATGGTCTGCAAAATTGAACTAGGTGATTCAACATGTACACTATGCTTTTTTCATATTACACATTTTCGTTCTTTTGTTATAATGTGATTCATTTTCAACAGTGCTTATTATGTTTTGGATTTTCTATTTGCAAACACACCAGCACACCGCACAGTGAAGATGATTTTTATGCTTTATCGTCAAAAAAATTGAGTAATTACAGTGTTAACAATTAACTCGCATGAAAAAGTTCTCTTTTTTAATCTCATTGAGCAAAAACAATCATCTTTGCAAGTGTATATTCAAGAAAAGCACGCAAAAAGGAGAAAATACAAATAGCGTAAAACATAGTAAAAGTACGAAGTGATTCTGAAGAATACTACTAAACTTTATTACATGATATCTGATTGTACTTTCATTGCGTTTACGGAGAACGAAATAAAATCTGGGCTCCAAAAGAAATGAACTGTAAGAAGAAAGGGTTGATAGGTAGGGTCCGTACGTGGGCTGAATAGTATTGGCAATGTTGATTTGCTACGTTGCTATCTGCATACTGATGAGGGGTACCCGATTGAAATGACTTAAATTTTTGAACTAATTGCTCACCCTCCCTATTATTGACTCAACTTCTTGTTAAGTTTGTCTTTTAAGTTTATGGTTTAATTCTCAAATTAATCCGTTTTATGTTTCTTGTACAAGTAATATTGTTTTAAATAAACGATTTTCCCCTATATAAATTATGTTTGAAATAACGCAATAAAATGTATCGCAAACGAATCACTACATAGTATAAACATAGTCGCTTTCTCTGTCCCTATATCCCTATGTATGCTCTTTCTTTCATTACAAATCTTTAAAACTACGCAACGGATTTTGATGCGGTTTTTTTAATAGATAGAGTGATTCAAGAGGAAGGTTTATATGCATAACTAGTGGATCCCGCGGCCTTGCCTGTGCAAAATCTAGAAAAGAGCCCGAGCGAAGCAAGGGCGATTCGCTAGTTATAAATAGGAAAAAACTAACGATTTTATCCTATATATGACAAAATCAGATTGTTTTTTTTTTCATCTTTTAAAGTTTTACACATTTCTTGGGAAATTTATAGAGAGGGACAAGGGTAAAATAACGAATTCTGTTTCTTCAGCAATGTGTTTAGTCGCTAGTAAAGAAACTTTGGCCCGAAGTATTGTTAACCTTCCTACGTTGTGACGTTGTTACACCAGTCTTGTTATCAGCTATGTACGAGTATAATAAAATTTTAACCCAGTCTAATCTGTATATTAAATATTTTTTGAAAAATCTTATTGAATTTACGTCACTATCCATACAGAGATCTATAATAAACTATAGTGTCTAGAATGGTTTTCTGTTGGCCTGTGAGCGCATCACGAGAATACCATTTTAGTTAGATTTTGAATGGGGTATAATGATAGCTAATTTTTGGGTCAATATTTAGGTCCCTTTCAATAGAACTAAAATTACCAGTACCTAGTCAAAATGTTCAAAATAATGAACAGATGTAATCTTACAATTTAAATATAAAAAAATCTATTTTGATTTTTGAAATAATAATTGAAGCTTATGTGTGTGAAATAGTAAAAATTTTAACTATTAAAACATTTTGCAAATCGTATTATGTAGTTACTAACAACTATCGAACATTGAAAGTTTTCAGAATTTTAGTGTAGAAGGAATTGTTTTATTTATAAAGCTTAAAGCATAACATGTTAGCATGTCCAAAGTTTAATGAAGGTTAGTTTGTGTTGTACCTAATTGGAGGCGACACGTTATATACTCGTAGGTAGGTACCGGTATAGAATATATACTGGTCATTTACATTAGCGTCGTTTATCACCACGACAAAACTTAATTATTTTAATGGAGAACAGACGACCAGACGATAGAATATTCGGCTTCGAATCCTTATGATTTTGCAATAAATTAAACTATGAATAATAATTGAAATCGAACGTATTTATGATCTGATAACCATTATCTTCTAAGAATTTGCATTCTTTGCAACGAACAATACTTTTTGATTCCAAGTTACAGACATTTTTTAAATTATATATAGTATATATGTATCATAATAGCAGATTTGAAAACTACGGTTATCACATTATTATTATTTTTAATTTAGTAAGGGGTCGTCCATAAATCACGTGATGTTTGAATGCCCCCCATAATGGAATGGGGAGGTGGTTCGGAAAAAATCACGAAATATCACCAGGAGGGAGGGGGGGTGTAGTGAGTTATCACGTGATTTTTTTTTACTCACCGTTGGGATTATCCCGCGCGCCGCTACAATCGCCGAACTTTTATAATAATAAGCCTAGTCACCTCCAAAACTTCTCTGAAAAGACCTGTACGGAAACTACTATTGCAAGAAATGGCACTATTAAAAGCTATATATATATATGCTTTAAGAAATCGTGTATTATAAATTCTTCATAACAGATGATGAGACCAATAGGATGGGCCAAACATTCCCCCAGACACACGAAGCGTCGCTATTAGTAAGAATGGAAGTGTAATAATGAACCGAATAAGACCATTAATTGCTTTGGATTACTTATAAAAAGTATTGACATACCTACTTCCATTAATATCATGTATAAAAATTAAGACATACATAAACTATAAGTAACGTTACATTGTTATAGTAGTAGTTATAAGTTACAGACGGACGTATTATACATTTTTAATGATATTCTCAAAAACTTTTACTATATTTAAATACTTATGTGAATATCAGCACTGAAAGTTTAAGAAAAGTGAATACTATTTTGACTTAACTTCAGCACCGGGTGATGTACCCAGTGCTCAAAGTTAATTGACCGTCGGCCGAAACTAGAGGGTATGCATACAGTCAAAGACCATACATAAACCACCTAATCCCATTGATTTTATTAATGAGAAAAAAGAAAATTCTGGCAGGATTTTAGTCGAGTCGTAAGGATTCTGTAGGTGCTAGTGCACAAAAAACTACGAAAAAAGGAGCAGTAGCCAGTAAGTATATTATGCGTCACTCCCAGTCACATAGGCTAGACTCATACTTCCGCAGAGTTCCGCATGACTCTTATGGAACCCAACTTGATGGACAAGGTAGGACAACAGATCTTGAAAAAAATTACTTTAAAAAAGGCTTCAGAAGTCCACACAGAAGTGTGAAATAATAAGGTTATCGACAGCCATGACGTCTTAGTAGAGTATGTCGTATGTCGAGTAGAATGACAGTGCTTTATTCTATGACTTACCTTCTTCGCAGTAGTATAGCGAGCATATTATGTGAGAGAGCCAGTATTTGCTTCAGGTACAATAGTAAAACATACAATAGTAAATTACATTTTTATCACGGTGCTTAATTTACCAAAATTATATTAGATTATATCTGTTAACCTTTATTTAAAAATAATATTAAGATTTTTTAAAGTACTTTGTAAAAAAATACACGTGATTTTGAGTGGGGGGGGGGGGGGGCTAATCTTAAACCTCTCCACGTATCACCATGGGGGAGGGGGGGTCTAAAAAGTAGCTTAAAAAACATCACGTGATTTATGGACGACCCCATTACGAACCCCCTTAGTTTCATTTTTTAAAACCACATTTTAATAAAACTTTTAATTTGTCAAAACGACACTGTTCATTTAAGTTTATTTAAAAAATGGTTAACTTCATATAGGGATTGCAGTCTACGTGTGTAAATTGCAGTTTCCCGAACCATAACCACCGCTGATGAGGCAATAAACGTGTAGCGCTGAAAAAATAAAAGCATTTCGTGATTGTAGTGCCGAGGGAGAGGAAGGGACAGAGGGCACGCGTCCCCTTAATTGTGTACCAACATCTGACCGGTGTGTGTACTTTATATAGATAGGTACGTTTAAATTGTTTGCACTCATACCAACCAACATACGAAAAAGAGTAAAAATACTTTATTCTTATTTATACATTATTATATATGTAATTGGAGTGTCTGTTTTTAATTTCAATTGAACAGCTTTTTACTAAACGCATATGAAAGTATATACGATGCCAGCAACAAAAAAACAATTTTAAATTGTTTTGTTTGTCTGTCTGTATGTCTGTTTGTTCCGGGTAATCTATGAAACGGCTGGACCGTTTTTGACCGGAGTCACTCGCAGATAGCTAATGTTCTAAGGCGTAACTTAGGCTACTTTTTAACCGACTTCAAAATAGGAGGAGGTAATATTTTAAGCGGAACCAGTGGTTGAAACCTGGGGAAGACCGACTAACCGAGTGAAGCGTGGATGAGTCGCTAGTGTAACATAATGTTTTAGGACTGTACTATGTCTACGAATTCGTATATTTTTTGTTTAGATTGAAAGGGCTGATTGGAATAGAACATAGGCTAGGGCCCCTTTTTTAAGAAATGCATTAACGTACAATATATACCTATAATACACATACAAATATCTTCTAGGATATACTAACAATTTTGTAAATATTTAAATCAACTATGTAAAAGGAGGTATGTATAAAATACTGGACTTTTTTAAAAAGTTTTGTGTATTTGTGATTATTGACTTACTTATTAATTCAGTAAAAATTCTTTTTTATGTACAACTTTACACACGAACTGCATATTGCCATAGGAATTCACTTTGATTTTTTTTAACATTTATATTATAAAAAGGTAATGTTTATTTGAGAGCTACTAAGTTGAATCTAAATTTTTGTTTAACTTAGACAATAATTACTTATATATTAACATTCAACAAAATAATACATTCAGGAAGTGACTTTAGTACACTAAGTTTCTAAGGCATCATACCATTAAATGCTTTGCACGTAAATTGTACATACATAATATGTCTGTATTTTTTCGTTTAAGTATGGCGTATATTTGGTATGCGCGTAACATCGAAGGTCGCATGTTAGATTCTAACTTGGCATAAAGTAATTTACTGGATATATTATATAAGTATTCAGAAGTAAAACACAGATAGCTATATGAAATTAAGTTATTTATATCTTTTTATAATTAGTGTCTAAAACTATTGTTCTCTATTACATTAACTTATATCTAAATGGTTTATATACAAAATTATTGATGAACATTTATTATATCAAATTAAATTTCAGTAGTAGGCCAGACATTTTATTTAGTTTTAATTTTAATTTTAATATTATTGAATTTTGAAATTATGAAACGTATCACAGATATAATGAGGATTGTAATAGCTATGAGAACTGATAAAAGAAACAGTATAACGTCTAACTGATAATACTCCGCCCAGCCCATGTTAGCTATGGGGGACCGTAGATGGTCTCCGCCGGTGCGAATGACGTGTTCTGTCCACCACACGGCGCGCTCCATAGGTGACTCCTTCTGGTCGCGCATCAAATCCCTTAGCTTAATCGCATTGTCGCGATAACTGAAATATTAATGAAATTATTTATCATTCTGTCGTACATTTACTCGCTAGTGTTTACGAATGGCGTTATAACACTTTACTACTTACTTTGCTTTTGCGTAAATAAAGTACAGTACATAATATTTACTTGTATACATACACATACATTATAACAAAAACAAAAATACTTTATGAATTGATCATAAAGCAACCTGTTTTATTTAAATAAACACAGGTTAACCGGTTTTTTTTTCTTTTGATCTTATTTTACTGCAAACATACCTATTTATACTTTTGTTTATCGAAATATATTAAAATGGAAAATAAAGTGGAATTTTACAAACCTTTGATGATTATTGAGAATCGTGTCAATGGCACTCTTTAGGCTATGCTCTGAAAGAGTCTCTAGAAGAACTTTTATTCCCATTTTATGTATTTGGCACATTTCAGCATTGTACCACTGGTCCCAAAGCATAGGTATACCTACTACTGGCATTCCAGCTGCTATGGCTTCATCAGTTGACTGTAAGCCAGATTGTGTGATGAATAACTTAACCTTTGGGTGTCCTTGAAAAAAAAATGATATTAGTATATTACAAGTAGTTTTACAAATATGTCTATAATAATATGAGAAAACCAAAACGATAGTGTCCTTATAATGGTAGGTACTAGCGATTCACACTCGCTTCGCTCGGTTTCATCCCTAGGTGCTCTCGACCAAATTTAAAGTTTGTAGCACAAAAAGTTAAGGGCTTTCATACTAAATTGCTTCTCAATTCGGCCCTGTCGCGAAATCCGTTCTGAGCGGAAGTTTACGAACTATAAACTACGTCCCTGTTAAATATCTTTATACGTCAAGCGGTTTTCGATATTTCGTGATGAGTGAAACTGGCTTTTATAGATATATAAATATTTAATTAATTGAGTGTATAGTACTTACTTAGTAAGTCAGACTGTGGGAACCATAAACCAATTTTGACATTTTTAGGACGGTCTGGGTAATCTAATACATCCCATTTCCATAAAATATCGTAGGGTAGTTCAGAAAATACTTTTGTAAATATCTTCAGCTTATCCGGATGTAATAACGATGGTCTGTTATTTGTACCGAAGCTCACGTAAATCACGCCATTCTTAGATGAATCAAGATATGATTTTATGTCCTGAAAACATAATGATAAATTATATAATGTTAGTAGGTAAGTAGGTAGACGTAAAAATATCATACAAAAACATTTTACCTTTGCTATTATAGATAAAATTATGTAAAATTACTATTTTTTTAATGCCAATATAAGGCACATTTATGACATAAAATTACATTGCCTTAATAAAATAGTAACAGTATTATTATCAAGCTACTCTTATGACTTAAACAAATAAATACCTAATATGTAAAGTAAATACGTATAAAGTAATATTAGTGACGATTTATTCAGAAACTGCTAATGATCCAAATTGAATCCTTACCTGAGGCAACTCTTTTACTGGAGGAAGATGTGTTCCACCACCTCCTAAATATAAAACACTAGGAGGCACAGGACGATTTAAATCCCACATCGGGTGTACGTTCAAAAATAACATTTTAACATTAGCCTTTAAAACACTTAAGTCTGGCATATCTTCTCCAAAGACAGTCCTCAACATTTGGTTTTCTTCCTCTTCTATCACACTAAATACATAATCAACATAAAATCGTGTGTACAATGAATCTAATTTCTCCCACAAAGTCATATTCTGAATTCTTTTCGCCACTGATATAGGGAATATAAGGGGGTGTGTCACGGCACCAATCATTTCATAGGAACCATGTTGTCCGTCCATAGTACTGTAATCAATCACTGGCACTTTGTATAAATGTGAAACAGCAATTGCGGGTCTGAAACAGCTTTCAGTAAATATTAAGTCAAATGTAATATTTTTGTTACTAAAAATTTCTTGTACTTGCGGAGATTTCATTTGCACTATAAAATATTCTGCGAATTTTCTATAAACCCCTGGTCCTATTACTTTAAAGTCAAGTTTTATTCCCGCATTGTTTTTGAAGAATGGCGTGTGCAAATTATAAGATATATCATGGACGTCAATTTCTGTTAGGTTTGGTGGTGTTTTTCCTTTGGGGAATGCTGGATCCGGTGTTATTACCACGACTTCATGTCCTCTCTTAGCCAGCTCGCGCATAAGAGGACGGAACACTACTTGATGACTGATTGAAGCTGTTGGAAATACTCCTAAAATTCTTGCTGATTCACAAGTAACTATTGCAAATAAAAATAATATTAAAACTTTGTTATCCATTATAGCTAAATATTACTACTAAACTACTCCCAACCGACCGCTTCTAACGCCAAGCTTGAAGTGAAGTCTTTAAAATGATTGAATCCATATTATATAACATACAAAGTTAGCTCTCATTACTATTATTAGTTATCGTATTTTTAGGGTTCTCGATTTAGGTTGGTAAAACCGGATATCGCAATTTGTTAATAAAAATGATCAAAACATTAAACACTAAAACTTATGTATTTTACATCCAATTACGTATTATCTATATTTGGTTTATCAATATAAAAAAAAAACTTTAGGGAAGTGTTCTTTAAATTATTAAAGGGTATTTTAAGCCACTCACATCCTTCCTTTCTAAAGTTAGTTTTTGTTTTCTTTATGACGTCACTATTATTAAATTATTATCGTTATAAATGTTATTAATGAGCAGAACCACAATTATAAATTATAAATATTATAAATATTTTATATCGTATTTCATATTATTATAATAAATAAATACTTCAATGCGTAGAAAAGATATTATTATATATTAAAGATAGGAATATGTTAGAAAATATATCTAATGCCGCACGCGCAGAGTCCGTGCATACTTTTATTACTTGCGAACATAAGACCGCGACCATGGCGCCATAGTATAAAGAATGACAAAGTAGCAACTTCGGCCCAATCCGCGATATAATTACCTGTCATAGTTACCATAGTCGCCTGTCACAGGGTTGTCCCTGTAGCTAAATTTTAATTCAGTGCTCAGAAATTGGCATTGGGCCGGGAAATGTGTTATTAAAAAATATTTATTATTTATATATATTTAAGAATGTAAAACATTTTGTTTCTACATGTTTATGATTATTTTTATTAGGCCTATAGTTACTTGCTTAACTGATATATCAGGAGAAAATAGTATTAAAAATGTTTGGTTGTTAGAAAATAAATCCTTTAATTTCTTGCATTTACAAAAACATAAATATGCTATAAGTAACAATTAAAAAAATGAAAAGTATAATATGTATATTAATAAAATCACATCCTATTAAAATAATAAACTAATACAACAAAAATAAAAGTACCTACATAAGTATTTCATCATCAAGTATAAATTATATGCTAGAATAAGTGATTTGCTTACCTTTCCTGTTCAGTGCGTAATCTGAACAAAGACAACTCTGGAATCGATGAAGAATTTAGACACCCAAACACACAGCAATAAGTTCTTCTACGAATATAATACATTTTTCATATAGTGAAAAACCGTGACGCGCGAAACTTGTGCGGTGTCAGCCTTGATTGGCGCACTGATAAACGGTTCGAGATATTGTTTGAGTGTGCGTGCGGCAACGTAAAGATACTATGACGCACACATACAAGCCGCGCGCGGTGCGTTTGTATGAAGTTGCCCTACTTTGTCATTCTTTATACTATGGTGGCGCGGCGTCGATACATGCTTGAAAAAAATGTAGTACGCCTTTTTTAATAACATATTTTGTATACATTTAGTTTACATTGAGTTAGATCGTGTTGTAAATGTAAAGGACTTGTATACTCGTACCTGTATAAGTCATTCCGACTACATCGAAAATATAAATTGTTTTAAGTAATATTTGTCATAAAACTAGGGGCTTTGTTCTTTTTTACTAAAAGAAAGTGTAAAATATATTTAGGCATGATTTCATTAAATGACGCTGAAGATCACAGACGACTTTCGCGATCTATTATATTATAGACGGTAAGTTTATCGTTGTTCATGTAATTGTATTATATAGTTATTAATTAATTATCTTAAGTGATACATTTTAAAGATAATACTTCATTGTAATGATTAGTAACTAATATAAGACTAGCTCTAAAACTATTCTACGTGTTGCATTTATATTTAACTTTGACATTAATGTTTTGATCGTAATTATTAAAAACTGAAACTATTTGATGAACTAGAAATAAACTTATGCTATTATTCTAGTCAAAACGATCTTACTTAGATCACGTCGATCTGTGGTGTATAAGGGCATAGCATATTACTAAAAATATATATTACTAATACTATACACTACTGGGCACTGAATTCCTTTTCTTTTCCTCCGAGGGAGAATAGAATATTGTCCACGATGGCCCACAAAGCTGGTCAAGCGTGAGTTAGTTGGACTACTTGCTAGGTTCTTTTGAAAGAAGACACAGAACAAGACACATATTATAAACTCTTCTAAAGCTGAGATAACATTTAATATTTCTTGCATACACCTTGATAATAAAAACATCGTAAAAAAATGCCACAAAAAGTCGACATACAACTTAACAAGACGGCATACTAGAATTGTGATGTAATCGTATAATAAAAACTAATATTAGCATATTAGCTGTATGACTCGCAGTCTCTAGATAAGAGGAAGATGAATGCTGGCAGTGTGATATAATAATGCTTCATTTAATATTTTCCTTCACGTGTTATGACATTAGTTACAAGGGTTCAAGGTCACTTGAAGTTATAGTTAATATTTTATAGTTTAGTTTAGCGAAGCCAAGAACGCGCAGGGAGGGCCCACTTAGGTGGGCGGTTCGTTATGTGGGTTGTTCCTGGAACTTTTCTGATAGCAAAGTGGACTGTGGAGCAACCAGTTGGCTGTTTAGTCTGCTTCGTAGATCTGCCGAGCCGTCGGGGTGTCGTGGTTTAATGCGCAATCGATCCTTTGATGCCCCATTAAGACGGAAAATGGATACTTGGGTTTTAATGGGTAGTACTGCCTTTTCGTTAAGCCTCACACAATAACCTTTTTCCTACAGGTGGTATGCGTTCAAGCACAATGTGCACCTACATTGTGCTAAGTTACTGTATTTATAATAATAAGCTTTTATAGTATTACGTGATCTGTGTATGAATTGCGAATTTTCTGCTTATTGATTTTCTTACTTTTAACTGACCCTTTTATAGAACTTCACATAAAGGGTGCATTATTCTCAAGTATAACACCAACACTCTCCAAAAATTATAATGACTAAGACACACGAATAGGCAGTCTTCATAGACGATAGTGATATACATACACACACATAATTTTGATGAAATACGATAATGTGTGTTACCGTACAGTCAACAGTGTAATAATTATAATATCATCAATTTATTTCTTTTGGCATAACAAAAGATATGAGGGTTCCACAACGCTCTATTCTTGGTCCATTTCTCTTCCTAATTTACATAAATGATTTGCCATTCTTTGTACACGACAAACATGAGATAGTATTGTTCGCAGATGACACTTCACTTATTTTTGAGGTGAAACGTAATTTACTAATGTACGACGGTGTAAACGATGCTCTCTCAAAGGTTGTCTATTGGTTCGATTCGAATAATTTATTATCAAATATTAAAAAAACAAAATTATCTAACCTAATGTTAAAAATGCTGATAATGGTGTAGTATTGGGAGGGGAAATGTTAAAACCAATAACATCAACGAAATTCCTAGGCATTATCATAGATTCGAAATTGCAGTGGAATCTCCATATTGAGGGGCTAGCGAATAGGCTCAGCTCTGCAGCGTTCGCGGTAAAAAAATAGACTTATTACAGACGTAGATACAGCTCGCACAGTATTATTTTCATAGTATTATGCCCTATGGAATCTTATAATGGGGAAATGCTGCTACCGTTAATACTATTTTTGTCCTGCAGAAAAGAGCTATTTGTGCTATTTATAGTTTAGGCCCTAGAGTATCATTAAGAGAAAAGTTTAAAGAAATAAAAATATTGACTGTTGCTTCTCAATACGTGTACGAAAATGTTATGTATGTTTATAAAAATATACACGAATTTCCCAAGAATTACCTTTTCAAAACTTGTACCAAAGAAGATTGAAATATATGTTTATTAAAATGACTACAATACATCGTGTTTAGAAAATTTTCGTAATAAAAAACGTATTGTTGAAACGACCTTTTCAAATACAATTTGGAGAACAGAATTCAAAGGTGTCAAGGGATGCGTCACACGTCGCGCCATAGAGTCGCGCCGTCGTGTCGCCTCTCCCGTCGAGAGCCAACCTCCCTACAATATTCTATAAGAGTTTACTGACCTGAGCTTATATTAATAATTTAATTATTGGTATGGTATGGTATGGTATGGTATTGAAGGGCTATTTTCCGCAACTCGACGACTAAGCGCCTATTTTGCGTGTGTGGGAATTTTGTTCAAAATTCACTCTTGCCACCCAAGCTCCTCCAGAAACCTAAGAAGACTTTTTATTTTAATTATTACATTTTATATTAAATTACGTATTTAATTTTCTTAATTAAAATATTTCTAAAATTAATATTTAACTTACGTGGCATTATATAGACTGATGTGATAGACACCTAGAGTAGGTACGTTATACATTTCTCAAACTAAACAAATAATAACCAAAAACTATAAAATTGTTTTTGCTTTCTAAAATTATAGCATGCAATATTAAGTAAATTTCAGTCGAGGCATAATACTCCGAGTATTATGTTTTATATAGAATTCATAATTTACTAATATAACATTTTGACGATTGTTTTTTCCCATACAAAATTAACAACGAAAGAATGAAAAACCCGTTCTGATCAAAATATTTTACTAAGTTATATGTCATTCAATAATAACTTTTTGTGCAGTGATTTGAATAAAATATGAAAATATCTATTATACTACTTACTGATAACAAAATGTATTTCTTTATTAAAAAGTTTGTATATTATGTTTTAGATAATAACGGGTGTCAAAGTTGGCATAAAATAATATTATAAAAGATTGTTCTATAAAAATGTCAAGAATTGTAATGTACTGTTGAAGGATATTTAATTTATTAATTTCGTTATTTATTTCAAGTTGAAGGAAATAAAGACTTTAAATGTTGTTTTCTTTTGCTATAAAGAAACGCAATAATTAGGTCTTTGTTTTATTACTCCCCGTTTAATAAAGAGTAAAATAAAATTTCCATAGAAAATGTTTCTTTAACAAAAGTTAATTTTCAACAAATTGCCCCTAACATTAAAATAGTCGATAAGAATTCCCTTTACCTCCTTGGTGCTCTATTACTTGACGAAAGTATTCCATTGGTATTAGAGAAAAAAATTAAAACCTTTACAGTCAATTCTCACAAATTGGGCTACCTTAATTCTCACATTGCCTTTACTATCCTTAAATATTGCCTTTTCGTTCCAAAATATATATATTCGTCGTTGAAGCCCAATTTGGAAATTTCCTGGCCTAACCGACAAAATGGATGTCACCTTAAACAATGTTTAGAAAAAAATCTAAATTTATCTTTTGATGAATTTTCCTGGACCCAAGCATCCCTTCAATTTAGAAAGGGTGGCATCGGCGTCAGGCAAATTTCAAGTATGACCCTTCTAGTTTTCTTGCGTCTGAGCACATCGTTCGAGAAGTCTGTTCTCAAATTTTTAAATCAAACCAAACATTGCTTGTGCTGTAGAAGCTGTAGAACACCGGAAATCGAAATGTCCTAGTGTTGATATCCCAAAGGAAGTTTCCATTAAAAACTTTGGGATGCACCGTTGGTTCATTCTATATTCCAAAATTTGGCTCAAAATCTTACAAGTGATGTTCACCGTGCAAGACTTTTAGCGTCAACGTCCAAAGATTTGGGGAACTGGCTCCTTGCCCTACCCTCAACCAATCTCGGTACACTTTTAGATAACGATAGTTTTCGTATCGCTCTAGGTCTCCGGCTGGGAACACCGCTGTGCACACAGCACAGGTGCCCGTGTGGAAAAGAGGTCGACTGTAATGGACTCCATGGACTCTCTTGCCGTAGAAGTTCAGGTAGACTTTTTTGTCACGGCTCCCTAAATGATACTATCAAAAGGGCTCTTGCCATTACTGACATTCCTGCTCTCATTGAGCCTTCTGGAATATGTCGAGATGATGGCAAGAGACCTGATGGTCTGTCGTTGGTGCCCAAAGGAAAGGAAAAAAGGGACGGGCGTTATTGTGGGACTGTAGGACGCTACATGCGTTGACACATTGGCCCCGTCTAATGTCAGGGAGACGGCGTCTAAAGTGGGGGCCGCGGCCAACGGCTGCTGAGGCACACACCACGTACAAAAGAGATATAGTGGTAGTGCCATGCTTGTTACCTTCGGGTAGCAGCCAAATGGCCCGGCACGCCCCGTAGTACCACTCTCTCACAGAAGACCGGCGTGAAGTGGCAGCTATGCTGTCGCGTTTCGTCCGGTAAGTGAGAGTCCGGGAGGCCCACTCCCCATTCCTCCTCCCTCCCTCCCTCCTACCTCCCTCTTCCTTCCCTATTTCATAACTACCTCCCTCCCTCCTATCTCCCTCCCTTTCCTGAAAGGCCGGCAACGCATCTGTAAGCCCTGCAGTCTTGTAGATGTCCATGGGCGGAGGTAATCACTTTCCATCAGGTGAGCCTCCTGCCCGTTTACCCCCTTTGTACCATAAAAAAGGGATATGGAACACACCAGGTGCTCATGAACTTTCAACTTATCGTAACAATTAAGTTAGTAATTTAGAACTTGCCAAGAGGCGGCCTAGGTTCCCACTAGAACGTTATATTATTTATTCTCAAATATATAAAAATGACTCATTTTCTGTTCACTCAAATACCAGACTATAATGTCTATCTTTCGGTAATATAATGTCTATATCACTAATGTAGATGAATAATTGTATAATCGGATCAGCATATTTTTTAATTTAAAGTTGTATCTTTAATTTTAAGTGTAATTGACGACACGTTTGGCGCAGTTTGTAGTGTCCCTACTTTCTTGTCGTGGGTTCGAGGCCCGCTGGGTGTATTCATTTGCTAAACTCAGATTTTGTACTACAGTCATGGGTGTTCATATTTATAATTTATATATTTAAACTTGTAGTATATCAACTATCCGTTACACAAGCCTTGTAGCTCACCTCGGAACTAGATGGCGTTGTGTGTAATAATATCCTAACATATTATTTATTATTATTATCACTATATTATATACAAGTATCCTGAAATGAATAACCAGCTATCATCATACCGATTTAAAAGAAAGAAAGACAAAAAAGTATAAAAAACTATAGATTCGGCCTCTGTATCGAAAATAAATGAAATAATGAATATTTCAAGGAGATTTCCCAAAAAATATTCAACGTAATTTAATGAAGGATTTCTAGAAGTTTTAAGACTAAATGCAAATAAGTATGATTAAAATTGATTACATTATGGTCTTACTCGTGCATACATGGACGAATTCCCAATTTAACTCCAAGGTCTTACAACGATTCTAGACAATAAATACACTCGTTAGTAAAAGATTATTCTTATATCTTTTGTGTGTTTGTGTTTAAATTTTACATCACTGATAATGTTATCGCTGAAAGGTATTTTCAAATTTATGATTTACTTCATTTTTGAGTTATTATGTTTTTAGTTAAATATAATTGTTAGCTCATTAACCACTGTGTAAACATGATGTTTTCGAGTGTGATACCGTTGCTATAGAAAACTATTATAGTATACTAGCAACGTTCCACTTGCTTTTCCCAGATTCATCCCTAAGTTTCATCCCTAATGGTGTAGTAACGCATAAAAGAGAAACATCTAAAGAAAAGTCTTTTGAGCCAAACTTCGTTTGCACGTGTATACAAATAAACCACCAGAGTTTCATCTCCAACAGATTATTGGATTTGAAGCGCGTAGAGAATATACTGATAATAATAAGCGAAAATAATAAGCGACACACTCATTTCGCTGAAGTCCTAAACTCAGCAGATCTCGATAAATTAGATAGTAGTTATACTTACTTAGATAAATTACATTCATAACGGAATATTCATGCCAGTCATATTTTCATTGCTATTTACACTAGAACGGGTTGTGATATACTAATATCGGCGATTCTCTAGTCTTAAATACATATTTACTCGTGTATGGAAAACGACATTATTATTTATAGGAACGTTATAGTAAAGCCTTTTCATTACTATTTAAATGACATTAGACACAGTTATATTTTGCTCCTACTAATTAAATGAATGCAAGTTCCTAACAAAGTTAGATTGAGTTACGCCGAGCTAGAGTTGGACATCGCTATGTGTATATTACAGTGAATATGTCTTATAACCTTATTCCATTTACTTCATTAATTTACTTAATCTTTATATATTTCAGATGTAATTCACTTAAAAAATGATACTTACCAAATATCAACCAATATTTTTGAAGTGAAACTTCTTTAGAATCGATGTGATTTCAAACTCGATGAAACGAAAAAATAAGTCCTTAGTACCAGGCGCTCAAAGACGGGGAAGAGTTAACCTTATTTTAAATTCAAGTTTTACTTCTGACATGTGTACTTTGTATACACGCACTTTTTTTTGATATTCCAAGGCCATCTTTATAATTGGTTAAAGTATTATACATATCATGCACAAAAACTTAATTCAACCATATTGAGTGTGGACTCTTTACAGCTTTTTTTTCAGTAACGGAAGCTTTATGGTGTCACTTCATTTGCTTACTAAACGAAAATAAAAAAACTAAAGGTTAGTTAGTACCTTTAGTTTTTTGGATGTCTAGAAAACCTATTATATAAATAGATTTGATACTAGAATTTTTTTGATACTATCTAGAAAAATTGAATAAAAAAAATTGAATTACAATCAATGATTGGAAAATGGTACATACAAGGTTAACCTTTTAAAATTAAAAAAATGGATTAATCTTAAATTATTTAAGATTAGATGTTAATGTTTAAATCATGACACGAAAATCTAAATTGGTATTCGTAAGATAGATAGTTAGGATCGAGACGAGATGTATTATCCTCTTCCGCAATGACTTGCCGTATCAAACCTTCGAGATGGATCTCATTACATATACAATAGGAAGAGTAACCTACACGTAATGATCTTTAAACAGTGAAGTAATCTGAGGGGCCCAAAATAAGAGTACTCTATCTCTTGAGTATTCTTAATATTCAGCCATTTTTAACGTCCCACTGCTGAGGCACATGCCTCTTTTTTAATACGAGGGGATCAGGACTTAGTTTACAACATTGGCCAAGGGCGGTACTCGGTTAATCAAGCGAGCGTGTCACCACTGGGCTACTACTGCTTTTTCTTTTGATGAAGCATATACAAGGCAAGTTTACAGTTATTTAAATTAAAATTATTATAACTCAATTCAGAGATAGATGCCAATATATTTTAAATTTTAAATCTATAGGTACAGTAAAAATACTTAATAGCTGGTATCTGAAACTGAACAAACTGCTCTTATATAGAGCAACTCGTAAAATAGTAGCTTGAAACCAAGATTAACACAATGCACTTCAGAAACAAGATATTTCTTTTCCTTTGTTACAAAGCTATTGGCGAGTTTCCAATATTTTACGTCGACGATAGATCTAATCGACTACTTTGGAGAGAAAAGGCAACAAAGTAAAGTGATTAATTAAGTTTACATCACAAAAACGACATTTACCAGACAGACTGAGATTTTTCCATCAATTAAATTAATGGGTGAAGTGGATTAAACTGTGATGAATTGCAATCCACACTGATAAATTGCTGTAGTATAATACCTACAATCACGGTTGCAACACATTTTGCATATTCTATTGACATAAAATCGAACCAATTTTAATGTGACTCTATTATTTGTTATTATTGCTCGTGGCTTTAGTACGTAAATAACGTTAACTGCTCGGAAAAAAAATATTACAATTTTATTGTGTATATAATCTTAAACTAGAACCTCACCCTCGCTTCGATCAGGTTCATCCCGGTAACGCACATTTGTTCGGTTACTATGGATTTCTCAAAGATGTGATATTTGTATAAAGGCCCGGATAACTAGCTATCATCTAAACAAATTGCAGTGGATTTCTCGTGATGCGGCCACCGGCAGACAAACAAAAATCTTAAAACTATAGATTTTGACTCTTCATCGATAATAATGATTATTTCAATGATACTTATAAAAATATTGTAGGATTAGAGCTTAGATCATTGCAACCTAAAAAGAACTTTCTAACTTCAATATACTCGTATATGTACATTTGAAAATTCAATAGCTAATTTTCACGCTAGAAACCGCGTTTCTTGTAATCTTGCAGATTAGATCTTGGACCTTATACATAGACAGACAAATACCTACTTACAAATACCATTTATTAAAACGGAATTTGTATATCGTAAATTTGTAAGTCATTATATTATGCACACATATTAGTTAAGTGAGTACAATAAAGCATGATGGTTCTCCATCACGTTCCGTTAAATTGCGATCTCAAGTAGGGTGAAGTCAGAATGAGTAACACCATGTTCGACGCAGCTGTTCGTCAAAGTTTGTAATACGTTTATTTCTTCGAAAATACGAATACCTATACGTAACAATATTGAGGCCTGCTCAGATATCAATTTTACGTGGAACAAAATTTTTTGTATTTTTTACTTGTTTCCTTTGTGCCTTAATACTTTGCTCATGCTATCCATAAATTACGAAAAATGCCTCGGTGATGTTGTGGCTAGAAAGTACGCACGCACGTACATAAGTACGTCAGGTCAAGTTTAATTATTATTTTTTGAGTGTTTCTGTTTACTGAGCCTTAGTAGCAGCTCGGAGTTGCGAAGTCGGTTGTGTCTCATCCCCGTACCTCGGAGAGCACGCAAAAGTGACAGGAGTAGAGTGCCATTGTGTTTAAGCGGATATTTGTGCACTAATCACTATAATATCTCCGTAGCTTAATGAGATATACTTGGATTGGATAACAGTATTATTATACTTAAGCATCTAGCGTGTTGGCTGAGATTTTTTAACAAAACTACCCAAAACCTAAAAACTTGGGTTGTCCCAGGACTAGAATTCAAAACCTCTGGATCGCATTTACATCGAGGCAGTTAATACCTATCAATCTTATAGTTCATTTATCATTCAGGATACTTTTAAATGGTTTATGTAATACTCAAGGTCACAATATCATTTGATCCATTACTTTATCATAAGCAGGTCAATCCTACAAACGCACTTTCGTATCTACAATAAAAGTAAAGATATGATAGGGAATTATAAGTTTAAAAGATACACGTTTTTCAAAGTTAAATTTAGACAAATGCGTATTAAGTAGTTAAAATTCTTCAAATAATTCTAAATTTTCCAAAAATGAACGCTTTTTCCAAAACAAATCATTCAAAAATTTTTACGTGTAACATTTATAATAATATGTACAAAAAAATTAAATAATGAAAAAGACTTGGATATGGATTTTCGTCAGACTTATTGATTTAGTCATTAACGTATTCTTCAGTTTAAAAGTTGCAATAACGTCGGACCATCTGTGCCGTCTCCCCTATCTGATAAGTTGCAACAGTTGAGCTTAACCACTCAGAAATAAAGAGATTAATTCCAGAGATGGTTCACCTCACTGTAGTTTTACTTAAAAATATTAAAATAAAATTATTTTATGTTCAAGCTATAAGACATATACTTAAGCTACATGAATTACCCTTAACGCAAAGATTCTTGACATACCTAACTGTGTTACAGTCTACACTGTGCTTTGTCTAACTAATACTTAAAGACAGATAAATTGTACAGTTATTTCTGTATGGGATTAGGGATTTTCGGTTTCTGATTTGGTGGGTACATACAGTTATCACTTTAATCACACAATGTTACTAGAGCTTAAATTTTTAAACCAAGTTTCATGAAACCTGACCCTAATTTTTTTATTGGAAAAAATACAACATAGGTACTATTATAATAAATGGTATTATTAATTATTTCTAACACAGTAAATTACACATTTGAAAAAAATATTATTTATGGTAAACAACTAAAAGCAGAGATAAAAAGGGACCAGCGCGCATTAAATCTGTTGTTTTTCTAAAAGACTCATCGTAAAATATTCCATAAGTAAATTTTATAATACATATGTAAATATTGTTGTCTTTTCGCGTTTTCTGGGTATCAAAGGAAATGAATAAAGCGCTAAATAATTTTGTTAAGTAAAGGAAAATTTAAAAAAACCCGTATGCTTTAATAGAAAGATTATTTCTGGAATTCTGTTAAATCTTATCTAATCTAAGTCATAAATATTCCGACTTTATTATTAATTTATCATCATATCATGAATATTTTTCAATATTCATGATAAAGAAATAATCGTAACTGGAAATAAATTGGCAACACATCCCATACATTGTTTCTAATGGTTTGTACCATACACAGACAACCAGACTAACTTAATTAACCTTAGTAAGAAGCATTAAATAACTACATTTTTTTTATTTTAAACTTTTGAGAGCTTGTACGCTTCTACAGTTTAGAAATTCATAGGTACGTATAAATATATCAGTTTTTAACAAACAATGCTGCCGGTAGCAGCATTGTTCGTGCTCAAACTTCTGACGTTACCAAAGTCTAGAGGACTAATCTGAAAATTGGCCAAAAAAATCACCAAGATCGTTTCAGACGCTTTGTAGAAGATAGTGTACTAGGTGGATACTGCAAATAAAAAAAAACTTTTATATTATTCAGATACGGCGAAAATGCGGTTAAGATAACTTGACGGCGACCGTATGGTCCGGTGGTCGATATTATCTTTTCCAAGATCTTCGAATATAACGATGTTCATATGAACATCGTTATATTTCAAATACGCTTCCAATTTACATATAAAACCTTAACGAATCATACACTTACCATTATACCTTTCTTTATTGAACGACTTCGTCTATTGGTGAAAATCGGATAAAAATCTGTTTGCTAGATTCATCGCGTTCAGACAGGCCGACGCGTTGTGGGGAGCTTATATTATAAAATTTAGTGCTACCCAATAAAATATTTAGTCCTAAGCATGATTACCTCTTGCCTCTGATGTTCAGACGGAGAAAGAAATTGTAATGTAAAATAATAATTAATAAATTTTGAGAAACACAATCCGATTAAGACATAACAACGTCTTACTCTTAACTAGATTGTGAGAGCCGAGTGCAACGGCGTGCTCAACTAACCGGCGCGGCGCTCTGCCTCTGAGTTAACTTACCTGAAAACCTATTTGCATTGCGACAAGGCTAATCAGCTTTTCAATTTAATAGTAATTCTCTCTGACTTGTTCTTGTCTTTTATGAGATTTGTACTACATTGAAATAAGCAATATCAAACTTTTTTAAAGCGGTTAAGTACTGACTGTTGACTTTAATGGACTGGATTGGGGATAGTTTTTAATGAGTCGCTAATGGACGCTTGGGAAAATAGGATTAATTAGTGCGTGCCATAGTTTACTAGTAAAGCTTTGAAGATATGTCATTATATTCAATGCGTTCGTTCATTCGCATTAACATATAACAAAATTAGTGTCGCCTTAGTTATTGCTATGGCAAAGGCGCGCAAGCGACGAACCACTGTGTGACACGCGTTGAATGAACCATCGTAAAGCACATAATATATTGACTTCATTTAGAACTTTGAATTCCTAAATAAAATCTTAATAACATAGTTTTTTTTATTCTTAGAGTTAAATAACTACAAAAACTAAATGGACAACTAGCCTTAGAAGTAGAATATTTCTTTTTTAAATTGAAACGGGATCAACATGAAATCCTTCTTTACCATTGGGTAAAGAAAGTTATTGAAAACAAGGAAAATCAAATTCAAACTACCCTGTCATAAGTAAATACATATAACTACATAAAATGTATTCAGCCCTTCTTAACGTCCTACAGCTGGGCACAGACTTCAATTCAATACAAGGGGGATCGGGCCACCGCGCTGGTTTACTGCGGGTTGGCGGACTTCACATGTCTTTCGAAAACTTGCTAGGTTCTGTCAGACATGCAGGTTTCCTCGCGATGTTTTCCTTCACCGAAATACACGTGGGAATCATGATAGAAAATATTAGAGGTGCGTGATCCGGATGTGAACACGCATCACTCGGTTATCCAAACGCAAGTGAGCGCATAACTACTGGGCTACCACTATCTTAAAATAAGCAGCTAGAAGCAAAATACTTTAAATTTTATCTCATCTATATTACTTTTAGATACTTTTCATACCTAAAGAATAATTGATAATGTTAACGAGATTATTGTTAAAGCGATTCATGAGTAAGATGTTATAGTTTACCCATATAATTTTGATACTACCTATTTAAAAAAAATATTGTAATAAAAAGAAAAGTAGTAAAACAATCATTACAAATAGAAAATACTCTCATTATCATTCAAGAACTCGATAACATTATTACAATCCCGGGAGAGTTACACAGATATAGGACGAAAATGAGTCCATGACAGTGAGTCCCTAGAGGGTATTGCCAGGCATCATTCAGTATATTTATTCGTTTTAATGTAAAAGCAATTTTGTGTTACCGCGCACCTTGGCCATAGGGAAATGTTCATTTTTATCCAATCAATCATCGTCAAGCTTACGCTTTCATTTAATGAATTTGTGGTGTTGCGAATTTTCCATCCAAAATTTCTGTAATAAATGGGCTAATAATCTAATAAAATATATTTAATAAACATAATATACGTCACATATTTGGTTAATTATTTAGTTTTAAGGTGTGAATTTACATATAACACAATTATGTGTTACATCTACTCGTACATTATATGGAATTTAGTGGCGAGAGCTGATAAGAACACAATAACGTTTTAAAGAGTTGGTACATGATGTTTTGTTGGAAGTTAATATTTTACTTTTTATAACTATTTCAACGGCCGTAGTCAATAAAGCAATAGTCGGATTTCTGAGTAAAACTTGTATTTCCATTCTCACAAAAGTAAATAAAATCATTCTTACGTTGCAATTAATAATGATTCAGAGCATATATTATAGTTTAAGCTTGTTTGGTTAACTTACATAATTATCGTAAAAAAGTTTACTTCTTAATATCCCCAATATTGTGTCACATCACGAATATTACATTTTTAATAGGTATTTGACACATACTACCGGTATTTGGCTTGAATTGATACATTTACGCGTTAATAGAAATATATTACATAAGTAAAATCAATAGTCTTATTTATTTAAACAAGTTTAATAGTACAATATACACAACAATACCACTACTAGATGCAGGCACTATTCCATACGAGCAATCAGTCCATAGTCCACGTGTCTTTCGATAACTTATTAGGCTCTCTCAAACATGCAAGTTACTATAAGATATTTTCCTTTATTGTAAGGGGTAATCATCTTGGAAATATTATAAGTGTATCAAGGACGCCAGCTTATACTTACTACGTTGATCTTTTTCATCGACGAACTATGAGAACTAATCCATGTCTAGAAAAATAAACTTCTATTCTATAATCACTGCAGTCTGCGATCACGTACCAAAGACCTGTAAATTAAATTTGCATAGAAATTCGCTAAGCGAAAAGCGTTACGGTTCATGCGCAACTATTACGTTGCAGATGCAGTAGATTACTTTTAGAGCAGTAATTTCCTTTGGGAGCCGAATAACGGTTTACGCATTCGAAACATTATCGGGATAGCTTTTGGATAGAGTTAGCGGTTTTATTGTATTGTTTTTTAATTAGGATATGTTATTATAAAGTAGGAATGTAATTAAAATTTAAGTTAAATATCTAAATGAAAATTATGCGTTTAAGAAAACGGTGCTATTATGGCCGTTTTATATCTATCGGCCCCAGTAAATGCCCGAGCTACTGTATACCTACAAGACTTTTCACATTCAAGTAGGCCCTTTGGGAATTTAATTTAAATTAGTTAACTGAACATGTAGTATGAAATAAAAAGGCATATCTATCTTAGATTTCCCGAACGTTTGTGGGATAATCGATAGGGTCAATGAGTTTTGAAGTGACAGTCGTGTAAAGGGAGACCTCAACAGTAGACGTTTGGTCAAAGTGGCCGGTTAAAACCTTTGACGGTAAAAACCTTTATGTTCCTGGTATAGAAGTAGAATTGATACAATTTACTATTAATATTGTAATAAGTTCCCCCAAACCTCGCATCATGAAGAAATTATCTTAGAAGATATTTTTCACAATAAAACTTAGCTCTGTCGCTTAGCAATTATTCAGATAACTTAAAATCAAGTATCTATTTCGATGATATCCTTTAAAATATTTTTTTACAGATGTAATTTGAATTTCAGTTTTTAGTTCGATTTGTTTTGGTTTTTGGGATCAAAACTTAAAAAAAAAATGAGAAAAGAAAAATCTGTAAAGATCTGTAGAGATCGATAAATATGAGAAAGTTGTATCGATAAATAAATTTTACCTAGTATTTGCATATAGAGTGGCACTATCGTATCTCCACAGTGCACGCATGACAAATTAGTGCAATACCCTACATTAACGAGGAATTGAATTGATTTTTTAAGTATTTTATAGACGAATATTTAAAAAGAAAATGGAAAGATTTCTTGTACTCGCAGTAAACGGAATATACCAAATCCGTAAATCATATTTGAGTCGAGATCGAAAATGTTGAATTTTCTAAAAATTTTATTTGTCAATATTTTATTTCCGGCTACCTATTTCATATCAGATTTCTGAAACGACTCATTCCAAAGAGGATTTGTCGCAGATTTGTGGAAATAGCCTATGTGTATTTCATGTCGAATCGATATATTTGCAATATGCTTTAGTGTATATTAAGTATCCAATATAGTATAAGTAATATTATTTATCTATACAAATAATAAAGTCTAACGGAGTGAAATGTATGCAATAAATGAATCTCTTAGTAAAAATATACTGATGCAAAAGCCAAAGAGTTTTTACGAGCCTAATTTGATTGTGGCCAGTTCACAACAGAGCCCTTGTACGGTTTACGATATTTTTTTTATGATGAACGTCGATCACCTGAGTGTTATATGTATATAAGATACGTTTACTTTGGGAAAATATCTCCATAATTACCGTTTAGACTTATTTATATGAGCGAGGACGAGTAGTTAGTTAGTATAGTCATTTTATATTATTTGACCTAAACAAAAATTTAAAAAAAGTTAAAATATACCTATGTTATGTATTTTAATAGTGATTTTAAAAAAAGCTTAGACAAAAACATTAACCCAACTCAAATTCCCCCTTAACATCAACTTAAAAAAAATAACAAAAATTTCGATGTTTCTAAATTTCTTTATGTAATATGTTGATAAAAAATATTATAATTAATTTTATTATAATGAATAGCATATGAAGTTTGCTAAACAAATATAACTTGAAGCTGTCCACAAATTGAAAATGATATAGAGGAACAGTTTTAACCACTACCTCAGTGGTTCAAACTGTTCCTTTATATAAGAGCTAAAGTTTTGATAAATATTTTCTACATTTCTCAGTGCAAAGATTATTCACACGTAAGTTTTATCGTTCATTTAGTTACCAGAAGTTTCTACATAAGTAATGCAATCGTGGCAAAGTTCACGACGTACTTAGCCCTCTCCCATTTCTCTAGATATAAAACCTTTTCTTTACTTATATTGACTGATCGAGAACCGTAACTTTTAAGTCAATTTACTTTTCGTTTTCAAAATGAAATGTTTTATTCTATTTTGTTAAAACTGTGTGTCATTCTATGAAATGTTATTGATTATGTTTAATTTAGTTAATGTATTTTGGCAAAGAACAACTTATTTAATCACCTATTCAGATTATATCATCAGATTAGATGATTCATCAAAATGAAGCTTTTTATTAAACGCATATAAAATTATACACATTACTTACAAGAAAAATAAATTTTGTAAATTATTGTATCCGTTTGTTCTAACGAATCTTACAAAACGACTCGATTGAGTTTGATTGAATTTTCACTGACAAATAGCTGATGTTATAAAGATTTTTTTAGACTTATTTATTTTTAGATTAAGCGTTGGGGTTCCGCTTAAAAAAACAAATCTAAGGACGCATCCGGGCAAAGCGAGTTCAAGTAGCTTTTAGTTATAATAAAGGTAATTAAATATGAAAATTTTGTATGAAAAAGTGGTTCTTTTTTTATTTCTAACGATGTTTGGATAACTTTGTACTAAAGTAAAATTTTTAATATCAACGCTTTAATAAGTTAAACAATTCAAATAATTTATGTAGCGTAATACTAATTTCTATTAACATATCATTAAAGTAGTTCCTAAAATTAACTTAACGAAGTTGAGATAATATCTACTGTTTCAAATTAGAGTAAATTTAACGTTTTACGAAAGGGACTTAATTAAAATAAGACTTTGTTAATTAAGTATACGTCAGAAAGTACACATTTTCTAAGTGTATGCATATTTTTCTTAGTTCCTGCTTTCCACACTTAGTATGGGGCCATTCATTCATTACGTAAGACAATTTAGGGAGGGAGGGGGGTAGACCATGTCTTATGTTTTCTTACTTAATTAATGAATGGCCCCTAAGTTATTTATGTTATTATGTATAACATAATATGTACCATATTAAAATCTTTATATCCATATATACATATATATATATATATATATATATATATATACATGTAAATAAAATCGAAGTGTCTGTTTTTAATTTCAAATTAACAACTTTTCACTAAATGCTTAAGAAAGTACTTTTATAAGGAATAAATCATTTTTAATTTATGTCTGTCTGTCTGTCTGTTTGTTCCGGCTAATCTCCTTTTTTTTATTTTGACGGGACATAACGGGAGTAACTTAGGCTAATTTTCATATTAAAAATAAATGCGTTTAGTCCGGTCAATTTAGACCAAAAAATGAGAGTGAAGTTACATAAAGTCCCAACAAGCTGAATTTCAGTGAAATTGTTCAAAATATAATTATAAATAATGTCTAGAAGTTCCCCATCATTTCCCTGTAAGGAAAAAAATTAATTCAAGGTCAAAGGTCAAAAAAATGAGTTTTTCGCGATTTTCAGCAAAACGGTCAGTTTTATCATAAAAGTACCTCAGACAAAAATTGTAGATCATAAAATTATCTATAAAAAATGTATCAATACTTTTTTTCTTACGAGCCACCGTTTCTGAGATATAACGATTCAAAAAGTTATAAAAGTTGTTATCGTCATAATATGCATAAGTACGCCACGTATATACATCTAGAGTTGTAATATTTCATAATATTTTATAATATTTTTCTATCGTTCATTGTAACTTATACTTACAATATAAAATATACATAAGTTTTAACTACAAGAATATCTGGTAAAATGAAACCCAGTCCCTTAAGTCTCTCTTGTCTCTCTCTCTTGCTGAAAATATATTGATAAAACAAGCTAATAATGATGCTGATGCATTGATTATTGAAACAGCAATAGAGCAATTCAATTTGACAAATACAACTATTGTTGTTGGTGAAGATGTTGACTTACTTGTATTACTCACTGCTCGAACGCCAACTGAAAAAACTATTTTTTTCTTAAAACCAGGAAAAGCTCAGCATCAATCAGATATATATTCATCAAAAAGTTTATTTACTTTAGTGAAGTGTAAATATCATGTACTATTTTTACACGCAATAACTGGCTATGATACGACATCTGCATTTTACAGGAGGGGTAAAACAGCAGTTTTCAAAATGTTTGAAAAACAAGATTTAATTCAATGTGCTGAAGTTTTTAAAAAGAGTAATTCAACTCAACAAGAAGTTATTACCAACGGCATCCGCTTTCTTCTTTCTATGTACGGAGCTCCTAAAAGAACTACAAGTTTAGATAAGCATCGACATGCATATTTCGTTAAAAATACTAAAAATAAAAAACAAGTTCAATTAGCTTGTCTTCCTCCAACCTCAGTTGCTGCTCACCAACATCTTTTTCGAGTATATTACCAAGTTCAAGTGTGGCTTGGTTATCAGCTAGACCCTACAGACTGGGGTTGAAAGTTAGTCAACAATATATTAGAGCCAGTTCAAACTTTACTTCCACCTGCGCCGGAAAAACTGCTGAACACTATTTTTTGCAACTGCAAAAAGGGATGCAGTGCTTAATGTGGTTGCAAAAAAGTCGGACTGTCTTGTTCTTTGGCATGCACAAATTGTCAAGGCCGGTCGTGCTCTAATATTGAATCACAAACAATGGAGGATTCGTTTGACTCCGACGAAGTATCATGCGATACATCGCTAATCGCTATTGACGCAATTTACTTGCATCCAAAATGTAGATGAAGAAGAAGCAGGAGAAGAAGAACAAGAAGAAGATCAAGAAGAAGAACAAGAATTTGAAACTTACGAATAAGACGAATAAACTTCAACACTTTTTTTCATTTACATCGCTTTTATCTTTCCTAATCTTTGAAAATTTCCGTTATTTTGCAATAGTTTTACATTAAACAGAATCACAACTGACCCGTGGAGTAGGCCTACTGGGGAAACCACGTTGAAAAAACGCGCTAAGTACACTACCTCATAGGTGGCGTGGAAACGTGTGCATATTATGACGATAACAACTTTTATAACTTTTTGAATCGTTATATCTCAGAAACGGTGGCTCGTAAGAAAAAAAGTATTGATACATTTTTTATAGATAATTTTATGATCTACAATTTTTGTCTGCGGTACTTTTATGATAAAACTGACCGTTTTGCTGAAAATCGCGAAAAACTCATTTTTTGACCTTTGACCTTGAATTAAATTTTTTCCTTACAGGGGAATGATGGGGAACTTCTAGACATTGTTTATAATTATGTTTTGAACAACTTGACAGAAATTCAGCTTGTTGGGACTTTATGTAACTTCGAATGTCTAAATTGACCGGATTAGTTCGCGCTAAATCTAGATACGAACCCGTGGGAAGCGAGGGTGAGTTGCTACCTACTAGAACATAAAGTGTTATTCTAATTTCTGACCCGTTTTCATTGTTATAATTTAGACAGCACAAATAAAATAAAATTGCTTTTCATATCTAAATATCCAGAAACCTTTTTAATTATTTTTAATTTATAAAAGCTACTGAAGAAATATCATAATAATTAAAATGAGATGAAATCCTTTGATGGTATTACCTGATCATTGTTCCATTTTTCATTAATAATGTTGATTTAGGATAAGAAACCAAGTAATATAGGTCTTATTTTTTATTTCCATTTAGAAACTTAATTGCTATCTATTTTTAATTTTTATATGCGCAAATAAACAACAAGGAGCTTTTGATTTGAACTCATTATACTTAAGCGCTTATATTTTCCAACAGACTTTCAAACCTTCAATGGATTCTTGGTATTATCATCATTTATTTCGTAGTTGATAAAAATTTAAAAGGAAGAATATATTTGCTTATAAATACATCATTTATTTAAAACTAATATTTCATATGCACGAATTAAGTACCTCCTATTTTTAAGTAGGTTAAATACCAAACTGTATAGATTACAAAACATTATTATATTCGCATGACACAATGTATACGCTGAAAATGAAACAATGATGTATTCATCATTAAATATGGTACTTATGTGTATGAGGTAGAACATGTTTTGTTTCAGATAGTAGAATTTATATGTCGATATAATTGAATACAAACTTAACTGAACTCTGCTCGGCGTTTTCTCAGGAAGAGGAGACACGCATAAGAAAAGAAAGAAGAATATTATAAAACTTATTGTACTTATAATCCTAATTCCTTGTATTCCCTAAAAATTTAAAAAAGATCTTTTTAATGAAGTTAAGGACTACTAACGTAATAGAACAAGTTTTAAATAATTTAGTTTTAGTGAACAGTAGTAGATCTCAATTGAAAGTAGTGGTAGACACTAACTTCACCGTCATGAATTTCCCTAAAGCCCGCGACTAAAGCTACAGTTTAAGCATTTGGTAACAAGTTGAGTAATAAAGTTACAGGGTCCAGAGGGCAAGGTTTCATATTATGCCTCAATATAGCTGCCGATGCAGATGGTGCCAATTGATATAGTTATCAAAGGATAAGTAAGGGATCTCCTGTTTAGTTAGGGACTATAAATATGATAAATTTTGAACATAAAGTACCTATCCTTAAGGAAATATTATTTACATAAAGCCTTGAATTTATTCTAAAATATTTATTTTCATATAAAGCTTTTAATGTAATTATATATATTTACTAGCTGACCCGGCAGACTTCGTACTGCCTTAATCGATAAATAAAAGACCTTTAAAAAAACAGAGTTTTCCTGAAATACTGGCTTTTTATAATGTAAAAATTTTTATTAACAGACACACACTGTTATGATACAGTTTGCTAATCAATTTAAAGCTTTCTCATAAACTATATTTTTTGTTTTGTTTTGTGGTGCGTAAATAAACAAAGAAGACGGTTTTCCGACGCGCGAACACGCGACGTATAATTGTCCATGCGCGAAACAGGGAAACTCAAAGTTGATTCTGCAAACTTCTAAAGACTGTCCTTGCGATTTATTTATTGTCATCGCAAAGGCCAGACGTACTGGAAATTGTAAGCGTTTAAAATCGAATGGTAAATCCGTTGGAATCATCGGTATTCGCGGGATCAAGACATCCTCTCCTTTGTATTTTCCTTTTATGATTGTTGCCTCAATGACGTTTTCATCAGCTTTTTCACAGCCAGTCTTGTTCCATTGCATAGTCGAAGTTGATTAATGTTACGCAGCATGATGACAACTGATCCTACTTTTAACTGCAAATTGTGAGGTGGTAATCCACGCAATTCCAGTGAATTTAAAAACTCCGTGGGATAGTTGACTACGTCATTCTGGTTAATAACGGTGTCGACTGATTTGAAGGAAACCAACTGTCCTGGAAGAAAATTCTGAATGGTCGCATTGAGATCCTCGACATCTTTATTTTTCGCTGCCAATATTGCTCGTTCACCCAGCCAATTATCGTTATTGAACTTTTGCGCTATATCTGGGAAAACACGTAGCCTTACAAAACTGACTACCAGCTGATTGAGCACTGCGTCTGCGGATTCGCTCAATTTCATTATGTCGTGCTCGCTGTTTTGTGTTTGATATGCACGAACTCGTTGCATTCTAAGCCTATCCACTTCATTGTCACTCACTAAATAACGCAATTCTGACATAGCAATACGACTATTTTCTTGATCTGTCTCTCTCTGGTCATCAATGCGGTTATCACGTGAGGTAGCTCTTCGCACATTTGATTGACTGCGATGACCTAAGTCAGGTCGTCTTCTCCTCGGCATCGTAACGTAATTAATCAAAGTGAGAAAATTTATCGCTCACTTAACAGTAACTTAACAGTAAAGTGTCACTATCACAAAATATCAACAAAAAAAGAGCACACTACTTGAAATGTCTCTATCACAAAGGATCACAAAAGTAAAGAAAGTTATCGCGCACGTAGCGGTAATCGTCACTCACAAAGATAGAAGGATGCACTCATATAATATCGTAACCATGATCGTAACACAATATCGTCAATCGTAATACTTTTTTCCGTGTTCTGATTTTTTTATTTATTTTTTTGGAGTTCACCTTTAAGTCATAAATCTCCGTGTTCTGAAGTGCGACAGAATGCGACAGAACATATTAGTTGGTTGTCAAATCTAATGTCAAATATTATGGTTGTGTTCAGAAACTTAATTTGTGACAAAATTTAAGATTTATCAAAAAAATAATCTGATACAGTTACAACTGAAGTTAGCTCAAATAAAGTTTCGCGAAGACGACCAAATTAATTGGAAATCAGTACTACTAATAGTTTATTACATTTTTTGTCGCGCTCGCGATTCACTTTTGTTTATTTTCGGAACGCGACATTAGATCCTACAAAGCGTACGCGAAGACTATTTTCATAGATATGATTGAATTTGAACTTTATGCAACGGTAATAAATTGCAAATTGACTCTTTGACGTTAGGAACACACCTAAATTGCTTAGATAACAATGAGTGATTATAATTTAATATGAACTTTATTGAATAGCAATAAAGTTCAAATTGACTCTAAAAAACGTTTGTATGGGAAATAGAAAAGGGCTGTTTTAGGGTTTTCTCGGAAATTATTCGATTTTTTCTCGCCTTTTAAACCTTCCCTAGACCTCCTCGAACATTTCAAGACTAAGATAAGATAAATCCGTTCAGCCGTTCTCGAGCTTTAGTGAGACTAACGAACAGCAATTCATTTTTATATATATAGATTCTACCTAGTATGTGAATAAAAGCTTATATAATACCTTATGTAGGTAACGATAATGTTTAATTCATAAAATTAATAAAATAAAGAGAAACCTACATAAAATAATTCTATAAATATTAATTTAATGTTGATCATCCTAAAACAGATATGTGCCAACTTATGAATATAAAATAACTAATAAGTTTGAGCAGTTTGAAACAGCAAACTTAATGTGGACCCAACTAAAGGGCTTTCAATTAACTCATACAAACCTGAAAAGGTGTAGACAATCCGAGACAGGTACACAAATAGTATAGTATTTGCCGAAACGTTAGACGCTTACGGCGTTTACCCGCAATTATATAGGGTTGAAACGTGGTGAACCCTCCTAGGGCAAATTGTTTTCCTGCCCGAGGCTTGGTCCATATTATCTACTTTTCCATTCCATTTGCAATGTTGGTGCAATTGGGCTTAAGGAGATTAAACTTTTTCGTTTTAAATGCAACATTTAAAAATGAAATATTCTTATCACTACTCTTAAGGCACTTGAGACATGAATTGATTTATAAGTTAATGTAATGTATTCTTATTGAATATTAATCAGGAGTACTTTCTTTGGTTTATTATTCTTTTAATTCAAGTACCTGCGCGGCCGAGCGTCAGTTTCCGTATATTTGGCTTTTTTATTGAAAAAAATACCTATTTATATGAACTTAAAAAGCAAAACCTGATGTAAATACTAATACTAATTTTTTGCTCGGTTAATATTATAAGAGTATTAACTGAAACTCCTGACCTTTAGTGTAGTAAGCCATGATTTAACCATTAAGCTATTCAGACGGCGATGACAAAATCACGAAGCATATTGCTTGCGGGCCAATCTTTTTGCAAGATACTCGTAATACGGAGAAAACGAATTTTCCCAGATATTATGAAGCCTAGATTGATTTTTCGTACCCTTAAGTAGCAAATTTAATCGAAATCTGTTCTTATTCTAGTGTCTCAAGTGCTACCATCTTTTCAATAATAATAATCTGTTGGATAAAGTTACTGGAGGTCTTCATTACTTTGTTTAGATCATAATATGCCTCAATTGTTTTTTTGTTAAATTAACAATTGCAGTTTAGTCCCCAGCCAAAGCAAAATACTTTCATTACTGTAGTACAAAAAAGTAGTCTAGGTCTGGTTAACTAAAAATAAGTGCCAAACACACCGTACATGTTTGTATTGTGTTTGCAAAATCAATTTGTTTTACAGCAACAATGTTTACGTACCGTTTAATTATACTCAATACACCTAACACTGTCGGGAATATAAATTTTTATACCAACAATAAATATGTAACCCCATTTTGTACGGCAATTTGCGGAAGAACTCATATTACTTTCCGAGTTTCATTAATGTTACACTTAATTAAAACCAATTACAAAATGTATTACATTTTATCGGGCATGTGATATTCAGTGTAGTATAGTACACTTAATTATTATATTATGTTTGTCACAAAAAAAAATTGGAAAAAAACTATAAATTAACATTTACACTATGATTTTTTAGTATGGCGATTGGCGATATTTTAATTTTGATCATTATACCGAATTTGATCAAAATCTGTCTAACACTTTCTCGTGAAGAATAGCACCTGTCGAAGCAGACTACAACAACCATGGCAGTTCTTTAATACTCCAGTCTGCTGTCAGGAAAGTACCAAGAACAACCTGCTTGACACACCATCCACCTAATGGGCTTCATGACAGCCGTCGACGACATCTCTTAGTGCGTTTCTTGACGTCTCACATCGTTCCCAGTTAGATTGCAATACGCGAATAAAAACCACGTTTATTTTAACGTAAAATATACTAATATATATGGTAGACATAAATACATATTATGATTCTCCATTACTACTATATGTATAGAAATTATTTACAATATTTTAGAGGAAATATTTTAAAATAAATTCCAGGCCAGCGGTTAGCACCGCTCAAATTCAATGCTATAAATGCTAATGGATGGTTTTATGTAACAAGTATGATCGAACAGCTATTGAGTTCGATGTATAAAAAGGCATACAGGCTACACTTAATTTATGTTTCATTTACCTACATGTTTTATATGTAAGGTAATCTTTTCGCCTATAAAATTATTATAATAAATTCAAAATATGTATGTAACAAAAATAATATTGTATACAAGACTTAATTTTTAGTAGATAAAAAAACGCGTTTGCTAATTGAATTAAGTGTAATACAAAAACAAACGGTTTTAACCGAAAACTATTAATAAAATAACTAATGGTTTTTACAGTAACTACTGTGGTCGAAATCAACACTGTTTTAATATTTTATTAATAAGTCTATTTCCTCTCATTTTTAATTCAAATTTCCGTCTTTTATGGGGAGGCGTAACTTTATCTTTTACCAAAATTATATACATGTGGTTCTTTTGAATTTTTCCTTAATGGTCTATATAAGTCATAAGATAAACGGAAAATCGTGAATACAAATCCTTAATTCAAACAAATGATTAAGCTACCTTGCATTTTGCACCCTTTCCTTAAAAGCTTCCCTATTCTTAATGTTATTCTTTTCAGTAAAAAGGAGCTATTAATTTAAACGCTGAGCAATCATAACAACATTTTTAAAAGATTTACGGAAAATTCTTTTTTTTTTTTAATTTTATCGCATTAGGCAAACAACAAATTATTCAACATGACTTAAAACTGTCTAGATAATAAAATATTAACGATATTTTCATAAATAAAAAACATTAATTTTAGAATGAAACTAGATGCACTTAGGTATGCGTGAACTGAGTTTTAAGACTGCAACTATTGAAAAAAGTAATAGACGCTCTTCACCCATAAGAATCTTTAAGTCGAAAATTAAATTAATCAAATCTCTGTTATGATCAATTGAACACAAATCAATAAATATAATTTTATTATCATGATAGTAGTTTTACGGATCTCAATATTAAAGTTACTATGACATGCAATATAATATTTGGAACATAATAAAAATCAGCAGTAATAAAGTTTCCTATTACATTAAAAGAATTTTCAGTAATTTCAGAAATTACTACGCCCTTTAAGAAACATTACTTAAGAATAAACCCAAACTTTACGAACAAAGATAGTTAAACTTCAAAATCTATTTTAAATATTGTGACATCATTGTAACACATCTATTTCTAGATGGAATTTGAACTGTTGCATATCCATAAAGCGTTTCGGAACCTTTTGCCATTAAGTATGACATTCCTTTAGAAGTAGACTAGTACTATTGTAATGCCTCTAAAAATAAGCGTGATGTTTACAATGCGTCCCGTTTCTGAACAGTCAACGTGCACGTTCAGTAACGCCAGTCGCATTAAACCTAGTCGCTCGTATGACCGTACAAATCAATTAGAGCATTACGGAACGCAAGTTCGAAATTTAAAAAGTTGACAGTTTGTTCGACGCGGGAAGTTTTTTACAAAATTTAATTTTTTAAAAGTTTGTTCGAAAATGGATTTGAGAGGATTTTTTGTTTATTTGTTTTTAAATGTTTTGTTGACAGGTGAGTGTTTTAATTGTACATTATTAAACTATCGTTCAAATTTGTTTTGTCAAATAAAAATTGTTTCCTCTTACTATAGAATATTTTTGTACCTCTTGTTAAAAATAATAGAATAAATTACTGATTGATTAATTTATTTATCTCAAATAAACTAAAAACGCAAAAGTATTAAGCGTTACTAACATACTATATAGCGTTTTAGAGTAACATAGGTTTTTCAAACATTTTAATAAAAAAAAGTATGCATTTTGAACTGTTGTTATTTTCAATTAAAATATTCTTTATATCACTATTAAAATATAAGAATTTAAAATTGAAAATGGAACACTTTTTATATTCAAATGCCTAAGTGCTATTTCCGTAACACGTAATTCTCTTGCGGAACATGTTATAAAATAGGTAAATAATGTAGACCACTTAAAACAATTAACAATTAATACAAGGTAAAATTATATTTTATGAAGTGTGATGACAAAGTAAATAAAGTATAATCGAGGTATTTGTACTAAAGCCATTATTATCTTATTATACCAATGTGAAGTATGTACAATATATTCAAATACTAATTTCAATACTCACTAGAAGTCAAGGTGGAAAATATTAGTTGTTTACACTTAACAGCAGGCCAAAGTCAAATAGACAAAGACGCTCAAGACAAGGCCACATCATAAGCATTCCCTGGCCAGTTTTAAATTTATTTGACTCCTGATAATATGTTGAAATTATGTATGTATCGATCGTCGATCAATAGGTTTTTATGACGAAACAAAATACGCAATTTACTAATAAAAATAAAAAATAGAATTAATACAACTATATTACGATATATGTATATCTTTTAATTGTATATTTACTATAACATAAAAGTATGTAATATATAAATTAATGTACTATAATGAATTTTAAATTATTCATAGGTAGAGGTTCTTACTTAAAATTTAAAACATTACTATCGAAGCTTTCACTTAAGCTTTTAATTTACTAAAAATAAATTTGACAATGATTAAATCAAACATTATCTTTGTAAGAATGTAAATAATATTATTATTAGTTTTTACGCAGTCAAAAACCCAATTTAAGTTGTCGTGAGATGCTTTTTCCATCAAAACATTACACATACAATACAGGTAGAATAGATAAAGCTTATGCTACATGCATTAACAATTTGGTATAATTGAAGAATGAGTAAGCTTTATTATTCATAACAGGTTAAAGTTTGGTAAGCCATTACATAATATGTGTTATTAAAAAGAGTAACTCAACACGCGTTCAAACAATTTGATGCGTTCGGTCACCAGCTAGTTGAGCTCGTTAAGCAAGGCGGTACCAATTCCTAAAATTATGTGCGCTATTGGTGTCATCATGATGGCATGTATATACTTCGGTTAAATATTTGGCTTAATAGATGTTAACTTGTTATGATGGGTACAGACCGCTTTAATCCTAAGAAATCTTGTTTCTAGTTCATTTCATTTATTGATAGTTATGGGACACGAATATTGCAATAATAAAATTTAATGATATCGTAACTTTATGTAAACAAAATAGTTTAGTTAGTTACGGAATTTTAATTTATTTTTCTTTCCTGTATGATAACCGTAAGGCAATCACAAAAATGTATTAGAACTTGTCTTAAGTATTAACTTTCTCTGTGAAAGCTTCACCATGAATTCTTTTTCAGTAAACTGTATGAATCACATTACGGTCATTTTAACAAATTAATGATTCGATTCTTTTAAGCGCCCTATAGCTATACACGAGCCCCCTATTAATGGTTTGAGTCGGATTAATCATGTTCACCGTGATGTTCAACTGTACGTACTTTACATGTACGTACTTTACATGTCTCGTAAACAACGTAAATTATTTTAATACTTCGTTTTAATAAAATATTATTAAATTATAGATTACTAGCCTTTACCGCGGCTCCGCTCGCATTCTAAAGGTTGAAAATTAAGAGAAATATTTTTATCCTGTTTTTGCAACATTTTTCATTGATGCTCCGCTCCTATTGGTCGTAGCGTGATTTAATATAGCCTATAGCCTTCCTTAAAAAACGGACTATCCAACAAAAAAAGAATTTTTCAATTGGGACCAGTAGTTCCTGAAATTAACGCGTCCAACTAAACAAACAAACAGACAAACAAACTCTATAATATTAGTAGTAGCATAGTATAATATTAATTATTATAATATTAGTATAGGTTTAGTATTTACATAATACAACTCTACTACTAATACTCTTAACCAAAGCTGTTAGCAAATTCATCAGCCGCGAAAATTTGCAGTGATTTGGAAACTTCCACCTCGTTATCTAAGTAATTAACAAGATCAAACCAATTAGTTTCAAATATACTAACTGCTTATAATAAACTGTTATTATGAACCTGAAATGTGTAACAAACTAATAATAATTAAATGGGATTATAGATACGTACATTTGTTGATAGGTAGATTTATAAAATAAATCATAAAATAAATCATAAAATAAATCACAAAGTCAAGCTTACATATCCGGGCTTTTACGGGCAGAAATTATATGGACAGAAATACTAAATATCAATCTTGGCCAGATCTGGGAAACGAACCCAGGACCTCCACTGTTACCATACATGCTAGACACTAAACCACCGAGTCCTACATTTGTATAACTATAGCAATAATATTTGAAACGCAAAGAGTAACGTTAAGAATAGGTACAACATTTTGTTACTTTCATCTTGATATTACACTAGCGAAAATTGGAGCCACTTATTTACTGGGAAAATCTGTAGACTATAATTTAAAAATGGTATAAAAAGTAAAATTAGTGCAGTAAATTCGTAGAATAAAGGATTTTTTCCGACTTAGTTCATCAATGTCGTTATAGCGATAGCTTTTTTTCATAAATGAAGAATCGACTTTCTATTCATGTAAATTAGCCTTTATTTCTAGAAATAAAAGTTACAATATATCAGGCACATTTTTGTCTAATAGTAATCATTAAAGTTATCTATACTAATATTATAAAGAAGTAAAGTTTGTTTATTTGTTAAATTGTAAGGGGTAATCTCGGGATCTACAGAACCGATTTTTAAAATTCTTTCACCAATAGAAAGCCACATTATTGCTGAGTGTCATAGGTTATATAAAAAACCGAAAAATAAAAAGGCTTTTACGTGGTAGTCCGTTTTGCAAAGTGAATCGGAGAAAAAACGGTCGAATGAAAGCGCTTCTTACGAACGCTGCCTTAACTATGAAAGATATATTTTTAAGTTCTAGAGAAAAGATGTGGAGCTTGAAAATGCCTACAAAAAAGTCAACGACAGCATATGTCTAACTTTTATATTTAAGTTAAAAAAGTAGTTTTTTTAAATATTAGTATAGATTATGTCCAATGAAGTGGGCACGGGTCAGCTAGTCTATACTAATATTGTAAAGAAGTAAAGTTTGTTTATTTGTTAAATTGTAAGGGGTAATCTCGGGATCTACTGAACCGATTTTAAAAATTCTTTCACCAATAGAAAGCCACATTTTTGCTGAGTGTCATAGGCTAATAAAAAACCAAAAATAAAAAGGCTTTTACGTGGTAGTCCGTTTTGCAAAGTGAATCGGAGAAAACGGTCGAATGAAAGCGTTTCTTACGAACGCTGCCTTAACTATGAAAGATATATTTTAGAGTTTTAGAGAAAAGATGTGGAGCTTGAAAATGCCTACAAAAAAGTCAACGACAGCAAATGTCTAACTTTTATATTTAAGTTACAAAAAGTAGTTTTTTTAATATTAGTTTAGATAATTTAATTTTTAATATTAATAAAATAATTTAAATTATTTAAACACTCTGTACTAAAAAAGAATTATTAACATTATGTCCAACGAAGTGGGCACGGGTCAGCTAGTAAAATATACAATTAAAAATACGGTATATACGGTGGCAAAATATCAATTAAAGTAGACGATTAAGTTATGCAAGTGTTACTATGTTATATTTTAGGCCATTATAAAAATAAACAAAGAACGTAATCTAAGTAATGCAATCTGTTGCAGTCTTAACGACCGTGAACATAAGTAGTAATCGGAGATCAATCCTCGATATTATTGTTTTGCTTGACCGCCCTCTTCCGTATAGCATAACCTCTGAACCAATCTGAATCTATTTTCATTAAACTTGGAAAATTTTTACTAGCGTTGTTCTAAATTCCGTCAAGAAGCTATTTTCGGGACCATTAAATATTCTAAGATCGTGTAACTCCGTCAAACTACCGAGAAACTAATTATTACTCTACGTGTCTTCCGCGAGTATCGCGATAATTAAAGCATATTTTGACATTAGATACTATCAGGATGTCAGACCAAGTTAGTGTAATCTGAATTAGTAAACACCTGTAAATATTTGTAGAGATTGATGTATTTACATTAAATAACAAAAACAATAAATTATGTTTTAATCAAGTATTCAATAAATATAGGGTATATTAATCGCTGCAGTGGCGATCGTTTCCACCAATAAATTCTGCCTAGTTGTATTATTATGTTGATAGGTTTATTGCTTTATTTTTGACAAGAGCCGTTCATTGAACCCTGAATCTCAAGAATTACAGATGTAAATGGTAGCCACTTTGTCAAGAAGACCTTCATGTTATATAATAATTTTATTCACATTGAACTCAAAGCTAAAATCAAAATTTATAATTGAAACTATCTCGAACATTTTATTTAGTCAGCAACTATGTTGGATTTGCTTTGTAATTATACAGTGCATATTTCATTGTTGATTTTTGTCTGCACAATACTATTTAATTGAGAGTACATTTGTTTTATATGAAATACAGTTTGTAACGTACCGTGACACGTTAGCTATTCCTGTTTTATTTAGATGGACGCTGATTAGCCAATGTCATGCCTAAAGAGTGAATTCAATTGTTATGATATTAACGAAGGACGGACTCACATTTGTCATTTTTAATAGATGAATGTGTATGTAAATAATACATTTTTGTATATATTCAATATTCAATTCTCATTATACCTATACTCTATTTCTTTCGAGGCCCTTTTCACGCCCTAATTACGTATTAGAGGTTAAGTTAAATAGAATTCTTTGTATACAGGTAATATGAAGAATTATATTCATAATATCATATGATATTATAGTTGACGTATAATACCTATAGTTTTCTTTTGGCTATTACCCCTGCGTAGCATCTCTACGCGCTAATAAGTAATAATTATTCTTATCATTACTTACTTAACCAACTTAGAATTATTAGTTCCTACTTAGTATTTTTCTGTTTTAGACGACTCATATTTATTTGAAGAAAACATTCACAATGTTGCGATGAAACTACGAAAAATTGGTAAAAATAATTTTATGTAAAGCTTTCTTAAATAAAGTAGCTTTATAGACTTAGTAAAAAAAACTTTACAAAGAATTTCAACTCGGTGATTCTGTCAGCTCCAGTTTTAAAAATATAAAATTTTATCAGACAAATTCTTGATCAATATGGCCTTGTGCGACGCCGCCTGACTTGTTGTTTATTTTGCCTTAAAAATAATATTAGACCAATTGTAGTTTATTATTAGTAGGTACATTCCTAGTACTTGAATAAGCATGAAGTCACGAAAGATTATTTCAATCCCTACAAACGTATAGGGTTACATTACATTTAATTTAACCATCAGAACTAGTGCATGAGTCAAGTTGAATGTCGACTCAGTCGTCATCAATCCCACGTGCTTCCGGAATTATCATAATTTGTCGGAATAGTTATCTTCTATAAGATTAATATGATAAATACCCATTTAGTAACTTTTATAATTGTTTCTTAGGTAAAAATCGTGGATTATTTTTTATTAAGATAGTCCTTTGTGAAACGACGATACAAAAAAATATTTATACATCGTTTATGAGAAGGAGAGTACAAAAGGACAAAGATGACTTTTATTATATTCCCCATATAAGTATAGTAAAATGTTATATTTTTTTTGACTTATGGGTAAAATGTTATATTAGAAAACGTGGTATTTATTGAAATTGACATAATAATTTAAAAATGAGAATCTCAAATCTCAAAGTTTTCTCAAAATTGTGACTTTTGAATCTCTCCAAAAATAATATACTTGACTAGGATATAAAGTTTGATGATATGACAAACAAAGAAACATACTTTTACATTTATAATATTGTATTCGTTCCTCTCTTCAATACACCACGCTGGCCTAGTGCGGGATGGCGGACTTCACGTCATATCTTTCGAATATTTGCTAGGTTTTTTACAAGTGGTAATCATGTTAGAAATGATTCGTATATGAAAGTACCATTTGTGCGAACCGGATTTGAACCCGCATCACTCAGTTTTCTTAGCGAGCGCGTTACTACTATCTGTTTATAATATTAGTACGGATAATTCGTATTTTGTTATTATCCAAGTGACCTAGTTATAATATTTAGAACAAAACACGAACATTAATGGTCATGATACTAATAAAACGGGCGTCATATGTGCGCAACAGCTGATACGCAATTTCGCAAAATTATTTTAGGCATATAGGCATTAGTGAAGTATGTTAAATTTAATATTGAGTTAAGAATATGAATTTACTTTGTCATACTTATATGGCAGGTACTTACCTAAAAACAATACAAAAATAAAATTTTCAACATTAATTTAAAAAATAATACTTTAATAATTTGATTGCATTAAATAATGAATTTAATTGAACTTATAAATAAAATAGTTTTTTTTTATGGTAAAAAGGGGGCAAACGGGCAGGAGGCTCACCTGATAGAAAGTGATCACCTCCGCCCATGGACATCTGCAAGCCAGGCTTGCAGATGCGTTGCCGGCCTTTCAGGAAAAGGAGGGATGGAGGAGGGAGGGAAGTGGGAGGGAGGGGGGAACGAAGGCGGAGGATGAAGGGAAGAGGGAGGGGGGAAGGAGAGTGGGCCACCCGGACTCTCACTCACCGGACGAAACGCGACAGCATAGCTGCCACTTCACGCCGGTCTTCTGTGAGAGAGTGGTACTAATGAACTATACGGGGCGTGCCGGCCCATTCGGTTGCTACCCGAAGGTAACAAGCATGGCACTACCACTTAACATTATTAAATGCATTTTATTTTGGAATTTTCTATAAAACGTCATTTTATTTTAAAGAAATTAGCTTTTTCTCCACTATTTTCTAAAAGCTTGACCTGAAACCCGTTCTATTTAAAAACACATTTGGTACATGTTGTAGTAGGATCTTTCGTAAACGACACGTGATACCAAAATCTTTACACGATTTTTGTTTATAAAGATCTAAAGCTCTTCTTCTGCCATTCATTATTAGAGGTATTTTTAAATATCCTTTTAAATCGCGAACTTTATTATAACTAAAATTAGTAATTACATATGGCTGAATATGTCATAGCATGTTCATGTTTATATATATAAGTAGGTACTGTGTAAAGCGATGTTTTCTAATTTACAAAATAAATAAATTACTTATGGTAAAAAACTGCCTCGGTGGTATAGTGGCTAACATGTACAGCAGCACATTCAAGGTCATGGGTTCGAGCCTCGGGTTGGGTAAATATACGACCATTTAATTAAAAAAACAAATAATGAATGCACTGCTATTAAGTTTTTGTGATTTAACATTTAACATTAAGATTATAATAATTATTATTTTTTCCGTAATACGAGTAATATACAAGGTTATTACAGAATAATTTCTTATAATCATATTATAAGAATTCATAATACTATAAATAAAAGGTTATATCATCAATCTCATACTCTAAGTAACAAACAGCGTAAATTACTTAGCTTATACAGAACTAGGAGACCAATGTTATGTATGAGGAAGCTTTATATTGTGATTTTCAAAACTTTTACCTAACTTAAATAAGATTTCCGGACAAACTTCAGCCAATCTTTCGATATTTGATATTAGGGGAGACGATATAATCTCTCTGGGTTTTACTTATCTGTAAGTTTTGATAGCTTTTTGAATTGTATTTTTAGGAGCCAAGATGTTATGTAAATATAAATAATTTTAATACGTACATATTTTAATCTTAGTTGTCATATAACAACATTCGAATGTTGTTTTTCCACTAAATGCATATCTTCAATGAAATTTCAATGAATTTTTCATTAGGATAGGACAAACTTTATTTCAAAATCGGTCCAGAGATTTTCTATACGATCACATAAAAAAAACTCTCAACACTATATTAAAATAAGATTTTCTAAAAAATATTTATTCATATTCATTTATTTACTTTATTACATACTAGCAGTACCCGCGGCTTCGCCTGCGTTTTTTTAATCGCTACTAACTAATCTTTATTCGATCACTCGCAATCAGATGATCTGTAGATTGCCTGAAAATTCTCAAAAATTACTCCAGCTATTTCAGAACCCATCGTTAATATACTCCTGAGCTGCGCGGCTACCTCTCCCGCTCTTGGCTCCCCGTCCCTCTCCACATTGCCCGCTATGCTACGCGTTAATATTATTATTATTATTTTTAAATTCGTAATATCATTTGAATGGAGTGTCCGATTTGTAATATCGTAAAAGTTATCTACTAACTCAGTGCGAAATTTGAAACTTGTAGCACAAAAAATGAAGGTATCTCAAAAACTTATGAAGACTTAACACCATCTTAATCCGGCCCTATAGAAAAAAAACGTTTTTAGCGTACTTTTACCAACAATTAACCACCTTCGTACCAAATATAAAGTTCGTAGCACAAAAGATGAAGACTTTCATACAAACTTGCTATGGCCCTAAGACCTCCTCGATTCGACCCGTCGCAAAATTTATTCTTTGCGGACGTCACCTAACTATTAACTACCTCCATGCTAAAATTAAAGTTTGTAACACAAAAAATTAAGGGCTATTATACTAAATAATGAGAGCCTGTCGCAAAATTCGTTCTTAGCGGATGTCTACTGACCACTCATTATCTTCCCGCCAGATTTCAAGTTAGTAGCACAAAAGACTTACATAGAAACTTGCTACAGCCCTTAGAACTCATTAATCCGGCCCTGTAGCAAAATCCGTTATTAGCGGACTTCTACTTAACTACAAAAACTACTTTCCTGCCAAAAAGTCTGTAGCGCAAAAAATTAAGAAATTTCATACAAACTTGCGAGAGCCCTTGGACCTTCTGAATCCGGCTCTGTCGCCAAATTTGTTCTTAGCGGACGTTTACTAACAATTAACTACCTCCCTACCAAATTTAAAGTTTGTAGCACAAAAAATTAAGGCATTTCATACAAACTGGCGAGAGCCCTTAGACCTCCTTAATTCGACCCTGTCACAAAATTCGTTCTTTGCGGGCATTTACTAACTATTAACTATCTCCCTGTCAAGTTTAAGATTTGTAGCACAAAAAAAGAAGAAATTTCATACAAACATTGCTATAGCACGTCCAATTTTTATCATTCAAAGACCAAATATTATTATCTACATAAACTGTAGTTAGTGATGAAATAATTTATTTTTATAAGGATTGATAGCATGAGTAAAATAAACGCGTTTAAATGTAGTCCAAAAAAAATTCAAGATTTTTAAATAAAAAAATGGTTGTTGTGCCTCACTCGACATAGATAGGTATAGTGTGTCGCGGACTTTTTTGTAGATATTTATAAGATCTACAATTAATTAGAACATTTTATGGTCCTATCTTTTATAGTTTAGGCAGTGTAAGGAAAATAAGTAACTTTTCTGGTTGATTTTTTACACCTTGTGTCCGAAAATCCCAAATATCTTACGGAACCCTATTTTTTTCCAAAATAAAATATAGCCTATGTTACTCGTGGATAATGTAGCTTTCGAATGGTGAAAGAATTTTTGAAATCGGTCCAGTAGTTTTTGAGCCTATTCATTACAAACAAACAAACAAACAAAGTTTTCCTCTTTATAATATTAGTATAGACAATTACATAATTTTGAAACATGACAGTAAAGCATGTATTCATTTGTGAAAATTTATCAATACTGTCCCGTTCACGTTAATCCAAATAAAAAGTACTATATTTTAAATACTTTTGAAACCTTAAATTTCAACACAGTCTATGACTTTGGTTCTAACGAGTAATTTTGTAGCTACATATACTTACACGTCTTATAGCAACCGAAAGTCCCGTCGTAATTGATGGATGGGTAAGCGTGGGTGACAGTAACAGGATTTTTCTCTTCCAGACAGCCGCGCTTGCTTCACAAGCAATGAAGTGGAGTCTATTAATGTTAAAACAGGAAGCACCTTTTATCAAGGATGTAAATGTGAAGATCCTGGCCACAGCGATGTAAATCTTAAGTGGCTAAATCCACAAAATCAAGAAATAAAAGATGTGGGGTATGTAACGATTTACTTATTTTAAAAATTATATTTATGATAAATACATTATATATACTGTTAAACTTTTAAAATTTCATATATTGTTGTATGATAAGAATAACGAAAGCCAAACATGTACGTATACTTTCAAAAGAATATATAAGCTTTTAATATATAATACTTAGAAAAAGTTAGATACTCATAGGATTTGTGTTATTAAAAATATAAAAATATATAGCAAATAATTTATTTGCTACAATATATTAAAAAAAAATTGTACCTAAGTGAACTCTACATAGCTGGTCAAACTACTTGTACAGTTTACTAAATGTTATTAAAACTCAATGTAAAAACTTTGAAAGTGTAATTAAACTTTATTCCTAAAATAAATGATTGCTTTCATAAGACCAGGTACAGATTCAAACGTTTATTTGGAATGGACAGATGAAAAAACCTACAGCTTATACATATCAAATGTGGTGAAATCGATATCTGGCGCTTACAAGTGCGTGACTGTTCGTGATGGACAACAGTATACGTTAACGTATAACGTGGAAGCTTATGGTAAGTATTCAGCCCTTTTTTTAACATCCCACTGTAGGGCATGGACCTTTTATACAAGGGGGATCAGGCCATAGTCCAACACGTAGGCCATGTACGGGTTATCTGACTGCATATGTCTTACAAAAATTAGATTCTCACGCAGGATTCCTCAAGAAGTTTTCTTTACCGTAAGGCAATTTATAGTATTCAAAATATAGTCATGTTGGAAAAAAAATCGAGTACTCGATTTTCAAAGCGAGCGCGTCACCACTATACTTATGAGATATGCTAAGTAATATAGATATTTAACTACCTAGGATCAGTAAAAACTAGGATTTTGTTAGACGCTTTAGTCTAAAACAAAGAACTGAACGTCTAGACAAAAACTCATACAAAATAAATGTCCACTTAATTTGATTTATGCTTCTTTAAATTTATTTTGATCTAAAAGTACGCGTGGTATAAGAATAATTTCTCGATTCTCCCTCCCCTACCATTACGATGCACATTCTATTAAAGAAAATGTGCTAAGCATTTTTAATTTTGATTTCTATACTTAGGAAAAATATGACGTGGATAATATTAAAACAAAATTATATCTATAGAAAATATTTCAACATTAAGATTTAAAACCCTAAGTATTGCTTCGATTTTTTTAGGAACTTTTATTATATACATTATAAAATTATTTATAATAAAATGGTATGTATAATTCTTCATTTACTATTATCATATAATATTACGTATCTCAATTGAAAAACAAGCACTAATTCGTAGCAGTCATTAATATTTTAATTATTAATCCAGACAGCATGTGTTAACCTTACAAGTTACAACAAATAATACTTCGCACATATTTTTTATTATAATATAAACATACTCAGAATGTAAACAAATGAAATAAATATGACTACCTATGTACAAGAATTATAAAAGGCACGGGTTCGATTCTCGTAGAGAAAAAAACGTTTTTGGCATTTTTAATACATTTTTTAACTCTGTTTGTTATACTATTTATTAAATGAGAACGTTCGATACAACATATATGTATATACTATGTAGATCCACCATACTTCGTGAATACTGAAGATGTACAATATGCTATAAATGGAAAAGATTCTCTGATAACATGCGAGGCACGAGGTGACTCAGATTTATCAATACGGTGGCACAAAGGAGGAGACGAATTTGTCGAAGTAAGTACCTATTAGAATAATGCTGTGTAAGAATATAAGGCCTTAAAATATATGGAAATTCCCAGTATGAACATAATGTAGCAAGAACTTAAAGTTTGCACGTAAATCATAAGTATTAAGTAAAAGGCTCTATCACTTTGAACATGTTGTAATTTTGTAAACTGACATTTTTATTATTAGGATACTAAAATCGATACATACAAATAAAATTGAAGTGTCTGTTTTTAATTTCAAATTAACAGCTTTTCAATAAATACATAGCATGAAAGTATAGGTATACTATACTAGGAATAAATAACCAATTTTTAAAATGTTTGTCTGTCTGTTTGTTCCGGCTAATCTCTGAAACGCTGGACCGATTTTGACGGGACTTTCACTCGCATATAGCTAATGTAATAACGCGTAACTAAGGCTACTTTTTAACCGACATCAAAAAAGGAGGAAGTAGAAATTTTATTTATGACGCTAAACCTAGGGATGAGTCGCTAGTATACAATATGGCATTAAGTAATATTTTGATTTTAGATAACAGATGACGAAAAGTACAAAATCACTTCAGAAGGACTAGTTATAATCGGGGCTACTGAAAGTGATAAAGGCGTTTATAAATGTATTGCATTTGAAATTGAAACAGTTGAAGCAATAGACAAAGATATAACAGTAGAGGTAAGTCCATTGTTGTTTAATAGGGTTTGAATTTGTGTATGAATGTAATAAATATTATGAAATTATAAGAGGTTTTGTGTTAGAAATTGCATTCGCATAACCTTTACTAACTACTAACTAACTAGGAAAAACTTGAAGTGTTTCAAAATCATTTACGCCTTTTTACAAATTAATTTATATTACGTCCTTCCCTATTTTGAAGTACTTTAATCTCCACATAGTTTTAATTTTTGAATTACAATTTGCTCTCTTTTATAATCAATTGAAGCAAAATTATCGATACACATTATTACGTGACACTTCACTGCCGACACTACGTGGCAAGGCCAAGGCTGTAAAGAATAGAGTAGGTACCAAATGCTCTTCATACTTTTTCACTTATCTTTATTAAGTGGAATGATGATTGATCTCTGCATGCTTAACCATGACTCTTAAGAATAACTTTTAAACCGACATTAAAAAAGGAGGTTATATGCTTACTGTTAAACTTTAATGTAGACCTATACATTTTTAACTATATAATCTAGTTATATATTAAATCTAGTTTAGTTATAAAATTATAAACAATACCTACGTATGTATTCAGCCCCTTTTATCATCCCATTGCTGGTCACGAGCCTCCCTTGTATACATGTCTTTGGAAAACTTGTTAGGTTCTCTCAGACATGCAGATTATTTCATAATGTTTTACTTCACCGTAAAACAAGTGGTAATGACGTTGGAAATAATCCGCACAAGAAAATATCATAGGTGCGACCCGGTTCGAACCCTATCACTCGGTTATCCCAGCAAGCGCGCTCCACTGGGCTGCCACTGTCTTAATAATACCTATATTTTTGTATAAATATAACTTTGTCTCCATGATTTATTTCACATTTATTCGTATACATAAATGAATAATACCAATATTATTACGAGAAACATCGTTTTAGGAAAACTTGAAATTTTATCTTGCCAAGAGGCTTTTCAAAGCGCCCCTCATATTTCTAACGACGTTAACATGAATATTTAAAAGATGCTGAAGCACTGATCAACATTTGACCTACTTTATGTGATTCTATTTACGGAAAAAGAGAAAACTTATATTTTGTCGCGTAACATTTTTTTACATAATTTCGATTCTTAATGTTTGATTGAATTTATGTTTTTTAATATTTTCAATGTAAATTTTCTTGAACTGATCACTGGTCATGTAATTTTATTTATTACATACCTAAATAATATTATTACGTATCAAAATGTATAAGTATATACCTATTTTGTTACTTCTAATTTGTTACTTCTTATTACGAGAACTATAACGACATAACGGATTGGTATAAAAATCGCAATTGAGATACCTATATATTATATACTACACTTTTGTTCGTGCTGGGCATAAGTCTTCCATTAAAACTTCAATCAAGCCATAGTCATATCACTCCAGCGTACTGCGAAAGCGCTGGTCGGCGGATTCAAGTGTCTTTAGAAAACTTATAAGATTCTCCCAGGCATACAAGTTTCCTTACGATGTTTTCTCTCCAAAATGGGGCAATCATGCTGGGAATAATTGGCTATGAAAATATCAGAAGTGCAAGAACCAGGATATGAACCCGCTTCACTCGGCTCAGTGAGCCATCACCGTTGGGATACCATGATAACCTTTTTTCATAGACACAACAATCACTACAAAATTAATACGCTCAATTAATGCTAATGTCGTTCTTGCGTGAAAAAATGATGGACTACTAATGGAATAAGTTTGAAAAATAAATTGTAAGCACTATAATAATGGTATTAGTAAAAGCTTTATTTTTCTTTCATCTTTTGTACATATTCAGTTTTTCACTTGAAATTCAAATATTATCTTTTCATAACACGTCAAGCTCATGATGTAAAGAAAATATTTTAATCAATTTCACAAAAGGGATTTGGGACAATGAGCGAAAAATGAGCGTCTAATAAAAATCTACTTTGGGAATTGTATGATTCATGATTTCAAGTTAACTACGAAAATAATGTAACGAACGTTATACTTACTAAGTAGTAGTAGTCCATGGACGTATCTAATGGACGAGACACATAAGCGGACGTACCTTTACCGGCCTTGACAGTAATCAGGATATTTTAGGCCTGGCCGTTTGATTTTACGTCAGTCTCAAGCACTTACTTGTCAACAAAACATCTCCCAAAAATGACTAAATGTTCTATTAGATGGTGTAAAAACTATAGCAGCGGAAGCAGCACTATTTCTTTTCACTTGTAAGTAATATATTTTATTACATTTAATGTTATTTATCACAAAATTTGAGTAAATGTAAAATAAAATTTCGTATTATTCAACTATGTTAAATATAGTCGATATATCTATGTATTGTTGACATCTGACAACCATCATAAAATGGCTGGATTATACCGTTCAAAACAAATGACAGAACTGTCGAGTAAGTCCATTTGACATCGACTAGTGCTTGACAATGTCGAAAAATATATCGATATTTGACGAAATAACTAAGCGAATAATGGATGTTATTTGTACAGTACAATAACATAAAATACTTTTATCGCAGTATCCTACAACCTGATGACAATAAATTTATAATAATATTTTTATAATAATATTTTTATAATTAAATAAAAACATTATAAATGCAAAAATTATAATTAGTGTGTGTACTTAATTTTTATTTTATTTTAACACATAAATTACACAAAATTTTAGATTTCCTAGGGATCCTTCTCGAAAGAGAAAAAAAATTCTTAACAAAAAATTTGAAGTCTATAATAACTATAATTGAGTAAAAAGTTCATAACAATGTCCTGCTTATTTTAGTATAATTAAAATATAAATACCGGAAGCTTACCCCACCTTTACTCTCCCTTTATTTTCTTTGCCTTACAGCTTATTTATGATACGCCTTTTCTTTCCCATTCGAACGTTCTGGGTTTGATTGTCGGCGAAAAATCAAACAATATTTATTATTAATATTTAAAATGTCATTGATGTATGTATTTTATCGACTACGTTCAAGCACTAGCATTAGAGTGAATTTTGATGTATTGTGTCAATTCTTTGTGTGCGTTATACTTCAAATGGTTGAAAGTGTTTTCATGCATTTGTATTTTATGACTGGTCCATTAGTTAATACGTCCATGTAGTAGTCGTAGGTATGGAAAGTATTTTTCCAAATTGATACCAAATTTCCCAATCGCAAATAGCAAGTTAAAGGGTGTAGAAAGGGATAAAGTTTGTATGAAAAGTTCATATTTTTTAAATAATTAATAGTATGTTATTGTTAAGAAATACCATCACCTTGGATACATACGTAGAGTGGAATTGACAATAGCGAAGCACATAAAATTAATAATTAATACTCAAAAGTAAAAAGCACATAATATTCACTTGCAAAGTTTAACATTTACAATATGAGAGTAACTTAAATAAAAATAATATATAACTTCCTATATATTTTAGGTGATATCTGTACCGACAATAGTAGAACTAGTGGCAACTCCAGACAAAATAGTACCGTTTAACAGCAGTTTGTCTGTTGAGTGTTTAGTTGCCGGAGTTCCGCACCCAAAATATACTTGGAGAAAAATACCTCAAGAGGTAAGTTCTTATAAAGTTTTGATTTATTCAGCTTTAGTTCTTTGGATTTGAATGTTTTTGACGCATCCATCATTTAAGTTATGTTATATATCTTTATTATGTCTTTAAAAATAAAAATCGTAGGTTCGAATCCCGCGGATGATAAAAATTTCCTTAGATAATGATATACCAATATAATATTAAAAATATATGCATCTACGACTCAATCTGATGAAATAAATATATCAATAGAATGCTTGTTTAATTTAAGCTAAGAGTTGTTAAAAAGTAAAAAACAATATGTACAAATATTTTTTAATTACTTATATAAGATTTATAACAAATAGATTTTTTAGGGTGCCGATGAGACTAATAATACATACTACCAAGATGGAAACAAATTAATTTTTAATTCAATTACATACGAAGATCGTGGTTCATATGAATGTACTGCAACTAACAGCGCTGGTAGTTCTGCTTCAGCTATAAAAATTGAGGTATTTATATGACAAAATGATCGATTTCAATAATTATTTTTGTATTTTACTGGGGGTTTGTGAAGGTTAGTGAGAGATAGTCAAAAAATAAAGTATAAAAAAACAACAAAAAAAAGCTGTAAAATCGAAAAGTTCAGAACTGTGCATTTAATACAGGAATCTTTAAACGTATCTTCGCTAGTACTTTATAATCTTTTTTTAGTCATATACTTTTAAATAAAATTAATTTTAGGTGTTACTCCCACCAAATATAACCGAGTTTAATAATGTAACGGCAATAGAAGGTTCGATAGCGCAAATCGTTTGTAAAGCATCAGGCCATCCGATACCACAAATGAGTTTAGATTTCTTAGGTGAAGATTCAGATGATCAAAGGTATTTATTTAACTTTCTACTTAAAACATGTTATTTAGATAAAATAGGTCTCACAATTTATTTTATTAGTATTAAATATTATTAATAATTGAAACAACAATGAGTAAATTAAAATTTCAATTATATCGCTTTAACTGTGTTATATTTTCAAATATATATTTTTTATATATTAAAAAAAGAACAAAAAAATCTTAAACATTGATTTAGATATATGTTTTCTGAAAAAACAAATTATTTATTAAATTTTAACAAATATTTCAGCTTTGTATGGGATGTTAAGAACACGAGCTCTACTGACGTAGAATTCTATTTGAGTTTTCTTAGAATCAATCGCACTCATGACGGAGTTTATATTTGCAATGCGACCAATGAGGGTAAATATTTTTACAATTCACCGGTTTCCCCATTTTTCGATCCAAATTATTTTTATTAACGTTAAAAAATCCAAATAAAAATACTTTGACTTTCAAATTTCGCTTTTTAATCTAAAAATTATTAACTAAATTAATGATGTATTTTTTTATATGGCGACACGTTTGAATCTGGTTGTAGTCGCGGTTTCGATTACCGCTGAGGGCAATCATTTCTGTGACGAATGAACGAATGTTTGTATTCTAGTTATGGGCATCTATGTTTATAAGTGCGTATTTTAAGTTATTAAATAAACCTCTTTTGGATTTTGTCGCGGATTCGTTAAGATTTTTGTTTTCCGACGTTTTGAATGCCCTTAAATAAAATTACAGCAATCGTTTATGTTATATATTCGCGTAAACCTAAGAGTATTATTTTATGTTATATATTATGTGTAGTGTATTCACTATCTGGTATCCATAACACAAGTCTCGTAGCTTTCCATAGAATTTGATGGTATGATTAAATATCGAATAGTAAAAGGAAATTAATTTTATGAGAACATTATCATATCTTTGTAGTTAGCAACGCATCATCAGAAATGTACTTAACCGTTTTATACGCGCCATATTTTAATGTACCGTTCGAAAGAGTTTGGGTTTGGAACAATCAACACATCAATTTGAGTTGCGAGCATCAGAGCAACCCTCCCGCGGTAGTCACTTGGAACTATAGGTATGAATAATTTATATATTTTTTAATATGTATTTTAATTTGTACTATAATATTTATTTTATTACGATTTTTTTACGATTTAGACTAATATTTAACGTTTCTATGTTGACTTTTCTAGTTTAACAATATTTTTAAATGTTAAGAACAATTTTTACCTTTATGTATGAATTACTGTGTGATTTATTACAATAATCCTTTAAAAAGACTCATTAACTAAAGTTATTTAAATTATTTTAAATACTTTTTATTTTATTGTTTAATATGGTATCCTGTATTCACCAAAACATACCGGATCTATACCAATGATTAATCAAAAAAGTTATTTAGGAAAAAAATAATTAAAAAGTCTACTATTTTTTTGTCCTGGCAAATCGAAAAATTATAATTTAATGTTATATCTTTTTAGATTAGCAAATAGAGAGCTATCAAGTGAAGAACAAGTGGAGATAAATAGGATTATGGCCCCCTCATTTCATTACAACCCGCTTATAATTGAAAATAAAACGTTGTATGGAATATTTGAGTGTGTGGCGAAAAATCAATTGGGTCAAGCGAACAAAACTTTTGTTGTTCAGGAAGGATTTGTCCCTTCGGCCATTAATAGTGTAAGTTTGTATAAAGTTATAAGATTATATATCTAAGGTAGCTCGTTCGTAGATAAAGATTAAAGGATGGATATTTTAGCTGTTATTTATAGGTAAAGTCAATGAAACTGTCTTTCTTGTTTCGTCAATAGCACATACTAAAGAATAGGTAAAAGTAACATTTCTTTGTAATATTATTCGGGGCCTCAACTCCCTAATTGCAAAGGGCCCTTTTTAAGCCCGTACGTAGAAGTATTGTACTTTTGAATTTTGTGATCGTCGTTATTTTACAACAAACAAGTTATATTTACAATAAATATATCTATTTTATTACAATCTAAGAAAAATAGATGTAAATATAATCTTTTAAAACTATCTTTTCAAAACTTCTTAGTCTCTTAAATTTGTAGATAACTTTACTTTTAGGTATCGATGCAAAACGTAACGTCGAATTCCGTGACATTTGCAATAGAAGGTCCATACGAAGTGTATGGGCCAGAAGTTATAGGATATAAATCAGAATACGACGAATCTGAGAACTACAATATAACTGATATCCATATGAATCGAACTTGGTCCATCGATAGACCATATAAGTTGGACCGATTGCGAGCAAACACTAGTTATTATATAAAATTTGCAGCGATTAATAATGTTGGCGAAGGAGCCTGGAGTGAAACCTTTAAATTTGTTACCCTCGAAAAGTAAGTGCGTTTTTACATTTTTTTTCTTTACAGATAAGACATTAGATTATAGGAATAATAAAGTAGTATAGAAAATTTTCAAAATATTACCCAAACATTTTCCTGATCTATCTATCTTTCCGAGTAAAAACTATTATGAAAGTGGACCTAATACGAGATCGTAATGAGATTTCACCAAATAATTTTTACACAAAGGAATATTAATATAACATTTTTATTCTAGAAATATTTTTTTTGGTTAAAAATATTGATAATCCATTAAATATATAAAAAGATTTGTTTGTTTTATTACATCAAAGGGATGATCCCTTCATGGAATATTTTATTGAATACCAGCTTAACTTTGCTTCACTCTTAGGATGAATGTAGCATTATTCGTGATTCTTTAGTACAAACATGAATAAATATTATTCTTTTTATTTGGGTTCATAATAGTTGTTTGCAAAGGTTTTGCGGGCAAATTCGAAAAATATCCTTAAAGTTTCATCACTGATGAATGGTTCAGGAATACATTGAATATAGGAATATATATTCATGTTACTATTTATTCACAAAGTAATAAAAGTATCAGAATTCGCAATCGAATGCTTAAAAAAAATTTTAATATGAGCGAGTCACTCTCGCTTCGCTGGGGTTCTTCCCTTAAGAGGACTACAACACCGAAACTAGCGCCACCCACAATTTTATTTCTTTTACTCTAAAATCAGATCAAAGTGGCCATTTTTGGCGTTAATCAGTAGTTTTCTTAATTGAAAGTGACAAAAGTCATAAAAAGTGATTTAAAAAATACTACAGGTTATTTACTAGCATGATACTGTTCTGGATTTTTAAAATTTGATTTGATTTTAGAGTAAAAGAAATAAACGGTTTGTGTAAATTTCTTCGAGATGTGATATTCTCATGCATCAAAAGTGTAGGAATAAAAACATATAGGATATATTATGTTGCCCCAGATAACTAGTTATCATCATGCTAAATTTCATTGAAATTGGTCAAGCCTTGTCTAGTGACACAGTCACAGACAGACGCATAGACAGACAAAAATTGAAAAAATATCAGTAAAAATGCCTATTTGAATAAGATTTTCCAAAAAAATATTTAACGTACAGCTGATTGAACTAATTTACAATGTCACTAGATATCGATTAGCTTTCAATTTACAATAACTATTTGTTATTATGTAGCTTACCTGATTTTAAAATACCATTTCATTTTTATAAATTTTAGTATGAATTTTCACTAAACTAGATTCCACTGAAATTATGCTGACTGTCTAAGATTGCGCTGAACTACCTCATATTTTTAAATTATATTACGCCGTGAAAAACTCATTTTTACGAGAAATGCTTAAAAATTATTATTTTTGGTTTATAAAGTATAAAAGCAAATAAGACCATACATAAGCCTATTTTGAATTATAATTATTAATTAAATACAAATGAGTGAATCAGGATAACAAGTAAAGTTTGTACACACAGCACTGGTAATTGGTGTATTACAGTTTTTTGGTAATACAGTGTTAAATATGAAATAAACGTTGATATATAAATTTAAAAAATACATGAAGAAAGACACATTCAAAAGACTTTGTTTATATTCTGTATTTTTTATACTAATTAGTAATATTGTAAAAATTTAAAATCACTTAGCTTGGCGATTCACAGTTAATATTTCAATGAAAAGCTATATAAACACCGTTCTACGATGTTACATATTATGGTGTGCTGAAGCTAAATAAACATAACTTCTACTTTTTTCATTTAAAATTCAAGACATTTATTTAGTATTGAAATCCATTTATCACTGAAACAAAAACTAAATAAAAATACAAAAATATATAAATTACAACCATGTATCAAAATGTTCATTATACTATATGTTTCCGTATTGATATTAACGACTTTATACTAAATTTTATTCACAATAACGAAATTTCTCGTATCGCATCGTTTATTTATCGCGTTGTATTTTTAATTTTATTTTTGAGAATTAAAAATGTACCGAGATGTACCTTGTTCGTCCGGAAAAAGGAATAGTGAACGTTATACGAACCTTTCTTCACTCGGTATATTCACCAATAACAATAATAATAACCTTCACATAATATACTATAATAATAATTAATCTCCAAAATTTCAGCTTTGCTAAAATTGCGTAGGTCTGAAAGCTTTAGGCCTTAACTGTATTACAACAATATTGTTGTCAAATAATTTTACGCCGTCCTAACTTTTTAATTCAATGTGGTGCTTAACTTAAATTGCTATTTCCAAAGTAGAAAGTTGTAACATTAAAGTTTTTATGTAATATAATATTTTATTAATCTTGTGAATGAATATCTTTATATATATAATTCTTCTGTGAGTGTGTATGTCACTGAACTCCTCCTAAACGGCTGGACCGATTTTGATGAAATCTTTTGTGTGTGTTCGAGTGCATTCGAGAATGGTTTAGATTCACAATTCGGTCCACTACAAAATGTATTTTTTAATTTTATTAGTAATTTATACATTTGCACAATAAATGACATATTCAATTATTAATAAGTCGTTGCTAGGCAACGTTGTTTTGCGCATGCATACTAAAACATTTCACCGGGAGCAAGTTTATAAAAAAAATTCTATGTGTACAGGACAACGTCTGTCGGGTCCTCTAGTAAATTATAAAGAACTAGCGACTCACCGTCGCTTCGTTTGGGTTCGTCCATAGATTTAAAGCGAGTGTAGCCGCAGGTTCCACAAAATATAATAAATATAACCTACATATCGACGGCGAAGTGCCAATACCTCCTAACTAACATTTTTCGAGAAATTCACTTTTTTATGAATGTTTTGAATTTAAAGGTGCTATTCATATGTTTTAGTAAAATCTCCTAAGCGTATTTTAGTTGCAACAGCATTAAACTAAAATATGGAAATACCTCCTTACTAAACGACGTATATATTATTTCATGGCGTTAAATGTTTTTTTTTTTTCAGATTGTGTAAAATCTTGACTACGTAACTTAGGAGTTATTGGTACTTCGCCGTCGATATGTTACTCAGTGATAATGTAGGTTTTGTCATTGCTAAATATTTTTTGAAATCGGTCCAGTAGTTCTTGAGTTTATTCGTTACATACAAAAGTACACATTTTTGTCGTTTATAATATTATAAGTATATTTATAGATATAGTAGCCAATACACTGTCTAAAACCAACGGTAGAGTTATTAAAAGGGGTGTATTATCTTGTTGAAAACAACATACAAGTATATATTTTGTAACTTTGTTAATTAGAAGTTAATTAAAAGAAACTCATGTGTCTGTATAATTAAAAAGAAAAATGAAATATCAGACAATACGTATTTTCAGTGAAATGGTTGTATTAAATACTTTTTATAGCAAGAATCAGCTTTAACGTTGTTATCATGTAATTTATTATCTTGCAAATGAATGTAGTACTGTGGGTATTAATTAAGATACATGTTAAATTTTTACTGCATTTTCGAATAAGATAACATATGAGTATGAGTATGAGTCATAGGACCTTTTTTCCCATGCTTTGCTCGCTTTGTAAGTGGAGTAGGGCTGAAAAATTTTCTGTCGTAGGTACTGAAGACCTTGCCAAATCCCATCAAAATCAGTTTAAGGGTGAAAAAGGTGAAAATTATATGAGTGCATGTTAGGTGTTAAATGTTTTTTTTTTAAGTATTCGTATTTATTATATTAGTATGGGATCCTATAAGACCTGTAAGACCTGTATTTTTAATAAGTACCTATTTAAAATGATAAAAGTCTTTAAAATAACAAAGCTATAGAAAAAGCTTTGAAAGTTTTTCAATTCACACACAAACACTGAAGTCAAATATGAACAGAAGTATGAGTACGAATATACCTACCCTTTGCTCACTGTAAATTCCTTCATCTGAAAAGTTTGATGAAATCCGAAAACCTATTTCTGATACATCCAAGCAATTTTTGCAATATATAAAAAATAAGTTCACTATTGAATGGGTTAAAGAAACAAATCAGATTTTAAGTAAAACTACCTATTCGAAGTTTTCGCGTGTTTATTTTGATTTTTTTGGTTTCCGACATTTCGAAAGCTTTGCAGCATTCATTATTACAGGGATGACAAGGTCCCTTCCCGCAGGTGAGTCAAATTAATTACCCGAAGAAAACTAAAAAAATATTTTCATTTTACCAAACAAATTACCTTCGCTTTTTTAGGTTCGTCTCTTGATACATTTTTACAGTTAGTGATTCCCATCCAAAATAAAAAGTTTTAAAAGTTTTGATTCCCCAGCTGTTTTTAGGGAGTTATTCCTATATCTTAATGCTTACTTCATATATCTTAATACAGCTAGATTAAGCGTGAGCAAAGTCGAGCGTCGCGCTATAATATAGTTACACCTATACTTAAACCTTCCCCAAGAACCACTCTATCCATTGGTGAAAACAGCATGAAAATCGGTGCAGTAGTTTTTGAGTTTATCGTGAACAGACAGGCAGACAGACGCGGCGAAGGACTACATTACTATTATAGAATATGTGATATTTTTTTTGAGGGACACACCCCCAACATAAAAAGAAACAAAAAAGAAATATCAGTCCAGCCGTTTTGGTGTTTATTTTTAGTCAACCAATCAAATTTGAGGAAAACCATTCAAAACTTCAGTTCCATTTCTGAAGCTAAATCTACAATTTATACGTTCTTACCGTATATTATATTCATATTCATGAAGAAAAAATTCAAGATTTCATGTTGTTATTGTCCCATTTATGCGCAAATATACGTAAAATTGTATAGTAATCATAAACCTACATAACATATGGGTAAATATAATCATATTTTCATTACATATTATATAAATTCTAACTGAGTCGAATCTGTTCATTGAAATTTTTGGAAAAATTTATTGTAGTAGGTAGTAGATAGTATTATGCATATAGAAGTCACAAACAAACAGACAAATATTTAACGAATATAGATAGATATAGTTGTTTGGATAGATTTTAATAAAATTTAGTATAATTATATGACGAACCCGAGGGTGAGTCGCTAGTTTATTATAAGTCGAATATTTAATTTCGATAGAAGATATAGGAATGTGTATCAGTTATTGTTATTTGATAAACAATAAACAGAATATTAATAAAAAATAAACAACGTCTAACCAAATATTTCTCCGATTCGGATATAATTTTATATTAGAGTATTTATCTCGATTTCTGTTTAATATGAAAATATAAGTATCACAATACATTTTTATTAAGAGATTTTTTATGTGTCATGGCTTGTGCGCAATGTCTTTCGAAAAGTTACTAGATGAATTCCTTTATAATTTAAAAAAAAAATTATATATTGTGAGAACTAAATATATAAAGACCAATAGTTTTGGTCAGACTTTTAAGTTAGAATATGTTGGTGAAATAAATCGAGAAAATATTTAAGTTTCATATCTTTAATTAATAATAAAGAAAACTGTGACCAATTCTTTAGAAATGATTTCAGATCAACACCTGAAGAACCGAGGTGGGAGGAAAATATACAAGAACTAGTTGAAACTTCTAAAGTATTGAAGTGGAAAACTGTAGATAGCGATGACGCTGTCGACTCCTACACTATTAGATATTGTCCAGTGAGTAAAACAGTATTGTAATCACTTTAGATATTTTAAGAAATATATTTTATGAAGGAATATTTACTTATGTTATTAAGAACTGCCACCTTTTTTATATAATTTCTACTAACTTAAACTTAACTTGGTCGATTATATGGCAGACACTAAACAGAAAGAATCAATGAATAAACTTGTTCCGACCTCGAACCTAGGACATTCGGGTATGTAGCCGTACATACTAAACCGTGGCAGTTACAAGACACTTTTTTATATCTCGTTAATTAATAGAAAAGTACAAAAATGTAAAACCAAATAAAACAGGATATATTGGATGATAATTAAAAATCTCCACATAAAAATATCCATTAACAATGTAACCACAAGCCTTTTGTTTTCACAATGAATTGAAAACATACAAAAAAATATTTTGTGCTCGAGTTCTTCGATATTTTTAAAATATAATATGTATTATGTGAAAAGTTAGAGCTATGCGTATATATAGTACCCTATTATAGACTTGTCTTTAATCGTATCTGAGTCTGACTTAAAGTGAATGAATTAAATTACTTAAACAATATATGGTAGTAACTAAATGTCTACGTAGTATAAAGCAAAGTCGCTTTCCGCCGTCTGTACGTTCAAATCTTTTAAACCACTCTACGGATTTTAATAAGATTTTCATCAATAGATAGTGATTCAAGAGGAATGTTTATATGTATAATACATGCATATAATAATTTAATTAGTATTAAGCATGTCTGTACTTGCTTAAACCTAATTAAAATTATATTTTAGATGTTAAACGGATTAATAGAAGACGGTAAATGTGAAGAAGAGAGCATTGAACGAACTGATGAGTTTGATCTTAATAAAATGGAGTCAAATACAACTTATTACTTCGAGCTCGTAGCTCATAACTCTTTAGGAAATTCTTCAACAGCACATGTCATAGTTACAATATCAGGTAAATGAAAATCAATATAACCAAATCAGTAAAAAGTTAATTATTAGATTAATATAAAAAAAAATGTAATGAAAATCTCTTTAAAACATACCTATTTATTTTAAAGTTAGTTAATGTGATTAATATATTTTTTAAAAAGTATTTTTTTAATATTTAATATAAAACAATACTATCACTACATATAATAAAACAAAGTCCTCCGCCGCGTCTGTCTGTCTGTTCGCGATAAACTCAAAAACTACTGCACCGATTTTCATGCTGTTTTCACCAATGGATATGGTTGTGGATGGAGTGGTTCTTGAGGAAGGTTTTAGTATACAAACTAGCGGAACCCGCGGCTTCGCTCACGCTAAATCTAGGGTGCCGTAAAACCTGAGCGAGGGTGAATCGCTAGTATATAATAAAATATTATTCACAGTATTGATATTATAATTTCATATAAACAATTATATTCCAGCGGAAGATAAGCCACTATTAGCTGGAGGCGTTATAATTATTATTGCAATAATTGTAGTATTTATTTGCCTTTTCGCCCTCGACTTGTTGTTGCTGCGGAGGAAACAAGGCATCATCGCTAGCTGTTGTATTAAGAAAAAGAACAAAAGAGAAGCAAGTATTAATTCAAGGTAAGTTAAAGTACCTACTGTGATTCTTAATTACGAAATATCTACTTATTATTTTGCTTTGTTTCTTATTTTTTTATATTACAAGTTCAATCCTTTTGTTTAGAGTTTTAATTAATGTAAAGTATATAAAAATAATAATTTATGTTATATATTATTTACTGTCTGTAGCACTACTGTATGATTAATTACATAAGTTTTTTATGATAAAATTTCCTTATATTAAGTGAACTATTTTTCTTTTTGGGAAATAAATATCTTTTAACCTTTAAATATTATAAATTAAGTTTTTTATATAAATAAACTCGCGATATACCTTCGCTTTGCTCGACTGTCTAACAGTATACTATACTGGACTACTCTTGGTCACAGCGCCTATCCGTATACTAAATTTCCTCTAATTCCGTCTAGCTATTTATTTTTAAAGTATTATTTACATATCGACTATATTACTTTTAGGGACAAGAAAGGTCTTTTAAAGGAGAACTCTGATAGAAGCGACTCACAGCGACAGAATGGTCACAGAGAATACGAGTACAATAAAACAACTGGAATCATTACTGGAAAACATTCCGCAGTATAATATAAAAAATAATTTAATTATAAGAAAAAGAATTTGCTGTTTGACAAATAACTTTTTTTTTAATATAAAGGCATTTATACATATTATTACTTCTTATTCATTTAATTTTTCGTCATTATAGTTACAGCTGAATTAACTTCTAATTGTGGATCTAGTGAAAAAAAATGTATACTAATACAATGACTAAATGTGTAAACTGCCTTTATATTTAGTGTTAGTAGTAGTAGTTAGTAATGTATACTAAATACAGTATTATAATAATTTTATACTATAAAATTTTGTATAGTCGACATGTGTGAAATCTAAAATTACAAAGAAAATACCTATACATTTCTCACAGACAATTAAACCTATAAATTGTCTGTACACATTTCTATATATGTAAAGTTTAACAAAAAGAAACTTTTAAAAGCATTCCTATTTGATATATTAATTGCAATATCCATGTTAAAATGATATAACAATATTAAAAAATAAATTCAATAAATGTTATTAGAATTTTCATTGATAAAAGTAAAAAAACGTTAGCTTTTTTATCCTATTAAATAAATGAATCTCTTCATTCTATAGCTGTTCCAATTTAATTTAGTAGTTTAAGCAATATAGTACAAGTTATTGAAAGTGGTCTCAAGAGGAGTATTGTCCGTAGAAGCGTGAAGGATTGTTAGAAAGTAGGATGGTGTTATGCAAAATTAAACATGAAGTAATTAACTAAAAACAAGAAAACAAAGTAAAATTGATTTAAATTTTACTGTTATAATTAATGGGAGTATATTATATATAGAGAATATTATAAATGAATTTCTTTAAAAAGTAAATTTTTTTGTATTTTTACATTTGAATCTTTGCAAAAATTATATTTGTGCATTTATAGGAAATTGTTCATTTTTGTATAACACTCTGTTGAAGTAGAAAGTAAACCTAGTTCTGTAAGTAATATAGTTAGGTATACTTCACGTAGTTATTTTAGTAGTAGGATTTATAAGATAACAGAAAGCTTTCATTTATACAAATATAATGGCTTTGATTCCAGATAAAAGCTTTGGCCTTTCTACGAATTTCTTTTAACGTATCGCTCTTTATATTTATTTTCTTTATGAAATATTTTACCTAACCTGCCCATTTTGTAAGTGATTTATTTGTTGTTGTAGAAATTGAGTCTATTTATGTTATTTAATTTAAACAAATTTTATTATTTAATTTGTAATTTGCGAAAAATATATAATATTTTACTAAATTAATTACTTTTACTTTACTACAATACCTATTATATATTATTGTTAAGTTTTATACAGGAACATTTTCATCTTCCATAGAACATATTTAACGCGAATAAACATTATACGAATCGAGAAACGATCGAATAATATCAGTTATTAAATAGGGGCCAATGATTTGGGCATATTCAATTTGCATAATTATTTTGATTATATGTAATTAAATTTATTTCTTTATTATATTATGTATCTATTTTTAAAAATATGTGTTTTTGTAACCTTTATATACAAACTTACAATGATTGTTATAATATACTTTATAAATGGTTTTTTAATTTCATTTGTATATATAATATGCCGTGCTAGAATTATAATAAAAACAAATATTTTTCAAGTGTTATAATTTAAGACGTATTTATATTTATTATTATCATTATTTAGTTAAAAGATATCTGCTTATTGTTTATATGCCAAAGATTTTATAATAAAAACAATAATTAAAAAAATGTTTTATTATAATAATTCCAAATTTAAAGTAAAAAAATATTAAATTTTATCCTAAAACTATTTGTTGTTATATAAGTGAGAAATTAATATTATATTTTGCTCAGTTGGAAGTTTATAAAAGACCGAAAACTTAACTAAAGTTTACGGTTTATCGTATTTCAATTATATCCGTGATTTCTACTACTCTGTTTACTCTAATGGTCGCAGATGGGTGGGGTCTTGTATTTGAATCCAGAGTCGCGACAAAATTTTCTACTCGCGTTTTCGCGTGCGATATATAGCCTATAGGCTACTCCAATCATCGTATAACTCGAGCGAAGCGAGCTCCGCTTTATAAGCAAATGTCTCATATAATTTTGTATAATTAATAATTATTTAGATTATATAAAAGCGTTGTTCTCCTACAAGTAAACAAAAGTACTTATACGTTTTAATAGCTTGTAGATTCATTACAAACTTCAACCTCGTTTCAAAGTTGATTTTACGCGGTGAATAAAAACGCGAGAGAAAAATTACTTTTTTTTTACATTTCGCTTCACGGAACTGGAAGTTTTAATGCAATTTCAACAAAAGATGAAAATACAGGTATTGTTTTAACTTATCTCTTAGAGACTTTATTGCGCTGTAAACGGCTACTTTTGTGCAATCTAAGAGGCTTGAGGAAGAAAAGCGACATTTTCAACGGTACTGCTAAAGGCAGAATTCACTTATTTAAACTGTATAGTTTATTTTATATTTACTACAAGCACAATATTTATTCTTGGTTAAAAGCCATAATTTATATTTTCAACTGAATGTTAAAATGTTGAAATGTTTTTATCATTGGCATCAGATAACAAAGGTGTAATTGTAACAATTTCAATTAGAATATCTCTTAATTTTTGAACCATTTTCTTTTATAAATTACATTATACATTTGATTAATAACTTATTAAAAAAATATAAATAAATTTATAAATAATTAATTTGTTACTGGTAAAGCCGTTAAGTGATTAATAATCGAATTTTATATTAAAATATTATAAATAAATTTACAAAACTAATACCTAGGTATAGTTATCTAATATAAGAGTAGGCATCTAATATTTTTAAATAGTACCATAGATCTCCTATAACAAATAAAACTGAAAGCTTTCTCCGTTCAGAAGACATTAGCAGCGGTATCAAAGTAACTAAACAACAAACACCAAAATTGTTTTACTGGCACAATTTCTTTGAATAAGTCGTTATTATTTAATGTATCCGTCTATATCGGAAAATCTGATAAATCCTACTTAGAAGGTTATCCTCACAATCTAAATTACTTTTAACTTGAAAAGTTAGACTGACTTCAAAACCATTAAAGTACCTACATATAAGAATTTCTTCACTTCAGGAATGGATTTTTTTCTTAAGGGTTATTAAGAACAGAAGACAGTGGTAGCCCAGTGGTAACGCGGTCGCTTGGATATCCGAGTGATGCGGGTTCAAATCAGGATCTCGCACCTCTGATATTTTCATGTGCGAATCATTTATATCATGATTACCACTTGTCTAAAGGTGAAGGAAAACATCGTGAGGAATCCTGCGTGAAGTCCGCCAACTCGCACTAGGCCAGCGCGGTGGACTATGGCCTGATCCCCCTCGTACTGAGGGAGGCCCGTGTCCAGCAGTGGGACGTTAATAAGGGCTGATGATTATGATGACGATGATGATGTTAAGAACCATCCATAAAGTGTAATGAATAAATTAAAAATATAAGTATAAAATTAATTTAGGTACGACTGCTGAAATTATCAAGTAAAATACAGACAAAGATATACAACCCAATTAAATACTTTTATTTTGAAGTTGGTTTAGAATGTAATAAGGTAGTTCCAGTAAATATGATATTTTATATGTAATAAATTTATAAATTTAATAATAATATAATTTTTTGATCAAAACACTGACCCAGAGCGACGCTTAGTATACCATAACATTTACTATACAAGAAGTTTATTGACATTAAAAATTATAATTAATTGTGTATTTGTTTATATTTTCAATATATCTTATACTAACCTTTCCTACGGCCCGCTCGCGTTTTAAAGGCCGAAAATCAAAAGAAATATTGTTCTTCTGTTTTTGCAACATTTTTCATTGATCTATTGGTATTACTATCCAACTCAAAAAGATTTTTTCAATTTGGACCAGTAGTTCCTGAGATGTTAAAATTGGTTAAATTCAAAAAAGGTACAAAGGTACTTAAGTGAAGTAGGTTGAGAAAATATAAACAAAATAAAAGCTATTGGAAATAGAGAATACACATTTTATTCAGTATCCTTTGTCATGTGGTAACAAACACGCAACAAAGCAATGGAAAATTGATCCTATCTGCATTCTTTGCCACTACAATATGAAATTCGTACCTTATTTTCCACTCGTTGCTATAAAATATATAGTGTTTAGGTTAAGCTGCATATTATAATTATTATTATTAAGTTCTATATATATCTAATTATAATTACTTCGCACAAGATGATGGAAGATTTTTATATAAAACTAGCGTTTAATTTTTCTTTCAAGCAGTCAAAAAATCACGAAAATTGAGCTTCGCTGTTGCAACATAAGGCCAAACATACATACATAGTTTCAATTATGTATATATAATAATAAATATATAAAAAAAAACAATTTATTAATGGGTATGAAACAAATACTATTTTAAAGTAATTTAAAATTCATAATGATATTTTATCAATTATCCGTTTTCGCACGCAAAATTACGGATTAGAGAGAGAACACGTTACGCTTTGAAGTAGGGAAATAAATCAGTCATTTTTAATTAAACATTGGCCATCTGAAGTGTAAAGGATAATTTATGGGAGACACGTTGAGTAATTAGTGCGCACTGTCCTCACTGATGATTTACGACGACAATTTTTATTGCTTTTTGTTTTCTATCATAGCTTCTAATTTTGCATTGTACTATGACAGAGCCTTAATAAGCTCTATTCGTAGTTTGCTGTTCGTGTAGCTAGAAAAAGTTATTATTACGTTCTTTGAGTAGCCTTATATAAATTATACATTTGTTCAAAAATAAGTTAGAATTAGTTAATTAATACCTATATTATGACTAAAATTTTCATAAATCTAGTTAAAATTGAATATAGTGGTAGTGCCATTCTTGTTACCTTCGGGTAACAGCCGAATTGGCCGGCACGCCCCGTATAGTACCACTCTCTGACGGAACACCGGCGTGAAGTGGCAGCTATGCTGTCGTGTTTCGTCCAGTGAGTGAGAGTCCGGGAGGCCCACTCTCCTTCCCTCCTCCCTCTCCCTCCATACATCTTCCCTTCATACTCCGTCTTCGTTCCCCCCTCCCTCTTCCCTTCCCCTTTCCTCCCTCCCTCCCTTTCCTGAAAGGCCGGCAACGCATCTGCAAGCCTGGCTTGCAGATGTCCGTGGGCGGAGGTGATCACTTTCCATCAGGTGAGCATCCTGCCCGTTTCCCCCTTTTTACCATAAAAAAAAGAATATCAAGATATATGTCAGTTATATGTAAGCTAAAATAGCACATTATCCGCTGCCGTACGAGAAAAATTTTTCGGTTACAGGATACGCACATGTTGGTACGATACTATTAAGAGTATTAAGAGAATTGTTGAAAAATCTTTCTTAAGGTGAACGCAGAAATCAGTGTCAATATACATTTAATTCATAAATGTATAACTATGCAAAGGTGAAGAAAAATATATAAAACGAAAAAATAAATATAGGTATGTAGAAAAAGAGAAAACTACACTCGGAACCATTATCGACACCTGCGGCGAGCGGTGTTGCTGTTAAAAAGCCCATAAATCGAGCAAATCGGAACAGCGTGAGCGGTGAGAAGTATCTCTTGCCTTTTAACTTTCGTGCAAATTGAATATGATTTTATTACTATCTTCTTCTGTTTTTAAAACACTAAAACTGGTTTTAGAAATTACTTAATTATTTTTATATTTGCAGAAAAATACATTCGTATAGGTTTTATTTATTTATTTATTTATTTATTTATTTAGATAGGATTACCAACAGTGTTATAAAAGTAATAATGTTTAAAAAATAGTAGTTAAAAAAATAAAGGGTCATCTTTTATACACCAATTAAAGGTAAACACAACATTTGTATGACATAAAATAAAACAAACAAAATATCCTAGTCAATAAAATAAATTAAATTAAATAACTACTTAAAACAAAAACAACAAATTGAAAATAGAAAAATGAAATGAAACTTAATTATGTTTTAAAGAAAAGTGAACTTTTAATTTTTTTTGAATTTAGATAGAGGATCGCCAAATGTTTGTCTATAATTTTGCTTAACATATTATATAAATTACACATTCTTATTATGGGTGAATTGGCTCCAAGATTGGTGCGTACATGAGGATAATTTAAAATTCGATGTATTGGTTGCCTAGGGAATTTAATTGGTACAGAGATAGAAATTTGTGACAGTAGATGGTTGCAGTTTATGGTACCTTTAACAATTTTAAACAATATTGTCAAATCATGAGATATGCGTCTAGTTCGCAGATGATTCATGTTAAAATGTATCAAACGCTGGTCATACGGACACCTGTAGGATATGTCACGGGAATTAAAAGCTAAATAACGAGTAAATGTTCGTTGTATTCGCTCAATACGCTGAGAGTGATTGCTATATATTGGGCTCCAAACGGAAGAAGCATATTCAAGTTGACTACGTACTAACGCGTTAAACAATATAATTTTAGTTTTAGTTTCTTAAATTTCTTTGTGTTTCGTTTCAAAAATCCTAACATCTGCATAGATTTAGTGACAATGTTGTCAATGTGGGAGACAAAGGAAAGTTTTTTATCAATTATCACTCCTAAGTCACGAATTTCATTAACGCACTTTAGAGGACTACCATTTATATTATAAGATGTTATTATGGGATATTTTTTTCTCGTATAAGTAATATAGGAACATTTGTCTACATTTAGAAACATTAGATTGGAATTACACCAAGTAATTATATTGCCTATATCATTTTGTATGAGGGACATATCATGAATGGAATTGATAGTTCGATATATTTTTAAGTCGTCTGCAAATAGAGAAAACTTACAATTATGAATGACCTGAGAAATATCATTAATAAAGATTAAAAAGAGTATTGGACCTAAATGTGAGCCCTGAGGAACGCCAGACTCTGCATAATAGGATTGTGATTCATAACCATCTACAGCTACAATTTGAGATCTTTTATCAAGGTACGAAGTAAGCCATCGTAGCAAGGAGCCATGTATACCAATTGATTCAAGCTTCTGAATAAGAATTTCATGATTGACTTTATCAAAAGCAGATCTGAAATCTGTATACACAGTGTCCACCTGTTTACCTTTATCAACATCATTAATAACATCTGACATAAAGGATAAAAGGTTAGTCTCAGTGGAGCGACCATGTCTGAAGCCATGTTGCTCATTTGAAAGATTAATTTCAGCATGTGATGATAATACAGGACTAACAAGGGACTCAAATAATTTGGAAAAGCAGGACAAAATCGATATAGGTCGATAGTTGGTGACATCACTTTTATCTCCTTTTTTAAAAACTGGTGTTATTCTAGCCTTCTTCCATTCATTTGGAAAATGACCAGTCTTTAATGATAAATTAATTATTAACATGAACGGTAAAGCCAGAACAGATGCACAGCGTTTTATGAAAAGAGGAGGTAAGCCATCAGGTCCTGCACTTTGAAAAACATTCAGTGATTTCATTTTAATTAAAATTTCAGTTTCAGTAAAACTAAGTTTAGATAGTATCCTAATAGAGTAACTAGATTGTAATATGTTATGAGGTAATGAATACTATAATACCTACATGTCGTGCAAGTTTTAATTAAACATTGGCCAGGTGACTACTTACTTCACAGAAGTTATCTATTTTAAAACAAAGCTTTATTTCTAATATTTTTATAATTACGTGTATAGATAAATACATTTGTAGTCTATATTTAAATAACATATCACTGTAATAGAAATTAAATTCAATATTACAACTTTTATGCCTTTCGGAAAGTTGCTTGTTTGGTTATTTATAAGAACGAAAGTGGCTATAAGTAGAAATAATAATATAAAAGTTTTAATAACAATGAGGCAATGAGGCTAGACTACTTTGTACTTCTTAAACGCATCAAAAATATAAAAATTTTAAATACATAATATACATAATACAGACGAAAAACCACTAAAAGACTATATTTGTAACGAGATAGAGGTAATACTAGGAGACTATTATCGACACCTGTGCGGTGAACGTTGAACGGCGTTGAAAAGCCCATAAATTGAACAGATCGCCTTAGCGCGTGAGAAGTACCAGTTGCAGCATCCAAGTGTCTTATTATCTTGCTGATTTTTATTTATATTGCTGGAAATGTTAGATGTCTGTAAATTAAAGTAATGAAAAAAGTATGTAACATACTACAAATCACTTTGAATTAAGAAGTATAGTTTTGAAAAACATTAAAATAATAGTAGTTAAAATGTATGAAATTTCTAAAATAAGGATAGCCTAAGTTAAAGACTTTTTTTTACGTCGTTATTACCATAAAAATTTTCCCTTTAAAAACTCTACAATATTAGAAAAACTCTACATTTTAAAAACTGAAACAATAATATATAATATGAATAAATTACATATGTACATAAATTGGATGATTTAATTATTCTATGTGGCACGTACAGTTCGTGCCATTAGAGTTGCCAGTAGTGAACTAATGCCCCTTACGTGACCTAGCCTAGCCTATATCTGCATTGTGCTTATTTCTAGGAAAAATTCTCTAGGCAGCACTACCATTAAAATCAAGATATAGGAAATAATAAATCTCTTCACTGTTCTCATTCTGTGCATCCAATTTTGCGAATTTTAAAGTTAAACTCAATTCATAGTTGAGGAATATATTTCATTTTGCTTTTATCTCCATTTGTTTTATGATAATAATGTTGAGTAAATGTGTATTGATTAATGTGGACTTAACATGTTTCGAATGTACTTCACCGGAGTATTTCGTATTTGTTTAATTCATTATTCATATTGTTTAACCACGACTATATATTATGTGCCTACGATAATAATGACGACGACGATTTCATTGAGAGCCTAATAAAAAACGCTCCAAATAATGAAGTTATTCAGAAATATAACTTAATTTTACCATTCTACTTATTTTTAACAGAGATCAAATTTCCTTACGAAGTTTCATTTACCGTATTAGCTAGTGGTATTCATGTTTAAAACGATAGACACCTCAGAGTTGCGAAATCGAAGCATTGCCTACCATAATAATCGGCTAGTATTCTTTTTTGTAATATATGTGAATTATATATAGGGCAACCGTAGAAAAAATCTAGTCAAAAATATGAAAATTACACTAAATTTTATAAAATGAAAATATGAAACATTATTTTTTTAATTCATGCTTAAAACAAGTGCTCGTACATCTCATAATCTATTCAACAGCCTGCAAAATAAATATTAACTGAAATGTGCTGAAAAACTGGATACAATTTTAACAGACGTAAATTTACTTGTACGGAGTACGTAAAAAGGTTTACATTCTGCACCCCCTTTCTAGGGGTTGCAAGCTCATGCATAAGATATGTGCTGAAATAATATTTATTTAAATTACCACTCCCTCGGGCAAACCTTCTGCTTGAATATTTGATACGTATCGCTGACAGGCACTTTTACAATTCCAAAGAACATTTTGGATAATTAAACAACAGAGGTAACGTGTTTGCTTTAAACGCCTTATTAATCGTTTACTATTTGTACAAAGCAAATAATCGTTAGATAATCCTGCTTTACTATTTTTTATTTTACTAGTATTTGCTAGCGAATCTGTCTGTAGCTAATTATGCTGTATAAACAAATACACACTTTTAAAACCATTTTTGACTTTGAAACGTATAAATTAGTAAAATTGGTTGGGTTATAAAAATTCAATTTTGCATGTGTTTAGTTTATATAAATAATAAATTTAGACATATAATATACTTGCGACGTTAATAATAATTCTACGTTTATAAAATAATTGGTTTCTGTTCATTCTTCGTTCGTTCAACTCGTAATAAAATCTTTATTTCGTCATTAATTTCAAAATTTAACCTAAACTAAATAAAAATTAAAACAGACTGAATAAAAAGTTCTATGTTTGCAAAAATAACCAAACTTCCTAATTTAAGTAACTATTGTTATCCAGTTTATTTAGGGGTTCCTTATCAAATTTAGCAAAAGACTTGGGAACATTGATTGATCACTATGAAAGCGATCTTGACACACCCCCTGACAAGTTTCAAGGATACCACAGAAACAACCGAAAACAATCATGGATCTTATTCGACTGAATTCATAAAAGTTTATAAGAATTTTAATACGCATTTATCCAATTTATTTATTTAGTAATACTAGATGTGGTTTTTATACAGTGATATCGATTTTCAGGTAGGAATATATTTTTAATTAATCTATTAATACTGCATAGGTATTTCCTGTAAAAGCTATATTCTGTAAGTACCTGGGCACCAGACAGAGCACCTAAATAGTTTTGGCGTTCACGATTATGCCTAGATGGAACATTATGCCAGGTTTGGCCCTTTAAAGGTTTATATTTGAAAAAAGTGGACCCTAATTTTAATAGATTTTTATCATCAAATGCCTACAATTCCAATCCAACTTACAAATTACCTAGGTACATTAAATTCTTAACCAAAATAAACGAAATAGGTAATAACAGTACAGCGCTATTATTAATCAGACGCAATGATAGATTCCACTAACGAATGAATTGTGCACTTATTGGCGAGACAAGAGCGATGATTGGTCCCCATGACCCCACACAATCGATTTAACCACGTGACTCGGAAACTAATGATACGATACCTACACTCTTTTGCAGCGTAGAAAACATTAATAACAAAATTCTTCATAAAAAGGATTATAGGTTTATTAATTTTATAAGTCATATATCTAACAGAAAGGTAGGCTGGGAAGATAATGTAGCTTTTATTAAAGTACTACGAGTATAATTAGAAGGTACCTATTGTTCTCACGGTCCAGTTAGAAGCTTGTGAAGCTGCAACTTAAAAATTATGGACTTAAGTTATGATTATTGGGATTTTTATCACGATATTCTCAGTAAGAACAACGACACTGTAATTGACAGGATAACTACAAAAATGTCTAGGGAATCATGATAGCTGAGTATTTTTGAGCTTCGTCATACCGGATTGTTAATCTACCAAAATATCGTAGATATTACGAGAGTCAAAAAAATGTGATGATGTTCTATACTAATGTAGGAACTTTTGCATCAGACATTCTGGATTTAATCTTATGGTATTTACGAACAAACACCTACCCCAAGTTAAACCGCGACTTATTCGTGTGTAGATCAAAGAGACGTTCTTATATGAACAGGCTTCTACAAAACATTTTCATTTCTGGTTTATAATATAACAAAGATTTCATAAGGTTTCTATATTATTCATATCTGAAGAGGGTTCATAAATAAATTATTATATATACAAGTACTTGTTTGTAAGCCCCCAAGCAATTGTAGCTGGTACGTGACTTGCAAATCAATGTTTTTCATAGTCTTTTTCAAATTTATTTACGCTAATTAAGAAGTTTAAAAAGTTTTATTTGCCATTATCCTGTTTTTTATGACGATAAAATGAAATTTTTTTTTAACATTGTCACACCGTTTTTGGATGTCGTTGGTAAAAAGTATGTGATTAGAGTTTGATTGTTATTGTTGCTTCTCTTTAATATTAATCTATCGAAGATTAACTCGTAGTTTTTACGAAATTAATATTTCAATTGAAGTTAATTACTTATCATGAATTATTTATTCACAACATTTAAGTGTCTTAAGGTAGACTTTTTTACGAACTAGAAAGAATACACATCTATGTGTGATTATTATTTTTGAATGAAACAGCCTGAAATGAAGGTCAAGCTCGTATAAAATTATTTTATAAGAAACTTTGCTGATGTAGCAATAAAAGCCTTCATTTCATCATATGATGAAATAAATAAATATTTAAGTAGATTAGTTAGTTTATACTTGTTAAAATATGATTTCTTGAGTTATAGATTCATTTAGGTACTTTAATTATTGTATTAAATTTGCATATTATACAGATAAAGTGAAGGCTACATAACAAAATTTCAATTTCACCGAGCCATTAAGCAAATTTATTATGTGACGAAGCGACCCGTAAGCAAATCTAAATTTCGTAGGTTAGATACGTGATTTGTTTAACGAGCGTGTGAGCTTTCGTGTACCTGCGAGGATTTACCAAGAGTTATTATAAATTAAGTACTAAGTAATTATAACAACTTTTTATCTGATTTATATCTATATCTATAACAAATTGATGATTAGATTGAAGACAGATTGATTAAATTATACAGTTTACTTAAAATGAGAAAACCCTGCCTTTACTTATTATTTGAGAATACTAGTCACTTTCTTTTTGTATGTGTTTGTTCAGACACTGTATTTGTATATTGAAACTATAACCTTCAAGGTTTTAATGTTGTTGTCTAACGTCTGAAGTGCAATAGAGTGAACTTCCTTTTCTACTAAAAATTAAATGACCACTATGTTAATATACTAATCTTTTTATTACTATAAAAATATGTAGTTTAAAAGTGACCTGTATTTTTTAATAAGCTACATACTCCTACTTAGACAACAAAGTTGAGAAAGGATTGCAAGCAATATTGGATAAGTTTGTAGAGATCATTTCACTGGATATGTTATAAAGCGTCCCACTTTCATCTTGCACAAACTAAATGCTTTCATTTTATGTTCGCAGCTTCGATAGAAAAGCTTAGCTTTAACAAACTTTAAGCTTTTCCCAGAAGGTATTAACTAGATGTTAGGTTATTAGTTAGTCATATACTAAGAAAATCAATAATAATCTTGTGAAATGGTATTATACAGTTAACGATAGAGATTTGTGATCTTCACTAAATGTTTTTGTCAAAAATAATATCAACGAAATTTAATAATATAAGGAGATGTGGCATAACACTTCCATAGATTTGTTATTTGTTAAAGGCAAATATGTAATGAAACTATTTTTTTTCTGACTTTATCGCGGTATTATCAGAGTATAAAAGATTGACTTTTATCTGAATGTGAATCTGAAAATTCATGGGCTGTTCAAATACCAATTTATAGCGAACGGTTTGGTTCAGAAGAAGTATATTTTTTTTATTTTCGACTTGAATAATCTTCAATTCTTAACTAAAACAAGACATTAGAATTAAAGTTTTAATATTATTTATTACCTCCCACTTGTCTTGCGATAAAGAAAAACATGTTTAAACACGTCTGAAAAGAACGTAGCAAGTTTACAAAAGACATTTGATGGACTATGGCCTGAACTCCCTCTAGACGTAGGTTTAAACGTACCTCTAGAGTCTAGACGTACGTTTAAACCTACGGGTACATTAAAAATGATGTTACAAAAATTTATAAATTATTTTTTGTAGAATATCCAATGTTCTGAACTTTAGATTCAATTATGTAATAGATTTCAAATAGCAATAGGTATTGGATTTCATTTAGGAAAATATGAAAAAAAAACCGATCTATAAAGAAAAAATATAAAAAATAATAATATACCAAATTAATCCAATTAGTGAAATTCATATATAACACAATTGATGGAAGTATGTATAAAAGTAAGCACTTACAATCAAATGACCGATTTCAAACAATATTGGATAAGTTTGAAGAGTTCGCCCCAATTCCACAAAATTAGAACGACCCACAATTTTTTATTATTTCGCTTTTGTTGTAAAGCGTTGTTGAAACTTGTATACGTGAAATGAGTATTCGTAATTTGGAAGTTTTTTTATTAATTTTATTCGTGAATGGAATCTTAATACTTATTGTATTGTGGTAAAATAAATTGAGCGGATATTACATGATTTCTAAAACTGTCTCGTTTCACCTTTGCAGAATCCGAGGTCCAAGGTTCGATTCCCACCATATTTATATGATTTATACCTTAAAAATGTTCAGTAGAAGCTCGCACTAGGGTGTGTAGTTTTGCAGCTTTTGCGCTTCGTATGCTTCTTCTAGTATATTCGTCCAGAGCGGAACGAATTTCTTTAAATAACTAATACTACTTAATAATAGCCTTCAAGTAAAATGGCTGAACTTCGAGTAAATGGACGAAGGGTAATGGTGATTTCGTTTAGTCAAAAATTTTAACATTAAGAAAGTTCAAAATCAAACTAGTTTGTGTCATATTTAAAAATAATTAATAATTAATAGTTAATTAATATTATTAATAGTTATTTAATAGAATTTAAATTAAGAATTATATTTTAAAACTAGCAAACCCGGACCGCATCGATGGGCGTAAGTTAAAATAAATTAAACAGTTTTTATAATTATTAACTAATAAAATAAACTTAGCCTAAGTTACTTCTTATAACATTAGCTGTCTGCGAGTTAGAATCTCGTCAAAATTGGTCCAGCTATTTTAAAGATACAAACAGACAGACAGTTAGACCAAAATTTTAAAAATTGAATTTTCATGTAAATTCCGCATATACCATCATATTATGCATTTAGTAAAAAGCTGTTAATTTGAAATTAAAAACAGACTTCAATTTTATTTATATATGTATTGATTTTTAATTACCGCAGGCGTCGCTATATAAATTAAAAAAAAACTGATTATGAGTTAAAGTTCCTTACTCTACTAAATGGCGCTGTAATCGTTGCAGACAGTAACGTTAACTAGATGGCGCTGTATCATTAGACGCGATTCCTATATCGCGCTGGCAAGATTATCTTGCAAATAATGACACTGGCGAGAAGCGCAATTTTGGATAAGACCTTACTTCATAGGATCATTTCTATAGTAAGCTCTTCACGAGATCCACACACCAGGTGTGATCGAGCCAGCCGCGAGGATGAGACGTGGCGCGGCGTCCTGAGCGTGAGGCGGGCGCGGCTTCGGCCGACAGCCCTCGATGATCGTTCACTCTCCGTTTCGGCGGAGAGCGGGGGGCGTCGTCGCTGTCTGAGCGGGCTTAACTTTGAAACCCTTTTGTATATTATACTAGCTGATACCCGCGACTTCGTTCGCGCGTTGCTTGAAATATTAACGAAGTTTTCCGCATGCGCGCTACGCCGCTTGTCCCACTACTCCGCAAGAAGGAAACATACATCACTGAACACGCAGTGCATATACTTACAAATCGTTGTTTCTTGAAACTTTAATAAACTTTTTATTAAATGAAGATATCGCAATCATTTTTTTGATAAGGGCCAAGTGTCTAAGAAATAAAACTTAGAAAGTTTCATTGAAATCTATCCAGTAGTTTTTCCGTGATGCGCGCACAACTGCAGACCTCTATCATTTTATTTATATAGATTATATCTATAACATTATTAGAAAACTGAAGTTTCCGTTAAGTTTTTTGAAACCCTTTATATCATTCTAAAATATAATATATATAATATTATAAAACTGAACAGTTTGTTAGTTGTTTCATCATTAATATTTGTTTAGTTGAATCTCAGGAACTTCCGGTCCGAATTGAAAAATTATTTGTATTGGATAAGTCCGTTTATCGATGAAATCTATGGGCTATATTAGATTACGCTACGACTGTGAAAAATGTTGCAAAAACGAGAAAAAAATATTCTTTGTATTTGGTTTTCCAGTCTTTTAGAACGCGAGCGAAGCCGCGGGAAAGGCTTGTTATTAAGGCAACCCTGGCTGGCCTGAGACTTTGGGTATAAGTTAGAAAAATTATATGGTTTTAATTGTCATATTATATGTTACTCCGTACAACATTAGCTATTTGCGAGTGAAAGTCCTATCAAAATCGGTCCAGCCGTTTCAGATATTAGCCGGAAAGGACATACAAAAATTGAATTTTTAATGTAGATTTAAGTAAGTGAAAGGACATTTAGTGAAAAGCTGATAATTTGAAATTAAAAATAGACCCTTCAATTTTGTTTACATGTATAGATAATGAAATAATATAGAACATGATTGAATATCAGTATATAAGAAGACTTATAAGCTATTGCTTATTAATCTTTTCTTCTCGTCTTTAGACGCATAAGAAATTCAATATATTCGAAAAGTACAATAAGTTATTGTCTCATTTTAACATTTCAGTACAGTTCTGTTTAATTAATGTATGAACATAAATTAATAGTAAAATGCCTTTAACAAAATTTTGCTTCTATTAAAATTATGTAAGCGTTGGGTCACTTTTGCATTAATTGCTTTAAATAAAAAACGTACTTTGTTTTATATATTATGTATTATTACCGCAATATCTACATTAGCTGTAATATGTATTTATAAAATTATATATATAGAAATCTATAAAATCACAAATGAGGTTATATCCGTCTTCCTGCGCCGTTAGGCTTTCGATGTAAACATATGAAAAATTTTAAAAAATCTTAAATTAAAAGTACAATATCAATTCATTTAATACTTAAAATTACATAATAAATGAAATTACAAATGATAGATTTGATTGAAATAGATTTTAGTTAATTTGAGATGACGTTTTGCATATTGCAATGTAGTACGATTTACACTAAATTACCTATTGAATTTAATAATTTCATATAAATTATGAGTTTTTTGGCTTATTATTGCTACGTTACTATATCTAATAAGAACTGTGTGACCAATGACAGTGATACAAAAACTAAAAACCTTTCTATGTGCAATAAATTTTCTTTTTTAATTTTCATATAAAATTTCAAATATTTCAGCCGCTTAATACTTTATTATTGTGACAATAATTTTGTGACACTACGAAAAAAATACTTTGTGTTGATTTTAATACAGTTACTTTCAAGGGTCATTAAATGTATCACTGTCATTTATTTCTTTTAACAAACATTCCAAGAGACATTACGTTTTTTTAATAAAACCGTTTTCAATTACACACTATCACTAGAAATAAACATAGGAACAGCTGACCATTTTAAAATAATAATGACAAATGTCAAAATATTCTTTTTAATGGCATTCGATATTTCTAAACTATGCATATGCTAACTGTTCCGAAAAATGTTTTCTCACACGTTTGTCAAACATAAGTACAAATTCTAGCTTTACAGAACATTTAGACCGACATATATTTGAGCTTTTTGTTAGATTTAAAATTAATATTATGCATAAGTTAAAGCTAGGAAGTCTTTAAAAATAATTTGAAAATAGAATGTAGAAGCCTGATTTAAACTTAAATATATTGTGAGTACATTTGAAATAAAAATATTTTCTAACATTTTGTTCGTTTGCAATAAATAATCAATAAATAATATCAACATTTTTGTTAGCAGTTATCTACAATGAAACATTAGTTCCTTTCCATAATATATATACTAAAATTAAAACAAAACAACTTTGACATGAGACAGATATTGCTTTCACTAAAACTTACATATTATCGGAATGTCCCGAACATTGTTAAGTAAAATACTACTCATATTCATTTAAAAGACAACATACCTACATATTAGGCCACATGAAATTTAAATATACAACTACAGTTCTCGAGATGTAAGGTCAGCTTTGCATTTGTGTGAGATGGCCAGAACAATATAATTCAAAAAATAATAATAATCAGTGTCGGACCACGTCATAATATTAAGCTAATATGCATGTATTGCTAGTTTTAAGTTAAAAATTTGTAAAACGCCAAAGTAATTAAAAATTACAGAAGAAAATTAAATAAACAAAAATCAGGGGCGCCTAACGCCTGTAGATGTGTGCATTCATTTAAAAAAAAAAGTAGCCAGCCATCAAAAACCAGTTAAAACGGGTTCTAACTACACCACAAGACGTACCTTTGTTCACTGCACTCACAAAAATGCATAGCTGAGAACTGTAAATAGTCGTACTATTTTTTAAAAGCTGAAGTAAACTTCACTTGTTTGTTTTAAGCATAATAAAGATCAAAACAGACAAATGATAGAATCAGTATAATATACATCTAAGCGTTAATAATTTTAATTATGAAAAAATTGCCACTATTGACATAATGTGGTAATAAAATATAGATATAAAAAATCTTTACATAATGCTGGGTGCAATGACTGATACTATTCAGATATCAGCTATCTTTTGAACCGAACAGACGTAAAGTAATTACAATAATAAATATATATTTATACACAAAAATTGTGCTATAATAATAGAAAACAATAGTTTAACTCATCATGTAATAAAAAATAATTTAATACAATAATATTAAAAATATATGTTGAAAAAATCCCTGGTACCAAAAAATGGGTACTATTTTTTATGCAAAGTACAAAAACATGAGTCTACAAAGTAATTCATTTCTTTTTGTAATGTTGGAAAAAATATTAGAAAAAAAAGCAACGTATGTTAATAATTTCTTAGATTTACGAGAACATTTTATAATTTAAATAAAACATATTTCGGATTTATATCGAATATATTTAGATTTTTAAATCTCGACGTTTATAAATGCTTTACAGCAATCATGGTCACGGGAGAGACGTCAGGAACCAAAAATCAAAAAAAATCCGTAAAAAAATCCGAAAAGATAGTTTTATTTATAAACCGTTATTTTATCATAAAATTAGATATTGTTCTTTCTTACAAAACAATATGAGTATTTCGTAGTTGAAAGTAAAATAGTTGAAAATTTCGAGCATATTTTGTTCGGATAGATTTTTAAATTATAATAATACTGAAATAAGGAAATAAAGACGAAATATTATGCGAGTATTTGTGATAAACGTATTATAACGTAATAAAAGAGCCTATTATTGCACTGGTAAAACAAGTCAAAAAATAATAAATAATATTTTAAAATACCTAATTAGATCTAGTTAAGACTTAATATTAAAAATATTTTTGTAAAGGATATTAAGTTATGGAATAGGGACTTAAAGAAAGACTTGTTGCCATTTTCCGTGACTTCGAATGTTTTAAGAAATGTTTTATTTTCAAAAGCGTTTTTGCTGTTGAATCAAACTTGATTTATAAACATACATAATAATTCATAAGAAATATATATAATTTTAACCAGAATATAAAATAAAATATCTTTAGATCAATAAAAAAACTTTTTAAATTCGAAAAAAGTCACGGGAAACGATCAGTACTAAATATTAAATACTACGTAAATACTATAAAGTAGGGCTAAAACTACGTGATATTAGATCTTAAGTAACGTTTAAAAATTTTATGTTCTGTAGAATTTACCTTCTGAGTATACATTGTTTTAAGAGTATTAATCAAAATAATCTCTTAAAAAAGAAATATATTACACCATTTTTTCATATGGCAATAAAATGTCTTAATAAAACACGACACGACACGACATTTTTTTCAACCACGACACGATTTTTTTTTAATTTAGATTAATTATTGCCAGTTTATTACAGTAAACATACACAGTACTAATTATTTTATATAGTTAATATCAACTGATAATTCTTTATTATGAAGCGTTCGACGCTTAAAGTACTATTATAGTACGTCAAAAACACTTCAATTATATTTTTACTGAGCATATTAAAATGTTCAAATTACAAGTTTAACCTTTTTTTAGAATTATACTTTTAAAGCCATTTTTGAATACAATTCTGTATCAAAACGACAAGTTTAGTACCCAAAAGAATACTATTAAATAATCAGACTTCAATATGATCGTCGGGTATTGGCGGGTGTTTTAGTTTCTTAGGGTTGAGTATGGATGGTTTTTGAGTGCGTGTGTGCCATACATACACCTTCGTACAGTTTTCTGCTAACGGCTCCAGCTCATCTTTTGTTGTGACGTACTTTAATATTTCACTTTCCTGTAATGAAAATAATAACAAATGTAAAATATATTAAAACTTGACTTACTTTGCAGTAAGAGCGTTAAAAAGAGTAGCAATACACAAAAAATGGAATTTATCTAAGACATTCAATTCAACATAATATTTATAGGTATATGACGTATACGTACCTACTAATATATAGTATATTTTTTACATTTTTAAAATTATTTAAAATGTTATTCATACAATTTTCCGTTATGATTACAAACTTAGTACCAAAAAGTGTATTGTTAATTTATTTTACCCAAAATTTTTATCATATTTTACCATATTATCCTATTGAATTTACTACAACAATATTTAACTATCTAAATAAAGTGAGTAATTCGTGTTGAGTGGGTGAGTGACCTTGCGCTTTTATATATTTAGATTTAGATCGTCGAATTATACACAGTGCTAGCGGACCCGATAGACGTAATGTCCTGTACACATTGAAAATTTTAATTAACTATTGCTCCCCGTAAAATGTTTTGGTACGCATGCGCAAAACAACTTTGGCCTAGCAACTACTTATTTAAAATAACTAATTAATTTAAAAAAAATACATTTTGTAGCGAACCGAATTGTGAATCTAAACCATTCTCGAATCCACTCGAACACACACAAAACACTGCATCAAAACCAGTCCAGCCGTTTAGGGAGAGTTAAATTAAATACACACGCACAGAAGTGTTTTATATTATATAAAAAAGATAAAACATATTTCTCAAAATTAAATATAAAACACAATAAGTACCTACTCTATATAGCTCATTAAGCAATTTGGGCCATTATTTTTAAAAGAATACAAAAATGAAGAGGAAATGAACGATATGAGAGAATATGTGAGAAAGTATGATAAGTAATAAAGCGAAGTACGTCGATAAAAAGCAATTCAGATAAGTACTTACTTATCTGACTGTTATGCTATAAATATAAGCTCTCCTAAAGAATAATACTTAGATTTGTTTTATTTATTGCAGTAATAAAAAACTCTCGCATCTCAATAACTATGTCTTTGAAGAAAACTCACCAATAAAAACTTGCACACTTGTAAATTAGTATAAGGTATATAAACCAAAACTGTCTAAACAAAACTTTTTAACGTCCCACTGCTGGCCATGGGCCTCCCTCAGTACGAGGGGATCAGGCCACCTGTTTTCCTTCACCGTTAGACAAGTGGTAATCATGATATAAATGATTCGCACATGAAAATATCAGAGGTGCGAGACCCGGATTTTGTATTCATAACTATGAAATTACCTGAAATCCGGATTGAACACTTCTAGAAAATTTCGCATCTTGATGTTCCAAAAACAGCGTTGCATTTATCGCAAAACCAGCCATATCTATGGGGAAAGGTCTGAAAGGCTTCCAAACTGCATTGTAGCCTGACACCTTGCCATTAGTCACTAGAGGCATCTCGACTCGCATTCCACCAACTATACCCACGGGCCATACACCGACTTTGTTGATTTTCCGCATCTGTAAAATATTGTTTTCCTTATTTTATTGATTAATTTCCTTTACCAATTATAGAGAGATATTGAATAATCTCACAAGTAATGGTTGGTTAATCTCTTAAAAGTAAACATAAATGAACAATGGCTGTTTTCTGCTATTACTAAATCTATGCAAATATCATTCAGTCATGATCATGATTCAATAGAAAACATGTCTGCTATAAGTTATCTTTATGTAGAATTCTGTAGTAGTTTAGTTTTACAATATTATTGTACATATATATTCCATTGTTATTGTAATGAAATATAATAAAAAAGGTATAAAATATAAGAAAAAATAATTTAAAATATTGCTATCATTTACTATATTTCATTTGAATTTTTTCAGTGGTCCAGAACAGACAGAAGAAATCTTTGCAATTAAAAATTCAATTAAAATTTTATTATACATATAAATATTGATAAATAGCTATTTCATAATGAACATTGTAATTTCATATAAAGTTATATATATACAATACAACTGGAATAAAATATTAGTATGTTTCCTGAAGTTATACAGATATTATCTAACTTCAAACATATTTTTATAAATTCATATATTTGGACAATATTCTTGCATATTATTTACAAATCATGAATATTGAGTTTATAATATTGAGTTCCACGGTAAGGTACGAGCCTTGTGTTATGGATACTAGATGGTTGATATACTACACATATATAAGTTTAAATACATACATATTATAAATATAAACATCCATGACTGGAGTACAAACATTCGTGCTCAACAAATCTATGCCCCCAGCGGGACTCGAACCCGCGACCGCTTGGCAGCAAGTAGGGTCACTACAAACTGCGCCACGCGCGTCGTCATATGATATTGTTACCACAGTACAAATAAAATGTTAAACATAAACATACAATTTGTATACTATTTATAAAACCATTCATTTTGTTTACATAAACATTCTAGTGTGATTTAAACACCATCATGTTTAATAAAACAATAATAATATAACTCTCATGAACATAGCTTATATAAAGCAAGAAATACCTACCTACACATCATAATAAAATAAAACAATAACTTAAAAAAACTAAACATTAAATATTTTTTAAAAACAATAACTGTAACATATTGTATATATTGAATATGACCCGGAAACAATATCTGTGACAATATCACAAGAAAATTACAGGACAGATTTTAATGAATTTTGGTATAAATATAGCTGGTTATCCAGGTACATGGGATACTTTTATTTGTACATATAAGAAAATTTCTGAAAAATCTATACTAACTGCTATATTATTATGGAATATAATGTCAGGCAGGCCTGTTTTAACCCGAGGTAAAAACTTACCCGAGTTAACATCATAATTACCGTTTTCAACATATTTAATGTGTTTTATAGAAATAACCTGAAAAAGTAGTGTTTACAGAAAATATTATACTTATACTAGACTACTTGGTTATAAAAAGTTTTATGTAGGCTAAGAGTAATATTTCATTTACCTCATACAGAATACAGCAGTACTGATAATGTAACTTTATCTGTCATACCTATAGTAGGTATATTAATTGTGACGTCAACTACTATTATTTAATATGGTATATTATAAATTTATTTGTAGCTATACTTAACACATAACATAGGCCTACACTTAAAATGGGAACCAAATGTCTGGATTTGTTTCTTTTAAGAGATAATATTTTGTACTATACAATTACCTATGTCGGAAATATATGGATTTAATCTAGTAAGATAGGTTGGTACTAAGATAGGTGGATCTAATCTTTAAGTGGGCAGTCTTTTTGGATTTTTGCGCGGATTTATTTTTATTTTTAGCACTCGATATTTGGTTTTTAGGACTTTTAGAGAAAATAAGAAATTCTTAATATTCTACCAAATAATAATATCTATATATACCTATATGTATTTAGCTATATACTTAATATTATAAAGCTGAAGAGTTTGTTTGTTGGGTTGAACGCTTAGCGCGTTAGGAACTACTGTTTCGAATTGAAAAATTCTTTTTGTGTTAGATAGGCCGGTTTTAGAGGAAGGCTATTACATCACGCTACGACCAATATGAGCGAAGTATCAACGAAAAATGTGACAGAAACAAAAAAAAATATTTCTTTTGAGAGCTTCCGTCGCGTATTAATACTGCGTCAACGGTTTAAGTTATGCAGACATCATGTACGACAGAAAGGTTTTAAAAAAAGTCAGCGATAGTATATGATATGATTTGAATTAGAGAAGCCACGGGAAAGGCTAGTAAAGTATATAAATATAAAACTATACATATGTAATAATAATGTTCTCCGACCAATTTCGGCCATGGCGGCCAATCTCATTGAGACTGGCCAACTGCGCAGGAGATATTATAGTGCACAAGTGTACGCGTAGACACAAGTGCACTCTTTGTTCCTATCACTCTCATACTCTGGTGAGACAACTGTTCTACACAACCCGTGAGACCTAAGAACTTGGCCCGACCCGGGACTCAAACCCAGGACTTCTCGATGTATGACCATACATGCTAGCCATTGCACCACCGATATAAAGCTAATAAGCGACAAGGCTTAAATGATGCTGTGATCAGCTCTAAGTTACTTAAGTTAGAATATATTACAAAAACAAGACAATATTAAAATAAAAAGCATACCTCATCAAAAACTTTCAAAGAATATGTATTATCATCATCCATGAAATAAACAACTCCTCTCTTATCCTCGATTTGCTTCAAGTGTTGTCGGAGCCAGTCTAAAGCGACATTTCTTTGTTCAACTCCACTTGCCTAAAAAAATTGTTATATTTTATCTATAAACTTAATGTTGGTACTTAATTAAAAAAAAAAGATATTAAGTAAAAATATATCTGGCAACACTATTTTTTACTTTAGCAAATTTTTAACATGTTATGTTAGAAGATTGAAGAAGACTAGATGTTCTTAATATCCCATGAGTATGAATAATAGTTACACATTGTACATATTAAATATATTATGTTATTCAATGTCAACAATAAGCGAAACTGGAAAAGTAATTATGGTTTATTGAAGAATAAAAATATTAAATTCTTTATATTTACTGACTTTTTTTGTTTATAAAAGTAGCAGTGCATTACTTAATTATTACAAATAAATTAAAAAATGAAGCAAGACAGAAGATGGTTTCAACCGATACCAAATTAATTGAATACATACAAATTACATAATTTTATAATTGTTATGCATGTCACACAAACTGTTAATTTAAAAACACAAAAATATTTTGAACATACACAATACCAAGTAGTAGTAAATAACTTTGTTTTAAAAACACAAATATTGATATCCAATACCTGAAATTTTATAATAAGAATATAACAATTTAATATGAGCATTGAGCGTGATATCATTTTAACTAATTTTTATACTAAATAGTTTAAAAATAATTATAAGAAACAACTTAAAAAAATTTAGAAAATATGAATTAATAAAAACTTAAGAGTCAAATAAATACTTACCGTTAAATGCTTTGATTTGTGTGTTTTTATATTGAGATGAGTGTAGTCCAATGTTGACTCTTTGAGTAAATTTTCAACTAATTTAGTCTTAGTTTCTGAGTCTTCTATTACAATCCAATGAAAATTTTTCACAAGCATTAATGTTTGTGATAATCTGTAAGAATTTAAGTTAAATAATTAAAAAGGAACCTGTAATAATTATTAATCAATTTCAAAAACACATTCTATTACATAATATGGTAGAGTATAAATAGCTATAATAAGTTTAATAAAATTAAAATAAACCTTCCGTTTTATTTCAATAATCGGTTGGCGTTTCTAAATTATTTACTAATTACTTTAAAATCAGACATGAGCTTTAGATTTGCTTTTGCCAAATTGGAAGCCAAACAAGTGTAGTAATATGAACAATATAACCAAGGGCAATACGATCACGACAAAATGAATCTTACCTTGTGAGATCGGCCTTTTGAGCAAGTCTTGCGTATGTCGGAGTTATCCCGTATATCGTTGGATGATAAGTTTGTTGAATTTCCGGCGAAACTAGACATTGAAATGTTGGTCGGCTATTAAAAATAAATAACACTACGAAAATCAACATTCCGACTGCTATATATTGCTTTTTAATATTAACAAAACGCATTTTATTATCACTGGGGCAGCGTCAATACAAGATTTACGTGAGCACAGCACACGTCCGCGTCTGCTGTTTTAATAAGTTTTGACTCACAACATTATTTTATAATTGCTTCGTGAACTCATCCATACCGACAGGGACCGGTAACACCGATATTCTTTAAACTACGAATATATTTTTATGTCGGAAGTCCGATGGAATAAAAGCGAGTATACGAAATACTTTCATCTATGCTACCGCTACCGACGCTTCATGAATCTTGAAAGTTGAAACTTCAAACTCGAAAGCTGACAAATGACATTGACAGTTGCTTGATATAGACTAGCTTAGGTCCAAGTCAAAATATTGCCATTTTATTACATAACACTTCATTTTAAGTTAAATAGGCGAAATACAAAATTCGAAAAGCTGTTTCATATATAATATTATGTATTATAACAATAATAATTTAAATACTAAAATCCTAAACTGACTCAAATATGATAGTAGCAGTATAATAATAGTTTTATAAGTTTACTCTAGATGGCACTGTACTACAATGAGTATAAAACACGGTCACTATAAAATATCTTAAAATTTTGATTTTAAATACCTATAAGTTAGAACAAATATTCAACATAATGTTTGTTTGAACTAAATAATATACCTAGTTCTTTACTTTTTATGGATCATTAATAAAATATTATTGATTATTGTATTAAATGCTACTTAGCACATAGACATTTGAGCACCGTCATCAACGATTTCTACTCAACTTAGATTTCTACTCTACGTAGGCGGGTAGTTTTAATATAATTTTGCACAAGCTAGCATTAGCAATGATAAAACCTAATTAACTTTATATTTTCTTACCTATTCTATAAAATATTGACTTTTAGTTTAGTTTTAGACTTGTTAAAGTAAAAGTATTTTTATGCATGCATATAAGTCACAGACAATTAAACCTCAAGACGACGCTTTACTGGGCATATGCTTTAGTTAAGATTTGGTACTGACAGTTCATAACAGCCGTCCCCGCCCCTTTACGTTCCCTCAGTCCGCCGCCGAGAGTCATAGCAATAACATGGTCCGAATTACAATTATAATGCCGTATTGTTCAGTGAAATGGTGTGGGAAGCGTAGTAATACATCTAATCTCGCAAAAGATGGTATTACATTTCACAGGTAAGTCTAATAAAAAATAATTACCCAAAAATAAAATATTAAAAGAGCTCGCGTTGATAGTTTATTGACAGCTCACGCCCATGAAGTTTCGTATTTAATGGTTAACCGTTAAAATATAATGTCATACAAATAATCTTGTACTTCATGGACGGGTACCGCCTCCTACTATTGATGTGCCACGGCACAACATAACGATTATTACGATTGTGCCACAGATTACAAATAATCGATAGAAATAAATGTTAATCATCCATCCATCTGCGTCTGGAAATTGCATACCGCTGGAAAATATTTTAATTTTAAATTGTTCATCTGCTATTGATAGAATAAACATATTATCAACTTCAAGGAATGAAACCATTGATAAAAACTTTCAACCAGAAAACGATGACAATTATTTTGTTCAAGCGTTACAATATATTACTTTGTCTCTTTTTTCAGAAAATATAATTGAATACATTGCCGGATCTGTTGCTAATTCATTAATAAAAAAAAATGTAATAAGTGTGTATCAGCATTAACCACTTGATCCCCGCTGGTACCAATGTGTACCACTTCCGGCGTTACCGTAGATCCCCGCTGGTACCTATGTGTACCGCTACACCCTCTACGCTTTTATTACTTATTATACCACGAAATCGCTTTATTTTTTTCTAAACGAGTAATAAACCGAAACTTAAAAAGTTTTTTAACCCATATATCAAAACAAAATGTTAATCGAATACCGACAATATTAAAAACTATTGCGTCAAAAGTTGACAAAATTTCAAGTAAAGAGCGCGCGACTCCCTATTGGTTTAGTGTAATTTAAAAATTGAAAACAAGTGAATTTGTACCGTAAACGCATGAATAATAATTGTTAATATTCGTTGCTACTATTGATGTACTAATAAATGTATAATAACGTTATAATGTTGGTTTTTTGATTAAATAAATTTTGCTGTATTGAAATTTGTAAATAAAGTCGCCATTAATTTACAAGAATTTGGACGATTACTGAATGTTTTGATGTCTGACAAAGTCATATCATTGTAGAAAAACAAATATAATTTCATATTTTCGGTTTTTTGTAGCATATTTCAATAGTTTTATATTATAAAATGTGTTTATTTACAAATAATTATAATATCAGCCTATACGCTGTCAAATGTGACATATTAGACTGTTGTCAAATTTGGCTAGGCATTGACACATCGATATATTATGCTATCGATGATATCGACATTTTAATACGAATGTTTATAGAAAAAGTAAGTATGTGTTATGTTTGTTCTAGAACAAAATGTTACATAAATTTTAAATACTCTTATGTATTATAAATTAAATATAAATATAAGCATAACATATTATATTATTATAATAGCAATAAAAGACGTTCTAAAATAAAATAAATTTTCCCTGACGATCTCGGGAGTATATAGTTGCTTGAAAGAGTTATCTTGTATTGTACACGTATATACCTAGATGAATTTGTCCGTAGATACGTTTTGATGATTTCCATACAAAATAAACAGTTTTATACTTTTATTATTCAGGTATTAACGTTTAGTATTTCCCTAGTTTTTTTATAGATAAACCACGACTTATACTTCCCCAACAAACCAAAATAAAATAAAGAAGAGGATTAATATCATGATACCAACAAATATACTTTTTCTGATACATATTTTAGTAAATAATTTCATCAAAATCCGATTATAATATATTTTTTTGTAAATTAAATTAAATAATTATTTTATGAATTAGTTCTGTAGTTTTGGAACCTAATATTATATTGTATATAAATTCTTTTATTGTAAATTTATTACTACTTCGAATACTGAATAATAAATAGACAATCATCTAGAGTAAATTATTCTTTGTCTACCTATAGGATAAATACTTTATTAAAAAAATGAGATCAGAAATTTTTTGATTTTTTTTTAGTCAAATTACGAAGTTACTATTTTTTTTTTGTCATCAATTTTAGTCATCAAAAACCATAAGAACTACATTATTGAATTGCAAAATAAAATTATTATAATATAGTCAGTATAAATATTTATTATATTATATAAATTATATTTTTAACTAAACTTTTTATTCAAAACTTGCCTCTAATAGTTTAGTTTTAGCAAGAATTATAACAAGCAAGTTATTTAGCAATTATTTGGCAAGTTAGGTAAGTAGTTTTTGAGCGTTTGCAATAAAAAACTTATATGCACAATTTTAAAGTAACACTTTTGTCATAAAAATTATAATAATTACTTTTACTTACATATTAAAATAAAATACAATAATATATACCATAAATTACATTATGAGTATTACGAAATATTAAACATGAGACCCAGAATTTTTATTATTGCATTTGAGACATTTTTTCAAATTTTGTTTATGTTATATGTTATAAGAATTGGAATTCTATTTACATTTATATTTTAAATCTCGTTTATCCATAAAAATAAAATAGTCTATTACATCTATTTTATTTTTATATCAAATTATAATTGTTACATAAATATAATTGTGTTTATATTTGTTTCACCGTTCACAAAAATTATCGATAATTTTTAGTGTTGAATTTGAGGGGTACAGCATTACTACGCTTCAAAATATTAAAAATTATTATTATCAGTACAATAATTTAGATAACTTTACATGTTAAAATATTTAGTTTTTTGAATGAAAAGTGTAAAGGTTTCATATCAGTGACAAAGTTTAGCTTGTAGATTTCAAATTTAAGCCACATAATAAACATAAAAATGTGAATTATATTGAAATACGAGTGTTTTTAAAAATAACCTCAATTTTTCTCTTTTATAAGAAAACCATCCAATTTTTAATTCTAGTGACTTGTTTTAAAGATTTATTTGTGTATATTTTTAAAGTAAGGATTAATATGTACTTTATTGTCAATTTTATTAAGAATCTACTCGCCATAACCCTGATGCATGCTTTGAAAATTGCGCGGTAACCTGTGTAAATACAACGAACGAGCCGCGAGTTTTATAAAGTTTTGAATGTGACTGTTACTAAAAACTAATACAAATAAATCAAAAAATGGTTTTGTATGATTACATGTTTATTCATAAAGTAGTGTTTCAAATTTGGTGTAAGTATAAACGCTGGTATTATTAGAATTCATTGTAATACAAAAATTAGAAAATTTTCTGTTAACGCTGATATATAACGAGCTTGATTTTATTTATCAATAGTTTAAAGGACATTTTATATATTCTCATAAATACTCAAATTATTTAAGAATCCAAAATAGCTAACACATTTTAAAACGGTGCTATATAATTTAAATTGTAAATGTTTTTTTATGTAATGGTAGAATCTGCGAAAATTGCCGAGTGGGTTCGGTGATTATCGGGTGTTGCATGTCATATGTTGCGGGCGTCAAGTGGTTAATTTCTTTAACAGAAAATAAAAAACCTTTTATATATGCAAGAGACCAAGGAGGTCTAATATACCCATCTGATTCGGTGATAAAAATATGCAAAAGATGTGAAATTACCATTCGCATGAATGATTTAAAAGATATTACACCAAGATACTTATGTATTTTTCTTCGAAAACATTGAATTCATTAAATAGTGAAGAATTATTTTGCGACTTACTGCAGCATCAATTTGATTATGAAAACGTGAACCATATAGTTGACTTAATAAAATGCGTGATTGATAAATATATTGATATACGACTGGCTTATTTAACAAAAAAATCCGAATCAAAATCAATAAGAAAAGTTTATAAAAAATTAATACATTTTAAGGGTCAATAGTCGACATTGAAGTAAAAATCTATAGGCAGGTTTGGATGGGGAGTAAATTCATGTAAGTCGTCATCGACAAGGCCACTAACACTCAAGAGTGCCGATAGATGTCAAAACCAGATAAATGTAAACAGTTTTAATTTACAAATTTAAATTTAAGATCTTACAATTCATTTGATTATCCAACTATAATAAATAACAACTGATTGTGTATATATTAAGTTTTCACTTCTATTAGCAGTCCTCATGACTGCTTTTTGATTTTTTTTTACTTTATTGAGATGTTTACTATTCTTACTATATTAAATAATTTGTGTAACAATTAACATGTCTTTTTATTACACCGTTATACAATAATCGATTCGACTCAGTTATCGATATTAATATATTATCAGTGTCGTCCATCACTACTGAATTGTCCCTGACATTGTTAAGTTTGACATGTATTTTAACGAGCCAATGAAAAATAGCCAACCTCCCCTGCACCCCGCCATGTTTTGACGATTTAGTTTTCGTACTAAAATTAATGAAAGCAAAGTCTATAGGTTTAATTGTCTGTGATATAAGTATATCCTAGATTATTGCATAATTTATACAATAATTTTGATTATCAAAGGATATTAACACGTTCACTGTGCAAGCTGAAATAATAATTTGACCCCACAAGTGCAATGATTTTTTGTTAATAAATTAACTTATTATCATAGAAATAAACAAAAAAAATAATAAATATTTTTTTATTTTTATTTTTTAATAATATATTAGGAATTTTCTCAATGCCCCATATGTGGGTCATGCACTTCTGAACTTAAATTTGATGAAATGCAATACAAATATTTTATCTATTTGACAAGCTTCTGGTATAAAAAAATTGCCGGAGACCTAATATCAATATCTGTAATAAATGCAATTTTGGTAAATAAAGATTTAAAGCCAAGAGAACGTAAAAAAATGACTATGTTACGTGGCCATGAAATAATCATTAAGTGTTTGCTGAATATCAGAGAGATTGCGCCTTCTAGAGGGATTCAACTAGAGGGGTCCCATCATTGTTTGACAAAAATACCACGTTCTGTATCGAAAAAATAATACGAAAGCGCTGTACAGGCTGTTACAGAAGTTTAGTGGAAGAAGGCAATACTGCCGCTCAAGCCCGAAAAAAAACCAAAACAACGGAGACGGAGTGTAAAAAATGTAAAAAAGCTTTTTGTCTGGCTTGTTATAATAAACATCATTAATATTTTGTGCTAATGAGTAAAAGAGTTTTTATAAATAAATAAATAATTGTCACTTTCTGTGTTTAATTTTGCATAACATATACTAGCTACACCAATATAAAATGTCACTGGGACATCATGGTAAATAATTATTATATTCATTGTTCACACGTGTATGCAAGTAAAAAAAAAATACTTTCATATGTGCGCGGAATTACATGCCATAGAATTTATTTTAGCTCGTGCCCCACATATGTGCCATGAACTGCACGTATTAACTGATCCTCACGGTGTCCCATATGTGGGGCATACACAGGGAACGTGTTAATTGATGATGAAAGGATGACAAATGAAAACGAACTTTAATGGAGTGTAGGTGCTTCATGCAAATAAAGGCATAATAATATAGATTTAGAACTTAGAAATGGTACCGATTTTATCTTGTAATTGTAATGTTCATTAGTAGGGGGGTACGATGCATAAAACCCTATATTAGATATTATTATATAACTAAGTATATTATAAAAAACGTTATGAAAAAATAATGATCTGTATTTAATAAAAACTATTTTTTGCGGACTCTACGACAATGTGATCATTTGCAAGCGAGAAATGAATAGAGACGAGGTCACGGCGAACATTGGTGATAGCTAACCTAGTTACACGTATATTGTCCGTAAGTAAAAAAATACGAAAGACATAACCAATACTAACAATAAAACAATAGTTAGTATTGGAAATAGCAATAGATACAAAATATTTATTAAGTTCTCATTATACTTGTTTCAATATCTAGTATATATGGTAAAATCAATTTTTTAAGCTATTTAACGTTTAGAGATTAAACTTGAAATATAATATACTAGCATTTCCCGCGGCTCCGCCCGCGTTCTAAAAACCGGAAACAAAATAGATTTCACATATCGTGTGATATTTTATAGACAGTTTGTAATTGTTAGTTAAGATTTCTCAGAAATTAGGTATTTTCCCACAATAAAAATATCCTATGTATTGATCCGGGTAACCAGCTATCATCATACGAAATTTCATCCCAACCTGTCCATAGTGTAGTTAGCGTAGTGTAGTTTTCTCGTGATGCTGTCACAGACAGACAAATTTTCTAAAAACATTAGATTTAGCCTCTATATCGATAATAATGTCTATTTCAATTTGATTTTTGAAAAAATATTTAATTTACAGATTTGAATCTGTTAGAATTTTATTATATTATGCATTGATTATAGGATTTTTAATACTTAGAAATAATAAAAAGCAGCTTTCATTTTCTGTTGTAGAAACTATGTGAAAAATTACCCATGATTGTTTTTTTTAATAAAAAAAATTAAAAAATTGAGTTAATATGTATGTAATTGTATAATAAGTACTGACCAAATGAAAATCACAGATGGATGCGTAGGTACTTGGTCTGAAACAATTATTTTTCATCGAATGCAAAATTAAAGATTCGTTGCTAAATAAATACTTACATTCAAACCAATATGAATAATTCTAAATATATTATTTTACACACTGGCTATAAAACATCACACGGTATCTATTTTGTTTCCGGTCTTTAGAACACGAGCGGAGCCGTGGGAAATACTAGTATTTAATAATATACAGTTTTTAGATAGTAATCAGTCGAAGTAGCTTAAAACCAACCCTTTTAGTGAGTACGGTTTAAATTTTAATCACATACATTTGTTAAACGAGTGACAATAATATTCAATAGGATTACCTGTCTCTGAATGTGGTTGCCGAGCTTCGAAGAGCACATTATGCGGTCAATCCCCGTTTTTAACAGACATCTTTGCGGTGAACATAAAACAATAGAATTGTTGAAAAAATATTGGTCATAAATTTCAGTTAGATTTCACAATACTATAGTGCTTTAAAAAATTGCCTTATGGTTGATTCCGCCGTTTCGTGCAAATTTTACCGTTCCGCGGATAAAATAAAAAAGTCAAAATTTTAATTTTTTTTCGAAAATTATCCAGTTAAGTTCGCTACTAGATTCATAAAATGTGAGAGGCACCTTTTTATCTCAATTCGTTATTGAGAAAATAATCCTTGAAATTTTACAATTGGATGGTGATGAAAAGGAGAAGGATTGTAATGAAATCAGGTAGGATGGTAAAGATGTAAACTGTGATGGTAATGAAATACGACAATTCAGTTGCAAAGGAATCTTATAATAGTAAGTATAGGAAAGAAAAAAGATATGACTTGACTGAACCGACTTGAACCGCAAAGCTCCGGATGTAAGATCCAAGAACAGAGCCTTTTACTTAGCCGCCAAGTCCTACAAAAAGACATTAAAGAAGGCTCGTTTTGACCGAATTACACATATTGGCGCAAAGCTCTCTGCTCAACCATCTCGCAGCAGAGCTTTTTGGTCCCTTGCTAAAGCAGTCGAGACGAACTTCTGTCGGCCCTCACTCCCACCGCTGGTAAAACCTGACGGAACCCTGGCTCATACGGCAATGGAGAAGGCGAATTTGCTTGCCTTTCTTTTTGCCCAAAATTCATGTCTAGACTCTGGCAGTGCTTACTCCACCACATTTACTGCACCGCGGGATTTCAATGCCTGAAATTCCCAACATTAATAAGGAGGTAAAGAGAGTATTGAGTCGCCTAGATGTGAAGCTTGTGGTCCTAATGGTATACCAGCAATAGTACTTAAAACATGTGTTCCCGAGTTGCCTCTGATACTGACACGTCTGTACCGCCTTTCTATTAAGACTACAATATTGCCTAAATACTGGAAGCTTGCCAACGTGCAACCAGTGCCCAAAAAAAGTAGCCGTGCGGACCCTGCCAATTACCGTCAGATCTCAATCACCTCCATACTCTGCAAGATTATGGAGCGTATATTGAACAATCGTCTAATGGCATACCTAGAACAAAACGATCTCCTCAGTGATCGACAATATGGGTTTCGCCAGAATCGGTCGACCTTCTAGTGTATGCCAAGTGCCAACCACACAATTGGAGAAGGTCTTGAGCGAAGTGGGGAGGCGATTGCTGTCTCCCTCGATGTCTCAAAAGCCTTTGACAAGGTTTGGCACACTAGCCTTATAAGCAAGCTTTCAGCCTATGGCATATCTCCTGGCCTGATCGGCTGGATAAAAGACTTCCTGAGAGACCGATCACTCAGAGTTGTAGTTGAAGGTTGTTCATCAGAACCCTTAAAGACCAACTCTGGAGTTCCTCAGGGATCTGTTCTCTCTGCAACCTTGTTCCTGCTGCATATTAACGATCTGCTTATACCCGGTAGCTTTGGGTACGCAGACGACAGCACTGTTGTAGAGAGGTACCTGCCGAGTACTCGAGCCAGTAGAGATCAAATTCAGTCTGAAAGAGAGGCCATAGTAGAGCGGTTGAATCTCACACTCAGGACAGTCTCCATTTGGAGCGATGCCAATCTTGTGAGTTTCAACACCACCAAAACAGAGGCGTGCCTGTTCACCACAAAAAGGAGTCCTTTTATCTTGACCCCTACTTTCCGAAATGTGTCTCTGGAATACACTGACCGTCTTCAGTTGTTGGGAATGGACGTTAGCCCCAACATGAACTACAGGCGGTTCATCGAGTCTAAGGCTAAGGTAGCAGCGAGGAAAGTAGGCATCCTCGCAAAGGTCCAACAGTATTTCACGCCGGGACAGCTTCTTAATCTATATAAAGCTCAAGATCAGTCGTGCGTGGAATACTGTAGTCACATATAGGCTGGTGCTGCGAAATGCCATCTGTCAGCCTTGGACTCGCCTTGCGCTGAGGCTTATTGGCGACCTTTCCCTGGTCAAAGCCAACTTACAAAGCCTCGATCACCGACGTAGGGTTGCCAGCCTTTGTGTATTCTATAGGTTACATTTCGGCGAATGTGCGCAGGAATTACATGATTTAATTCCCCCATCCCCTTTTCATCATCGGACGACGCGACAAGCGGCTGGTCTCCATTCTTATGTCGTGGACATCCCACCTGTCCGGACGAAGATTTTCGCTTTGTCATTTATTATACGTACGGCTAAGGATTGGAACAACCTGCCTGCATCAGTGTTTCCGCCCGATTACAATATGGGTGTCTTTAAGGCAAGAGTGAATAGGTGGCTACTGAATTAGTACGACTTACCATCTAAGACTGCGTTACCACTTACCATCAGGTGGAACGTAGTCAAGAACTTATTGAGAATGGATAAAAAAATATTTTCTTTTACAGATTCATTAGAATGAATAAATGATTCGAATTGTAGCTGATGCTCAGAATTATATAAATCTAGTTTTTTTGGAATTAGTTTTATATTTGGTGTTTCATAAAATTTACGGTTTTCCCAACTTAAACGGATGTCGGATAAAATCTTGATTTGTGGAGATCTTGACTTTGTTGATGTTGTAGCTGTATTTGTGAAAGGCGAAAGCTGTAAATCGATTGGACCTGAGAGAAGTTTTACATTATCAAAAACGTTAGATTCATGTAGATATTTTAAAATTATGGACTTGTCTATGCTTAATGACTGGTCGTTACTGACATCAAGTGCTTCATTTGAATCAAATTGTTCTTCACCGTAATCATCAAAATAAAGAAAACCTTAATGTTTGTTATGTACAAAAGGAGTGCTAACATCTTGACATTCAAAACAACTCAGACGCCGTAAAGCTATAATTTTAGTTTTATCAGTAGTCCACACGAATTGATGGACTTGCATCGTGCCTTTAAATCCTGGGATGTTGAAACTCTAAATAACATAAACATTTGTCATTCCTTTCCGAATCATTTCATTACCTTCCGGTAAAAAAATGGACGGTACGGACGGAAATGAATTGGAGATAAATGAAAAATTTCAACTTTTTCGGTGTTATCTTCGTAATTATTTACATTAATAGTCAATTGATAGTATAAAAAGAAAACGCTTTTAATGAGTTATGTATTCTTAAAAATAATTATAATTTATATTATATATTACCTTGCAAAATTGTAGGAATGTGATGAAACAATTTATGGACGAAGTACTTATAAGATTGTAAAGATCGTAAATAATTTTAACAGCGACTTGAATACGTCCACTTTTCTCAGAGGCCTCAGCCGACTGATCGGTTTAAAGTACATTTTGATTTACACCGTTCGTCGTAAACCTCTATTTCTCGAACAAGGAGTAAAATTTTAAGTATGGATGGTAATGAAGTTTTTTTTGTGACAAATTTAAAGTTATTCATTATTATAATTGTATTATGTTAACTGTTAATTTAAAATATTTTATCGATAAGTCATTAGTTTGGTTTTAATATTACATAGTCATAATAGATGTTATTTGAAAGATTATGAAATTTCTACTTAAAAACCAGCTGAAGTGCATAGCTGGACACAGAGAGGAATGATTTTAATGGTGGTTTTTCGCGTTTTTATAGTAAACTAATTAAAAAAACAGTAATATTAAGAATACTACTTCGAAAGTGATTATATTGAAAGTGTATTGGCAAATAATATTCAAAATTAATTCTCTTGTTCATAGCTTAATTAATCTGGAAATGCTTTTTGCACGAAACTACGGAATGACCATTATGCCAAATAATTAAAAAGTTTGTGTATAATTATTTTATTAATTTAAATTATATTTTTCAAATAGACTTTTACAAGATCTTTTAAATCGTCATTTTTAGATTATGAAACTTATATTAAACGTCAGTCTGTAAGTCTGTGAGTAAGCTACCACCGACTATTCTGCTGAAAAGAATCGGCAAGAAACTCAACAGTTGCTCTTTTCAAAAAAATATTTGATAACAATATTAGTACATTACAATATTTTTCTACTTATTATATATTACCTACGTGACACAGAATCAGGCATTTTTCGCAGACATTTACATCTACTAAGTATTCCGTGATGGTGTAATAAGCCTTAATCATATAGAAAATAAATTAATCTTCAAATAAAGTAATTAAGTACGGAACTCTAGAATGAGACTTAAAATTAATAAAATATTTAGGAAATTCGATGGTAAATAATTAAACTACATTATATATTTAAGATGATAATAAACAGACAAAGTAAAATAATACTGGTTCAATCTTGATATCATTATAGTCAATACTAGTAGGTTCGTGTGTTATTATAAAATGTATATTTAGTGTGATAGAAGAAATTTTTGAGGAAACAATAATTAATGCTTTAAAAGGCTTAGTCATTAATGACATTAAAAGGCTTAGTCAAACGTCTTGATATCCCACACAGATACTTTCACGTTATTTAACTTAAATGCTTAACGTTTAAACTTGGAGCACGTAGTTCTATTCTTACTCAACTTGCGAAAGCTCAAACTGCGTCGTAGCAATCGTAGCAAAAATCGTAGAGGATGATCTCTTTGCAAATTATTAGCGTAAAAGTTTATAGAGCGCGTATTTAGCACACTATTTAATTATTTTAAACATACACTAAACATTAAAGAAGTATTTACTATTTAGCCCTTTGATCGTCCCACTGCTGGGCACGGGCCTCCCTAAGAACGAGAGGGACCAGGCCATAGTCCACCGCGCTGGCTTAGTGCGGGTTGGCGGACTTCACATGTCTTTCGAAAACTTGCTAGGTTCTCTGAGACATGCAGGTTTCCTCACGATGTTTTCCTTCACCCTAAAACAAGTGGTAATTATGTTAGAAAAGATTCACACATGAAAATTAGAGGTGTGAGACCCGGATTTAAACCCGCGTCACTCGGATAACCAATCGAGCGTGTTACCACTGGGCCAATGTCTAACATTAAAGTATTATAATTAAAAAAAGTACATAATATGTATGTAGTACTTTTAATTATATATTAAAATGATTGAAAACAAATATTTATTTAACAATAGAATAAAATCATACAGAATAATGAACCTGGCAACTAAATTCGCTGGTAATATTGTAATTATAACTATTGCATATATTGCATTATTATAACATTTACGGTACAATTCGCCCGTTCAATTAAGCCAACGAATTAACTTAATGATTAGCACTACAGAGTCAAGTATGCAAACTATGAAATTTGAACTGTTGAATAAATTCAACAGTGTACGAGGTATGCGAAAGTTAGGGAATACACAAGTTGGAAGAGGTTCACAGTATATTCATAATCATAAACTTAATAGAAACACTATTGTACAAAGCGTCGAACATAAGTATATGGGCCTGCTAATGTACGTGTACGTACGCAAGGTAGTTTGTGTTCATCCAGCCATTTCATTGTAAAAGCGATATAGATAATACGGGGAGCTGGCTGGGGTCGCCCGGGCTCACCTGTGATAGACTAGTAGGCGCGTTACTCTCACAGGGACGGGCTCGCACACAGAGGCAAATCCCTGGGATATTTCACACAGATGCGAGTGTAGCGAAGGTAGAACACACAGCTAAAGCTGGGCGGTGTTCGGGCGCGAGCTCGCCACACGCGGGCGAACGCTGCCGCCGCGAGGTCCTCCGTCGGACCGCGCCGCCCGCCCTAGCAATACCACTTGTTGAATCTCTAGACTTTTCACACCATATTCGAACTCGCTGTACGACTCGCGATAAATTCCCGTGTTTTCATACAAACTTCTTGTTATTTTATGTTTTATCTTGATATTTCTATTTCCAACGACCTGTGATGTCTTTCCGCTTAAATAATACATTGTTCGGTCCTCAGCTTCTGAACACACTTCATGTGGTCTTCCTCTCAGTGTTGTTATTGTTACAGACGACTTTTTATCGTATGATACGCGAGCCCTTTACCCGCGTTTGTTGTACTTTTAAATATATTTAAACTATTGTTGAATACTCGTAGCTGTGTTACCTGTTAACTATTACTTAAATAGATATCGTATCCAATTTTCAAATTTACGCCGCTGTAAAATAAATCTCACAAAACTGGGGCGCCTTCGGCCGAGGTAAGTATCTTTATTTTTTTAATACTTTTAGTCTGTAATTAAAAATATATGATTTCAATTCATATAAAATGCAAAATTGTTGCAACCTGCGGCAAGAAAATAAATTGACTTGCAATATATTTAAAAAAATATTTTTCAAACACACAAAGCCTATGTACAAAAAGAATTGAATTCTTATTTTGCGTTAGCTCCAGTGAAGTTTTATTTATTTCATGAATTTATCAAATGACTCGTGAAATATGCCTAGCTCATGGATGGGAGGATTAATGTACGTATGAAGGGGGTGGAAATCGGGTCAGCTATTCTAGTATGATTGATAAGTCAAAAAAACTATTTGCTATATCACTGGCAATAGAAATGGAGATGACGTATTGTGTATATATGGCGAGAATGACTTTTTTATTGTAAATTTTCTTTGTCTAGAAATTCAACCAGAAAATATAATGAAAAATATAATAATAAAACATTGATCTAGTGCAGAATACTCATAGTAAACTAAAAATAAAATATTTTTCAGTAAATAGTCGTATTCTAATTAGTGCATATGGTGCTAATTACGCATTAAAATGTTCAGTGCATACGCCTAACGTCTACTTACATATAATGCATAGTCTAGCGTGTACTTACTATTGTACCCGCAAAACACAAATCACAAAAGCTTCGTTATAAATTAGTTTTCTCTGAAGTTTCTATTTGAATAAGTTGCAAATGTGACACTTGTGTTGAATTAGGCATTTAAGGTATTTAAATTTTGTGCAGGTATTTTTATCACAGTAAATACTTTTCTTGAACAGTAAAAATTCAAACTAAAGATGCTATTATTAAAAATATATATATACATATACAAAATAGAAACTCGTAAACGTTGGAAATTAATATTAACTAGAACGAACGGCAAGTAGTTTCGGTTGGCAGAGACATACGACGGCGGAGAATATAAAATCTTTTATCCTATGACAGAAACTACTTCAAGCAAATTATCGTACGCGTGAAACAGAAGCTGACTATAAAATTTCTAAGTAAGACGGACAACTTGACGACTTTGATGTTTTGAAGTTAATAAATTAAGAGCTCTATGAATAAATAAAATATGGATAACTTGATTGAGCTGTAACTTAACTCTCAACAAAAATTCACCGCGGGATTTTCCAAACTGTCTAGAAGAATATTTTAGATGTAAATATTTAAAGAGTTTGAAGGCTATTAACGTTTTATGAGATTCGATAACTTTTTCGATTACTGCTTTAGTAAAAGGGCTATTATGATTGACATTTTAAACTTTATTACAGTAATCTATAGCAAACTTTGAATTATTGATTCATTTTAAACAAAATTCACTATTTTACTCTTCAAAAGTTTATTACTTGCTACACTTCTCGAATAAACTAAGAACACACTCGTCTTCATAAAATTTATTTTCGAAATGGCTTCATAACGTTTCGTGTATATTATATATAAAGTCTCAACAATCTGCAGAACCCATCTTCTGCCCGTCCTGTCAACCACTTACCGTGACCTATTTTATTTACCTTAATAATTCTGTCATTTTATGTATGCGTAAAGCAATTTTACTAAAAAAACAAACATTTATTTATTTAAAATTGAATAATAGTGTAATTCCGTAAAAAAGTTGTTAAATCCATACACAAATCAAGTAGCAGTAACTGGATTTGCTACGAGTAACTTTTTCTTTTATAGAATTCTTTTCATATTTTCTGTATCCTTTTTAAGAGATATTATTCAATAAGATGCTACGTTTCTTTATTTATTCCTCACCAGTAGCTCAACAGGCTTCGCCGATCATCATCATCACTACTCACTACATAGTATAAAACAAAGTCGCCTTTTCTGTCCCTATATCCCTATATTCCTATGTGCGCTTAAATCTTTAAAACTACGCAACGGATTTTGATGCGGTTTTTTTTAATAGATAGAGTGATTCAAGAGGAAGGTTTATATGCATAACTAGCAGATCCCGCGGCTTTACCTGTGCTTTACCCGAGCGAAACGAGGGCGAGTCGCTAGTTCTGTACTAAAAAAGGATTATTAAAATTATGCCCAACGAAGTGGGCACGGGTCATCTAGTATTTTATAATTTGACACCCGCAAAATATAATTTTCTCCACAAAGTTTGCTACCCTTTTTCATTCTTCGAGAGTTGTTTGTAAGGTTAGATTTTAAAACAAACTAACAATAGGGTTAAGATAGAGATTTGTACCTATATGATATACGATGAACACAAAAAGTTACAAAAAAGTATGATTTATAATAGGTACATATAATATTAATGTACTTACATAATATTACGTAAAATATTTGATTCTTAGAATAATTTCCAGAATGTGGAAAAAGTAATCAAACCTAATTCATATGAATAATGTTAGGAGGCTTTGATATCGTGTGCGCAGCTTAATACGGTCCAAGATATCATTAATACCAATTATATTGTATATTTGCTCTGAAAACGTACAACAAAGTATAAGTAATTAAGTAACTTGTTTAGTCATGGGGTTCAATTTAGTTTAATATGTATTTATGTAAATATTTCTTATAAATATGTATCTTTCTAGCCTCGGTGTTCTTATGAACAGTATAAGTGGTAATTGGTGGCAAATGCGAAAATCCTTAGTTCGAATCCTAGGTTGGCCCAATTAGTTTTTAAGGTTTAAGATATTTTCCGTAACAAACCAGAGCCGAGAAGGTGGTAGTATTTCATGATGTGCTACGCAGAATACATAAAGCCGTTGGTCCAGAGCCTTAACTCTCACAGTTCGTGTTGAGTGTCGTCCCACCGGAGTATGAGAGTGACAGGAATAGAGGGTGTACATGTTTTTTCACGCATAGTATTGTGATTGATCAAAACGACACTATTATTATTTAAATACATTTTTAAACTTTGTCTATGTAACAAAACTCTAGGTGCTAGGCAGTTTCTGAACAATTATATTTGTTATGTTAGTGACTCACCCTCGCTTCGCTTGGGTTCGGCCCGAGGTTTAGCGCGAGCAAGCCGCGGGTTTTTCTAGTAAATGCTTACGAAACTTGACAAATTATGTACTATAACCTTCCTAGAGAACCACTATCCATTGGTGACAACAGCATAAAAATCAGTGCAGTAGTTTTTAGTTTATCGCGAATAAACAGACAGACGCGGTGGAGGAAATTGTTTTATAATATGTGATATAATAAATGTGTATATTCTTCGGTTTTCTTATTCGGCGACGTATCGTGAAGTTCTGGCCATGAGAGCCAGTATGATTCGAATCACCTGTGTTTGTGCACTATCTGTAAACACATTATCTGTAAACTATTTATCATCTACATCAATAACTGGTCATGAGATTGCTTATTAAAACTTTAGGTGATGGTGTTACTGATAATATGGCTTTGTAAAATTCCATTGTCTATTTCTTACCCGTTTTGATTACAATTATTATAACATATGTAAGCTATTATGAATAAGGATGTTTTTCATACAAATGTATATAAATGCCGCATTCTAAAATGTATATAAAGGGAGAAAGTATGAAACAATTTATCATACATGTTTTACTCGACGAGAGAATACTGTCAGAATTTAATTAAGGGTGTATCGGATCGGTATTTTCCAAAGTATTGCTTACACGCGGTATTGCTGATGGTTGCGATAAAATGGTATTTTTAAAACTTAGTGCTGCAAATTACAATATAACGAAAGGATTTTGAACCTATAACATCTAGACAATGTATTGTTAATATTTTTACTATCTTTAAGAATAAACGGCTTAGTATCTCGACCATGGACGTAACTAATGGACAAGACACATAAGCGGACGTACCTTTACCGGCCTTGACAGTAATCAGGATATTTTAGGCCTGGCCGTTTGATTTTACGTCAGTCTCAAGCACTTACTTGTCAACAAAACATCTCCCAAAAATGACTAAATGTTCTATTAGATGGTGTAAAAACTATAGCAGCGGAAGCAGCACTATTTCTTTTCACTTGTAAGTAATATATTTTATTACATTTAATGTTATTTATCACAAAATTTGAGTAAATGTAAAATAAAATTTCGTATTATTCAACTATGTTAAATATAGTCGATATATCTATGTATTGTTGACATCTGACAACCATCATAAAATGGCTGGATTATACCGTCCAAAACAAATGACAGAACTGTCTAGTAAGTCCATTTGACATCGACTAGTGCTTGACAATGTCGAAAAATATATCGATATTTGACGAAATAACTAAGCGAATAATGGATGTTATTTGTACAGTACAATAACATAAAATACTTTTATCGCAGTATCCTACAATCTGATGACAATAAATTTATAATAATATTTTTATAATTAAATAAAAACATTATAAATGCAAAAATTATAATTAGTATGTGTACTTAATTTTTATTTTATTTTAACACATAAATTACACAAAATTTTAGATTTCCTAGGGATCCTTCTCGAAAGAGAAAAAAAATTCTTAACAAAAAATTTGAAGTCTATAATAACTATAATTGAGTAAAAAGTTCATAACAATGTCCTGCTTATTTTAGTATAATTAAAATATAAATACCGGAAGCTTACCCCACCTTTATTCTCCCTTTATTTTCTTTTCCTTACAGCTTATTTATGATACGCCTTTTCTTTCCCATTCGAACGTTCTGGGTTTGATTGTCGGCGAAAAATCAAACAATATTTATTATTAATATTTAAAATGTCATTGATGTATGTATTTTATCGACTACGTTCAAGCACTAGCATTAGAGTGAATTTTGATGTATTGTGTCAATTCTTTGTGTGCGTTATACTTTAAATGGTTGAAAGTGTTTTCATGCATTTGTATTTTATGACTGGTCCATTAGTTAATACGTCCATGATCTCGACGATCTCTCATTGACTAAACTGTAATATATTTAAAGAAATTTATAAACGGTTTAGGGATAAAAATAAAACGCAGAGCCAAAAACTCATTACTGTTAAACTAAAAATAAATTATACTTAAAGTTATTATTATAATACTGAAAATTTAGTGATAAAAAAATCCTAAAAACACATTCTAAACCGATGTGATGACTATGCATTAGTCTTAGACTTTTTGTTTCTTATCAAACATACACTGTCACCGTATTCAACTTGTCCATATAACACATCCTGATCCGTTAATGGGATACAGTCGCTCGAGGCGAGGAAGGTGAAGTAAAAAAATAATTATTTTGTTTTTAAAATGAATACGTACGCACAATTTGTGTATTGTTGGAGCTTGACAAATGAAGCAGTGCGACATACGAGTAAACATAATCAATAAAATAATGACTGTAATTAATTGCATGTTTGATTCGTGTATTGATGTGAATAGTACTTAAAGAGCTCTTGAAAAATCTGAAAATTCTTTGTCAAGTAAAAAATAATATTATCGTTCTTGTGCAAGTAAATTATTAAATTAAGCAATTTAATTTTCCACTTCACGCGTTTGCTACGCAAAGTATTTTATTAAGAATATAGAGATACAAGTTCATTGGTGCCGTAATAAAATAAACTTTAAATTAAACATAATGTTTCAATTTCCACTTAAAAATAAGTATTTCAAAATATTATACAAATGTACTGTTGCGTGCTACGAAACTCACGATGTGCGAGTCAGAGTCGCTTGTCCAATTTTTATCATTCATATGGATGTATTCCGGAGAATTCAATAACTCCGTTTCGAGATTTAATCACAAATATTCAATATGAAATTTTTCTTTTCAATTATAAATGTAATAAAAACATAACTTTTAAGTAAAATGTCGGTATTTTGTCGAAGTGTTGAATTTAATGGAGTTTCAATACCAAAATAGCCCGGGGCATATAAGGCTAGCGATATCTAAATGTGTTGGGCGTAATTTAAATAGGTCTGCCATGATTATCCTAAATAGGCCCGCCGGCCTAAATCGGCTGTTTGTGTCGTCGAGCCAATAGCTGTATAGATTCCTTTTAAGTAACGGTAATGACAGCTGCTGTCAGACAGCTACCTATGTATATTAGTTATAAATCGTTAGAAATCGATTATAATCATTTTATAATATTAAATGAGAAATTCTTGTATATATAGGCACATATCTATACATATATTGAAGTGTCTTTAGCTTTTCACTAAATTCATGTAAAAGTATATTGGATAGTAACAACAAAAAACAATTTTTGATTTTTTTTGTCTGTCTGTCTGTTTGTTCCGGCTAATATCTGGACCAGCTGGACCAATTTGGACGGTACTTTCACATGCAGAAAGCTAATGTTGTAAGGTATAGCTTAGACTTTTTAACCAACTTCCAAAAAGAAGAAGATTATATTTTTGAAATTTTAAACCGCTTGTCTATAAATATAAAAATGAATTGCTGTTCGTTAATCTACCTAGAACTCAAAAACGTCAGAATCGTTTTAAATATATATTTTTTGTTTAGTTGAAGGTGTGTCAGGTTCAAATTAAAAAAGTAGTTGAATCCTAAAAAAGAGCTGAAAAATCGAAAAGTTCAGAACTGTTTAATCTGTACGGGATTCACTAACCGTTAAAACGTATCTAGGGTATGAAGTTAGCGAAGCGAGGCTTAATCTGTAGTGTATAAATATATTTCGTGTGCCTCGGAAGCATAGCCGCTTCTGATTGGAATTAAAAATTATATTTGGATAAGGTTTTAAGTGAATACCTAAACATAATATTTTTAATATCATTTATATACTATCGAAAAAACGGCGAGCCAGTTTGATGGCTCTGGTACCGAGTATTAAAATAAGATTTACAACGTTTAACATCTGTATAAACCAACAAGGGATTCAAGTTCATTTGTCCCTAGAGACATTAACGATTATTGTAGATTTATCAGAAACGTGCGTGCGGTAAAAATGATCAAATATATAGTATTATGCGATCTATGCTTAAAAGTATGTTAATACAGATAGACAGCTATCATCATCGACGACACGCGTGGCGCAGTTTGTAGTGACCCTATTTGCTGCGCAAGCGGTCGCGGGTTCGAGTCCCGCTGGGGGCATACATTTGTTGAGCACGAATGTTTGTACTCCAGTCATGGATGTTTATATTTATAATATGTATGTATTTAAACTTATATTGTGTAGTATATCAACTATCTAGTATCCATAATACAAGGCCTTACCTTACCGTGGAACTAGATAGTGCTGTGTGTAAATGTCCCAACATATTTATTTATATTTATATTTATATCTCAAATTCTATGTACGTAACTCCGTCCAGTGATTTTCTTAGTTAGTCCAGTGGTTGGTTAGCAGACTTCACATGTCTTTCGAAGACTTGCTATGTTTCAGATATGCAGGTTTCCTTTCGATGTTTTCCTTCAGTATCAGACAAGTGGTAATCATGCTAGAATTGATTCGCACATGAAAATTTCAGAAGTGTGAGACGTGAATTTGAACTTGATAATCTTAGAGATGCATAACTTGAAGTTGAATCCACTCCACCATGTGTCCAAAACAACCATGAAAGGTGCTTTATTTACGCAAATTCTTTTTAAACTACATTATTTAATTGATTACTTTTTAAACTTAATATCCCTTAACATAACAATAAGTTTACAGATTTGAACACAGCTTACGCGTACAAAGTGAACACAGTGTCCTGAATAAACTGTGATTGTATGTATAGGCTGGAAACTATAAACTCCTATGAAAAGAAAATTCGTCTGTGAAAAGATTTTTTCAAGGAAATATCCATACGTGGAACAGTAATGCAAAAATTTTTATAAAAATGACATTATTAAACCAACCAATATTAAACTCTTTAATGGAAATGAAACTATATGTAACTTTATGATATTATGCTATTATTACTATTATACTTATTTTATATAAGGCAAAGGAAAATAAAATTTGAAATGTACCTACTCTGCAAATCATATCTACATATAAATAAAATTGAAGTGTCTGTTTCAAATTAATAGTTTTTACTTAAATGTATATGAAAGTATATAAGGTAACAAATCAATTCAAAAATTTTGTGTCTTTCTGTCTGTTTGTTCCGGCTAATTATATTATATAGGTATATATATATATATATATATATATATATATATATATATATATATATATATATATATATATATATATATATATATATATATATATATATATATATATATATATATATATCTTTAGTAATAAAACAAGCAGTAGTAAATTAATATTAAAAATTCTCAAGCATTAGTTCTATTTCATTTAATGAGCAGTATAATACATTAAAATTAATTTCAATACACTAAATTAAGCTTGTAATTATTGCATGTGCCTTTTTAAGTATCTCTAATTCTGTGTAAACCGAAGTTTGCCTCACATACTCCGGTTTTATTAATATTATGGAGCCCACATCGGTATTATACTAAGAGCCTGACTACTTTCTGAGTGCACATCACATAATATCAACTATGTATAAATTTAGCACTTCTATTAGGTTTATACTTAAAACAATATTATTCAATTTATATGAAAATAAGTAAATTCATGATTATATTCATCACAACTCGAGAATGACTCGACCAATTCGGCTAATTCTTTTTTGATTTTCTTTAAGGCACACGGAAGATTTTAATAATTAAAAAAAAAAAGTTTGTAAAAAGATACTAAAGGACCTAGGGACGAACCCGAGCGAAGCGAGGGTGAGTCTAGCGACTATTAATAATTACTATATTTTAATTATACTATATTTAAATAAAACTATAAATCGATTTCGATCTCCGAAGTGTTTTAATGATCAATTCATAAATGCCTGAAAGATATCAAAATACATTTGACTTTCGTTTTTACAGTTGCATTCTCGCTTATCGAATTTATATTTATTAAATTTATACCATTTATTAGATTTTCAATTATGAAGTAGTGACATTGATATGACGTCATCAGATTTAATTTCAATACTACTCGTAAATTCCGGAGCTTATAAGACATCCCCTACCTTAGATTAGTTGCTTATTTTACATTGACTGACATCTGACATTAATTAAATGTATTTTATAGCAAAGAATTTTGATATTATTGGAACATCAAGATAGATGAAAAATAAAATATTTTCTTTTCATTCCAAATAAAGCTATCCAGAAAAATAATATGGGAGTTATTTTGTTAGTTCGAAATAATAAGCTTTTTTACTAAATTCATATATAATATGTATAATATTGTATACAGTAGGTACTCAGATTAAAACACAATTTTAATATTATAAATAAGCTTTGCATTATGTGATAAATCAGAATTCTATCATCATTACTGAGAGTAATTATAAGCCACCAGAGTATTATTAAACTACATCATTAAATAACTTTAGTTTAATTCATTTTAAAATTTTAATCTTCTCGTATAAGTATTTAATTAATATTTCTCTCAACATTATTTCGTTTATTAATTACAAAATTCGATACATTAAATTAATTTCATGTAATTCACAATATGTTATAACTTTTCAGATTAAAAATGAAAATAATTATGTTGTACTCAACAGTCAAGATGAATAGATCCCCTGGGTAAATAATGGCGTACACAATTCCTTTTAACCATTATTGCAGAGTTCTTTGGAATAAAAATAAATATAGGTACATTATATGTATAAATCAGATATCCAAAAGTTCAGCTTTATTAACAAGCGATCTCTCTCCACACTCGGGCTCGTTCCTATGTATAAGTTAACCGTCGGTATAGATTTTTCCCGAGATGAGATATTTTCCCGCAGTAAAAATCCAATAATCAGTTATGATCATACCTAATAGTCAATATACATGTAATTAAATTTTTATATTTAATTACATGTATATTGTATTCTTTTTTTAATAATCTCTGAGAAATTATACTAAGCTAAATAGGGAAGAACCCAAGCGAAGCGATGGCAATTTGCTTGTTTTTTATATTTGTAAGACGACGTAATAGCGTTCCTATGCATATATAATCTGCAAAAATATTACATTTTAATTAAGCTTATCCGGAGGGAGATTTTTAATTATTACGTCTAAAGAAACGTTGCCGATTAATGTCTCTACAATAAGCTCCCATTACGGATTGTAAGAAATATTATGTACATTAATAAAAGCTACATTTAATATTTTATAGTGTGTATATTTGTTACGTCTTCATTCTGCAGCTCCTGGACAGATTTGAATGAAATTTAGCAATACAGATAGACTATGTCTTAGAGAAGCACACAGGCTACATAAGTGACCTTTATTTTGTGTAGAAATAATCTATATCTTTGATATTTTTAATAAAGTCTGTACTCGATTACAAAGAATACATTAAATACTCATTCAACTTGAACAAAGCGATTCACAGTTAAACTTGAGTAACTTCTAATGTATTATTCAAACTCTTCATTTTGATAACAGTATTAAAATAATAACCTTCTTAATTTTGCACAAATAAATTTAGTTACACTCACGATAAAATTGTAAGGGCATTATTAATTCGATTCTGTCTTTTCAGATTATTATCAGTATGGATGAATCTGTTTGTATAATCTGCAATAAGGCAGATGATAAGCAAGTGTATGAAATTAAAAAAGCAACTTTGAATCGCTTAGTGGGGTCTAGCACGAAAAGAATCGACAATAAATACAAAACATTTGAGACTTTGACGTCAGCTTTTGTTTTATTTATTTTACATTTTCTGAGAAGATTTTCTATAGTAATATATAAATATTTTTTCACCATCGGAAATTAGAGATTTCAACGAACAGAAAGCACACCAATTTATTGAAAAAAGCTAATATTTTGACGGGTGAATTTTCGGTTGAAAATTAGGCTACTTTTTCGATATTAATTCAAAATAAGATGAAAAAATAAATATTTCAAATCAAATAAATTACAGCGTATTTGGGACATAAAAAGGTAAGCTTTCATTAAATTTCGTCAAAAAAAAACTTTTTTTGTAAAAGATAAAAATAAAAAACCAAAAACTTGGTTTTTTGAATTTTTCACATAAATTTTGAGGTTATGTGTAAAAAGTGTAAATACAAAAGTTTTAAAACTTTTTATTACCTACAACTTTGCCATTAAACTTTTTTCTACCGGACTTTTAGTTTTGCCGGAAATCGAGAAAAACCGTTTTTTTCCCTTAAAAGCCCCCCCCTCTTCTCCTTCCCGAACTCAAATCGCCCCTAATTTATTTTTCCTTTCATTTTTATAATATTCTCTTCCTTTTCCAATGGGTTTCATACTACTGTAATTTTTTTTCACTTTTTATTATATTTAAAGGCTTCTACCCTGGTCTATATACAATAAACAATATAATAAAATTCTAACAGAATCGAATATGTATATTAAATATTTTTATCAATTAAAAGAGCGGATCTATAGTTTTTTGTCGGTCTGCTTCTGAAATTTTTCACTTTTATTGCGGAAAAATAACTTATGTCTTAGAAATCTAAACTAACCGCTAAAACGTGGTTCAGTCAATAAAAATGTACTATAAAAATATAATAATATAAAATAAATAATAATATAGAGTATCATTCATATTATTCTTCAAAATAGAAGAAACTGTTTATACTAAAGTTAATAGGTCCGAGACGAAATTAATTTAGCCTGAGGTCCTACGAAATGTTTTGTTGACTTTTGCCGCGCTCTTGAGACTTCAGAATTTGCCAGATTCTTGACAAAATTACAGACCACTATGAAGAAAATGTATTGATGAAATTTCTTTCAAATTATATAAAAACTATTTGTACTTTAGCATTTATATGAAATATTTACAATAATCACGATACAGATAGAATTGTCGTAGTACTAAACGAATATGATGATATTAGAGCAATAGAAACAAGGCAATTTCATTAGATAACATACTTACGAGTATATTGTTTTTAGTCGCTTAGATATCAATCTATAGTAATATTATAAAGAGAAAAGATCTGCTTGTTTGTTTGTTTGTTTGTTTGCATTAAATAGGCTTTAAAACTATTGAACCTGTTTGAAAAATTCTTTCACTGTTATTAAGCTACACTATTCCCGGGTGGCATAGGCTATATTGTATTTTCAAAAGAAAATATTAAAAATATTAATTAAATAGAGATCCTTGTGTTAGAGATCCTTACTAAAACTCCTATAATGTAACCCAAGAAAGCTAAATATAGGGACGAACACGAGCAAAGCCAGGGTGAGTTGCTAGTTTTTTATTATTCAACTGTTTAACAATAATGGTATTAATGCAAATTTATATAAATATTTAATAAATATTATCCAATCAAAAATTATTATTCATCTACACAAATAAATACTGTTTACGTTTCTGTTTGAAACATCAACATAACAGCTTTCTACTAAACGCATATTATAATTAACTAGCTAGTTGCTAATAGTTTAAAAAATAGTATAGAATGAAGACAATCTCTTATATTAAGTACATATAAATAAAATTGAAGTGTCTGTTTTTAATTTCTAATTAACAGCTTGTAGTGACCACAGTACCTGTTACACTTTTACCATACCATAGAACCAGTTACCATATACCTTGTAGTGACACAATACCTGTCACACATTTACCATTCCTCAAGAACCAGTTACCATATACCTTATAACCAATTCAACCATCATCAGCTGGAGTTCGCATTTTTAATTAAATCCCTGACTTCCCACTGAAAGCTTTTCACTAAATACATATAAAATTATATACGGTAATTACATCATTTTTCTGTCTACCTTTCTCTGTCTGTTTGTTTGTTTGTTCCGGCTAATCTCTGAAACGGCTGGACAAATTTTGATGGAACTTTCACAGCAGATAGCTAATGTTATAAGGAGTAACTTATGCTACTTTTATTTTATTAGAAAAAATAAAAACCGTTTAATTTATTATAAGTTCCACCCAACAAAGCGGGCTGAAATAATATGTCAAATACTTTGTAAACATAACTATCAATCGCTATAATATTTATCAACGTAACATAACAACGTCATACATATTTTGTAATGTTACATACTCATTAAAATATAAATCTACATAGCAACATGTTTTCTTCACGAATCAGACATTTTACATAATATTATGGGATATAACAGAAAGTATTGGTCCTCTACGAAAATTAAAACCTTGAACTACGACGTAGTCGTTGTAGCGCTGAGCAACATTCTATTGAAATTATTATGATATAAATATATACAGGCGTATACAATTTATTTTAGTTATATCTATACATCTCTCTTTACTTTCATGTTCACAGAAATCTTTTGAAGCTTTGAGCAAGCACATTTGATGAAAGCGATGTCACATAGAGATTATCTATACCTACCTACATATAATAAGTAATAAAAATGTACCTTAGATCTGTACTTTACATTAAATATTTGTTGATTTTTTATTGAAATAATAGTTATAATGGATACACAGAGGAAATCTAACTGCATCAAGAGATCAAATCAATGAACAGATTTGGATAAAATTTGGTATGATGATAGCTGGAATTCCGAGTTAACATAATATAAGCTTGTTACCTTCGGGTAGCAGCCGAATGGGCTGGCACGCCCCGTATAGTTCATTAGTACCACTCTCTCACAGAAGACCGGCGTGAAGTGGCAGCTATGCTGTAGCGTTTCGTCCGGTGAGTGAGAGTCCGGGAGGCCCACTCTCCTTACCACCGCCCACTTCCCTCCCTCCTCCCTCCCTCCTCCATCCCTCCCTTTCCTGAAAGGCCGGCAACGCATCTGCAAGCCAGCTTGCAGATGTCCATGGGCGGAGGTGATCACTTCCCATCAGGTGAGCCTCCTGCCCGTTTGCCCCCTTTTTACCATAAAAAAAGATACTTTTTACGGAGGGAAAATGTATATTTCAGCGAAATCTATATTTACCGTCAAAACGTATCTAAGGGTGAACCTGAGCGGAGCATTGTGAATAAATTAATTTTATTTATTCGTCTACTTTTTCGCTGAGTATTTAAGCGTAATATTATAAATTACTTTTATACGTACGAAAATTATGAAAGTAAAATCACTTTGAATATGAACACTATTATAATCGTAAAAACTTAAATATAAGAAACCATCATTGTAATTTTTTGGTCCCACTTTTTTCACAGGGGTGGTCTGCTTTTCACAGGCAGGCTGTTTTTTATTGCAATATATAGATTTTTTCCTGGATATTAGGAAATTTTACTGTAGATATAAAATCTTTAATTTATTTAATTTTTTTATCGTATTATATAAAATTCAAAATTCTTTCCAAATTATTATAATATATTTTTTCACTAATGCTTCAGGAATTACTGTGTAAACATCTTACAGGACGCTGATTTAATCAACCACTTCCCATGGGCTATTAGGAAATTGGTATGTACGTGCGACAAAGTCGTGACTGAAATTACAATGGCAATGGCAAAATAGAATGTTATTACTATATTTCACACATAATAAATAATCAACTTTAGTCTTTTCTACAACACACACACACACACACACACACACACACACACACACACACACACACACACACACACACACACACACACACACACACACACACACACACACACACACACACACACACACACACACGCGCGCGCACGCACACACGCACACAAACAAACACGCACGCACGCACGAACGCACGCACGCACGCACACACGCAGGCACGGAAGCGCGCGCGCGCGTAGCACATATACGTTTTACTTGCAATTATTTTGATTTATTACGATTATTTAAAATATTTATTTAAATGAATCATTTTATTTCATTTTCTCTATTTTGTATTTCTCAGTACCGTAATAATTATAAGGTGTTATATGATCACACTAAATCTTAAGTCTTACGATTTGCGTTCAAAATATTTCCATAAGCTCAGAATTACTCGTAATGTTCGTCAGTGTCATATTCGGGTTATTCGTGGAGGTGAAGGAATATAATCTGTGTAATTTACTAAATGAGACAGCGCTCTCTTATTTCAACACTCAAATAGATTCACACGTTTGTAGAACAACTAAATGTATGTTGTACAATGATTTACTGAAATTCTTGTACTACACTACAAAGTATAATGAAACTGCACGTGAATAGTGAATACATAGAAAAACCAAGTGTATTATGTAAGTGAATTCAAAGGAATTTAATTTATTAGTTGAAAGTAGTGCTAAGATTTTAAATTCAACTTGTCTACTCCTGAAATATACGTAAAGTTTAAAATTTTGAACAACTTTGCATGGCGCTAAAGTTATTTCATTAAGCTAATACTTCAATATGTCTCACTTACACCAAAGACAGCTATCTACTTTGCTTGCACTTCAACATGTCTTGCTTGAATAACCAAATTTCTAGTCCTCTCGTATATAACATTAATCTCAAACTAAATTATATTATTAGTGTATTAAAGAAGTGTATATAAATTTTAAGGAAGGATAATATATTAATGTTAAAATTTGCAATAAATACTTTTATTATTATTCATATCTAAATAAAGGATTACAATCGAATTTCACTACATCAATAATACAAGTATATCTTATCAAACGATAAATATTAATTACTAGCAATACAAAATTATGTACATTTCACGAGATGAGATAAAATTGATGGAATAAGAAATGATACAAACTTAAAATTACATCAGACAGGGATAGAAACAGCTACTGCCCTAACAATAAACCATGCTATTCAAATGGCACTAAAATACAACACAATGTGTCTATCAAAATGTTATTGCACAGTGTAATAGTGTGCAGTCTGACAAAATGAAATTCAGAGAATGCTAGCTGAGGTGGAAAACATTGAGGAGATAAATAGAATTACGTGATACCTTGTCCATATCTTGAGTGCTTGGATTTATTGATTCGATCCAATCATATCCGGTAAATTCCGCTCCAATAGACTCAGATGTGACAGTGATACCTGTATCAGTATTGGTATGAACGAACGAATGTTTTGTTACCACGAGATTTGGAAAAATACGTATGTTCGAGTATATTTATTATTAACACTTAGGTATACCAAAAATATAATATATAAATGGTGTCGTGGGACACCAGGTAGGAACGAAGTTCCTTCGGTTAATGTAGAATCGACACAATTTGCAAAAAAAATCGTGCTCAATTTTATGTAGGTTTTCTTGATTTTTCTCTTAAATTTTGCTGATTAGTTTTTATTTAAGTACAGGAAAGTATTTAGGAAATTCAGTATTTTAGGAAATAATAAATAACGTAAAATAAAAAAAATCGTAATTCAAATTATCAACTAAAATAATAAAATATGTCTCTTTAAGTAAAACTAAAATGAAATCAAATAAAATAAATATAACAATAGAGTTTAGTAGTCATTTGAATAATTTTCATTTACCTAATTATCTTAAAGAGAAAACAAAGCTTTAGTTTTATTAAACCTAAAATTGTTTTGTAAACCATCCGATGAGATCGATTTACAAAATCACCGCAACCGAAACGTAAAATAATCCTGAAATATATATTATATAAAATATAAATATACAATAATCTTGAATCTGAAAAACATATTGTACTACATTAATCAACCATAAATGTGAAGTGAAACCTGACATAAATAAAATTAAATAAATCTGGACTACTATAAAATAGCGCTTTTGCATGCACTATAATTGTCATGAATAAATATCACTTTGTTTACACGATTATAAGTCAATCTAGACCTTTTGGCAGACAAAACTAACCCAGCGGTCGAGAAAACTCTTTCACTAGGCGTACTTGTTGCGGGTACTCCTAAAATCGACGTCGCTAGCGAAGAAAGCCACGGGAAAGAATCCTTATTTACAAGCCAGTAATTCAAGAAATCTACATCTTTAAGATCCTGCAGCTTGCATGTTGCAAAATATTTCCAACATTCTTGTTCTGACTGAGTTTCAATGCCAGAATGCTTTTCGGAAAGCCTGATTAGAAAGGAACTAACGGTAACGGTATCAGATGTCGTAGTCGGTCTTGCTACTGCTTGAGATTCAGAAGTCTCCATAGAAGGGATTAGATGTGGACGACTTTTAACAATTTCTCTGATGTAATCTGATAAGAAAGACACCCTTGTTTGATTGGAAATCTCAAGATACACATCTACTTCACGTATCCCTTGAAAGCGACAGTCCAACAAAGTAGCAGTATTAGTTTTGTGATCGGGAATCGGTGATTTAATTTATCCATCATATTTCTTTTAAGAGTTAACAATACAAGTGGTTCATCATCATCTGAGGACTGTACTGCGTCTTTAATTTCTGATCGGAATATCAGCGCAACATTTAAAGATGTGGATTTTTGAGAGCTTAGTATTTCTACAATGACCTTGATTTTTTTTAGAACTGTGAGTAAATCTGTCATTAACTTCTACTCAAAATTGTTTAATTTAAGTTGCTCTTCGCCAATTTTGTCAAGCAAGATGTTGACAGCGTAACGATTGCAAGAATGATTTAAACTTTCTAGCATGGCCAAAACGCTGTGCCAGCGGGTCGGTGTCGAAGTTTTTATGCTTGGTATTGACTTCATAAAATCATCGATTTCACTGGAATCGCCATCATCCATCTCATTATAATCGTACACAAAATTATCAAGGATTGGATCCCTCTCGTCGTTTTCCAAATCTTCTCCTGTTTTTTCTAGTAAAACAATTATTTTTCGCTGTTCCTTATCAGCTTCAGCTTCTAATTCAGGTAATCTATATCGCAGCTTCTTCACTATTTTTTGCACTTTGTAACCAGTCTCTTTACTTGGGTCGAATTTATTCCATCGACATTCACCAAATTATGAAGACCATGGCCCAAGCAGAGATGACTGTTAAGTGAAGCCAAATCAACTGCACGTTTAACATTTGCTCCGGCGTCCGTGACAGCAAAAATAGTTTTATCAAGCAATCCAAAGTCATTTCTTACTTCAGCGATCATATCACAAATTTTTTGACCAGTTTTTTTTCGGTTATTAAGGTCGTTAATAACGTGAAATATTTGAGTTGCATATCTGTATAAAACATATTGTTACAATTAGATTCTCACTTTACATTGTACTTTAAATAAAGGAAAGGGGAAAAATATATACCTTCTGTCAGATAATGGTATGTGAAAGTGATATAATTTTTACTCCGATATTGATCGCTCCACAAATAAAAGGTTATTGCTCCACAGCATGACGCATCTAGCTGAATTGTCTTTTTCACATGTGATAAACAGCTTTCAAATAAATCGTCCAGAGCCGTTCCAGATATTGTAAAACGAGATGGTAAATCTGCCGTGTTCCCAATTACCTTGTATTTCTAAAAAAAGGTAACTAACTTTAATCATTGAAGTCAAGTCTATGGATTAAATGAAGAAATTCTTTATTTTAAGTTATCTACGTACACCACGTGTACTTACCATGAAAAAGTCCTGCATTCATTTGTCTGATACTGAGTTAAGAGCAACAAAACCAGAGAGCTAGATCTCGCGCTAGGAACCACTTGTCATTAGTTCACGACGCTGAGGATATACTCTGCTTTGAAGTTGAAGGCCTGCTGGTAGTAAAAAAATCTTGTATTGTCTTTTTAGCAGCTATACCGTTTTCTCGTAGACCATGAATATCGCGAAGGTGACGAATTAGATTTCCAGTGCTCACAGATTTACTGTAAGACTTTACTTTTGTTCTAAAACATTAATCAGATAGAATTATATTAATATAGTACATGAGTAATGAGTTCGGAAGTAAAATAATAATAATAAAATAACCAATGTAAAATATTTTATATTTATAAATAAACTAATACTTACGTATTTAATTCTTTTGCACTAAATAATTTCCTACTATTATCACTGTCAATTGCATTCAAGTCACTTGTTACTTGACTTGCCATTGTTACTATGACGACTGTCGCGCCTGCGCACTATTTAACGGTTTTATTCCACGCTTTTACTATCACATATTTTTCAGTTCAGTCACGCAGCAAAATCCCTATCTCCTCCAGCCTGCCGTAAGGAACTTCGTTCCAATAAGGAGGAAAAATATGTGGTCCTTTTACTCAGTCTTTTTAATTAATATTATTAAACGATATTTTAACATGTACTTCAAGTGTTAGCCCAACTCAAAAAAAGTACTTTTTACCTTTATGTATTTTGTGTTTATAATAATGTGCCCAAAGTTACCCAAATGATCCACAAAAGAGTTTAGGTTGCTTTATTGACTTACTATATTACAACCGACTTTCGCATGTACATTGCTACTGTGACGTACCAGTTTCAATGGCGATAGTTTGTACAGCGTAGATGTTGATACGGTGCCATCTAGCAGCTCGTTAAAGCAAAGGGGAGATCTTAAAAAGTAACAAGTAGTAGAAGACTTATATTATAGTATGTCATTATAAATCATTGAAGAACATCGATCGAACAGATTTTAAAGTCACATTTATAATATACCCAGTATTATCCCATAGGACTAACAAGATGTATATATGGCTACAAAATTACCCAATGGTACTCTAGGGCAAATAAACTATCCCTGGCAGACGAGTTTCATATTTTATTGTAACTCAATGTCTAACGGGACTAAAAGGGGGTAGACATTTTTTCGGGGGGGTGATTTGCATCGAAGTTCATATTTATACGAGCCTAGTGCTTTTGATTTAAATATTCTTTTATATTAGACGTTTCAATTTTTCATGAAAGAGGTGTGTAGTCATACTAAACTAAATGTAATCAATAGTTTGTACCTTAGAATTATAACGCTATTCTAAGGTTGGTAATTATAAGTATTAATAACATAACGCGATAATATTTTTTATAGGTTTAGCGCGAGTAAAGCCACGAGTTCTGATAGTTTAGGTATAATGTAATGAACATTAATAAAGGACTTTTGAATTTGTAGATTTTCTAAGCACTTTTTTAATTTACATTCTTAACTTTATGCAAAATGAATCATTTTACAAAATAATTTGGTGAAGAACATAAATTACAAACTTTTATCCAACTGCGGCAAAGTCCCTAGAAGGACAATCTGTTAGATCTATATACATTATATATTATGTTATGTACATTTATGTGTCCAATTCTATGATCCTTCATAATTATTACTACACGGCACAATTTTACAACAACATTATTATTATATAGTCTAAAAGAGATAATAATAAGTAAATAAAAATAATTCATAATATTCATCTTTCACAATTAATACTGAAAGACAAAACGGAAGTCCTTTTCTGTTCTGTTTGTGAATCGATATTCCATTCCTTTTTTTTATTTAGTAGTTATTTTTATTGGTAGAATGTTTTAGGAAATAATTAGTTTTCGAAGTATATAGTTATAAATGATGATATTGTGAACCCATCATCTGTCAACCGACTTTTCTTTCTCAAAGACTTTCATTACCAATAAGTAGTAGAAATTTTTTAATATCTTCAAAAACCATATTTATAGCTATTTTACATTTTTTTAAATAAGATGAGAATATAAGAATTATTTTATTTATTTTCATTTAAGCACATTAAAATATTCATTAATTTAGTCTTTACTTTATATAGCTAGGTCAAGCGCTATTGAAGATATTGAAGAGATTCAAACTGAACCTTTCTCTTTGCGGTCCAGTTTATAATTTAAAAAAAAACTGTCTAAATTGAACCACAAGGCAAATATTACTTAATATAGTTAACACCTATTTACGAAACCAACATATTTATTTTGACCAGATCGTTTACTTACTACCATATTGCATTTCCCGTAGTTATTGTTGTAAAAATCCTTTGTTCACATTCGGATATTATACAGTAAAATATTGAAAACCTTCGTTATGCAAAATATTTCAATCAAAAGTTTATTTTGAAAATATGCAGATTTGCACTACATACAATATAATATAAAAGGAATGATATTCGAAATGATGAATACCGTTGTTTTATTACTAAAAGAGAAGTCAGTATTGAAAATGTGATTAAGGGTTGCGTATATTTCTAGGTTTTATTAGATTTCCCTCACGATAAGGTATAGTAATCATCGTACTCATAGCTCGGGGCAATGTAACATGGTTTTTCAATATACGACAGACCGCCATTGTATACATGTTCGGTGTTTTCTTATACGTAGACTTGCGACCGCTAAGTGCACTCACATTATTTGTGTGGACCAATAAGGCTGTGATGTCGGTAAGTGACGTGAAAAGAAAACTCGTTATTAGACCCTTAAAACCAGATTACGGGTTTCGCAAAAGCGCTTATTTTATAGAGCTTTTAAATGTTTATGCTTTGTTTAAATTAAACTAACTTTAGCTTTTCTTAAACATAGTAGATTTGCTATCTTAGGTATAAGCGTCATTTGTTTTTCATTTAAATTCTTAATTAAAAAAACTATTTTAAGTTGTTTTGATTAGAATTTTTTTATTTTTCTTTTCATTTTTGTGGTTATTTTTAACTAAGATTGTACTGTTCATCCCATTATACATGCCGAGTTGGCCTATAAGTGAGGTATACAAATTATAACATAGATTAAGAGTGTGCTCTGTGGGTGAGTGTGAATAAGGATTTTTTATAGTGTGCAACGTTGGCTTCTTACTTAATATATAATTAATACTAATAATATTTTTTCTTTGTCCACTTCTCTTGTTGGATAAACCTAAAAATGCATATTTTAGTTGACAAAATTTAGTGGAAAAACATTCGTTGACATGTTGATAGGTATAGGTATACATAGGTTTACCTACAATAAAGCTCTTAATTTTTTAAATAACCAGTATAATGACTTCGTTCACTAATTTAATTTAAATGAACTTTATTTATATCCCAAGGGTCTAAAGTTTAGATGGTTGTTAAGCTTGGATAAAGGAGATAAACTACAAAAATATCCATCCAATTCTATGAAATTTGTAAGTTGCATGATCGCAGAGGTTTAAAGACTATTACTTTAATATTGATGTATTTATAGTAAGTTTTATTAAAGTAGGAAAAAATGGTCGTTGAGGCGTCAGCATAATGAAAGCACCTAGAAACGCTCCCAAACATTCCAAGGAAAGCTCTTTTAAAATTAGTTTTACATTATTTAAAAAGGCTTTCTCTCTTTTGATAACTCTAGTTACAGCTTAATTAACACTTAATGGTTATTCTCGGGTATATAATTATTTTAATTTAATTATGCACCTATTGCGAATAGTAATTTCGAAAAACATTTAAATATTGTGAGTGAAAGTGAATATTTCACCTAATATTTACTTAAACCGGATCATTAGCATCGTATACATCCCTACTAATATTATAAATGTGAATGTAAGTTTGTTTGTTACGCTTTCACGCGAAAACTACTCAACCGATCATCATGAAACCTTGTACACATATTCTTGGAGGGTTTAGAAGTAACATAGGATACTTTTTATAAAAAAAAATTTTATGAAAAAGTAAAAAATTGTTTGTCTTAACAATGGGTTCTGAAATAGCTAGAGTAATTTTGAAGAAACTTTCAGGCATCCTACATATCAACCCAATGAGGTTGATAAGCAATTAAAAAAATGAACGCGGGCGAAGCCGCGGGTAAAGCTAGTTACGTATATATATTCATTTCAATTTGTACAAATTTTAGATAGGTACACTTGTATTTCATAAAATAGTATTAGAATTAATTTCCATCAATAAATGAAGATATTTACGGTATAAAGATTTAGTGAGACAGTTCCATTGAAATATACTACGGCAAATGGAGGCCCTAAATAACTTTTGATAGTTCACACGTATAAATCGGAGCTCAAGGAAGCGTAGTGAGCAATGCTATATATTCATATGGATTCTTTGAGGAAGTTAGTTTGATGAAGTATATTATTTTAGTTTTATATAAAAAAAACTTGGGATTCGCCCTCGCTTAGCTTGGGCTTGTCCCTCAATTTCGTGCGAGCGCAGCCGCGGCATAAACTTCACAAATTATACACAAAAACCTTCCTCTTGAAACATTCTATCTATTAAAAAAACCGCATAAAAATCCGTTGTGTAGTTTTAAAGATCTAAGCGTGCACAGGGACAGACGGACAGCGGGAAGCAACTTTTATACAATGTAGTGATTTACATTTAATGGATACGTTTAATTATGTTTTAAGAGTAAATACATTTATGACGGTAAATATATATTACGTTTACGTGAAAAGAAAAAGTGTCCTGATATAAAAGATACGATGAACATTGAGGAGTAACACATTATATTGTAAAGCACTAGTGTATAGAAGCTTTTTATTCTTTCAATTGTTTAGTAAATAGAAAATATATTATGGTTGGGAATTACTTCTATTGCGCCGTTTTTCTTCCACAGTGACTGTATGAAGTATGTATAACTTTTCCCAATTTGCCTAAAGGTCGTTACGGTACAGGCTTTCAGGGACTTCTATTTCATAGCTTTTTCTGATCAAGAATCACTACAGAAATAGGCTGAAAATGAAAATCGGTTGGTATACGACTGACTTATATTTCTGTTCCAGTTTGGTTTGTTTAAAACTGCTTTAACTGAGGTCCACCGCAATTCTAAACGAAAATACTCGTATTGCTACAAATTAAAAAATCAAAGTCCGAACATAAGGGCGTGTGACTAAAATGTGCTACATTTGAAGTGTAAAAACTATACTCAGATTGTATAGTCTTTTGTATTTTCATAGATTATTGTAAACGCGCAAAATGAAAATTAAAAAAGCTTTTCGTATATGGTAATTACATCTCAAGAATTTCTTTCGTCCCACTCTTACTTACATTATTGAGTTTCTTTCTGTCATCTACGCGTTTTTATTGATTTTTAGAAGAAAAAATATGTATGTATGTGCTACTTGCTTGCTGTGTAAAAAATTGATAAATAGACATACATATTAACATATTTATAAAGTTAGTTCACAAATACATAAAATACGAAAATTTATTAACAAAGTTAAAAATTAAATACTTCAAAGATTTATAAGCAACGTTTATGAGTAACTAGCGACTTCGTAAGTACCTAGGATATTTTTTTACAACCTTTGAATTTCAATTTATTGATATCTAATCAAAAACCTAAAACATATTCAAATTTCTAGCTTTATAAATGACGTAATTTCCATACAAATTTTCGTAGTCTTATTAATCTTAGTAAAGAAGCCTATATCCGTTCTTGGGCTCAAGACTATTTGTGTACCAAATTTCATTTAAATCGGTGTAGTAGTTTTGGCGTGAAAATGTGACAGTCAGACAGAGCTACTTTCGCATTTATAATATTAAGTAATAATAAATGAAAGAAATGAAATATTTATTTCGTAATTTACATAATATACATAATATATTTCCATCTGAAACTAAAGTTAACTTTTAAAGATGATTTTTCTATTAATTTAGTTAACGGTTGAGCTCTTTGCTTTGACATTAGTCGTTCGTTGAAGTTGAAGGCTTAATAACTGACAGCTTGGCAACAATGTTATCACTTGTCATACCTAAGCATATTTAAAAGTAAATATAATACGCACCTTCAGCTGGCCTTGGAAGTGATCGATATTATAAACAGTTGACATTGAGAAATTGGGGAAAATTTCACATTTAATATCGTTTCATATTCATAGGTAGGTATTCGTTTAGTCGACTGTATTAAGAAGGTAATAAACCAAAGCGTATATTTTGGGCGTATATTCGCTATTATTTTAGATATTATGTTGCCACTTTAGTATTTTTTTTTATTTTAGACCCAAACATTACTTGAAGTATATATAGTTACTCTTAATATAAAAAGTCAATATTAAATTATATAATATATAAACTTTAATTTATTTAATTATTATATTAAAAAACAGTGGTGTAATGACCGCAACAATTATTCTTTACTTTCTAAATTTCGATGTAACTTACCTTAGATGTAAAATTGTTTTACCAAATAAAACGTTAGATTTAGAGTACACTTTGTGGGTATAAAATATAGTAAATCAATGAGTATGTACGTATTTAAGTACGATTATTATTTTGATCCACCACTTACCAGTACTAATATTGTGACTAAATATTGTAGCAATTTTGAATTTGCCCTTTAAATAAATATATAACAAACTAATTCAAATTTCCCGAAACTAAGTTACAATATTGTTCTTTGCCGGAGTCGATTTAACTTAAGTGATTTTAATTACATAGTGAGAAAATTAGCAGAATATCGTTTTAGCAGGTATATAGAATTATACTTAACAAGATAACTTATTCAATTATATTCCTTATTTTTTGTATTATTTTTAATAATTAGCTATAACTATTCATACTTATTTACCTCATTTCTGTTTAGGGTCCCATGGCTGCATATGGGTCCCTTTAAAAGAAGAAATTAAGCTATAGAATACAACACTGGACAAGTATGGTGTCACAAAATTCAGAAGACCCCCGAAAACTGTTAAGATTCGCTCCGACTTTCATGTTTTCTCAAGATTTTTCCTACACCGTAAGCCAAGTGGTAATCATGTTGAAAATGATTCGCACATGAGAATATCAGAGGTGCGTGACCTGAGATTTTTATCCCTTTTACGGGGTTTTATTAAGCCAACGCGTTATCGATAGTAATATATTAATATAAAAAATACTGATAGGAAAAATTAAGTGTTGATTATAGAACTACTCTTACCTCACTTCGCTTCGTCCCTAGAGGAAGAGGAAAGCCGCGGGTTCCGCTAGTATGAAATATAGTCTATATTACTCAGTGATAATGTAGGTTTCTAATGGTAAAAGAATTTTATAAATCAGTCCAGTGGATTATTAGTTTATTCGTTACATACAAAAATACAAATTTTTACTCTTTAAAATATTAGTGTAGATTAGCGATCCACTCTTCGCTCAGTTTTTCCAGCTATTTTATTTATTATTATTTTTTTCAATCGGTTGAGCCATTTTCGAGTTTAACCGAGACTAACGAACACTAATTGATTTTATATATTTATAGATATTACAGACAGACAGTATGATATAATTTATTTATATTCTCTATAATCTTAAAATCTGCCATACGTTTATTAGGCGCGACCCACTAGTTGTACAAATGGGAACGACCTCGGAATAATTTGTATCATATATAACGGCCTTAAAGCTTAAAAAATTAATACAACTCAAATGAAATCATCAATTAACCTTTCCAAAACAGTAATTCCAACTGTTATTTGCTATTGAGTTCAGAACTAATAATACAATACAGGGTACTTTAAACAGGCTCAATCGAGATAAAGGGGGATGCTGGTATTGCCATTGTTTGTTTGTCGTTGCGAAATAATTTTGCCGAAGCTTTGTCCGGCTTACATTAATATTCGAGACTTGCCGATATGAGCCGTCGGCTCAACTCGCCGCGGTTCCTATCACTGTCCATATTTAATATCCTAAGTGCTTTTTCGTGTACACAAAACTGATTCTCGCATAAAATAAAGTTTATTTTTGATTTCCGCTCTGTAAATTATTTGAATTATTTTTAATTGTCACTTTTAACATCTAAATAAAATAGTGGTTAAACGAACTAATGCGTATAAAATGTTTCAGTTAAATTGAAATTTAAAACTAGTGAGTGTATTGAATAAAACATAGGGTTATAAATTGATATTTATTGCCCCTGCGTTAGGATTTATCGTAATGTAATTCTAACTTTAGAAGGGTAGAGACAAGATACGTGTGGTTGCATCTGTAACTCAGCCTGCCGCTGGGCATTTTATATACGTTACTCGTATTTGTATTGACTTGAGATATAAAAATTTCGTTTTAAAGATCAATTTTCTTCCTAACGGCTTCAATCACGTCAAATTAATAACATCTATACTTACTATACAAATACTTTTTCTTTTTATGAGTTCGGGAAATCATTTTATAATTTTGTAGGTAGGTACTGACTACTGTCCTATAGAAAAGCGTTGATAGAATAATTACACGATAAAATAGCCATCACCGTTTCGTTTATGGTTTATCATTACGGAACCTTATACTCATCAAATGAAATTGATAGAAGTGTAAATTCTAAAGTACAACAGTAATTATAATAGAATTCAACTGTGGAAGTTTCTAAAACTATTCATAGCCACAAAAATACAATATATTTATCGATATCGAGAACCCACGCTAATTTAATTCCGTATGCTTTTGACCAATAATATGTTTAAATATAAATAATACCATTATAACATGAATATTCCCGTTTTATTGGTGAAATTTAAACGAGTACTGCAGGTACAAAATTGTTTATTCATAACAACATACCTACTTCATACATTGTTAAAATGAATACAGCAAATATTTTTGTTTAAATTCGAATGAAACTCATTAAATTCCACGGAAATACATTCCGATTTTGTATTAAAAAATAATTTAAACAATACGTAGATTTTTACACATAAAAATAATATTTTTTTAAATTATTATAATGATAGTAAAAACAGCGACAATAATGATAAAATAGGTACTAAAATAATGGTTACATGTTTAACCATTTTTATTTAAGAACAAAAGTGCCTTAGAAAAATAATAACAACGTCATAATACCTGAACCCATGGACGTATTAACTAAGGACCAGTCATAAAATACAAATGCATGAAAACACTTTCAACCATTTGAAGTATAACGCACACAAAGAATTGACACAATACATCAAAATTCACTCTAATGCTAGTGCTTGAACGTAGTCGATAAAATACATACATCAATGACATTTTAAATATTAATAATAAATATTGTTTGATTTTTTGCCGACAATCAAACCCAGAACGTTCGAATGGGAAAGAAAAGGCGTATCATAAATAAGCTGTAAGGCAAAGAAAATAAAGGGAGAATAAAGGTGGGGTAAGCTTCCGGTATTTATATTTTAATTATACTAAAATAAGCAGGACATTGTTATGAACTTTTTACTCAATTATAGTTATTATAGACTTCAAATATTTTGTTAAGAATTTTTTTTCTCTTTCGAGAAGGATCCCTAGGAAATCAAAAATTTTGTGTAATTTATGTGTTAAAATAAAATAAAAATTAAGTACACATACTAATTATAATTTTTGCATTTATAATGTTTTTATTTAATTATAAAAATATTATTATAAATTTATTGTCATCAGATTGTAGGATACTGCGATAAAAGTATTTTATGTTATTGTACTGTACAAATAACATCCATTATTCGCTTAGTTATTTCGTCAAATATCGATATATTTTTCGACATTGTCAAGCACTAGTCGATGTCAAATGGACTTACTCGACAGTTCTGTCATTTGTTTTGAACGGTATAATCCAGCCATTTTATGATGGTTGTCAGATGTCAACAATACATAGATATATCGACTATATTTAACATAGTTGAATAATACGAAATTTTATTTTACATTTACTCAAATTTTGTGATAAATAACATTAAATGTAATAAAATATATTACTTACAAGTGAAAAGAAATAGTGCTGCTTCCGCTGCTATAGTTTTTACACCATCTAATAGAACATTTAGTCATTTTTGGGAGATGTTTTGTTGACAAGTAAGTGCTTGAGACTGACGTAAAATCAAACGGCCAGGCCTAAAATATCCTGATTACTGTCAAGGCCGGTAAAGGTACGTCCGCTTATGTGTCTCGTCCATTAGATACGTCCATGCCTGAACCTATTCAAAAATAGAATATGAAAAATGACACTCGGTATATAAATCCCTGAAATTTATGTACATATAAAAAAACTCTAAGTCGAATCTTTAAGAATTTCTTGGAAAACCTTGTTGAAATAGTCATTATACAGAGTTTAAATCTTTGTCCGTTTGTCTATGACAGCATCACAAGAAAACCACTAGATAGATATAAATGAATATCTGGGTATCAACATAATAATAGGATACATTTTTCTACAGGAAAATAGAATCTTTGAGAAATGTTCACTAACCGCCAAAGGTATCTTGAGACAAACCCACATACCCATAATTTTTTGCTATTGCTAACTTGCATAGAGCATAATACTTTTGATTTTAAACTTTTATTGGGAACTAAACTTGGCTGTTTTTTCCTTTCTGTTTTGAAGGAAGGTAATCTTTACAAGTAACTCGAGTTCTGACGCTCTGAGTAATGAAGGAACTTTTTAGATTAAATTTTTTGTACAAGGCTGTAATAATCTTGTGACTCTAATTAAGAGAGAGAAAACGTTTTTTCACAATCACAGACCTAAATTAACGCTCTGAGGGTCTGTTTTTCAAAATATGTAAGCGATGTAATTTAAAGGACTTAAGTATTACCTTTATGGTGTAATATAATCTTTCATTTAGTTCTAAGAAACTTTATACAACGAAAACAACACATCTATTCATATCGCGTAAAAAAGGGAACTAGCCACAATTTTTTTTCTTTTTCTATTATTTTTTATTAAGTAGTCATGTTTTGAGACTGGCAAGATTACTAAGGAAGTTATCATTCATTTTTAATTAAGGGTATGGTTTACGATCCTGGATGATTAATGTACTAACAAGAACATTTGTGGGCGTATCGTATTAATATTGTTGCGTGTTAGGGTTCGAACGATTTGGAGAGAAAGACCTGCTGACTCTTTCAGAGACTTTATTTACTAGCACTAGGTCCGAAACAAAGCACTATGTACAAACACTAAGCACTAGATACACTCACTAAGCACTATCGATGTCCGAGGTCGTAGCCAATGTCGTAGATTTCCGCTGGTATCACTCTTGATCACTAGTCTTCACTTCGAAGTCGCTTCGTTGATCGCTCAATCTGAACTCCTCTCGCTCGGCCACCCGCGGCCTATTTATACCGGCCGAGTCTAGTCCCAGACCATTCTGGAACATTCACGCGTGTACTCGATTTTCGAGTTTATTCCTCTATATAGCTCCTCTAGCGCCATCTAGTATTGAGTGGAGGTTTCACGTTCTGTACAGCACACAAAGTGGTTCCCTCGCTCCACACTAGATGGCGCAAGCTCCTTTACTCGTGTATTCGTAACACTACTCCCCTCTTAGAGATGCTCGTCCCGAGCATCGTTGTTACTGCCATGGTAACGCGCCAGACGGTCTATGTGTACCACTTTGAATGTCCCTCTTGGTTGCTTTTGAATCCTATAAGTCACATCATTCATTCGGGTAACCACTTTGTATGGACCGTCCCACTTGCTCTGCAACTTTGGAGATTTTCCTTTCCGGCGGGTTGGGTTATGCAGCCACACCAGTGACCCTTCCTCGAATCCTCTCGTGTTCGATTTCCGGTCGTATCTGGTTTTCATGTTCTCACTTGACTGTAACCCATTTTCCCGAACCAACGCGTGTATATAGCGCATTTTTTCCCTTAAATTGCTGACATAGTCTTGTACGGTCTCTGGTCCCTCCGGTGACCCTCCTGTCAATAGGTCTACTGGTATTCGTAGTTCTCTACCGTAATTGACATACGCCGGGGTAGCTTTTATGCTCTCATGCTCGGCGGTTCGATACGACAGAAGGAAGAGTGGTATATACTTGTCCCAATCCTTTTGTTTGTCGTCTACCAATTTCGCCAAATGCCTCTCAAGAGTCTGGTTAAATCTCTCAACCATTCCATCGGACTGTGGGTGGTACGCGGTGGTCCTCGTCTTATGCATGCCCAAAATTCTGCACACTTCCTGAAACACTTGCGATTCGAAGTTCCTGCCCTGATCAGAATGGATTTCTAGAGGCACACCAAAGCGACATATCACTTCTTCGACTAGCTTAGAAGCGACTGTTGTAGCTTCTTGGTTTGGTATGGCGAACACTTCGGGCCATTTGGTGAAGTAGTCAATGACGACCATAAAATACTTGTTTCCCGATTCCGTTACAGGAAATGGCCCGGCTACGTCAACTGCAATTCGTTCCCACGGTGCACCGACGTTATACAGCTGCAGCTTCCCACGGCTCCTGGTCTGTGGTCCTTTTACAGCAGCGCAAGTAGTACATTTGCGACACCAATCCTGTACATCATCTCGACAATGCAACCAGTAGAATCGTTCTCGCACTTTTGTTAACGTCCTCTTGACACCTAGATGACCTCCTGATACGCCATCATGTACTTCACGGAGAACATCTGGTACTCTCGATCTTGGGACAACTATCTGAAGATGGTACTCTCTGCCGTTAGTCTTCTCCCATTTCCGGTAGAGTATTCCGTTTTGAAGTATCAGACTGTCCCATTGCGCCCAGTACGACTTAGTGGCAGCGCCAGTGGGTGCAACCTCACTCCAGATTGGTTTTACTTCACCCCGTTTCTTCCATGTGATGATGTGCCGAAGGTCGTCATCTGTTTCTTGAGCCTCCCTCATAGCATCGTTCTCCCAGAGACCCAAAGGACTTGTTCTCGTTAGCTTTAATGTTACTTCATTAGATTCCTGCTTAACACAATGTTTGCAGTCTTCCGAACACGGCCTTCGTGAGAGTGCGTCAGCGTTCCCATGCATCTTTCCGCAACGTGCCTGGGAGATAACGGTTATCGGGGCTTCCTCCGCATCAGCCAGTACTCGCCCCATAGTCCTGGCTTTTCCCTGATCCCGGGCAGGGGACGAATCCCCTTGCTTCTTCAGCTCCTCTATTTGATCCTCGATCCTTTTCATCCTTGCCAGATGGGTCTCCTTCTGCGGGCAGTTGAGCTGAAGATGCCCCCTCTCGCCGCACTTGTAGCACATGACTCCATAACTTCTCTTCGTAGGAGCCTTAACCTGCTTGGCTTCCTCAGAGACCTCACGGACCTTATGGGTCTGCCGTACGTCATGGCGAACAGCCTCGACCTCCAAAGCATGCGCCAATGCTTCCTTTAGCGAGGTATGGTGACGAAGCCTCACTGCAGCTCTGACCTCCAGGTCTTTGATTCCGTCGACAAATGCTTGAACAATGTTCGTGTCTACCATCTTGGTGTCGGCTCCTGGGTGTGCCTTCCTGACGAGTTTTTCAATTTCCAGCGCCCATTGTTGAAGTCCTTCTCCTGAGCGTTGGACTCTGTCACGCAGTTGGGCACGGAACACGTGTTCCAGGTGTCGCTCCCCGTATCTGGATTCAAGTGCCTCCATCAGGTCTTGAAACCCATTTCCTGTATGTGGCAGTGCTTCCAAGACAGACAAGGCTTGCCCTCTGAGCGCAACAGTGAGAGCGGTCAGACATTGTTCTTCCGTCCATCCATTGGCAGTGGCAACAGTCTGGAATTGCTGACGATAAGCGTTCCACGAAGTAGTGCCGTCGTATGGCGGCACTTTCACTCTTGGTCCTTGCGCCCCTCCGGTAGTTCCACTAGACATCGAAACTCCCGTGGTCTCAAGGCGCACTACTTTCTTCTGTAGTTCAGCGAGACCGGTTTTCACATTTTCGACATCCAATCCTAACCCGGTAACTCGTTCTTCCACTTCGTCGACATCTTTTCGAAGCTTACCCACCGTGTCACTAACATCTTTTATAGCCAAAAGCGCTTTTTCTTGGAGGTCTTTTTGTTGTTCTTGTGATTCTTTCATTGCCTTCATTAATTCAAATAAACTTCCTAATTGAAGTGCCACTTGAGGGTCTGTAGAAGCTACGGTGCCGCTGATGGGCGTGGCCTGTCCGGTGGGCGTGGCAAGGTGGGTGGAGCCAGTGGGCGGGGCCTGAGTCAAAGTGGGCGGAGCCTGAGCCAAAGTGGGCGGAGCCTGAGCCAAAGTGGGCGGAGCCTGAGTCAAAGTGGGCGGGGCATGATGGGCGTGGTCAGTGGGCGGGGCCTGGTAGGCGGGGCCAGTGGGCGGGGCCTGAGGGGCGTGGCCAGTGGGCGTGGCCTGGTAGGCGTGGCCAGTGGGCGGAGCTTGGCCCCCAGTGGCACCCGCAGCTCGTTGTGTCCTCGTCCTGACCCCCTCCTTGGGGTTCTCTCTCGGAGTCAATGGCATCTCCAAATCTCACTTCCGACACCAGTTGTTGCGTGTTAGGGTTCGAACGATTTGGAGAGAAAGACCTGCTGACTCTTTCAGAGACTTTATTTACTAGCACTAGGTCCGAAACAAAGCACTATGTACAAACACTAAGCACTAGATACACTCACTAAGCACTATCGATGTCCGAGGTCGTAGCCAATGTCGTAGATTTCCGCTGGTATCACTCTTGATCACTAGTCTTCACTTCGAAGTCGCTTCGTTGATCGCTCAATCTGAACTCCTCTCGCTCGGCCACCCGCGGCCTATTTATACCGGCCGAGTCTAGTCCCAGACCATTCTGGAACATTCACGCGTGTACTCGATTTTCGAGTTTATTCCTCTATATAGCTCCTCTAGCGCCATCTAGTATTGAGTGGAGGTTTCACGTTCTGTACAGCACACAAAGTGGTTCCCTCGCTCCACACTAGATGGCGCAAGCTCCTTTACTCGTGTATTCGTAACAATATGATGATTATATTAACAAATAACATACAAAAACGATTTTCTTGGGAAAATCTTATTGAAATAGTATTAAGGATCCAAGGCTTATATACTAATTTGTGCCTGTCTAAGAAATCCATACTAACCGTTTAGACCTATTTCTGACCGAGCGGGTCGCTAGTAAATTATAATATATTTTATACAGAATTAGTTATAAATAAATTATAAAGTACTTTGTAAGGATGTACGCGTAAATGTTAAAATGGTTATACGAACCACTAGCCGTATAAATACCAGAGAACCATGATGCAAAGTCTATGTTTCTGTAGGATAGTCTCTGAATAAGTAATAATAACATATGATGCCTATGAATCCTTGTGGATACCATCTGATAAGCAGATAATGCGATATTTAATGAAACATGGTCGGACTCGCCAGATAAGTGATGTTACTAATAAGTACGTTGAGTACCTACATATAATGTTACATCTATAACATCTATAATATGTGTTAATTATTATAAGGATTTAACCATATTTTAACCATTTTATCAACTATTATAATTAAGATTTCCTGAATAACGCAAAGGAAATTCAAATAAGAATATCATATCGTATAATAACTCTGTGACTGTAATTAAATTTTATACGCTCTACGTCAAATTATATATAAATTTATAAAAATTTAAAAGTAAATACCTACGTAAAAATATATCTTCATTAAGACCTCACATGAAATCGTTTTAATATGATTAATTTACGAGAAATCTGTGTAATGAGTAAAGGTATAAAGCTATTTCTTTAATGATCTTAACCTCGAAAGCTGTGCTTTGGTATGTGTCGCTATTCAATTTCTTCAAAGGCGTCTTCGTATTACGGTTTGCGGTTAATTTGACGAAAACAAAAGGGTTTTGTCAAAATGAAGATCGATTGTACTCCATTAGGTAGCACAAGGTAAAGCTTTTAAAAAAGCCAGGTACGTACATATAGAATGTGTGCAAATATTACACCTATTTGCACAAATTCTATTCACTCAAAAGTTTCTTAGCTTTAAAACTAAAAAACGAATTTTACATTTAAAATCGAAAAACACTAATGGATTGTAGGTACTACGTTTTATAATAGACTTTAATATAATTTTAACTTTACTAATTACTGAGTTTGCTACACACTTTAGTCATATACATAATCGTATATGTTGTGCAGAACATTATAATGGATACTAGTATACTTTTACATAACACATATTACATTGAATTTTATAATACGTTTTTTTCAGTTAAAGTTCAGTTTCAATTTTTGCAGAAGTAAAATTTTTTATTAATACCTAATAGCAAACTACTATACCATTTTTACCAGTGGTAGCCCAGCGGTAACGCGTCGCTTGGATAACCGAGTGATGCGGGTTCAATTCCGGGTTCCGGGTCACCTCTGATATTTTCATGTGCGAATCATTTATATCATGATTACCACTTGTCTTACGGTGAAGGAAAACATCGTGACGAAACCTGCATGTCTGAGAAAACCTTATAGCAAGTTTTCGAAAGGCATGTGAAGTCCGCCAAGGCCAACACGCACTAGGCCAGCGCGGTGGATTATGGCCTGATCCCCCTCGTACTGAGGGAGGCTCGTGCCCAGCAGTGGGATGTTAAAAAGGGCTGATGATGACACCATTTTTGAAAAACCATTCTTTCTAATGTGTGTATAAAAACTGAATCCGCAATAGCCGAAATATCATACAGGGTCAAGTTATTGTGCATCAACGTTCCTAAATCTCTTTACATATTCTAATATACAATATTCCTTGTAGTAATCTTAAATTTTTGCATTTATTGAAATGAATAAAGAAGATTTTACATGCATTTGTAACATGATTACGATAAAAGGCAGTTACAAAGGATGACGTCACGTGAAATAGATATCCTATTCAGAAAAAAATGTCACGGTTCCAACGTTCTCAAAGCTGGGCCTTCAGGTCACATTTAGTTGATTGATCCCACGTCAAAAGCGTTTGTATTCAGAGGTTTTAACGGAATAAAATTTGGTTCAACATTACAACAATAAGAAAGTTGATGAGTCGAGCTTTAAGCGTTTTTGGCATTTGTTTTTTATTTGTGATGTAATCAACATTATAAGTCCAAAGATTAATTTTCAGTCAGCTTTTATTTATTTATAAATTATTTTATTTTGAACCTATTTCAGGTTCACATAATAAGTTGTATAATTCCTTAGAAGAATTATTAAGTTAAATATATTATTTTTATTGTTATTTAAAAATTAAATTTATTTATTTAAATTCTTAAAAGAAAAGCAAGACTTTTCCATTTCGTCTGACACGGACTACCAGAAATAATACAATTTGTAAGATCCTCACCCTCTTCCATTAGCTAGGATAAATGTATTACACTAAATAAATAAAATCCTTGTAAATAAAATCATGCCACATAATTCAACAGCCATGGGTTTATATAATGTTAAAATTATTGTTATATATTTCAATTTACGTATATACATTATAATTAAATGTATTAATGTCACAAATGTAAAGTAAGTAACGGTAATAAAGTGGTCAAAAATAATAATTATTTACTTGATTTTATTTGTGATTCAATACCCAAAATTGATGGTTATATTTCTATCGAATAAAACAGTTTAGTAGTTTTCTTAACAGAAAAGAAGGAATGGTTGGTTAACATATTTGGCTATTTTTAATAATAATGGACAATATGTAATCCACTTATGAAATGTAAAAAAATAGTAGATACATCCATCAATTAAAAATAATTATCTGGAATACGCTGTAAAGAGAATAATCAATCAATCAATCAAGAAGCTAAAGATACCCATATCTCATATAGAGTAATGTATTTCACAGTAAAATCACAATAAAAAGCAAACTCGTTATAAATACATACATGTACATATGTGGGTGCATATATTGGGACATTATTAGACAGTGCCATCTAGTTCCGTGGTAACTTACAAGGCTTGTGTTGCTGATACCAGATAGGTGATTCACTCACATATACGACTTTGTATACATAAGTACAAATTATAAATATATAGGTACTTACTCCTTTATCCTTACAAGATGTCTTATTAAATTAATTTAATTAATTTTCTCTACATTTTGGTTCCATTATAATGTAATAGCTACAAGATTATAACATCCGACACAGAAACACATTATAATCAGTGATGCGAAACAATCAACATTGTTTCCGCTTGTGACGTACATTGTTTATGAGGTCACGAAGTTCTAATGTCGTTGCGAAACAATAATGATGCACTTTGCTACGGTTGTACTATTTTATTGGTTTCACATAAACTGACTATATTAATAACTAATATTTAATACTTTTTTTAAGTTAGTGTTAGTCCAGTGTTAATGCGCTCGTTTGGATATCCGAGTGATGCGGGTTCAAATCCGGGTCTCGCACCTCTGATGAATATCAGAAATGATTACCACTTGTCTTATGCTGAAGGAAAACATCGTAAGGGAACCTGCATGTCTGAGAGAACTTAGTAAGTTTTCCAAAGACATGTGAAGTTCGCCAACACGCACTAAGCCAGCGAGGTGGAATATGGCCTGATCCCCTCGTATTGAAGAGATGCCCGTACCCAGCAGTGAGACGTTAATAAAGGCTCAATACATGTGTATAATGGTTCCTGGTAAAAAAGCTCTCGGTTATAGTCATCCAACGCATGGACTACACATTTTATCGGGATAAAAAAGGACTATTGCTATGCCAGACTATAACCTATCTCTGTGCTTTTCATGCAGATTCGTATAGCCGTATAGTTCTTGTGTGATTAAATGAAACTTGATTAATAATTTTGTAAAATAAAATATATTTTAAAATAAAATGTAAATTAAGAAAATTTCTTTATTATTCAAAGAGATTTATGTATGACGCCAGCAAATTGCTTACGATATCTGGATTAAGTTGTCAGCTCTCGCCTTTACAATAAGTAAATTACATCGTTTTTTAAAACTGTTTACTAGTTAAGTAGTGAAAAAATCATGGAGGTTCTTGGTTTGATTTCCGTGTCAGTAATTTGGTTATTTAATTAGCCCATAAGTTTTCGTTTGTTTGTAAGCGGAATTCACATTAATTATTACTATAACTCCAGCTATTACGACCATTCTCTAGACAACATATTTTTTTAATAAATAGTAACTTAAATGAATGTTTGCTACACATTATACATATAGGTATAGGCTATATTACATATTTAAAAAGAATTCAATTGAATTTATGATTGCACTACATGGAACTAGTACCATTATTAAAAATTGTAATGAAACCGTTATAAAAGAAATTAGCAATGGTAAAAAGCAATCCCTATTGTTAAAATAAGAGTTTGTTAGTCCCATACATTAGCAGACGTCATCACTACATAGTATAAAACAAAGTCGCTTCCCGCTGTCTGTCTGTCCCTATGTACGCTTAGATTTTTAAATCTACGCAACGTAGGTATTTTGATGCGGTTATTTTAATGGATAGAGTGATTCAAGAGGAAAGCTTATATAATAAACTAGCGGAAGCCGCCTCTTCGCATGCGCTAAATTTATTTATTATATTAAATATTGTAATTGTAAGCATCACTATAGAATCGAATTGAACTGATATGTGTTGACATGTTAAAATCGAATGAACATAAGAAATAGTAACATTTACACACACTCTAAATACATAAACATCTTTCTGACAGTATTAGGTATTATTAATTTGCCACACAAAAATTTTAATTTTGTCATCGAGCGTATTTAAAAATTATTACAAAGTTTTAAAAGTTATTTTATAAAGCTTTTAAATACAAAATTGCGTGGACGTTTTCCATTTTCCGTTACGCGTTTAGAGGCTGTAATCTTCAACGATGGCCACTTAGGATGAAAAGTGAATTGTTACTTTTAAGCTATCATTTTCGAATGTCATTTTTAACAGTTTATATTATACTTTTTTAAAAAATGTTGTTTTTAAAATAAATTAACTTTGAGATAATATTTTTTATTAGATATAAATATAGAAAAAATAAAAATACTATAGAAAATTATAGTTTGTATATTACAAACAGAAGAATAGTATATATACAAATTACAAAGCAGCTTCATCATTCACTTCCCTATAAGGTAAGTAGTTCTACAGATATTATGTATAGATTTAAAATATTAATTAATTTATATATGCAGTACAGCGACAAAATCCTAAATCAACATTATAAACAAACAAAATGTAAAAATACTGATATTTTTGAAGGTGTGTTGTGTTTAAAAATGTATACTGTATGCGAAGAACGTCAATCTAATGTAATTTTATTAAAAAAAAACATTGTAACATTGTTTTGACTGTTTGTTGACATCATAATTATCTTATAAACTTGTAAGACATGAGGAAAAAAGTAATATAATATGAATATGATTCAGAATTAAAAATTTGTTAATACGAAAGGAATAATTTTCTATTCAACTTTCAACAGTCTTTTACTTTACAAACGGGACTGAAATTGGTACACTCAACTTAATTTCTATCTGTTTATCTAGATTTTAGACTTATCTGGACAACCCTAAACATGTTATAGTTGATGCAAAATTTACCTCTTATGGGAATCGAACCTGTTATGTGTCTATAACCATTCAGATGAATCAAAGCTCGGAAGACCGTAAGGTACATTCACTATTTCAGGTTCTTTTAAATTAATTAATTAACTACAGTACCTTGCTAGTTACTTGATTCAAAGCTTGTTGCTGCAACATTGAATCTCAAATATTTGAGTTTCTACAAAGAGTAACTCATAGACGAGAGCATTTATAAAGGATATTTTAACGCAAGTCAAATACAAATTGTTTATTTACTCTTACGTTCAGACACTTTACGTAGCGTCGTTATGTACATAGTATCTCCAATTTATGTTACATAAGCGATAAAGTGCATATTATATAATCCACACAGTCGGCTGCGGTAAATATTCACAGTTAATTGTATTGACTAAGAAACTTATTTTCTAATAAAAATGTAACAAAGCATTGTTTAAAATGAAGTGGTAACTCGGTAGTGGCACGCTCGTATCTTCGATATTTTCTTATGCGAATTATTACTTACATAATTATTAATTTACCACTTGCCTCACGACGAAGGAAAAACGCGTTAATCAAGTATACGTAAGCCAATACGTACTTGGACAGCGTGGTTGACTATAGACTGATCCCTTTCGTATTGAAGGGCGGCGAGCCCAGTTGTGGGACTGAATGCTGAATCGATCCCAGGATAATTCCTGTTAACATAAATCAAATCAATTTCTTTTTAATTCAAATACACTTTTACAAGCTCTTTTGAATCGTCATTTTTGCATTATTAAAAGTATAGAATTTAAATTTAATATCAGTCTGTAAGTCTATGAGGAAGCTACCATCGGCTCGGAAGGCAGTTCTGCTGAGAAGAGGCGGCAAAAAACTCAACAGTTAGTTATATTTCATATATAATTTTACAATTTCTTTTAATGTGCTAAAACCTCAGAAAATGCGTAGAAATAGTATAATTTTATTTATAAATCAACAAGTAGGTTGTTTATATGCAAATCGATTTCATTCCCTAACGTTTGTTTTGTTGACGTTTGCGGAAGTAGACGCCTAAACACATAAATGACATTTACTGAGATTAACGTACTAGCACAAACCCACGTACTCTAGGTTACCAATATTAGATATCTGTATATAAAATACAATTTTACAAATTTTTGGAGAATAAATTTAATGGTAGTGTAGAATTATTAAGTTTTTAATTAAATTCGCCATAGCCCAAAGCAAGTTAATATTGCATTTTTGAATAAAATTGTTATTTTATATCACGTCTGAAATTCGCGTTCATATTGTATGTTTGCTCCAAATATAGAAATGTATTATAATTGCAAACTTAAGAGTTTAATTAAAATTTTCGTTAATTCGTTGGGACATTTTTACAACAGCGCACATCTAGTTCTGTGGTAAGCTACGAGGCTTGTGTTACGGATACTAGATAGTTGATATTCTACGCATTATAAATTTTAAATACACACATATTATAAATATAAACACACGTGACTGGAGTACAAACATTCGTGCTCAACTAATGAATGCCCCCAGTGGGGCTCGAACCCGCGACGCTAGCGCAGACAGCAGGGTCACTACCAACTGAGCCAAACGTGTAAAATGATTTACATAAAATTAAAAACTAATTGTAGAGTTTACTCTATGTTATCAAATAGTTCTAGAGGGTAAAAAAAGCTTTAAATCAAAAGTACTCATAGTAGCTCCCTGCTCAATGTGTTGGGTATGACGATAGTAAAAAAGCTGTTGCCTAATATAGTGCCATTAATGGGGTAGGTTCATTTGGGTATTAATGGGTAATACAAACTTTTCGAGCCCTTGATTCCAATATTAATACCTGTATGTACGCAGATGGTAGGCGTAAATGCATTTCTGAAGGTTAATACAAAAATATATTTAAATAAAAGTAATTTATTTTTATGCTCTAAAAAGAAGATATTAGACTAAGTTAAAGCAAACTCTAATTACATTAAAAAAATTACTACACGACATTTAATACACGATAATAATAAAGCTTTTCGCAAGGTTTACCTATTAAAAAAGAAAATATATTGCAAGATCAAGTTATAAAATGTGTTCTTGTTTATTTTTTTTTCTCGTATTTTTCCCAACAAACCGTTTTCTTTGATATGTATACCATATACCATAGAAATATGGTATACCATATAGGTGCATAAAAAATAAAAATATATAAATGGTTCCTTCGGTTAATGTAGAATCGACACAATTTGCAAAAAAAAAATCGTGCTCAATTTTATGTAGGTTTTCTTGATTTTTCTCTTAAATTTTGCTGATTAGTTTTTATTTAAGTACAGGAAAGTATTTAGGAAATTCAGTATTTTAGGAAATAATAAATAACGTAAAATAAAAAAAAATCGTAATTCAAATTATCAACTAAAATATGTCTCTTTAAGTAAAACTAAAATGAAATCAAATAAAATAAATATAACAATAGAGTTTAGTAGTCATTTGAATAATTTTCATTTACCTAATTATCTTAAAGAGAAAACAAGGCTTTAGTTTCATTAAACCCAAAATTGTTTTGTAAACCATCCGATGAGATCGATTTACAAAATCACCGCAACCGAAACGTAAAATAATCCTGAAATATATATGATATAAAATATAAATATACAATAATCTTGAATCTGAAAAACATATTGTACGTCAACCGGGGTGAATTGACACAGAATTGAACTTTGGGTAAATTTATCACTAGTCATGCATCGGAATAATATAGTGGTTTTGGTATCAAAATTTTAGTCGTATCCTGTAGATTTTGAAGAACTTCACATAAAATTCTGTAAAGCACCCAGTTTTCCGTATTTCTTAAAATTATAGGTCGTCCCTATTTAAACGCCAAAAGGGGTTAGTAGGGACGGCGATTGGCATAATAGGGAAAAACCGTTAGGGCTGTCACAATTTTATTGTCACATGTAGGTATATGGGTAATGTATTTAGTTGATATTATGAATGAATTAAGATTAGTAACAAGTTTTTATGATTGGATAGATGTTTAGTGTAAGAAAGGTTTAGTGGCGTGTTGTGTGTGTGATGACTGAAGATGTAGGGAGATAATAAAATGTCCAAGTCCACAAAAGTATTATTATATTAATTCACTTGCAAATGTAATGCGTGTCGGTAGGCGTCTACGGAACAACTGCCCGTTCGAGCTTCGAGGCGCTATACGCTTGCTAATGAAAGAATGTGCGCGTCAGCACTGCCACTACACTATTCCCCCCTTTTTAAAAAAAAAAAAATCATATGTAGACGCCTCCCGATTTACAACATTTAAACTTAAATATCATTAAATAATAATTATTGCATACATACGGTGAATAGTTACTGCAAACATACGGTTAGAAAGAATTCGTTGATTCAGCATAACAGGCTTACAATAACAACTTAGGTGTTCGATTACAATGTTCTTTGTTTCACAATGCGCTTTGAATTTATTTTACAATTTATCTTATGAATAGTTTTTATTATTATTATTTTAATTAAATTTATAGTAAATTAACAATACGATAAAATTATACATAATATTACGAGTATGTTAACATTTAATTAAATATTGAATGTTTTACCCATTGTTTATTACATATTTTCCTATATATAAAAAAAAAATATTATCATATATAGTTATATATAGTATATACCATTATTTATGTGCCATATAATATATACTCTGAGTTGTATCCTGCAGTCATCTCTTGGCATCATCGTGACCTACGGACCTACACATTATATACGGAAAGTCCTACGATTTGTATGCAAAACACAACAAAGTAACGGTTGTCTATTTCTATACACAATTATAGCTGGTACTAAATAATTTTACACTGATACAATATTAAGATATATACGTAACTCTACACGGAGATTGATGATCAGAATACCACTTTATGTTGAGATTGTACAGGTTGCGCAGTTTCCACCTTAATTCCCTGTAAGGTTGTTGCATTTACACTAATTTGTTTCCTTAACCAATTCTTAGCACAAATTCCGCACTTTCTTATAGTGAACAAACATAATACACATATTATAAGCACTATTAGTATTATCATGGTGATTCCAATGATATCCAATTTGGTATGTACCTCGGCCACGTTAGCTATATTCTCGTTAATGACAACTTTTTCTTTGGTTTGGTTGGAACCCATTATACTATAATATAGTACAATATATATAATAATTTTAGAACAATGAAGATGCGTTTAAGCTTAAGAAGGTATAAACATATTCTTACGATACATACGTTGTGAAATTCTTATTTATTTATTACCGGTGTCCTAAATTAAAATTTTATGTACGAGTACTATTCAAAAATACATGTCAGCGTTCTAAATATCTACTTGGCTTTTTGCTTATGCGCCCTGTTCGTGTAACATAGTTAGAGTTACCGGTTTCGCTCGTGTGAAATGTGACTTTTTTGTTCACTTCTTGACAAATTTCGTTTTTAATATTACATTTTACGTTAGGCTTTATCTCGTCATCCTGAATCGTGTACGCCGGTTTTAAACGATCAATTAAAACTTTTAACTGTCTATTCGGAAGTTGTATGCAAAATACTTTATTATTCCTACTGATGACGCGGTATGGTCCGTCGTATGGAGGTTGTAGCGGCTTCCGTACTGCGTCATTTCTTAAAAATACATATTCGCAATTATTTAAATCTTTATGCACAAATATTTTACTCGATGCGTTAATGTTACTTCTAGTGATTGGTTTGTAACTTTCGATAATGTCTTTTAATTTATTAACAAAATTGTAACTATCGCAAGACTTAGTGCTACTGACGTCAAAGAAATCGCCTGGTAACCTAATGTTACTGCCATACAACATTTGCGCTGCGGTGACACCTGCATCTATTCTAATTGTTGTGCGTAATCCTAACATTACCGTTGCCAATTCGTCAACCCAAGATTTATTATTTAGACGTGCCATGAGGCTTGTTTTTAATGATCTGTGCCAACGCTCCACCGCTCCGTTACTCTGAGGATGATAAGGGGTTGTGCGCAATTTTTTTATACCCATTAATAACATGAGTTCTCTAAATAAATTGCTCTCAAATTGTCTACCCTGATCACTTGTGAGTCTGATTGGACAACCAAAACGACTAATCCATCCTTCATATAAGGCTTTTGCGACGGTTTCGGATGAAATTTCTTTCAAAGGAAAAGCTTCTGGCCAACGGGTGAAACGATCTATAAATTATTGTTAAGCAATATTTATAACCTTCAGTTGAAATTGGCAAAGGTCCTACTAAATCAATGTGGATGTGATCGAAACGGTTGGCACTTTTAAAATTTTGTAAATCCGATACAGTATGTTTTTGAACTTTCGCCTTTTGACATTTTAAACAAACTTTAGCCCAGTTTCCGACATCTTTATTTACTCCCGGCCAGAAATATCTATCTGCAACTAATTTCCTACTCGCTCTTATACCTGGATGGCTTAAATTGTGCACTGCATCAAAGGCTAAACGACGATACATTTTAGGTAGGTATGGACGTGCCCTGTCTTTAGACATTTCGCAAACAACATGTTTATCATTCGCAAATAATGTTACACGTTTAAATTGCAAATTGTTATTGTCATTTGATCCGTTCAGTAATTTCGCAAGCTCGCCGTCGGTTTCCTGTGCAACTGCTAATTCAGCGAAATCGATCGTCGTGGGACATGTTATTGTTTCGACTCTAGACAATGTATCAGCTACAATATTATCATTACCACTAATATGTCGTATGTCTGTACTAAATTCACTAATAAACATTATTTGCCTAGCTCGTCATGATGATTCTCTATTTGTACCTATTTTATCGAAAAGGAATGAAAGTGGTTTGTGATCAGTAAAAATTATTAATTCTCGACCTTCAATCATACAACGAAAGTGAATTATCGCTAAATAAATAGCTAGTAGTTCTCTATCGTATGTACTATATTTTCGCTGAGCTTCAGTTATTTTTTTTGAAAAATAGCCTAAAGGTTGCCATGCGTTATTGACTTTTTGTTGTAAGACTGCTCCTACGCATGAGTTTGATGTGTCAGTCATAAGTGATAAAGGTACATCATTTTCTGGATAGAATAATAAAGCTGCATTTTTAAGATCTGTTTTACATTTTTCGAAACTTTGCTCGGCCTCTTGGGTCCAATTAATTTTACTCTTATCTTTACGCTTCGAATTACCTAAAAATTTATTTAATGCTGATTGATTTTCTGCTGCTGAAGGTGGTATATGCGACCTATAAAAATTTAACATGCCTAAAAATCTTCTGAGTTCTTCAATAGTATTTGGTTTAGGAAAATCTACTATAGCATATATAATAAAGTAAAACTTTATTTTCTAATGGTTTGATTCCCTCGGTTGATACTAGATATCCTAAAAATTCTACTTCTTTTTTACCAAAAATACATTTTGAAAAATTAATTGTAATGCCAAACCGATTAAAACGCACAAAGACTTGTTGTAAATGTAGTTTATGTTCATTTTCGTTTTCGGAGCTAATTATTATATCGTCAGCGAAATTAAATAAGAAATCTAAACCCTCTAGAACTGTATGATGCATGAAACGCTGAAATGTTTGAGCTGCGTTTCTCAAACCAAAAGGCATGCGTAAAAATTCAAATAAACCAAAAGGTGTAATAACTGCTGTTTTTTCTATATCACATTCTGCTACCGGAATACAATTATATGCTCTATTAATATCTAATTTGGAAAATATTTTTTTATTGGCTAAATTGTAGGTGAAATCTTGAAGTCTAGGTACTGGATAGCGATCTGGTTTTGTTACTGCATTTAAACGTCTATAATCACCACAAGGTCTAATATTACCATCTTTTTTAGGTACTACGTGCAAAGGACTTGCCCAAGCGCTACTGCTCGGCCTACAAATGCCTAACTCCTGCATAATTCTAAATTCATTTTTAGCTTTAACATACCTGTCTGGTGGTAGTTGTCTGGCTCGCGCGTGCACTGGAGACCCAGTAGTTTCAATATGGTGATATACCCCATGCTTAGGAATTTCTTTATATGACACAGGCTTAGTAAGGTCTGGAAATTTACTTAATAAGTCATAATATGGACATTCTTCTACTATAGTCTTTATAGTGGGCTCGTGAGACTGTGAGATATAACCTGACACATTTAAATTGGTAATCTGATCAATCAACCTTCGTCCGTTTAAATCTATTAATAACTTATGATTAGCTAAGAAGTCAGCCCCTAATATTGGTTGCTTTACATCCGCTAATATAAACATCCAACGAAACGCTCACCGAAGGCTTAAATCTAACACCATAAAATGTATACCAAAAGTTTTAATTTCAGTGCCATTAGCGGCATATAATTTGTATTTGCATGACTCTAAATTTACTTTTTTATGCACTAATTTATAAGGTAAAACTGAAACGTTAGCGCCATTATCTATTAAAAAATTGATACCTGTTTTTTTGTCCATAACACTGAGACGGTAATTAACGAACTCACGGTTGCAGCCTCCCGCCGTAGATTGCACCGACTCTAGTTTTCCTGCGGTTTCTCGTTGTTGCTTTTCCAACTGCATGGCTGTACACATTTGTTTGCTCTGTGCCGAAATTTGTAATGGAAATAGCAGAGCCAGTTTGGATTACCCGGTGTTGGAGTACGACGATTCTTATTATTTCTATGGCTCGATCGCGACCTTGATCTGTTTCGATGCCTGTAATCTCTTTTCCAGGGACGTGACCTCGTTTCTAAATTTTTTAATCTGTCGCTCAATTTATTAATTTCTGCTATCACCTGGTCATCTCTCCCTGGTTGCACGCTGTCGACATTTTGCACCGGCTTCAAATTTTCTAAAATTTTGTCTGCTACTACTGCCAATGTTTCTACATCCTTGGTATCCGTGACCGCTAATACGCTCCGTACAGATGATGGTAGATGGCTTTGCCACATCACAGAGAGGGTGTCGTTAGTTACGCGTCCTCGGGCCAGATCTTGCATTTTACGCATTAGCTGGGAAGGTTTTTGGTCTCCCAACTCCATTTCTCCTATGAGTTTCTTAATTTGACGGTCTTCAGATTCTTCATAAATTGAAATTAATTTCTGCTTTAGCATATCATACTTCTGTGTTTGAGGAGGATTAAGAAGTATGTCAGTGACCTGCGCGATAATCTCTTGATTTAATTTTGAAATGAGTATTTGAAATTTTGACTCGTCTGACATTTTTTGTGGTAGTAGTACTGCTTCTGCTTGAATGAACCATAATCGAGGTGCGTTTTTCCAAAATTCCGGAATTCTTGCTGTTATAGATACTGCTGATAGCGAGTTGTGCTCTTCAGTGCCCATTTTCGTGTTTTCTAGAGACATTTTTGATGTTTGCATTTAAGCTTATTATTTTTACGCGATGTATTATGACACCTATCGACCGTATATAAATTGAGTTGCCCGTATTTAAAAAAAATATTTTATTCACACCTGCGTAAAAAGTTCACCAAAGTTCACAAAAGTTCCTCTAAAAGTTCTTCGTCAGGGTCGGGGTCACCAATTTAGTGGCGTGTTGTGTGTGTGATGACTGAAGATGTAGGGAGATAATAAAATGTCCAAGTCCACAAAAGTATTATTATATTAATTCACTTGCAAAGGAAATGCGTGTCGGTAGGCGTCTACGGAACAACTGCCCGTTCGAGCTTCGAGGCGCTATACGCTTGCTAATGAAAGAATGTGCGCGTCAGCACTGCCACTACAAAGGTTTAAATAAGAACTAGTATTTTATAAACATGTATTTAAAAAAAAACATTTTTATTAATACAATAAAAAAAACTTAGTCACTCAATATATTATTATGAGGAACTCTTCTACATTCTTGACCACCTTTTTTTTAATATAAAAGTATTGTCTCTATGAAGGACTGATTTGGAGTTTTTTATATTTTTGTGCAATGTCTGATAAAGATTTATTACTTATATTATTATACTCATTTAGTGCCTGTTCTATGAGCAGATCGTCATATTATTCATAATTTTTTCTCGACTCTGTTTATATGTACGAGGCATAATCGGCAATAATAAATCTGAAAGTAATAAGCTAAATTAAGTTAAATTGTAACAAGCTCACGTAATATGCAAATATAAAAAAATCACAGGATGCTTTAAACCCATTATTCAATTGCAACAAAAGATAACTATTTTAAAAACAGCTTTAAATTTCGATATCAGAATATTCACTTTCAATTTTGAGTTATACACGTTCTTTTAATGTGGAGTTTCTTAAATTAAAAATAATAGGTACATTGATAATTTATTAAAATTAATTCATAAATCAAGTGGTAACCCTGTTCCTATAGTCCCTTTACTGTCTCTTGACATACTGCATCGTCCCTATTTATTTAATATGGCGTTCCTATTGACCCCTGTGTCATACCTAAACACCTCCGAGGCGTACCGAAAAACCTCGTAATGTATAAATAAATCCTTAGCTTTAATCAAATATACTTTTATGATTAAAAAAGATATTTAATTGTACTTACATTGCTATATACGGCTTCCGGAATAAACACTTAATCTAACAGACAGTTTTTTTATATGAATCTAACGATAACAAAAATTTTATAGGCTAAAGAAAAGCAGGCACTTTAGATGCTGGTCGCAACGACTAAAATTCAAAATGATATTTTGATAATATATTTCTAACTTTTTGTTAAATTAGTGTTGCTAGGTCAACAAGTAACTATTCTACCATATATTCTTGCCATTTTATAAACTTACTTTGGTAAATTGTCAGAGTTATTATCATGATCATTTCAATTCCGATTTTGTCCCTATTGACCCCTCGATTCCTATTCACCCCGTTTGACGTACTACATTAATCAACCATAAATGTGAAGTGAAACCTGACATAAATAAAATTAAATAAATCTGGACTACTATAAAATAGCGCTTTTGCATGCACTATAATTGTCATGAATAAATATCACTTTGTTTACACGATTATAAGTCAATCTAGACCTTTTGGCAGACAAAACTAACCCAGCGGTCGAGAAAACTCTTTCACTAGGCGTACTTGTTGCGGGTACTCCTAAAATCGACGTCGCTAGCGAAGAAAGCCACGGGAAAGAATCCTTATTTACAAGCCAGTAATTCAAGAAATCTACATCTTTAAGATCCTGCAGCTTGCATGTTGCAAAATATTTCCAACATTCTTGTTCAATTAGATCATCTACAGGTACAGACTGAGTTTCAATGCCAGAATGCTTTTCGGAAAGCCTGATTAGAAAGGAACTAACGGTAACGGTATCAGATGTCGTAGTCGGTCTTGCTACTGCTTGAGATTCAGAAGTCTCCATAGAAGGGATTAGATGTGGACGACTTTTAACAATTTCTCTGATGTAATCTGATAAGAAAGACACCTGTTCGAGCGATACTGCGCTGGCGTTGCGACGGGGGTACAGCGGGTGACGGGCGGAGGCCGGTAGCACGGCCACCGCACAACGACCCGGCGCTCGAATCAGCTGGCTACGAAGCACCATCGGCAACGCACGTTATTTTTAATTCTTGTCGGTCTAATATACCAGCATGATAATTACAGTCCACTTGTTTCATTTCGCTCATCTAGTCTTAAGGACCCTAAACAACACCCTTGTTTGATTGGAAATCTCAAGATCTCAAGGACATCTACTTCACGTATCCCTTGAAAGCGACAGTCCAACAAAGTAGCAGCCACTATTAGTTTTGTGATCGGGAATCGGTGATTTAATTTATCCATCATATTTCTTTTAAGAGTTAACAATACAAGTGGTTCATCATCATCTGAGGACTGTAGTGCGTCTTTAATTTCTGATCGGAATATCAGCGCAACATTTAAAGATGTTGATTTTTGAGAGCTTAATATTTCTACAATGACCTTGATTTTTTTAGAAATGTGAGTAAATCTGTCATTAACTTCTACTCAAAATTGTTTAATTTAAGTTGCTCTTCGCCAATTTTGTCAAGCAAGATGTTGACAGCGTAACGATTGCAAGAATGATTTAAGCTTTCTAGCATGGATAAAACGCTGTGCCAGCGGGTCGGTGTCGAAGTTTTTATGCTCGGTATTGGCTTCATAAAATCATCGATTTCACTGGAATCGCCATCATCCATCTCATTATAATCGAACACAAAATTATCAAGGATTGGATCCCTCTCGTCGTTTTCCAAATCTTCTCCTGTTTTTTCTAGTAAAAAAATTATTTTTCGCTGTTCCTTATCAGCTTCAGCTTCTAATTCAGGTAATCTATATCGCAGCTTCTTCACTATTTTTTGCACTTTGTAACCAGTCTCTTTACTTGGGTCGAATTTATTTCATCGACATTCACCAAATTATGAAGACCATGGCCCAAGCAGAGATGACTGTTAAGTGAAGCCAAATCGACTGCACGTTTAACATTTGCTCCGGCGTCCGTGACAGCTAAAATAGTTTTATCAAGCAATCCAAAGTCATTTCTTACTTCAGCGATCATATCACAAATTTTTTGATCAGTTTTTTTTTCGGTTATTAAGGTCGTTAATAACGTGAAATATTTGAGTTGCATATCTGTATAAAACATATTGTTACAATTAGATTCTCACTTTAAATTGTACTTTAAATAAAGGAAAGGGGAAAAATATATACCTTCTGTCAGATAATGGTATGTGAAAGTGATATAATTTTGACTCCGATATTGATCGCTCCACAAATCAAAGGTTATTGCTCCACAGCATGACGCATCTAGCTGAATTGTCTTTTTCACATGTGATAAACAGCTTTCAAATACATCGTCCAGAGCCGTTCCAGATATTGTAAAACGAGATGGTAAATCTGCCGTGTTCCCAATTACCTTGTATTTCTAAAAAAAGGTAACTAACTTTAATCATTGAAGTCAAGTCTATGGATTAAATGAAGAAATTCTTTATTTTAAGTTATCTACGTACACCACGTGTACCTACCATGAAAAAGTCCTGCACTCATTTGTCTGATACTGAGTTAAATGGCATCAAAGAGCGACAAAACCAGAGAGCTAGATCTCGCGCTAGGAACCACTTGTCATTAGTTGACGACGCTGAGGATATACTCTGCTTTGAAGTTAAAGGCCTGCTGGTAGTAAAAAAATCTTGTATTGTCTTTTTAGCAGCTATACCCTTTTCTCGTAGACCATGAACATCGCGAAGGTGACGAATTAGATTTCCAGTGCTCACACATTTACTGTAAGACTTTACTTTTGTTCTAAAACATTAATCAGATAGAATTACATTAATATAGTACATGAGTAATGAGTTCGGAAGTAAAATAATAATAATAAAATTAAAAATAAAATATTTATAAATAAACTAATACTTACGTATTTAATTCTTTTGCACTAAATAATTTCCCACTATTATCACCAGTATAATATTACTTTTCTCTATGATTATCACTGTCAATTGCATTCAAGTCACTTGTTACTTTACTTGCCATTGTTACTATGACGACTGTCGCGCCTGCGCACTATTTAACGGTTTTATTCCACGCTTTTACTATCACATATTTTTCAGTTCGGTCGCGCAGCAAAATCCCTATCTCCTCCAGCCTGCCGTAAGGAACTTCGTTCCAATAATCTGAAATCCTTGGGATTCTGCCATATTGGATTTAGAATGACGTCACTGAGCTAGCCGTGAATTGTAATTTAAACTAAAAATGTATGCCCAGTCGGTTGAGAATAACTGCTTAAAATTCCATGCATTGCTTCCATGAAAGCTTACACATGCCGACGAAATATAAAGACGGGGCCGTTGGGCTTTAGTGGTTAATTCTAACATTTTTGCCGGTGCGTTATACATAGCCGAACCTGTTTGTATTTTGTATGCAACGGGTATGCGTAAATACATTTTCCAACGAGTATAGAAAGATACACATGCATCCAAACAACCATTCATAAGTTTTCACGTAACATAATATTAGTATAGAAAAAGCCTTTTTTTAAGCACATTATGTAACATGATATTGTGTGACCCCTGAATATAGTATTGGAATATGGTAGATATAGTATTCACTCTAAAAAGGTAGCATAAGGAGAAAAACTTTGGAGTAGCAGCATCTTCGAGAATTATTTTTACATTGCTCTTTATTACGTATAATGTTATTCATTGTACACAATATTTAAATTATATATGCCGTTCCTTTATCTACTACAATTTTTATTATTAGATACCTAATGAGTTAAATTATTGATTAATCCTATATTTTGAGAGGCCGAGACTGGTTTACTAAATGGGCCAAAATCGTAACCGATAAGTTTTACAATATAGTTATTATAAATTTTATTCTCTACAATAATGGTTTCGATAACTTTTGCTCTAAAGTGCATAGTTTCCGAGATATCGTCCAAAAGTTTTTTTTTTTCAAGATGGCGCTTTAAGCTCCACCTGGGTCTATCAGCATTTTGTGATTTTATGCTCAGTAAGTGACCCTAAACCTTATAAAAATGGATCTGAAATTAAGTGCAAGATAAAATACTATTTTTACTGGTCTAGAGGTTCTAAGTTCCACTGTATATTTTACTTTTTTAAAATAAAATAATGCGGCTGAGAATGAATTGTATCATATGACTAATTAAATCTTAATAGGTACCATCATAAAAATAATGTCAAGTAGGGCGCTTTTCCCTTCATGTTAACGTAATTGTAGGTGAAAAGTATAATTAAGCACGACACTTCACATTTCAGGGTAAACTCATACAGGAACCTAGAGGTTTTTATTAAATTGAATTACATACTAATTACTACGTATCGTTATTGTACTTAACGTATATACGACATATGCATTTCAAAATTGTAGAATTTTAGACGTATCTGCAAACATAACTTAATACAAACATAAAACAAAACTTAAAGAGCTTAGATATAAATAGGTACACAAAATAAATATACGCTGACTCTTTTTAATAATATAATATAATACAATAAGTACTTGGTCAAAAATGATAGACCTTTTTCTCAAAATTTAGTTTTTTTGAAACTGAGGAATTTGCATTAAACATCTTTATACATAAAGTGTGAGATAGAATGTTGTAAGTAACTTTTAGGTGCCTAGGGACATACCTGATCGAAACAAGAATAAATAGAGGGTCTGATAATATCATTCTAGCCATTTGGTTATAAAACTGGTCTCTAAAGAATTTATCAAGAGCTTTCCTGCTCTAGAGTACGACAGAGATTTCTTTAAACTAAACTTAACACCAAAACTTCAAGATATGCAACTTTACAAGTACAATATTTTGAAACATAACTGAAGGCAAACTTTGTTTAAGTGCTATACATGAGTAAGCTTAATGGGATGTCTATTATTAAATGCTTTTAAAGGCAATGAAGATAGCAATGTTCTTGCAGTACGAGTATCTTGACATCCTATAGTTAAGATAACTGTCACAGTAGAAGAACTAAATATCATTTATATAAGGAACGTATTAAATACTCGACAATCTAAATTAATAGCTTCAATACTTAAAACTACTAAAATAAAATAATAGATTAAATAGATTTTCAAAGTTCAACAGTTAAAATAATTCGAATCTAATTTACCTAAACGTCAGGCGACCAGATTTTGATATACGAGTGCTACAACTACATAAGTTAGCGGATCTGCAACTCGTTTGAGTCAATTTTCATTTAAATCTGTTATTTTAGTTTAGCTGTATGTTAAGACTTTTTTTAAATAAATTAAATTATTTGTCTGGAAATTCTAAAAATGTATATTTCAACAGTTTAGTCCATATGTTTTGATGTCGCTGTTAACAATGGCAAATATATTTAGCTATTTTAACCGATCTCGACGAAGCCTCGATAAATCATTTTTTGGGGTACGAACGACTACATTACTATGTGAGATGTGACTTCATAAATAAATAATATTTGAGAGTATTTATTTATTTATTTATTTAGATAGGAATACCAACAGTGTTATAAAAGTAATAATGTTTAAAAATAGTAGTTAAAAAAAATAAAGGGTCATCTTTTATACACCAATTAAAGGTAAACACAACATTTGTATGACATAAAATAAAACAAAACAAAATATCCTAATTAATAAAATAAATTAAATTAAATAACTAACATCTTTATAGAGTAGACAGAACAGTGCACTTGTGTGTAAGGGCTAGTCTCACTGAAATATCCGTCATGAAGAATTTGATAACAATGTACATACAAATATGTAACACGTACGGGCTTATTGTTCGTTTCTAGAAATCAATACTCAACAGACAATATTGGTAAAGCTAGATTGAAGCGAACTTTATTTTTTAATTTTGTATAGCATATACCATTTTTTCTCTTTGCTTCAGAGACTTATAATCCTTTCAGAGTTTGCAAAGATCAAAGTATCACGGTTTATCCTAGCTACCTTTATACCAGATAATACTACCTAACACTGTACTTTTATCCAAAGCTCTTTCAATGTTCCATTGAAATGTTATTTAGTATGTTGCAGTGAATGTCATTTATTTATTTATTGATTTATAAAGGTTTATCAACATTGTATAAAAGTAACATTTGAAAGAAAATATCACAATAGTGATACAAAAAATATTAAACACATTAATTATAGGTTAATTAAACATTGTTAGTGACATAAAACAAAATAAAATTATCCTAATTAATAATAATAAAATAGATTAAATAACTAATTGAAACAAAATGTAAAGAATTAAGTACAATTAAAATTAAATGATTAGAAACTTAATTTTGTTTTAAAGAAAAGTGATTTTTTAATATTGAGCATAGGTAGGTAAAGGTACCATACTTACAATCAATGTTCATTTAAAAATTACGTACTACCTACCATATTTGTTAAATTCTTTATACATAAAATATATAAATGGTGTCGTGGGACACCAGGTAGGAACGAAGTTCCTTCGGTTAATGTAGAATCGACACAATTTGCAAAAAAAAATCGTGCTCAATTTTATGTAGGTTTTCTTGATTTTTCTCTTAAATTTTGCTGATTAGTTTTTATTTATGTACAGGAAAGTATTTAGGAAATTCAGTATTTTAGGAAATAATAAATAACGTAAAATTAAAAAAATCGTAATTCAAATTATCAACTAAAATAATAAAATATGTCTCTTTAAGTAAAACTAAAATGAAATCAAATAAAATAAATATAACAATAGAGTTAAGTAGTAATTTGAATAATTTTCATTTACCTAATTATCTTAAAGAGAAAACAAAGCTTTAGTTTTATTAAACCCAAAATTGTTTTGTAAACCATCCGATGAGATCGATTTACAAAATCACCGCAACCGAAACGTAAAATAATCCTGAAATATATATTATATAAAATATAAATATACAATAATCTTGAATCTGAAAAACATATTGTACTACATTAATCAACAATAAATGTGAAGTGAAACCTGACATAAATAAAATTAAATAAATCTGGACTACTATAAAATAGCGCTTTTGCATGCACTATAATTGTCATGAATAAATATCACTTTGTTTACACGATTATAAGTCAATCTAGACCTTTTGGCAGACAAAACTAACCCAGCGGTCGAGAAAACTCTTTCACTAGGCGTACTTGTTGCGGGTACTCCTAAAATCGACGTCGCTAGCGAAGAAAGCCACGGGAAAGAATCCTTATTTACAAGCCAGTAATTCAAGAAATCTACATCTTTAAGATCCTGCAGCTTGCATGTTGCAAAATATTTCCAACATTCTTGTTCAATTGGATCATCTACAGGTACAGACTGAGTTTCAATGCCAGAATGCTTTTCGGAAAGCCTGATTAGAAAGGAACTAACGGTAACGGTATCAGATGTCGTAGTCGGTCTTGCTACTGCTTGAGATTCAGAAGTCTCCATAGAAGGGATTAGATGTGGACGACTTTTAACAATTTCTCTGATGTAATCTGATAAGAAAGACACCCTTGTTTGATTGGAAATCTCAAGATACACATCGATTTCACTGGAATCGCCATCATCCATCTCATTATAATCGTACACAAAATTATCAAGGGTTGGATTATAAAACGAGATGGTAAATCTGCCGTGTTCCCAATTACCTTGTATATCTAAAAAAAGTTAACTAACTTTAATCATTGAAGTCAAGTCTATGGATTAAATGAAGAAATTCTTTATTTTAAGTAATCTACGTACACCACGTGTACGTAGATTACTTAAAATAACCTACCATGAAAAAGTCCTGCATTCATTTGTCTGATACTGAGTTAAATGGCATCAAAGAGCGACAAAACCAGAGAGCTAGATCTCGCGCTAGGAACCACTTGACATTAGTTGACGACGCTGAGGATATAATCTGCTTTGAAGTTGAAGGCCTGCTGGTAGTAAAAAAATATTGTATTGTCTTTTTAGCAGCTATACCCTTTTCTCGTAGACCATGAACATCGCGAAGGTGACGAATTAGATTTCCAATGCTCACACATTTACTGTAAGACTTTACTTTTGTTCTAAAACATTAATCAGATAGAATTATATTAATATAGTACATGAGTAATGAGTTCGGAAGTAAAATAATAATAATAAAATAACCAATGTAAAATATTTTATATTTATAAATAAACTAATACTCACGTATTTAATTCTTTTGCACTAAATAATTTCCTACTATTATCACTGTCAATTGCATTCAAGTCACTTGTTACTTTACTTGCCATTGTTACTATGACGACTGTCGCGCCTGCGCACTATTTAACGGTTTTATTCCACGCTTTTACTATCACATATTTTTCAGTTCTGTCGCGCAGCAAAATCCATATCTCCTCCAGCCTGCCGTAAGGAACTTCGTTCCAAAAAAATAACCAATGTAAAATATTTTATATTTATAAATAAACTAATACTTACGTATTTAATTCTTTTGCACTAAATAATTTCCCACTATTATCACTGTCAATTGCATTCAAGTCACTTGTTACTTCACTTGCCATTGTTACTATGACGACTGTCGCGCCTGCGCACTATTTAACGGTTTTATTCCACGCTTTTACTATCACATTTTTTTCAGTTCGGTCGCGCAGCAAAATCCCTATCTCCTCCAGCCTGCCCTAAGGAACTTCGTTCCAATAAAATAACCACTGTAAAATATTTTATATTTATAAATAAACTAATACTTACGTATTTAATTCTTTTGCACTAAATAATTTTCCACTATTATCACTGTCCATTGCATTCAAGTCACTTGTTACTTCACTTGCCATTGTTACTATGACGACTGCATAGAGAAAAGTAATATTATACTTTTAATAGAGAGCCCTCTCTATCGTTTTTTTTGCCAACATGAAACTAGCGCCATCTGTAATTTTTCACCCTATGGCCTATACTAGTCCTTCTGATATAAAAAATATATTTAAAATTAAAGTCGATCGATTCTAAATATGTAAATATAGTGATGATAATTATATCTATTAACACTAAAATAATAAAAGCAAGAAAAATATAATATACTTAACATCACCATATTTACAAATTTAAAATCGATCTACTTAAATTATTAAGTAGACTGTCCTTCTATGTAATAAATAATACAAGAAAATGTTATTTTTAAACTTTATTTTGTATATTAGTGTAATACAGTTGTTGTTGTTGTATAACACAGCTGGCCGCGCGTGGCATTACGTAGAGCGTAGATATGAAGATCGTTCGTACCTAAATGTAATTCGTAATAATTAATAAGCTGTTTTTGGAAAAATACTTTATAAATTTCAGCGGTCCCCCGACGCGACAACATTCGTAAAATAAAAATATATAAGGAATTTACATAATATATGTGACGATAATAATTATAATAGGTTAAAAATATTATTTCTTAGTTTTTAGAGTTTATTTTATGCATCGGGGACTTTTATTTTTAATTTTATTTTATATTAGTAAAATAGGTTCTTATATTGTTTAAGCAAAATAAAATCTTACCTCTGGTCATCGCCATACAGACATCCAAAGACACAACGGCTTAAGATAGGCATAATTGCTTAAACTAGACAACACAAAATAAAGCGACGTTGCTTGTTTAAAATAGTGTCAATATCATATAACTAAATTAAACCACCAACTAAATTTTAAGATATTTAATATTTTTATTAACCGTCAAAATGAAAAAATTTATAAGAAGTTTAAAATGTCAAAAAAACAAAACAATGTTGCAAGAAATCCAATTCACGCATTTGTATAAATTTATTATTTGTTTGAAATGCTGGTTCCCTAAAAAGTAATAATGAAATATATCGATTCAAATATTTAAATTGTTATTTTAAGCAATGAACAGTATTATTTTTATGTGACATTATGCTTATTTTTCTCAAAATTTAATAATTTTATGCATGCAAATTTGTTTGGTATGCGTGTACTGGACTGCTGGATTGACGATTGCGACCGTAGCGACATCTCTTACACCGACTTATAGTCGCTGATAAATTTAAGCAAAAGTTTTGGGTGACGCGAAATAGATGACACTACCAATTTTTTATCTGTTGTCGATGTTCTAAGTTTCCAGCCCCTGGACGACTGTCGCGCCTGCGCACTATTTAACGGTTTTATTCCACGCTTTTACTATCACATATTTTTCAGTTCGGCCGCGCAGCAAAATCCCTATCTCCTCCAGCCTGCCGTAAGGAACTTCGTTCCAATTATTATTACTTAAAATTATTTCAACTTATACAAATTGGAAAAATCAACATTTATATTTTCACTTATTTATTATATTTTTGTTCACTTTAACCAAAGCTTGGGATGCTTTCCCTTTCAAAACATGCTTTATCTTGCATTTATAGGAAACGAGAATAGAAGAGTGTCTTGTCTATTCTTCACAGATAAAAGCGTCTATATAGGTACACTAGCCGTTTCCCGCCCGCTTCGCTGGGCGAATTGAAAAAGGAAATAAATTACATTTTATGTTTCATTTTTATTTTTTTTCCATATTTTTATTATTCTCCTTTTTTTTTATTTTTGTATGAACATAAATAGGCCCCGCGGATAGAACTGTAAGCATCGATATTGTTTAGACTTACACAAATTCCAAATTCCATCGATTTAGCCTGTATCTTCCATCCAGGTGATTTTTCTCACTAATATTCATTGTAACTTTCAATGTGCAATCATTTAAGTTAAAGTTAAAGTCGTTAAAATCGTTTAAGTTAAAGTCATTGCAAGTCTCATATGTGAAGTTAAAATCTGTCTAGGTTCAAGTACGACGAATTTTCTGTTAACTAAAATTTTCTCCGTGACATCAATTTTTTATAGAAAATTAATTGTTCATGTTTTTTATGAATTCTATTGGAATAAGTAACTAAATTTCTTTTCCACATCTCAAGTGCTTAGAAAATTCATTCATTATAATCTGTTACATTTCCGCGATCCCGCAATAAAATAATTCGTCGGATATGTAGTCTGCAAAAGTAAAATGAATGTAAAATTCTTAGTCCGTTGATTGGATAGCTACATGTAAAGTTAAGTTTTGGAAACTTCTCAATGACTTTTTCTCCGCTGCCAAAAAGACGATTGTTGTAAGGAAATACACAAATATCCCTACATACACGAAGATCCCCACCAAATTTGGAGCCTGTAGAAGTTACAGGTTGGAAATTAAAATTTTAGATTTTAACACCCACCCCCGCAATTCCTGTCGGAAGTAGACTATATTGAAATCCATTTTGAGATGATCTTTATGTGAATAATAAAAGATTCCTACCATATTTAGAATTTTTAGAAGCTATATTTCGAAATTGAAATTTTTTATTGTTAACACCCACCCCCGCGAACCTTATTGGAGGTGATTCATTGTAAAATCCGCTCTAAGATCATTTTTATATTACATATAGAACACTCTCACTAAATTTGGAGTCTATAGGAGCTATCGCTTCGAAATTAAAAATTTTCATTTGTTCATAAATCATTTTTACATCACTTATAGAAAATTCCTACAAAATTTGGAGCTTGTAAATTAAATTATTAATTAATTATTTTAATTAAAATATTAAATATATATTTAAAAATATTAAAAATATTAATTGTTAATACCCACCCCCGCAACCCCCTGCGGGGTGAGCTATCGTAAAATTCGTTCATAGCCTATTTCTACACCTCTTACAGAAGATTCCTACCAAATTTGAAGTCTATAGGAGCTATAGTTTAAAAACAGGAATTGTTCATTGTTAACGCCCCCGCAATCTCGTTTGGGGGATGGATTTCTTAAAATCTATTCATAGCTGACCTCTACATAGCAAAACCGTACCGTGAGTAGATTCTTAGCTGAATGTAAAAAACCATAATCCGTTTAATATACTCTGTTGAAATCCATGAAAACAAAAGAATCAAGAGAAAATGCTTATCTTTTGTTTTTATTAGCGGGATAAATATTCATAAAAGTAAAACAGCAATAAAAAAATGAAGGAATGTTGGAATTCAAAAAATAGATAGCCATAAACCATCTAGGAAAAATTTCGCATCGAATGGTGGTAGTTTCATGTCGATACGATCAGTGGTTTAGGCGTGATTGTGCCTCAAACGAAGACCATTTTCATTATATATACATATATAGATTAAGTTTACTTTGTGAAATTATGAAAGAGGGTTTACTAAACAGTTAACCATATCAATTTTTTTTATTTTCTATGTTTATTTTGGAGTTTATAACATATCACATAATAAATAGTTTCAATAATTTTGTTTCTGATATATCTCTAGCAAACTAAGTTTGTTTTATTTAAAAGTTGTAATATTCTTAGAGCGCTTTAACATACACCATGCAAGATGATTATTTTTGTTTGAAGAAAAAAATTAACGCTGAAAGTACTATATCGTATTTTAGCCAGAAAAAGCTTGAAAAAGCTTTCTAAATATTATAATAAGTACTAGAATTATTTACTTTAAACTTAACATAAATAATACACATATAAAATCAAATTCACTGGGAGATTATTCATAAAGGGAGAGTCGTAAGCCGATTACAATATTAACAAGTTACAACTGATTCTATAACGAGTTATAAATGTATGCAAAGTGCATTCGAGTGATGAAGCTTAAAATAGGTTGCATGCCATTTATTTAGATATTTGTGATGTTTTCTTTCCACTAAAAGTAAGTTTTCATTTTTATGTCACAGCGATTTGTATTTTGATGGTAGTGAACCTACTTTCTGCGTCAGCGGTTGCGGGTTCGAGACTGACTGGGGGCATTCATAAGTGTTTGTATTTATAATAGGTATGTATTTAAGTTTATATAATATGTGTTGTCTATCAACTATCTGGTATCCGTAACGCAAGCCTCGTAGCTTACCACGAAACTAGTAGGCACTGTGTGTAATAATGTCCCAACATATTTTAAACTTATATGTGTGAAGTATGAGGGTTCGATTCTAGATTAGGACAATGTTTAATAAAAACAGATGTTTGTTTTAATCTATTTTGAAATCAACACCGAAAATTAAGGGGAATGGAAAATTTTATAAAATATTATAATTTTCTCTACGTAGTATAAAAAAAGTACGTAACTTTTTTGTACAGTTAGATCTTTTAAACTACGCAAGGTATGATATGCGTTTTTCATCAAGAGATATAGATTATAGTAGATTAAAAGCCGAGAAATTATCTCACTTCTAACAAATGTATACTAATCATTTAAACGTATCTGTGGACGAGCCCGAGTGGAGCGAGGCTGAGTCTCAAATCAACATTAAAAAAGTGACCCTTACTATACTATCTACAAAAATATTACATAAAATATAGTATATACGCATACCGTAGGGAACACATATATTTGAGTAGTGGTTTTTCGGATGCTTTCTCATAAGATTACAGCATTGGTATTTTAATTAAAAACATTTGACAACAAAAAAGCCGTCTAAGCAAAATTACAATAGCTTATCATAAATTATCATAAATTTTAAATGCAAAATTATATTATACACAATAGATTCCAGACAATATAATACTCAAAGATCTTTTTTTAAATTAATCCAAACCCTTCATTTAATAGACGTTTATTTAATAGACCTTTATTTTGTTCAATATAAAATAATATATAATTTCACAATAAAGATTTATAGGAAATATTTCATACAAAGAGATGTAACTAAACATTAATAAGTTCTGAAAAGAGAGAGTTCGCTTGAATCCGAAATACCTCCTTTATGTTAACAGAAGGCAGGATTTTAACGTTAAAAAGAATTTAAGCCTTGTTTCTACGACTTTTGTAGTAGACGTAATATTTACTATAAACATATAAATAGAAGGTAACAAAGTATTAAATGTAGCAAATAAACATAAAAATAATTATTTGAATTCATTTATATCATACTAGCGACTCGCCCTCGCTTCGCTCGGGCTCTTCCCTAGATTTAGCACAGGCAAAGCCGCGGGATCCGCTAGTTATGCATATAAACCTTCCTCTTGAATCACTCTATCTATTAAAAAAACTGCATCAAAATCCGTTGCGTAGTTTTAAAGATTTAAGCGTACATAGGGATATAGGGACAGAGAAAGCGACTTTGTTTTATACTATGTAGTGATTATATAATATTTTCCTGTTGTAAAAGGTACCCTATAATTGAATCGGATAACCATCATCATACCAAATTTTATTAAAATCTGTGCAGTGGTTTTCTAGTGATGCAGTGACAGCCATGCAGACAAAAATTCTAAAAATAAACTTCTGAATCATTGGTAATTACTATTGCAATAAGATTAAAAAACATATTCAATGGTCAAATAGTTGCTATATTACACAACAGGTAGTAACGGCAACTTACATAATTACGATTTAGGGGCAACTTATGTGAAAGTTCGTACTCGTAACTATAAGTTAAATACTCTATGTCACATTCATTCCACAAACTTAGAATTTAATTATATTATGTGTACATAATGTGTGTATAGTTAGATTTGTATATTGTCTATTTCAAAGTTAAACTAAGTATTCCAAACGATCAGTTTTCTGATAGTTTATTTGGTGAAAGCTTTAACAAACATGTCCTCTTTATGATAGTGCAATTTCCAGTTAAAACTTAGTTTCTACTGCAATGTAATATTGTGGGAAATAGAAACTTTGAGTAGTTTAGATACTGAACTGCAGTCATTGGAGTCGAGGACGTCATAGCTTTAAGAAAATTACAAATAACTGGGTCAGTCTTGACCATTAGGAATGTCAGGTAATATTATTACTAAAATTACAGAAGTGAATCTCATATACGAATATAATAGCTATATTTAGTAATTGTATAGCTTATTTTTCTTTTTATTATAATAATTAAAACGAAGTTGTTATAAATACGACCATATGGTTGATTGACATAGAGTATTTAACTTATAGTTACGAGTACGAACTTTCACATAAGTTGCCCCTAAATCGTAATTATGTAAGTTGCCGATACTACCTGTTGTGTAATATAGCAACTATTTGACCAATTGGAAATATCATGTTAATATAATGCCTGACCGATTTCGATCGAGGTATAATATATTGTTATACCCGACCCAGAACTCAAACACAAAACTTTCAGGTTGATTGACAACTAGAGAAATCAGGCATGATGATGAGATGATAATTGATACTATCATGTCGTAGCTAATTAACTATATACTGCTGCTAAATATCAAGAGGTTACATATTTAATATTATTGAGAATAGCTATAGTACATATTATATGATAATATTAAATTTTCTTAGACTTACGAGTATATTTAAAATTTTAAACAAAACTTCATTTTTGGTTTAATTCGATTTATTTTATCACACGTAATATATACCTACAGTTATCATTGATTATTGAAGAAATTAAAGTTTCAGACGTCTCAAAAGTTATTTTCTGTAATAACTATTCATCAATGCTATATATGGCAGACGCTTTTTCATAAAAGAATCGCTCATTTAAGTAATTAAATGAAAAATAATTAAATATTTGGACACAAACGTACATATTTATTGGATAAGACTCCCTTGCAATTTCTTTTCATGAAATATACACTTTGTCGCAGAACAAAAATATATGTTTTTATTCTTTCAAGCTTTCAAAATCAATTTAGGATAGTATAAAATAATATCCAATTAAGAACTTGTAATTCTCTAATAGAATGGACATTTTGTAATGTATATTTAATTAATTAAATGCGTTTTGTTAAATATATATTACTTTATAAGTCGTAACATATCATTAAATATATTTTTGTTAATTATTATCTATGTATATTTTAAAACATTGGTATATTGATGATGACGATGATGATGATGATGATAAATATTGATTTATATATTACTACATAAGTTCTATTTACAAAAAACTTAAAAATATTTTATCATTAAATCTTTTTGCCTACTAACAGCCACATTTTAGATTTATTGCGAGCATATTTGCTTCAGCGCTGTCTAGCATTTAATTCAATAAGCCCTAACGTAGCGTGGCCGAAACGTAATCATCGATTCTCGTTTACATGCAAATTTGGCCCGAACACCTCTAACCCGTAATTATTAAAATCGTTTAACTCGCTAAATAACATTTTAGCTCAGTCAGCAAAATAAACAACGTATGGAATGATAAGCCAATTCAGTCATGTTGGGATGTGGCGTTACAATTTATATGATATTCTATATGATAACAATTTATGCAACTAAATTTTCTAAATTATAACAGTTATACTAGTAGTATAGTATGCAATATGGTAGATACACTAAATACGTTAATAATAGGCACAGGCATTGAGTTAAAATATATATATATATATATATATATATATATTATTTTAACTCAATGCCTGTGCGTATATATGGTACAGGCGTAGAAAATGCAACTAGACAAGTATTGTTTGGAATAAAAATAAATATGAAGAAATGGTTTTTCCTTCGTTATTTTTTTATTAATTGTTATATATTAGAAGCAATATGTAAATATATATTGCTAAATATAAATAAAGAGCTATATGTAAATAAGTACTTGTAGGTATGCAATGTTAGTTTGTTTAGAGTTGCACTATAACGGGATTTCTGATAGGAATCAGACAATCTTCCGGGTGAAGAGTAGCCCATCTCGCACCAACCCACAGACTATCTTCACACAAAAAAGTCACGCCAATCAGTCATTCTTTTTTGACGTAAATATACAAACAATAAACTACCGAGCTCCTAAAAAAACAAAAGCTGCCAAGAGGACTTTGAAATTCCGCCCCAAAATGGGTAACAAAACAAGGAAATTAATATTTGTGGTCTGGTCAAATTTACTTTAAGCTTCAAATGCCTTTTAGATGACTGAATGAAACTAGGAAAAAATTAAAAATTCAACACTTTTAAGCCTACAAAAGGAATAATAGAACGGACGAGTGAATTTTACTCATGCTGCTAATTATATACGAGTATTATACAAATAAGTAAACAGTTTAAAAGAAATAAAATATTTTTGGTAATAACGAAAACAATATTATTTCAGATAAAAGAGTATCCTAAATAAATTTTAAACCTCGTATCTGGCAAAGAATAAATTTATAGGTACATATTTAATAATAATATTATTTTCATATGTGAAGAACGCATATAGACAGCGGTGGCCAGTTCTGGAAGCGAATTCATCTCAAATTATAAGGACCTACGTGTGCGAGAAGGGTCGGTAGGATTAAGAATTAAGTTCTGCCAAATGCACAGACATGTGGGTAAATTTTAATTAGTCTCATAAAATAATTTAAGCCTTTCAAAGACTTTTGAGCCCGTATACTTTATTTCGCCGGGGAGTTCAGCCTACTTCCATTTTACCTCACATTACCTTTGGTTATTACATCTTTATAAGGATTCGCTAAAAACAGAGTTTGGCTAATAATTTGTATTTTAATTATATTACTAATAAGACAGACAAATTATTATTTTTTTCAAACTCTAAACATCAGGACCCAGGTTGGCAGGTGCCATTAGAATCGATTATTCATGCAAGTGTTATTGGTTTTATTGAAAACCTCAGTCTTACATATGATTCTTTGGGACGTGATTTTTCTACATGTGCATACATTTTTTTCCTAATTGAGAATTTTCCGAATGTCTTACAAAAGAAAATTAGACATATTTGATTGATTATATCGCTAAGACTGTATATCATTTTACATTTCTCTTAAGTTGCCTTATTAAAATTTCTTATCACGGTTTTGTTTAACTTTGTTACTCATACTGAAACAACAACTACTTTCAGTTTTTTGTGCTGTTACCAAGCCAAATACGTGTATTTGTGACATTTATTTGGCTTAAGACTTGACAAGCTTCAATAGTTTTATTGAATTCGTAAAACGGAAAAATCTTAATAAATAAATACCTAATAAATAAACATAATAAACATATTAAAATTTATTTAGATACAAAAAGATAAACGTATTAACATTTATTTATGTACAAAAAGAGTCTTTTTCACTTGGAAATTTATACGAGCTAAGAATTTTTCAACACTCAGCAAGTAAACTTGGCCCGACACGGAACTCGAACCCAAAGCTTCTGAACCTACAGCTGAATATGCTAGCCACTAAGCAACCTGGCTGTTGCTTCTATTGAAAACCTATTATACAATATAGTTTACACTTTATACGTATTACGTATGTAAACTAAACTTTATTATAACTTAACAACAAAGTATCTTGTAAGTGTTTCAGATATTCAAATATAGAATAGTTTTATGTCTTCATATAAAGGTGTAGCATTTTATAACCTTTATAAAATAGTAAGAAAATAATAAAAATAATATTTCAGAAAAATATTGCGAACAATGAAATTTTATTCGCTTTTCGTGTTCAAATGTACAGCTCAAATTACATTTTACTTCTTTCCTGAAACCTTTCCATTTATATTTTACCTTCGACGATGATAATTAGATAATAGATACTGGTATCAACGAAATGTATACATCGTACGTAGTTTGTGTATTGTACGTACTACATTGGGAATAAAAGATGTCACTCAAGAGTTGAGAAAACTGAGATCGAGTTTGTCTCATTTTATTCTTTTTCGGTATCGAATTATTATTTTGACTCTCTGTCAGTTTCAATAAAGGCCTCAGGATATTTGACTATTATTAACTTCAATATATTTTTGATAGAGATAGAAATAATAATAATAATAAACAAAGGACATCTAAAAAACTTGCTCAAACTGTTAAATACATAAATAGTACTATTTTACCAACTAAAATTGATAATCACACACCTTTTGAAACTTTACAAACATTAATATATTGTGCAGCGTGGACAGCATCCAAAATAAATGGTACCAAACTTATCATACCCTCAACAGCAACAGAAACCATTACAACCTACCGCAAAAGGAAACCCAATTGGCAAAGACGTATTGAGAATAAAATCAATGACTTAAGAGCTAAGATCGCCAGACTCACGCAATACATCAGAGGGATCAGAACCGAGAGCCTAACAAATCACGTTAATAAAATATTAAAGCAATATAAAGTTCACTCTACTTATGAAAACCCTAACACAGAATTACCCCAGTTCCTTGATACCTTAAAACAAAAATTAACAGTTGCAAGCAGCCGCTTGAACCGATATAAAAAATGTACTCAGAGAAAGACACAAAATAACGAATTCAAATACAACGAGCGTAAGTTCTATCAGAACATCAGAAGATCACATTGAACCAAACTCATCACAACGTAGGTCCAGATACACAACAAATTAAAGACTTTTGGAGTAAAATATGGGATAATCCTGTATCACATAATGCAGACGCAGAATGGATACAAACAGAAAAAAACAAATTCATAAACACTGAACCGATGCGCTATGAGCATATTCCTATGTCTGTGTTTGCCAATGTTATCAATAAACTACATAATTGGAAAGCACCCGGTTCTGATCACATCCATAATTATTGGTATAAAAAGTTCACATTTGTTCACCCATATATTTATAATAGCTTAAACCACTTTATTCAGAATCCACAAGATTTACCTGATTATTTCACTGCTGGTACTACATACATGCTCCCTAAAGATGTGCATGACCATCTTAACCCCGCAAAATACAGGCCCATAACATGCTTACAATCAATTTACAAAATATTAACTGCCTGCTTAGCAGACTTGATATATAGCCACGTCGAAAATAATAATATCTTAGCAGAACAGCAAAAAGGATGTCGAAAGTTCAGTAGAGGATGTAAAGAGCAGATTACCATAGACGCAGTTATTTTAAACCAGGTACAACGTAACAAAAAAGACTTATATAGTATGTATATCGATTATAAAAAAGCTTTCGACTCCGTACCCCATACATGGCTTCTTGAAATATTACATATATATAAAATTCATCCAAAACTTATCACATTCTTAGAAACAGCAGTCACAAATTGGAACACAAAACTTAACTTGAAAACAAATAATGGATCACTAACTACTGAATCGATAAAAATAAGACGTGGTATTTTCCAAGGTGATACACTAAGTCCATTATGGTTTTGCCTTGCTTTGAATCCCCTATCTAACCTATTAAATAATACAGACGCTGGCTATGAAATTAAATTCAAAAAGACCGATGTTGAAACCCGGATAGAGCAAACTAAAACGCTTAAATTAAATCATTTATTATATATGGATGACATAAAACTGTATGCTAAAACCCAAACTCAATTAAATGACCTCACAGAAATAACAGAGACTTTCTCAACAGATATTAATATGGAATTCGGGATAGATAAATGTAAAATAAATTCAGTCAAAGCAGGAAAGACCATACAACATAATTACTACTTACAAACAGGAGCCACTATCGAGTCAATGTCAGAAAATGAAACATATAAATACCTAGGCCTAAATCAATCGCGACAAATTCATCATAAAGAAACCAAGCATAAACTTACACAAGAATTTAAACACCGGTTAAATACAATACTTAAATCACAATTAAATTCTATAAACGTAGTCAAAGCAATAAATACTTTCGCAATACCCATACTTACATACACATTTGGCATATTAAATTGGCCGAAGAGCGGAATTAAGAAACTCCAAAGAATTATTAACGTGTCTATGACAAAACATAGGAAACACCATCCACGAGCGTGTATACAACGACAAATATTGCCGCGTAAAGAAGGAGGAAGAGGTATAATTGACCTAGAAAACCTACACAATAGCCAAATTCATAATCTGAGAAAATATTTCCATAACAAAGCATTAAACTCTGATTTGCATCTAGCCATCACCCAAAATGATACCAAACTTACAACACTAAATCTTAATGACACATCCACCTTGACCAGTGAAACTACAATAGACACAAAAACAAAAATATACGAGTGGACCCGGAAGTCTCTACATGGAAGACATCGTCAAGACCTATGCCAACCCAACGTCGACAAGGATGCGTCGAACGAATGGCTGGTCCGAGGTGAATTATTCCCAGAGACTGAAGGGTTCATGATTGCCATTCAAGATCAGGTTATTGAAACACGGAATTATCAAAAACACATCATACGAACATCCAACTTACGTACCGATATATGCCGTCGCTGCAATAGTGCATCCGAAACCATACAACATATAACAGGAGCCTGTAAAGCAATAGTTCAAACCGATTACAAGCACAGACACGATCAAGTTGCCAACGTTCTTCATCAAAAACTAGCACTAAAATATAATTTAATATCTTCCTGGACCCCATACTACAAATATACACCCGATACAGTACTTGAAAACACAACCCACAAACTCTACTTTGACAGAGCCATCCTCACAGATCGAACCGTTCACCATAATAGACCAGACATAACCCTTGTAGACAAAACTCACAAAACAGCCCAATTAATAGACATCGCCATTCCCAACACTCACAATATACAAAACACTATTGCAGAAAAATTTACAAAATACATAGACCTTAAAGACGAAATAGTCCGAATGTGGAAGTTAAACAAAGTAACAATAGTCCCGATAGTCCTCTCCACCACAGGTGTTATACCCAACCAACTCCACCAGTCCTTAGAAACCCTACAGTTACCAAAATATACGTACGTCACCCTCCAAAAAGCTACAATTTTAAACACCTGTAGAATAGTTCGAAAATTTTTACAATCAGACCAATCCCAAACGTCCGCTGAACAACATCATTCCCTGAATCTTACATGATCCACACTTGGCTTTGGCCCGTGTGGATTATTTAATCACCGGTTTTTCTTAAACCGAGACTCAATAAGAAGAAAATAATAATAATATCCTTTATTGTACACCCAATAAAAAGACAAACAATATACAACAACAAGATTGGAATGCACAAGAGGCGGCCTTATCGCTGAAAGAGCGATCTCTTCCAGGCAACCTTAAGGTGTAGGAAATAGCACTAAGATAGAAGGGGCGCAATTTTAATAAAGAGATAATATATATATATATATATATATATATATATATATATATATATATATATATATATATATATATATATATATATATATATATATATATATACACACACACACACATACATATATAATATAATATTCATATATACATATACATACATAATTATACATATAATACATAAATTGTATGTACTTATATACTGTATTAATATATATCTAAATAATGAACATGTAAAACATATTTACAACAACACTTTATATAGTATGGGTCTTCTATGCGGGATAACAGAACACACTAGAATCGAAATTTGTAATGGTAAGCTTAATAAGTCCTGTATTGATCACATATACGCGAGATCCCGCACACAAGACCTATACACAGCGGTTATCGGAACAACACTGGCCGATCACCGTGCAGTAATGCTGGCATGCACTGGTTTGAATACACAGGCTGATCCGATATACAAAACTTATTTAAAAAATCAAAAAGTCTTTGAATATTTAAATGATATTGATTGGACAAAAATGGATAAAATGTCATGCCCAATAACTATATACAACAATATACATAATAACTTTACAGAGTGTTACAAAAAATCTAAATCAATAATAAAAATTAAGTCTAACACAAAACGTATGAATAATCTTTGGCTAAATAAAAAAATAACTAATGCCTGTATTTATAGGGATAAACTTTTTTTACAGTGGACAAAAAATACTAATGATAAAATATTAAAATTAAAATACAATAAGGCAAGAAATTATGCTAATACATTAATACAAAAATATAAAAATGACAATTTAAAATCAGATATACTAAACAATAAAAGCAATAATAATCGACTATGGCAGATTCTTAACCGAATTACCGGTAGAATAAAGTCATCCATCGACGATGTTGTTCGCAACGCTTTTGAGAAAAGTAGCACCACTTGCAAAGATATAGCAGATAACTTTGCAAATACATTTAAAAATAGTGTGAAACAGATAATTCCTAAGTGCTCTAAACTATTACTTCATAAAAGCTATAGCTCTACAGCAAATATGACAATGCGCTACAAAAAAGCGAATCCAAATTCCGTAGGAAAAATTATTATGTCACTAAGTACTAACAAGTCTCCAGGTGTAGACAAAATAAGAGCCATTGATGTTAAAAGGATATGTGACAAAATTAAAGCGGTTCTAGCTAATCTAATTAATTCAAGTGTTTCAACAGGTGTATATCCAGATGTATTGAAAACTGGGATTGTGAGACCAATTCATAAGAAAGGCAGCCGAGAAGATTACTCAAACTACAGACCAATTACTATTTTGCCTACTGTTGATAAAATTGTCGAAAAATACATATGTAAGCAAATATATAAATTTTATGAGAGTAACAACATACTATCAAATAAGCAATATGGATTTCAACCACATAAGAGCACCACACAACTGCTGTCAGAATTCACGGATAGTATATACAGACATTTAGACAACAAAGAACACATTCTGGTCGTATTTATCGATTACAGTAAGGCTTTTGACACTCTTAGACACGATAAATTGTTACAAGCATTGTACGATAGCGGAATCAGAGGGAAACTACTCGCATGGTGCGAAAACTACCTACGAGACAGAAAATACGTTGTCAAAGTGTGTGATACGGACAGTTACACTGTACAGGTTACAGAAGGCACGGCTCAGGGATCGGTGCTAGGTCCTCTGCACTATCTCACGTATGTTAACAGTCTTCCTAGTATAATTAAAAAAAGCGAGATGTATCAATTTGCAGATGATACCTGTCTAGTAGCTGCCGGACGCAATATAATAGATACTCTCGCTCAACTGCAAGATGACTTTGATACTCTCGCAAAATGGTCTCACGATGTTGGATTAGTACTTAACGCGAGTAAAACTAAATTAATGTATATTAGCACTAGTCAAAACAGAAGTCAATTCCAACCAACACTTTTAGTACATACGCACGACTGCCTTCATCAAAATAGCTTCATTAATATGTCGACATCTTGTGACTGTGATGAAATAGAGCTAGTGAACAAATATACATATCTAGGTCTGGTAATAGACAGTAGATTAAACTGGAAAATGCACATAAATCACGTTTGTGACAAACTAAGGGGGATATTGGCAAAATTTCATTTAATAAAAGCAAAATTACCATATAAGACACTTCTACTACTGTATACCTACTTGGCCGAATCAGTAATATCTTACGGACTTTCAAGCTATGGAAGAACATATAAAACACACCTGGATCAAATATATAATCTTCAGCTTAGAATCCTAAAGGAAATAGTCCCAGACAATTTAAAAAAGACATTTAACAACAATTATCCAAAATTATTTGCATTCTATAATATTATACCAATTCATGAAAAAACTGAACTAACGCTTCTAAAAGAACACTTTTTTAATGACAATTTAAAAAAAATCAAACACAAAGATCCAAAACTAAACATAACAACTCGAAGCATGGTCAATCCAAATCTTTTACTACCAGAATATTGTAACATGTACGGAAAAAGATCATTAAGATATATTATACCCAAACTCATTAACGATTTACCAATAACATTAAAAAACAATATCACACGAAAAAATATAAAATATAAATTAAAGCAATACTATCATGAACGAGTGAAAACACAATACGGTTGATGTCTATATTGGCATATTTAATAATACATTACTAACTTACTGCGTATTATCAACATAAGATATTAATTAATAATAAACAAAAAAAAATATATTAAAAATAAAAAGTAATATATATACAAATCGAATCATCCTGTAGTGCGAAAACAAGTGTAATTAACTAATGACCGCAGCAAGCTACTCGAACTTTGTCAACAAAATCTTTACTTTGTATATGTAAAAAATTAAATCTACCTCCATCGTATGTAATATTGCTTATTGTTAATTAAGAAACTTTGTCCACCCTCGACGACACTGGTGCACGGTAAAACTCGAATGAGTTTATGATTGTACCACATATTTCAGTACTTCTGATATTGTAATGTATGAACTATTTAATAAATAAAAAAAAAAAAAAAAAAAAACAAAATATATACTAATAATAAGTTTATAAACTAGATCAACACAAATAACTATATATAACGACATAAAAGGCAAGAATTACGAATACTTATCATAATCAAAAGTTAAAAAGATAAAAGGAAGAACTAGCCAAGAAAATAATTAATTATAGAGTAAAAAAGTAGTCCTTTAAAAGTTTTTTAAAAATCAATAGCGATTTCGCATTCCTAATATGTTGGGGAAGGAAGGATATATTAAAAGCCTAGTAAAATAAAGAAAAAATGTTTTTTTTTCATAATGTCTGTTCTTTCAATGTTTGTATCTACAATCCAAAATATAGTGTTTTCGTGATATTTGGCGATGAAATAACAAAAGTTTTTTTAGTTTTAATAATTATGAATTACCTAACTTTCTTACTAATTACATTGTAAAGAACCAATAAGTTGTACAAGTAATAATCTACTGCTCGTGTTTGGAAATACGAATATGAGACACATTTTTCAAAATGAAATCGAAAGTTACAGTTACCAATTCTGCTTAAAATCTATTGGGACTTGGTGTAAGAACAAACAACTACACCGCAACGAGTCGATTCCACGGTCTCAACGGTACAATATCGATTTTCAAATAGCAATCTGTTGCTTCACCGCATCGCATTCAACGATATTGTTTCAATAATTGCTTCGTATTTTATTTTTGAGACGACCAACACTTAAATTAAAGTATTTTTTCTTTGAATTATATGTGTTTTCAGATTTAGGTACGTTAAGAAATTAAGTTTTAGCTAAAACACCGCATTCAAAATGGCAAACACGTTATAATGAAAAACCGTTAATAAGTAATCATGAGAACATAAATATGAATGCCAAATGCTTTTTTTTAAACAGTACTTCTTGATGATGGTGATCATATTCATCATTCTTTCACTATTCCTTATAATGGTTATCAAGAATTAAGAGGTCCATGGGGAGGAATTTTGAAAATCCTTGGGAAATGCATACAACTTGTACAAAACACGTGGCTATGTGGGGTTCACCAGCAAGCGAAGTGGGCCCTCCCTGCCGGTTTCTTGTCTTCGCGCTCAGCCAGATTGCCGGACACTACTGACACACAAGCCCATTATCAAAATAGAAGTTTCAAAACCAACTAGTAATTATAAATAAGTATTAACGATTTTGATGTATTTGAATAATGTGTATGACCCATAGATAAGTATACAGCAGGTACAGGAGAGCCATGGCAATTTTTTTTTTTTAAATTGATTGTTTACCTGATATGAGAAGATAATATTAGGTATAGAATTAAAAAGTAATAAACTCAACCTCTTCGATATTGAATTCCGTCGCCATGTTTATTGATCTAAATACTATATTTTCAGTTCACTTACCTCTACTAATAAAGGAATTTAGAAGATTGTTGTGTGACAAATAAAATATGATAATGAAAATTTTTGCTTTACGCTCGTATATTTTGATAAGAATTTATATTTTTGTGTGAAGTATTATCATCTTTTGTCGCGATAATCTCAAGTAATTAATAAATTTTCTTAGAATTTATATAGTTTTAGGCATAGCCTTTTATAAAACCGCAGCAAAGTTTATATTGTAATTTAATATTTCCATCTCTCAATGCGAGGATAGTATAGACCAGGGGCGGATCTACTTAAAGGCTGTTTGGGCTGCAGCCCAGGGCCCCGTGGATACAGAGGGCCCCCAGCCGAACTGAAAACAATAGACCATATTGTCAATAATAAAAATTATCTAGAATTAAAAAAAACCGGTCATAAGGTTGGCAACACTGCGATCAATCAAACCGTGTGCACATCTATATAACGGAACGGGGAATTCCCCGTCGCTTTTTTTCGGTCGGTGTATTCCGTGTATTGTCTATTACTATTTACTGGGGACTTCCCTCCGCTTATCGCCCGACGCAATTTTGTTATTTTTCCGCACTCATGCGTCGACTATATTAACGAATTGACTTTGTTATTGTTAGAAATGTGTTTAGTTTACTAAGTGATAGATAACTTAAAAGTTATAAGGACCGGAGCTTTCTTTTAATTTACTAAAATTGAAAGTATTCTGCATAAGTAGATTTCCTGCTTTTAGTAGGCAGTAGCCAGTAGGTAAGTAAAAAGAATTATAAAACATGACTTTATAAATGAAATTATCTTTTCGGATTTTGTCGCGGATTTATTTGGATTGTTGGATCCCGACGTTTCGAATGCTTTACAGCAATCATCAATTTTACTAAAGTGGTAGTGCCATGCTTGTTACCTTCGGGTAGCAACCGAATGGGCCGGCACGCCCCGTATAGTTCATTAGTACCACTCTCTCACAGAAGACCGGCGTGAAGTGGCAGCTATGCTGTCACGTTTCGTCCGGTGAGTGAGAGTCCGGGAGGCCCACTCTCCTTCCTCCCTCCCTCTTCCCTTCATCCTCCGCCTTCGTTCCCCCCGTCCTCTTCCCTTCAACCTCCGCATTCGTTCCCCCCTCCCTCCTCCATCCCTCCCTTTCCTGAAAGGCCGGCAACGCATCTGCAAGCCTGGCTTGCAGATGTCCATGGGCGGAGGTGATCACTTCCCATCAGGTGAGCCTCCTGCCCGTTTGCCCCCTTTTTACCATAAAAAAAAAATCATGGTCACGCGAGAGACTAAGGTATTTTACCGTAATTTTTTTACGTTTCAGCGGGTTATAATACTTGTTACAGACAGTGCCTACCCACAATTTACAAAAATTCAAAATGGCATCAAAGTACCTTAGAAAATTATACATTTTAATTCTAAACATTTAAGGTAAAGGCACCTAATTCCGCGGTATTTTCACCTAAACTAGAAAGAACTTTAAATATTAAGCATTTACTATATCTTTCTGCAGAATTCGCTATTTTTATCGGAAGTATTATTTATCTAACTCTTGAAATACACTTACAGTTTAGCAATAGAAAATTTTATATTATCTTTAATTAATTAAAAATGTGAAGAAGTCGAGAGCACCTAATTGCGATGTAAAAATCCTAATTCCGATGTATTTGGTTCCTAATTCCGAGTGTTCAAAATACAAAGAAATGGAGGTGGGGAGAATAATACATGGTGTTCAAAAATCAAGTCTATTTATTTACTCTGGTCTTTAAATCAGTCTTCAGTCTTTTAAGATAAAATGACACTACAACATGTCATTTACTTAGATTAATAATATTATTCTAAGTAAAGATGTAAAAAAACATAGTAGTAACTAGTAACTATATATAATTAATTTGTTAACAGTATTTTTTGTTTTCTTCATAATATTACAAATACACTACTACCCTCATTGATTGCTGTAATAGCATTTCGGATATATTCTTCCGTGTATTTTTTTGGCTTCATTATCCTACAACAAAAAAAAATAATATTAATCATCATCGTCAATATTTAAAATACTATGAGCTATTTAAAATATAACATAATATAACAGGCAGTTTTTCAATGTGACATGATAATTGATTTTTAATTTGTCAAATAGGCAGCGATTCGATTGAATATTGTTTTCTGTAAACTCTTCTGAACTTTTTAATAATTAACACTCTGTATTTTACTTGTGTCAATACCACGAAATTAGGTGCTCATAGAACCTTATTCCGACTTACATACATCGGAATAGCGTTTTATAATACCATATCACATTTTTTAACTCCGATGGTTAAAAAATAAGAGATTTTTCAATATTTTATAAATAAATGAATCTTTAATTGCAATATCTTCGAAAAAATATATAGAACACAAACAGAAATATATCAAATACATTAATAATACAGTTTAATGTTATTAGTCTTTCCATATAATAAATTAATAAAGTACCTAAATAGATAATCTTTGATCATGTATAATTAGTGAGTTTGACGACAAAACATACATCGGAAATAGATTTTTATATTTATTGGCCATTTAATTAATCAAAACCAAAACAGTAAATTTTGTAATTATAAAATTTTAATCAAAATTTAAAAAAAAGAAAACGTCTATGAAATCGCAATTCCGTGGTATACATCGGTATTAGGAACCAACTAAAATAATTGGCACCTAATGCCGTGGTATTTTTAAACTTTATTTACTCTTAAATTGTTAAGAAAAATACACAAATGTTACGTGTTTTAAATAAAAAATATAACTCTTCTACTATTTTAACCTAAACATGTATTCATATAGTATTAAAATATCATCTAAAACACTATTTAGGAAAACATAGTACTTACGTGCGTAAGGTCCAAAATGTATGGAGCGTACGTTCAAGTCAGCTGCTAGTGCAAAACTAACGTATTATTTTAAAATGTACACACATTAACACACTCTTTTACTCATATAAACACGAACAGATAAATTATGAATTCAATATGGTATCTTACACACAAAAAGAACTTGTAAATCGCTTGAAATCACTGTTTGTTTAAATACCTCGGAATATGGTGCCATTTTTAGAACCCCTCGGAGTTAGGTGCCTTTACCTTAAACATTTAAAATTTTTAATTATATTATAAATATGGCAATATTATTAACTTATTTTTAGCTACTATAATTACAATTATTATATTATTTTATAATATTTGTTAAAATAATATGAAGTAGTTACAAACAAAATTTAAATTTACGGTAAAAAGTTTAAGCCAGACCAGATGGTCTTGTCACTATGATGCTGTCTGAGCTTTAAAAAGTAATTATGATGGCATTATGAAAATTTTAATAACTGTTTCTTAAATGAAGATATTGCAATCATTTTTTTTTGATAAGAGCCAAGTGTCTAAGAAATAAAACTTATAAAGTTTCATTGAAATCTATCCAGTAGTTTTTCCGTGATGCGCGCACAACTGCAGACCTCTATCATTTTATTTATATAGATTATCCAAATGACGTAGACGAACATTTAGTGAATGAGTGCATTCAGTTAAAATCTTCCTTACTGCAATCTAAGACAGAGTCTTACACTCTTGCAGTGAAATTTTTTGGCTAATTTATGAAAAGAAACTTGTTGAGGTTTTCCCAAACTGCTATACCATCTTAAAAAAATTTTTAACGATGCCGATCACTAGCTGTGAAGCGGACCGCTCTTTCTCCAGGATGTCGTATATAGAAAACAAATACAGTACAACTATATCATTTATCAGTTCTTTCCATAAATTGCGATTTAACAAAGGACTTACATTGCGATGACCAAATAAAAGAATTTGCAGCACAAAAATGCAGAAAGGTTGCTTTAAATAATTAATATAACATAACCATGCATAACCTGTCAATTTATTTTGCAATAGGTAAATAATGTTTTAATAAATAAATAAAATATTTTGTCCTGTACATAACATATATTATATATACCTACATCACTACAGAAAACAGTTTTTTGACAAAATGGCAATTGGTTGAGTAATTAGGTAGGGCCCCTAAGCAGTATTAGCCCAGGGCCCCACAAATTCAAGATCCGCCCCTGGTATAGACAGGCCAGTTAACCACAGTTAGTCGAATGTAAGTTGGTTAATTTTATATGTGAATGATATGAAATACGAAATCTAGTTAGTTTCTCTCAGACTTGCAACTTTGCTTACGATGATTCTCTTTGCCCGTGGTATCACGATATAATCATGTTAGAAATGAGTTTCGTGTATGAAAATTTCAAAGGTGCGAGACCCAAGTTTTGTACGTACGAGTATATACGCTTCACCTCGATTTTAACGTACTCGTCTCTATTAAATATTTAATAAACTTTATAAGTATCAACATTTAATGCCTTATACAGAATTAATTAAATAAATGCCCCTAATAAATATCACAAGCAATATGTTCCTTTTATTTAAGCTAAGTCATTTACCAATCCAAAAAAAGTATTCGGTGCTGATTCAAATCTGCAATCTGTTGCTTCCAACCCAGTTATTGAGGCAGTATTTTGCTATTTATCAGTGAGTCGGGACGGGAAAATAAATGTTCTTATGTTTATTTTATGGTTTCATTTGTCGTCCTCACTCTATTGGTTTGTGTTGTAGGTTCGATTCGCAGTTCAACCAATATAAAATATCATCAAGTGGAAAATATTATCATATTATGTAAAATGGTGATCAAAAACCCTTTTGTTTTAATATCGACTAACATATTTAATTTAAAAAACACTTCCATAAAGTTTCTTTCGAATTAGGTGCCAATAAAATTATATTATAAGCTACTATTTATATTTGCCATCGAAGTCGTACTTGCTTAAATAATTGTTTATTACCAGTTTATTTATCTAAAATGATTCATCTATGAAGCAGCAATATTCAATATCCATTCGATCACCGAAAATTGCTAACGTCAGATAAATTATGCCCATTTGATTCTTATAAAAGCCCACCAAAGAGAAGCTTAGACCCAATCAATAACAACTGGAAATGTTGGCTTAAAAGTCTCTGAACTTACGAAAACATATTAAAGCTGCTTTGTGTTTACTTAAAAAGAAATTAGGTAAAATGAATAATGTTTAATAGTAAATAACTTAGAAGGAGCTGATTATACATAATATTTTTTTTATTTTTCGCAACAAATTATGGCTCTAATGGACTAACTTTAATATTAACTGAACGTTTTCTGTTTCATCATAACGTAAAATGTGAAATCAATGGAATATACTTAATTTTGAATTTAATGTAGGTAATTGCGTCGATATATTGAAAACGAAATCCAATTTTCATCGAAAATTAATTAGCATGTTTCTCGCAAAGTGTTGTTCAAACCTATGTATCTGAGTAATTTGATCAAATTCATTTACGTTACCTCGAAAGTCGACGTTTTACATTATTCACTTATTATGTCTATTTGCAGTTTGCAAATACAGTTTGATATGACGATGTATGTGTAACGAGTATGGCTATATGAAATAAATGCTGGATAATATAATGCTTGGATATTTTGTACCTTATTTAGGAAAAAGGTTTATGAAATTAATGCCTTGTCTGATGTCGACCCAAAGTAATGAAAATTCTCAATTCCTTATAGGTATTTCTTCTGCTTTCTTTTTGAGGAGGAATGTGAAAAACATCTTTACCCAGTTTTTAGTATGATTTCTGCTGTCTCTGTAATAGTCCTTAAAAGAACTTTTAGGTTTAATTAGGTGTAGGTGACTGATACAAATAGTATATGTACCTAATTAATCTATTATATTTAAATAGTAACATTTCATTAAATATTTTTTTATAATGTATTTTATATTTAATTTACTTATTTAATATCATATACACACACCTACATATATATAACACGAATATATAATTATTTATATTTATTCGTTAATATTTATTATTATAAAAATTCACAAGTGTAGTGGTATTTAAGTTAATTTTTAAAGTGGTAGTGCCATGCTTGTTACCTTCGGGTAGCAACCGAATGGGCCGGCAAGCCCCGTATAGTTCATTAGTACCACTCTCTCACAGAAGACCGGCGTGAAGTGGCAGCTATGCTGTCGCGTTTCGTCCGGTGAGTGAGAGTCCGGGAGGCCCACTCTCCTTCCCCCTCCATCTTCCCTTCATCCTCCGCCTTCGTTCCCCCCTCCCTCCCACTTCCCTCCCTCCTCCATCCCTCCCTTTTCTGAAAGGCCGGCAACGCATCTGCAAGCCTGGCTTGCAGATGTCCATGGGCGGAGGTGATCACTTCCCATCAGGTGAGCCTCCTGCCCGTTTGCCCCCTTTTTACCATAAAAAAAAAGCATAGCCGCGCGAAACTCGTAGTATACGGCGGGACGGAATTCATTTGTCTCCTACCATCCATTTACAATATACGACAGCCGACGCCTTACCAGCTGATGCTAATTACTTGTTTTATATAATTTAATCGTTTTCACTAGTTTTTGTATGTGGACTTCTTGTGTTTGTACTTTTAACGTGTATATTACTGTGTATCTCCCTAAACTTTCTCTTCTAATATATTTTTACGTGTGTGTTCTTTTCTTTACTTTTCCAATAAATTATTTTATTAAGTGACGATATTAAAACTTTTCTTTGTGTTGATGTTATCTATATTTGAGAAAAATACATTAATTGTAAAAAATAGGGAATGACTGAATTTTTGACTACTGAATTTTATATTGTGAAGAAATTGTGTTGATTGATTGAGAGTTGCAAGTTAATACAGGTATTGAATATGACTTTTATTGAATAGATGCTTTTATGGGCTTATCCAGCATTTATGCGTGTATAGCTCTGGACCATGGCTAGTAGTAACTATATGATAAAGTCCTTCACATTACGTACTATGTTACGAAGTTATGTATGTACGTATTTAGAATAACAGTCACATAACACATTTTTTAGTTTTAATATAAACAACATAATTCATACATTTTACAACGCCTTGAGAATATTATTCTATAAAATATTTACCATTTATTCCTTTTTCAACTTCAATAAACAATTTAGATTTAATAAAAGAATAAGAACTAATATTCACCTCTGTTTTGGTGGAGCTTTCCATTTTTCAATCAGTAAAAAGTGTGGGTAGGTTGCGCGCAGTACGCCTACGTACGATTTAATAAATACTAGCAATATAAATATTGTTCCGCCCTAACCTAACCTAACTTTTGAATAAACAAATAAAAGTACATAATAGGCTGGGCTTTTTAAGCAAACTTAATTAGAAATCATTTGTGCTTTGTTCAAATGAAAAGCTTTAGATTCCTACGTAAATTATTCTGATGATGCTTATATTACTCTATAATCAAATTAAGTTTAGCGTTAAGCTATCTACAAAATAATTTAAGATATAACTTAAAATGAGTAATATTCTATATTATCTAGCTTATATAGCTTCCATTTTAAAATTCATTTTGTCTTATTTTAAATTACCTATAAGGCCTCTCAATGAACTATACTTTTTAAGAAATAATATTCTTAATAATATTCTATATTAGATACAAATATTAAAATTATTTATTAAAATAACCATTTTAAGACATAAAAAGGATTTAGTACTGAACAAACTTTCATGGTCTCAAGAGGTAGAACAAGAAATACTTGACATTCCTTTTCGGAGTAAGACCAAACATCTTAAATTGCTCTAGGGCGATAACAAAAAGAATAAAAATTGAGTGAAAGAGCGCAATAAAAATTTATAGGTATTTAAATTGCACAGTAGAAATCTAATAACAATTACAGTTTTGATCGTCTCTCATTTTATTGAACTTGAAATTTTATTTCTAGCCATATTTAATTTACAAATAATTGAGTATCATGTTAAGTATCTGCGAAGTAAATTACGAGACTATTATAAAGTTACTTCGTTATTTTATATTGGAAGGGTAGGGTAAAATTAAAACGTCTTAAATTTTACTTATCCCGATATCTTTCGTCATATACATATACATATATCCGTTTTTTTCGGCGGGTAGACGTGAAAGTGTGCAGACGCGTTTTATAAGCTCTAAAATATATTTTTTTACAATTTTATTAAAAAACATATGTATTAAGTCTTAAATACCTGTGTTAACTGTAATTGTCCTCTCCCACTCACTCACTAAAATGGAAGCACCCATTGAACAACTGCTGAAAAGCATGGATGAGCTCTCTTCTACATTCACTACCAGGATGGCCGAATTTGAAAGAAATCTTTCTCAGCCAGGAGCCACAGTTCCCAATTTAACAGTCAAGGCACTGACTGCAGAATTCTACACTTTTAAAAATTTTGTGTGGAATTCACTAAGTATTTTGAAGTCGCAGGTGGAACTTGTTGCGCTTGGGCTTGACCGTTTGGAGACACAGTCTCGAAGAAAAGTTCTCCTGCTTCATGGGGTCAAAGAAGACAAAGACGAAGATGTGCAGCATAAAATTTTTAATATATTTTCTGATCAAATGAAGTTGCCAAACATAACGCCTACTATGTTTGAATCTTGCCATAGGCTCGGAATTAAGAGAGATTCTGCCCGGCCAATCCTTGTACGTTTCACTAACGTTCAACAGCGCAACCAGGTTTGGCGGGCCAAAACAGCTATGAAGGGCTCCAAAATTACATTGACGGAATTCCTGACAAAATCTCGCCAGGAAGTGTTTAAAGCCGCTCGCAAGCATTTTGGAGTAAAAAGTTCCTGGACTGCAGATGGTGTGGTTGTGGTACTCCTCCCAGATAAAAACCGGATTAAGATCACTTCTTCATCGGAACTGAAACAAATTACAACTCGGCATCCACAAAAATCTCCACCAAACGACATGTAGGGTACACATTTTGTTTACACTTTTTAAATTTAGTCGGATTATACTTGAACTTTATAACTTATTATATTCTCTTACACTATAAGGGTATGTTAAAATATTTTACTGTTTGTCTTTTGCTAACTTTTTATTTAAAATTTAATAAAACAACCGTAACATTTCGTTTATTTATATCCATTCTCAAAACTCAAAAGTGTCACCTGTCAAGTGTCAACTTACTAAGATTGTCAACGTTACGCGTTTCGTTTCTGCATATAACAATATCTAATCTGTGTTTAAATAATTAGTTTTGATTTGTTGAAATTGTTCATGCTTTATTTTATGTTTAGTTTTCTTTTTTAATTTAGTACTAAGTGTTGTCAATGTAGTGTTTTTGTTGATTTTTTTTAATTCTTACAGTTAACTTATGTTCGTGGATAGTGTTAATTGCATTTTATTTAGTTTTTATTATTATTATATATATTTTACATATATTTTCAATTATTTACTAGCATTTTATTATATTTATTTTTAAATCTATTTTATATAAATTTTATTAGTATTTTTTTTTTATATATATATTTTTGTAATTATATAATGGATGATAATTTTTATTCTTGTTCTTCCGATGAATATCAAAGTGCTGGCAGTAACAATACATCACTATCTGATTGTGAGCCGCTTGCAGACAAGCTTAGTAATGCTTTAGACGGTAGATTGGCCTCTCTTTCCTTAGTGCATATCAACGCGCAGAGTATACTTGCTCATTACACAGACCTTCTCACATCCTTTAGTACCGGCTTAGTTGATTGCATACTCGTATCTGAAACTTGGCTTAAACCTTCCTTACTTTCTACTAGTTGCTCTATCCCAGGTTACACATTATTTCGTCATGACCGCACTGGCCGAGGTGGAGGTGGTGTAGGTATTTACCTGCGCTGCAACATACCTGCCAGTGTTGTGTCTTTATCTCCTCAACATGATACGGGATCTCTCGAGTACCTCTTTTTAGAAGTTATGATACACCACAAAAAAATTTTACTTGGCGTCCTTTACTGCCCTAATGATAAAATAAATTACTTTACTGATTTGGAATGTATATTTGATAATCTTTTAACCCAATACGAAGAAGTAATATGGATGGGTGACTTAAACACTTGCCTATTAAAAAATGACACAAGATCCCAAACTTTACATGCCTTAAATGAATCTTTTAATCTGCATATTCTTCCTTTTTCTTCCCCCACCCACTATTTTCCTAACTGTAAACCATCTCTTATTGATATTATTTCCGTCTCTAAGCCTAACCTTGTTATCTCTCACGGCCAGATGACGGCCCCTTTCTCCTATCACGACTTGATCTACTTGGAATACAAACTCCGTTCACCTAAGGCTAGAGGCAAGATTCTTTTCCAGCGCAACTTTAAGCATATTGATCTGGCACGCTTAAGAGAGGATGTGAAAAGATGCGACTGGTCACCTGTTTTTTCATCAAATAATATCGATAGTATGGTTAACTCTCTGACTTCTGAACTGATTAGACTTTATGATATTCACGCTCCAGTAAGACCAGTTCGCATGAAGCATGCCCCAGCACCATGGTTAACACCTCTGATCAGAAGAACTATGGCTAAACGTGATAGAGCAAAATCAAAAAATAAAAAATACCCATCTGACGATAATCTCTCTACATACAAGAAGCTTCGTAACATCTGCAACAGAATGTGTAGGGATGCGAAACGCCGTTATATTCACTCCACAATTCAGGATCTCTCCCAAACGCAGGTTTGGAGATTCCTTGAGTCGCTAGGCGTGGGCAAGAACCCGAATTCGGGCGAAGTCTCAGTTGACCTGAATAAATTAAATTGCCACTTTGCTACCCCGCCTTTAATATTAAACTCACAAATTAAAACTACCACTCTTAATTACTTATCTAGTATTGTTCCACCAGACTCGTCCTCTTTCTGTTTCAAGCCAGTCTCAGAAGATGTCATTAAGAAATGTATCCGATTTATCACTACCAAAGCTATCGGCAGTGACCATCTCAGTCTCGACATGATTCTACCTGTGCTGGACAGCATTGCACCAGTTCTCACCCACATCATAAATTTCTCACTGACCTGCAATGTCTTTCCAACACAATGGAAAAATGCCTTAGTTGTACCTTTACCCAAAACCCCAAACCCATCCAGTCTCAATGAGTATCGTCCTATATCTATCCTACCCATTTTCTCCAAGGTCCTTGAATCTATCGTCCATTATCAATTCTATTCCCATCTTTCCACGTATAATCTATTATGTCCATATCAGTCCGGTTTTCGTCCATTTCACAGCACTGTGGGTGCACTGCTGAATATCACGGAGGACATTCGGTATGCCATGGATAATACCAAGCTTACTGTAATGGTACTTCTTGACTTTAGCAGTGCATTCAACTCTGTAGACTTCGACATTCTTCTTGGCACTCTTCACGCAGTTAACACTTCCCCTGCGGTTATAGACTGGTTTCGCTCATATCTCTTCGGGCGCCGCCAGTGTGTGAGAGCTAACGACACTTCATCGGTGTGGTTGGACCTTACGGCTGGCGTTCCCCAAGGCGGCGTTCTATCACCACTACTCTTCTCTGTTTTTATTAATAACATCTCTCGCGCCATTTCTTCTCCCTACCATCTGTATGCAGATGATTTACAACTCTATCGACATTGTGAGTTGAACGATTTGCCTGATGCTATTGACGCCTTGAACAATGATCTAGTCGCTATTAAAACTTGGGCCGAATCTTTTGGTCTTTTAGTAAATCCAAAGAAGTCTCAAGCGATGATTATTGGCAGCAGCAGATTAAGGTGCAGATTAGATTGGGAATCAGTACCCATCATTATATATTCTGGAGTACCAATTCCATACTGCGAGAAGGTAAGGAACTTGGGTCTCATTATGGATAGCACATTGACGTGGATACCTCACATTAACGAAGTAAGTAGGCGTATGCATTTCACTTTCCACTCTCTGAAGCGTCTCCAATATTTTCTACCCTTCAAAACTAAAATTATGCTTGCGCATTCTCTACTCCTGCCCATTCTCGACTACGCCGATGTATGCTATCTGGATGTGACTGAGGAGCTACTGAATAAACTTGAGCGTCTCCAAAATCTCGCCATACGCTTTATCTATGGTCTGCGTAAGTATGATCATATCTCCAATTTCCGCGCTCAATTAAAATGGCTCCCTATCCGCCTTCGCCGTGATATGCACATCCTTACTTTCCTGTTTAATATCCTTCACAATCACAACTTCCCTTCTTACCTTCGTTCCCGTATTAACCTGCTTCCGACTCCTACACGTTCCAGGCGGCCCTGCATCACATCGATGCTTGATATTCCGAAAAGTAATACCAAATTTCTACTAAACTCTTTCTCGGTACGTGCTGCAGTGCTATGGAACAATCTCCCTAAAACCATACAGGAGAGCCCTTCTACAGTTGCGTTTAAAGCAAACATTAAAAATTACTACCTACTTAACTAGACTTGAACAATACACTTTTCGTTTTGCATCATAATATTATATATATGTTTATGTATTTATTTGTATGTATATTTTTTTTTATTTATATATTTATATTTATGTATGTGTGTATGTACGTAAATTAATGTGTAATTTATGTATTGTATTATTTTAGTATGTACGTGTATTGTATATTTTAAACATACCTATATATTCTTTTTTTTTGTTTTTTTAAGCTGATGTACTTATATTCTTTACAATTCCTCCCTGCACCTTCTCTTTCTTTCCCGCTACTTAACATTATCTCCCACGCACATGGGTTGACTGGAAGAGATCTCTTGTAGAGATAAGTCCACCCTTGTCCACGTCACTCTCAATGTATGTTTTTCTATATGTAACTTTATGTGCAATAAAGAATATATTATTATCTTATGAATAGGGTTATCAAATTCCTTAATATTCGCCGTAATTTTACAAATATTTATCTTCCATATTTATAAAAATTATAATTATAATATTTTTTTATATAAAAAAAAGCTTTATTTTCGATGCTACGATCAGAACTGAATCTAACTCAACACTTTACTTAAGATGTAAACAATTGAGATTCTAAAATATTACTGAAAATGGTAAGCGCTTAAAGTTTTGAAGTGTATTTTAATTTCCTACCAATATGGCCTTGTTCCAATGACACAACTGGCAGCCCTCGCTAAAAGGGCAGTGCTGTCATGTCAACGTCAATGAAATATAAAGCTTGCTATATTTATTAGAATTTAGATTTCCACGCCAAATTTTTTGCAACAAGTTATTTAATGAACAAAAGAAAGAATGTAGGTGGTAGATGATGATTCATTTGTTATTGAAAATTTAATATATTTTATTTATTTATTTATTTATGTACCACACAAAAGAAAAAGAAAAATACATAAATATAAAAAGGAAGCGGACACATCGTGTACAATCATTATAATAAAATCATTTTTCATTAAATCATAGATTTATTTCTTAGAAGAAATTAGCTATTTCTTCTTTGTTTATATTAAATTATACATTAAAAAGTTTGAAACATGTTATTCGTGTAGAGTCTCGAAAAAATAAAGCGTATATGACTAAAATCGTTTATATTAACTATTATCTCTATACCTCGGATTTTGGTTCCAACCTAACCCATAACTAATCCTTCGAAATAAGATGCTTTTGCGTTATCTTTATTAATTAATTTTAAAACAACAAAATTACAGTAAATATTTTCGCCAAGATTATTATTATTTATCAGTTTGAGCTCAGGTATATTATTATCGGATATTACTTTGGTTTCGGATTCAGGAAATAGGGAGTTAAACTTGACTCGAGTTTAGATAACTTGTTATACAGTATTCAATTATCCGAAGCCGTAGATACTATTTGAATGTAGAGTTATAATTTGACTAAAAGCTGTATTATATTCTATTCTATTATATTATAAATAGGCTTTACTGGTTTGTTTATTTTGTACTATCGTTGAAATTTCGATTTTAATTTTTTTAGTAATTCTATTAAAACGAAAACTAGTACGAACTTTCTTATAACGTACTTATATAACTTTTTATTAACTAATATTCCTTAGACTTTTTTCATAATATGTTGACATAAAAAGTATATAGAAATTCAACCTTCAAACAAAAAATGTACAGCAAATATGTCGAACTGTTGCTGGCAAAACAATAAGTTTTTAGTGTCGCACCTTAAAACATAAAAGCGATACACACGGGAATCAAACCAGTGACCCCTTTTACTTATTCGAATTGGTACGGTAACTAATCAGAAGAATTCAATTTTTCTAGTTTAAAAGACGAAATTTTAACTAACTTTCTATTAATAAAATATAGGTCAAACTCATAAATCAAGCTTTGTAATCGATACTATATATCTCATTCATAGAAAACCTTCACTCGCCATAAATTTTACGGTTGAACAATTTTTCACTTGAACGTTAATACTTGACAGCCACGTAAAATCAGCTAAATGTCTATATATGTTACTCCTTAACCGTAAAAGGACAAATAGAATTGGCCATTTACGCGGGTCACGTACTAACGGCCCCAAGGGATAGATTCCCGATTACAGGTTTTACTGCGTGTGGTAAATCCTGCGTTCCACGATCTTATATTAAGTGATTAGGAAAACAAGTGCAATATTGCGAATTGTCAGAAGAACACTAATATGTGTGTGTTTAATGAATTTCGAATAATTAATAAAAATATGTGTCATAAAATATATCATAAAATTAAAGTTACGATTACTTACTCGAATAAGAAAAGTTAAATTTTAAAAATGTTGACTGTCTTTTCAGGCTAGTTTAAAAGGTCTCAAAAATTTTGACAAGACTTTTACAGGCAGATAGAAGGATAAATTTAAACTATTTTATTTTAGAAAAAGCTTGAGGATTTCACCCAAAAACATCAAATACACCGAATGAAGCGAGAGTGAGTCGCTCTATTTCATTTACAAAAAAATATTTTTTTTCTTAAAGTATTAATAAGAAATAGGTAAAGAGGTGGATATGAAGGCATATACAACTTTTAGTTTAAGTTACAAAAAGAAAGAAACTGTGTGAAATCTAAATATACAAAAGCGTAAAAAAGAGGTTTGCGATATTTCATGATGAGTGAGTGAGTGAGGGTTTTCATACATTTAGATACAATCAAAGACATCTTATATATTGTAATTTAACTTTTTGTTGAAAAGCTTTAAAACATCACCGCACTGTGGAATCATAAGACAATAGGTTAATTAAGAGACGCTTAGCTTTTTAATTGTTTTTGAGTCAGAAATTTTAACAACATAAGAAAATAGCTATTCTTTATTTAACTTTGACTTTAACACAAAAACCAATGACCCAAATTACGACAAAATAGGGAAAAAAGGGAATTGTTTGATCGGCTTAAAACTGGCCTCTGAAGACTCTTCACTCAGCACTTGTCTTGTTGATTTCCCTTGAGATATTCAACAAGCTAGCATAATCATGAGAACAACAACCTAAAACATAGATATTTTCGAGAACATCCCCTCTATTAAAAGCGTTTAATTTTCTATAGATTACCGGGTATCAAACGCTTCTTGAAACTTTATCGTCTTGAAACATTTCACTTTTTAATGATAACAATGATAAGAATTTTATTTAATGATAAGATTTTTTCGAAAGAATGGAATAAGCTTATTAATCAATGTCGGTAAAACTTTTATTGCCACTTACTATTTTTGACTTATTTTTTTAACTTTATAATACAAGTGACTCACCCTCGCACTGCTCGGGTTCGTCTTTGTAATGGTTGAGATAGATTCCTCAGAAATGAAACATGTTCGAACTGTAAAAAGTATCCGATGTGTAGAACCGGAAAAACGATATAAAAAGTTAGTGCCTATAACGGGATATTTTAATATATTTGATCATACAAAAAAAAGAAAGTACTACACATAGGTATACAATATACATAAGACAGTGGTAGCCCAGCGATAACGCGGTCGCTTGGATAACCGAGTGATGCGGGTTCGAATCCGGGTCTCACATCTCTGATATTTTCATGTGCGAATCATTTCTATCATGATTACCACTTGTCTTACGGTGAAGGAAAACATCGCGAGGTCTGCCTCGCCAGGTCAACCTGCATGTCTGAGAATAACCTAACAAGTTTTCGAAAGTCATTTGAAGTCCGCCAACTCGCACTAGGCCAGCGCGGTGGACTATGGCCTGATCCCCCTCGTACTGAGGGAGGCCCGTGCCCAGCAGTGGGACGTTAAAAAGGGCTGATGATGATGATACAATATACATACTCGTATAACAAAATTCTAACTAAAGCAAATCTGTACATAAAATTTTAATATAGAAGCCGAATTTATAGTTTTTAGAATTTTTATCTGTTTGTCTGTCAGTCATATAGCGAGAAATAAAGCTAGGTATCCAGATCAATATACAGGACACTATTTTACAACAGAAATATATGTGATCTCTAAAAATTGTATCATAACGAACGACGGTGAGTTGCTAGTTATATAACAAAACTTTACTAATATCAAGTTTTCAAAGTAAATTACTTACCATATAACTTATATAATTTTTATATCCCATACTTGTGTTACCTTTTTAAGTTTAAGGGTTCAAATTTCAAATAAAACTTTTCGGGATAGTCAATATTTTCTAGACCTGGGTCTAGTTGTTCATAAATTAAGTAGGTAGCAGTACAAAAAACTTTATATTCATTTTAATATTGTGATCAGATTACAGTCGTTTAACATTAATATATGCCTACAAACAATTTAACATAATTTACTCAATAATAACAAACGTTCTCATATTACTATGAAGTTGTTGACTTTGACTTTTAAAGTTAACGCTGCAAAAAATACTATAATATTATGTTCTTGGTATAACAATATTACAATTGAATGTAATGATTACATAAATAAGAAAAATGGTTTAAATTAATCCATTAATAAAAGCAGATAATCTGCAGGAAAAAAAGATAATTTTATTGCCCTTAAATTTTTTTTGGGTAAAAGTTTGAGAAGATTTTTTAAGAAAGTTCAATGCTTTATTATAGCCATTGTTTCCTTCCATTCACGGCTTCCACGTTTAATCTTTAATCCTCACCCTGTTCTTGATTCTTGTTAATAATTATTTTATAACAAATTCATCTCGAAGACTACTGTATTTGACATCATTCAAATATTCATTTTGATAGTTCCGAGTTGAATAGCAAAATGTGATATTTGTTCTCTAGAAGTTTTATATATTCAGCCCTTTTTAACATACCACAGCTGGGCACGGGTTTCTTCTTAGTACGAAAGGGATTAGTGCATAATTTTCAAATGTCGAATATCTTTAAAACTGTCTAGGTTCTCCCGTACGTCCCGTACATATTTTCCTTCATCGTAAGGCAAATGGTAATCACATTAAAAGTGATTCGTACATGAAAATATCAGAGGTGGGAGACCCAGATTTGAACTCGCTTCACTCGGTTTCCAAGCAAGCTACCACTGCCTGTAAAGTTGTATAATATAACTATGATATACAAGATAGATTTACCAAGCTTACCTGAGTACATAACGTTACATTCGTAAGTTCAGTTCGTAATGGTCTATTTTAATTATAAACCTTATTCGTATATTGTGAAAAAATCTTAATACATAACTTTTTTGTAAACCCTATTATTAAGTATTTAATAAAGTTTTGAATGGGAATTTATCGAGTTAGCGAACGTCCTATATAAGATTTATGTAATTTAATATAAGATTTAACCCCTTGATATCTTTTATCTTATAAAGTTATCTCTAAAACTATAGAAGGGAGTATAGTTTCAAATAATTTAACTGTAGTATTTTTTAAATTACGTATTAAAATTGTTAGTACACTTTCACGATTCAATGATTGTGTGAATATAATTAACAAGTCAACAGACACCCAGAAACAATCTCATCATTCCACTCGAGGCTATGAATAATTAAAAAGTATTCTAACCGTCAGATTAAAAAGAAATGAAAATTTTTAAATATAAAGTTAAAATTCATTTTTCAATATCATGTCATTTAATTTAACTGAAATGTTCTTTAAAAATAAAATAGATATAAAATAGAGGAATCAAAAAAGCCATGTCGTTGCACTAATGACTGACGTGTTGTGAAGACCTAAACCGCACGCTCACGTTATTAAATTTTAAAAATTCTGTCTTCTAAAGTTGAAAATATGTATACTATACTTTTATTCCATTTTCTTTAATTAATAAATATTTATATATTTTATATTTTATTATATTATTATAATAAAATTAAAATATATTATTATTGTATCAATTAAATGGTCCATACATAATGAGATTATTAACGATATTTATGTCTCTTTTAAAATCGTAATAACAGTTAGTACCTATATACAAAATCGTAATATCAGTACACAAAATTAATGGTTATTTTATTTGTTTAATGTTCAGAAATAATAAACCAGTCAAGTACGTAAATCGATAAAGTAGCAACTACGGTAGGCTGAGCACATTTATGACTGACGGCCCTTTAAAGCCTTGTTAAAAAAGTATGACAGACAATGATATGAAATTAATAAAAAGTAAAAAAATATGTAGTTAAGATTCATACATTTAAAAGATAAATATTATTAATTAAAATTACAAGACGGGTTGACATGAACACACATTATTTATTTAAGCAATTATTACTATAAGTTAATAATACTTTAGCGCAAGCGAAACTGCAGGTTCCGCTAGTAAAAAAAATAAAATTTCTAAAATAAAAGTAGCCTAAGTTACTCCTTATAACATAAGCTATCTGATAGTGCAAGTTGATTCAAAATTGGTCCAACCTTTTCAGAGATTAGCTGGAAAAAACAGATAGACAGACAGACAAAAATTTAAAAAATTGTTTTTTGATGTTAGTACCGTAGGTATCTTACTTACTTACCGTAGGTATCGTACTTTCATATGCATTTAGTTAAAAGCTGTTAATTTGAAATTAAAAACAGACACTTCGATTTTATTTATATATATAGATGTGTAGATAATAGTTCACATAAAATGTCAACCTACATCCTATTCCTTCTATTTTAGTCTATCGTTTAACTTTACGTGCCCAAACTATTGAATACATTTTATTTATTTTTACTATCACATTTTATTTAGATCTTCCATTTATATAAGATACGCAATGCGGACTTTATCTGATAAGCGGAATCCGAACACTTCATCCACTAAAGCTTTGCGTAATATTGCTTTTTTTACTTTAATACAAGTAATTAAAAAAATATGAATTTTATTTGCTTAATCATGTAAAGTTCTCTTGTAGAAAGCATAGAATATATTTAAAATAATAATATGAAGGTTCATTTATAATTATTACCTTCTTGTGACTTACTTCGCTATCCTGTTTTCCCGTTACTTGTTAGTGTTGAAGGACGACTCATATTATTACAATTTATCTGTAATCCTAATTAAGACAATTTTATAATACATGAATATATCTCTTATTGCTTTTTAATCGAGTAATCAGTTATTTCATAAAATTTCTTTAAAATAGGAGCAGTTTTTTGTATGAAACGCACAATTTTTAATAATTATTGTTTAGGGTTTTATATTTAGTGCACAATTTTTATTGTCATTGTTGTTAAAAATATTTTATGCACAGCATGAAGTTACTGCTTTGTAATATGAATAGTTGTGAAAGTGTGTTTGTCTTTCTTTCATTTCGAAATTAGCTTGTTATTGTGTCGCGATAGCTGATGCAGAGTGACATAGGCTTTTACTTTTTATAGTGGGAGATGGGACAGATTATCTTATTCCACGGTAAACAATTATAATACAAAGCATAACTAGTGCCAGTGATTGTGGGTTCGAATCCCGCTTGGGCTTATGTGACAACCACGAATGTACTCGTATGTATTTAAAAGTTGTATATGTGTAGTCTAGTATTAAAAACACGAGCCTGATATTATGGAACTAGAATATAATGTCTTTATCATATTATCCTAAATAAATTTTATTCATTTAAATATTCATACCGCATAATTATAAGTACTAAATGCAAAATGATCGACAATGTTGTCAAACTTCAAGAAACAGTACATCTGTGGAAAAATTTCAATAACAATAGATTATTTATATCTAAGCCAAACTTCAGCATTTATGGAGATTTTTGCTCCACCATACGCCGATGACAAATTTGCGAATATAAAGTACGAAACGTTAGATAATATCGTATAGGTACATACGTAGATGCTACAATGTTGCTCTTTATCATCTCAAAATGGAAATAACTTGGACAAAATTCCACACATGTGATCAAAATAACTTCTACGAACGATATCGCTAATAGAAAACAAAATCTATGACTTTTAAAAATGAAGATTACAAGTTACCAGTATTCAAACTTTATATATGTATTTGTGTTATAAATATTTTATATCGTTGTTTAAAGTAATTTTGTGATTCTTTCAGTAATATTTAATCCTTAAGACATCCAAAATGTAAGCGCCATACATACATTTCACACATATGTGTATGACCACTGTCCACTGAGGGACATAGTAACTAAGCGTTTCTATGCTTCCGAGAGCACGTAAAGCTGTCGGTCCCTGCTATTATTGATTGGTAGAGGCTTGTTTGCTTCACTAAAGATTATTCCCGCTACATTTTATTTTGATGCCTTATAGTAAGTTCGTAGCAACAAAGAATTTCCCTAAAAAATTTACACTAAACAGTAAAATGTATTAAAATAAATGATAAAACTCCAAATCTTCACTTAAACCTAAGTAATGTAATGAACACAAAATATTGTAACTTTCTTTGTCTTGATCTGAACTAATTAATATTTGGACAGAAATTGACACATCAGCTTTAGTATGAATAATGCTCCTTGTATCTCGGTGTAAGTAGGTACTGATATAATTTAGTTTTTAATTACATACTTAACTTAAAAAACTCATGAATATAATTATAAATAAAGTCGAACTACATACATAATAGATCATAACCTATCATGTACTTGATGAAATATTTTGACCTGAAATCTCGATCTCGAATACTATTTACATTATATAAATATCTATAATAATAGTCGCTTTCCAGACAGTCATAGTCTGCTTCGTATCTTACGAGTACTGTCCCTTCTTGATAAATCGAAGGTCAAAAGTCTAATTCCGTGAAGTGACAAAGGGGACTTTACGTATATTATATAATGTTTTATTGCTAGTAGCCTACCCTGAAGTCACTTATCCGAATCTTGTAAGACAAGGACCCTTCAAGTGTTTAATTCACCACCTAGCGCCGACCTTGCCCGTTTGAGCTGAAATTTCTGTATGTTAACAAATTAAATTTATTTATTTTTTTAAATATGATCTGACTTAGCCGACTATTTTCTGAAAAAAAATGCGCCTATATTCTTATAAGATTGAAAATAATTAAGTTGCAATACGAATTCATTATCTTGCTAGAAAAAAACAGTTCTTGATTTTTTATGTCTTTGAAATAATAGGTATTACATAATGAAATAAAAAATAAAACATAATGTATCTATGAGTACATACATAAAAACATACTTACTCTATCTCCACCTACATTTTAAGTCACATTAAATAAAAATAAGGTACCTACTCTCTAAATACTCTCAAATTATGTGGGCATGTACGTTATACGTTATTAAAACATACGTCAAAAATATATACAAACACAAAATTGATCTTAAGTAGATTGCTATTATTACTTATACCCTCATTTAAGTTGATAGGAATCCAATAATACATAAGAAACTTACATTTTCTTATAAGCACGAATCGCAATTATACTCGTATGTTATTCCTGATTCCGTACATTATTAAGTTTACTTTAACCGATGGCTGGCCACTCTACGATGTAGAATATAATCTCAACTAAGCCCCCAGGACGTTGCTCCCAAATTTTCCTCCCGTTATACAAGAAATTGTTAGTGTCCTTACAGTAATTACTTTCTACTCTTTTTGTATACTTTCTTTGTATACTAATATTGTATTTATTTCGATAAAATTTCATAAATAAATTGAGATTTTATACGATTATTAGCTTCATGACTACGAATACTCTAATAAATTGTTCATGTAGCATTAATATTAAAAAAATAACAACTGAATTTCACAACTACAATAGTTTTCTCCTTCCTAATTATAGCTGTAACTCTAAGAGTCAGCTAATATAGTAGCCGTGGAGCTAAAGGCGAGCATATATAATACTTTTGTTACAACATTTGAAGGCTTCAAATTTTCATGCAATACTGAAAAATAAAACCAACGCGTCAGACAAAATCGATATGGTCTAAGAGCCGGTGGAATATCGACCTTCACCGATCTGATAACCAGATGAGACATATTTTTTATCAAATATAATTTATAAACAAATATGCCTATAATGACTTGCCTATCTGAAAGTGCTCATGGCTATTTTTAATTAAATTAACTTTAATTGATTTTTTTTTCATCACTTTCATTCTTTTGATAACCAAATGAATTTTATGTCACTGTTATTTTTAACACACAGAATATGCCTCAGTAGGCTTGCCTACTCATTTTTGTGTATAGCTACCTGGCAAGCCGATGTGAACAGGTAAGTCAATATAGGTAACTCCATCGTTCTGCTAACTTATCGAAAGTTATATCAAATTTTAGATCATTTTATTACAAAATCAGTCATATAGACTTGCCTGCAAAAAATCATACTTAAAGCACTGTTTCCTAGCTAAAAATAGCCATGAGCACTTTCAGATATCATATTATGTTTAACATATGTAGACAACTTAAATAGTCTTCGTCTCGCGTTACTACCGTTACTAGCAGTTAAAAGTTGATTTTGAAAATTTATTTGCTTACATAGTTACAAAAGTAGCCTATGTCCGTTCCCAGGATGTAATCTATATCCTTGCAAAATTTTATCGAGACCACTGAGCAATAGAGCGGCTTAAGGATGAAGGGAACTGATAGACATAGAGACTTAACCGTCTCGGTAGTGAAGCGGCTAACATGTAGAACTGCAGATCTGCACATCGACAGGCCCTGGGTTCGAGTCCCGGGTCGGGCCATGTTTAATTATTGAGTCTTTCTGTTTATTAAGTCTCAGTAACAGTCCGGATTTGGGAAGTTCGCGGTGAGTCACCCCCGTGCCTCAGAGAGCACATAAAGCCGTCGGTCCTGCGATTTAACTCTCACTGGTCGTGTCGAACAGTCGTCCCACCGAAGTATGAGTGTGATAGGGATAGGATATTTGTGCACTATAATATCCCCTGCGCAGTTGGCTAGTCTCAATGAGATTGGCCGCCATGGCTGGAATCGGTCGGAGAGAACATTATGTAAGGCTAAGTTTAGTTATTGAGTCTTCCTAAGTAAGCCTCAGTAAACGCTCCAAGCTAGGAACTTGGCGTATTTCATTCCCGTGAATCGGAGAGCACGTAAAGTCGTTGGTATCGCGCCTTAATTCTTAATGTTGAATGTGTGAAGTATTCACTCCACTGGAATATGAGTGACAAGAATAGAGAGTGTACTTGTATCGGCGCGTACACTTATATCTCCTACGTAGATGGTTAATTAATCTCAATGAGATTAGTGGCCAAAATCATTCAGAAGGATATTATTATTAAATATCAACGACAAAAATGAACCTACCAAGAATTGCGGCTGTGTCCTATAAAACTTTCACCTGTTAAATAAACTATTTATAAAAATAAATGTATGGCAAGCATCAGGAGAAAGAAATTAATTTGCTTAATGTTGAAAAATCATTTTTATCTATTAAATTATCAGTATATTTGTATTCGTAATCAATTTTGTAATGTTTTATAACAACCACATTTGGTCGGTTGCTCGTCGAAATATACTGAAACCACTTTTAGTAATCTACTTTACACGTTAACATGAAACTCGTCACGGATTCATTGATTTAGAAAATAAGAGGCACATGTGTTACAAATTTGAGCATAATCTTATTGTGCAATGTGCCTGTAATATATGTACGTATTAGTATGTACTCTACATGTAACTATAAATAAATAAATAAATAAATATGTTGGTACATTTACACACAGCACTATCTAGTTCCACGGTAAGGTATGCCTTGTGTTATGGATACTAGATGGTTGATATACTACACATATATAAGTTTAGATACATACATATTATAAAAATAAACATCCATGACTGGAGTACAAACATTCGTGCTTAACAAATGAATGCCCCCAGCGGGACTCGAACCCGCGACCGTTGACGTAACAAGTAGGGTCACTACAAACTGCGCCACGCGTGTTGCCTATACATATTACTTCTTCTTTTACTTATGATATAGTTGACATATTAGTATCTCAAGACTACGTAGTACTCAAGACATCCAAGACATACAAATTACTAGTAATTGACTTAATTTGCTAATCGCCCTCACTTGGCTTGGGTTCGTCTCCAGGAACAATTTAACGGATAGTATAGTTTTCTCAGAGATAATACCCCGTAGTAAAGAGTGTTCTAGATAGATATGCTGATGAGATCATCAGCATCATAAACTGTAGAGTGGTCATCTCCTTATGCGTTCTCAGACTAACATATAATTCAGCCTCTGTATCGGTAATAATGGCTATTTCGAAAGATTTTCTAAAAAATATTTAATGTTTAAATTTCTCTAATTTTGCAACATTGCATAGCAAAAAATTTGATGATTCATCACTAGGGTTCCGTATTCAAAAAGTAAAGCGGGACCCTATTACTAAGACTCCGCTGTCCATCCATCTATCTGTGCGTCTTTCACCAGGCTCTCATGAACCATGATAGCTAGGCGGTTTAAATTTTCTATAATTAGAATCATAATCTATAAAAACGGCAAAAAAGTAATGTCTGTGTTATGGAAGCTCCCTTAAATACTTAATTTATTCGGTTGTGGCAACAGAAATACATCATCTGTGAAAATTCAAAGTCAAATATATATGAATGTGTAAATTATGTACGTATGCACTATGCTTTTGATGAATGCGGATAGCATTAAATAGAAAGGACATTATCTGAATAAATCCATACATCTGTAAATCTATACATTTACACAATATTATCATTACTCATATTTACCAAAATACTATCCAGTTAGTTTTTCTCCGAATTTCATGTCTCACATACATACCACATAATATGTCGCAAGTATGAACACAATATATCAAGAAAAATAAATCTTTAGCGCGATTATTTTTCTGAGAAAAGTTTTTTCCATTCACGTTTCTTTTATAGCATATCAAAGAGGTTTTTATGTAAGAAACCCCTAGATTAGTTAGGGTAAGCGGTGAAGTCCACTTTGTTCGATGTTGATGTCCGCGGGGGGCTGTCACCGCAAATCCTTTTAGTCGTCGAACACATCATAGGCAAGATTAAATGCATGCCGACCTATATGGATAGTTTCAGTTGTAGAGACTTATAAGATCTTCCACAAACTACAGTCTTTAGATCGCCCCATAGACATAGTTTTGTGGGCAAACAAGTACAAACTAATAATTTACTTTAATTAATTACGATATACAATTTTAGTATAACTACACAGTATTAATTTCGCATATTATAGTAATGAGTTGAATTAGATTTAAAAGAGGTTTTAAAAACTTAGTATATTTGCTGATATCAACCCCTGTTAAGAAAACGTATGTTAATGTCAATTTAGGGTTAAAAAACATTTTACGTGTCTAGTGCTAATCTAATAACCATTGCACTTTAAAATTTTACTGCCGAAGTTATGATAAGGGTCTTTATGATTTTTTTGAATATTTGCTAACGCTCTGTACAATATATATATATTTGGTAACATTTGAGTTGATATAAAAATTAGTTAAGTGTCTCTGGGAATCTCCAAAAATTAAGACTACTCTTGATTATTAGCTTATTTGCACGTTTAAGGTGTCCTCTGTTTTGTAATGGAAAGTATATATATTTTAAACTCACAATATAAAATTATATAAATTTAATTTTGTTACTAAAAGCTATACGAGTTAACTATACAAGTCATACTTACACCAAAGATGTTCCTCATTATAGTGAAGTGCTCTCTATACTCAACCATTTTTTCACAGGCATATTTCACCGTGTGTAAATGATACTTGTCGTTAGAAAATACTTTGAACTGTAATAAATTTTATGTATGATTTAAAGAAATTTGCTTTTCAGAAATGTATAGGGGTTATTCCTTACTCTAGGAAATGAAAACGCATGTTTGTTTTAATATTTTGGAGACACTCTGTGCTGGGTTACCTAACTAGTCATGCTAATATCATAAAGAGGAAAGATTAATTGTTTGTTTGCATTGAATAGGCTCCAAAACTACTAAAAAATTTTGTAAGTGTAAGTGTGTAAATGCACACACGCACACAAACATAATCATATTATTCGTATTATATAGTTTTTATAAAATAGACCATTGCACGGAAGCGAATGATCTGCAACACAATTCCTACTTTTGCAGTACCTATCATGGTAGCCATTGTTTTACACCTATTATATTAGTACTTGTTTCTTTCTTTTAAAGTGGTAGTGCCATGCTTGTTACCTTCGGGTAGCAACCGAATGGGCCGGCACGCCCCGTATAGTTCATTAGTACCACTCTCTCACAGAAGACCGGCGTGAAGTGGCAGCTATGCTGTCGCGTTTCGTCCGGTGAGTGAGAGTCCGGGAGGCCCACTCTCCTTCCCCCCTCCCTCTTCCCTTCATCCTCCGCCTTCGTTCCCGCCTCCCTCTTCCCTTCATCCTCCGCCTTCGTTAACCCCTCCCTCCCACTTCCCTCCCTCCTCCATCCCTCCCTTTCCTGAAAGGCCGGCAACGCATCTGCAAGCCTGGCTTGCAGATGTCCATGGGCGGAGTTGATCACTTCCCATCAGGTGAGCCTCCTGCCCGTTTGCCCCCTTTTTACCATAAAAAAATAAAAAATAAAAATAAAAATAATAAATACTACAAAGGATATGTATACATAAAATAAAAGTTTAACTCAGTCAAATCTGTAAATAAAATATTTTTTAGAAAATCTTATTGAAACATACATTATTATCGATACAAAACAATATTATTGATACAAATACCAAATCTATAATTTTTATAATCTGTCTGTGAACGCAACGCGAGAAAACTACTTTCAAGATTTTACGAAATTTGGTATGTATTTAAAATAAAAAATATTCTGTGTTGACCCGTAATAGCCAGCTACCATTTTTTTCTATACTGACTGTCCTATTATGCCGAGGAACAAACCCTAGCGAGCATGGTTGAAATTCTACATAATATGATACCAATAAGCGAAATCAAATTGATTGTCCACAACTTTTGCAGTTAATTAATTTCTATGTGCCACCTCGCATGCCTCGTGGTGTGATCAAGTCATTATCTGTGCCGTTGCGTAGAACGATATTAGGGGCAAATTCTGCTATACTTAGAATATTATGAAAATTTTCAACGGATGCAGTGGTTCAATCGATATATTCAATATGTTCATTTGTTTTTTGATCACGTTGTGTTTACCTTAAAATAGTATTACAATTACTAACCTATATTTCAAATTGTATGTATATTATGCATGTATCTAATTGTATACTGCTGGTACACTTTAATAAATAAAATTATGTAAAAGCTCACATGTAATAAAGTGCATACCATATAATAATAATACACAGCAACGACATGAATAATATAATTTTTATTCATATAGGCATAGGCTGAGTATATTAAATTTTAATGGACGTGATAACCTATACCTAATATTATTTAAATGAATAATTTATAAGGTATCAATCATCAAAGTATAAGTTACTGAAAGGCGCGTGGTTCGCTAGGACTTAAAAGAAAATTGGACAAATTGATAGTAATAATATAAAGAGTATTTTACATTACTTCAGAAATAGCTTTGTAATTTAATTTATTTTATGTAATATATATTTAAAAAATCATAACGCCCACAATCTCTTCAGCGTCTTCAAAGAAGCTTTGTTTAGAATAAAACCGAACGGGCCAAGTATGTACTTTTGTAATCTACCTTAAAATTTTCGTACCGTTCAAGTTTTTGTTCTTAGAAAATAAATCCACTATAAATATTTGTAGATATTCATGCGAAATGAAACCCGACCGCGAGCGAAGCGGAGACGCTATGGGATGCCTCCTATTTATGGTTGGCGGTGTATAATGCGGGTTGCTAGGTAAGATAACTTCAGTAATAGCTCTCCCCTTACGTGCGTTCACCTTGTCGTGGTGGGGGGATTAGTAGCGTCTGGAAAGCTAACCGGGAGCGAAACCAAAAGCGCCAAGTCCCATTTTGGTGGTCGTTGTGTCGTGCGGCTTGCTCCTGCTACTTCTCTGAGAGTAGATTGGACTGTGGAGCAACCCCTTTGGCTGCGTGGTTTGCTTCGGCAGACCTGCCAGGCCGTCGGGAGGTGGTAGTAGAATGCGCAAGTGATCCTGCATCACCCCATTAAGACGGGTGAGCTCTGTTGAGTTTTAGTGGGTAGTACTCGCTTTTCGGCCAGTGAATGGCTCATAACCGCTTGTGGTATGTGTAATTGCATTTCGCAACATTAAAAAAAATCAGTAATAGCAGAGTGGACCAAGAGATAAAACCATATATTGTGGTCTGCTTTGGCAGGCTAGCCGTCCGGGCGTACTGTTTGAGTTTGAAAGCAATCCTCTGAGTTCCAATAAGATGGGGAGGGAGGTTTTATTTGGCTTAGTGGGTAGTACTCGCTTTTCTTGGCGGTCAGTCCCACATACTATACGTAATCCCAGGTACACACATTTACGTAAATCCGTTTCCAATACTAAAAAAACTACCTAAACGGAGTCAAGCGTGAATTCTCTTTACACGTTTATAATATGTAACTACATTATAAGTCATAACATGGTAACTCTGAATAAAACCTTTCATCGCTGATAAGGATTATCTTTACAAAAAGAATAGTATATGATGTTAAGCCCCATACGCTTAAAATTTGTTTTGTTTAAGGATATAAGGTTATAATATTAATTTATAATAAGGGCTTTATAATACTCTAATGTTCTCGCTTCTGTGAACTGATAATCGTCCTTCGACAAAATATAATCGGATTAACCGATAAGCTTCATGACAAACTACGTTTTAATGTACTTTTAGATACAGGCGAAATAATGGAATTTGTTTTACTTGTATATTACGTGTAGATGCGAAAGTTTGTATGTATGTAAATTATGACTGTATAGATTTTGTACCGAATTACCAAGTCACAACCAAGCGGAACTAGGGTAAATCACTAGTCATGTATGTTAAGATTTATTTACTAAGGAACTTCTGCGTAATGTAAACAGCAGTAAGCACTTCTAACAAAATAAGATAAACAATTTTCATTCAGAAATATTAAACTTTATTGCGTTAAAAGCTTTTAAAATTAAGTTGAAACATTATTTTGGATTTTTAGGTGTTAAAGACCAAGCTTAGGACCGCTTACCAAAATGTATACTATATTACTGCTTCAGGAAATTCACAATTTCTTTCCAATATTTAAGGCGCCTTCGATTGAAAATAAACATTTTTAATATAGCAAAATCTCGTAAGCATGAAAGGAAATTTTCTCGGGCTTCGTAATTACATTGCTAGCTCTTGTGATTGCGTCATGTCCATTCACATGTCTTATTGATGTTACAGGCATGTTAAGGTTAGTATATACCATATGGGATTGAATATAAGCATTATAGTAATTTGTCGTTTAGAAGCTACGTATAAATGAACTTAATTAACACTACCATTAATAAATAATAAAATAAATATATTTGGATATCAACACCCAGTACCATCTAGTCGTAGTTCCATACTAAAGTATGAGCCTTGCGTTGCGCGATACCAGGTATGACTGCAGTAAAAACATTTCATACTCACAATCCATTTGCACAAACTTCTGCCCGTCTCCAGCGGGACTCGAACCCGTGACCGCTGGCAGAGCACAGAGGGTTACTACAAATTAAGCCAGATATATCTTCGAACTGCTCAGTTAATCTGTTTAAAATACAACAAATAATTTACAAGTAGTACTTTTCTTGTCATAATAACATGCTGAGATCATCTCACATCTTATCAGTAACGTTATTATTGTTAATAATAATATGTAGATATTTAAATCTTAAGAAGACAACTCCTCTAATCGCCTCATAAATTATGTAAGCAACTCATTATTCTTTAATATATTATTTTTCTTTTTCGCAATAATTTAGATGTTTGATAAAGAAATTATACTTTTTTGCGTTATAATATTTATACATATACATATTATGTTACATGGCAAATGACCGACCAACTTGCAAAGTTTTATACAAAGATAGAAACGGAAAAACAAGTACAAGGTTTTAGTTCGAACTGGGTACGAATAGTTGTTTTCGTTATAAGTCATTACTTTCATAGCGTTGTCTAGTTGGCGGTTTAACAAAAATAATAAGATACATATGGGATTATGCTGCCTTGTATATGTGTATGTTATATACCTATAACATACTTATATAAAAGGCAGCATACTCCCATCATATAAACGGATAAAAAGAATCCTATGAAACTGAAAGTATTGTAGCTTGCTCTTAGTGAAATAATTCAAAAGTGAATCAGCAGTTCCAGAGATCGCTTCTTTTATAGATTATAAATATCTCTTTATAGAGTTATCAAAGATGATGATTTATGCTTAAATTATATTTATGCACTAATCTCAAGTTACTTTAATATGTTAGGACACACTGGTTATATAATAGATATGTTCCGTGGTAAGCTACGACTCGTTACGAGATAGTAGATATACTACGCATATATATATTTTGAATATATACAAACATATTATAAATATAAAAATCCATGTCTGGAGTACAAAATTTCGTGCTCAGCAAATGAATGCACCCAGCGGGACTCGTACCCGCGACCGCTGGTGCAGAAAGTAGGGTCATTATCAACTGAGTCAAACGTGTCGATTCGTACGAGATCTTCGATATCTTGCAGTGTAACGCAGTAATTGCAGTTCTCTAGACTATTAAAACGTGACACAATAGCGCACTTCCTATTAACAGAGTAGGATATACAATATCTTAATTGCAAGTTCTATTGGAAATGTAAACTACGATTGCAATTACATCGCTAGAGCTTATACGATTCTTGTAATAGTAGAACACGAACCATAGCCTTATTTATTAATATTACTCTGTTTCACTAAAATAATTTTAACCGTAATTGTAAATTTTAAGTGTTTGTATTATTCTAATAATATTTATTTATCTTTTGTACATTTAGGTTAATAATTTGATGCCAATGAATAAAACTTTACTCTGCAGCAACTTGTGGTGCATTCAGTTATTGTTACACGTTTTACCGACGATGTCTACTGCGACAGATGTTGATAATTTTATTGTAAGCGTTTAAGAGATTTGGTAAATAACTAAACTGCGTGTTAATAAACTAACTAAATTAAAAAAATATACTATTTAACAAAAGAAAACCTGGCAAAAATACGGCTAAAGGTAATAAAATAAAAAAAATCATCATGATTCCAATTTGTGACATAAATTACTTTATTTAAACTTCGTCAAAGCGACTTCGTTCTTGGCTGCAAGAACTTTTACCATTTATTCTTGGGTACTGCAGTAACTTTGAGTGACCGTGAAGATCAAAGGGCTCGGCATGTTTGAGCCATTTAGAGGAATGTCTCATATTTTTTAGCTGGCTATCTACTCAAACTTATATTTCAAAATAGCTAGGAATAATATAAATTAAAATACCTTAGGCTAATAAGCATCCACTACCAGTGGGTATCTACCGAACCGATATTCATACGGTTTTAAACCAAAGACAGAGTGATGCATGAGAAAAGTTTAGGTGGATAATTAATTAAGATTTTGAATAAATTGTCTGAAATATTGTTGAATATTAAGTCGATAAAATCATATCAAGTAAGAGCTTTCTTTAACTAACTTAAGTAAAGGTTCAAAATTAATATTTTAAAAAGATCTTTCTATTATAAACTGCAACAACGTTACGAATACTTCCGTTAAGACGAAGTAAATATAATTAATCGTAGTAGGTACCTATATATTATTTTTAGTTAATGGTTGTAATATAATAATTTTTTTTAAAAACTCATGTGCTATTTTATACTTGTTAGTGCTAAAGTTAATAAAATAAACAAGTAGCATAGGATTTATACATTGGGTATAGAAGAACAAAACCTGATAACTTTATTGATTTTAATCACGAACACTACATCATAAGTCATAAATTTCACGAGGATTAATGAAAAAATACGACTCGCTATAATAATGGACGATAAAAGTTGTTAGCTCAGGTGGCTATGCGTTACTGTTCGGCGAATAAATCACGAAATACGACATTTTTACCGTTCTTGTACATCTACCTGTATATTTTTGATAAAACTTAAGCCGTCTCTTTCTTATTTCTTTTTTGCGAAAGAGATATCAAATATCAATTATCAAACCCATTATCATTACACTAGCGTCCAGCGCTGATAAGTTGCCTTAGTTTGTAAAATGCATGTAAGTGGCCAAGTAAAAATTAAAATTATTTGAATAACCTACTTTTTATAGGTATTCTTATTACCTACTTAAAACTCTACTAAAAACTTTGTAGTTACTGAATGAGATTTTTAATAGGATGGCTTTTAAGATAGCCAACCCCTTAATAAAAATTCGGACAAGTGCGAGTCAGACTCGCGCACCGAGGGTTCCGTACAAACCTGTACGGAACGGTGTATGAGTAAAGGGGTAATAAGTTTAAAATTATTAAAAATATTTTTATTATATGATGTAACTAAAAATTTATGCTTTTCGCAATTTTTCCTTTATCTGTGTTATAAGACGTTGCTTCGTACCAAATTTCAAGATTCTGAGTTCACGGGAAGTACCCTGTAGGTTTTGATTCCCTTGCGAGTGTCGAAAATTTGCGGCATAAACGGGAGTATCTTTTGATCGCGTTGACTTAGAAGTTTGATTTTTTCACAGCTCCAAGAGACCATAGACTTGAGTATTTGATATGAATTTCAGCTTGATACCTCCACGCGTTCCTGAGAAAAAAGGTCTTGACAGACAGACAGACAGACAGACAGACAGACAGACAGACAGACAGACAGACAGACAGACAGACAGACAGACAGACAGACAGACGGACAACAAAGTGATCCTATAAGGGTTCCGTTTTTACCTTTTGAGGTACGGAACCCTAAAAATAACATTTTTAAGAACAAAATATAAGTATCTAAGCTAAAAAAATTTAAAACTTAAATGATCAAAATATGATTTTAAATCCATCCACATTATGCAATCAATATCATTGTGGAGTTTAACCGAAAGTTGGGCAATATAAGTCCCGAAATGTAACATAAATACCTACTTTCATGTTAATTATTTTATATATTTAAAGTATTTTTATACATTATATAAACATGTAATTATTTTTTATAGAACCTAAACAAACATGAATTATTTTACTTAAGTCAACAACAAAATATGTGGGACTGAAAATGTTAATACAAGTTTCATATTGAATTTCCCCTACAAACTACTAACAATGGTTTTGACATGGGTTGAATACCCCTTGTATTGGTCCTTTAACTAGAGTTGATTGACTTTTTCATATCATAAGTTGAGGACCAGAAGCTTAATTAAACTTTCGTAATAAATTCTAAAGAGCAATCGCTTAATTTCACAGCACATTCGTGGAGAATATTCTTTTCATTGCTTATTTACGAAACATGAAAGAAAAGTAAGTTTTTAATGAACGTCCGGGGAACATTACTGTGTGAGGTTTTCTCCCTCGAAAAATGTACAAAGTATTTAATATCGGTCTTACCATTGAGCTAATAAATAATTTTATACAAAGCTTTATGATTAATAACTAATTACATTATGAAATATATTTATAAAATGAAGAACTAGAAAAGAGTTTCTATAAATTACAATAAATCTAATACATTTTATTGAACCATTAGAAGTCATAGCCATGGTCTGAAATACAAAAGATAAAAAAAAAGTAAACGATATTTTACAATCCCTCGTGACGAGGGGAAGCATCACGATATGTTTGGAGAAAAATATTGCGTGAAATGAGAGACATTTTATTTTAGAATATAGCTAAGAGATATAGAATCCAATTTATTGTAAAAGAAATTTTATTTTTTATTTTTCATTTCTTTCAGATATCCTGGTGATAATAAATACATAAACTGGTAAGTACTTTGTAGTAGTTAAATTATATAATATCTTCCCTTATATCTTTTTAAATGAGTAATTAATGTTCTTTTCATTTTTTGTGTTTACTCGGTCAAACAAAAGAAAATTATCACTAAAATTAGTTTTTAGCAATCGAAAATCAAATAGCAAGAGAAAAGCAATTCGAATTTCACAATTCCTGTCAAAATAAATCCTCATAATAGATATTATATATAATTTAACTAAGCATATATTTAACATATATTTAAAAAGAGGTTTCATGGCTGGCCAATCAAGCAGCATTCAAAGCAGCATTCACTTTTACCGCGGGAGTATAAATTACATTCATTCATCCCCTTCTTAGAATGCAGGTAAATATTTAACTCGCAGTTATCTAACTCTAACCTGACCTCTTTGCAATCACCGCTTAATTAGATTTAATCCAATTCAAGTAAAAAATCCTTAGTTTTTAATCATTTAATTTTTAATTTTTTTTATTAACAACTTACTTAGATTAGCTATGTTAAATCAATAAAACCCAAGCGTACGACGAAGGAATATATAAATGAGTTTCTCTAAGAATTCTATGTAATAAAAGGTAGAATAAAAGTATAACGTAATAAATAAATTATTTTTGAGACATTATTACAACAGAGCAATCTAGTTCCGTGGTAAGCTACGAGGCTTGTGTTACGGATACAAGATAGTTGATATACTACACATTTATAAATTTTAAATACATAAATATTATAAATATAAACACCCATGACTGGATTCTACTTATATTTCTCATATCACACCTATGATTACTAAGCTGTCAAAACTTTTACAATATGTGATATCTAATATTTATACTAAGAAAAAAGAAATATCTTGAAATAAATGTGATAAGAAAGTAATATAAAGTTGACACAATATTTGACTATGAACTTATTAAATACTAATATGTAGCAGTTTTACTTTGAAACATGTAGAAACAATCTATATATAACTAAAAGTTCTCTTTAAATAATATTAAATACATAATATATAAGACAGAGTGAGAGCTTTATTAACTTTTACGATTCTTTTTAATTAATGGTAAGACGATATCTAAAATTAATATAAAATGATTTGTAGATGTACATTGTTGAGTCTACAATTGGCATTATTACAACTCGTCTCTATTATTTTATAAATAATTTTAGTAATGATTAGTTATACCTAAATTATTATAAACTAGTGATTTACCCTGGTTTTGCATTCTAGCGTCCCTAGCTACGTTTTGTGTGCGGAATTATTTTTATTCTTAAAATAAAATTGCGTCAAGTTGCTCTTTATAACAACAACTATCTACAAGTGAAAGTCTCGTGAAAATCAATCCATCTATTGTAGAAATTAGCCGCAACTAACGAAGAGACGGACAGACCAAACATATAAAAAATGTTTTGTTTGTAGTAGGTATAACAGCGCAGACTAATGTAACTTGATCTCACTTAAGCATAAACTTGAATAAGACAATGTTTAGAATATTTTATATTTGTGAGTAACAGACAAATGCCACGGGACGTCTAATGGAAGTTTGCTTGAAAGTTTCTTTTGTAATATATGCTGATTATGTGGATATTATATTTATTATATTTTTTACTAGCGACTCGCCCTCGTTTCGCTCGGGTTCGTCCCTAGGTACCTCGGTTAGTATAAAATTTTTACAAACTTTGAATGTCTTATCTATTTATATCTAATCAAAACCCTAAAAATAAGTTTGAAGCTTCTAGCTTCAAAAAAGACGTATTTTCCATACAAACTTTCATCCTCTATTTTAACTCCTTACAGCTCTTATTTCGCCTTGAAAAATAGCCTATGTCTTTTCTCGGGGTCTAGACTATCTTTACACCAAATTACATTTAAATCGGTTTGCAGTAGTTTTGGTGTGAAAGCGCGAAAGACAGACAGAGCTACTTTCGCATTTATAATATTAGTAAGGAAAAATATTTAAGACGACTATGTACTAAGACTTTTCACTATGGATTATATTTTAAGAAAAATGGAACCTATAAGAAATCTCTTGAGTACGTAAAGCAAATTAGACACAAAATATTAGCAAGTGGGAGTCGTACTATACTAAAACAAATATATTTGTATGATAATCTGGAGATAAAAGGAGACAGAATTGGTCTACCAGGGATCAAATCTATTTACTTTAAGAAACAACGACTTATGTTACAACGACTTTATTTATACCGAATTAGTATAATAAAGTAAGACCACTGAATATGTTACAATTCTAAGGAAAGCGTCCTACACATTTTCGCTGTTTATTCCATCTGGTTATGCCTCAAGCAGCAATTCCGAGAGTAAAATCGTTAGCTAGTGTGAAGTGTTGCTTTGATGTTTCGTCGGGTCAAGTTCGGGCTGTAGAAGTCGACTTTCGATGTAGGTCAATACGAGATCCTTAATACTAATTATTGTATCAAAATGTCTGTAGTAGGTACCTTATTATATTTTTACTAAATAATAATTATAATAAACTTGCCTTTCCGTCGGCTTCGGTCACGTTCTAAAGGCTGAAAATCAAAAGAAATACTTTTCTCCCGTTTTTGCAACATTTTTCATTGATGCTCCGCTCCTATTGGTCGAAGCGTGATGTAATATAGCCTATATCCTCGATAAACACATACATAAATACATACATAAAATTTGTAAAAACTTTGAGTCTTCTTTTGCTGAGTCCCATACATTAATGCCGTTAAAAGATTTTTTTTTCTTAACACTTTTAAACCTCAGTCTATAATATTATGTAATGTGAATATCGTAAGCCCAAGGCGGGATCATTATCGAAATAACTGCGTAGCCACGTATTCCTATTATATTGTTCGAATCATTCGAAAAACCTTGAAATACATATATTCTGAACAATGTAAAAATTGGTTAATTTTATGTACATAACTAATGTTATCTTACCTCATCAGAAAATAATTTCTTTATAAAGAAAATAAACGACTTTACTAAATCATTTTTGGTGGACCTTTGAACTTAGATGAAAATCTAACGGTGTCTCTTAATATAAAGGGTTCGCGGTTGAAATATGAAAGGTAAATTTGATTAAACACAGTTACAAGGACTGTCAATTCACAATGATATATAACTAAAGGGCTTAAGCTTAACATCCAATTAATTACCCTCCAAATCCCAATGTTGTAACCTAAAACAATTAATATTAACAAAGTAAATCATGAGGAATGTATCAGTATACAGAATCGTTTAAAATTGATAATTAGATAGAAATAGTTCGATAAATATCAAATAAGGTCTGCGAAAATATAAGTTATTTTTGCGCTATTTTAAAATAAAGATTAAAGACTCTTCTTTGAACTTTCTTGTATGTTAAAAACGAAAGCAGACTTAAAACATCAAATTACCTATTGCGTTCTGTGAGTTCTAAGATCCGAAATAAAAGACGTTTTTTGCATCGTATTTAATTTTTTGATTCACAAAAGTCATTTAAGGTAAAGGCACCTAATTCCGCGGTATTTTCACCTAAACTAGAAAGAACTTTAAATATTAAGCATTTACTATATCTTTCTGCAGAATTTGCTATTTTTATCGGAAGTATTATTTATATAACTCTTGAAATACACTTACAGTTTAGCAATAGAAAATTTTATATTATCTTTAATTAATTAAAAATGTGAAGAAGTCGAGAGCACCTAATTGCGATGTAAAAATCCTAATTCCGATGTATTTGGTTCCTAATTCCGAGTGTTCAAAATACAAAGAAATGGAGGTGGGGAGAATAATACATGGTGTTTAAAATTCAAGTCTATTTATTTACTCTGGTCTTTAAATCAGTCTTCAGTCTTTTATGATAAAATGACACCACAACATGTAATTTACTTAGATTAATAATATTATTCTAAGTAAAGATGTAAAAAAACATAGTAGTAACTAGTAACTATATATAATTAATTCGTTAATAGTATTTTTTGTTTTCTTCATAATATTACAAATAGATACACTACTACCCTCATTGATTGCTGTAATAGCATTTCGGAGATCTTCTTCCGTGTATCTTTTTGGCTTCATTATCCTACAACAAAAAAAATAATAATATACTATGAACCCATACCTTATGAATTTCTATAAAAGCTGCGTAAGATAATGTAACATGCAGTTTTTCAATGTATCGAGTACTAATGTTGTATGTTCGAGTACTAAGAACTATAATACAAACATTTAAGAGAGCAATAAATAAGATTGTTAACTTAATACTTTCTTAGGCTTACGCGAATGTTTGACATTATAAATGAAACTATCTTTAGGGAGGTTATATACTTTATCAAGTATATAACCCCCCTGAGACGTCTAATACCCTACCATGATTGCTGTAAAGCATTCGAAACATCGGGAACCAAAAATCAAAATAAATCCGCGACAAAATCCGTAAAGATAGTTTCATTTATAAGATTGTTAACTGTTGAATATTGTTTTCTGGAAACTCCTCTGAACTTTTTAATAATTAACACACTGTATTTTACTTGTGTCAATACCACGAAATTAGGTGCTCATAGAACCTTATTCCGACTTACATACATCGGAATAGCGTTTTATAATACCATATCACATTTTTTAACTCCGATTATTAAAAACCAAGAGATTTTTCAATATTTTATAAATAAATGAATCTTTAATTGCAATATCTTCGAAAAAATACATAGAACACAAACAGAAATATATCAAATACATTAATAATACAGTTTAATGTTATTAGTCTTTCCATATAATAAATTAATAAAGTACCTAAATAGATAATCTTTGATCATGTATAATTAGTGAGTTTGACGCCAAAACATACATCGGAAATAGATATTTATATTTATTGGCCATTTAATTAATCAAAACCAAAACAGTAAATTTTGTAATTATAAAATTTCCATCAAAATTTTAAAAAAAGAAAACGTCTATGAAATCGCAATTCCGTGGTATAAATCGGCATTAGGAACCAACTAAAATATTTGGCACTTAATGCCGTGGTATTTTTAAACTTTATTTACTCTTAAATTGTTAAGAAAAATACACAAATGTTACGTGTTTTAAATGAAAAATATAACTCTTCTACTATTTTAACCTAAACATGTACTCATATAGCATTAAAATATCATCTAAAACACTATTTAGTAAAACATAGTACTTACGTGCGTAAGGTCCAAAATGTATGGAGCGTGCGTTCAAGTCAGCTGCTAGCGCAAAATTTACGCATTATTTTAAAATGTACACACACTAACACACTCTTTTACTCATATAAACACGAACAGATAAATTATGAATTCAATATGGTATCTTACACACAAAAAGAACTTGTAAATCACTTGAAATCACTATTTGTTTAAATACCTCGGAATATGGTGCCATTTTTAGAACCCCTCGGAGTTAGGTGCCTTTACCTTATGGCGGTTCAGAAACATAACTTAGTACTTTTGAGCGCTTTTGAGCACTTTTTACCACTAGTTGCACTATGACTTTAAACCTCTTTTTTTATGTTTTGTATTTTTTCTGTGTACTTAGCTTAAAATGCTTTTTTAAATTAATTACTTTTCTAGTCATTAGTTAAATATGTTGTGACATTATTACAACAGCGCCATCCAGCTCCGTGGTAAGCTATGAGGCTTGTGTTACGGATACCAGATACTTGATATACTACACATTTATAAATTTTAAACACATACATATTATTAATATAAACACCCATGACTGGAGTATAAATATTTGTGCTAAACAACTGAATGCTCCCATGCGGGAGTCGAACATGCTACCACTAGCGCAGAAAGCATGGTCACTAACCAACCGAGCCAAACGTGTCGTCATAGTTTAGTTGTTACACTATTTTAGGACAAGATAATTAGTATGCTTTAAACATGCCACTATTAATTATTACTATTAATTATTAAGTTATTCATTGAATAATATTATATAAGTTTAATAAGTATTGAATTATAGAGTGGAAGGAAATTATAAGTTCTATTAAGAACTTATGTATATATATTATTATTGAGTGTTATCGAGATGCATTTAAATATTAAGCCACTTTATCCAAAAAATGCAAAATATTCGTATAATTTATAAGAAATCATGTGATAACTTTTAACAAATAATTTGGCTGATTGCTATAAAATAATGCAACAGTACTGATTTCCGAACACTCTTTTTTCATAGTAATTAAAGATTCCATCTGAAATAAAAGAAAAATCTGGTAGAGTGAACTTTATTTTCATATTACATTGAAACCACAATTATTTATAAAGGTAATTATGAAATGTGATCATGCATCGTATCATTTATTAATAAAACGTGAATGGCATAATGATGACCCATTTGGCTTAGTTTGTAGTGACCTTACTCGTTGTGTCAGTGGTTGCGGGTCCGAGTTTCGCTGGAAGCATTCATTGTTGAGCACGAATGTGTGAACTCCGGTCATGGGTGTTTATATTTATAGAATTAAATGTTTTAAGTATTTGTATAGTGCACGACTACTTGGTAGCCCAAGCCTCATAGCTTACCACGGAACTAGATGTCACTGTGTGTAATAATGTTCCTACCAATCAATTTATTTATATTCAAATATAATTATATAAATAACAATAATAAACGTAAATGCTAATGTTTGTAATTAATGATTTAGCCATTTTAATGTCCAACAGCTGGGCACGATCCTACACTCAATCAAATTGGGTCTTTTTAATCAGCTGTACGATATTTCCCCCCTTACCGTATTTAACTTATCAGATAGATGACTCATAATAACTTGCATCTTCATATTTAATTAACATTTACTCAGAGCTTTGTCTGCTTCTTTTTTCTTGAACTATTTAGTTTTTTAGTTTACTGTGTGGTGTAAGATAAACTTCCTTAATAAGCCAAACAATCTAATTAAACTGCTTGATCCAGAGATAAGCACGTTCAAGTGGTAGTGCCATGCTTGTTACCTTCGGGTAGCAACCGAATGGGCCGGCACGCCCCGTATAGTTCATTAGTACCACTCTCTTACAGAAGACCGGCGTGAAGTGGCAGCTTTGCTGTCGCGTTTCGTCCGGTGAGTGAGAGTCCGGGAGGCCCACTCTCCTTCCCCCCTCCCTCTTCCCTTCATCCTCCGCCTTCGTTCCCCCCTCCCTCCTCCATCCCTCCCTTTCCTGAAAAGCCGGCAACGCATCTGCAAGCCTGGCTTGCAGATGTCCATGGGCGGAGGTGATCACTTCCCATCAGGTGAGCCTCCTGCCCGTTTGCCCCCTTTTTACCATAAAAAAAAACAAACAAACAAACAAACCCTTCACCCTTATCAGTTGCATAATAGTTAAAATTCGCTCAATTTATGTATATAATATTAGTTGTTATACCTAATGTATCCTGTGATAGCTAATGAGTTGAAAATAAGTTCTTAATTTTTTTTTCTAGATTGGACTTAGATTGGATAAAAATAGTATATTACAAAAATATTCTGATTACTAAGATAAATATGAAATATTTCCAAACTTATTAAGTAAGAATGAACTTCCAAGGCAATAAAATTGAAAAATTATGCAAATTTAATTTAGAACCCATTATTTCATTTTACTTTGTTAATGAATACTTCTAATTAAAATTTAATGTTTTAAATATTATTGCTATCAGCTTTTCTTTCTTTTTTATACATTATAACGTGATCCAGAATATTTTTACTTCCCGTCGAGGCTTCATACTTTAAAAATAATTGGGTATAAAAACATAACTTAATTTAATTATTCTGACTACGTAGAAATTAAACCCGTTAGCAAGTAATTATTATCGCCATCACTTTTATATTTTTATACTTACATTTTAAACATCTTATGGTTATCTGGTGGTTACTATTTCAATTTACTTAGCAATATTAAAAACAAACAGTGTCACCTTTAGGTGATTAAAACTAATAGTAGGTGGCATATGTTTCACTCAAGTCGTCGTCTATAAATTTACTCATCTTAATACAAATAAGCCTGTGAAAAACACATACACGTACAAAATTTCGCAATACTACAGAAGTCCAATATCTATTGTATAAATATCTATTTTTACCAAGAAAAGTAGGTACTTTATATAAATAAGAGTCTCAAAGATGGAATTAAAGTGTATAATTAGTTACATAAGCTTTAAATAGTTACATCATTTCTTAAAACATTTTAATGTTTTGTGTACAACAAAGTATTAAATCAAATATAATACTAATCTATATTATAGATATGAAAATAGAATTCTAGATAGACAGTTCGACTATTTTCATTACCTTGCTGATCATATTGTATTACACTTGAAACAACTTTCATTTCAAGGTGAATCACGTTCAATTTCAAATGAATCGGGATAGGTCAAGTACAAGCCTACTCGTATCTATAAATAGCGCGAGACCGGGAAAATATTACGTCAAAAATTCAATTTTACTTTATTAACATGTATAACGTTTGTATTCGCATGTTCCGTATATAAATTGATAGATTTTCCAATTTTTTATATAACGTTTGGT